>JAKFHU010002449.1:2481892-3722838 GCA_023783475.1 Daubentonia madagascariensis
TGGTTGCAAGCAAAAGAAAGCCTACCAGAAACTATGTTAAGCAACAAAAGGAATTTATTAGCTCCTTTATTGGGAAAAGCCCAGAGGTATATAGATGTCAAGCACTATTTGACCAAGTGTCACAGGCAACAAAGATCTAGTTTCTCTCTTTCCATATCTTGTATCTTTTTCATGGTGTTAATGCCATTTTTAGCAGACTCTCCTATTATATTCCTAAGGTGGCTGCCGCAGCCCCTGGGGCTGCAGGCTTTGTCATTCACATCCAGCAGGGAAAGGAGAGTTTGTTTCCTCCAAACTTTAGCCCTTATTGGTCTGAATTGGTTCATGTGTCCATCTCTGAACCAATCACTGAAGTCGGGGGCATGGAATGTACTGATTAACTTGGGCCAATCCATGCCCACCCCAAATATATAGCTGGGTCCCATTTGGTAGAAGATAGGGAGCAATAGATGCTAGTGAGACAACAAATTAATACCCACAATGCCTGAGTTCTAGTCCTAACACTATTAATTAATAATTGGGTGGCTTTTGATAGATTGCTCTCTAAGACCATTCCTTCACCTATAAAACAGGGATAACATGCTCTTGGTATCAAACATTGTCAGTGCTCTGCCTAGATCCCCTCAGATACCTATTACTATTTTTATGTGTCCATCTTCCTAGCTTCTGTGTATTTTGCCTTTCAAAAAAAGTCTATTTTTTTAGAGCAGTTTTAGTTTCACAGCAAAATTGAGAGGAAGGTACAGAGATTTCCCATATACTCCCTACCCCACACATGCATAGCCTCCCCCATTATCAGCATCTCTCACCAAAGTGGTACATTTATTACAACTGATGAACCTACATTACAATTACCTAAAGCCCATAGTTTACATTAGGGTTCACTCCTGCTGTTGTACATTTTATGGGTTTGGACAAATGGATAATGACATGTGTCCATCATTATATAATAGTATCACACAGAGTATTTTCATTGCCATAAAAATCGTCTGTGCTCCACCTACTCATCCCCCCACCAATCCCTGGTAGCTAATGATCTTTTTACTGTCTCCATAGTTTTTTTTTTTTTAACCTTTTCCAAAATGTCATATAATTGGAATCATACAGTATGTAGACTTTTCAGATTGGCTCCTTTCACTCGTACTATGCATGTAAGGTTCTTCCATGTCTTTTCATGGCTTGATAGCTTTTCATTTCTTTTTAGCACTGAATTATATTCTATTGCCTGAAAGTACTACAGTTTATTTATCCATTCACCTGCTGAAGGATGTCTTGGTTGCTTATACATTTGGGCAATTATGAATAAAGCTGCTGTAAACATTCATGTGTAGGTGTTGGGGTAGACATAAATTTTTAAATCCTTTGGGTAAATATCAAAGAGTGCAATTGCTGGAGCATATGTTAAGAGTATGTTTAGTTTTATAAGAAACGCTCAAACTGTCTTCCAATGTGTTTTGCTTTTAATGGCCAATACTTGCAACTTTTTAAAGAGCACTGCCCTTGGGTGTTTGGAGCCACTTTTCCTAAAAGGGCAGGAAACCAGAAGAGCCTAGGAGTTTACATCCCTGCAGGGCAGCCCTTAGCCAATGACTGAGCGATGCAGGAGTATAAAAGCCAAGCTCCAATGTATAACTGACATGCCAGAGCTTCCCTCAAGGATAAGGGTAAGGCTGGGACTTAGCCTGAAATCACATCCTCTTTTTGCTTCTTCCGCTTCTGTATCCTACTTTCCCCAGTCCCTTACCTGGTTCTTCTAGGAGCAATTGCTTCATAAACCATGCACACATGAATCTCATTTCTGGGTCTGCTTGTGGGGAATTCAGCCTAAGATACCCTGGCTGCTTACCTCACAGGTTGTTATCAAGATAACTCAAGAAAGTGGAAGGGGCAACACTTGTGAGGTCATGGGCCCTCTCCCATGACTGTCCTTCCTGTTTTCCTCTTTAAGGCTGAATTCTACATAGAACTGACTTTTAGGATCCATGGGGAACCATATTGCTAGAATTGAGTCTCTGGCCCTGCTTAGTGTTGAAGAAACTGCCACTGTTTCTAACCTGCTCTTTCTTTCCAGACATGTTAATCCCAGCAATGCTAATAATCATAACTACTATATATTGAACTCTTATCATATATTCAGGAGCTTTGAATATGTTATTCCATTTAGTCTTCATAACAGCCTTCTAATGTAGGAATTCTTATCATCCCCATTTTACAGGAGAGGAAATGGAGGTCCAGAAAAAATCAGTATAGGCAAATGACAGGGCTGGGATTTTAACTCCAGTCACACATGCATGACTCCAGTGCCCAGTTCTTGACCACTAAACTCTAGTGACTCTTGCTTTTTCCCTCTCTCAGGGAACTCAAGAATCCTGGTTTTCCTCCCTGATTCCCCCTATGTGTACATCAGAATCTCATCACCTAAAACATGTCGCCATTAGATCCTAACATTTGCCCCTGAACTCAAGTCTCTGAATTTCTGTAGTATTCTTCCTTGATCTTTGCTTTGGAGCTTCTGTATAGAACAGTTTGTCTTTAAATGATTGGCTGGAACTTCTGGAGAAAGAAGAGAGAGAAGATGAGCCTTTGTTGAGTGTTCACTATTTGCTAGGTATTTTGCTAATCAGTTAACTAATCAGTTCATTTAATTTGCACACAAGCCTATGATATGGGTACTATTTTTATCAGATGATGAATAATAATTGTTTTGAAGATGGAGAAACTGAGGTTCAGAGAGGTCTTATTCAACAGATCACCCAACTAATAACTGGCAAACCTGGAATTGGGGGCCTGTGGATTCCAAAGTTTGTCTTTGTTCTTTTCCATCAAGTTGAATGTTAACTTCAATTATACAAGTCTCAAATTTGACTTGTTGGCTACAGAGCTAAATATGTTGCCTCTGTTCTTGCTGACACACTATTATTGAAGAGGGTGTTTGCTTAGTTGTGGCACATATTTGTTTTGCACCAGATGCTCAGTCTGATTTTTGCAAACTGTATTATTTGCCTGGAGGTGTTTGAGAAGGTGGGGAAGGAGTTATAAGACCAAAGTCACTCTGCCTGGTGTCTATTTGCTCCCAGCACAGCCAATCCCCTATTACATACCTGACCCTCTTAGGAGAGATCTTAGGAGGCAAGAGGGATGACAAGGTAGGTGTGTGACCAGGGAAGGCATGATTCTTCTCCCAGGCCGAAGTTTTCATTGTCATAGCAACATCATGTCACTCAACTTATTGGGGGATTTTAGTTAGGTAAGAGCCGCTAAGATTTTCTTGGGTGCCCATTATGTGCTAGCCTTTTTTATGTGCTATTCATCCATCATTCATTCAAAAATATCTATTGAGATTTTGCCAGCAAATTAATAAGCACTTCTTTCTTTCTCCTCAAAAAAAGTATCTACTGAGTCTTGTTAATGTGAAGCATTGTTGCAGACACTGGGGATGCAGCAGTGAGCAAAACAGGCAAAATACCTGCTGTTCTAGAGCTTGCATTCTAGTGGGAACCAAATGGAATTCCGTTTCTCTTTCCCCAGGTCCAGCCTCAGCTCCAACCTCTGCATCTTTGCTTTTATTTATTCAATATAGTGGGGGTTCCAAGTGAGAATTCATTTGAAAAAAAGAACTCTGCTGCCTAGAAAAAATGAAGTTTGACAAAGACCATTCTAAATGATATAATCAAATGATATAATTAAATATAATTTGATATATAATATATCTAATGATATAATTAGATCTAGAATAGATCCATAATTTAAAAATAATCCTTTGGATTCTTAAAGACTTCTTTTGTCTTTAAAAATTTTTTTTTTGGAGAACATCATTTGAAGTATGAATCAGTTCTGAGTAGGGACTTTGGGCTTAGACAGCATGAAAGGAACTTGAACTCTTTTATTGTCAAAATTGTGACAAAGCCCCAAATAAATTAAAATATTGTACTTAAAATTATGAAGGGAGCGTTAATTACAGGAAAATTGCTTTCTCAAAGCCAACCAAAGAGGACATATCCAACTGACTGTGTGCCAGGATTTCAGCTTAGAAGCGTGAAACATAATATATTCTCTTTTATTTGCCCCCCAACTCTGCACAAAGTGGGTGCTATGATTATCTGATGCTACAGATAAGGAAATTAAAGGTCAAGAACAGAAGTAGCAGGGCTTGAGTGGAGATGTGTCTGTATTTCATCTACACAGCCAATATTTGGAAATGCTGAGATTTGAATCAAGGTCTGTTTATCTCCAAAGCACAGGCATTTTTTACTTGAGCAGATACTCTAAGACTGAACGTGTCTGTGTTTTTGCTCCCTACACTGCTACTAATAAAAAGCAGTGTTTAACAGACTTCACTAATACTTTAGCTAAAGAAAGAGCAAGAGCAGTGTGGAGTCACAGCACGTGTCTGGGCTGTACTGCCTATGGGGTCATTTGACCTGAGGACCCTGGGATTGATCATGCCAGGGAGGGCCTGCATTTGAAGGAAGGCAGTCTTGCCTCCTGTCAGATTCCAGGGATTGAATTTCAATCAGCTATGAAGGAAAGGATAGAAATTTATTAGTTCCTTTTCACCCCTTGGAAATTTCCTGTGGTCCCTGCAAAGGCAATCTAGGTTCACAGAAGTACAAGGAAACTTTTTAGGAGAAGGGGCATGGGGAACATTTTGCTGCTGAGAAAAGCCAACCAAAGAGTACGTATCCAACTGACTGTGTGCCAGGATTTCAGCTTAGAAGCGTGAAGCATAATATATTCTCTTTTATTTGTCCCCCAACTCTGGTGTCTTCAAACACTAATCTTAAAGTCAGTGTACGGCTGAAATATCCTGCAAGTCATGGATGCCCTCAATTGGCAAAACACAGCCGGGTCTTTGAGAGCAGATACAGTGAAATCCACCAGATGGTGATGTTTCCAAACAAGGTGATGTGGAGCATGACTTTGAGCTGCCTGGGAGGTCTGAAGTGTTTACTGATGCCAAACTAAAAGAACAATTTAGATGTTGCTTAAAAGTCAAAGGGCACCTCTTAAAGCCATGAAGATGATGGGTCTATGCAGAGGGAAAGAACAATATGGGAAAGGCTGCTTGGGGCCAGAAATCATTCATTCTCTAGACAAGGAACCCTTTAGCCTGCTGAAGACTAAGCCCATCCTCCCTGAGGGCCCCCAATACTTTATGTCTTTGAGAAAGAGATACACGACTAAAAATTAGGGCTGACGTCAGAGATTTCAGCAAGAAAGCTAGTTCCAACCTCTGTCCTAAGATCAGCCCAGATGAGGCCCCATGTCCCACATGATCTATATCAGTGGTTGGCAAACTTTCAGAAAGGGCAGGCCACAGCTTTATTTAGCCCCTCTAATTTAAGGTTGTACATGCCAGGAATACATTTGAGCATTTGAGGTCTCTTGACTCAACCTTTCACATATGTACAGCAAGCATGATTTCTTAAGTATTCAAGGACCTTCTTTGAACATTCAACTGCAAAGGCAATCTGACCAGTTTTGTGTGATCCCTGCCTTGACTCTTCCTTGCAGAACATTGTTATGGATGCCTTAACCTGCCTTGACAAAACGTGTCCCCCAGCAGTCACCTTCCCCCTGGCCTGTGCCACTCTCCTTCACAATTTCCCAGGGGATTAGAAGATTTGTTTCCAAAGGCCAAGCCCTGGTAATCTCTTTTCCCTGGCCCTGAAGGCCCTTCTCTATCAATCGTGGAGCACGTGCAGGCTTTCCCTGTAGGCAGCCTCAATTCCTGCTAGGAATGTCGTGCAGCAGGCTGAGCACCGCATCCCTACCAGAGACCACCAAAGTCCCTGGGTTCTCTCTCCCTCCTCCTCTTTGCTTTAGCTCTCTTCCCCAGGCTAATTTACTCAATGCCCATGCCACTGCTAAAATGTCTCTGCTGCATAGATGTCTTGCCTGATTTCCCTTTTATACATGCTCATAAGCCCCTTTGTAGCACTAATCACAACTCTTAACTAAAAATTGTTCAAATATAGTTTATTGTCTGTGCTCTGTCATAGACTGTAAGATCCATGAGGACAGGGGAAAAGTCTATTTTGTACATCATTATATCTTCAGTAGGTAATAAAGTTAATAATTATAATATTTACTAATAACAAGCACTTACATGTGCCAGGTATCATTCTCTGTGTTTATGTGTATTAATTTATTTAATCCTCACAACAATCCTAGTATCACTGCTTGAAAGGTGAGGAAATCAAAGCGTGGAGAGGTTAAGTAGCTTGCCTAAGGTCACATAGCTAGGAAGTGGTAAAACTGGGTTTTGAACTCCAGTAATAAGTCTTCAGAGTCCATGTCCTTAACCACTCTACTCTGGAGCCTCTCCCTGGGACTAACACATGAATGGAAATGAGTGAAATGAAATGACCACCTCTAACATATTCTCCAGTTATGATCAGAAGTATTGCTCTTCTTGGTCCTCAGAAATGGCCTTTTGTGTTAGAAACTGGACGTCATATGGAGGCAAGCACCACATATTTATCGGTGATCTAAGTTCAGAGGGGTCCACCAAGTAGAACTGCCGTCTGCCAGACTGGTGGGCTCATCTTCCTGTATATCACACATTGAAAAATACATCCCTAAAAGTCAAATAGGGATGAAGTCAAGACCTCACCTATAAGACAAAGAAGAAAAGGCTGAGCTATAGTGGATTATTCAGGATTAGGCTGTTATGAGCAACAGACAATCCTCAAATAACAGAAGTTTGTACCTCTTTCATGTTCAATAATTCCCAAGGCCATCAGTCCAAATCTGGGGCATGATGTTTCATAGTGATGGGGCATATGGATGAAAATGTAAATGATGGAGCAATAAATCAAGGACTGGACCTTAAGCTCCAATCAAGGCAGAGGTCTGGGCTATTTATACACAATGGAAAATCATCAACATAGAGGCAGTAACCAAAACCCTGGGAATTGGAGACCAAGTTCTTTCTTTCTTGTTGCTATGCCACATATAGCTTTCATTCTCAAAGTCACCTTTTGTTCCAAGATGACATTTATAGCTCCAGCCATTTTTTCCCCTATTCTGGCCAGTAAGAATGAGGAAGGGAAGAAGAAAAGCATGCTTTTTTTACCTCTAAGAACACTTCCCAGAAGTTGCCTATACCACTTTTGCTTGTAACCCATTGGTCAGAACTTAATCACAGGGCTAAATCTATCTGCAAAGGAAGCTGGGAAATGTAGTCTTTATTGAAGATGGTCATGTGCCTACCTTAAAACTGCAGTTTTATTATTAAGGAATAAGGGGAGATCTGATATTGTACAACAACTAGTGGTCTCAGCCATAAATATAATAGATTCTATACAAGGAAAGCTCCAAGGAATATAGAGGAGCAAAGAACATATCTGGTTAAGGCATCAAGGAAAAATTCCACGGAAGAGTGGATGATTGAAATGGGCTTTGAAGCATGGGAAGAATTTTACTAGGGCAGATAAGTTGTAGGATGGGTATTTCAGATAGAGAGAAGAACAAGAACAAAGGCCTGGAGATTGAAATGTGCAGAATGAGTTATCTTGTTGTATTGGAGCTTAAGGTCCGAATTGGGCAGCAGTGGAAGGTGAGGCTGTAAATGGAAGGTTAGAGTCATTTGGGGAAAGGTTTGAATGTCAGAGCAAAGACTCTGTATTTAATTTGTTGGTCATGGGGGAATAAATGAAGGCTTTGGTGCAGAGCAGTCATGTATTTTGAATACTACTACAGCAACAGTGTTACAATTTTTGAGCAGGGGAGGGATGGGATCTGAAGACTACTATAGCAAAAACGTGTGGTTTGGAGTAGAGGAAGCAGAGACACAGTGAGACTACTGTAATAGTCAAGTGGTAACACAGGCCTGAATCAAGCAGTGGCAGTAGGGGTGGAAAGAAAGAGACAAATACAAAGCACATTGGAGAGATGAAGTCTACTGAAATTCACTGTTGATTGTGGAGTGGAGCATGAGTCAAATGATCCTGAGTTTTCAAATCTAAATGGCTGGAAGAAAATTGGGCCATTAATCAAAACAGGGAATACAAGAAAAGGAGAGAAGTGGGGAGTGGGGCATAGAAGGGAGATGGTGAGTTCTGTTTGAAGTTTAATCATTTAGAAGTGCCTTAGCAATATTTCGATGGAGATGGGTATCAGAAAGTAAGATATGAGGATCCAGAGCCCAGGACAGAGGGCTAGACCAGTGATCCCCAACCTTTTTGCCACCAGGGACCAGTTTCACGGAAGACAATTTTTCCATGGATGGGGGGTGGCGGGGGATGGTTTTGGGGTGATTAAAGCACATTACATTTATTGTGCAGTCAAACCTCTCTGCTAATAATAATCTTCATTTGCAGCTGCTCCCCAGCGCTAGCATCACCGCCTCAGCTCCACCTCAGATCATCAGGCATTAGATTCTCATAAGCAGCGCACAACCTAGATCCCTCGCATGCTCAGTTTACAGTAGGGTTCCTGCTCCTATGAGAATCTAACGCCACTGCTGATCTGACAGGAGGCGGAGCTTATGCGGTGATGCCAGGGATGGGGAGCAACTATAAATACAGATGAATCTTCTCATGCTCGCCAGGCACATCTATTAGAATGGCAAAACCCCCAAACACTGATAACACCACATGCTGGTGAGAATGCAGAGCAACGGGAACACTCATTCATTGCTGGGGGAATGCAAAATGGTCCAGCCACTTTAGAAGACAGTTCAGCAGTTTCTTACAAAGCTAAACACACTCTTACCATATAATGCAGCAATAACACTCCTTAGTATTTACCCAGATGAGTTGAAAATGTCCACAAAAAAAAAAACTACACACAAATGTTTACAGAAGCTTTATTCATAATTGCCAAAACTTGGAAGCAACCAAGATGTCTTTTAATGGGTAAATAAATGGATAAACAAACGGTGGTATGTTGATACAAAGGAATATTATTCAATGATAAAAAGAAATGAGTTATCAATTCATGACAAGACATGTAGGAACCTTAAATGCATATTGCCAAGTGAAAGAAGCCAGTCAGAAAAGGCTACATACTATATGATTCCAATTATATGACAGTCTGGAAAAGCAAAAACTATGGAGACAGTAAAAAGTTCAGTGGTTGCCAGGGGTTCTGGGAGAGGAAGGGAAGGATGAATAGGTGAAGCACAGGGGATTTTTAGGGCTGTGAAACTACTCTGTATGATACCGTAATGGTGGGTACGTGACTTTATGTATATGTCATAACATGTAGACCCATACAACACAAAGAATGGAATCCGGTTAATAATAATGTATTAATATTTGTTCATCAATTGTAACAAATTTACCACACTAACACAAGATGTTAACAATTGGAGAAACTGTGTGCCTGGTGAGGGGGTGGGGGAGTAGGGAAAGTGAGTACATGAGAACTCTTTCTACTTTCTGCTCTGTTTTCTGTAAATCTAAAACTGCTCTAAAAATAAAGTCTATTAATGAAAAAGGAAAAGCAGAGAAAAAGGCAATAAAAAGGCCATGTACTCCCCCAAAATTTATTTTCCCTCTAATCATTTTGTAGGTGTTACTATTTATTATCCCTACAATGATACTACCTAGACTAAAAATCTGGATTTGATTTGCAAAAAACCCTTCAAAACAAAGACATAAATTCTGATTTCCAGTTCAAACATTAGGAATTATGAACCCAGGTAGCTTAAATGTCTCCAAGAGCAAATATCATCTAAAATCCTTGGCATGGCATGAAGACTCTTACCACTCTTCTCAGCTTGCCAATTCTTCCATCAGGTAGACAGATGTTTCTGTCTGACTGGGAGCTTCACAGTAACCCCTCTTAGTGGGGCTTTATTCTATTGACTGGAAGCCTGTCCCCAGAGCAATGACATTCTTTTATACTTGCTAACTGTATTAGTTTCCTAGGGGTGCCAAAACAAATTACCACAAACTGGTTGGCTTAAAACAATATAAATTTATTCTTTCACAGTTCTGGAGGCTAGAAGTCTAAAATCAGGATATCAACAGGGCTGTGCTCCCTCTGAGAGTCTGGATAGAAGAGTTCTTTGTCTCTTCCTAGCTTCTGGTGGTGGCCACCAATCCTTGGCATTCCTTCACTTGAATCACTCCAATCTCAGCCTCTGTCATTGAATTGTCCCTATGGGTCTCTCTTTGTCTCTTCTCCTCTTATAAGTACACCAGTCCTAAGGGCCCACTCTACCCTGGTATGACCCCATCCTAATTTGATTACGTCTGCAACAACCATATTTCCAAATAAGGTCACATTCTGAGGTATTGGGGGTTAGGGCTTCAACATATCTTTAATGGGGACACAATACAACCCATAACACTAACAGAATAATGAGATCAATTTGTGGGCATGTTTTGGCTTTTGGTCTGAAGCAAGGCCTCAGAAATGATACCTTCTACTTAGAATAGCCCTGGAACTCCAGGAAGAACAAAAGTCTAACTACTCCTACCATGCCCAATCATGCTTCCTCAGACACCAGGCTGAACATTCATTCCAGTGTTTTTTACCTGGGCCAGGAGGCTTTTCTTATCAGCCTCACTGGGCAGAATCGTGAAGTTTCTTAAAAACATTGAACCTGCCAGCTTACACCACATACCTACCTAGTACCACCCAAAAGCAGGCCTCTAACCCCCAAGCTGTTCACAGCCTTGGTTCTGAACTTCTTACTCTAACACTCTACCTATTTCTGATTCTTTCAGCTTATGATGTCATGATTCCCCTTACTGATTATGGCTTTTCCTGTCCTGGCTTTTACCAATATCTTTCTTCCTGGGCCCCCAGTTGAACTCTACCAAAAACCTTTTTGTTGTCATACCTTGTGGGCAAATACTCTACAATGTCCATCCCTACACTAGCGCAGCCACCCACGGACAGCTCTCCCATCAGGCCAAACCACTCTCATGAACCAGAGCCAAACATCAAGCCATGACCTTAAGGTTCTAGGCAATCCCTAATACTGCCATGAAAAATTTGACATTCTTTGGCATAGATAGAACCATTCATATAGATAGAACCATTCATTTCCTACCGGGAATGTATTTCTGCATTTATTTTCAAACCTGAAAGTGCATTTTTGAAATAAAGGTTTATTTACCCATGGAATTCTGAAGGTTTTACATATTTATGAAGGAATATTTTAGGTTGTAGAAATTTCCTTTAGAATCTTGGCAGTGTCAGGCTTCTGCCTTCACACCTTCCCTGGAACAACCCTAAGAAAGGTCCCTAATAGCCTCCTAATTACTGCATTCAATCAATTTTTTTCAGGCCTCATCCCACTTGACTCCACAGTGCCATTCAACACTATTGACCACTCCCTATTTCTCAAAAATCTGCCCTGTCTTGACTTTTAAGAAATAACCTCTGCTACCTTCTCCAACTTCAACAACCACTCCTTACAGTCCCCTTTGATCTCTCCTCTTCTTCTGGCTATCTGTAAGGGTTGCTGATTTCTCAGGCTCTCTCCTTAGCTTTTGGTTCTCGTGCTACACCCTCTCTGTGGGTGATCCTATTTACTATCATGGCTTCAGTTATATATTAACAACTTCCAAATTTCTACCTCCAGCCTAGTCTTTTTTCTGAGCTCCAGACCTCTGTATCCAGTTGCCAACTGGACGTCTCTACTGGGGTAATCCATGGGCCCCTCAAACTTAACATGTCCAAACAAATCTCACTTATTGCCTATATTGTGTCTACCTCAATGAAAGCACCATCAGCCTAGATTTGTCCCTCTTTGTCCCCACTCACTTATAGTTTATAAGTTCTGCCTCTCTTAACTGACCCTTTTTGTATTCACCACTTTTACCCTAGTTTGAGCCTTTGTTATATTTTTTCAGGACTATTTTGTAGTCTACTCCATGGTTTTCCTCTCACACCAAACCATTCTCCACCTACACCCAGTGTGAAAATATCACACCATGAAACTGACTGTTTCAGAGGCTCTCAATTTCCTGCAAGGTAAAGTTCAGTTTCCTTAGTGAAGGTGGCCTTTTGCACTTTGAACCTCATGTTTTGGTTTGCTCCACCTCCTCCCCAAAGCTTCAGTCATTTCAAATGGCTTATTGGAACCCAACGTGCATCACAGTTGTATGCCTTTACTTGAACTTTTTCCCCTGCCTGGAATGCTCCCCCTTCTCCACCCCCAACTATTTAGAAAAGGCTCAGGGCCAGGTCTCCTGTCTGAAGATGAGATAAGAGAGGTGGACCTATGTGAGAGCTTACTCTTCAGGAAAGTTCCAGCAGACATGGTGTTCGTCAATTGCCCCTTTTGCATCTGGACTCTGGAGCATTATGGCACAGTGACCCTGGATGCCTTCCAGGAGCTGCAGGGCAAAGACAACTTCTGTGGTGGACTCTTCCGGATGTGTGTCAGTTCCGGTAAGGCTGTGAGGCTGCCAAGTCCTCAGGCTGGATCTCTTGCTGGCAGGCTGACAGTTTCTCCATGCCCTGAGTGCCAGCATTGTGAAGGTTTCTGCTGGGGGGTTCCAGTTCCCCACAGTTCCACAAACAGCTAGACCTTCCTTTGTCTTAGGGCCTGACTCAAAAGCAGAGGGGTGAACGGGACTATTCTCAATCCATTGGCTCCTGGACACAGTACCCAGTGTGCAAAGGGCCTCTTTCTCTAAAAACTTATAGGATGGTCTCTCCCTCCCTCTCTCTCTCTTTCTCTCTCAGAATTTATTCCATCAACCAATATTTATTGACTGAGAACTATACATCAGGCACTTTACTAAATACCAAGGACACAGCAACAAACAAAACAGGCAAAAAAAACCAAACAAACAAAAAAAACACTGCCTTCTTTCAGCCTAAAGACCAGTATGGCAGAAAGACATTAAATAGAAAGACCTACAAATATTTAATTAATGACAGTTATGAAGCAATGAAGGAAAAGTGCAAAGTTCTATGAAAGAACTGGGCCTTTCTAAGCCTGATTTGTGGGAGAGATGAAATTCCTCAAATGATGCAAAGCAAGTGCTTTCCCTGAGGTTTTAAGTTTTTCTTCTCAATTTGCATGAGTTAAAAAAACCTGTTAAAGCTATTAACCCCTTGTCTATCATATTTGTTACAATTATTTTCCAAGTTTTAAAAAAATCTAGTTAAATCTAATAAGTGGATACATTTGAAGATTACAGGCCAATTATTATGTAGAATGCCCCCCATTTGAGTTTATCTATTAATTGTATTTCCTTGTGATTAGCTTTGGGTTATGTGTTTTTGTCATGAATATCATAGGCGTGATGCTTTGGTCTGTTCATTGCTTCCCATCAGCGGGGGCACATGATTTCAATGTATTCTGTTACTGATGATGTTCTGTTTGATCACTTGGATAAGGCAATGTCTGTCAGCCTTCTCCACCGTAAAGTAACTCTTTTTCCCTTTGTGTTATTAAATATTTTATGGACTCCTTCCTTACCCAGTTTGGACTCCAACACCCCACACCAGGATGTCCCTCCATGGGCACCTTCCTCACCTAGGAATGGACAACCTCTTTACCCTTTTTGGGTTCTGACGCCCCATGCTGAGCTACTCCTGTGTGTGGACACCTGCCTACACTGCTGAGATTCTGACCCCATCTTTGCTTGGCGTCTGATTCTGCACACCATGCTGGGGCTCTGCGGGGACACTCTTCTCACTGTGCTCAGGCTCTGACTCCTCCATCCAAGCTGCCTTTCCATGCACCTTGCCCCAGACCTCATTATGGCTTGGGGACTAATGTTCAGGAAGAGAAGGAAAGAAAGGGAAGAGGAAGAAGTAGAGCTCTACCCATTTACAAAGCTCTACCCACTCTGTTACCTCCAGAGTCTGAGGCCACCATACCTCTCACCAGGATTACCTGGATTACTTAAAAAAGCTCCACCTTTTTAAAGGGTCAGTTTAAATGCCACCTCTTTGTGAAGCATTTTCTTCTCAGTCCATCCATGTGGCCTGGACGAGACTGGAGGCAAGGGAGGTGAGGAAATGCTGATGGATATCGAATACATCATGGTGATAAAATTGACAGGCCCAGCTGATGGATTGGATGTGAGAGGGAGAAGAATCGAGGATGACTCAGGTTTTGGCTTCAGCAACTGGGTGGTGCCAATAGCTGAGACGGGGAAGACTGGAAGAGAGACAGGTTGGATGGAAGGAAGAAATCAATAATTCTATTTTAGCAAGGCTAAATTTTGACTTCTATTAGATATCCAAATGGAGATATTAAGGTAGGCAACTGGATATAGATCTTTGAAATTTGCTTTATTTTTTAAATTTCCATCCTACTTGCCTTGCTAATCCTCAATCCTGGAAAAACACAGCCATGTTTCTTTTTTATCTGTTCCCTTTATGGGTTCATAACCTGGGGTTCAAAAATAGGCTTCATGAACCCTCTGAACTTGTATACAAATTCTCCATATAGGCTGGATGTGGTGGCTCATGCCTGTAATCCTAGCACTCTGGGAGGGCAAGGCAGGAGGATCGCTTAAGCTCAGGAGTTCAAGACCAGCCTGAGCAACAGTGAGACCCCGTCTCTACCAAAAATAGAAAAATTAGCCGGGCGTGGTGGTGGTGTGCACCTGTAGTCCCAGCTACTTGGGAGGCTGAAGCAGAAGGATCACTTGACCCAGGAGTGTGAGGTTGCAGTGAGCTAGGATGACTCCACTGCACTCTAGCCTGGGCAACAGAGCAAGACTCTGTCTCAAAAAAAAAAAAAAAAAATTCTCCATGTATGTATGGATGTGCAATTATCTGAATAGACAATCCATTGTATTTATCACATTTCCAAAAGGATCCAGGATGTAAAAAAAAAGTTTGAGAACACTGCATTCAATGATACTGGCAAATGTTAAAAACAAACAGGAACAATAATTAGTTCCACTGTAAATTCATGTTATTCAAGTTTAGTTGGTTTCTTAATGTTACTTATTGATTCTTTTTACTCTTTACCCCTGTTAAAAGTTCAGAGGTTGGAGAAATTTGAGGATAAACATACCCACAAAATTATCTTTGGGGCTGACTCTTTGACTTATAGATGCTCCTCAGGGTATATGGGATATTCAGCAGAGCAGAGCAGAGCAGAAAGAGCAGGAAATCAGCAGACCCAAGTTCTAGTCCCATCTCTGCCTAAAACTAATGGTGTGTGTTTGGGCAAGTCATTTAACCACCTCTAAGCCCCAGTTTCCTCATCTATAAATACAGATAATAATAGCTCACAAAGTTTTTAAGGGTCAGAATTGTAACCAATGTTTATGAAAGCATTTTGTGCATGTCTAAACTACAAACCACACGTTGAAAATGAGAAATGTCTGAACTTTCAATGGTGCAGCATTTCCTCTTTTAAAACAAGTTGAGAAGAAGGGTCACCAGAGCAAAGGCCTGGAAGCAATATGAAGTGGACTGAGAATTCATAATCAGCAATTGATTCAGTGGGTTTTGCTGTAAACATACTCCTGGAAATATTTTGAGAATCTTCATCTGTAAATCTCTAGGCACCGAGCTGAGCCAAACAAGGAGAGGTTCTCCTTGGGTGGAATGATGAAATCAGGACGTGTTTTTCTGACTGTCCCCCCCCCATCCATCCCTACCCCCACACTCCATCCCTGCCCTTGGTGTCCCCTACCCGCAGACTCGAACATATCTCACCCTCCAGAAATGTGGGAACGTGGAACAGCCTGGGGGCAGAAAGGGGCTGAGCAAAGGCAAACAATCATTCCTGCCAATTTCCCCTCCCTTTACCTCTTGCCAAAAAGAAGTCATGTCTCCACCTGGTTCTCTCTCTTCCTGACAACTTCCTTTCTGCCAGGGAGCTTTGCAGTTTCTTAAGGAACTTTTGAAGACCCATAATCTCTCCAGACCCAAATAAAGGAATTTTTCATGGCATTATTCTAGGTCATGTGACAAACAGTATATGGAAGCAAGACTATCTTAGCACATTGAAAATCCAGCCTGGTTTGTGCTGTCTTGCCCTCCTGCTCTGAAGATTAGCCTTGATGACAGAAAAGAGAGCTACAAATCTTGAAATTTCTGGTCAAAGCTTCTCTCCCCAGAATTGTGAGTCACTAGGGTTGTTGGCTTAGGTAATGAATAAATACTGAAGCATCACTAGCATCTGGTTGAGTCCTTGTAGTTGATAATTATTCAAAAATAGCTAATATTAAGTAGGGCCATGTACCAAATATCATTGAGCTCATGGTATAGTGCAGTTGTGCTCAATGCAGAGCACAGGATGGAATGTACTTGGGGGCCAGGTTATTGGAATCACCTGGGGCTCAACCCCAATAAGTATGATTCACTTGGTCGGGATTGGGGGATAGGAGGGGTGGGCAGGGCATCAGCAGATTCTAAAAACTCCCCAGGTAAAACATTCTAGCAGTTCCTCAAATGATTAAATATAGAGTGCCATATGACCCAGTGATTCTGCTCCTAGACAAGTGAATACATATGTTCACACAAAAATTTATACATGAGTGGTTTATAGCAATGTCAAAAGGTGAAAACAACCCAAAATCTATCAAGGGATGAAGGGCTAATCAAAATGTGGTATATACATACAATGGAATATTATTTGGCCATAAAAGGGAATGAAGTACTAATACATACTATAACTTGGATGAACTTTGAAAACATGCTAAATGAAAGAAGCCAGCCACAAAAGTCCAGATATTATATGATTCCATTCATATGAAAATCCAGAATAGGGAACTCTATGGAGACAGCAAATAGATTAGTGATTGCTTAGGGCTGGGTGTGGGAGATGGGGGTATCAAGGTGATAGCTAATGGGTATGGTATTCCTTTTTGAAGTGAAGAAATATTCTAAAATTGACTGTAGTAATGGTTGTACCTGTCTCTGAATATATTAAAGCCATCAAATTGGACACTTCAAATGGGTAAATTGTATGGAGTGAATTATATCTCAATAAAATTGCTTAAAAAGAGAGAGAGGAAAAATACTCCCCAGATAATTTTAATGTGCAGCTGAGTTTGAGAACCTCTGATGTAGTTGAAAGAGCATGTGCTTGAAGTTAGACAGAATGGAACAAAACGACTGTGTCATTAGGTGACCCAGCTGTGGCTTTCTGAGCCTCATTTTCCTCATCTGGAGAATGAGGGATAATGATTTCTGTCTCATGGGCTTGGAAAGAGGATTTAGTGTGGAAAACAAATGAAAGTGTGTGTAGAGTACTTAGCAAGCCTGCACTCTATTAAAGGAAGCTATTGCCACCGCTGTTTTTCTTTTCTGCCTGAAGGCTTGCAGGGCCAGTCTTAGAAATATCAGTTCTCACTGCACTGGCTGAGGAGAAGGCGATCTGAAGCGTGGCAGCAACCAGGACAAATGCATTCTCTGAACGTAGACTCAAAAAATGTCCTCTGTGCTTGTAATAATTTTTTTGGCCACATCACAAAGCCCGCATTCTTCCCACGAGTAAGACTGCAGCGTCATTGTTCACTAAGCTTTATTGCAATTAAAGCTTATGGAAGACCAAACACGGGCCCACAGTGGGAGCTACTGGTATGCCCTTGCCTTTCACAATATATTTGCCATCAAATTCTGTCAAATATACCGCTGTAATATGCCTCTCAAATTCACCCACTTGTATCCATTTCCACTGCTACTACCCTAGACCAGGTCTCTAGCATCTCTTGCCTAAAGATAGCAACATCCTCCTTAACTGCTTCTACCCTTTTTCCCCCTCCAAATCCTTCTCTACACTGCAGCCAGAGTGATCTTTGGAAAATGTCAATCTGATCAAATTACTTTTGTTTAAAGACCTTCCAATGGCTTAAAACCCTTCAATGGTTCCCTATAGCTTTTAACGTCCAACCTCTGTCTAACCCTGCAGCCTTATCTCTTGCTACTCCCTACCTCCTAAATATCTTTCGAAATTGGCCATTTCTTTCCACCTCCATGCTCTGAGTCCAGTCTGCCATCACATTCAATCTGGGCTCTTGCACATTTTGCTAATAGGTCTTGCTGGCTTCAGCCATGCCCCCTTTCAATCCATCCTCCACATAGCAGCCAGTGTGACTCCTTTGTTGAAAACCCTTTTATGCCTCTTGATTTTTCTAAAGGTAAAGATCAAACTTTCTAACAGGGCTACAAGACCTTCCATGATCTTACTCTGCCAACTTTCCCCCTTCATGTTTACTCACTCCAGACATCTGAACTACTACAGTTTTCCACATCCATCACTTTTTCCTGCCCCTGGACCTTTACGAACATTCTTGCCTTCTGGAATTTCCTGCCTCTGTCCTTGCGTGTCCAAGTCCCCTACATCCGTCAAGGCCTAGTTTAAATGATACTCTATTCAGGAACTCTCCCGCAACTCCCCCGAAGAGCAGTGCTTTTTGGATTTTTAGAAACCTTATTATACATTATCTTTGTCTTAGCACTTTCGTATCTAGTTTATCATTATGGCTAGGATGCATCTCTCTGTCTCAACTGTAAGATTGTTGGGGTTTAACCACAAATTCCTGACTGAGGATTGAAGAAGAAAACAGGAGACCTGGGAGGCATCTGAAGGTATTGATTGGGGGGTTAGCTGTGCAGGGGTGATGGGTAACAAGCTTTGAGAAATAAGCTCCTTGAATTACTAAAATGGATTAGAATCATCCCTGCCAGGTGGGCCTATGTGTGAATTTAGATTGGGGGAGTTAAGTCAAAAGGACAGGAGTTGTCATAGAGTTGAAAAATGGAATCAAGATCCTTGTCAAGGGACTAGATATAACTAGAAGTGTGTTAGAAACATGTGCTGGGTGTATGCCTCTGTATGTGCATGTGTGTACATAAATGTGCACATGCATGCTTAGTTTTTATAGGTACAAGTGATTACATATATGTGTGAGTTTAAGTGTGTGAATGTGTAGTTCTGCATGAATAGACATATATGCAGCCAGGTGTGGTTGTGAATATTTTAAGTGTGGTATATATGTGTGTATAGTTGGTGGGTAGGGAGGGTCTTAGCGTGAGCCTAAGCTGTATCAACTGCTGGCGTTCACACATGCCTGGGCATGGCTGGGAAACTGGTGGGGCAGGCCTGTCAGAAATGTATTTGTATTGAAGGACTAAGAAGCCTCCTGGGAGATAATTTATCCTGGAAAAAGAAAGAGTCAGGTATACAAACTTGGCCCAGAAAGAAAGCTTTAGTTACTAGAAGGGAGGGACATTTCTGAATGGAACACAGTAGCTGTCGCTTGAAGTTGTCCAGGCCTAGCCCCATAGAGGCAATGTCTGAGCCTTATAGGCATGCGAGAAGTTGCTGTAGTCAATAAAAAAGAAAAGAACTGTTTTACAAAAACATTTTGCCATTAGGCATATGCATGACTGCCTTGGGACTCCACTAATTCATTCATTTTTTTTTTTTGGCCAACAAATATTTACCTAACACCTGCTCTGTACCAGACACTATGCTGCATGTTGGGGATATAGCAGTGAACAAAGTGACACAGCTTACATTTGAGTGTAGCCCAAAAAAGAGAGAGGAATTTTCTGCCACATCATACCAAACACTATATACTTTGACATCTATAGGAAGAATCACAGATAGTTTATACTGTGTCTTTGTACAAATTAGAAAATGGCATCTGCTCTAGGCAGCCCCAAAGCTTGGTGAGGGCCTAATGGCGCTCTTAAGCACTATGAATAGTATCAACCACTCCTGCTGGGAAATTAAATCAAAAGAAAGAAGGAAAATACCATATCCCCATTTATCCATATGCTTCACTAGCTATCTCTGTGCAACATGCATAAACTGTCCATCGTGACCTTGGTTACAAAGCTCCAAGATGTCAACAGTTGCTCTGGGCACAAGATAGGATATGTAGCACTAATTTCAGTGGTATTTAGGAAAAGCTACTACCAGGGAGAAACTATTACCCCATGGAAGTAGCAGCAGTCTCTAGTGTGAATTGCAGAAGCCAGAAGAGGCAGCTGGTATCCAGTGGATGGGGTACAGTACTTTCCAAATGCAGCATTACACAGCATAAGCGTCAGCTATGCCCAGAAAATATAGCAATGCTTAGATCACACAAGAGCACCCAGAGGATATAAGCTGGAGCAGAAGGATGGGAAAAAGAAAATACAAAAACCATGTACTTATTTTGACACTACTTATTCATGAGCATATATGAGATTCCCCCTAAAAACATCCAGAAAAAAAAATTTATAGTGGTAGAAACCTCTCAGGGAGCTGAAGGAGGAGACAAGAGCTAGAAAAGTATGTGTGTATGTGTGTGTGTGTGTGTGCGAGAGAGAGAGAGAGAGAGAGAGAGAGAGAGAGAGAGGAGAGAGAGCGCGAGCGCATATGCATGTGTGCAAATGCATAGGCAGACCAGGGCCTTCTCTTTACATTTCATATAAAGGATAGAGCCCAAGATGTGTAGCCATTGCTTTCTGGCCTCTCCAAGCGGAGGGGTAGTTTTCCTTTAAGTAAGAGAAAATTTATTTGTTCAGCTAGGCAGAGGGGTTTTCTTCAATATTGGTTGAGCCATTGATTATCAAAGCAATATATGCTAGCCTGAAGAATATGTAAAATTCATAAAGAAAGAAATAAAAATTAGCCATAATCCCACATGTATAGCCATAAATAGCTATTATCTATCTATCTATCTATCCACAGTCAAGCCTCCATATCTGTGGGTACCTCATTCTTGAATTCAACTAACCACAGATCAAAAATATTTGGGAAAAAAACAATTTAAAAATACAATAAAAATAATAAAAATACAATATAACAACTATTTACATAGCATTTGCATTGTATTAGGTATGATAAGTAATCTAGAGATGATTTAAAGTATATGGGAGGATGTGCATAGGTTATATGCAAATACTATGCCATTTTATATCAGGGATTTGAGCATCCTTGGATTTTGGTATCCACGGGGATCCTGGAATCAATCCCTCATGGATATTTAGGGATGACTCTGTGTGTGTGTATATATATATATATATATATATCAATTAACATTTTGATGTATTTCCATGCATATATGTACACACACACACACACATATACATATTAGGATTATGCTTCTATGTACAATCTTGTGGTCTGATTTTCACTTAACCTTATATCAAGCCCACTTTCCCATGTAATTATATGTTCTATAAAACATATTTATTAATAAGTGGCTTCATAGTATTTCATTTTATGGATATACCATAAGGGGTTTTTTTGCTATTATAAAAAACTTTTCAATGAACATCCTAGAATATACATATTTGTGAGCCTCTTTGCTTATTCACTATTATATATTATTGGAAGTGGAATTATTCAGTCAAGTTTATGAACATTTAAAAGATTCCAAATACATGTTACTAAACAGCCCCTTATTTAAGTTGAGCTAATTTACACTCAATGTACAGTCCTACCAGTAGTGCATGAATACTCTTTTCATCACATGCCTGCTAACAGTGAGGATTATCTTTTTATAAATATCTTTGTTAATTTTATTAGTAATAAGATATATGTTTTAGTTTCAGATAGTATGGCTGTCTAGGTAATTACAGGTAGAAAACAATTAAAACTGCTGTATATAGTATATACACTGTACATATTATGTACAGTGTATATACAGTGTATGTATAGATACATATATATTTGTGTGTGCATACATACACACACACACACACACACACACACACGGACTCCTTAAAAGTTTCACAAAGCTAATAAGATAGTAAGGAATTGTCAGGCACAAATCGAAGTAAAGGCAGTAACCCAAAGAGATAAGCCAAGCACTGAAACTAATTTTTCCTTTAGGACATTTGCCAAACCAGTTCAACTTGAACTTTGCTCCCTTGTGTATATGATTTCTCCGGACATGGGGACAGAACATAAAGCTCTGGGTTCTACCAAGACAGGATGTCTAATTAGGAGTCTGTACCTCCATAAATCTAGTATACTACAGGGCTACATCCTCAGTGTAAAAGTGAACCAGAAATAAACACCCATCCTCAGGAAAATGTAAGCAAAGTTGCTTTGTTACCTATTACAGCTAGTTGTGGGGGAGGGAGGGAGTAACCATCCTGGGAAGTTGTAACCAAAATCTAGCTCTTGTGTGAATCTACTGCCCCAAATTCACATTGCCTGTGTAGCCCCCAAAAAACTTTAAGACATGAATTTAGTCCACTGTAGTCCCAGGCAAGTAGTACCCTCAGGCACCTAGCAGAATCCTCCCTGGAGAAACCCATCTTTATTTCCAGCCACAAATAATTTTCCAAGGTTGATGAGCAGCTAAGAGCCAAAAACAACTAGACACACAGTGAAATATGATGCCATGAGTAAGAAACAACAGAAACAACAGACAAGAGAAACAGCTCTATAAAAACGTCAGATATTGAGAGTATCAGATACAGTTTATAAATAATTCTGCTTAATATGTTCAAAGAAATAAAAGACAAACTTTAAAATATTTTCAGAGAACAAGAAACTATTTTTTTTAACCTGGCAGGTAGGAAAAAGACCCAAATAGAACTTTTAGAAATAAAGAAAAGACAATTGAAATTAAAAACATATCCTTGATGAGAGACAGATTGATAGGTGACTTCAACAGCAACAATGGAATTCAGAACACCCTAGAATGAAATCCCCAATGTGATGAAAGAAAATAACTGCCAACCTCGAATTATATACCCTATGAAATGTAGTTAAATCTAAATCCAGTTAAATCTAAAAATTTTATCTTTTGTTATTTCCTCCATTGCTTTAAACTTAAAAAGGTTTTTTTTCTTATCAGGAGATTCGATGAATAGTTCTTTTGGTTTTGTTTCTATGGTTTCTTTGTTTAGTTGTTCACATTCTTTTTTAGATCCTTCTGGATTGTATATTGATACATATTGTGAGATGAAGCTCTAAGAAACAGCCCACAAAAATAGTGTGAAACAAAGTAGCAAACATAAGAAGCCATGTTTGCTCATTTCTGCTTGCCAACATAATTTCACAAAGGCCCTGACTCTGTGATGACGTGCAGCTCTCCATAAAGATGCTTTGAAGACAAAACAGAATAGGACACGTGGCCCCCCATGTCTCTTGCCTGAGTCACTAAACTCCTTTAAAGATAAATGACCCTAGTCTTTGCCTTTTCTTACACATGAGATAACGTCTGACAGGGTTAGTGATTATGCCTCTGTAATCGATAACCAGATGTATTCTTACACCCAAACCTTGATGTGATTCTGCTTTAATGTAACTTCTGAGCAAGTTTGATGTGATTTTTCATGTACTGAACCACCACCACCTATATATAAGCAGTGGGCTGGAATACTGTGCCAGAGCAGTCTGACCGAACTGCTTCTGGGCTATAGGCCTGGATCTATAGTCGTCGGTAACACTTCTGAATAAAACTAACTTTAAGTTTTTAAAGGCTTGAATTTTTCCTTTAGTGGACAATAGTTCATTAAGCTCTATTTGTTGTATAATTTTTTACTTCCCCACATATTTTAATACCTTCTTATAATATATTAAGTTATATGAACAAGAGATCTTTTGGGGGATGATCCTTGTGTTTTACTGATCTGTTTATTCTTACAGTTGTATCACACTAATTTAATTGCTATAGCTTTGTAATATATTTTCATGGATGCTAAGGCTAAGGTTTGTGCTTCTCATTACTCTTCTTTTTAAAAATAATTTGAAAATAGAGATGAGCAGTAAATTAGTTTCCATAAGTACGTTGATTGATTTGACCTTGAAGTCATGTGATTTAATTTTAATAGATCATCAAAGAGATAGGACACAAGGTAATTAATTTGCCTTCACAGAGTATGACAGAATCAGAATAAAAAATTACATCTAATTTACCTGTTTTAGAATACCCAAAAGAACATGAGATTTGGGACAGAGAGAAATGGCCTTTCCTTTTTTCATGTTAACTTTTAGGATCTTAATAAGTTCTAACATAAACAAACACGCTGTGTGAAGGTTGTATAGTATACACTATCCTGATCTTAGGTGTGGAAGAACAAGCTGATGTAGCTAAGTGCACAACTGCAGGTATTAAGAAGTCCTGTTCTTTGAGTCAAAGAAGGTCTTTTAAGAGTAGCTGCCTTGTCTTGTTTATGGTATAATTCTATCATGTACATCACTGGATCTCTTAATGAGACACATTTAGAGAACCATACACAATAGGATGAAATCCTGTGCTAGACAGTGAAGATACATACTATGTCAGTGGTCCCCAATGTTTTTGGCATGAGGGACTGGTTTCATGGAAGACAGTTTTTCCATGGACCGGGGTGGGGGGGTGTGGGGGGGATGTTATTGGGATGATTCAAGCACGTTACATTTATTGTGCACTTTATTTCTATTATTATTACATTGTAATATATAATAAAATAATTATATGACTCACCATAATGCAGAATCTAATGCTGCCACTGATCTGACAGGAGGCGGAGCTCAGGCAGTGATTCGAGCAATGGGGAGCGGCTGTAAATACAGATGAAGTTTCCATCACTTGCCCGCTGCTCACCTCCTGCTGTGTAGCTGTGTTCCTAACAGGACACGGACCAGTACCAGTCCATGGCCTGGGGACTGGGGACTATAGTACTATAGAATGTCTGTCCTCTGTTCTCTGAAAGTATTTTAAAGTTTGTCTTTTATTTCTTTGGACATATTAAGCAGCATTATTTATAAACTGTATCTGATACTCTCAATATCTGACATTTTTATAGAGCTGTTTCTCTTGTCTGTTGTTTCTTACTCATGGCATCATATTTCACTGTGTGTCTAGTTGTTTTTGGCTCTTAGCTGCTCATCAACCTTGGAAAATTATTTGTGGCTGGAAATAAAGATGGGTTTTCTCCAGGGTGAGTGATCTCTACATTCAATTTTGTAACACTGCTATGTATTATTTTCTAATAGCTAATAAACAAACATATCAGAACCTGAATTATTTGCCAAAGGCAATGGATATATTTGTTTCTAAAGCCTCTGTGGAAACCTAAATAGGAAGTTGAAGCCCTTGACTCTGTTCACATCAGTGAAAGATACTTCAGTGCTGATGTGCACATCTAAATGAAAGATGGGAAAATATAGACAGTAAAAGACTAAGAAGCATCTTGATTTGCTGGATGGGGAGGGGAAAGGGAAGGGAGACAGGAGTTTACCCATATAATTTGCAAAGGTTGCAGGGATAAGAAAGCCTGAAAGTCAAACTTCACTTGACTTTGGCTACAACCCCACTTGAGGCTGATGGAAGAAAACAAGTCCTTATCATTCTATTCCAATACCCACCTTCAGGCACACAGCCAGCCAGAGGCAAAGAGGACTAGAAATTTGGCTTGGCTGACTTTTCTGCATTGGGTGTGGATTTGGTACTGATGTAAATTGAGAGGCTGACATCCACCCTGATTAAATAGAAACAGTGTTTGGGTCTGCTTTAAGAAGGCCACTCCATGAATGGGCAGAAGACAGAGGCTTGTCCTTGGAGATAACCATGGAAACTGCCCACTGTACCTCCCCACCTGTCACATACAGTTCTACACGCCCCAGGCTGAAATCACCCCCCCACCCCAACTACCCCAACAACCTCCTCCTGCAGTATGAAAGGTCTATTAATAGTATCATCATCCACCCAACTGAGTTCAGTTCAACAAATCTTTATTGATCATCTTCTTTGTGCTAGGTACTGAGATAACTGGTAAATGAGACAATCCTTTCCCTTTCAGAGCTTACCATCTAGAAAAAGGAGCTAGACAAGCAATTTCAATGTATGAGTAGGAGATAGGGAAAGAAGAAGAGGAAGGGAGTTTCAGATGGAAGAAAGACAATGAGCAAAAGCTTGAGAGTATATGCAAGAAATTATAAAGCTATGTGATATTCAAGGAGAAGGTGTGAGGGCAGAAGTGGTGGAAAATAAGGATGGACAAGTAAGCAGGGGCCAGGCCATGCTAAGAAGTTTGGACCAAGCCTAATAGTGATAAAGAGACGTTGGGGGCGGGGAGCTTTTGACAGGAGAATCAGGATTATATTTACATTTATAAAAGATCACTCTGACTGCTTTGTAAAGAAAGGATTAGAATTCAAGAGTGGAAGCAGGGAAACCTATTTAGAAACCAGATTATTCAGGATTGTCCAGTTACCCAAGCCAAAAACGACTTACTTGATACTTCGCTTCTACCACCAAAATTCATTTACTTACTCAGTGTTTACTGAACCCTTCCACGCATCCAAAGCTTAGGCGAAAATAAATCCATTTCTCTAATAAGAGAAGCTGATTGCCTTGTGGGGGTGACATACATGTAAACAGGTAATTTCAAAGTAATGTAATTAGTATTCACTGGGTGCTAGCCAAGCTGGAAGTGGGGAGAGAGGGAGGGAAGGAGGGAAGGAGGCAGAGAATGAGGGAGAAATCAGGGATCCACAGAGATGAGTACGAGTTAGGAAGATACGAGTTAAGAAGATGAGGAGTCCCCTAGAGGGAGGAGGTTGGGGAGAGGGTGTTGCATGTGATGGGGACAGCGTGTGCAAAGGCATGGAAATGTGAATGAATAGGCGGGCTTGCTCGGGAACCAATAAGAAGTTTGAGGTCACCGGGACTGGAGCTTAAGTTATGAGAAGAGGCATAGAAGAAGATCAGGTTGGAGAGGTGGGCCAAGTTGGATCCTGGAGAGTCATGTGAGATTTTAAGCTGAAGAATGTGATACCATCAGATTTGTGACTTAAGTCCATATCTTAGGCCACTATAATTGATCACCATCTCTTCACTCTTCCTGATCATGCCTGTTAAAGTGGGGACATCATGAGGAGCTCATGGAGGGGGTTGGAGAAAGATTTCTCACATCAGGAATAGAATAGTTTTAGGAAAGAAAGTTCATTTTACCTTTTGGAGAGAGAGAGGGAGAGAGAGAGAGAGAGAGAGAGAGGGAGAGGGGGAGAGGGAGAGGGAGAGGGAGAGGGAGAGAGAGGGAGAGGGAGAAGGGAGGGAGTGGCCATGGCACATGAATTAGGCAGTGAGAGTGCCTGCCGTGCAAGTGCTGGGCCAAGGAGAAGTGGCTTGGTGTTAAAAAAGGACAAAAATGGCTTTTTTCCCCCTCCGCTTCAGCAGACTGACAACATAAGGGGCAGCAAAGCTGTTGCAGGTTTTTTTTTCTTTTAATTCTTTTCTCTGTGAGGCCGGCTGATCAGAGCCCTTGGGATCTGGTTCTGGGAGGAACTGAGGCAGAGAGCTTGCAGCACCCCTACTGTCCGCTTAGGGCTCTTCAAGGTTGAGAAAATGAAACGCCTAGAGATAACCACACGTGTTTTAATTAAACAAAACAAAGGGGTAGTTGTGAGTTTTTAAAGGGACAATTATGTGCTGTGAGTTTATTTCTCTTACTTTCTGTTAGATGATAGTATTTTCCTCTGTTAGGTTATTAGTAAGGCCACCTTTCAATGCCCTATTAAGGCTCTTGTTCTTTCTCATTTATATGATTGCAGTGGTCTCCTTACAGACCTCCCCACCCCAGGCAAACCCCTCCAATCCACTCTCCACTTTGGCATCTTTCTAAAACCCCAATCTGCTCCTGCCATTATCCTACTGCAGCCTGCCAGTAGCTCCCCATCACTTCCAGGAGAAATCCTCAAATGCTCCGTGTGGCGTGCAAGACCCTCACGCTCCAGCCCGTGCTGCTTCCTAGCCTCATCTCCCGTTTCTCTTTCCCATTCTCATTCCAGCCAGCCCCTCTTGCCATCCCTGCTAACTCTAGGTCTCCCAAGCCTGCCAGGCACACTCAGGGCTCCGTGCCTTTTCTCACTCTCCTCTCTCAAAGTCTATCTGAAATGCCCTTACTGCAAATTTCTCCTTAACCTTCAAGAATCAACTCACAAGGCAAGTTCCTCTGACCTTCCCTTGGCCCCCACAGGGAGAACAAATCCCTTCCCTTCTCTGAGCAACCTGGCATATGGTACCTGAACATATTAGATCATACATTGCCTCATAACTATGGTTTGCAAGTCTGCCTGCCAGGTTAGAATGTAAGATCCACCAGAGGATGAGGCTGTACCTCATTCCTCTTACAAACTCAGCTCATAGCACCATGTCTGGCACATACTTAATCATCCTCCTCGTCAAGCAACTATTTACTGTCAAAGGGAAGTCACTGTTTTTTGGGCCAGGTTTCCATTGCTAGGTCACTGCAACTATTCTCTTTAGCCAGCTGGAGAGCAAAAGGCTTGTAGCTCAGGCTTCTTCTGAGTCAGAGAGCAAAGGCTTCATTCTCCATGCCATAGCTGCTAGAGGGACTTCAGCACCCACCACAGACTCAGCTTGCAACCAAGCAGCATGATAAAGCCCACATCTGCCTTTTAAATATCCACCCCTTCCATTCACTTCTGTATATTTTGGGGCCTGAGCAAAGGACCCAAAACATTCTCAGAGATATCTTGGGGCATGGCATAATACCTACACTTCAGCTGGGATTTTTCTAAGGATAGCCACACATATGTTCAAAAGCAGCAGCACAGGAAACTAGAAAAAACTGTGTCCACTGGTATTAAGGCTTCCTGGGGCTCCCTCTTAAATAAAGGAACAATGAACCCCCAAACTGTGATTAATTGAAGGGTCAGAACCCTCAGGGATCCTTCTACTTCTCAACTGTAGATTTAACACCTGTCCACTTTCAAGTACCAAGAAAAGTTCAGCAGGGCTTTACCTCCCCCTGCCTGCCAGCCCCAACTCTTAAAGCTTCTAGCAGCTGGTAGGAGCTTCAAACTACTAAGCCCAGAGAATTCCCTAGGGCTTGCAGCATGAGTAAGAAAGTATCTAGAGCTGCTGGAGCCAATTCCTGGAGGGCTTTCTGGGACATCTGGGAGTCTCTGGTTACATGGCAGACTGCACAGATCACTGATGTTGAAGCACATACATAGGGCTGACATTTTTGGGATACCCTTAGGTTGGTTTAAGGGCAACCTGAAAATGTCTCCAATTATTGGTGTCAAAAGAATTGGAGACTGAGTCTGGGGGCTTGGGGGAAGCAGAGTAAAAAAATTCTTACTTCCAATAGCTTTATTACTCATAGAACTATCCATGATTCATATAGAAAAAAGGGAGGGGGCAGGGTAGTTTATTTATGTGGGATACAACTTAGTTTGTAAGTACAATGGGGGAATGGGGCAGGGACAAAGGAAAGGCAGAGGGGTTGACTGTAGGGAGATAGATGGGGGATCAAAGGAATTTTGAAGGGGAGAAGATGAGAGCACAGGAATTATTGCTTCATTAAAGGAGAAATATTTGAGATGTCCTGATACGAACACTTCTCTGACTTCTCTAAGAATGAAGTAGGAATAAGTCTATGTAAGCTCCAGAATCTACTGCAGAGGAAACCCAGACATGGGCAGCAAACACCCTTTTTTGATTGTATTCTTGTTCATAGAGTCTTAAAGAATTTACTCTTAGGCTCAAGGCCCTACAATCCATATGCGCAGTGTGCCTGAATGGACCATCTCTCTAGTGTATATATTTTTCTTGGAAGTGAGTTTAGAAATAACTATAAACAAAAACTGAAAGCAAAATGAACAAAAAATAATTTAGTGCTGCAGAGGATGAAGGAAGATGCGGGGAGAAAATACATTACCCACACTACCAAAACGCTATAGATGAAAAAGACCAGCAGGAATTGGCAAGGTTAGGATCTCCTAAAGCACAAACACCCATCTGCCTTACTGATTCTGTGACAATAATTTCATAAAATATGTATTGAGCACCAGTAATGTATTACAGATAAGCACTGAGGATGAAGAGGTGATTTAGGCAAAGTTCCTACCTTCAAAAAGCTCAGTCTATGGCAAAAATTCATAAATGATAATATAACGGCAGTACCATTGAGTTTGGGAGTGGGGTAACCTGGGCCATTGAGAACAATGCCTATAAGCACAGGAGTATGGGTCTTCGCTGACAAAAGATGTGTCTGAGATCAGCTACACTTCTGGTCCTCCATTCACACTATAAGTTTAGGTAGAAAAAGGGTGCAGCTGAGCTTTGCGATGGATTCAGGATACAGCTGCTAAATCTAACTACAGTTATTTTGGCACTGCTAACTGGGCTGGATTCTGCCTGGTAGCCAAAGGCTGCCAAATCCCTGGTTTAAGACATTGCCTTTCCAAAGAAAAATAGCTATAATGAAAATAACTTACATCTTACATAAACTCTTAGCAATATAACACATACATTACCTTTAAAAAGAACCCATAGTATTTTGTTACATATGGATTATCACACTGACTTAAAAGTTATTTCTTGCTATGTGTCTTTTATCTTGTTTCCATGAGCTTTAGAATTTTAATAGTACCCATTTGACTCTATCTACTGGTAAATTTGTAATCTTCTCCAAAAGAAACTTTCTCAATATTTTAATCATTTGACCTTGCCTTTATGAAGTTAAGTCACAACTGGAGCCTTGGTTTTATCAACTATAAAATGGAGACAATAAAATTCAAAACACCAGCTAGCAGTAAAGTTCAAATGAGATAAATATATGCGAAAGCAGGAGCCTATTTGGAAAACTGTTCCTGCTTTAAATCTGAAGGAGAAGTCTTACCGCCTTGGATCTTGACCCTAAGATGCTATAACCTCGAGGAGTGTGAAGACTAGATGACTCTTCCCTAAGGATAAGAATGGCATGAAGAAGACAATGGGGAGAAGATAAAGATCATCTGGCTGTTCAATGTTGACTTGGCTCATCAGGAGAGTCTCCCCTAGTTCTCCCGCTCCTCCACCCTCATCTTCTCTCTCTCTGTTATTCACTTCGTTAAAAATGTTGATCCTGCACGATGAAGAGATACCACTCCATCAGTGGAAATAAAGGGGAAAGGTCCTGAAATCATAAATGCCTTCATTGTAGAAAAGGGTTTTTGTATTGCAAGGACAGCATCTAATATAGCATATATTGGGTGTCTGGAGCCCAACTGAAAACCAATAATCAATGGTAATAAACAATAAGATATTTTCTACATGTTATGACACAGTGATATAAACCTACCCATTCATTTACAAATATTTTTTACATGCAGTTCACATACATTTGGATACACAGAACTGCCCAACTTCAAAGAAAAGATTATAAGTGTAAAAAACATTGAGTTAAAAAAATCTATTCAGTTAAACCATTTAAAAATATTGAGTTAGGGCAGTGAATTAAAGTGACTAACAAAACCTTTCATTGGATAAAACAAAATAACTTGTGTTGGATTTTCTTAATTTAGCATTTCAAATTTAATTATATTGCTTAATATTATCTGAAATATTTCATACACAGATAATTCCCAGCCATCAAATTTGTAGTTCGACCACTTTCTGCATATGAGCTGACTTATATACATTACTCTTTTTTTACCCATTGTCTATAATTTTTGGCTTATTTATAAGTTAGTCAAATTGATTACATATTACATTTTAAGGTATATCTCAGTTTTTCCCCAAATATGGCAGAATGGTGACTAAACAAACAAGTATTTACCTTCTGTTTAAACGTATACTGCAATACACATCATTTTGATAAAAAAGTAATGATTTTAGTTATGAGAAAGATTTATAAGTTAGAAAATCTAGAACATGAAGCAATATAGCAAATAATTAAAGAAACCAACCTCAGTAATACAGATGTCTATTTTATTAAAAAAGTTACAAACAGGTGGACTGCAGGGTTGTCTTACAAAATGACAAGAATGAAATCTATTGGAAAAATTTTACTTTTACAAATCTTTATAGGTAATTGTTCAATGTTTGTACTTGTTATTTGAGATTTTACCTTTCACTGATAAAGTTACAGTACATTAGATCCATGATAATAGGTTACATGATTTTATTTGCAGAGCCCTACTGCAGTGATTTGAACAACTCCTAAACAGATGCCATAGTAAAGACAAGACATATATTGCATTTAATATTAATTTATTATCCTAATAAGCAACATGCAATCTATTGAGGAAGCTAAAATAACTTTTGGTCCCTTTTCTTAAAATGTGCTGGAGAAACCACCTTTAAAATCACTTTCCCCTGATTCCTGTGATCCTAAGTGAATTCAAGTCAAATTTGCTGCTGAGGTCAATGACAATGAACACTGTAATTTTGAGAGAAAGAGAGAGAGAGAAAGAGGGGAGAGAGGGAGAGAGAGAGGGGGAGGGGGAGACAGAGAGAGAGAAAGAGAGAGAGAGAGAGAGAACACTATCCAGAGGAAAGAAATACTGTATAAAAAAATCAGTAATCTGCAGAAAATTTAAATCATCATGAATTATTTGATTCCTTTAGAATTTTACAAAGCTAATAAAGATGAACCACGATCACCTAACCTACTTTGAAATGAGTGTTTGGTTTTAAGTTTGGTATTAAAGTGCAAACTTAAATTAAGTATTCATTTTAAGCAGTTTATAAATAAGGAACAATGTTTCAATTGTCTCTACCCTTACAATCTCACCATAAAATTCCAAATTTAATTACAAGAGATCACTTTGAAGGAATTTGATCAGGAATCAAATGCAACACGATTTAAAAAAAGGAAATCAAAGTTTAATCAATTTCTACTCAATAATTAATGGTCATGCTGACCAATAAATCACATGAATGTAGATATCACTTTATTTGAACATCACACACAATATAAATTTAAAAATGCCACACCCTTCCATAAACCATCACTGCATATATTAGAGCTTTCCTTGACAAAGTTATTGAGCTATTATTATAGATCAATAGTTTTGGTTTTTTTGTTTTGTTTTGTTTAGAAGCATGTTCAAATGACTAAAGCTGGGCTCCTAAAATCGAGAACTTTGGTGCAGTAGGTGAGCTGCAGTTACTAACTTCTGCAAATTAAAAGCACACAACTAAAACCAAATAAAAACCCAACAATAAAATACTGTCAAACTTACACAATTTAAAAAATCATTGCTAGAAAAAGCGCTCATTGTCACGATGTTAAAACGGAACCAAAAGATTACTCTTTATAAGTTTCCTTTCTGTTTCTATACCTGTTACTGTTAAAATGTTCAAGTATTCAGACAAAATGTGCTGATTAGGTAAACAACATGGAAGGCAATGGCTATTAGAAAGCACATTTGCAAAAATAAAAAATAGCCCAGAGACTTGGCGCTATTCTCCCTCCTGTTACACAGATTTTGTCTCTACTACGAACATGCTTCTTGAGAAATAACTAAAAAGCAATTGTGATAGTGCAAGAAAACTTTAACAAATATTGCTTTAAACTATTTTTCAGAAAGACAAATATTAAGAACTATAAAGTGTATATGATTTTATTTGAATTCAATTTTACATGTGCAGAAGTTTACTAGATGTCAATTACAAGCCTGATAGGCAAAGCTGAGCTATCTCTGTTTAGGTATACAATTAATTTACCATGGATACAATATCCCTTTTCAAAGGCATTGCTAAATAGGTCATAACTAAATTTAGAACTTCACAGAAAGGAAAATGTTACTGCCGCAATTCAATGCGGTAAATGAGATTAACACATGTGAAAACCTAATGGAATTGAACGCTTAACTCTTCAACTAAATGCTCTACAGTCAATTTCAAATATGAATTGTAACTTTCAGAACACGTTAATTACAAAAACATATCACAAACTGCACTTGAAGAAAAGGGATATTCCATCCATACAGGTAAAATGTGATCTTTAGTTTCTTTTTACAACACTGCCACACGTAAACAAAGTCTCAAAGTATTAACCAACCATTTAAAGGAGAAAGATTTTACAAATGGGATGAAGCACTGGTACGAGGTAATATACAGAAGTAACCATTTGTTTAAGGCTCAATTTTTTTCTCCATTATAACTTTCTTTTAAAAGGCATTGAGTAGGTAATACTGAGTTTGAGTATTTAATAAATACAAGTTGAGAAACTGATTAAAGAAATCAATTAAAATATTAAAAATTAACCCTTGCATATTAGCCATCAATAAGAACTTAGGAAGCTATAAAAGGACTGATTGACACAGAACAGATTTTAAACGTATGGTAAACGTGCTAAGCATTCCTGTTTAAGGTCGATGGATCTTGAAAGCCAAAGACCTTATGCACTTAATTAGATGTATGGCAACATGCTGTAATAGAGACAGGTTTACCAAGGCTCAGTTCTGCAACCCAGGTTGTAAAGTTCTCCAAAGCAGCATCTGTGCAAATTTCCTCTGAGTTTTATCTGCAGTGAAGATAAAAATGTTATAAAATGTAGAAATATAGATTATAGCTTAAAAAGAGAATACTGACAACAGATCTATATACACATGGAAGTAGTAACAAGAATAACAATCTTAAGGTGGAATTTCACTGTGTTCCTCATTAGTTTCAGTAAAAAGGTAATTTTCTGTGGTCCTGAAAAGTCATTAAGAATTAGAAACACAGTAATGATGCAGTGGATATAATGTACTCTGTGTGTGTGTGGCCACTCTATTTTCACAATATTATTACATTTTATGCTTGTACTTACATAATATTAATAAGGTTCTCACTGGTTTAAACAATCCTACAGTATAAAAGTTATGACAAATGTTGCCTCTACTTTGAACTTGATCTCTTCATATTTTAACTGGAAATGGTATTGGAATTAAATGCATATTAATTATTAGTTAATTGACAGTATACTAGACATTTCTTAAAGATAATTTTTTTGGAATTTAAAATAAGAAAATGTGATTTAATCAGGGTCTAGATATTGAGCACCTAATAGGTGCCCTGGTTTGGGCTAGATGCTGGGTGACAGCAGCAGTTCATATTTCCCACTCTGGTCTGCCCTTTTTTGGACATCCTCCCAAACACAGGAACTTCTCCTGTGATTGGGATTCCTCAGTATCTGCTCTTACAGCTGATGGATTTCTGCCCTTCCAGTTAATACTGGGGTGGGCGGGGAACCTATCATTCAGACAGACACAACGTCCTTCAACTGTGCTGAATCACCAAATAGCTTCTAAGGGAGTGGAATTACATTTGCTTTTTAACGTGGAAGATAAAAAATGTTCTCATAAATCCAGAAACAAAAGAACAGCAACTATGAAAGAATGCCAAGTAAAACCAGTTTAAGATCATCTAAGGGTTCTACCAATGTTTATAAATGCATAATTTTAATTTCATTTGACAGCTACACTTCTATAAGTGTTCAAGAGGCCGAGTGAATGCTTTATTAGCAGTTATATCATAAAACGATTACTTTTAAAGAACATCACTCCGCTCATAGTTATTGAAATTCTGCCACCTAAACACATTAGGAAAGAACAGAACAAAACTCTACCTCTTTAAAAACTATTATAGAAACATCTTTTCCAATTAAAATTAAGACCTTTTTGCATTAAAGTTGCTAATTAGGACACTGGTTATTTAAGATTGGGGAAGTCCAGTTTCCTCATCATTAAAAAAGGGATGAAAATAATTTCCTCACAGGGTTGTTATAAATTTATTTTCATTTCCCAACTATTTTACACATTTCTAGAAGACCAGGATTGTATCTTTGATATCCAGACTAAGGACCTTTATATTCTTTTAGCCTAGTTGAAATTTCTATACCAATTTGAACACAATAGTATTTCACTATACATACAATTCTTTACAAAGACTTTTTAGTAATTCAGACTAGACTTCCCTCAATTAATTTGAATTAATAAGTTTGCTATAAATTTTAATCTACATTTTCAAAATAAATTATAAAGAGCTTAGGATTTTCAAATATGATCATCGCTTAAATATTGAAGACTTGTAATACATGAAGATTTAATAGTTCAAGCATTCTCTGAAATCAAATTAAGAAAGCAGTTATTTCATTTCTAGTCAAAATAAACATTAATAATACAAAGCATCTTACTATCAATAACCTATATTAAATAAAACGTGATCTATTCATCACCTCCTACCCTCTAAAAACCTGGTTAACATTTGGTCCATCCACATTCTACAGGACGATAATACTCCAGTGAAACCAAGAGATATAGATAAATCCTGAGTCGGATTCAAAAATATTAACATTAGGCATACCTTTAAACAAAGTATTGATACTGGCTACTTTTTAAGAGATTAATAAATTATAATTTTCTGCAGTAATAACTCTTGAAGCAAAAACTTGCATTAAGCAAAAACAACAGGCTCTTTTAGATTAGGATTTTACAGAATGCAAAATGTAAATGTTCTTGCTCCACAGTGACAGCAAAATTTTCAGTATACTAATACTCTCATTTATTTTTTAAAAATCCCAGAAATTTTAAAGGCAGCTGGTCAAATTAGTACTTTTTAACTCAAAGGATATCACATCTAGACATGTTACAAAGATGTAACTTGCTGCTTTCAAGTTATCCTCGTCCTCACTCTCGAGTTTTCAGCAAGACACCCGAGAAATCTTAACTCTGGAAGCTTCTACTCAAATTCTTGCTTAACTGTTCAGTTTCACTTTTTTCTAACATATTATGGGAGAGTACGAAAGAAAGGAAAAAAACCCCAAAGAGTCCAAATCTTTTGCTCAGAAAATTATGAAATAGGGTCTAAGGGGGATAAAATGGTATATAAGAGTACCAAACACAGAACTGAAAGAACAAAGATCATTATTTATGTCAGCCTCAAGAAAAAGGGACATTCTTGATTCAAGACTAACACATCATTTCACATGGCAGCAGAATGCCTGGGATGTTAACAAAGGCTCCTGAAAGGATTAGCAGTTTATGAATGTCTTTTTAGCTTAACTGGACTTACCATATCTAAATACAGTGGTATTTACTAGCATTCTCTCTCTCTCTCTCTCTCTAGCAAATATAAATGTGCAATCATAATCACTTTTAATTTTTTTCCAGTTTTAGACATACTATATTCTGGGGATTTAACCAAAGGAATTTTTAAAAAACAAATTCCCCTTCACATTTTTTATGTGTCATTTTCATATACAAGTTAAATATCAGTTATACTAGCAAAACACCAGGCTGAATTCTGATAGAGGTTATGATTTTGTTAAATATCTTGTTTTGTTCCTCTACCCTAATTTGCATAATACTCATGAAGCTTACTGGGGGTGGAGTGGGAGGACTAGGTTATTAAAAGTGCTCACTGTCACTCATTAGAGAGTGAAAGCTGAATCTATGGCATACAATCCTTGAATGGAGATGGAACCACACTTGAAGGAAAGCAAGCACACTAAATGTTTATGGTGAACCCAGGGTAGAAGGGAAAGGATTAGCTATTTTTCTCATGTCCCAGACCTAAAACCTCCAAAAGTTTAAATTAATATGAGTTTGATTCGGAGATCTCAAACAGTATGACCATGTCCAATGATAATAAACAATAATAAGAGCCCAGTGATCTCATTCCAGCTGCTAGCTTTGAATTCGACCAGGTAAGATACTGCTCCTCTCAACCCTAAATTGCTTTTTCCAAATCTGATATTCCTAAGACTGTGGCTAATCAGAGAATGTTTTTGATTGGATAAGTTTTTCCAACAGCTGACAGGACTTAAGTTTTTCTTAGTGGTATTATCTTCTGAATTGTAGACTTCCATTGAGAAGTAATCTCCCATGAGGAGAATCTTTCCTATAGTATGGCTAGAATACTTCCTCGGTGGCAATTCTCCAACTCCATGATGCAATTTTTGTTAATTCTACTGATGGTTCATTCTAAGCCAGAGAGGTAATGGAGTAAAACTGAATGGCTCATATGCATTGCATTCTGTAATAAAAGCCTAATCTTGAGGTTAAAAGGAAGCAATTAAAGAGGGAACAGATATACAAAGGGTCATTCTAATCATCAGACACCTCCACACACAGAGCAGGTCTAACTAGGTACCTGTTCACTCTGAACTGTCTCAAACCATGAATCTTGTGGGGGTCAGTGAAGGTCTGGGAGAATTAGGGATAGTGGAAAGGGCAAAGTAGCTTTGTAGTTCCCTTTTACCCCAGGTTCACTGTGGGCTTTTATTACACATACTACCCCTACAGCACGCTTCTTCCTCCATTCAAGTCCTCCACTCCACATTGACTAACCATGTGAACTGGATGACAGATGAGTATTTTAAATAAGCCATTTTTCCCAAAGTGATATGCAAAATAGGGCAGAAGAAAAAAAAGGAAGTATCTAATAAAACTGTAACTTCTGCAACAGAATTCCGCCCCAGTGTTTTAATGATATGATTGATATTTAACTTGGATAGGAAATTTTAAAGTACACAATGTGATTTAATTTTGAGGATTTCCCCCTCACATTTGCTACCCCCAGCATACCATATCTAATGAAAAGTTGGAAAAAAGATTAGAAAAAATTCCGATTCTAGATTTTTATTTATTTTTAAAAATCCTGAAAATGCTAATCAATTCTACTATATTTAGAAATAGTAAGTCCAGCTAGACTAAAATGACATTCATAGATGGTTCAGCCTTTCAGGAGCCTTTGTTAACATCCCAGGCATTCTGCTGCCACGTGAAATGATGTGCTAGTCTTGAATCAAGAATCTCCCTTTTCTCTGAGGGCTGACATAAATAATGAACTGGGGCTGACATAAATAATGATCTTTGTTCTTTCAGTTTGCTTCCTGGTGTTTGGTACTCTTATGCACCATTTACTCTAGTTCGGAGAACCCATTCCATAATACACTAAGAAAAATGGTATAAAATCTTGCAGGAGACCTTCAAACCATAATGAAGAACACCTTTTTCCCCTCTGTTTTCTTTCAGTATAACTTTCATCAATACTGGACTGACACATAGAAATCCTTGAAAAATCATCTTTAAAAAATTCTATTTGCCAAAAGGGTAAACCAAACTGTCGTATTTAAGGGATTATTTTACTGTACTTCCTCCCTTCCTTTCAGGGGATCTACAGAATATTTTAGGATATTATTATACTCCTTTTGGCATTTTGCTTGGAAATCACCTCTAACCACCTTGCCACTCCCCTCAAGTCCTACCCATTCTTCAAGGCCTGATTCAAAATGCTATTGCTCCCATTTCTTCTAACTCAGTGGTTCTTTACCAGGGGTGATTTTGCTCCCCCAGGGGGCATTTGGTAATTTCTGGAGATATTCTTGTTTGTTACAACTGGGAGGGACAGGGGAAATGCTACAGGCATCTAGTGGGTGGAAGCCAGGGATGCTGCTAAAATTCTAACAATGCACAGGACAGCCCCAAACAGCAAAGATCCCAGAATGTTGAGAAATTCTGTTCTAACTGGATGTGGCCTCGGCTTTCCCTGAACTCCCACAGCAACTGTGATTTACTTCTTTCCTAGTATTATGAGATTAATAACAAAACATCCATCCTTCTCAATATACCAAAACAGTGAACTGCCAATTATTTATACCAATATAGAGGAGCTATGATGTAGTAAGTAAAACTGGAATAGGGCTATAACACCAACCTGGGTTTCTATCATACTGCTGCTGCACAGTGAAAGAAGTCCTTCAAAGCACTTGATGGTAAGCCCCTCAGGTCAGTAAAGAACTGAGGATGAGGGCAGTGTATAAAGAATCTAGCCATGCTTCCAAATTTACACCAAAATTACTGCCAATGGGAGGGTAAAAGGTGAGGAAACAATCCTGGCAGTCATGCAGATAAACAGGTTTTGGGCAAGAGACCAGTGAACCAAATTGAAGGGTGTTAAGAAATAAATGTGAAGAATTATCAGAAGCAATTCTTAGGGCATTAATAAATTTTCCCTCTCAGTTAAAAGCAAACAATTAACAACAACAATCACAGTCTTTCTAACTTAAGTCCTGTTATTTCTAACTGGGACAAGGTACTCTTCTAAATATTAAAAACAAACATTTCTCAAATCACCTTTACCTGTCAAAGTTTGATCTTCAATCTAGACCTGGGACTGACACACTTCAGAGCTCCATGACTCAAGCTACAGGATTCAAAATCCATCATCTATTTTTTTTAGGTAAATAGTGAACAAGGACAACTACAAACTTTACTAGTCTCAGATTACAGATTCCCATACACATCAACTCAATCTAATTTGATGTCACAAAAACAAAACAAAACAAAACAAAAAAGCGCTGCATAGAGTGCACTTTGTTCTAAAAGATCTTGGTCAGGGAATTCCCTTTAATATTTTTAGAAATTCAGATGATTGGTTATTTTACTTCAAGGCCCATGCCATCATTTATGTATTCTGCTTACAAAAACAAAAACCAAGCAAAAAACTATACGAGGTATGTGAAGCATTACTATAAAAATGAGTATTTATTGGTATTAATAATAATTTCTGATTTTTAGTATATAAACAAAAATATAAACAGAATTGGTTTGAGATACTAAAGAAAAAGAAATCTATGTACTCATTCCTGTAGTTAACCAGATTAACAATAATTCAGATCACAAAAAGTTACAAAATGAAACAAAATAATTCAGAATAAAAAAGGTTTAAAATAGCTTTAGAAATTATCCATTTGCCAATTTGTCTTAGACAGCTGGCCCTCTGCATATGAGACCAATTTTATTCAGTTTACCTCCTATAGCTATCTGCATAAATGATGGAAAGAAAGTCAGGAACATTTTGTGGGAGTTGGTTAATATTTTATAAAGATGATAAAACTAAAACAAAATGTGTATACTTATGTCATCTGCCCAGTTAAATATGTCAGAAAAATAGAGCATAATGATAAAGATGCAATCACCACACAGAACTTGTTCAAACTTGAAGCTGGCTTACAATTTAAACAGCAAGATTACAGAAGAACATGGGACTCAATCCATACGCTTGTCTCCTTCTCAAAAGACTATACTGCAAGTGCAATGCTATCAACCAAACATAAGCTTCACTACAGTCTGAACAGTGACTTTGTAAAATAACAGATGTAGTTAGACATAAGAAAATAAATGAGTTTTCATCATATTCTCATATGCTAAAGGCTGATGAGTAAAAGCATTTTGAATAAAGCATTGTGGTCATCCTTCATTTTCAAAGATGACACTATTTGACAGGAAACCTTGTCTGAAAAGATAAATTAGGGACCGTTAGTCTTTTCTCCAGGGAGCACATATAAAGCCAGACCTTTGATTAGGAATCATCACTGTGATCTGAAATGCCTGTTGCCATTTGCAACACTGCCTCTTAGACTCGAGGTCAGCCTTGGCTCAGGAAGATCAATTTCATTCCTGATACTGTCAGGCTAGTCTGGCATTTGCTGTGGTTTCTCAGTCATCCACGATATTGGTTGTTTTATTATCTAAGTGTTACTGTCTAAGTGAGACTATTTGCTCAATTACAATCTAGATGAAAAGATCATGATATGAATAAAATAATTTTGTTTTAAATGCTCAGTAAATTTTACATACCCATACTTTAAAAAAAACTCATTAATTTAAAAAACTTTTATCATTTAACTCAATGAAAGGCTTGAAGGCTTACTATTGTTCTTATTAATTCCACTATTTATTAAGCTGAATAAAAATGCTTCCTGTGCTTGGAATTGTTCCTTCTAACACATCACAGATGATTTAACCAGATTCCCATTTGGACCATATATTCATAATGAAGTCAAGGTACATGTAGCACTATAATTTGTTATTATCAGAGGTCACTTAAGTCCCTCAAGTGCAAGGTACAGATGAATTCGATTAAATAATCATCCTGTTAAATCAAGCACTTGGGTGATTAGTAAATTGATTATTTTAATTATAGCAATTCTCTTGCCTGGGATGTAAAAACATAAAAGTGTTGAAAACACCACAAAACTAATCATCCTCTGAAATTATTATTGAATGCTCTCCTGTGCATTTTGGGTGCTAAATCAGAAAAAGAGAGAAAAGGTGTATTATGCTTTAAATCACCCCAAAGAGATGTTATCAATAATGCAGAGAAGTAATTCATTAAAAAAAAATATCTTGGTGATGGGAATACAGGAAATTTCTTACCTTCATTTTGATTATCTGCATTTTGAAAAATTTTCTTCACTGAATATTGACTATTCTGTGCTAAGGAAAATGTTATTTTAAAAATAAAGAAAGAAATTTAAGATACTGGCATGTGTATCAATATTAACCAGCTTTTTGTTATATTTGATCAAAAATAAAACACCACCTGGCTCATACAGTTCCATCAACAACTAACCTGCTCGGTATGGCCATGATTGAGGTTATCTTTTTTACTGGACAATGCAAGTTGTACAACACTGATCTTGCTTCTCGGGCAGGGATGAATAGTTCATTTGCCTGACGATCTCAGCAAAAAGTTCATCCACCATTGATTTACTTTTTGCCGATGTCTCCATGAAAGGACAGCCCCATTCTTGAGCCAGAGCTCTGCCTTCTGAAGACATAACCTCTCTTTCTGGTTCCAGATCCACTTTATTTCCTACTAGGATTAGTGGGACTTTTTCATATCTCTTCACTCTGACAATCTGATCTCTCATTGGCTTGATATCCTATTCGAACAATCACAAAGAAAAAGAAAAAAAATTATGCTGTTTGCATAACCACAACATAAGTATTACAATATTACAAAAAGTCAGCCCTCAGTGAGTATATACAGCTGAATTCAAAATAAAATCACACACCCAAACAGAGAAAATGTTGTCATTTTGTCCACTGAAGTAGGAGCTAATTTCCACAGGCCCTACCTGCTGGGTTTATGTCAAGAATGTAAAACATAGATTGCACACTAACCTTAAGACTCATATGATCACTTCTCCCCACCCCCAGTCTACACTGATTAAAAAAGCAAGTTCCCAAATATGATTAATCCATTCGTACACAAGGATGTTTGGCCATCTCCCTAAACCTGCCTGCTTGTCATCACTTCTTGTAACACCTGTTATCCTAGCACAAGATTGCAGCATCTATGCATTCCTAGCCATGTAGCAAGAGGGCTTGAGAGAAAGTGTTTTAGGTGGGAACAAAAACCACTTCGTAACGCCTAGAATACCAGAGATAAAAACAGATTAATACACTTAAATGTTTCATTTTAAATTGAATGGTGTGACTTTATTCCAGTAAAATCAAATACCTTAAAATATACTTAAATACACTAGAAACTCTTGTAACTGTGAGTAACTACCGGGGAAGGACAATGCAGGGGGAATCTGGGTGGGAAGGTCATACTTTTCTTTGCCTATGTTTGTTTTTATTACTTGATTTTTTCCCCACGTGTATTATGTTTTCCAAGTAGTTACAATTAATTACAAAAGATAAGAAAGAGGTTTAGCAATTCTCCGGTAGCATCAATTTTGGGAGGAGAAAAAGTATTGATTTAAGACAGTATCATAAATTCTAAAAAAAATCACAATTTTGGTGATATTTCAAATTTATAGGTTTGCCTTAAATATAAAACATGTTTAATTTGAAGAGTTATAGTAAACAAAATATTCACACACAGGTCAAAGGAAGAAAAAGGGGCTGTGAAAATTTATAAAAATACAGTTACTAGATATTTGTAACAATTTAGATCATGTATCAACTCAGTCTCCTAGCTTCTTTTCCTGTTGTGTTCATGGAAACACAAGTTCGGCTAAGAATCCAAACTTATGGCATTTGGGCTCAAAAGAGTCTAAGTCTTCGTTGAAATAATGGCACAGTTTTTCACTTCCAATTTATGTCTGTAACAGAAGTGGATATAATGGAAATCTTATGAAACACCCTTCAAAAGACACTCAGCCTCCAGAGTAAGCTGACAGAATAACAAATCTCCTGAGGATCCTTTAGAAAGAATATCCCTGTCAAACAGCACCTTTAATACTTTGGTACTTTCTGGGGGAAAATGCTTTTATGATACTATTGCTTTGGAATTTAAGCCTACATAAAATGAACTTTAGTTTGGTCACAATAGCTTTGATTCATTTACCCAGAACTTACTATCTTAAAAAAAAAAAAATCCTTGAAGTTGCTATATCAGGTTACTGGAAAAGTTCACTATAGTACTTTAATTTAAAATACTAAAGAAAGTGGAATTAGCACATCGTGTTGGCTAAAGCACTTAAGGTCGCTTAAGTAAGCAACATTAAGTGCATACCTTTAAATGCAGAAAAAAATATCCATTTCCTAAATCAATGAAGGTCAATATAATGGGTCAATATGAGGTTATTTATTTTCAAGGAATAAATAGCAACATTTATTGCATCTCTTAAAATAACGTTAAACTTTCAGTCTGTCTCCCAGTGAAGGACAGGACAGATTCTCCTAAGAAATTGGACTACATCCAGTTTGGCCACCCATCCAGGGTAAGAAATCTGCACTTGTTCAGTGTTCCCAGACCTGCATATTTTCTATAAATACAGGCAATGTTACCAGAAACAATTTGGATTGACTGCAGAAAAGGAGAACCATTCTTGATTTTTGTTGGTTATTAATTCTAGGTACAAGTCTTTTCAATTAGTAACTTCCCTTTATTCCACATGCCCCAAGTAAGTAAGTAAAATGCCTAGAAGGCAGGTCTTGAGTTCTTCATCTTGCAACACTAAGATTTATGAATCTAGTTGAGAAACTTGGGAGAGAGCAGAGGGAGGGCCGAGGGAAGAGACACCGAGGACTTATCTGTACAACAGATAATGGGCTCCAAATAATTTTCCTTTCAAAATGCTCTATTTACCCGAGATTATCTGCTAAATGTTTTGTTGAGTACGTTAATCAATACTTGTTGAATTGAGCAAGCGACTTCAGAAGGTTATATTCCAGGCTAAATATACACAGACCGACCTATTTCTTTTTCACTTTCCTTTGACTTAAAAATAGCTTTAAAATATTTGTTGACGTTTGTTACTTTAGTACTCTCTATAGAAACAACCCAATACTTTTCCATGCCAGGAGTAACCTCAAGAATGCGCCATGTCTAACTTTCAAAAGCAAAACATAGTCATTAACGCACGGTTCAAGCAAACCAGAAGTAGATGCAGGATTACCACACCCCCTTCTAACAAATTACAAGACTTGGTTTGGTTACCTGAAAGGACTGTTGATTAACCAGACTATAAACCAGGATGAAACCTTGGCCGTTTTTGATGTAGAGATCTCTCATGGAGGCAAACTGCTCAGTTCCTGCGGTGTCCAGAATTTCCAGCACGGAGGGGGAAGAGTCCACTTCGATCTCTTTGCGGTAGAAATCTTCAATGGTGGGGTCATATTTCTCAATGAAAGTCCCAGTGACAAACTGCACAGTAAGGGCAGATTTGCCAACCCCTCCGCTCCCTAATACCACTACCTTGTATTCCCTCATGAGTCTCACCTTCACCAACTCCTACCAGAGGGGGGGAAAATAACACCCCGCTAGCTGCGGCGCGGCTAGACGAGGCGGAAGGTGGGCGGAAATCTGCGAACTGGGGAGGAGAGTGCAGAGAAGCAGAGGGCCCAGCCGGGGAAGAAGAGGAAGTTAAAGGAGGGGGAGGGGAAAGAGCGTAGTGTCAGGGTGGGTGGGGATGGGATGGTAATACCCTTCCTATAGGAACTGAAGGCCAGGCAGGGGGCGGGGGGCGGAGGGCGAGCCTGGGAGAAACCCAGCGAGGGTGGGGAGGAGCCGTGTGCCCCCAGGAGGGAAGGGGTTAGGGCCGCGGCGAGGGGGCCCCCGCGGCGAGGCGGCCGTCGGAGGAGCCCGCAGCCAGGGGCTGCCCGGCACCCCTCCCCCGCCCTTCACACAAAGGGGCCCAGGGACCCCGCTTCCTGCTCGCGCTGCCGAGCCGGCCCAGGCCTGCGGGCGCCGCTCCAGTCACTGCTGCCCGGGCGGGTCTCTGGGCCCCGGCTCCCGCGGGGGTCGTCCGGCCTGTGAGGGGGCAGAGGGGTGCACATTACCCGCCCGACCCCCGCCCCAAACCAGCGGCCCCGGCTGCCGCCTCCCCCAGCTCCCACCCGGATTAGGCTGCCGCCGCCCAGCCGCCACCGCCGCTTACCCTGCCGTCCGCACCCGCCCGGCCGTCCGGGAGGCTCTGTCACGCCAAGGCCATGGCCACCCGCTGGCTCCTCTGTCTCTCCGCGGCCCCGGCGCGGCTGCTCGCGGAAGGGAAAGGGGCGGGGGCCGTCCGGCGGCGGCGGCGGCCGCAGGGACTCCACGCTAACCCACCTCTTTTTTTTTTTTTTCCTCATCCACCCCCCCACCCCCCCAACACATACCCGGAAGGGTTTCCCTGACACACTGGCTGAGGTGCCCCAGTTCCCCGAGACTGGACGGGATCACTTCCGGTGGGGAAAGTCCCACCTTTTCGGGACGAGTCGGGTGGCGCTGGGGGCCGCGCCCTACCGAGCTAGCGAGCCGGCCGGGGACGATTTCGGGTAGAGACTGCGGCCCTGGGAAAGGGCCTCCCTGAGAACCTCCAGCGTCTGTCCTTTCCCGCCCGCAGCTGCTGCTGACCGTCCCACCCCCAAACCCGTAGAAGCCTCTCCGCCTCTCCGCCTCCCGCAGCCGGGCCTGAGGACTCGAGCCGCTCCTTGCCCGGTGCGGGACTGCCAGCTAATAATCTAGCGACCGGGAGGACGCCAAACATCCCTGGACTAGAAGTTGCAGGGAAGACCAAACAGCCCAGAAAGTTTATTCTCTTTGCTGGTATTTCTTCCACTTGATATTTTTCTGAGAAATGCATGCAAACTACCCTTAGACTTCTCTGTTGTTCTGATTTCGTATGTGGTGTGTTTTACTTAGCCGTGCCTGAGAAACACACACTGCTTTTATCATCTGGCAGATCTGCCTTGACTCCACCAGCAATTACCAAAGTCACTCTTGTTTTGTTTTGTTTTTTAATCAAAAGGCTTGAAAACAACAGCAGTAGAAATAGACTTTATGGTACTCTACTGAGCTTTGTCTCTGTTGGATTCCAACCACTACACGGCCGACTCTTCCATGTTAAAGTTTTGTTGTAAAGGCCATCCATCATTACTCACTGAAATCAAAAGTAAATAACAACTCTAGTGTTAGACACTAAGTTTCTATTTTTAGATAAAATTGTTACTTCTGACATCTCTTTCCCTTTGCTAACTTTCTATTTGTAAACTTTGTGTCAGATCCACAGGGCCCCAGGGCCAGCAGGCGAAGCTATATTTTAGGCATGTCACTCCCTTTTTGATTCAAGCATGCACCCGGAAACCTGACAGACTTGGTGGCCAGCTTAGTTAAAATCACTCCAAATTCTTTTACTTACAAGCCCTAAATGGCCAAACTCTATAAAAAAGGGATTTATTATCCAACCCAAATTGTTAGGCATTAGAACACAGGCGAATCACAGTAGTGTGAGGTCTCACTGTCCCTCCCTGAGTATTCCCCAATGTCACTTACAGTATTCAAAAGACAGTTTAGTTCAATTTCTCGTCGGCCTCAGGCTGGTGCAATCTCTCCAGCGAAGTCCCCAGCTCTGGCTCCAGCTGGCCTGGGTCCTGCCTCATATCTGAGGCACTGCCCTCTGCTGGAAGAGGTTTGGTCTGTGAGTTATGAGTCTCCCCATAGGTCCCTGCTCCTTCCACACGTGCTGTTGCCTGATTTGGAGCTCTGCTGCTCATCTCCCTGTCTAGCTGTCTCCAGACTGTCTGGTGGAATCCACAGCCCTCCACCAGCCGTGCTTGTAACTGAGTCTGGAAATTCCTCTTCTGATCCAGCCAGTGTTGAGCAATCGTAGCAAGTCTCTGCTCTATTACTAAACTGTCAAAACAGGGAGTTCTTTTTGAGGTCGTCCCACCTGTTGGCAACTTTACTATATCTGAATGTGTTTTGGAGAGAGTTCTTTGTTTCCCCACACGGTGAAACATACTCCTCCCTCAGTACAGAGTCCTATTGGGTCACTCTCATCAACTACAGGGTGGACAAATGTCACACAGTCTGAAGATCCTTTTAAACTTTCTTAGGAAGGGTATTCATTACAGCATTGATTAGGAAAGCAAACAATTGGAAGTAACTCAAATGTTCCTCAATAGGTGATTTTAAAAAATTATATACATGTATATGCACAAAATGGGATACTATGCAGCTATTAGAGAAAAGAAGATTTGTAAGTGCTGATGTAAAAAGATGGCCAAGATATATTGTAAAGCTGAAAAAGCAAGATACTGAACAAATGTAAAGTTGCTGCCATTTATATAAAATATGGGAGTGTGCACAATAGTTATATAGCCATCCAAATCTGAAACAAAGTCATTAATTATGGATGAGGAGTATTATGAAAGGGCTTTCATTTCTCCATATCATTTTAGTTTTTAAACAATGATCAGGTATTATTGGGGGGAAAGGGGAGAAAATATGACTTTATAATGTTTTAAAAGGAGGAACAAAAGAAAGTTGTTGATCACCACTTCATCAAAAAACAATATCCCAACTGTCTGGGGGTCAGTGGACAGATCTGCTTAATTTAAACAAACTCCCTGTCCCTGCCCACCCTCCCCAAACATCTCTATACTTAGAAAAGTATTTTCACATACATTATCTCATTAGACTCCAGTTGTGTGCCAGTGTACTTTCATTAGGAAGATGAGAGTATAAAGACCAATTAGAAGAGTATGGCCTGGCAGTTGAGAGCTAGGGCTCTGAAATGGCACAGAGGGACATTGAAATTGCACCTCCCTCCCCCACCTTCCAGCTGTGTGGCCTCAAGCAAGTGATTTAACTGGTCTGAGCCTCTAACTCCTCACTTGTAAAAAGGAGATAAGAATTTAAATGAGGATGTAATGGGGTAATACAGGTAGAGTGCTTAGCACAGTCCTTTGCACATTATGAAGCCTCAATAAATACTAGCTATTTGGATTTTATTTAAAAGATTTAATGACGCATTAGGTTTTTTAATGGAAAACACAAGGAGGAAAACAAAATTTTAAAAGTCCAAATATTTACAAATGGCACAAAAATAATGACTCAATTACTCTTTCCAAAGTTATCTATTGTTGAAAGCTTCTTATATTTCCTTTCAGGGAAAAAACATTTATATGCCGATGTACCTATCAATCCACTTTCTATATGTATTTTTAATTACTGTACTACAAAGGTAATCATACTATACATACTATTCTGTACCTACTTTTTTAAACTTACTATATCTTGATGATTTTTCCATTTCTGAATATATAGATCTCCTCTATTTCTTTTTCATGGCTGTACCACATTTTAGTTAACCAGCTCCCCTTTGAAGGACACTAATTTCTTCTAGTTCTTTGTACTGAACATCTTGCACATATATCATTGCCAGTTAATCTTTAGGGTGAATTTCTAGTAGTTCAATAATTGAAACCAAGGGTACTTGCACTTAAAATTCTTCTGGTAAATATTGCCAAGTTGTCCTTCAGAAAGGTCACATCAATTCACATTCCCACCAATGCAGTATGACCATATCACTTACTTTATAACCTCACCCTAGGTATTACTAATTTTAGCATTTTATAGCAATTGTTACTTGCTTTAGGGTATTTTCAGGACTAACTAATGCAGGGTAGTGTTGTAGAAGGAATTTGGGCTTTAGAGTCAGACAGTTCTAACACTGCCCTTTGCTGGCTACACCTCCATCCCTTCATTTGTGAAGTTGGGAATAATAGCAGTATCTAACTCATAGAAGAATAAATGAGAAACTATCCAAAGCATTTAGCCTTCCAAATACTAACTGATCAATAAATGTAAACTGCTCAAATAATAATTTCCACTCCCATGGCTGGAAAAGATGGGGAGAGGGGAAGTGGGGGACTTCTGCAGAAATCATGCCCTTTGAGATTCAGAACTTTTGCTTTAATTCTTTATCAACCTCCTCTCCAAAGTAACTATTGCTCAGCATCATTTCAAAGAACACAAGCAATTTTCACCAGAGTGTGAAGAAATCTTAGGGTATAAATGATATGCAGAATATGTAAATTACAGGGACATAATCTCATTTTACAAGATTAGCTTGGCACAAATTTAAAGTGCTAGACGGTTTGCTCCAGGCACCAGTTGCTCACTTCTCTTATTCCTTTCTTCTTCCCTTCAAGTTGTTATCTCCTTCAGTTGAAACCCTTGGAGCCATTAACTGTCCTGGATAATTTATGTTCACTTCCATTCTCCAAGTGAGCCCTCTAGCCTTCTAGGTCCTGGGGAAAAGCTAAACCCCTTTCTATCCATGCTCCGGGCCCTTCCCTTCTCTTTTGCTAGAAGTTGTCCTTGAGTTACCAGAAAGTTTGTTCTCTCTCTTTGCCTACGGAGATATTCTGAAGAGTATCTCCTCTTCTTATTTTAATGCATTAGGAGCCCTCATTGATATCAATTAGATTGTCCTGTGTTCTTTCTAGCTCCTCCTAGCCTTTAAGATTCCAATCTCCCCTTTCAAATCCTACCTCCAGCTACACCAGCCATTGGTTCTGCGTGTCAGGCTCCCCAGGCACAGAGAACAAACTTTATACCTTTATCATCTTTTTCTCACTATAAAAAAATAATGCTCTTTGCAAAAAAGAAAAAAATCACAAAATAAAGGTGTAATCTCACTACCCAGAGAAAATCACTATTAACATTTTGGTGTCTTTCACAATTTTTTTTTTCCTGTGAGAGTTAAAGAATATTTTTTTAAACTAAGAATGGGATCATATAATTTTGCAAGTGGCTTCTTTCACTTAGGAAACATCATGTCTACCTAAAACATTAAAAATACTCATGTAACCCTCATCACCTACTTGAGTAAGCCTTTTTTCCTGTAGCTTTAACTTTCCTACAACTTCAATTAGTATTTAAATATATTCAACCCTGCTCATCTGGAATCCTTCATCCAACCAATTGGATTTCACGGGAGGTGCTGCTTACCACAGAGGCCACCACCCCAGCCTAGCCAGGCAAACACTCCTATAGAGACACAAACCTTATTTCCCAGGTGTGTCTGCTGAGAAAGTTTCTCAGAACTCAGGGGGGTACTAAATACGGGTATATCTGAAACAGACCTGAGCTCCTTAGTCATTTTCCTCTTTTCACTTCATTTTTAATTTCAAAGATAGTAGTTAGGAAAGTGTTCTGGAACCTACTAAGTACCAAATAAATGTAAGGAACTAGTATTAATAACTATACCCCTAATTTATGTGCATTCAGAATCACTTGGAGGAGATGTTCAAACCAATGGCCAGGCCCTGCCCTCAGAGTTTCTGATTCAGTAGGTCTGGGTTAGGGCCAATAATTTGCATTTCTAAGTTCCCAGATGAGGCTGTTGCTGCTGGCCGAGGGACCACACTTTAAGTTCCACTGTTCTATAAAGCAGAAGTTTATTTGGGCCTTCCCTGCTCAATATTTATTAATTTATCTACTCATTCATTTATCACACTTTTATTGAATTCCTACTCTGTGCCAAGCACTTTGCTAGCACTTTTAAGGAATATAGACAATAAAATCAACATTTACAGTACAGCATGGCAAGTCCTAGGACACAGATATCAGGGTGCTTTGGGAGACTCGGGAAAGGCATCAGGGAAGGCTTCCTGGAGAAGGTAACTGGGGAGTGGGCAAGGAGGCCAGAGGGGATAGAGACAGAAAAGGAAAAGCCTGGGGTAGTAAGCTAAGGGGTTTCACCTTTCCCCTGAAGGCTGTAGGAAGCCATGAAAGGTGTTTTTACAAAGGTCTGACAGTACATTGCACTGAGCAAAAGCAGGGGCTAGGGCATCCAGGCCAGGTTCAACTATTGGCTGTGCTGCTTGTGTGACCTGGGTCAAGTTACCTTCTCTGAGCCTCCCTTTCCTCGTGTGTAAAGGGAAAATAGCATCTACCTTGTTCAGGTGTTGTGAAAATTAAGTAGGAAAAAGTACCTAAATGCCTGGCATATGGTAGGTGTTTAACAAATGGTTATTATAATCAGGTTTGAACCTTAGAAAGCTAAAGATATAGAAGAAATGCTTCTCAGATTACTACAATTCATCTAAAGCTGCCAGGCTAGTGCAAATGGCAAATATCAAGGCCGTATTTGATGTAGTAGCAAGTTGGATGATTTAATGGTATAATGATAATGATTTACTGATTACAGATTATTTGCCAGGCATTGTGCAAAGTGATTTACACACATGATTTTATTTAATCTGGCAATAACCTTAAGAGTTAGGTACTATTGTTATTATTCTAAGTTTTACAAATGAGGGAATTAAGGCTCAGAGAAGTTAACTTGTATGAAGTCAAACAGCTGGTCAGTGGTAGAGTTTGGGTTTGAACCCACCCCAGAGCCTATACTATATTAACCACCTGTTCTACAGAAAGCAGTTTTGTTTCTTTGAAGCATAGGAAAGTGAATGGATAGTGAGACAAGGTTAAGGAATTTGGACTTTAGTCTCCTGTTTCTCTGACCTTGAGGAAGGGTGATTGTTCTTACTGATTTCATATCCCCTCTGGAAACATGCCTTTACAACCTGCCAGAGGCCACTTGACCTTGGATCTGTGACATCTGGTGCTAAAGCTGAGGGGGTCACAGTTACCTCCCAAAGTGCTGTTCTGGAGCATTCACCACAGGGAGCCACCTCCTCTTGCCACTGGGACCACATTCAACTCCATGGGAGGAGGCAGGGGGTAAGCTTAATTATTTTTAATACTGCCATTACAGATAGCAATTATTGTTTATTGGGCACTTGCCAGGTGTCAGAAATTTTTGGAACAATTCAATTCTTACAGCAACCCTAAAAAGCAAGCATTATCATCATCATCTCTAGCTTAGAGATGAGGAAACTGAAGCTCACACAGCTAAGTTCACACAGCCAGTAGATGCAGATTTAAGTGGAGAACTGCTACATTCATTTTTACAAACATTACATTTTTAATTTCTTCCTTTGCATCTGTAGCTATAACATCTCCAAATGCTGATGTCATCCTCTTGAGTGCTTCTACTGCCTCCATGTGTTACCGCAAATATTTCAAACCTTGTTTTTAATGATGTATATACAAATCGTGCCTGTTTCTCCTCAAAATTATTTCATGTCAAAGAACTCATTCTTCCCCTCCCCCATTTACAAATTCATTCTTTTTTATAGATGATCACTTATAATAACTACATGCAAGGCTAGACTTTTGCTGTTTCATATAAACTCTTAATGTGAAATTGAGGATTCTTTAATAGTTGAAAAAGTACTGTTATGAAAACATTGTGGACTCCAGTCCCATCCGATGCAACTTCCAAGGAGAGTTTATCCTAAGTGCTTCAAAACTTACAGAGAGTGAAATTCTCTTCTACTTGGGCCTCCATGTGCTCCCAGGGATTTCCCCAGCAGGTAACCGAAAATAAGAACAGAAATTGCCTCAACATTGAATTCTTAGACGTTTAAAAGGCTTACTCTGTGTCTGATAGCTCTGAAAGGCTGATATTTAAATATGGGAAATGATGTGAAAAATTAATGTAAAGATAAGGTAGATATTGTTTGACAAAACAGATCATTATTTTCTTTTTCAAATTCCTGGCAATTTGAAAATCATATTAATTTTTTTTTTTCTTATTTGGAACAGGTAGCCGAATATGCAGAGTTCTGGCACTAGGTGTCAGCAAAAGATTAAATTAAAAACACTTTTTTCTTTCTATACTTTTCTATGTTTTTCAAAGTTTTTATAACAATAAAAATAAAATACATGTCCTGGATTTTAAAAAGAAGACACAACACGACACAACACACTTCCTTGTTGTGTGACAATGTCAGTGTGAGAGAGGCTGGGTTGCTGCTGCTCAAAGTAGGCACCTTAGGGAGATCCCCATGGCTCAAGGAATTAATTGTAAGACTAAGTTTGACCTTTGGCTTTGAGTGGTCTGGGACTCAATTTTGTGTTAGCAGAAAGCTGAGGGATCAGAAGTTTGGAGGGAAAGGTGGGGTGGTGAGGTACACTCCTGTGAACCAGCTCCTAAAAGTCTAAATAATAAATTATTTTACACAAAGAAATATAATGTGCAAGCCATAGTGTTTGTGCTGATTAATTCAGTGAATGTTCTTCCCACATGGATGAGATAAATAAAATTAACTTAGAGGATCACTTTGAGAGCCAAGGGAGTTGGCTGATCCTAAGGGCCTCTCAGACTTACTATGTTCAATATTTAGCATATCATTGTTTATTTTTTTTCTTTTAATCTCCAGAGCTTTTCCCTTTCTTGTGTTTCCTGTCACAGTAAATGGGACCACCATCCATCAGTTATTGAAAATAGAACTTAGGGTATTATCCTCAACTCTTCCTTAGTCCCCACTTCCCATAACTAAACAACTATTAAGTCCTGCCAATTCTACCTCCTTAGTATTTCTCACATCTGTCCCATCCTGTGTCTGCTCTAGTGTGTACAGACATTGGAGAAACATTTGTGTGACGACTGTTTCCTAAACTTTGTAATAGCCTCCTAAATGATTTTTTTTTTTTTGGCCTCCAATCCTTCCTTCACACTTCTACCAGTGTCATGAAGCAAGTTTGTTTGAAGCAAGTCTGACTACATATTTCTGCTGATTTCAACAACTGTCTATCAGGGTAAAGTCCAAGCTCATATGCATGGAATATAAGATCTTCTGTAATCTTATCCTTGCCTAACTTCCAAGCACATCTCCCACCTTCATACCCTTTATATTCTAGTTTAACTAAACTCATCATGGTTTCAGTAAATTTGCACTCAGTCTCATGGCTTCAAATACCATCTTATGTACTGCAGACTCCCAAATTTACATCTCCAGTTCAGACTGTTCTCCTCAGCTCTAGATTCATACTTTATAGTTCCACTTGTGTGTGTGCAGGCATCTCAGATTTAACATATCCAATGCTGAACCTTGATAACTACCTCTCCTCAAAAATAAACCCATGCTCCTCCTGCAGTCTTAAAAAATCTCAGTAAATGGCAACTCCAGCTTCCAATTGCTCAGGCCACACCCTTGTGGTTGTCCTAGAGTCATCTCTTTCTCTCATGCCATACAATCCAATCCATCTGGAGATACTGAAGGTTTTACCTTAATAATATGTCCAAAATGTGACCACTTCTTATCACCCTCACTGCTAGGAATCTGGTCCAAACCATCACTTTCACTTTCCTGAGTGATTACTGTATTCTTCTAACTGGTCTTGTTGTTCGTGAACTTACCCCCTACTCCAGTCTATTTTCAGCACAGCAGCCAAAGTGAACCTGTGCTGAATTATCCTCCAGTAATTTCCCATGTCACTCAGAGTGAAGTCAAAGTTCTTACAATTATCTGTAAGGCCCTATGTGATCTGGCTCTTCCAAGATTATAGATACGCTTTGACACAAGCCTTTGCACTTGTTGTGCTATCTGTCTAGAAAGCTCTTCCCCTAGATTCACATAGTTCCCTTTCTTTCTTCTGGTGTTTTACTCAAAATCTGTTTCCTCAGCGAGGCCCCTCTGTATAGCATTGCACCCCTCCCCAATACGATGCCTTCAAGCCTTCTTATTTGTTTTATTTTTTCCTCAGTGGTGCTTATCCTTTTCTAATGTACTATGTGCTTTAACTAGGGATTTTAACATATTCCCCCTGTTAGAATGTAAGCTCCATGAGGACAGGGATTTTTGTAAGTTTTGTTCACTGCATATCCCAGTGTCTAGAATAGTGCCTGCAACACAGTAGGTGTTAAATAGTGATGAATTTATTATACTGTTAACACTATTCTACACATACATTCTTTCTTTCCCATGTGCCTCTGCTTATGGTATTACCTCTGCCCAGAAGGCTTTCCGCTATCTTCATTTTTTCCCCTATGGATTGCTTGCCAGCATTCTTTAAAAAAAAAAAAAAGCTTTACTGAAATATAATTCACATGGTATATAATTCATCCATTTAAAGTGAACAATTCAATAGTAATACTATATTCAGAGTTGTGCAACCATCATCACAATTTTAGGACATTTTCATTACCTCAAAAAGAAACCTTGTACACTTTAGCTATTGTCCCCCTATCTTCCTGTTTCCCCCAGCCCTAAGTAACCACTAATCTACTTATTGTCTCTATGAATTTACCTCTTCTGAACATTTCATCTAAATGGAATCATATAATATATGGTCTTTTGTGACTGGCTTCTTTCACTTAGTATAATGTTTTGAAAGTTCATCATATTGTAGCATGTATCAGTACTTTGTTCCTTTTCATGGCCAAATGATATTCCATTGTATGGATATGCCACATTTTGTTTATCATTCATCAGTTGATGGAGATTAGGGTTCTTTTTTTTTTTGAGATTAGGGTTCTTTCCACCTTTTGACTATTATGAATAATGCTCCTACAAACATTTGTGTACAAATTTTTATGTGGATATATGTTTCATTTTCTCTTCAGAATTGCTGGATCATATGACAACTCTAGGTTTAACCATTTGAAAAACTGCCAGACCATTTTCCAAAGTGGCTGCACCATTTCACATTCCCACCAGCAGTGTATGAGGGTTGCAATTTCTCCTCATTCTCTTCAACATTTGTCATTATCTGACTTTTTGATTATAGTCACCCTAGTGGGTATGACATGATATTACATTATAATTTTGATTTGCATCTCCCCGATGACTAATGATATTGAGCATCTTTTCATGTGCTTATTGGTGATTTCTGTATCTTCCTTGGAGAAATGTCTATTTAGATCCTTTGCCCATTTTCAAATTGGGTTATTTGTCTTTTTCTTATTGAGTTGTGAGAGTTCTTTATATGTTCTAGATATAGTCCCTTATCACACATATATAATTTGCAAATATGATCTTTTTCTGTAGGTTGTCCTTAGGTTGATAGTGTCTTTTGAAACACAAAAGTTTTTAAGTTTGATGAAGTTCAACTCATCTCTTTGTTCTTTGATTGCTTGTGTTTTTGGTGTCATAAGAATGCCAAATTTGAGATCATAAAGATTTACCTTATATTTTCTCCTAAGAGTTTTATAAGTTTAACTCTTACATTTAGGTCCTTGATCAATTTTGAGTTAATTTTTGTGTATGGGGTGAGTAAGGGTCCAATTTCATTCTTTTGGATGTGGTAAAAAGACTATTTTTCCCATGGACTGGTCTTGGCACCCTTGTCAAAAATCAATTGACCATATATGTATGGGTTTATTTCTGGACTGTCAGTTCTACTCCATTGATCTATATATCTATCCTTATGGCGGTACCACACTGTATTGATTACTACTGCTTTTTAGTAAGTTTTAAAATCAGGAAGTATGAATCCCCCAAGTTTGTTCTTCTTTTTCAAGATTGTTTTGGCTATTCTGGATCCCTTGCAATTCCATATGAATTTTAGAATCAGCTAGTCAATTTCTAAAAGGAAGCCAGGTGGGAATATGGTAGGGATTGCATTGAATCTGTAGATCAATTCAAAGAATAGTGCCATCTTAACAATATTAAGTCTTCTAATCCATGAGCATGGAATATTTTTCAATTCATTTAGATCTTCTTTTATTTTTAACAATGTTTTGTAGTTTTCAGAGTATAAAATTCGTACTTCTTTTGTTAAATTTCTCCCTATATATTTTATTCTTTTTGATGCTATTATAAATTAAATTGTTTCTTAAAAAAATTTTTTTAAGAGATGGGGTCACACTCCATCCCCTAGGCTGGAGTTCAGTGGTGCCATCATAGCTCACTGCAGCTTGGAACTCCTGGGCTCAAGTGATCCTCCTGAGTAGCTGAGACTACAAGTGTACACCACCACCCGCAGCTATAAATGAAATTATTCTTAATTTCATTTTTGGATTGTTCATTGCAAGTGTATAGAAACACAATTGAATTTTTATATTGATTTTGTACCCTGAAAATTTGCTGAACTTGTTTATTAGTTCTAATAGTTTTTTTGTGGATTCCTCAGCATTTTCTATATACAAGATCATGTCATCTGTGAACAGAGATAGTTTTGGATAGTTCCTTTTCCAATCAGGATGCCTTTTATTTCATTTTCTTGCCTAATTGCCCTGCCTAAAAGTTCCAGTACAATGTTGAAAAAAAAGTTGGGCGAACAGATATCCTTTTCTGGTTTCTCATCTTAGGAGAAAAGCATGCAGTCTTTCACCACTATGTACGATGTTAGCTGTGGGTTTTGTATAGATGCCCTTTATCAATCAAGTTGAACATACTCCTTCTAATCCTAGTCTGTTGAGAGTTTTTTTTTAAATCATGAAACAACATTAGAATATTTGTCAAATGCTTTTTCTGTGTCTACTGAGATGATCCTATAATTTTTTGTTCTATTGATATGATGTATTGCATTAATTGAGTTTCAAATGTTGAAAAAATCTTACATTGCAGTGATAAATCTCACTTGGTCATGGTATATAATTCTTTTTATATTTTGCTAGATTTGGTTTCTTAGTATTTTGTAGATGATTTTTGTATCTGTATTCATAAGAGATACTGGTCTGTAGTGAGTTTTTTTTTCTTGCGATGGTTTTGTCTGATTTTGGTATCAAGATAATGCTGGTCTCATAGAATGAGTTGAGAAGTGTTTCTTCATCTTCTTTTACTGGGAAGAGTTTGTGAAGGATTGTTATTGATTGATCTTCAAATATTTGGTAGAATTCACCAGTGAAGCTATCTGAGCCTGGGCTTTTCTTTGTGGGTAGTTTTTTTTTTTTTTTTTTTTAAAGAAAAAAAAATCAATCAATCTCTTACTTGTTATTAGTCTATTCAGATTGCCTATTTCTTCTTCAGTTAGTTTTGGTAGTTTGTGTCTTTATAGAAATTTGTCCATTTTATCTAAGTTACTTATTTTATTGGCAGATAATTGTTCATAGTATTCCTTTATAATCCTTCTTATTTCTACAAGGTTGGTAGAAATGTTCCCCCCACCCCTTTTTTTTGTCTAGTGAATATATATTCCTCCTTCAAGATCCAACTCACACATCATCTGTTTCAGGGCACTTTCTTTCACACTGCCCTCACCCCCAAAAGAAACCTTTCTGAAGTAATATTTCAATGCCTGCCCTTGCAGGGGTAGGGAACCTGCTGCCTGCTGATTTCAAGATTGTTCTTTTTTAAGCACCAAAGGAGTCAAGAAAAGCTTCATCTTTCTCTGTTGCACCCCTTTTAATAAAGGGATCTGTTCTGTAAAATTTGGATTCAGTCAAAAGGCCACACTCAAGGACCTAGAAGGCCACATGTGGCCTTAAGGTCACAGGTTCCCCACCCCTATGGGGGACTTTGGTCTTAATGACAGAGAATGTTTAATGAACGTTTTTGAAATTAACTGAAATTAGTGGCTATCAAGCTCCCCTAACCTGATGCACCCATATCCACTATACAACTACATCTGTTAGTCAGAGTAAATGTTCCTAATTTCTTATGAGTGTCCCCTCTTATTCTTATTCTTGACCTCTCCCTTTGCCGTCCTCTACACTTTTTAAGTATCATGACCCCTCTCCCTCATCCAGGACTTGCCAAGAACTTTCTTAGAAAGCTAAATCTCAGTTATCCTTATAGATTATTCATAATTCCTTTTAAAAAGCTCTGGCTGAAGAAAACATAAATTGCCCTTAGACATATGAAAAGATACTCAGCCCCACACCTTAATAAGAAAAGTATAAATCAAAACCACACCAAGACACCATTTTTTACCTATCAGATTGGCAAGGGACAAAATGTTTGATAGTGCACTTTGTTGGCAAGAGTGTGGGAAAACTAACACTCTGAGACACTGATACTGGGACTGTATCCTGCCAACTTCTATGGAGGGCAATTCAATAATTTCTATCACTATTATAAATCTACATACTCTTTGACCCAGCAATCCCAGTTCTAGAAATTTATCCTACAGATATACTCACATGCATTTGAAATGACATAGGTAAAGAGTATTTTTAAAAATTAATTAATTTTTTTGATATATAATAGCTGTACATATTTTTGCAGTACATGTGATAAATTGATATATTCATATAATCAAGTCAAGGTAATTGGCATAGCCATCACCTTAAATATTTATAGTTACACTAGGAACATTTGAAATATTCTCTTCTAATTATTGTGAAATGTACAATCAATTAATATTAACTATAGTCACCCTACTGATCTATCAAACACCAGGTCTTATTCTTTCTATCTAAGTGTATATTTATACCCATTAGTCAACCTCTCTTTATCCTCCCTCCTCTCTCCCCTTCTTGGCCTTTGGTAACCACCAATCTACTCTCTATCTTCATGAGATCCATTTGGTAAAGAGTATTTATTGCATTGTCCAAAACATCAAAATATTGAAAACAATCTAATTGTTCTTCAGTATGGAATTGGTAAATCATGGTCATGTAGTGGGATATTATGCAGCCCTAAAAGAGTGAGGAACTCTTTATGTAATGATTTTGGAATAATCTTCAAGATGTATCATTGAATTAAAAAAAAAAAACAAAGTACAGAACCTGTGCAAAGTATGCTACCATTTGAGCAAAAGGGAAGAAAAGATATGGTATTAGTCCATTTTTGCTGCTATAAAGGAATTATCTGAGGCTGGGTAATTTATATAGAAAAGAGGTTTATTTGACTCACAGTTCTGCAGGCTATACAAGAAGCATTGCACCAGCAACTGCTTCTGGTGAGGGCTTCAGGGAGCTTCCAATCAAGGTGGAAGGCAAAGGGGGAAAAGGCGTGTCACGTGGTCAGAGAAGGAGCAAGAGAGGTAGGACGTGGTGCCATGCTCCTTTAAACAGCCAGCTCTTAAGTGAACTAATAAAGTGAAAACTCACTCATTATCCTGGGGAGGGCACCAAATCATTCATGAGGGATCCACCTCCATGACCCAGAACCTCCCACCAGGCCCCACCTCCAACACTGGGGATCAAATTTCAACATGAGATTTGAAGGGCTCAAACATCCAAACCATATCAGATACACATATGTATTAGCTTATATGTGCATGAAATATTTTCAGAATGATAAATTAACTGAAGTCATTGATTCCCTCTGGGGTGATATAGTGGGTGGTGGGGGAACTTTATTGTCTCCCTTGTTCTGCCATTGGAATTTTTAACCATATTAATATATTGCCTATTAAAATGAGATGTGTGCACTCTCCTCTATCTTGTGCCTTGAGACTATGTGATTAGGGAATTCAAAGTCATGCATATATTAGTTTGTAACCAAACAATGGACTAAATAAAACATGATCCTAATGGCGTGTCTCCTGCAAAAGATATCATCTATCCCACCAACAGTCCAGTGGTTCTCAGTGTGTGGTGCCCAGACCAGAGGCATTAGTATCACCTGGGAAACCTGTTAGAAATGCAAAGTCTCAGGTCCCAGACCTACTGAGTCAGAAACTCAGAGGTTGGGTACAGCAATCTGTGTTTTTAATAAGCCCTCCAGGGAATTCTGATGCAAGATCAAGTTTGGGAACTACTGCAAAGTCAAAGCACCTGATGAAGCACGTGAACTTAATGAGTGCCTGTTGTGCTGATCCCCTTTCTTTCCCTCTTACACTTGGTCAGGCCACCTAGTCCTGTTGACTCTTCCTCTGGAATATCCCCTGCACCCATTTGCTACACAGCCTCTTCCCATTCTCAGCCTCACCATGTTAGTTCAGGTCCTCATCACCTCACACTACAAGAGCTTCCTAATTCCCCTCTCTACCTCTAACATTGTCCCTTCCAGTTCAACCCAAGATTCCTAGAATATTATCCTAAAAAACTGCTTTGTACACATCAGGCAGTGCCCTACTCAAAAATAAGTGAAAAATGCCTCATTGCCTCCAAGATGAAGCACACATTCTTCAATGGGATATTCAAGGATCTCCTTAATTTGGCTCCAAGCTGACATTAAAACATTTTTTATTTTATGAATCCTCAACAGTAGCCCTCCTGTATATCTAAATTGTTCATTACATATCCCATGAAAGTTTTTGCTTGTATACCTTTCCCTTTCCCAACTCCTCCCACCCTGTACTCACCAACTTTGCCAGCTAACTCCTACTTATCCCCTAGATTTTAGCTTAGATGCCTTATTCTTTTTCAGAAAGTCTTCCCTGCGTGCTTCAGACTAGGTAAGGTACCCCTCCTCTGGACCCCCATAGCACCCTGTACTTCCACATTGTATTTTAATTATCTGTTTATTTGTCTGTCTCCTCCACTAGTGTGCAAACTCCCTGATGTCAGGAACCTTGTTCATTAACTCAAATATTTATTGAATACTACTATGTGGCAAGCCCTGTACCCCTGGCACCTAGTAAGTATTCAATAAATATTTCCAATGGATTGAAATGAGGTTTATCCTTTTTTCTATGCTTGTCCCTTCAGTCATATATTTCTCTGTAAACCATGATTGGGAGGGATGAATTTTTGGACACTGAGGATCACATCCAAGGGCAAGTAAGTGGTATAAAAAAGTACTGGAGCCATGGAGCTATGGCAAAGAGGAAGGGAAGGCGGGAAACTTGTACTCTCATCGAGCAACTACAGTGAACCAGGCACCTTACAGGAAACAAAGCCATTTATTTTCTCCCTCTCCATCTTTTATGTTGATTTGCAAACTAAAATGTGTGTAAATAAAGAGAATTTAGTTTGGAAAAGCAAGTCTATTTTGAGCACATATTTGTCAGAAACAATGACTGTTTCATATTAAGATTAGGCTTTCGAGTGTGAATTAGGTTTCACTATTCATAATTTACAATTAGATTCTAAATATTTTCCCCTACTACTTACTCTATGCTCCTGATACTCATTAGTTAACGACATCAATTGGGCATGCTTCTAATTTAGGAAAAGTAGCAGAGAGTAAAAAGTGGGATTTGAATAAGTTTTCAGACAACCTGGAAAGTTCAGGCTCCTTTCAGGGTGTTCAGGAAAGACTGGCTATGAACGGGATTCCAGATTTAACTAAGATTAAGGTCGAAGTTTCCAAACTAGGGGCTGTGGATCCCTTAGGGGCTTGCAAATCCATACAAATGCCAAACATTGTCTGTACACAATAAATATATCTGGTACATATATATAATGTTTTAAATATATATCGATGTTATTGATAAGAATAAAATATAAATTCATATATTTTACAAATTTTATCTTTTTCCTTATTACTAAAGCAATACATGCCAATTGTAGAAAACTACAGACAGGCAAAAGAAAGAACATAAAGTTCACCTACAAGTCTACCACCCAGGGGTAAACATAGTTATATAGTTTTAATAGAATAGATTTGGATATACAGAAAAGTTTTGAAGGTAGTACAGAGTTCCCATATCACTCATACCCAGTCTCTCCTATTATTAACATCTTACATTAGTACAATAATTTGTTATAATTAATGAATCAATATTGATTCATTATTATTAACTAAAGTCCATACTCTATTCAAATTTCCTTAGTTTTTTACCTAATGCCCTTTTTCTGTTCAAAGATCCCATCCAGGGTACCATATTACGTTTAGTCTTCATACCTACTTAGGCTTCTCTTAGCTGTAACAATTTCTCAGACTTTGTATTTGATGATGTTGACAGTTCTGAGGAGTAGTGGTCAGGTATTTGTAGAATGTTCCTCAATTGGATTTGTCTGATGTTTTATTTCATGATTAGACTGAAGTTCTGGGGTTTGAGGAAGAAGACCATAGAAGTAAAATGCCATTCTCATCACACTATATCAAGGGTAATACATTTTGTGTTTGTGCATATAATAATATATAAATAATTACAATGTGCATACTGTTTTTCACTTAAATACTTATCATGAGGCTGGGTGCAGGGGCTCACACCTGTAATCCCAGCACTCTGGGAGGCTGAGGTGGGAGGATCGCTTGAGGTTAGGAGTTCGAGACCAACCTGAGTAAGAGCGAGACCCCATCTCTACTAAAAATAGAAAAAATTAGTCAAGCATGGTGGCACGTGCCTGTAGTCCCAGCTACTCAGGAGGCTGAGGCAGGAGGATTGCCTGAGCTGAGGAGTTCAAGGTCGTGGTGAGCTGTGATCATGTCACTGCACTCTAGCCAGGGCAAAAGAGCGAGACTCTGTCTCAAAAAAAAAAAACCCAAAAAACCCAAAACCCTACCATGAAACTCTTCCATGTCATGAACAGTGGTGTATGAATATCTTCAAGTTTATTTTTAAATTGTAATGGTTTTAGAGGAGCTTTATGTTTCCATGTCTCTCCTCAAATGATGGATTCCCTGGATCCAATTCCTGTCATGTGGAAGACAGTGCAGTTTGTTTACATTATAAAAGGAGTCCTAATGGAAGAATTTGCTTCCTAGACTCTGGCATTGCAGCTTGAGGGCTGTAGGTGAGGTTGGGCTTTGTGACCTATTCTGAATTCTCTTTAGGATCAGTGGTATGTGAGCAAGTAAGAGAAAAATAGAGAGGATAGACTAGGTAGAGAATTAAGAAAAACAAGAGACTTTTTGACTTCTACCTAAAGGGGGAGAATCCAATTCAGAGTCACTACCTGAGATACTATTGGAATTGACAGTCTCCAAAGGCTACGCTTTTGCTAAACCACAGCATATTTCCACAAATTAAGAGACAAGGGATCTGGAAGATTTGTGGCAATAGATATTTGTGTCATTTAGAAATGTCAACCACAAGTCGTGACATTTTTATGGATTGGAAAGTGACCCCAGATAACTAGCTAATTTGTACTTTGGTGGTACCATTTTATTAAGTATTAAAATTTGGTTCTTCTGGTTGGACTTTCACCTAACAAAATCACAGTATATTCATCACTTAAGCCAACATTGTGGTTGAACACAACCTCATATTTTGGGTGTTACTGCCAATTGGACAATATTTACTTACTACTCCATATGGGTTGGAAGTAAACTAACTACATTTTTTGTTTGTTTTTAGCTCTGCTTATACTGATCCAAACAAATATGTCATTACTTTCTCCTAACATTATTATTTTAATGAAGTGAAATTAGATGTGTGTTATTGTGACTAATAGGGTGGGGATTTGTTTTGTTTTGCTTTGGTTAAGTATTTGAGACTGACTACTACAGGGGATTACAATTAGAGAGTCTTCTGATTTTTGTCTACACATCAAGAAAAGTGCATTTGTAGTAGCATGCCAGGAAATGAATGGGACAGGCTTGGCCTGGGACCATTATACCAAAGTGTAATATATTTGCATCAGAAAACCAGAGGCCAAAGGAGTTACAAAAACAAGACTGCCGACTCATATAGGATGTCCATGCAAATAATAATAAGCAATCTGGAGATCTTAGTTTATTCACTTAGATGTGGTGTGCTGGCAACAGCAGTGGACTGAGAAGTATGAAGGTCTGAGTTTGAAAGCCTGATCCTACAACATTAATTCTCTATGTAACTTAGACTCATCACTTTCTTCTTTCTGAGTTTCCATCTTCTAAGGCTCTTTCTAGCTCTAGCAGCCTATGAATTCTATGATTCTATTTGATGTGAGATATTATGCTGCATACTTTGTTAGAGCCAAAGTTATGTAAGACACTGTTCAAGTTCTTAAAAATCAATGTAGGAGTTGAATGGTTCCACAAACATTTGCCCCCAGGACTCAGGAAGGCCCCAAGTACTGAGGCAGAGACAGAGCACATAAGTGGACAGTAGACACAATTCCAACAATGAAACAAGGCTACAATGTTTGTCTTAACTTCAGTTCCATTTATTCTGCTTCAAATATCTACCTATTTACTGCTAATAAGAAGTGATAACTTTGTGTCTTAGTCTGTTTTGTGTTGCTATAACAAAATACCACAGACTGGGTAATTTATAAAGAACAGAAATGTGTTTCTCGTAGTTCTGGAGGCTAGAAAGTCCACGATCAAGGTGCTAAGCTAACATCTGGTGTCTGGTGAGGGCCTTCTTTGCTGTGTCATCACATAGCAGAAGAGCAAAGAAAAGAGTGAACCCACTCCCACAAACCCTTTTTATAGGAGCACTAAACATCTCCCGTTAGGCCCCACCTCCCAACACTGTTGCATTGAGGATTAAGTTTCAACATGCGTTTTGGAAGGCACAAAAACATTTAAACCGTAGAATCTTGGCTTAAAAACAAATATACCAGAACTTAGGCATGTGTATAGTCTCTTTGAAGTAATTGAACAACTATTCAAAGACACTTGGAAACTGCCTACATAGTCTGTGGCACATGCTCCAATTTACTCAGTTGGAACAGATCTTGGTTATTGGAGAACAGACAAGGTGTTTGGGAATAGCCAAACATCATTTAGGGTCAAGTCAAATGGATAGGACGAGTGATAGAGCTGGTCCATAAATTTTGAGTTAAAAATGAAGTGTGATAATTAAGAAAGGAGACTGGTTTTCTTGAGGGCCTTGTAATTAGCTCTGAAGGCAATTCTTCTTCCTAGAGATGTTTTGAGCATCACAAGAATAAGTAGACCTTCTTCCAAGGGAGAACACTTTGAAAGGCAACAGTACTTATCTGACATACTTATGATTTCAGAGTTTGTTTAGTTAGAAATACAAACTACATTATTAACAGTTACATATTATACCTGACTGATCCTCATTGTTACATTTTTGGGAAAAGTAGTATTTTTTACTTCTGAAGAAAAAAATTAAGTAATGCTTACCAAATCTCCCCACCCCTCAGCCATTCATTATGTGCTATATATGCTGAGCTAGATTAATTCCTACAGCAACTTGGTATGATGTAGGCATTCATTTCCCCCATTTTATAGATGGCAAGACTGAGGTTCAGAAAAGTTAAGTGGCATATCAGTAAAAATCAGAATCTTCCTTCAAGTTTGCCGAAAATCATAAAGGAAACCTCCTCTATAGTGTATTTCGGAAGTTCTTGCATAGTAGTTAGCAATGTAGCATTAATACAATTGACTTTCCTTTTTTGGTACTGTAATATCATTTTAACCAACTAGAGTACGCCATGGCTTCCATACTTGCCTGCCAGAGACTGATATAATACAAATGAATTTTCATTTATTTGGTAAATAAATGAACAATAACACTTTCAAATTTGTCAGTTACCTACAAAAGGGTTTCTGCTCTGTTGTGTGGTTGGTTGGTTTTATTGAGTTTCAGTCTTTTTGACCCATAATGCATATTCATCTTGGTTCCTGATAAAAGTTCTTTTAAGTAGTGTCCAGCTTCTAAAATTTTTTCACAGCCAAGAAAATAGTAACTATCTAACCCTAGGTAATTTGTTTAATCATTCTGAACCTATTTTCTTGTCTTTCACCTGGGGATAAAAATGTCCACCTTACAGCCCCTCACAGGATTGCTAGATCATGTGAATTCAGAATGAATTCTGAATGTATTTGAATGGACATTGAACAAGTATACTGTATGGAACAAAATGCACAGTATTGTTTGTTTCACATTGATTATGTGATTGATTAACCACTAAGTCAATATGGATTCTGATGCAATTTGATCTATGTTCTGGGATGGCTCCAGAGGAAGGTTACTTTCTTGTGTCAGTTCCAGAAAACAGAAAGGAGTTATACATTACTAAAGTCCAGGCTTTGAAAGATTTCCTTTTGACAATCAAGCGCGGCAGCTCTTACTACTCACTGTCTAAAACATTTGATGAGGTGTTTTATAGCAATGAACCGAATGGAGACATTTCTCCAAAAAGGCATCTCCTGCAGAGAGAAGCTGATTGTCTCAACAAGGGGAACAAGAGGAAAGAGTAAAAGATCTCGGCACAAGAAGCAAGAAGCCTCCCAGGGCTCTCAGCCCTGATTCTAGTGTATGGTTTGAAGGTGGGCAAGGCTATGTTGCATTCTGATCATCAGTTTCTTTCACTAAAACAAGAGGAGGGACAGAGAAAATAATACAGGATGTCCCAAAAGTTACCATACATAGAGAAAATGGGAAATTGTAGCTATGTCACCTCTGTATGGCGACTTGTGGGACACCTTGTACTTGCTTTGCTTTGTTTTGCTTTGCTTACTCCCAGTGGGGTACTGTGGAGAGTTTTGTTAACTGTAAAGATCTAAATACAAGTAAATAATTAACATGAAATTAATTAACAAATGTTTATTGAGTGCCTGTTGTATATAATGCACAAAAATGAAACATTCACCTTGTACTCAAGAAATTGGTAGTCTGTTAGAGAAAGAATAAAATGTATAAAAATAAGAAATGTGAGGTAGAAAATCCTAAGTGCCAAAATAAGGTAAACATTATTATTACATTTCTGAAAATAAATCAAGTAGGTGATGACTGGGATTGATCAATAAGATGATTAAAATGATAAAATAATCTTTTTTAAGGACATAGCTTTAGCATCATGTTCACTTTATTCCTTATATTTAATTAATTAAATCATTTTTCACTTGACAAACATTTATTGAGCAACTACTATGAGCTGGTCCCTGTGCTAGGAGCTGGAGATATACAGAGGGTTAAAAGTGCATGTTCCTGCTATCAGTGAACTTACAATTTAGGCAGGGGAAAAAACATGCACAGACATGGTAAAAAGTTACAGGCATAATGGTGGACAATTAGACAGGTTCCAGTGGGGAGCAGCACAAAGGAAGCAGTGGTTACCTCTAGCTGAGGGTTAACTCTAATTGAGGATGGGATAGGGATCTGGAAAACTCCTTGGAGGAGGTTGCCCTTGAGTCTTGAAGAAGATTCATTTCTTGAAGAGGACTCCCCCAAGCAGACAAGAAGCAAGGAGCCAAGGACATCTCCGGCAGAAGGAAGGGCATGAACACAGACACCGAGGTGCAAAGAGCCCGGGGAGTAAGAACAACTGTAAGTGGTTCTGAGTGGCACCACTGAAGTGGGCTGGGGGAAGGGAAGAGGCACAGAAAAGATGATGAGACACACTTTGTCTATACCACTTTGCCCACATTCAAGCCTGTAACCACTCTTCAATCTATATTCCCTTTGTTTTATAAAATAACCAAGTCCAACCCACACAAAGTTGAAAGCACCTGCATTTGCAAAGAAGTTTTGTTTCCAAAATCTACTGCAAGTGCTTTCCGTGTAAACATGGTGCTGAATGGCACAACTGGATTTGGGGTGGTACATCACCATCTACTGCATATTCATCTGAGTGGATTAAATGCTTTCTGTGTCAACTTCTTTTCTTGTTGAAAAAACAATGGTCAGAAAAAAAATTAACCCTTTAGCTTTCTAGAGCTCTGAAGCAGTTGCTAGCTCACTAAGTGTTAGTACTGTTCTAGAATATTTTTCAACTAAAGTCTGCACATTCTGAATTTCCATTCCTTTTTCCCCACTCTGGCTGCATTTGCGATATTGCTTACCAGTTTGGTGAGAATGGGTCCTTTCCCTTTTGCTGTGGATCAGCTTTTGTGTTAGAGCTCACAGGAATACATGCTTGGTGCTCCTAAGAAGCTGACGTGTTCATGCTCTTTTGTGATTTATTTCCCTCTCAAAATTGGAGAATCTTTATCTGCTGTTGACTCCAGGCTATCTTGCCTAAGCATCATTCCTGCCTTTTCGACAGGAGCTAGTCTAGTGCAATAGCCATTTGCCATAGGGGAATTCCATTACCTCTCCTAAGCAGAAGGACACATTCTGTCTGGTGTTTACACTGAACATGGGGGAAATTTAATTAAATTGTTTCAAGTGCTAGATTTACTTACACTATCAATTCACTGCTAAAACCACTATTCTCATTTTGGAAAAAGAGAATAGGACCATATGTCTCAAACTTATCAACTGTCAGCACTTCCAGTAATGGTTTTCTGCTTAGAATCAAAGAAAGATTTGGGTTTTTGAGTCCCCAAAGCCTTATGGACTTCATGATTTGGAACTGAATTTACTATACACTTTTGTTTATTGGAATGTGTTTGGCAATAAATCTAGTATCTTATTTGCAAAATGTCTTAGGGAAAAGTTTGGCAGCTTCTTCAAAGGGTAGTTCTCTCCTCCTATCATTGCCTGGTGAAGGCTATGCAGGAACTAGATTAAACAACACTACGTCCAATAAATCGTCCACATGTTTGGCCAAGTGAAAAAACACTGACCTATGGGGAAAGCTAGAGAACGTTAGGATAAGTACACACACTCATTGGCATGGAAATAAATAAAGAGAAACTCGGTAAAAATTTCTGATGCCAGAGATAAATATTTCATAATCCTGTCCAAAAAATGATGCTAATTAATATTATGGGGAAACTCCTCTTAAGTTTCAGTTTAAATGACCATTTGATTTGTAGGTGGAACAGAAAAGCATATGCATTTTCACATTTCTCTAATTTGCTTATAAAATGTTTGACATTTGGATAAAAGTTGAAAAGAAAATCCTATCTAAAATCTAATGGGACATGAAACCTGTCCTCAAGTAGCTTACAGTACAGTTGGAAAGATGAGATTTTCATATCTGGCATCATTAAAGTCAAAGAAAATTCATAATGATGAATGAAATGCATATAATTTGGTGTAAAGCCACATGATACAGACACACACCAAAAGCTATGGAGCTGGGTGCAGTGGGTCACACCTGTAATCCCAGCAATTTGGGAGGCTGAAGCAGGAGGATCGCTTGAGGCCAGGAGTTTGGGACCAGCCTGGGCAACATAGTGAGACCCCATCACTATTAAAAAAATTAGCTGGGTGTGGTGGCACATGCCTGTAGTCCCAGCTACTCAGGAGGCTGAGGCAGGAGGATAGCTTGAGGCCAGGGGTTCAAGGTTACAGTGAGCTATGATTGTGCCACTGCACTCTAGCCCAGGCAACAGAGCGAGACTCTGTCTCTAAAATAAATAAATAAACATTATGGAAATTAGGAACAGGAGGAAAGGATTAATGGGGAGCTCGAGTCTTGGGGAAAGCTTCATAAGATATGTGTGATTTGTGTTATGACTCAAAGGCTAAGCACAGTTTGGATGCACAGAAGAGAGAGGGAATGAGATATTTTGATTGAAAAAGGGGAAGAAAAAGAACAAAGTCATGAGAAAGAGAATGAATATGGTGGGCAGAAGGCAAGGAAGAGGCCAGGCTGCCTAGGATGGAGTGTGTGAGGAGGTTGGCATGGCTGGGTAGACTCAGACTTGGCAATGCAGGCTTGAGAATTTGGTTTGAGTTCCAGAGGCAAAGAAGAGCCATCAGGATCCACTGAGCAGCATAGTGACATGATGAAAGCAGTGTTGTGGGAAAATTAGACCAGGATTTATGGGATCACATATGGCCATCCAGATGGCAAACACACCAGTTGCAAAGATTCTTCCTTGCAAGTACAATGAGCAGTGAGACGACTGTGAAGGGAAAGAGGCTGAAGGCTTGCGTGAAAGCAGGCTGTGATGGAAGCTTGGATCAACCGGAATGAACTCAGATGGGGAGGAAATATAGTTTCCACTGGCGTATGAAAGAGGTAAAATGAAACATTCTGATAGAGTGCACAAAAAAAAAGAAACTATGGGGCAAAAAGAAACTCAGGAGGACAAGAGAGCTGGGTCCACTATTATCTGGCCCCTGCTTCCCACTCCAACTTAATATTCCTACATGCTCCAGTCATAGTGAATTTCCTATGGTTCCCTGAAATCAATGTTTTTCACTTTTCCAGGCCTTTGCCCAGTATACCCTTTCTCCCATTTTTTCCTGTAAGCAGAATAGCCCTTAAAGATATCCAGGTCCTAATCCCTGGATATGCTACATTACACAGTAAAAGGGACTTTGCAGATGTAATTAAGGTTACGGGATTCAAGATAGGGATGATTAGCCTGGATTTTCCAGGTGGGCCCAATCTAATCACATGAGCCCTTAAAAGCAGACAACTTTCCCTGGCTGGAGTCAGAGAGATTTGAAGTGTGAGAAATTCATCCCCCCTTTTTGCTGGAGGTGGGCCACATGGAAATCATGACAAGGAACGAGGGTGGTCTTTAGGTGTCAGACTGGCCTCTGGACAGCCAGCAAGGAAATGGGGACTTCAGTTCTATAACTTTAAGGAACTGGATTTGGTGAACAACCTGAATGAGCTTGGAAGTATATTCTTCCCAGAGCTCCAGAAAGGAAGGCAGCTGCTGACACCTTGGTTTTGACCTTGTGAGATTCAAAGCATCAAACCATCTAAGCCATACTGTACCTAGACCTTTAACCTACAGAACTGTGAGATAATAAATGGATATTTTTTAAGGCACAAAATTTGTGGTAATTGTTATGGCAGCCATAGAGAACTAATACAGCATCCTTTAACACTCAGCTCCAACATGATGCTTCTGAGAAGGCTTTCCTAATTATGGCAGCCAATAGTTATTGGTCAGTAGGGCTTACGAGCAGTGTGGTGGCAGTAGTCACTGGCAATGCAAATAAATGCTAAAGGGAGACGGAAGGGTTAGAAGGAAATACCAACAATAAAAAAGCTGATTCATCATAGAGGACTTTAGAAAAGCTTAGAAATTGCAGGCATTTAAGTTCTACCCACCAGTTACTAAGCCCCACTTAAGCAGTACGACTTCCAGTGCTTTTTACTTCTTCACTCCTAAGCAAGGAATGGATAGCCAAAGACCACCACTCATCTGAAGGAAAGCTCTAGCTTGAAAGAGAGATCAAAACAAAGAGAAAAAAAAGGAAACAGAAACAATGTTGAGAACAGAAGAGAATGTCTATGAAACAATAAAATATCCCCAGAGAAATAAGAGAAGATAATGCATTACTAAAACAAGGACTTGATTATATGAAAGAAAGAATATTCAAAGAACAAAAATGAGTACCTGGAAATTTAAAATATGATGATAGTAAAAAAATTTCAGTAAATAGGTTTAAAGATAAAGTTGAGGAAATTACACAGAAAGTAGATCAAAAAGATAAAGAGGTTTCATTCATCAAATTTGCTTGAGTGCTTACTATGTGTCAGATACTGTTGTAGGCCCTTAGAATGCATCATTACATCATCAAGAATAATAAACTGACAAAAATTCTCTTTCCTTGTGTAGCTTACATTTTGGCGGACAATATGAGAATAAAGATAAAAGTAGAAGGACAATAAGCAATTCATCATCAAACTAATAAGAATTTCCAGAAAGAAAACAGAAGGTGATGGGAGTGAATTATCAATGAAATAATAAAAAACAGTTTTCTAGGTCTGAAAGGCATGAGTTTCCAGATGAACCCAGCACAAGAGCATTGTGAGATTCCAGAATATTAGAGATAAAGAGTCAAGAACCTGAAAACTTCCTGAGGGAAAAAAAGTCACATACAAATTATTGGATTTCCCAATAATAAGATTGAAGAATAGAAGAGAATACAGTAATGTCTTTAAAATTCTGAACACATGATTATTTTCAGCCAAGAATTTTATCCTCGGGTAAGCTATCAATCAAATCTGAGGGTAGAATAAAAACATTTTCAGATATGCAAAGTCTCAAAAATGTTACCTACCATGTACCCTTACTCAGGAGGTGGTGCTCAACCCAAACAAAGATGTAAACCATGAAAGAAATTCATGAAACGGGGCTACCCAGGAGAGGGGTGACAGGAATTTACAAGATGACAGCTATGCAACAATCTCAGAAAGCAAACAGTTCAGTTTGGACCAGAGCAGAGGGCCCCAGTAGTGACATTTCTATGGGGAAAACCCCCCAAACCCAAGCAAAACAAAACAACAGTAGCAAAACTGAATCTGAAAGCTTTGCTTATATGACTGTTTGGACATTTGTACTGAGGCATTTGACAAGACTGTTGGAAGGTATAGGAAGATTTGGTCACAGGTTCAAATAAACTATGCAAAGGAAAAAAGTGAATTAGGTAATAACTTCTTTAAAAAACCCAGAAATTTCACAAGAAAGAAAATGTAATCACAGTATACTTCTTGGCTCAGTAATGAATAACATTTGCATAACCATAATGATGCAAACTTTAAAATGTAATATAAAACTCTATTGGTAGAATAGGGGATGGGAGAGGATTTGTAAGCAAGTTGACTTCTCATCTACTGTTATAAGATGGCAATAGATTAATTATAATGAATCAAGAGCTGTCAATGCATGCGTTTTATTTAGCAATATGAAAGTAAATGTCACAAGAAACAGTTAAAAAATCAAAAGTAAAATGGGGCATGTGTGAGGGTGGAGGAAGAATAAGGAGATAGGGGTCTTGCTTTTTGTTGTAGTACAAGTCTTTTAGACTAGACTAAGATAATGTTGTGAGTCAGCATATATTACTTAGATAAAAATAATTATTAGTTTGAAAAAGAGTCAATGGTGGTTAAACATAAGGGAGAGGTTATTTTCACCTCCATTTTCCAAACCTTCTGCTCCTAGACATCCTGTGGTTTCTTCCTGGCCATAATTGGTGAGGAAAGAGTCTGAAAAGCTCTTTCATACTGAGATTCTAGGCACTTAAGAAGGCTATCCTTCAGGAGAAGGGTCTGAGGGGGTAGAATCTACATTTTTAAAAGAGAAGTTTGGAGCAGGTCAATGTTAAGCAAAAAATAATCTATAATTTCTAAATATGCATATATGGGCATTAGCACAAATCCTGACCAGGATGGGGTTAGGTTGCATGAGATACTTTTTAGCGGGGAAGCTTTCATTTTGTTTTCAAATACAGCCATGTAATAAAACCAAACATTTGCATTGCATTTATAAAGTACTTTCACCTAGACAATCTCATCTGAGTCCCATAAGGACGAGGTCATCCAGCTAATACATGAGTAAGGATAGAGTAGCACTAGGATCCCAGACTGGCTGCCAGGGATCCCAGCCTCTGTGCCACTCCACTGAGGTGTTTTCACAGGGCCTCCTTCCCACTGCCATTGAAAGAATCATTTGGCCAGCAAACTGGTGCTGCACATGCCCCAGCTCTTCCAGAATTTCTCCACCAACCTGCCCTGCCCTCTGCCTCTTTTCTTTCTAAGCCCTAAACAAAGATGAGCAAAGGAAAGGCAGAGGTGTCAGCAAAGGGAGGGCAAGCAGGTGAGGTTGGGTGGAGTAGCAGCAAAGGCAAAGCAGACCTCTGTTCCCTTTCTGCTTGGTGACTGGAATTACAAACATGGCACCTATGTGCACTCAATGCTCATCTCATCAGATTCACAGAACTGAGCCTTTCTACCGCTAACACTCAAGGCAGAAAATGGGCATTTACGATCATGTGTACAAACAGGAAAACGTGAGGAAAGGCATAATCATTGCCCTTTGATCAAGAAACCACCCAAAGTACAAATGCAGCCATCTTCTCATGGAGTTTATGAGGCTTCCCAGAAAGAAACCAAAAACTATATGCAGGGTCTGCCCCGTCAGGGCTTCTCTGATTGCCTCCAAGCAGACACCTGGCAAGTTGGATGCCATCCAGAACCATGTCCCAATCAGCACCTCAAGAAAACCTGCCAATCCTAGCCCGGAGCCTGGGAAGGTTCTCCAGTGTGGGAATATTGGCAGGGGCTGAGCTTGAGAGGTGAAAGAGATGAGTAATGAGGACTTTGCTCCAAAGTTCTTCAAGGGGTGGCCCAGGCACCCACTGTTTGGGCCAGCCTTGGGAATCTGAGTGGGTTAACCTTTGCCCCACTGGTGGTTTCATTCTCTCAAGCAGGCCTGCCTGTGAAGCTAGGGCAGAGACAGGCAGTGCCTGATGCGTAAACAGTAGGGATGCCTCTGCTGCATTTCTTCTTTTCCCTGATAGCTGCTCCTTCCCTGAGTTCCACTTAGTGACCAATGGAGGAGGCCATAGATCATAGATTACTCCCTCACTCCATTTAGGGAAAACAATGGATCAACAGAAACAAACACATTGAGGCATTTGAGATTTAATGAGATAGTCCTCAGATACTTTGCATTTTAATAAAGATGTGAGAGAGCAAATCTTTGCACAGAACTTCTGGTACTGACAAACAGCCTATGGCGGCCTTCAAAGACATATAGAAACTGAAAGCTAGCAGAACCGCTGGAAATCACCTGTCCATACCCTCACTTTATAGAAGAAGAAACTGAGGTCCAGATAGTGGAAGGGACTTGCTCATGGTCCTTAAGGAATTAATGGCAAAGAACACAAGTCCCTTAACAGCAGGCCAAGAGTCTTTGCACTTAACTGCACCATCTCTAATGAACTCATGGCTCCAAACAAATACCTTAGACACAAACTCTTGGAGACCGGTCCATTTATAAGACAGGGTTTGGTAGCACTGCACATTTTTCTGTCTCCTGTGTAAACTTTCAGGAAGTTTATTCATTAAGTAAATTAGTAAGTGCAGGTGCAGTATTAGATACCAGGAATTCAGAGACTTTGGAGTAGCTCAAAGTCTAGTAGAGGAGAAAAGGTAGAAGGGATAATTAAAATGTAGTGTGGTCACTGTTGTGTGAGGTGATAAGTTGGAATTGTTGAGATTCTGCAGGTGCACGGAGGAGGGGCACCCTAAGCCATCTGGAGGAGAAGCAGCGAGAGAAGGCTTTTCAGAGCAGCTGGTGTCCACGTTGAGTCTTGAAAGTGGTGGGACAACAAACAACAAACAATTCAGGTAGGGTCTAACTGTCGAGGAACTCACTCCCGTGAGGAGGATAGATAAATCCACAGACAATAAAAATCCTGTGTTAAGTGCTGGGAGGAAGGTAAACCCAGGGATCTTTGGGAATACAGAGAAGGAACTCCTATTGGAGAGGGGGCAAGGAGTGGGTGGAGAGGATCACCTTTACAATGATAATTGCACCTGGGTTTGGTCTTCATCGGCACTGACCAAGGTGGCTTAACAGAAGGCTGAAGACAATTTATGGACCCAAGTGTACAGAAAATTGCCCTCTGGGTGATGGGTGAAGAACAACACACTGAATATTAGGGTATAGGCTCAACTTCTGTTAATGGAGATCCAAACAAGACAGAAGTTTCTCTTTGTCTCATGCAACAAATCAAAGGGAGAACAGGTAAGCTGCTCTGCTCTAAAAGATCTTCCAGAGATCTGATTTCTTTCTATCTTGTGGTTCCATCATCCCCTAAAATATGGTCCTTGTCTGCATAGTCAAAACTAGTTCATCACCACTATGTCGGTGTTTTAGCACCCAGGAAAGGAGGGGAAAAAGGGAAGTGCAGGGTAAGCCATTTCTTTTTAAGGAAGTAAGTCAGAGGTTGCAGGCATTACTTCCACATACATATTTAGTCACGTGACCCCATATAGCTGCAAGGGAGGTTGGGAAATGTAGTCTCTATTCTGGGGAGCCAGGTTCCTTGCTAAATCTTAGGGATTTATGTTACTAAAAGAAATAAAGGGAAAGAATGAACAGTGAGGAGAGAGTAGCAGTCTTTAACACATGCTGATTTCTTTCCCCATATATGGGGAAAGGCAGTTTTAGAGAGAAAGTAGTTTGATGCTAGACTGGAAAGGGGCTGAGCCAAGGCCAATTAAAGAGTCATAGTGTCTCAAGGTTGCTGGTTTGGGTAATGGACTAGCCAACAGTATGTTTAAGCATTCTGGATTGGCTATCTCCATAAAATTTAGCAGGACCGGACAAAGAGATACAATCCTAGGTAGAGTTACTGCTACCTTTAAGCTGTGTCACTCAGGCCTCTTTACTCAGTTCTACTTTGCCTGACTTGAAGATGTCAGGTCGGTCTCCCTGTCTGTCCATTCTTTGGGAAGAACATCTTCACCAGACAGAGAAGTCTGGGAGGGGTATCTAAATACTTCTGGACTGCTCCATATCACTGCTGTCATTCTCTGAGGTTGACCAGGCAAGTCTCTGGAGTCAGTACCATTGCTACATACTCACAACCAGACAAAAGCAGAGTCTTGAATTGGATCAGTCCATTGAGATAGGGTGTAAAGCAGGGACAGGCATAGGTTCAGGTGAGTGATCAGTATCAAGAGGTCTGAAATGAAGGGGACACCTATTCCAGTAGGGAATTGTAGTCTGGTGCCATGGAATAGAAGAGTCCAAGAAGCTGGCAGCCTTCTTTCCATAGGGAGCAGAGCCTATGCTACTGACAGGGGCTCAGAGATAGGCCTCCAGCCCCTGAGCAGTGGGAGATGTCTGAGCACTCCTGGATTACAAGGAACAAAGAGTCATGGTGGGGAAGAGAGCAGGTGCAGATTATTATAAGCTGTGGTGTTCAAGTGAGGAAGAAGGGAAGGTGACTCAAGGAACCGTGATCCCAGGACTTAAATTTTATCTCAGAACATCAGAGAAAGGAGGGTATGCTTGCATCTCAGAAGACAACCCTTCCCTAACCATGTTACTTCTATTATCCTCTACTCTATGTCCAAATTAGAAATTTGAGTATCTTCCTTGACTCTTCTCTCATCATCTTAACATATCCTCTTCATAACTACCAAATGCTATCTATTCTGTAATATCTTCTGATGTTCTCTTGGAGCAATCCAATTATCTCCAGCTCCTCTGCCATTACTTAGTGTGATCTACCAAAGCCTATCTCTCCTGAATTACTGCAATAGCTTTCTCACTGGCCTCCCTGACTCCACTCTTGCTGCCCTCCAACCCATCTGTTATGTTTTAAATTGTGCCCCCCTCCCAAAAATTTATATGTTGGAGTCCCAACCCCTAGTAACTCAGGATGTGACTGCATTTGAAGATAGGCTCTTTAAGGAGGTAATTAAGTTAAAATAAGTCATTAGTCTAATATGACTTATGTGTCCTTATAAGAAGAGGAAATTTAGATACAGACAGGTACATAGGGAAGATCATGTGAAGGCAAAGATTGAAGGTGGCCATCTGTAAGCAAAGGAGAGAGGCCTCAGAAGAAATCAATACCAACACCTTGGTCTCAAACTTCTAGGCTCCAGAACTATGAGAAAACATACATTTCTGTTGTTTAAGCCCTCCACTTTGTTATGGAAGCTCAAGAAAACCAACATACCATCCTCCACACTGCCTTCAGAGTGACTCTTATTAAATACAAAGTTGGTCATGTTAGTCCTCTGGTTAAAACCTTCAATGAGATGAATGGGATTACATCAAACCACAAAGCTTCTGTACAGCAAAGGAAATAATCAATAGAGTAAAAAGACAACCCACACAATGGGAGAAAGTATTTATAAACCATACATCTGATAAAGGGTTAATATCCAAAATATATAAGGTACTCAAACAACTTAATAGTAAGAAAACAAATAAGCCAATTAAAAAATGGGCTAAAGACCTGAGTAGACATTTCTCAAAAGAAGTTGTACAAATGGCCAATAAGCATATGAAAAAATGTTCAATATCACTACTCATCAGAAAAATGCTAACCAAAACCACAGGTACCTCATACCTATTAGAATGACTGTTATCAAAAAGATAAAAGATAAGTGTTGGCAAAGATGTGGAGAAAAGGGAACTCTTGTGCACTGTTGGTGGGAATGTAAATTAGTGCAGCCATTGTGGAAAACAGTATGGAGGTTCCTCAGAAAATTAAAAATAGAATTACTGTATGATCCAGCAATCCTACTACTGGGTATATATCCAAAGGAAATGAAATCAGTATGTCAAAGAGATATCCTCACTCCCATGTTCATTGCAACGTTATTCACAATAGCCAAGGTGGAATCAACCTAAATGTTCATTAATGGATGAATAAAGAAAATGTCATATATATATATATGATGGAATATTACTCAGCCTTACAAAAGAATGTCCTGTCATTTGCAACAACATAAATGAACCTGTAGGTCATTGTGCTAAATGAAAGGAGCTAGGCACAGAAAAACAAATACTGCATAATTTCACTTACGTGTGAAATCTTAAAAAGTCAAACTCATAGAAGCAGAGAGAAGAATGGTAGTTGCCAGGAGCTGGGGGGCGGAAATGTTGCAGATGTTGATCAAATGATAGAAAGTTTTAGTTATGCAGACTGAGTAAGTTCTGGAGATCTAATGCACAGCATAGTCAGTATATTCAATAATACTGTATTGTGCACTTGAAATTTGCGAAGAGAGTAGATCTTAAATGTTCTCACCACACAAAATAAATTAACTTTATGAGGTGATGGATATGTTAATTAGCTTGATTGTAGTGATAATTTCACTATGTGTACATATATCAAAACATCATGTTGTATACTGTAAATATATAAAATTTTTATTTGTCAATTATAATTCAATAAAACTGGAGAGAAGAAAATTAAAGCTGTAAGAAAGCTTCCACGCCAAAAAAGTCCCTCAATGGGCTTCTGCTTTCAGTTCCACCAAGAACAACTAGAAAAGGTGGGTAAATTAAAAAAAATCTGTGTAAAGGCTTTGGAAGCTGTTGAAGCAATCAGCATTAAAGGGACCAAGATTTCAAAGAGAGTTGAACCACTGGGAGGCAAGCTTCTTTTTCCCTGCGGGCATTTGAAAATTTGGGGTGCATAGTTAGAGATTGAAAATCTTGGCTTTGACCAGACAGAGGGCCACTTCTGGGGGGTGTAGGAAAAATAGAGCTTTTCGTGGTTGTTGGGGGCTGGTTTGAGGGGCTAAGACCCCAGTGAAAAGGGAAAAGAAAGGAAATGAATATGACACAATATCAAATGTTTTCCTTAAGACATTAGATTAATTTTGCAGGAAGCCTCTAAAAACAGAGCAGCATTTTGGGCAGTCTCACTATGTTGGGTAATATAAGGATTAGAGTTCAAGATCTGCCAGGGGTAAGGGCCCCTTGAACACACAAGATTATCAGTTGAAAGTTTTGAAGGGTAATGCCTTAGAAGCAGGGGCCAAAAAAAAAAAGAGTAGAAAGTGGTTTACCAACATTGAATGTGGCCTTCTTGATTCAGCTTAGTCACTGATTTGGTAAAGGTGATCAGCCCCTACTTGATCTGCCTAACAGATCAAGAGTGAATCCTCTCTAAGGGAAGATAACATCATCTGGAGCCTCTATAATTATTTGTGCATATTTGGATGGCATTCATTCAAAACTTTCTAGGAATTTCAAGAGACAAAGCCATATGACTGAAAACCTAAAGAAAAAAAAAAAGCCAGACAATAGCCAAAAACCCACAGGTGATCCAGATATACAAGTTAGCAGATAATAAGCTTCTAATAACTATTCATATAATAGAGAAAGGAAAAAGAACAAAAGGAATATGCAATATTAAATCATAACAATGAAGTCCGATAAAAATTAGAACTTAATAGATGTAGGAGATCTCACAAGAAGGGATTGAATTAGATATCAAGAGTATTACGAAGTATAAGAATAATATAGAAAGAGTATAGCATGGAATAGTAAAAGGTTACATAGTTTAATTGGAGTTCAAGAAAGAAAGAAAGGCAGTGACAATTTTGAAGATACTGAGAATTTTCCAACTGATGAAAGATATCAACTCACAGATTCAAGAAGCTCTGTCCACCCCAAGAAGGATAAATGCAAAGAAAATACACCTAGGCACATCATAGTAAGACTTTATAAACAAAGACAAGGAGAAAATCTTAAAAGCATCCAGGAAAAAAGAAACATAGCCTTTTGTAGTAGGCTAAATAACAGCTATTCAATGATATCAGATTCTAATTCCTGGAACATGTAAATGTTACCTTATAAGGAAAAAGAATCTTTGCAGATAAGATTAAGTTAAGGACCTTAACATGGGGAAATTATCCTGAATTATCTAGGTGGGCCCCAAATCCAATCACAAGTGTCCTTATAAAAGGGAAGCAGAGGGAGATTTCTCTCTCTCTCTCTCTCTCTCTCTCTCTCTCTCTCTCTGTCTCTGTCTCTCTCTCTCTCTCTCTCATACACACACACACACACACGAACAGGTTATGTGAAGACAGAAGCAGAGAATGGAGTGATGTGGCTGCAAGCCAAGGAAATCCAAGGCATGCTAGCAGCCACCAGAAGATACAAGAGGTAAGAAATGGATTCTCCCCCAGAGGCTGCAGAGGGAGTGTGGACTTGCCAACATCTTTGATCCAAACTTCTGACATCCAGAACTGTGAGAGAATAAATTTCTGTTGTTTTAAGCCACCACGTTGTGGTAATTTGTTACAGCAGCCACAGGAAACTAATACAATAGTGATGAGAATGACATTTGACTTAACAGGAATGATGGACGATAAAAGAGAATAGAATCCTCACAACCACCCTATGAAATGGATGCTCTATGATTCCTACATTAAGATTAGAAAACTGAGGCTCAGGGAGTAAAGTGACTTGTCCAAGGATAACACAGCAGAGGCAGGATTCAAGGCCAGGCCTGTCTTCTTCAAAATATTATGTTTACATACTCACCATAGTATATTGCTTTCCATACTCCTTAGGATGATATATAATCCCTCATGGTTTGGTCCTTTCCTACCTCTTCAGTCTCATCTCTCACCACATGTAGTCTTTCAGCCTTCACATCCTATCCTTGCTGAACTCCCTGGGATACCCTGTGTCTTTACTCTCTGCCTGGAATTTTCTTTCTATGCCCTACTTGCTTACACCATCACCTGGCTAACTCCACCTTGTCCTTTTAACTCAGCTTAGATGTCACTTCCTCCCAGAATGCCTTCCTCTGTGCTTCAGGATTTAGTTAGATGCCTCTCTGGCCTCCCACAACCCTCTATATTCATCTTTATCATAATACCAATCTTTCTTATTAGATTGGGAGCTCCTTGAGGCCTGGGGTTATATCCAGAATGATACTTTGTACAGAGTGGGCACTCTAATAGCTGAATGAGTGATACATGGCTTTTCAGAATTGTGGTGGTAGAGAGCACTGAGTTTTAAGCCTCATTTGTCTGATGAATTTGTAGTTGGGGGAATATTTGGAACAGGATGGGGAATGACTGGGAGAGGTGGTGATTTTAGGAGATATTACTTTTTTTCCTTTGTGTCACAAGCCTCCATGGAGCTTGCCCTAGTTTCTTCAAGTGGTTAGGTAGAACAAGTTCCTATTCTGGTCCTGTTATATGTTACACACACAGAGAATTTAAATTTTATTTTTTTTAATCCTAAATCACCAAGGGCTCTTGGGTTGAATTATCACTCTGTACCCAATACCACGCAGACCCACTACTCTCCTTTCCAGTTGTTTATACATGGCTATGAACTCTAAATATTGTCACCTTGATATTCCTGCTAAATTTGGACAGCTGGTTGGGGTCAGCTTCTGAAGTTCATGTATGTATCAGAGATGCAAAGACAAAGAGTGATTATGAAATACTGGATCAGGAAACAGTTCAATAAACCTTTACCTATACTTCAAACCTGAGTTTCCTTGCCCAAAACTACAGTAGGAAAGATAGTGACATTTCCTTAAGGAAGTGCCCCCGGAGAATGTTAAAGATAGTAGAGTGGCAGGTTGCTCTCTCTGATACCTAGTCTCTGTAGATGGCCCTCAATGAGCCACTCTTCCTGGTGTTCACACCCTAGTGTGGTCTCCTTCCATATTGACTCTGGGGTGGCCTGTGACTGGCAATAACAATGAAATGCAGCAGAAGTGAAGTTGTGCCAGTTCTGAACCTATTCTTGAAGAGGACTGATGTTTTTCACTCTCTCTCTCTTAGAACACTTGCTTTGAGAAGCCCTCTACAAAACCTGGCTCCCCTGCTGGAGAGATCATGTGGAGAAGAGAGGTTCTACAGGAGGAGAGGACCAGCCATCTCAGATACCCAGTTGAGCCTCTGGATGACCCCAGCTGCCATCTAACTGCAACTGCATGAGAGACCCTGAGTGAGACCAGCAGAAGAACTCTCGGGCTGAGCCCAGTTAATCTAAGAAATAGTGAGAGAAAACTGATTGTTAAGTAAAACAGTCATGAAGTTTGGGGGTAGTTTTTTAGGTGACAATAGGTAATAGAAATACTCTTTTCCATAACTGCCCTATACCCTACATTATAAGGTAGCATAATGGAGATCTGATTTGTAAACCTTCCCGAGCCCACAGGGCTGCTTTCCTAGTCAAAAACCTGTTCAACTCTCCCTGGAAAAGGCTTTGCTTCTGAATCATCCACACTTCTGTGTGAGCCCAGACTCAGCATATCTTCCCAGAAGGTAATATTCCAAGTTTCCTCTTGAGTTGTACATGAAAGACTTCAGTCCCAGATCTTTGCATTTATGCTATCAATAAGCAGGTGTGGAAAGTGTTTGGATGACTCATAATCAATCACCCAGATAGGTGACCTCCTCCCTCTACATGCCTGCCTGTCCAGAGGCTGATAATTGCTCAATAGTATTGCCTTTCTAGGGAACTATATCCACCCACCACCACCACATACCCTTACAAGTCCTGGTTTCACTCAAGAATTCTCACATATGAATACATGATGTCATCCTGAGGTTTGCATCAGATGGAGTCCAGATTGCATATTTTTCCACAGGCATCATTCTGCTGCAAATTTAGAAGATATATTGCTGCAGGCTTTATTTACTTATTTTTACTTCCTTGACAAGAGTTCTACTTCAACAGGTCCTGTGAAAACATTAATTTACAGCTGTAATAATTTCAAAGAATATTTGGGAGATAGCTGATAGGCGTATCATCCAAGAAGACTAGTTATATAAAGCAACCTTCCTTGCATTGTTTTATTTAGAATGCACTTCTTTATTTTTACATAGCCCACTTGATTATCTAGGTTACTCAAAGGGCAAAGGGTGTAAATAATCTAAAACTTTGGGGAAAAGGTCATTTGTATTTGTTTGGGGAATGTATTATAGCTTTTTCCAGCAGCAGGTGTTTCTAATTATAGTTTTGTTTAGGCTAATACTGGAATTCACGCGCACACTCTGAGCATATATATGTCAAGAACATGTTGGGTAACTGAGCAGGGAGAGCCAACCCAAGACTCTTAAGCTATTTGATGTACAAATTGCGTGCAGGGTCTTGAATCCTCTTTTGGTAACTGACCTATCAGACTTCACACATTAAATGAGAACTGTTCCTCATCTTGACAGGCTGCATACCATTTCCAAAGATGCCATAATTTCTCTGACATTCTCAAAATCTCTCTTTGTGATTTACCTCCAAAATCTGTCCTCCTTTTCCTCAGTAGTGGGAGAATCTTGGCTGCTGTATCAGCCTGTTCATTGCAATGTCTGTTCCTGAAGGACTTTGGGGGGCCAGGCACAGTAGGGAGGCGTGATAAACAGGCAGGGAGGAATGTGCTGGGATTAGAATGAGCCTGCAGGGCTTCAGCCACCATCTTTATCTTGATGACGCCCACATTCCTATCCCTGACCCAAACCTCTTCTGAACTCTCGTGTATAGATCTGCCTATTTATCTCCCCTGAATGTCCCACAGGACCTTCAACTGAACTTGTCTTCCTCACTCCCTTCCAAATCTCCTTCTCCTATGTTCTTTATAGCAGTGGCTGGTACCATTATCCATCCAGTCCCCAAACTAAGAATTTAGGAATCATTCTTGCCTTCCCCACGTTCTCCAGTTCTTGCTCATTTTACCTTCTTGTTTTCACTTGTGTCTGCCTGCCTCTCTCCACCCTCACTTCCACTCAGACCAAGCCTCTATCACCTCTGGTCTGTTTGACTCAAACATTTTCATCACTGGCTTCCTTGCATCGAATCTTGCTCCCTGCCCCCATCCATCCTCCACGGAGCAAAGACACAGAAGGGTTGTTCCGATGCAGACATCTCATCAAGTCGCTCCTGTGCTTCAAACCCCTAATGTCTTCTCATTGCCCTTAGCGTAAAGTTCAAAATCCTTGCCTAGCCTACGAATGCCCTGTGCCAATGTGACTTCTGCCAACCGTTCTAGCTTTGTGTCATCTCTCTCTTCCCTTGGGTCTCCCTACTTCAGCCGTGCTCTATTTTCTCAGTCTCAGGACATGCCAGGCTCTTTAGTCTCTGGGCCTTTGTGCGGGTCCTGCCTTCTGTCTGGAGCCCTTTCACTTTCGTCTTCATCTGCCTAACCCCACCTCATTATTGACATCTGGATCAAAGTGTTACTGACTCAGTACATTTTTCTCTGACCCCCTGGACTTTTGGGTCTCCCCTGTGTCATGCTCTCCTAGCACCCTGAACTTCTTGGTTGGAGTCTTCAGACTGTGAGTGCCACAAGGGGACAGGACTTGCATGTATTTGTTCTCTGCTCGAGTTGTTAGAGCCGTGGTGGGAACAGAATAGGAGCCCAATAAATATTTTCTAAACGGCTGACTAAACAATGGCCTCTAATTGGTCTCCCTTCCTCCAGGGTCTCCCCTCCATTCTATCCTTTCCACTCTCCACAGAGTGATCTCTAAGCCTAGAACCTAAGGCGCAGCTCAAGTCAAGTCACTTTGGAGCTTAACAAAGAACCAATTCTTCCCCTCACTTACAGAGTGAAGGGCAAGTGCTTTTGTATGACATGACATTAAGGTCTTCTGTTATCTGTTCCCAAACTACCGGACCAACCATATTTGCCCACCTTACTTTCTGCTTAGAAGAAACTCCACATTCTAAGTCAAGTGGAATTGCATGCTGTTTCCTGCCCATGCCTCACATTTTCTAGCCTTTGTGCCTTTGCTTCTAGTTATCCATCCTCCTGGCAAGCCTTCACTGCATTTCTGCGTGTTAAGACCCATCTCTCCTTCATGATCCAACTTACAAGTCTTGTCCTCTCTGAGGCTTTTGCAGTTCCCCCTCACAGCTGAAAATGACCACTCCTCCCTCCGAAGATCCCTAGCTCTTTCTACTTCCCTGTGGCATTGTTCCCATTATGTGTACACAGGCTCTTTCTCTCCTAGACTGCAAACTGCAGGAGAGAAGGGCCTGGTCATTTCTGTATGGCTGCCAGCACTCAGCCAACACCAGAGGTTTGGACCTATTTGGAGGCCTACCACATGTTTTATAACCTTGTACACAAAGTGTGATCTAAGGATCAGGTGCTTAGGTAACACCTGGGGGCTTGTTAGTAATTCACAATCTCGAGCCTACCAGACTTAGCAAATCAGAATCTGCATTTTAACAAGATCCCCAGGTGACCTGCAGGCACATTAAAATTTAAGCAGCGCCCTGTTTTATTACACAAGAGAACGAGCATCCTCAAAAAAAGAGAAACACCACATCTTGTAATTCAGTGCTGTCAGACATGGTACCAACTTTCAGATCAGCTGCACAGTGTGTGTTTCTCTGCTTCTGATTTACCAGTCCAATTTCCTTTCTGTTCTTAGTTTGGGACATTCCCCTTCTCCAAAGACATGGGAGTAGCCCTATTTTAGACAAGGGAACCCTTTCTCCTATTAGAGAGCTGTAGATGCACAAAGCTGGCCCCATTCAGGGAGGGATGTTATGATTCCTTACAGCTTGCCTTAATCAGTGTAGTCTCCAGCCAAGGTGTGAGTCAGGCTTTGTGTCCTCTGTTAAACATCAGTGAAAGGAATGCCACGGAATGATGTCAAGCGAGCTTTTGAGCTAACCACTCCTAGAAACATCTGGCGCTGGCAGGGGATCATGACTATGAATACAGATGAAGGGAACAATTGAGCAATTTGACTTAATCACAGTTTTAAGTGCCCTGTACAAAATGTATTTGTGTTTTGATCTAAATAGGCAAACAACTAAGCAATGCTTCCTAGGTTTTAGAAGAGAGGTAAAGATCCCATTAAAAGGACTTTCTTTCCTACACTTTCTCTTTCCCCAGATCGTTTGAACAAGAATAACCTTCTCTTCTTCCCTGGGCCTGCCTTAATTATCAACACAGCTCAAGTGTGGTGTTCAGCCACCACCTTTTCTGTAGACGCTGGTGGGTCCTGTAGAGCACGTTGCCTCACTTCTTTGCAGTATGCTGCAGAGAAACCTGGTAATTGGAAAGGCACTCAAGTTCAGGCAAAGCAGCTCAAACTGGAAAGTGGTAAAACCCTCCGTTTTTGCCTCAGGCATGTATTTGCTGATAAATTACTGGTCCTAAAAACTCCTCTCATTAGAGCTGCTAATCAGAACCACACCCTGGCTGAGACGGGAGTGGTTTCAGACCAGCTTCTGTCTGACACTGGGGAAGAAAGACAAAACTGTCTTTCTGCCACTGGAGTGACAGAAAAATCAGGGCTTGCTAGCAACCTCTCCGTCACAGGCCCCTGACTGTTTGCATTTAATCAGAAATGTCTATTGTCAAATAGGGCTTTGCCAGCCAAAGAAACAACCGTTTTTAACCAGAATGTGAATGATAATGAACAGGCCACTGATGGAAGTTATCCTTCTCCAGAGAAAGTTGCCCCTAGACAAAACTATGAAATAGATACATTTCACATTTTTCTCTTGAACTATTTCTCCATTTGCTGGATGTATCAGTCAGGGTTCTCTAGAGAAACAGAATGAATAGGATATATGGGGCGGGGGGTAAGGGAGAGAATAGGGAGAGAGGGAGACAGATTGATTGGTTTTAAGGAATTGGCTCATATGATTGTGGGGCTGGCAAATTCAAAATCTGTAGGGCAGGCCAGTGGCTGGAAACTCAGGCAGGATTTCTATGTTACAGATTTGAGGCAGAATTCCTTCTTCTACAGTATACCAAAGCAGTTCTGGCATTTCAACTTCATTTAGTGTAGGCCACATTTTGTTCAATGTTTCATTCAACCAATCAAACTGTTAGACTGGGCTAGGGCCAGCTGGCCTTTCTGGCTGAAGGCTACACAAGTTCAAGGCTGTTGTTCTGTACCACAAGGAAACATGGTAGGGTACCCTGTGCAATTAGGAAGCCAGGAAGGTTTAGAAGACAGGAGATTTTGTCTGATGACCCCAGCTTGCACAGAAGGAGTCTCTGTGGCAGTGTCGAGACAGCTAAACTCTCAGCGTGTCACAATCCCCAGGAGAGGTCCATGGGAGGCAGTGACTCAAAAACTACTCTAAGGTCTTTTTTGCCTTTTAAGCCACAATAGTTTGGCCCTCCCTGTTCTGTACTGCCCTGTCCTGACTGGCTGGCCAACCCCTGTGAATTGAAAAAGTGTTCACTGGTCTCTTCCCCACTGCTTGCCACTTGTCTCAAGCCCAGTGACTGTCATATCCTCTCTCCCAGCCACATGCCTTGGTTGGCCTTCTGGTCGCCCGGCACTCTGCACTGTAGTCTCCTGGCCAGGCTTAACCTCTCTATGCTCCAAATAGACCTGATCTACTCTTCCATGTGTTCAAACCTTGTTGCCAGCTCACAGGGCATTGGATATCACTTTGATAAAGTAGAGTGACAACATGGTATGAGTAATTGATAATCTACTTAAATTCATTTATTCAACAACGAATATATACCTAGAATCTACTGTGTATCAGGCCCTGTGCTAGGTACTAGAAAAGGAGAGGTAAATTTGACATGGTTTCTGCCCACAATGAACTCATCGTCTAGTTAAAGAGACACACAAGCAGGTAAACACAGACAACTGCCATGCAGTGTAAGAAGTACAATGATAGAGGTATGTTTTGGGAACAGTCACGGTAGAGAGAAGGAAATAAGTAACTCTTCTTGGCTAGGGAGAGAGGAGAGGCTTTCAGCTGCTTCCTGAAAAATAAGTAGCAGTTCACTAGGTAAACAAGGCAAATGAGACATTGCAGGGAGAGGGAACAGCAGGAGTAGAGGCACAATTGTATAGTCATACACAGCCTGTTGGAAGAATGAAGATAAAATTGGTCTAGTATGGCTAGATGTGGCATAGTACATGGCAGGGATTGGACATCTATGTAGGAGTAAAATTCTGGTGTTCCAGGCAATTAACCCTGGACTTAATGCTAAGGGTAACAGAGAGCTATGGAAGATTTTGCTTTTTTTTTTCCAACAGCTTTATTGAGATATAATTCACATTCCATCCAGTTCACATAAAGCATACAGTTCATGGTTTCAAGCATATTCACAAAGTTCTGCTATTGTCACCACTATCTAATTCCAGAACGTTTTCATCACTCTGAAAAGAAACCCTATACAGATGCTCCTCGACTTACAAAAAAGTTACATCCCGATAAACCCATCATAAGTAGAAAATATCGTGTTGAAAATGCATTGAATATACCTACCCTACCAGCCATCATAGCTTAGCCTAGCCTACCCTAAACATGCTAAGAACACTTACATTAGCCTACAGTTGGGCAAAATCATCTAACGCAGAGCCTATTTTATAATAAAGTGTTGAATATCTCATGTAGTTTATTGAATACTATACTGAAAGTGAAAAACAGAGTGGTTGTATGGGTACTTGAAGTACGGTTTCTACTGAATGCGAATCTCTTTCATACCATTGTAAAGCTGAAAAATCATACGTCGAACCATCATAAACTGGGAACCATCCGTGCTAATTAGCAGTCCCCGCCTCGTTCCTCCCACCTTCCAGCCACTGGCAACCACTAATCTATTTCTCCATGTATACATTTGCCAATTCTGGATATTTCATATAAATGACATCATACAATGTATGGTCTTTGGTGACTGGCTTCTTTCACTTAGCAGGTTTCTGAGGTTCATCCACGTTGTAGTACATATCAGTACTCTATTCCTTTTCATGCCCAGATGATATTCCATTGTATGGATGTACCACATTTCATCTATCCATTGATCGGTTGATGGACATTTGGATTTGTTTGCATTTCTTGGCTCTTATGGATAATGCTGCTATGAACATTTGTACAAATTTTCATGTGGACATATGTTTTCAATTTTTTTGCATACATACATAGGAATGGAACTTCTGGATGATATGTTAAGTCTACATTTAACCTTTGAGGAACTGCCAGACTGTTTTCCAAAGTGACTATAACATATTACATTCCCACTAGCAGTGTAGGAGAGTTCAAATTTCTTCGTATCCTTGCCAATACTTACTATCTTTCTTTTTGAATATAGCCATCTAGTGAGTATGACATGATATGTTGTCCTTTTGATTTGCTTATTGGCCATTTGTATATTTTTTTTTTTGGAGAAATGTCTATTCAGATCCTTTGTCCAAGTTTTAATTGGGTTATTTGTCTATTAATTATTGAGTTGTAAGAGTTCTTTATATATTCTTCACAGAAGTGCTTATCAGATATGATTTGCAAAACTTCTCCCACTCTGTGGTTTGTCTATTCACTTTCTTGATGGTGTCCTTTGAAGCACAAATGTTTTTATTTGGGTGAACAGCAATTTATCAATTTTTATTGTCTTTGGGTATTGTATCTAAGAGCTCTATCTAACCCAAAGTCGCAAGATTTTTTCTATGTTTTCTTCTAGAAGTTTCACAGTGTTAGCCCATACATTTAGGTCTATAATCTCTTTTCAAGTTAATTTTTGTATATGGTGTACCTGAAAAATCTAAATTCCTCTTTTTTTTTTTTTTTTTGAGACAGAGTCTTGCTCTGTCACCCAGGCCACAGTGCAGTGGCATCATGATAGCTCACTGTAATCTCAAACTCCTGGGCTCAAGTGATCATCCTGCCTCAGCCTCCCCAGTAGCTGGGACTACAGGCACGCACCACCATGCCCAGCTAATTTTTTCTATTTTTTTTTTTTTAGTAGAAACGGGGTCTCACTCTTGCTCAGGCTGGTCTTGAACTCCAGACCTCAAGCAGTCCTCCCACCTCGGCCTCCCAGAGTGCTAGGATTACAGGTGTGAGCCACTGTGCCTGGTCTAAATTCCTCTTTTTGCATGTGGATATCCAATTGTCCTAGACCATCTGTTGAAAAGACTGTTCTTTCTCCATTAACTTATATTGATATGTTTGTCAAAAATCAACTGACCATAAATGGACGCTCAATTCTGTACCATTGATCTTTTTGCCTATCTTCATGCCAGTATTAAACTGTCTTGATTTCTAAGTTTTGAAACCAAGTAGTTTTTCCTTTTCAAAATTGTTTTGGCTATTCTATATCGTTTGTATTTCTGTATAAATTTTGGGATCAGCTTGTCAATTTGTATACCATGATGTGGTTTTGATAGGGCTTGAATTGACATTATACATCAATTTTGGATAATTGCCATCCTGACAATATCGAGACTTCCAATTCATGAACACAGATTCTATCTCCATTTATTTAAGATCCTTATTTTCTGTCAGCAGTGATTTATGGTTTTCAGTGCACAGGTCTTTTTCATATCTTTTGCTAGATTTATCCCTAAGTATTTCACATTTTTGATGCTATTGTAAATGACATTTTAATACTTTTATTTCTGATTATTTGTTGCCAGTATATAGAAACACAATCAAATTTTGTATACTGATCTTGCATCTTCTGACTTTTCTAAACTATTAGTTTATTTTTTATGGATTCCTTGGAATTTTCTACATGCAGGATCATCTCATCTGCAAACAAACCCATTTTACTTCTTCCTTTTCAACCTGGATGTGTTTAATTTTATTTACTTACTACACTGGCTATAATCTCTAATTTAATGTTGAACAGAAGTTACTTAAGCAAAGACTCTTGCCTCATTGCCCATGTTAGTGAGAAAGCAATCCGTCTTTCACCATCAAATATGATGTTAAGCTGTGTTTTGTTTTATTTTGCTTTGGTTTTGTAGATGTCCCTTATCAATCTGAGAAAGTCTCCTTCTACTGCTAGTTTGTTGAGAGCTCTTATCATGAATGGGTGTTGGATTTTAGATTTTGGAAAATGCTTTTTTTGGTATCTGTTGAGATGGATCATGTCATTTTTGTCCTTTATTCCATTAATATGATGTATTACATTAATTAATTTTCAAATGTTAAATCAACTTTACATATCTGAAATAAATCTCACTTGGCCATAGGATATAATCCATTTCATTTGCTGAATTTGGTTTGCCAATATTTTGTAAAGAATTGTGACTATGTTTATGACCATTGTTAATATTGGTCTGTATTTTTGTTTTCTTGTGATATGTTTCTTTGACTTCGAAATCAGGGTAATAATAACCCCATAGAATGAGTTAGGAAGTGTTCCCTCTACTATTTCTTGGAAGAGATTGTGAAGAATTGGTATTATTTCTTCTTTAACTATTTGATAGAATTTACCAGTAAAGCCATCTGAGCCTGGGCTTTTCTTTGTGGAAAGATATTTAATTACTATATCAATTTGTTTACTTGGTATATGTTTGGTCGGATTTTCTATATCTTCTTTAGTCAGTTTTGGGAATTTGTATCTTTTTAGAAACTTTTCCATTTTAGCTGCATTTCCTAATTTTTGGTGTAAAGTTTTTCATGGTGTTCTCTTATAATTCTTTAAATTTCTGCAGTGGAAAGAGAGGATAGTGACATCCTCTCTTTCATTCCTGGCTTTGGTAATTTGTGTTTCCTCTCTTTCTTTCTTGGTCTGTCTAGCTTATGATTTGTCAAGTTTGTTAATCTTTTCAAAGAACCAAATTTTGGGTTAATTGATGTTCTATATATTTTTTTCTGTTTTATTAATTTCTACTCTAATTTCAATTATTTCCTTTCTTCAGCTTACTTTGAGCTTAGTTTGCTCTTCTTTTATTAGTTTTGTAAGGTAGAAGCTCAGGTTATTGATTTCAGACATTTCTTTATTTCTTACATAGACATTAAAAACTATAAATTTTCTTCTAAACTATGCCTTAGCTGCATCCCATAAATTTTGATTTGTTCTATTTTCATCTTCTTTCAGTTCAAAAGAAAATTTTTGTTTCTCTCATACTTCATTTTTCAACCTATAAGTTATTGATAAATATCTTGTTTAAATTTATAATATTTGGGGATTTACCAGATTTCCATCTGTTGTCAATTTTCATTTAATTTCATTTTGTTACTGAACATACTCTGTATAATTTCAATTCTTTTAAATTTTACTGAAGCTTATTTTATGGCCTAGAATATGCTCTATACTGGGGAATGTTACTTTTGTGCTTGAAAAAAATGTGTCCTTTTGTTGTTGGGTAAAATTTTCTATATATGTCAGTTAGGTAGAGTTGTTTGATAGTATTTCTCAAGTTTTCTATGTCCTTGCTGATTTTCTGCCTAGTTGTTCCATCTATTTTCAAGAATAGGGTATTGAAATCTACAGCTATTATTGGTGAATTGTCCATTTGTCCTTTTAATTTTGTCAGTTTTGCTTCATGTATTTTGATGCTTTGTTATTAGTGGTGTATACATTTGTAATTGTTATAATTTCTTGACTTATTTATTCTTTTATCATTATGAAATGTCCTTTTTTCTGTTAGTAATTCTCTTAGTAATATTTTCTGTTTTAAAGTCTATTTTGTGTGATATTAATGTAGACACTTCAGCTCTCCTACATTTGTTCTTTGCATGGTATATCTTTTCTCAACATTTTTCTTTGAAATTATTTGTGTCTTTGAATCTAAGTTGTCTTTCTTACAGACGTCATAGTTGGGTCTTACTTTTGTTTTTATTTATTTATTTATTTGGGACAGAGTCTCAGTCTGTCACCCTAGCTAGAGTGCAGTGGCGTCATCATGGCTCACTGCAACCTCAAACTCCTGGGCTCAAGTGAAACTCCTGCCTCAGCCTCCCCAGTAGCCAGGACTATAGGTGTGCACCACCATGCCCGGCTAATTTTTTCTATTTTTAGTAGAGATGGGGTCTCGCTGTTGCTCAGGCTGGTCTCCAACTCCTGACCTCAAACTATCCTTCTGCCTCAGCCTCCCAGAGTGCTAGGATTACAGGCGTGAGCCACTGAGCTGAGCTGAGTCTTGCTTTTGTATCCAGTCTGACAATATCTGCCTTTTAAGGGTAGTGTTTAGATCATTTACATTTAAAGTAATTATTGGTATGGTTGGATTTATATTTGCCATTTTGCTATTTATTTTCTATGTTTCTTGTCTCTTTTTATTCCTCTCTGTTCTTCTCTAACTGCCTTCTTTTCTGCTAAATACATAATTTTTAGTGTGCCATTTTAAGATTGCTGTTGTTTATATAACCATATATTTTCAGTGTTTCTCTTAATGGTTGGTTTCTCTAAGAATTACAAGTATAATATTTTAACTTATTGCAGTCCACTTCAGATTAATGTTAACTTAATTCCAATAAAGTATAAAAACTTTTCTTCCATAAAGATCTATTTCCTTTCCCCCCATACCACTTCTTTGTGGTTTTGTTGTCATATATATTATATCTCTGTATGTGTTATAAATCCAACAATACTGTGTTTTAATTGTTACTTACAAAATCTTATGTCTTAGAAGTTAAGGGAAGAAATCAGAAAAAAAAATCCATAAAGTCTTTTATATTAACTTACTATTTCTGGTACTCATTGTTTTGCCCTGTGGATTCAAGTCAGAAGTAATTTCTTTTCATATTGAATATTGGCCTTTACTATTTCTTATAGAGCAGCCCTGCTAACAAAGAATTTTCTCAGTCTGTCTTTGTCTTGAAATATCTTTATTTCACCTTCATTTTTAAAGGATAGTTTTGTTGTATATAGAATTCTTGGTGGATAGTTTTTTTTTTCACCATTTCAAATATGCCATTCCACTGCTTTTTAGTCCCAATTGTTTAAGATGAGAAGTTAGCCATTAATTGCACTGATGCTCTTCTGCATGTGACTAGTCATTTTTCTCTTGCTGATTTTGAGATTTATTTTTCTGTTTTAGCAGTTTGACTATGATGTGTTTAGCTGTGAATCTCTTTCTGAGTTTATCCTACTTGGGGTTCTTTGAGCTTCTTGGATGTATAGAATGATGTTCTTTAAATTTGGGATTTTTCAGCCATTATTTATTCAAATATTTTTCTGTTCCTTTCTCTCTCTTCTCTCCTTCTAGAATTCCAATTACACACATGCTGGTATGTTTGCTGTTTCCAGGGACTTCTGAAAGCCTGTTCATTTTTCATTGATATTTTTTTCTTTCTGTTATGATTAAATAATTTCTATTGTTGTAGCTTCTAGTTGACTGATTTTTTTCTTCTGCCATCTCAAATTTCCAGAGTTTCCCTTGACAATCCAGCATTTCCATTTGGTTCTTTTTATGATTCATGTCTGCTCTTGAGATTTAGGAATCTCTTATTTGTTGATTCATTGTTGTCATACTATCCTTAATACTTTAAACATGCTTTCCTTTAGTCCTTTGACCATATTTATAATAGCTGTTTTATCATTTTTGTCTACTGAACTCAACATCTAGGGGCACTCAAAATATCTGTTGAGTACTTTTTTACTTATGAGTCACACTTTCTTTTTTCTGAGTATGTCTTGTAATTTTTTTCTTGATTTCTGGAAATTTTAAATAATATATTGCAGTAACTCTGGATTCTGATGTCTTACCTCTGAGGATTGTTGTTGTTTCTGAGTTTTGTTTGATTGTTTCTTTGCTTAATAATTTGCCTGGACTAAATCTGTGAAATCGGTCTCCTCTACATGTTTGTAGTTGCTGTCTCTTTTCAGTTTTTGGAAGCTATCTCATTTATTTGTTAAATTTGGCTTTCTAAAGTTTGTCTCTATGTCTGCATAGGTTAGTGATCAGTCGATGATTAGACAGAGATAGTCCTTTACCACCTCTATCAGTCTTCAGGTGATGAATCTGTGCAAGGGTAATAGAGCACATTAAAGCTTTAGGCTGTTTCCAGGTCTGCCCCTACTTTTTCTTTAGGTTGGGCCTTTTTACTTCTTCTCTACGCATGCATTCAGGTTCAGATTCAGCCAGACATGTGACTGGCATGGACTCCCTCACGTCACTGATGCACATGTGTGCCACCTCAGCCAGGAATATGCTTGTCCCAAACATGCAACTTCTAACTAGTAGAGATGTAGGCCTTACCCACACACTGGCTGCTCACTGTCCTCTGTGATTGTTACTCATATCAACCATACTGATAACCATGGGGATCTCCCACCACTCCTTTGACCTTAGCTGAAAATCTGTTGGTTCTGTTGGTCTGCTTTACCCTGGCATGATCCCCATGCTGACTGAGCTGAATGAGGAATGGGAGCAGCTTTACACCTGAATGCCACAGATTCACATTGTTCTTACCTGAAGTTCAACAATTTTTCAAGCATAAACACATCTCAGATAGTTGTATACCTTTTGTTGATTTCAAGGGCACTAAATTTGTTCTTGTTGATTTTGTCTAGTTGTGTAATTTTAGAGGAGACAACTTGCTGTTCTCCTCATTGGGCCATAACTCTATGGAGAAGTTTAAAAAAGAAAAGTGACATACAAGGATTTGCAGGGTAGAAAGATCAACCTAACTAATATAGGAGTACCTCATTTCATTGTGCTTCACTTTATTGCACTTGAAGATACTGCGTTTTTTTTAAAAATTGAGGGTTTGTGGCAAGCCAACATTGAGCAAGTCTATCAGCACCATTTTTCCAACAGCATAGCTCACTTCATGTTGTTGTGTCACATTTTGGTAATTCTTGTGATATTTCAAGCTTTATTATTATTATTATTATTATTTTATTTATACAAATTTATGGGGTATATGAGCAATTTTGTTACATGCATAGATTTTGTAGTGGTCAAGTCAGGGCTATTAGGATACATACATAATGTACATTGTACCCATTAAGTAACTTCTTATCATCTACCCTCCTCCCACCTCCTCACTCTTCTGAATCTCCATTTTCTATCATTCCACTCTCTATGTTCATGTGTACATGTTATTTAGTACCCACTTATGAGAGAGAACATGCAATATTTTACTTTCTGTGCCTGGCTTGTTTCACTTAAGATAATGACCTCCAGTTCCATCCATGTTGTTGCAAAAGACATGATTTCATTCTTTTTAATGGCTGAATAGTATTCCATTGTATATACACACGCCACATTTTCCTTATCCACTCATCTGCTGATGGACACTTAGGTTGATTCCATATCTTTGCTATTGTGAATGGTGCTGCAATAAACATACAAGTGCAAGTATGTTTTTGATATATCAATTTCTTTTCCTTTGGGTAGATACCCGGTAGTGAGATTGCTGGATTGAAAGGTAGTTCTAGTCTTAGTTCTTTGAGAAACCTCCATACTCTGTTTTCCATAGAGGTTGTACTAATTTACATTCCCACCAACAGTGTATAAGAATTCTCTTCTCCACATCCTCACCTACATCTGTTATTTTTTGTCTTTTTAATAATAGCCATTCTGACAGAGTGAAGATGGTATCTCATTGTGGTTTTAATTCACATTTCTCTGATGATTAGTGATGTTGAGCATTTTTTTCATGTACCTATTGGCAATTTGTATTTTCAAAAATGTCTATTTATGTCCTTAGCCCTTTTTAATGGAATTATTCATGTTTTGTTGTTGTTGTTGAGATCCTTGTTTATTCTGGATATCGGTCCCCTGTTGGATGAATAGTTTGCAAATATTTTCTCCTGTTCTATAGGTTATCTATTCACTCCGTTGATTATTTTCCTTGCTGTGCAGACGCTTTCTAGTTTAATTAACTTATATTTGTCTATTTTTGTTTTTGTTGCTTGTGCTTTTGAGGTCTTAGTCATAAATATTTGCCTAGACCAATGTCCAGAAGAGTTTTCCTGTAGTATTTTTATAGTTTTGGGTTTTATGTCAAACTTTATCATTATCATTATATCTGTTATGGTGATCTGTGATCAGTGATCTTTGATGTTACTACTGTATTTTTGGGGCAGCGCCACAAACTGCACCCATAGAAGATAGTGAATTTAACTGATAAATGTTGTTTGTGTTCTGACTGCTCCACTTACTGGCCATTCCCCCATCTCTCTTTCTCTCTCTTCCCACCCCCTTAGGCCTCCCTATTCCCTGAGACACAACAATATTAAAATTAGGCCAATTAATAACCCTACAATGGCCTCTAAGTTTTCAAGTGAAAGGAAGAGTTTACTCATCTCTTACTTTAAATCAAAAACTAGAAACAATTAAGCTTAGTGAGGAAGGCATATCAAAAGCTGAGATAGGCCAACAGCTAGGCCTGTTGTACCAAAGAGTTAGCCAAGTTGTTAATGCAAAGAAAAGTTCCTGAAAAAATGTCTTTAATTCTGGGTGTGTACACTAGTGTAATATCCGTATGATTTATTCAGCTGTAAACTGAGTTACTGGTGCCTGTGATTTCCTCAGGAGCTTAGGATTCAGTTTTTAGCTGAGGCTGTGGTAAAGTTTTGCTGGGGATGAGGATACCAGTTGTGCCAGTCCTTGGGCCCCAGTGGTGGCAGCAGCAGGCCAAGCATGTCTCTCCTTGGGCCCCACAGTGGTGTACACTGTCACCAGTCTTAGTGGGTCCAGGCAGGCTGATTTTTGTGCCTTCAGGCAGCTTGCTTAGGTGCTGGTAGTGGCAGCAGTGAGTCAGGCAGCTGGGGAGTTTCTTGGGAGCCTGGGCAGTGGGCGTGGCATGAGTGATGGAAGGAGCAGTTGTGGGATGGTCCTCTGGCACTCAAATGATTTTCGTTGGTGTTGACAGTGGCTACAATGGGCTGAGTGGCCCAGTCCCCAGGCCTGCATGTGATGCATGCAGTTGGGTGCCAGCTGTGGTGTTAGTGGCAGGTTGAGTGGGCCTGACCTCAGGGCCCTGGGAAGAGTGCTCCGGTGTTAACCATGGTAGACTGGGCTAGGTGATCCCTAGGCCCCCAGATGGCATGCTTTGGAAATGGGAGTGCAGAACCAGGCCAGGCTAACTTGTCCTCAGGCCCTGGGTGGTGCATTCCAGCACTGGCTGTGGTAGACAGGGGCCGGGTGGGATGATCTGCAGGCCCCTGGTGGATTGCTCAGGTAGCAATGGCAGCAGCAGCTATGCTGTGGCCCTGCTACTAGGGAGGGCATGGTTGCTTTTAATGGCAGCAGCTATAAGCAGACTGCTAGGGAGTGTGTGTTTGGCCCCAGGTGGCAGCTGTGGGTGGGATATCCTGTCACCAGGGCCCTTGTAAATGCACAACAACTTCACTGCTGAGGGGAGTGGGGTTGCTGCCAGTGGGTTGAGCTTTGGCATTGGCAGTAGCAGCCCACAGTGTTGGTGTCTACTGGCAGGGTGTCTGTCCTCAGAACAGGTGACAATGCGTGTCAGCCCTTCTACTGGGGTCAGTGGGGTCACTGCCAATGGCTCACATTTAGCCCTGGTGAGAGCAGTTAGCCATGGAGGTGGCTGTAGGTGAGAGATGTCAATGGGTCTCCAGGGGTGTGGAGATGCAGGGACTGTTGGTTCCCAGGGCAAGATGCAGTCTAGTGGGGGCTGGGCCCTCAAAATGGTGCCTTGCTATAGCCACTTAAAACTTGAGGGGTGTGTGGGAACAAGAGTGAGCTACCTCTCTGGAGCAATGCCATCACATGATCTCCAGGCAGCTCCCTATGTTTGTCTCAGGGTCTGTGAGGGTCGAGGGGCTCTCCTATGGCTGGGATTGCAGGAGTCTGTGGTGGGAATGTGGACCATTGGGGTTCTCTCACTTACCCTTTCCCTGCACTGGAGAGCCTTTCCAGGCTCCTAGCCAATCCAGGCTGAGCAGGCTGCCTCCTTTCCTCTCCTTCCTTGCTTTAGGTTTTTCTTGTGACTTCTCTATTGAATTCCAGTGTTCTCTCTTAGATGATCTATTCAAGGTGTGATTATCACTTGCTATTTTGGTTCTTCTTTGTGGAGGTGGCAAGTACCAGAGGCCTCTAGTCAGCCATCTTGATGCCCCTCTCCCAATCTGACTCTCTTGTTAGGGGCTAATGCAGCTGGTGACTTTAAGTTGAGGCTAATGCTCATTTACATTCCAAAAATCCTAGGTCCCTTAAAATTATGCTAAGTCTATTCTGCCTCTGCTCTAAAAATGGAACAACAAAGCTTGGATGACAGCACGTCTGCTTACAGCATGGTTTAATGAATATTTTAAGCCCACTTTTGAGACCTACTGCTCAAAAAAAAATATTTCTTTCAAAATGTTGCTGCTCATTGACAATGCACCTAGTCACCCAAGAGCTTTGCTGGAGGCATACAAGGAGATTAATGTTGTTTCATGCCTGCTAACACAATATCTCTTCTGTAGTACATAGATCAAGGAGTAATTTCAACTTTCAAGACTTATTATTTAAGAAATACATTTCATAAAGCTATAGCTGCCATAGAGAGTGATTCCTCTGATGGGTCTGAACAAAGTATATTGAAAACCTACAGGAAAGGATTCACCATTCTAGATGCCATTAAGAACATTTATGGTTCACGGGAGGAGGTCAAAATATCAACATTAACAAGAGTTTGGAAGAAGTTGATTCTAACCCTCAAGGATGACTCTGAGGAGTTCAAGACTTCAATGGAGGAGGTAGCTGCAGATGTGGTAGGAAATAGCAAGAGAACTAGATTTAGTAGTGGAGCCTGAAGATGTGATTGAATTGCTACAATCTCATGATAAAACTTGAACAGATGAGGAGTTACTTATGGATGAGCAAAGAAAGTAGTTTCTTGAGATGGAATCTACTCCTTGTGACGATGCTGTGAACATTGTTGAAATGACAACAGAAGATTTAGAATATTACATCAACTTAGTTGATAATACCAGTGTTAAGATTTGAGAGGATCGACTCCAATTTTGAAAGAAGTTCTACTGTGGCATCACATGCTACAGAGAATATCTTTGTGAAAGAGTCAATTGATGTGGTAAACTTCATTATTGTCTTATTTTCAGAAATTTCCACAGCCACTCTAACCTTCAGCAACCACCACACTGATGAATCAATAGCCATCAACGTTGAGGCAAGACCTTCCACAAGCAAAAAGATTGCAACTCATTGAAGGCTCAGATGATCGTTAGCATTTTTGGCAATAAAGTATTTTTAAATTAAGGTATGTACATTGTTTCTAAGACATAATTATATTATACACTTAATAGACTATAGTATAGTGTAAACATAACTTTTATATGCATTGGGAAACAAAAAAAATTATGTGACTCACTTTGTTGTGATATTTGCTGTATTGCAATGGTCTGGAACCAAACCCACAATAGCTGTAAGCTATGCCCATATATGGAGGAGAGCCTTTGTGGGACAAGTTTGGAACTAGAGAGACCAATTAAAAGGCTACTGAAGGAGCACAGGTGAACGAAGATGAGGGCAGTGAATGGGTTGTTACTAGTAAAGATGAAGAATAGTAGATGAATTGGGCATTTATATCAAAAGCTAAAACGAACGACTATTTCAGTTTTCCAGTTGAGAGTTCATAAGGCCGTATCTAGAACAGTGCTTTTCCAGAGATGGAAAATAAGAGATATCTTAAAGAGATATAGCTTTGGGGAAGTCTTAAAGACTTAGTGTCAGGGAGAATTAGAGTGTACTGAGGGTTAGGGAGAGGAATTTTGGTTTGGATTACCAGGAAGATTGAAGGGCCAGACACAGAAATAAGGAGCAAAGGATGGAGACAAGTTGTGGGGAGAGAGGAGAAGGACAATTTTGGAATAATTTTAATTTTGGAGAGTTATGAGGACATCCAAATGAACATGCCAAATAGGCAGTTGGAAATGTATATCTGAAGCTCAGGAGCAATAAAAGGCTACAAATGTGACATGACAAAAAACCTTTCACATTAATGTTTGGGTACAGATATATCCAGAAACCTGTAGACATCTTTGCTATTGCTCTTTTCAAAAACAGTGTTTTTGAAACATAGTCTCTTATACTCATCTACAACCTTAAGAAGATCTTATTTTGGTTTTTTTTTTTGATATTTGTTTTGTTTAGAGAGAGTTGGGTATGGAGTTGTCTTGGGAGGAGGAATATACAGACTACTTAAAAGAACATGGGATAAGGAAGAAATTGAGAACTAGAGAGAAAAAAAGCAAATAAATCATATCAGAAGCTTCTTACATCACCATCTGCCTAAAACTCTGAAGGAAGTGCTGGTCCAGGGTGAGTGATTGTGTTGCTCCTCCACCCCTCAACCTCACCCCCCTGCCTTTTTTCAATGAAAAGTTCACGTAGCTTTGTAAATATTTGTGTCTGTCCCTGTCCTACTTACATTGGCCTTGTCTTTGTCTTTGCCTTTCTCTGTCTTTGTATCTCTTAGTTTCATTATCAAGCTTTCCCTCAGGGAACTTTTTAATTCTTCACCAGCCCAATATTTCATCCTTGAGTTGCCCTGTGTTTCTCCAAAGGGCTGGCAGTTCCAAGAATGTAAGGATGAGTTGCCCCAAATATATCTCCGAACTGCCACTAGATGGCAGTGTCTGGGAACTTTGCTAGCTGGGCTAGGCATTCATGAGTGCCTGGCTGCTGAGTGGCGGGGAGTTTCACTTGGTTGTTCTGCTTTCAGGCTGTTGCAACCAGTTGCTAACAAAAGGCACTAGACATAGCTGGATACCTTTGAGTATTATAGAAGAAAATTCATGTTTGTAAAACAGGGCTGGAAAAGCTTATGCTGTAAGCTGATGAACATTTTCCCCCACCTCAATTCTCACACAAGTTCCTAGCCACAAACTTCCTTTAGATTCCCTTTTATTCTGCCTTCAGCTGTTTTTGTTGTTTGATTTTATGTTTTATGCAAACTGATTTTCCCCTCCTTCCCCAGCCTTGTTAGTAAGCTGGGTTGACCCTCCTTCCTCCTTTTGAGCATGGACTTGTAGAATCATTTGCTGCCAAAGCTTGAAGGACTTTTAGACATCATTGAGTCCAACTGTGTTATTTACAAATGAGGAAACTGAGGCAAAGAAAGGAGCAGAAACTTATTCAAGGTTGTGTAAAAAATTCAAGGTAGAATCCTATGGGTTAATCCTATAACATGCTTGTAATAACCGACAAAACAACCAGAAGATTATTTTTGATCCATTAATTGTGGATCTAGCACAACTGGGGAAGGGGAGGGGAACAGGAGGTGTAAGACATGGTACCTGTCCTCCAGGCACTTAGAATCTAGGTGGGAAGATAGACTTGCACAAAATGAAAAAGAATGAATGCCTTGTGTGATAAGGCAGTATAAGAAAAGTGCTACTGTGGGCAAGTGGCACAGGGATTCAGAGGAACAACAGCTCTAAGAGGAAACAGGGCCAGGGCTGGAGGTGGAGGGGTAGACACAGGGTGAAGCTTGGAGATGGGAAATTCAAGGATTATGATTATTCAGGGGTCAAGGCCTAGGCTGACTTAAGTAGACAGTGAAGGTCAACAAGAAATAAGAGACAAGACTCAGTGGAAGGCTGGGACTGTACTGTGCAGGCTCTTAAATGTCAGGCTAATTTCCTACTAATACTGAAGAGGAACTTTCAAATGCTTTCAAATTTCATATTTTCTGTTTTCAGTGGTAACTTTCCACTATGTTTGATTCTCCAAGAAGTAGCCTCTTTGCTTTGCCCCACTTTTCCCCATTAGTCTCAGCCCCTCAGAAGGGAGATGAAGTGGAACTGAAAAATTAAGCTGGGACTTATTTCCACTACAGCTATTCTGACTCAACCAAGAGTGACCTGGGCATTCTCCAACTCTAAACCCCATTTATTCTCTTGGTTTCCATTCTCCACCCATTCATGGGAGTCTAAGCACCTGGCCTTTGTATCCCACAGCTGCCTTTGTCACAAGGACCTTCTAGACAGTTTGGAGAGCTCTTAACAGCTGAGAAACACCTATAGGAGGTGAGCATGACTTCATACAAATGAAAGAGACATCCACACAAAAGGGCTCTTTAAAAGCAGCCCGAACATGGGAGCAATCCAAGAGCCCTTTCAAATTGTCAAGAGTACATCAGTACCCAAGCATCTTGGCCAGCCACTTTTCAAAGCCAAACAAAGCCACCTCCTCTCTTTCTCTACTCTCCCTTTATACTCCCAAATGGCTTGAGGTCTGTCTTTCTACCAGGATGCAGTGGACACCCACCTCAGCACCCTCCATCTGGCTTTACTCCTGCCATTTTCTGCCTTCCCCTCCCCCCGGGATACTATGCCTTTCCTCTTAGTCTCTGCTTGGTATAGAGCCTGGCACATAGTAGGTGCTCAATAAATGGTGTTTTTTTTTTCCTTCACAGGGGCCTTAGAGGTTATCTAGGCCTGAACACCATGGAGCCACTTAATGGGCTATTAGGGATAGGGGTTGTTGGGAAATAAGGAAATACTCATGACAATTACCATCCTTATTTCTGTGACTGATCATGTGGTGGTAGCTGGTATTTATAACTACCTGCTTTTATTACCTATTCTGTATTCCCTTTGCCTTCAGCAAGCACCTCAGTTGGTCATAATTCTTTACCTAGTGGGGTGACCCGAACCTTCATTCCTGAAGGATCTGGGCCATTAGTAGTCCCGCCTGGATTAGGTTGTTGTAGTTTTCCATTTACTATAATCACAGGACATGGAAATACTAAGAGATGACCTAAGGGATCCCCTGTATTCCAGCCATATTCTTCCTTACCTCCATTGTGGAGTTGCAGTCCAATTTCCCTTTGGTAGTCAGGGTCAATCACCCCGGTCAACAAAGTAACTCCCTTCTTTGCCTGTTGATTCAGAGGCATGAGGAGCCTAAAGTGGCACGGCAGCAGTCTGAACTTCCAGTTTAATAGACTCACTGTAATGTCTCCTGGCGGAAGCATTCCTCCCTTTGGAACTAAGACTTCTTGGCCACAGACCATAAGGTTTACAATTTTGCTAGTGGGTCACTAGAGGCAACGGTGAGTGGCGCCACTTCCACTTCCACCCCTTAATTGCTAGGGGTGGAAACACTGATTCAGAGCATGTAAAACCTTCTGGAGAACTTTGCCCCAGTTCCACAAGGTATTGCCACCTAGCTGGTGCTATAACTGAGTCTTCAAAAGGCCATTGTACTGTACTGTCAAGCCAGCTGCTTCAGGATGGTGGGAAACATAGTAAGACCAGTGAATTCCATGAGCATGATCCCCCTGCTCCATTTAATTTGCTATGAAGTGAATTCCTTGATCAGAAGCAATGCTGTATGGAATACTATGATGGTAGATAAGGTATTTTTTAAGTCTATGGATGGTAGATTTGGCAGAATGATTATGTGCAGGGAAGGCAAATCCTTATCCAGAGTATGTGTCTATTTTATTAAGGACAAAATACTTCCCCTTCCATGATAGAGGTGGTGCAATGCAATAAGCCTGTCAGGTAGCTGGCTGATCACTCCAGGGAATAACATCACCCTGGGGACTCAGTGTTGGCATCTGCTACTGGCAGATTGGGCACTCAGCTATGGCTGTAGCCAGGTCAGCCATTGTGAGTAGATATCCATGTTGCTGAGCCCATGCATAACCTCCATCCTTGCTTCCATGGCTACTTTGTTCAGGGGCCTATTGGATGATGATGGAGTGGCTGGGGAAAGAAGCTGACTTGTATCCACAGAATGGGTTATTCTATCCACCTGATTATTAAAATCCTCTTCTGCCGAGGTCACCTTTTGATGAGCATTCATATGAGACACAAATATCTTCACATTTTTGCCCATTCATAGAGGTCTATCCACATACTTCTTCCCCAGATTTCTTTCTCACCAATTTTCCATCACGTTCTAAGTTCCTGCCATCCAGCTAAACCACTGGCCACAGCCCATGAATTGGTATATGATCATATGTCTGACCATTTTTTTTCTTTCAAGCAAAGTGAATGACCAAGTGCACTGGTTAAAGTTCTGCCTACTGGGAGGATTTCCCTTTATCACTGTCCTTCAGGGATGTCTCAGAAAGGGGCTATAGTTCTGTAGCTGTCCACTTTTGGTGTGGTGCCTGTATATCATGCAGAACCATCTTTAAACCAGGTCCAGGTCCTTTTTTCCTCTGTCAATTGATCATAGGAAACTCCTCCTGAGGCCATAGTTTCAGGCTTGGAGAGAGAAGATAGTGTGGCAGGAATGATGACTATGGGCATTTGGACCACTTCTTCATGTAACTTATTTATGCCCTTAGGTCTTGCCCGGGTAAATTAAGTATATACCATTTTCATTTAATGATGAAGTGTTGTGTCACATGCCCAACTTTATGGCATGAGTCAGATAACACCCAGTTCACAATGGGCAGTTCAGGTCACATGGTAAATGTGGTGGCCCAGGGTTAAGCTTTCAATCTCTACTAAGGCCCAATAGCAGGTCAAGAACTGTTTCTCAAAAGTTTTGCTCCAAAATCCTAAGGGCCTGCATGGCACTTCACCTATATGGGCCTTCTAAAGGCTCCAAAGAGCATCCCTATCTGCCACTGACACTTCAGGCACCATTGCATCTGCTGGATCATGTGGCCCAAGTGGCAGAGCAGCTTGCACAGCAGCCTGGACCTGTTGCAGAGCCTTGTCTTTTTCTGGGCCCCACTAAAACTAGAAGCTTTTGGGGTCACTCATAAATGGGCCAGAGTAATGCACTCAAGTGAGGAATATATTGTAGTTCAGAAGCCCACCAGGCATTGTGCCTTTTTTTTTTTTTTCGGTTGTGAAAGGGGCCAGATGGAACAGTTTATCCTTTACCTTAGCAGGGATATTTCAACATGCCCCGCTCCACTGAACCCCTAAAAATTTCGCTGAGCTAGAGGCCCCCTAAATTTTTGTTGGATTTGTTTCCCAATTTCTAATAAAATGTTGCTCCACTACCTTCCCACTTACATAATTTCTAATCTGCTGTCACCTATATATTTGTTCTTTTGAATATAACATGTCTCTTTTCTCTGACTACTTTTAAGAGTTTCTCTTTGTCACTGGTTTTGGGCAATTTGACTATGATATGTCTGGCTCTAGTTTTCTTCATATTTCCTGTGCTTGGGGTTAATTAAGCTTCTTGGCTCTATGGGTTTATAGTTTTCACTGAATTTGGAAATTTTTTAGCCATTATTTCTTCAAATATTTTTTCTGCCCCCTCCACCTCAGAGGATCTGATTACATGTGTATTAAGCTACTTGTTGTTTTCCCAAGCTCACTGATGCTATCCATATTTATGTATTTTTTTCTTTCTGTGTTTTACTTTGTATAGTCTCTATCGATATGACTTCATGTTCACTAATCTTTCCTTCTGCAATGTGTACTCTGCCATTAATCCCATCCAGTATATTTCTATCTTAGACATTGTAGTTCTTATCTCTAGAAGTTCAATTTACGTCTTTTTTATATCATTTGTGTCTCTACTCAACTTTTTGAATATGTGAAATACAGTTATAATAACTATTTTAATGTCCTTTTCTGCTAATTCTAAAACAATTGTTCTCCTCATTGTGGGTCATGCTTTCCTGCTTCTTTGTATGCTTGGTAATCTTTTATTGAATGCCAGACATTGTGGCTTTTACCTTATGGGGTGCTAGATGTTTTCATATTCCTAATAAATATTGACCTTTCTTCTGGGATGCAGTTAAGTTACTTGGAAACTGTGTGATCCTTTCAAGGTCTAGTTCTATTATCTATTAGGCAGGTCTGAAAGAGTGTTCAGTTTAGGCCTAATTATTCTCCAAGTACTCAGGCAAGACCCTCCTGAATACTCTACCCAATGCCTGAGAAATATGAGATTTTACAACCTGACTGGTTAGGAACAAGCACTACTTCTGGCCCTGGTTAAATGCTAAGCGCAGTTACTTCTGATCTTTTTGAGTGGTTCTTTCCCCAACATCAGGTAGTTCCCTCACATGCATGGTTTAGTACTCAGCTGAATACTTGAGTGGGACCCTCTGTAGACCTCTGGAGTTCCCTCTCTATGCAGCCTTCTCTGGGCACTCTGTTATGAGAATTCCAGCTTCCTTAGTCTCCGCAGATTATCAGCTCTATCTCTTCAACTCAGAGCGTCTGTCAGACTCTACCTGGGTTCTCCCTTTCTGCGCTCACTTCATTTCTTTCACATCTTCCAGGGATTACTCTTCATCTTTGCCTGATGTCCAGGCATGAAAAGTGTTGTATCATAGATTTCTTCTAATTTTTTGGTTATTTTGGGTGGGAGGATAAATCTGGTCCCTGACACTCATCTTAACCAGAAGTAGAAGCCCATCTTCAAGAAAGCTCTTCTAACAACATCTAAGCTTCTTCATTAATGTTTCCTTTGGAGCTTGTTCCAGATAGTTCATCTAGTTGCAAACCCTCTGCATCCATGGGCCACATCTAGAACAGGAACCCTCTGTCTCTATCCAGGATATATCTTCCCCATTAGTCTTCTCCCTAGTGGCCACTGTCTTTGCCCTTTCAGATTGGAAAACTCATGTCTCATGTGGCTGCAGGCCCTGACAACATCCTCAGAATGAAGTGTGGTATCTTTTCCCAAAAGAACTACATCATAATAGTCCAGAGTTTAACATGTCTCCCTAGATTTCCCTAATTTCCTTCCTTTTAACATTGAACATACTTAGAAAATTGCCAGGGGATTCCACTGGATCTAAGCATGTCACAGGGATCCTAAGATTTCCCATGGCTACTCCAATGCCACCTAACAGTGGGGGAAGTATGATAGAAGGGGAAGTTGAAATGGAAAACTGTAGTCTTAACTGATTCAAGTTAAACTATTTTACTTCTGCAAATTTTACAAAAACATATGACCAATACTAGGGTCATTCTCAGGGGCTCAGAAAAATTATGTGCAAACGAAGGTCACTGAAGCTTTAAGGTTCATTAGCTACATGGCAAATCCACCCCTGGATATGCCATTTTGATATTGTACCTTAGTCTATATGCTGGAATCTTCCTTTCAGAGTTTGTCTCTTCAGTAAGTCCCTGCTGAGCAACTGATCTCTACTTTTGAACTTTGTATTGGTAATTGGTTTTGGTCATTCAACTACCTGCTTTCCAAAATACATAACTTTCCCATTATCCCACCCTGGCTCATCCTTCACCTAGTGCTACTGTAAACACTAGCACCAGTTCTTGCTCAACCCCCATGCTTCCACCCTGGCCAAACACTGACCAACTCTTCAAATGTATCTAGACAAGCCACTTAGTAAGAGGCAAAATTGAGTGGGTGTAGGACACGGTGATATGTGTCATCAAATTTACTAGGTGGTAGAAAGAAGAAGGTCGCCTGCCCTTGATACACTTTTGAGAAACAACATGTATAAATGTGAGATGACCTAGACAGTTTCCAAAGAGACAATGATATGTGTCTATGAAAAATTTTGTCCCAACCCACTGGTCCTCACGGTGGATATGGTGGACAATTATCAAACTTGGACCTTTAGGGGCTGGTAGGATAAATTCAAGAAAAATGTCTTAGAAGTGAATATAAGAATAGAGAACAGAATAGACCAGTTGGAATGACATGACAAGGACGATAAATGAAGGATACAGTCAAGAGTCAGGAAACAGAAAGAAACTGGATCTCAGTAGAAGCATACCAGCAAACACGCAAATTTTCTTGGATATTAGTGGGTATTCACAGTTCATTTTCACGGACCAATGGATGTGTGGTGCTCTTAGCAGGTTAATCAGTCCCTTAATTCAAGAATTAGTCAATTCATGTAAGCAAATCCCCAAACATCCCAAATCTCCCGCTCTCCATGGGAGCTAAGCATTATTATTCTTTGGCACAAGCTTTTAACTACATCTACAGAAGACCTAAACTCTAAGCAAATTGAAGAGAGAGACTATTGTTTCATCTCCAACTAGCAATGACTGACATGGTGTAAGAGTTCAATGAGCATATGTTCAACCAGATTTGTTACTCTGTATTTTACCAATCTGTACACTTCTATTTTTCCCATGAGAAAGGGACCATTCTTATTTATTTTTCTACCCTCGGTGTCTAGCACTGTGCCTGCAACTTTGTGCATTCTTGATAAATGGTTTCTGGATGAATGGAAAACTATGGACAATGCATTGCTTTGTGAATCACATCAGAGTGACACTGATGGCAGTGTTTAACACTTCCCTAAGAATCTAAAACAGTTTCTTCCACTTCTTGAGAAGGATAGAACTAGAGTTGATTTAAATAATAGGAGGGAGAATGGGATGATCTAAGCCAGGATTTCAGGTATGTTTTCCCCACAATAGCTCAGGTGCCCAAAAGAGAGTAGAGGACATACCATTCTTAGCTGTTGTCACCTTCAAGTACACTCATTTTTTTCTATTGTAGCATCTAGTCTGATGTTAAGCCCATTCAGTAAATTTTTGACTTCAGATGTTGTATTTTTTGGGTCTAAATATTCAATTTTTTTTAGTTTAAATTGATATTATTTAATCTTTCAGAAGGTGTTGATTATTCAGTATGTGATGGGAATTGATAACTGATTGGTTTTTGAACCTTAAATAAGTTACTTATTGAGCATGGTAGATAACAATGTGCTTTTTATCAATATACTGTACCATAAATCTGCAATATTTTACCATTTACTTTAAAATCAGCAAAGCAAGCAAAATATTCTTATAGTAGTTTATGTAGTCATCACTGGCTTTCCAAACTGTCAAAAATTGAATATGTCATTCTACTTAAGATTAAGTAAAATGTACATAAACTGAAGATATTTGTTATAGAGTTGCTTTTCCCTTTTAGACTTGTTTATCTTTGAAAATTATTTTATGTTATTATGGTAAGAACACTTAACATGAGATCTACTTTCTTAAATTTTGAAGTGTACAATACAATATTGTACTATTGTTGACTATAAGTACAATGTTGTACAGCAGATCTCTAGAGCTTATTCATCTTGCTTGACTGAAGCTTTATGCCCATCGATTAGTAACTTCTGATTTTCCACTCCCCCCATCACCTGGCAACCACCAACCTATCTTTGATTCTATTAGTTTGACTATTTTAGATACCACATATAAGTGAAATCATGTAGTATTTGTCTTTCTGTGACTGATTTATTTCACTTAGCTTAATGTCATCAAGTTTCATCTATGTTGTCCCATATTGTAAAGTTTCCTTCTTTTTAAAAGCTGAACAATATTCTATTGTATATATATACACACCACGTTTTCCTTATCCATTCACCTATTGATAGACATTTAGGCTGTTTGCGCATCTTGGCTATTGTAAATAGTACTGCAATGAACATGGCAGTGCTGAGATCCTAATTTCAATTCTTGTGGCTAATGTTAATATACTGGTTATGATCAACTATAGTTCTTCGGTATGTTACCACAGGAAAAACTGAGTAAATGGTACAGGGGTTATCTTATTATTTCTTACAACTGTGTGCAAATCTATACTTATCACAAAAAGTTTAATTAAAGCAATTACACTAAAAAAATTTTTTTTGTGGCTAAATACCCAGAAATGGGATTGCTGGATCATATTGTAGTTCTAAGTTTAATTTTTTGAGGAACTTCCATACTGTTTTTCATAGTGGCTGTACCATTTTGCATTCCATCAACAATGCGTAAGAATTCCGATTTCTCCACAGCCTCACCAAGGCTTGTTGTCTTTTGTTTTTTTGATAATAGCCATCCTAACAGGTGTGAGGTGATATCTCATTTGTGGTTTTGATTTACATTTCCCTAATGATTAGTGATGTTGAGCATTTTTTCTTATACTTATTGGCCATTTGTATGTCTTCTTTGGACAAATCTCTATTCAGGTCCTTTGCCCGTTTTTAAATCAGGTTATTATTATAGGTTTTTTGTTTTGTTTTGTTTTTACTATTGAATTATGGGAGATATATATGATTAACCCCATATCAGGCACATGGTTTGTAAGTATTTTCTCCCATTCCATAGGTTGCCTTTTCACTCTGATGATTGTTTTCTTTGCTGTGCAGAAACTTTTTAATTTGAGGTAGTACTATTTGTCTATTTTTGCTTTGGTTTCCTGTGCTTTTGGTGTCATATCCATGAAATTATTGCAAAGATACTTTCATGCATCATGAAGATATTCTCCTATGTTTTCTTCTAGGATTTTTACAGCTTCAAGTCTTACATTTTGAATTTATTTTTGTATATGGTCTAATTCCATCATTTTGCATGTGGATATCCAGTTTTTCTAACACTGTTTGTTGAAGATACTATTCTTTTCCATTGTGTGGCCTTGGCACCCTTGTCAAAGATCAGGAGACCATGGATTTATCTTTGGACTCTCTATTCTGTTCCATTGGTCTATGAGTCTGTCTTTATGCCAGTACCATAGTATTTTGACTACTGAAGTTTTGTAATATGTGTTGGAATCTGGAAGTGTGATGTTTCCAGCTCTGTTCTTCTTGCTCAAGATTGCTTTAGCTATTCAAAGTCTTTTGTGGTTCCATACAAATTTAGGATTATTTTTTTTATTTCTGTGAAAAATGCCAGTGGAATTTTGATAGGGATTGCACTGAATCTGTAGATCACTTTGGATAGTATGGACATTTTGACAGTATTGATTCTTCTAATCCATAAACACTAGATACATTCCATTTATTTGTGTCTTCAGTTTCTTTTACAGATTTCAGTGTACAGATATTTTACTCCCTTTGTGAAAGACAATAATGAATGCTGGCAAGGATGCAGAGAAAGGGGAACTCTTTTACACTGTTGGTGGGAATGTCAATTAGTGCAACCACTATGGAACTTCCTCAAAAAATGAAAAGTATAACTACCGTATGACCCAGCAATCCCACTGCTAGGTATATGTCCAAAAGGAGGGGCATCAGTGTGTGGAAAAGATATCTGCACTCCCATGTTTATTACAGCATGATTCACAATAGCCAAGATTTGGAGTCAGCCTAAGTGTCTGTCAGTGGGTATCAGTGTCTATCAGTGGGTGAATGGATAAAGAAATTGTGGTAAAATACACAAAATGAAATATTATATGGCCATAAAAATGCTGAAATCCTGCCATTTGCAATAACATGGATGGAACTGGAGAACATTATGTTAAGTGAAATAAGCCAAGCACAGAAAGACAAATCTCACATGTTTTCACTCATATGTGGGAGCTAAATATTGAAACAATCAATCTCATGGAGACAGAGAGTAGAATGATGGTTACCAGAGGCTGGAAGGGTAGTGGGGGAGGGGAGAATAAAGTGGAGATGGTTAATGGGTGCAAAAATATAGTCAAATAATTAGATAGAACGAACAATATTTGATAGCACAACAAAGTGACTACAATCAATGATAAGTTAGGGTATATGTTAAAATAACTAAAAGAGTGGAATTGGAATGTTCTTAACACAAAGAAATGATAAATGCCTGAGGTGATGGACACCGCAATTATCCTGATTTGATTAATGCCTATTGTATACCTGTATCAAAACATCACATGTACCTTATAAACATATACAACTATTATGTACCTATAATAATTAAAACTAAAAGATATTTTAAAAGGTGGTTGAGGTAATCATAAGACCTACTTTATTTATTTTTCATCTCTAAGGGATCACAGTCCTCTACTTTTTGTTGCCCGACGTTTGACAAGAAGTGTTTCATATGTTTTGTCTAGTTTTGTAGTTATTTATGTGGAAGGTCAAATCTGCTGCCATTTACTCTATCACGATCAGAAGAACTACTGTCACCTTTCAGAATTCATTGGCCCACAAATTTTATTCCATGTCTTCTATATTCCCATCCTGTGCTAAATCCCAAATGGCATACAGAAGACAAATAAGAGAAATAAGAGGCTGGGCACAGTGGCTCACACCTATAATCCTAGCACTTTGGGAGGCCAAGGCAGGAGGATCGCTTGAGGCCAGGAGTTCGAGGCCAGCCTGAGAAACATGGTAAGACTATGTCTCTACAAAAAAAAAAAAGAAAGAAAGAAAAGAAAAGGAAAATTAGCCAGGCTTGGTGGCGTGTGCTTGTAGTCCCAGCTGCTCAGGTGGCTGAGGCAGGAGGATTGCTGGAACCCAGGAGTTTGAGGTTGCAGTGAGCTATGATGAGGCCACTGCACTCTAGCCTGGGAAACAGAGTGAGACCTTGTTTCAAAAAAAAAAAGAAGAAGAAGAAGAAGAAAGAAAGAAAGAAGACAGAATCCCTGACCTCAAGGAGCATACAAACCAGCTAATGGAAAAAGATAAATAGGTATGAACTCACTGTTCCCTATAACTGGAATATTCTCTCTGGTTTACCTTTGTGCTTAACCAATACCTGTTCATCTAGCTCAAAGATTACTTTGTGCATAAGGCCATAACTTTGGTAGGACTAACTACGCTCTCCTTTAAATGTAACTATATCCTGCATATATTTCTATCTGTGCTCCTCAAACATCTTCTTGTGCTTCTTTGTTTATATATTAGTCTTCCTCACTAAACTGTGAGCTCCTCTAAGACAAGGGTGATGTCTTTTCCCCAGCACAATAACTAGCACAGAGTAGACATGCAAGGCGACAAATACTATTCAAATGAAGGAATAAATGAATAAATATACAGATATGAGCTAATTAAAGAATAACAAATACTAAACAGAATGGTATCCACTCTTACACAATAAACATTTTAAAAAAGAGATCATGGAGCATTGGGCAAATCAGGAAAGGCAGGGACCTTGAGTTGGTGTGGTAGGCAGAAAAATGGTCCCCCATAAATGTCCATGTGCTAACGCCTAGAATCAGTGAATATGTATGTTACCATACATGGCACAAGAGACTTTGCAAGTGTGATTAAGTTAAGGACCTTAAGGTGGGGAGATTATCCTGGATTATCAGGGTGAGCCCAGTGTAATCACAAGAGTTCTTAGAAGAGTCATAGAAGGAGATGTGTGGGAAAAAGCAAAAAGCAGAGTGATGCCGTATGAGAAAGACTTGATCAGCCATTGCTGGCTTTGAAGATAGAGGAATGAGGCCATTAGTCAAGGAGTTTGGAAAGCCTCTAGAAGCTGGAAAAGGCAAGAAAATGGGTTCTCTGATACAGCCTCCAGAATGACACAGTACTTCTAACACCTTAATTTTAGCCCATTGAGACCCATTTTGGACTTCTGACCTCTAAAACTGTAAGCTAAGAAATTTGTGTCATTTTAAGCTACCAAGTTAATGGTAATTTGTTACAGCATAAATAAGAAACTAGTACAGTTCAACATAGAGGGCTGGGTTGGGTCTGTCTGGGCCAAGAAAAGAATCTGGACTGATGCAAGAATTGGAGACATCTGATGAAGATCCATGGGATTATCAGAGCAGGGGGTGACAATTCAAATGGAGTGCTTCTGGGCAACTGAAATGAAAATATATGATAGAACTGATCCTCGAAAGTCATGGAGAAGTCAGATGTTGGCTTGGACAGACTTAAAATGCAGGCCAAAAGACCACCATTTCATGTCCAGAAATTTCACAGAAGGGAAGAATAACTCCTTCACTTCACTCTCTCTGTGGGAGAGTTTTCTGAGCCCATTTGCAAAGATGAATTTCCTTGCAGCCAGCCAGTCTTCACAAAGAAGGGAGCTAATGGAATATTCATTCATCCACTTATTCATTCTCTGCCCAAATATTGTTGAGCTACTAATCCTCTTGCTACTGCAGACATGGTCCTTGCCCTCTAGGAACTTGTGCATAGTAGGAAAGACAGATAACTTTAATATAAGTTTAGTGGGACAGGGTGCTTCATCTTCTTAACTCTCTTCTTTTCTTCTCCTCACTTCTGGTGGGGAGGGAGTTTTTAGCATAATGATGCATCAAAACCTTGCCATTAATGATCTTCAATATTAGCAAGAAGAAAGGTCTTATGGCTTCTCTGTGCTAAAGCTTTGAAAGACCCAAGCCTGCTCCCAAAAGACACTGTAAGGTGCCATTGGATGGAAAGATCCGTCATCGCCTCTCCTCCTCCAGAATGAAGAATCCCTAGCCTTAACCACACTCAAGGTTCCAGACTATTTGGAAAGCCCTCAGGATGGAGCTGGGACATGGTGGGAAAAAGAAGAGAAAGATTGCAGACTGTCATCAGAAATGGGCTTTGATTGGACTGAAAGAAAAACCAGTGGGTAAAGTGAATAACCCTTTTGCACTATCCTCTGAATCTGAGCGTGTTTATGATGGGCTTCTGGTTAGGGATGAGCTATTTTTGCCAATCATTCCAAGATGCTTTGTAAAATTATTGTGGTGTTACATAAAGCAAAATATGCCATGTTATAAGAATGATAATCATAGTGACATGAGGGTTCCACATTAGTGTGGTCAGAGAAATGCCAAGCATGATTTCCAACCCCCAAAATATCTCTCCATGAAGAGCTCAGAACCTGAAATTCTACCATTGATGTCTAGCACATTTGTCTTAAACATTGTTCTCTTCCCACTTTGTCTATTTGAGAGAACAAGTCTCCTTAGTCTAAAAAAGTTGGTGGAGTGAGGGCTGGGCCTGGCAGTAAGATAGAAGATGCACCTCTTTATTCTCATTTGAAAATACTCTATTTTTCATCACTTATAGGGACCTCACCATTTACTACTACTGATGTGGTCTTTGCTCTTCAGAATTCCCTGAATATGAAGGAGAATGCACATAAAAGTGAAATGCAACTGAATTGCTTTGTGCTAGAATCTGGACAAGGGAGAGATTGCTGCTTAGGCTTTGGCTCTGTTGGAAGTAAATCTTATTTTCTGGGTGATAGGCCCTGTTATTTCAAGTGGTACAAGATTTTCATTGTTTGTGCTTAAAGGAGCAGGTCCCAGAATAAAGCCAGCTACCTAGAAACTGTGGCCATGACATGCACAAAATGGATACATGGCCAGAAGTAGAGTTCAGTGTCTGTCAGGAGTAGTGGGCTAGATGCTGTCAGTGGAAGATGCTTTTGGTGCTTCCAGAATAAGCTTTATTCAGATATCCGCATAAGACTCTCCTAAAACGTTTATGTTTATTCAGTTCCACAAGCAAGGTTCTTTTCCCCTCCTTCGCTTGGTCCTGAGGTGCATATCTTGGTGGCTTCCCTGGTATGCTCAATGCCTAAATGCCTCTCTGTGCTATCTACAGGCAGAGGGAGCAAAGCAGGATCATAGGGAGCAACTCACAAGAGACCAGCATGTGACCCTTAGGTATGCCACCCTCCTCCCGCCAAGCCTCTTCTGCCTTCCACTCTAAACCTCCTGATGTATGTTTGCCAACATAAGGGACCCAGAGCTGAGTTACATCATTAAAGTAGACCATCATGGTCAAAATTGGCACAATCATTTGGTAACCAGGCAGAAGGTAGCTAGCAACAGACTAGTAGAACCATAGAAGCAAATCAAAGATAGAGAAATGCCTTCAGGGGCCCATTGTTTCAGCCTTCCTGACCTTAACTCATCTGACTCAGAGCTTCCTTTTGGGTGGCAATACTTCAGGACAGTCTTGGGAATAGTTTAATGAAGAAGTTTTGCCTCAACAATCTCAATAACTTCATTTCCTTCCTTTGCAGCTTCTCCTGGCTCCCAAACAGAAAACAAGAAATAGCAGAATATAAAGTATTTGCCTGAGATTCAGGAGACTGGATTCTAGTACCTAGTTGAGCCATTATTTAGTAGTATGACCTTGGACAGATCTCTTTCAATTGCTGGGCCTCAGTTTCCCCTTCTGTAAAATGAGGGGAAGAATAGGTTGTATCACTAAGAATCTTGAAAATTCTGATATTCAAAAAGTAAAAGAGCACACAGCTTTGCTCTGCCCTTTATATCTGACCTTGAACAAATCACTTGCCCTCTTGGCACCATAGTTTCTCCATCTATAATATGGAAAGCTGAAGTACATTGTCACTAAGAGCTCTTCCAGTCCTGACATTCTGAGGCCAGAGCAGGTGCTGACTACCCATGATAACAAAAGTCCTCATTAGGCATTTGGGAAGAAGAAAGTTGTCTCTTGCCTCCCAGGACACGTGCTCAAGTGTCTGGCATAACCCATTGGGTGGGTCCAATTTTCCAACAGTTGCATTTTTGTTTGTTTGATTTCTTGTCAGGACAAGTGTGCAATCCATTCTGTGAATGTAATTAAACAAACAGCAGAGGAGAGCATTCACTCCTCAAGAGCTAGAGATTCTAGTTCTCTCCAAAGGAGGAAACATATTTGGATTGGGAGCTCGGTGGCAGAGGATGCCTCCCAGGAGCTGATGACCGCCTAACATGAGGATCAGCATTGTGAGGAGCAATAGGGAAACCATCACCATAAAACACATCCCTTCCAGTGCTTGTCATCATGCCTCTAATGCTCCCATCTAAAATGCATTCATTTTGGTATTTGCAGATTTCAACCAGAGGTTGCAAACTGGTGGCCTAGAAGATAACTGCTGCCTGCCCACAGAGCTTACTTGGGCAGCACAGTTTTAAAGAAGATTTGAACTTGAATACTTTTAGGCAGAGCAATGGCTCTCCTGTGAGCCATAATCATCATCACCACTCTCTTTGCTGTCTTATTGTGCCCCAGGATACCTTAATGCCAGTGATTTATGTGGAGTGAGGTTTCAGCTCCCCATTTTGTAGCTCTTCCTCAGCTGGAAGTTAGGTACTTGGGAAGCTGATCTTCTAGCCTAGGAAGAGGGTGTTAAGTGATAGCTTAAAGGTTTGGAGAGATCTAATGTGTTCCAATAGCTACCTGAATTCTAAGGAGGATTTTAAATCCTGGGATAACTTGGTTACCTTGCCCATCCAGAGGATTCTAATCTGTACCCCCTAGTGTACAAATGTGGAGCTCCCCAGTATGGGTGACTACTGGCTCTGGCACAGAGGCTCAAGCTGCTTCTCCCAAACCAGTCATTGCTGGGGAAGAGAATATCAGCTAATGATGGACCCTGGCCGCAGAAGCACTTCCCAGGACTGCACTGTGGCCTGAGAGAGAGGAAGATGAAAAGAACATTGAGAATTTGTTCCATGTTCCATATTATTTTAACTTCTATTTAATTTTCCAGAGCTTGGAAAAAAGCCTCTGGAAATGCCTTTTGGACACAAAGGTAAAGTTTTCCTTGGAGTGAGAAGAACTTTTTCAAGTCGTGTGCAAAGGGTTTTCTTTCAGTTTACTAAGAATTTAACTGCTGAACTTGTTTTTCCAGCTCTCAGCCTCAAAGTTCCTTCCAAGTCAGCCTGAAGAGACTTAACAGGAGATAAAAAGTATGTCATTCAGGCTTGTCCTGCTTCCCAAGTAAACCTGTGGCTCACCTCCTGCTCTAGGAAGAGCGTTCCAGAGGGAACAGACACAGGAAAGTGAAGCTAGGGCTTGTTGTAGGGAAGTTGTTAATGGTAGAGGTATTCTGAAAGCAAAATGAAATCCTGTTTGCATCCAAACTTCAACCTTCATGACCATCTGTGAAACTGTCCATGAACCCCATTTTGTTGGCATTTTGTCATGTTTTTTGTCACGTTTTTCTTCAAGAAGGATGAGGAAAGCAATACTATTCTCTAGCAGAGAAGGCCTATAGAAACCCCTAAAAGTCTAGAAAGTTCATCCCCAGTGATCGGTACCCACCTCTGCCTTCTGTCCCTGCTGCCTTCTCTCCAAATTTCCATTTTTAGTCCCTTTACTCATCCAGAAAAAATTCAACAATGTTTAAAGACAGTAGACAACTGCATAATTCATTTAATAAGTTCTCACTAGGCTTGTTCTAATTAAAAAAAAAGTTTGGGACCTTAAAGGCCATGCCTCAACTTCCCGGGTAAACTTCCACCTAATCCCTGAATATGTGTTCACCAAGGTTCTATTTCTAGCCAACATTTCTTATCCCCCTTTGTATCTCAAGTACCATCTTTCCATGATTCTAAGAAATCACAAATTTTTAAGACATTGATTTAATAATAGCTCTACAAAATTTCACTGTATGATGCATTTCTATTTCAGAAATACTAAAAAGAGAAAAATGTTGCCTTAATATCAAGGAAATATGGTATCACCTTTCTGATGATACCCCTGAAATATCTACACCTCTGACCTTTCTTCTGAAATATGTATCTAACTGTCCACTGTAAATCTTCATTTACCAATTATTTACCGAGAACTTCTTATGAGCCCAGGCACTGTTCAAATCACTGGGGATGCAATAAGAAATAAGACACATAAAGTCACTACTCTTGTGGAATTTATATTCCAATGGGGGAAGATAGATAATAAAGAACTACGTGAATCAACCAATAATAGTAATCACAATAAATTATACAAGCCCTGCTACTATAATGGAGAGTGATAGGAAAGCGGGATGTCATAGCTAGGGCACTTAGTGAAGACCTTTCTGAGGAGGGAACATTTGAACAAAGATCTAAACCCTAAAAACGAGCCAGCTATAGGGAGATTTGGGGAAAGAGCATTCCAGGCAAAGGAAGTAACAAATGTAAAGATCCTGAGGTGAGAACATACCTTCACATGTTTGAAGAACAGAAACTCAATGTGACTGAAGGGCAGTGAGCAATGGTGGTCATAGGAGAAGAGGTAGGAGAATCAAGCAATAAACAGGATAGGGCCTGGTAGGCCAGGGTAAGAAGTTTGGGTTTTATTCTAAGTGTTACTCATATCAGCATTATTAATTAATAGCCAGAAGGTAGAAATGACGAAAATATCCTTCAACTGTTGAATGGATAAACAAAATGTGGTATATCCATACAATGGAATATTACACATCTATAAAAAGGAATAAATTACTGATAGATGCTAAAATATGAATGATCCTTGAAAACACACTAAGTAAAAGAAGCCAGACACATACCATACAATTCACTCATTTCAAATGTGCAATTCAGAGAATATTTCAGTATATTCACAGAGTTTTATAACCATTGCCACAGTCAATTTTAGAACATTTCTGTCACCTCAAAAAGAAACCATGTATATGGCATATTTTATTTAATAATAAACTGTTAAAGAGTTGGGTTTGGGACATGTTAAGTTTGAGGGACATATAGAGATACTGAGTAGGTCACTGTATACATGAATCTGAGAATTCAAAGGAGAGGTCCAGGCTGGGGAAATAAATATTGAAGGGTTTTTTTGGTCTCTTTAACTCTATTTCTTCTCTTCCCCATTCCTAGTGAAGATGGAGCTTTTAGTGTAATGATGCATAAAAGAATTTCTATTAAGGACTCAATTTTGGCAAGAAGAAAGGTCTTAAAACTAATCTGGCTGGGCATGGTGGCTAACACCTGTAATCTCAGCACTTTTGGAGGCTGAGGCAGGGGGATTGCTTGAGGCCAGGAGTTCAAGACCAGCCTGGGCAACATAGTGAGACCCCATCTCTACAAAAAAATTTTTTAAATATCCAGGCATGGTGGCACGCACCTATAATCCTAGCTACTCAGGAGGCTGAGGTGGGAAGATTGCTTGAGCCAGGGATTTTGAAGTTACAGTGAGCTATGTTCACACCACTGCACTCCAGCCTGTGTGACAAAATGAGACCCCGTCTCTAAAAAAAATAAAAATAAATTAAAAATATAAATAAAATAAAAGACTAATCCATGCCGAAAGCTCTGAAAGACATCAGTGAGGACTCTAAAGAGCCATTGGATGGGGGGATTCCACCATAACTCTACAAGAGTGATGATTCCTCAGCTTTGACCTGTACTAATTGTTTCCTAGGATTCTATTCACAAGTTCCATGAGGGCTTGCTACATATACCTCTTTGTTTTCATTTTAGGGGTTGTGCTAAGGTTTACCATATGCATCTTTAATTTATTAGAGTTTCCTTTCATATAACACTATAAAATTTATGTATTCGAACCTTAGCATAATACATTTCCGTTTGTCCTCTCTCACCCTTTTCACCATTGTTGACATAAATTTTACATCTACATATTTATAAACCACACAATACTCATTGTTATTATTTTTGCTTTAAGGTTAATTATCTTTTAAAGAAATTAAAAATGAGAAAAAATTAAAAATATTTGCCCACATATTTACCATTCTGGAGCTCTTCATTCCTTTGTTTAGATCCCAATTTCTATCTGATATAACTTTTCTTTAGACTGAAAAACTTCCTCTAATATTTCTTGTGTCACAGTCTATTGGCATGAACTCTCTTAGCTTTTGTTTGATAGGAAATAATCTTAATTTTGCTTTTATTCTTGAAGAATATATTGTAGAAGGATATTTGGAACTGTAAAGATAAGTTCCTTTCTGGCTTGCATTATTTCTGCTGAGAAGTCTGAAGTCATTCTTATCTTTATCCTCCTGTATGTTATTTGTCTTTCCCCCCCTCCCCGGCTACTACTGAGATTTTTTTCATTAATCGTGGCTTTCCAGCGATTTTATCATGATGTATCTTTGTGTTTTTTTCTTGATATTTATCCTACATGGGTTCACTGGGACTCTTGGATCTGTGCGTTTAAAATTTTCATCAAATTTAGAAAAACTTTGGCCATTATTTCTTCAAATACAGTTTCCAACTTCACCTGTTGCTTCTTTCTGGGACTTCAATTACACATATGTTAGATTACTTAATATTGTCCCACAGATTTCTATTCTTTGTTTCTGTTTTCACATTTTTTTCTTTCTGTATTTTATTGTAGTTAGATTCTCTTGCTATGTCATCAAGTGACTGACATTTTCTTCCGAAATGTCTAATAAAGTACAAACCTTTCAACAATATACTTCCATTTATGATTACTTTTCGTGTTATATGTTGGATTATTCAGATTTGGAAGTTGCATTTGTATTTTTTTAATATCTTCTATTTCTCCCTTCATTTATGTTTATATGTTTTCCTTTATTTTCTTGAGTATGCTTAAAATAGCTATTTTAAAGTTATTGTCTACTAAATCCATCAGTGCTGTCATTTTTGCTTTTATTTCTATTGACTGACTTTTATCCTATTTGTGGGTAACATTTTCCTGTTTCTTTGCATGTCTAATAATTTTTGAATTGAGAATAGTATGTTTTTGAGTGTCTGAACTTTGTTATCTTCCTTAAGAGAATTTTGGGCTTTGGTGGGCAGTTACGTTATTGACAGTTCATTATGATACTTTTGAGTCTCATTTTGAAGGTTTTATTTTTTTTTTATAGCAGATCTATTGGAAACTTTACTCAAGGTTTGTTTAGCCCTAATGAAAGATATGTTCCTTCTTAGGCCTCTACTGAATTCCCTGGGTGTTCAAAAAGTTTTCTCTTCACTATCTGGCTGGAACACAAATGTCTACTATCCCTGTGTGAGCTCTACAAATTTATCAGCTTACAGCACCCTAGTAGTTGCCTTTGTCTGGCCACATGGAATTTCACCATATGTGTGTACATAGCTTAGTATTCATCAACAGACTCAGGGATACACCTATGCAGATTTCTGAAGGTCTTTTCCTGCATATCTCCTTTCTCTCTTGTGCTCTGCCCAATAAATTCCACTCCCCTCAGCTTCCTTAAACTCTAATCTCTGTCTCCTGAATTCACTGTGCCTGCTGTGCTTTGCTTGAGTTCCCTCTGCTTGCACTATGGACAAGAAAGTAGGGCTCACCTTGATTATTCTATTCTCTTATGGATCACAGTTCTGTGCCTGAAAATAGTTGTTTCACATATTTTGTCCCATTTTCTAAATGTGTATGGTGAGGCAACAAGTTTGTTACCGATCACTTCACTATAACAGAAGCAGAAGCCTTCTCAAAGTATTATTTTTCATAGCATTATTTTTAAAGCACATTTATGACCTGGTTCTTTCTGGTCTCTGTGCCTTTGCTCATGTCCAAATCATATTAATTCTTCAAGACCCAGTGTATGCTATCTCCTGGATGCAACCTTTCATGTACCCCTGTCAGAAGCAATCTCTCTTTCCTTAATTCTCCAGAGCACATTTATGTTTTCCTACATCTGCTCATTAAAAAATTAAATAGATGGAAAAAATTCCACACAAATGGAAACCAAAAGTGAGCAGGAGTAGCTATTCTTACATCAGATAAAAATAGACTTTAAATCAACAATGGTAAAAAAAAGACAAAAATGGTCATTATATAATAATAAAGGGAGAAATTCAAGAAGATACAACAATCCTAAGTATATATGCACCTAACCCAGGAGTTCCCAGATTTATAAAACAGGTTCTACTAGATCTAAGCAAAGATATAAATAGCAACATCATAATAGCCTGAGACTTCAACACTCTACTGATAGAGCTAGATAGATCATCAAGGCAGAAAAGCAACAAAGAAACACTGGATTTAAGTGGGACTCTAGAACACATGGACCTGACATTTACAGAACATTCTACCCAAAAAACTACAGAACGTACATTCTTCTCATCAGCACATTGGATGTATTCCAAGATTGATTGTATCTTAGGCCACAAAACAAGTTTCAGCAAATTCAGAAAAATCAAAATCATACCATCTTCTCAGACCACAGTGAAATAAAACCAGAAATCAGTTCCAAGAGGAACTCTCAAACCTACACAAAGTCGTGGAAATTAAACAAACTTCTGCTGAATGATCTTTGGATCAATGACAAAATTAAGATGGAAATAAAAAGATTTTTTGAAATGATTGACAAAGAGGACACACACTTCCAACATCTGTGGGATACAGAAAAAACAGTGCTAAGGGAAAAGCTCGTAGCCTTAAAGGCTTACATCAGAAAGACTGAGAGATCACAAATTAACAACCTAATGTGACACCTCAAGGAACTAGAAAAAGAAGAACAAACCAAACCCAAAGGTAGCAGAAGAAAAGAGATAACAAAACTCAGATCAGAAATAAATGAAATGGAAATTTAAAAAAACAGCACAAGGAATCAACGAAACAAAAAGTTGGTCCTTTGAAAAGATAAACAAAATCAATAGACCACTAGCTAGATTAACCAGAAATATAATAGAAGAGAAAGGACTCAAATAAGCTCAATCAGCGATGAAAAATGCAACATTACAACTGATACCACAGAAATACAAAATATCATCTGTGATTACCATGGAAACCTCTGCACACAAACTAGAAAATCTAGATAAAATAGATTGATTTTTGGAAATACACAACCTGCAAGCTTTAATCAGGAAGAAATAGAAATCCTGAACAGATCCATAATGAATAGCAAGATTGAAATATTAATAAAAATTCTCCCCCAGAAAAGCCCCAGACCATACAGACTCACAGCCAAATTCTACTAGACCTACAAAGAAGAATTAGCATCTATCCTACTAAAACTGTTCCATAACATTGAGAAGGAGGGAATCCTCCCTAACTCATTCTACGAAGCCAGTATCACCCTGATACCAAAGCCAGGAAAGGACACAACAAAAAAAGGAAACTACAGAACAACATTGCTCATATACATAGATGCAAAAATGTTCAACAAAATGCTAGCAACCAAAATCCAACAGCACATAAAAAAAGATAATTCACCATGACCAAGTGGGATTCATCCCAGGGATGCAAGTATGGTTCAATATATGCAAATCAATAAATGTGATTCACCACATAAACAAAATTAAAGACAAAAACCATATGATCATCTAAATAGATGCAGAAAAAGCATTCAATCAAATCCAGCACCCCTTCATGATAAGAAGAACCCTCAATAAACTAGGCATAGAAGAAACATACCTCAAAATATTAAAAACTCATATTTTATTGAGGGTGGAGGCCATATATTATGATAATGTTATGGCAGAAGGATGCCAACCGTACCATGTGAGCATAGTGGAGGGACACAAAATCTCCTAGGGAATCAAGATACAGAAGCTTTCTCGGTAGAAGTGATAATTTCTGGGGGAATTGGGAGGGAGGAATGTTCCAGAAAGAAAGAATAGCATGTGCTCTTAGTACTTTCTGCTTTGTATTCTTAATGTCCGCTTAAGTGTCCAAGTCACACCATTACTCTCAGCCCCCACTGTCTTGTAAGCTCCTGGAGTCCAGGGATTGCCTTTTGCTTATCACCTCCCTATTCCCAGTATGCATGCCATTCATAACAGTGTGCAGCACATAGTAAGTACTTAGTAAATATTTGGGGGTATAAAATTGGAATAGCTTATTTTTTTATGATGGAGCTATGGTCAGAAAATAACTTGGAAATGCCAATTCTCTCACATAGGGTACACCACTAGGGCCCATAGTGAGAAGTGCTCCCCTGAGCCTCACTGATCCCTGAGACATAAGGACATCCCCTTTTTGAGAATTATATAGAAAGAAGAATCTCCCATACATAGCTGAGAAATGGTATCCACAATTGGCTACTGCAGATTTTTGCAATGGCTTCAGAGCTTCCCTACAGACATTTACAAATCATGTCTGTAGGGAAGTTCTTAAGCTGGCATATTGTCCTAGGTCATAATGAATCAGTTGGACAGGACTGATAATCTGGCTAATTCAGCTCAAATCCTGTGTTTCTGCCTTTATTACCCAGTCAATTGCCTGAAATCTTTTATTGGGTTCTGACATGACTTAAATGCATGTGTAACATTCATGTCTGTCAGCTTCTCACTGACAACCAACATTCTGATTGGTGTGTTGCACTAGAAAGGGTTCTGTATACCTGGATTCTGTGTTCAGCTCTGCAAGTCATAGCATGTCTTTGAGTCTCTCTGAAAGAGATGATAATAATAATTAGAAGATCATTAGTACAATCATGCCTCATATTTGATGTGAAAGTATTTTTAAATCACATAAAGTGCTTTAAGATGTTTGGAGAATGATCCTACATATACAATCATGCATTGCTTAACAACAGGGATACATTCTGAGAAATGCATCATTAGGTGATTTTGACATGTGTGAACATTATTTGTACTTACACAAACCTAGATGGTATCACCCACTACACTAGGTATACCACTATATATACCTAGGTTGTATGGTATAGCCTATTACTCTTAGGCTACAAACCTCTACATGATGTTACTATACTGAATAATGTAAATAATTGTAACTAATAAGTATTTGTGTATCTAAGCATAGAAAAGGTACAATAAAAATGCAGTATTATAATCTTACAGGACCACTGTTTTATATGTGGCCTATTGCTGACCAAAATGTCATTATGGAACACATGACTGTGTATGTATTTTGGCATTAGTAGAGGCACTGTGGTATGGTAGTAAAATTAGCAGCTTTCCAGTTTGACTGTAGAAATTAACTTTTTGTCCTTGAGCAAGCCATTTTTCTCCTCGGAGCCTTAGTTTTTCCATCTCTACTTTGGGTCATTTCTGAGTCCCTTAACTGAAATGCTCCTCATCCTGTGACATACATACTGCTGTTAGGATGCTGTCTCAATATGTTCTTGCTGCTATAACAAATTGCTGTGACTATGTGATTTATAAACAATTGAAATTTATTTCTCACAGTCCTGAAGCCTGGGAAGTCCAAGATCAAGATGCTGGCACATCCAGTGTCCAGTAAGAGCTTGTTCTCTGCTTCCAAGATGGCACCTTCTCACTGCATCCTCACGTGGCAGAAGGGAGAAGGTACGAATGCGGTGTCTTCATGTGGTGAAGGGGGCAGAAGAGCAAAAGGGACAAACTCATTCCCTCAAGCTTTTTTATAAGAACACTAATCTCATCCATGAGGATGGAGTCCTCATGGCATAATCACCTTCTTAATACTGTTGCATCAGAGATTAAGTTTCACCATGAATTCTGGAGGGGCACGAGCACTCAAACCATAGCATTCCATCCCTGGCCCCCCAAAATTCATGTCTGTCTCACATACAACAGACATTTATTTCATCCCACTATCCCTAAAAGTCTTAACTCATTCCAGCATCAACTTTAAAGTCTAAGACCAAAGCCTCATCTAAATATTATCTAAATAAGATATGGGTGAGACTCAAGGTATGATTCATTCTCAGGCAAATTTTCCCTTCAACTGTGAGCCTGTGAAATCAAACAACTCACATGGTTCCAAATTATAATGGTGAGACAGACATAGGTTAAGTGTTCCCATTCCAAAAGGGAGAAATAGGAAAGATGAAAGGGGTAACAGGTTCCAAGTAAGTACAAAACCCAACAGAGCAAACAAGATTAAATCTTAAGTCTGGAGAATAATCTTCCTTGGTTCCATGTCCTGCCTTCTGGACACAGTTTGGGGTGGGAGTTTGGCCCCCAAGGCTCCAGACAGCCCTGCCCCCATCGCTTTTCTGGGCACAGCCACACTGTAGCTCTCACAGATTGGAGTCTTGTGACTGTGGCTCTCCCAGTCTAGAGTTGCACACTGGTAGCTCTACAGTTCTGGGGTCTTAGGGATGCCCCTACTCTTATAGCTCCAATAGACATTGCCCTAGTGGGGCCACTTTGTGGTGACCCTGACTCCATGGCTCTCTGGACATTAATCTAGTGAGGACTCCTTGTGGTGGCTCCAACCCCATGGCTCCACTAGGCACTGCCCTAGTAGAGGCTGTCTGTGGTGGCCCTGCCCCTGTGGCAGTCCTCTGCCTGGGCTGTGAGTTTCTGCAGGGAATTCTTTGAAATTTAGGCAAAGGTAGCTACGTCCCCACAGCTCTTGCACTCTGTGTGTCTACAGTGTTAGCACCATGTGGATGCTGCTAAAATTTACCCCATGTGCCTCCTGGAGGGGTAGCCCAAGCCACACCTGGGCCCACTTGAGCCACAACTGGGGTGACCAAAGAGTACTGCACTGAAATACATGGAGCAGAAACTTGAGGCAGCCCTGGGCAGTGAACTGTGAGGACCCACAGAAGCCCTGGGCCCCTCCCTTGAAACCATTATGCCCTCAAGGCCCTGGCACTCTGGGCCTGTGATAGGAGTGGCAGCCCAAGGCTCTCTGAAATGCCTTCAAAGTCATTTTACCATTTCTTAATAAATAGCATCTAGGTTCCTTCTATCTCTTTCTCAAACATTCACTTGGCCACACCCTTGGCATTCTCTCCCAAACACACTTTCTCATTCTTTACAACCTGGCCAAACTGAGAATTTTCCAACTCTTTAAGCTTTGCTTCCCTTTCGATTATAAATTTAATCTTTAATTTATTTCTCTTTTCTCACATTTTACTATAAGTAGTCAAAAGAAGCCACGCCACACCCTCCACACTTTGCTTAGGGATTTCTTCCACCAAATATCCTAGTTCATTCTCTTAAATTATGTCTTCCACAAAGCACTAGGACACAGACACAATTCAGCCAAGTGCTTTGCCAGTTTATAAAAAGGATGACCTTTCCTCCAGTTTCCAATACCTCCTTCCTCATTTCCATCTGAGACCCCATCAGAATTGCCTTTATTGTCCATATTTCTAACCAGTATTCTGTTCACAACCACTTAGATAATCTCTAAGAAGACTTAGGCTCTCTCTACAACTCTCTTCTTCTGAGCCCTGATCAGACTCAGTCCTAATACTCCATTCATAGCAAACTAGGCTTTTTCTAGCATGCAACTCTATACTCTTTCAGCTTCTATCTGTTACCCAGTTCCAAAGCCACTTCCACATTTTAGGTATTTGTTATAGTATCACCCCACTTCTTGGTACCAATTCTGCATAAGACTAAATCTGTTGATCCAGAACACAAAGTTACAGAATATCAAGGCATAAATGTCTAGGGAGAATAAAGGAGGATTAGGTTTGGAAGCTGGATTTTATTTCTCTGAGAAAGTAGGGCACAATATCCAAGACAGAGGACAGGGATATTTATGTCCAATCTTGTCCCATATAAGCATAAGCTTTACATTGGGCCATCACAAAAATAATGGGCAAATTATTGCTGTAGGCTTCCCCACACATATGTGAATAACCTAGTGCCATCATTTTGAGGAACACAAAGAGGGTCAGCTAGAGTCAGTCCGTGTGACAGCATTCCTGGAAATAACACTTCTCAGAGGGGGTGGCTATTTGGAATTTTGATGGTGGCAGCAGGCATCAGAAGGCTCGGTGGTAGTTGGTATCAGAAACAGCAGTGAGAAATAAAACAGTCCACGTGAAACAGGCAATAAACATTGCAAAGCAATGAGTGGACTCCTTAGAGCAGAGTTTCTCAACCGTAGCACTATTAATATTTTGGGTCAGATAATCCTTACTGTGGGGAGCTGTCCTGTGCATTGTAGGATGCAGAGTGCATCCCTGGCCTCTACCCACTAGATGCCAGTAGCACTCCCCCAATTGTGACGATTGAAAATGTGTTCAGACTTGGCCACATATCCCCTGGGAGGCAAAATTCCTGATCGAGGAGCAATGCTCTAGAGAATGACAGAACATTGAGGGCAGATTAGTTATAGGGCATTAGGTTGACCCATGAGTTCCTTGGGGCACCTGTTTTTGCACCTTTCACCTAGATGTGTTAGCAGCAATTGAGAAGACAACAGAGCAAGGAGAAAGTCAATAACTAGGTGCAAAATAAAGGAGAAAGAAGTGAGTAAGGCAATCTGGGCTTCTACTCTCCCTGTAAGCCAGGAGGAAAGATTTCTATTGTCAAGTAGAAAGAATACAGCCTTGAGATTCAGACAGACCTATTTCTAATCATAACTGTCACTTTCTAGTTGTTGAGTTCTAGCCAAGTGGCATTATCTCTCTGAATCTCAGTTTCCTCAACTGTATCTAAACAAATTTTATTTTTATTTTTATTTTGATGTTTAGAATCACAACTTCCTTCTAAGGAGGGTGCATCTTTTTAAATGGAATGTTCTTTTATCTGCTGAGCACCTTGATTTGGCTAAGCAAGTGTGGGAGTTAGAGCCAGTGAGAGGTGAAATAAAATGCATGAGCGTTTGCAGTGCGCAAGGACTCTCTGGAGGAGAGGGAAGAAGGAGCTGGGAAGGAAGGGTAAGAACAGAGCAAGCAAGATGTGGTGCATAATGTAGCCCCATCCCCCTAGTTGCCAGAGCTGCCGTAAAGTTACGTGCTCACCAATATTTTGAGTAAGAGGCCTGTATGTGTGCATGAGTGTGTGTGTGTGTGCGTGCATGTGTGTGGAAACTGAACGAGAAGCTGAATTTTACATCAGGATTGAGGCTATGGGGACAGAAGCCACGTGAGAAGCAGCAGGAGCCCAAGAGACAGAGTAAGCCTCAGAAGTTGCAGAAAATGTGAGTTGAACTTTCAACATCTACAGGTAGTGGATTTTGAGGTTTGGGGTCAATTTTACCTGGAGTCAAGAGTTATGGAGGCCCCAAGTGGCATTTAGAACACATGTCAAAATGGGAGTAAAAATACTTCACAAGGTTGTACAAGAATGAGAGACAATGTAAGTAAATAGAGTGCCTGAAACCAGGCCTGGCACGTATGTTGAATTCCATAAAGGGGGAATTCCAACTTAACTATTGTTAAGTTGAATATTTCTGAAATTTAGTTGGTGGAGGCTTAATCAGATCTTTTATTTTGTTACTTTTCTTTGGTAGTGCTATTTGACCCCACCTATTACATTAACAATTCTCCTTCCTTTAGTCCCCTACTCCACCTGCCAACCATATCTACAGAGGGTTATCAGTCTGTGACCTTTTGGCACTAGCAGAGTAACCTTTGGGTCTCAGGGTTTCTCTTCTCCTAATCCTATTTCCCTTGCTTACCATGGAGTTTCTTTGATGTGTACCTTCCTGCTGACTGTACCTATAAGAGATTATTCATTCTGGTTTTGCCTCTTCTCTAAGCCCCCAGCCATCTGGAAGTGTCATTGCTTCATCTTTGTGTTCCACTATCAGTTAAAGTCAGAAACCTTTGATCTGTCCTGTTCACTAGACCCTGTATCTTGATATATATTTAGTAAAACTGCTGACAGCTATATTTTCAGTAATTTTTTTTCCTGGGTTTTGGTCACAGCACTAAAATTCAACCCTAATATACCACTAAATTTTTTTTAAGAAATCTATTATCAGTGTGTTTTTATAATTACCATAGCAGTAAAATTTGTACTCAACAGCATCGTTACAATTTTTCCCTACTTAAAGGGTATATTTGATTCATGTTTTAAAGCCAAGGAAGGAGAAACATAAATAAAACTATTGCCATCAACACTAGTACAATTTTTTTCTATCCTTAAAACCAACTACCAGTGATACATATAACAACAGATTGCCTGTAAACACATAAAAGCCCTTCTCGGAAAAAGTGAGCTTTTTGTTTCCGTCATGGTGAAATCTGGGTCCTTTGGTAGGATGATTGATGACAGAGAAGAGAAGAGAGGGTGAGAAGGCCTACCTTTCTACACTCTATACCAGCACCCTGTGGACACATTAGGATGAACAGTTGCCTGACTCCTCTTGGCTTCTCAAGATCAAGTGACCCAGACTACAATTTGCTACTGATGGATGGAGCAGCCCTGGGCTCTAGCAGGAGCAAGTGGATGATGGAATCTTGCCCACTCTTAATTAATTTTTCATTTTACAAAGTGATCCTTTGGGCTGGAAGTTTGATGGGATAGTGGATAGGCCCAACACTTTTCATGCCTGCTACATTTTCTTACTAGCCTCAGTTCCTGTGGCTCCTGAGCAGCTGGGTATCTGAACCCCACCCCATTTTCCTTACTATACACCTACAGGGAAGCAGGATCAGCTATGTAGAGGTGCCTAGTCTTGGGAGTTGGTTTCTGGGGGACACATGCTAGAATTGGAGTAGCATATCTGAAGCAAAACAGGGAGCATCAGACAAAAAGATCAAGTCAATACCGATGGAAAAGTCCAAAGGGCCAGTGGCAACATGGGGGTTGTGGGTTTGTGTCAGTGTGAGACAGGTTCAGAGTGCCAGCCAGAAAAAAGAAGTCAGTGGGTCTTGTTGGGTCTTTTCTCACAGCCTTGCAGGTAGGTAGATGCATGGTGTGTGGGTAGATTGTGTTGGCTGCAGTCCCTGAGAGTCTAAATGCCTTATTACTTCAATTCTGTATATTTACTGCCTAGCGAGTGTCCACTCACCAAACCTAACACTAAGATTCCTTCAAGAAGGAAAAAACAAAAAGGTCATTGTAAATTGAGACCCTTTTACTGTTTGCAAAAGGAAAGCCCACAAAACAATACATTGGTTCTGAAATTCCAGACTCCCCTCCCTCTCCTTAACCTGTTTCAGCTTCAGTATCTTAAAACAATAACTTTTATGTGGAATAGGCTTTTATTTTGGGAGGCTTTATTACATTCAAATTCTTAAGGGCTTAAAAATATTTCTATTTCATCTTCCTCTCAGAGCAAAGGTGGATCAAAAAGAGCTAAGCAGTCATAAAACAAGGAAGAATGAAAACCTCATTTTCTTTCTATCCTGTCAGAGGCCCCTGAAAAATGGATTTTGGAAGGCTTGCCACAGAGCTTCCAATGGAGTTGACTCTAGAAAAAGTTTTCATTAAAATTGGCTCACAAATTCTGAAACCCAAAGGAAACGGATTAAAGTAATAAAAAAATTCCTAATGCTGTATGCATAGATGTGTTTGTGTGGATGATCTTACTTTGTGTATAGAACCAAAATATGTTATCTACAAATACAGACTCAAGCTAATTGGTTTACGTAAGAGGTACTTCTCCATGCCTATCTAGATTCAGGAACAGCCAAAGGCTTTAACGAAAGGCCAGTCATATTTGGCTCTGAGCCTCACAGATTTTGATTACTGAAACTAGAACATCTTCTGTCATCTAAGGCCTCTTATTTTCCCTTGTACCCCAGGGAGCTCTTTCTTGTGATGAATCGCCATTCTCTGTAGTTTTGCTCTTGCTCTCGTAATTCAGTTCTATTTCCAAGGTTCTATTTTGCCACTCCCAAAGTTGGAGAACAATCATTGTACCTCAGTGATTGCAGATTTCTTGACTAAATATGGATTGTCTAGCACTCAAGAGACCACAACTTTTAAGCTCTTGCTGCCCTCTTCCCACCCCCAAGAGAACCTTCAACTTTATGGTCTTCTTTGAGAAATGTAGGACAATTTCACCACAGACTGTTTGAGAGGACATTTTAGGTGGCACCTCTCCATGCCATTCTGGGAATATTCCTTCCAACCTCTCTGCCCTGAAACCACAATACGGGATGTTTTGATTTCCTGACCTCATGGTTCACCATTCCTTCTTCCTTCCAGAGGTCTTGTTGAAAAGTCTTTTTTGTGAATTGCTCTTTGATCTCTAAATCTCCTTTCCTATTTCATTCTTTTTTTCTTTCTTTCTTTCTTTCTGTTTTCTTTCTTTTATTTTTTTTTTGAGACAGGGTCTCGCTGTGTCACCTGAGCTAGAGTGCAGTGGCGTGCAATCATAGCTCACTGCAACCTCAAACTTCTGGACTCAAGTGATCCTCCTGCCTTGGCCTCCTGAATAGCTGTCACTACAGGTGCACACCACCATGCCTGGCTAATTTTTTTGGTTTTTGTAGAGACAGGGTCTAGCTATTGCCCAGGCTGGTCTCCAACTCCTGGCCTCAAGCAATCTTCCTGCTTTGACTTCCCGAAGTGCTAGGATTACAGGCATAAGCTGCCACACCTGGCCCCCTTTCCTATTTCTGCTGGATAGCCGCTTATAAATAGGAGTCCCTTCGGCAGTCCCTGCTATCCTCAAGTTTCTAATGTAGATTTTCAAATTAGACCCCGACAAGGACCTTCCTGTAGTCTTCCCCCATAACATTTTTACTATCCCTATAAAGCTTTCACTTTCACTCAAGATCTCCCCTTTTAAATGATGACCTTGGGAGCATTTCCTTTAACTTCAATAGCTACTCTGCACCCAGCTACTTGGCATAGAGTAACTACTCAAATATTTTCTAAATGAACCAATCAATGATGAAATGATGGAAGGAATGATTGAATCAGATTTCCAAATGCCAGGCAGCACTGAACAGGCAGTAGAATTGAACCAAGGTGAAGGCTCACTTTGGGACTCATCCAACCCTATCTTTCTGTTTTTGTTTGCGTGTTTGTTTTAAACGATGGTAGAGGTGGCCCTGATAGGACTCCTAGTTTAGCGGTGCACTCTACCCTATTCAGGTGGCAGTACCTGGATCAAAATTGACAGTGTTTTCCATAAATTAAAATTTTTTTCCTGGTCCAAATAATTAACCACTCTTCAGTCTTGAATTTGGGCTCACAGTCATTCCCTGTATTCAAGATAGCCACAGACTGTGGTTCCCATGCTCTACTCCTGGTTTACAGTGCTGAACCTAATGGACCATAATCCTGGATTAAAATATGGCAAAGGACAATATTGGCAAAGTCCACTTCACTCTATGTGCTGATCCCATACCCTGATTATTTCGCCATCATTTCATAAAAGCCATCAAGAAACAAAGGGATACTTATGGTCTCAGCCTACTTTCCTGAGGGTCAGGGAGAAGTGGACCTTATGCTTTTCTGCTATTTTGTCCTTTCTCAGTTACATCATAGTTTCTGAAACACTGGGGGTAGATTCTGGGTTCAGATGCATCCAGCCTATAGAAAATAAGCATGATCATAAGAACAATATAACAGCAGGTTTGCCCCAGAATTACATGTCCTGTATACTTGGGTCATGCCTTCTCAATATCCACTTCCTGATTTTTTCTTAACAGAACTCTTTATTCAGGGAAGCCTCCCCTGCAGCCTAGGGGTGACCATGTTTCAGGGTTCTGGCCAGTTAAACATAAGCAGAAGTCTAATAGATGAGGCTATCAGGGAAGCTGTTTTTTTCTAAGAAGGTAGAGACAGCTATCTTACACATTTTGTTTTTGCTTTTCCCCCTTTTTCCTTGCCTGGAGCATGGACACAGTGCCTGGAGCTACAACAGCTATCTTAAACCCATAGGAAAAAAGCCAGATAGTAAGAATGGCAGAAAAGGAAGATCAGTGTCAGGACTGATCTTGAGCAACCAAGCCAACCGTGGGCTGCCCACTGCTAAACACCTTGTAAGAGAAGGAAAAGGCCCTGTCAGGGTGCATCTGTGCCATGCAAGGATCTGTTCTCTCGCCACAGAGCCCCTTGTGACAGTTCCTGTGACTGTCTCAGTTACTTTGGTCATCCCTCTTTTCACTCTTCTTCTTCCACAGGTAGTTTTGTTTTTATTTGGAAGAGTTTGGGAGGTGGGTAGGTGGAGCTTACACTGAGATTGAGCAGAACCCAACCTCAACCTAATATGCAGACTCCCAATATCTATGACAAAAGTAGAAAGAAGATGGTTAAAAGGGGAAAATAAAGCCTGCAAAAATATTTTGTGTTGGTCTGCTCAGTGTTTTAAGACATTTAAATCCATTGTCTGCATTTAAAAATCAGAACTTTTAAAATAAATTTTGGATTGCCAGCATCTCTGACAACACTGGGCCCTCATTAGCTCATGGCAACAATTGACTAAAGTAGCAACTTCTCCATTTAGAAAGGAGCATGCACTCTTCAGATTGCCACAGTTCCCAGCCTTCTTACATGTGGCCCACTTCATTTGTTTTAATACCTACCTGGCCCTCTAGGTATTTGAGTTTTCAATACCCTAGCTATGGCTTCCTTGAAGGATATTTTGTGCTAACTTTTCTATTCTCAACCCCTAGGCAGAAACCTCTTCTGCCTGTAATAATTCTCAAGAAATATGACCAGCCTGGAACTGCACCTCTTTATACTCCTAGATGTCTTAGCCAGTGTCTCAGGAAATTTGTCTCTGTTACAAATGCATTGGAAATGTGGAGAACATTGCCCTCAAGCATGGGGCCCAAAACCAATTAAACTATTTTTCTTTTCTACATCTGAAATCTGCCATTCCTGAGACATCATTTTGGTGTCTTCCTCAAAAGTCTCTTCCCCCAGAAATGAATGAGCACTACCTAATAATAGCATCAGTTTGAAAGGTTGGCAGATATAAACAATTATAAGAATTATCAGTTCCAATGTATAAATCTACTTCTTTAGTGTGCTTGGAATTGGAGAAAGTTTCATATGTATGCCATATCTGATATTACCTTCTCCTCCTTCTCTAGGATAAATCACAGTACTTTTTAACCTCAATGTTTCTACTGTTGTAAATTGACACTAACCTTTTGGGAAGCAATCTGGCAAAATTTACTAAAATTTTAAACGTGGACATCCTTTGATTCAGCATTGACTCATCTAAGAAACTTTCCTAAATAGATACTTTCACAAGTATACAAAGACATATATATATAGAGAGAGAGAGAGGGAGAGAATTTTTTTCTAGCCATACATTTAGAACAATGAAAATGTCCATCAATAGGGAACTCATTAAATAAATAATAGTAATCCAATAATATGGCATCTAGAGGCTCTGAGAAGAATTTCTGAACTCATGAGAGTAGTATGGAAAGGATTATCTTCAACAACTGAAGGAAAAGCTGAACCTCAATCTTTAACTCTCACCATATACAAACATTTACTTGAAATGGACCATAGATAAAAACACAAAAGCTAAAAAAAAAAATTTCTAGAGAAAAAGTTTGGAGAAAACCTTTGTGACCTTGGGGTAGGCAAAGATGTCTTAGGACACAAAATGCAATAACCATATAAAAATTATAAAATGGATTGCATCAAAACTAACCTTTTTGTTCTTTAAAAGAAACACTCTTTAAAAATGTTAGGGAAAGTCATAAATAAAGAAAATATTCAAATGTATACATCTAACAAAAGACTTGTGTCCAGAATATATAAAGACTCTTACAATTTAATTATAAGAAGACAAATAACCTACTTAAAATGGACAAAAATATTCCAACCCTTTGCAAAAGAAGATGTACAAATGGTCAATGAGCATATGAAAGATGTTCAGAATCATTGGTCATCAAAGAAATGCAAATTAAAATAGCAAAGACATACTGCACACTCATTACAATAGGTAAAATTAAAAGATTGACATTACTAAGCATTGGTGAAAATGTGGAGCAACTTGCACTCAAATACATTGCTTGTCAGATTGGAGAATGGTACAACCACTTTGAAAATAGTCACTATTAAGTGACTTACCGAAGAGAAAGGAAAGCATATGTCCATACAAAGATTTAAACATCAATGTTCATAGCAGTTTTATTGAACTATAAGCAACCCAAATGTCTGTCAAAAGGTGATTAGATAAAACAAATTACAATATATCCATACAATGGAATACTGGTCAGCACTAAAAAAGGAAATAACCTCGCTGGATGTGGTGGCTCATGCCTGTAATCCTAGCATTTTGGGAGGCCAAGGTGGGAGGATTGCTTGAGGCCAGGAGTTTGAGACCAGCCTGGGCAACACAGCGAGACCCAGCTCTACAAAAAATAGAAAAATTAGCTGGGCATGGTGGTGCACATCTATAGTCTCAGCTACTTGGGAGGCTGAGGCAGGAGGATCATCTGAGCCCAGGAGTTTGAGGTTGTAGTGAGCTATGACGATGCCACTGTACTCTAGCCTGGGAGACAGAGAAAGACCCTGTCTCAAAAAAAAAGGGAAATAACCTATGACATACATAGCAACGTGGATGACTCTTTAAAAGATTATGGGGATCAAAATATCCAGACACAAAATTATGCATATTTTCTGAATCCACTTATATGCAACTCTAGAAAATGCCAATTTAATCTATAGTGACAGAAAGCAATTACCTAGAGGTGATGGGGTAGGGATGATGGGTACTGACTAGAAAGGGGAATGAAAGAATTTTCTGTTGTGTTGGAAACGTTCTGTTTGTTGGTTATGGTGCTGATTACACAAGTGTTGCATGTTGAGTTCTCAAGAAGAACGTGCTGAATTTGGAGCATAAATTGTTTATTAGGAATCAATACCTGTGAAGTAAGAGAGAGAAAGCCATATTGGGGAGTGGAAGTTGTTGAACTGTGACATAGGCACAATAAAACCTCTGTCAACCTGAGGGTAAGTAAGGGAGGAAGTATTGCCCGTGAGAGTGTCCCACATCAGGCAGAAATGGCTGGGCCTTTATATTCTTGACTTTCTAGGTCATTGGATATATTAATAAATTCCCCAAGGCAGGTTGTAACCTGGACCATGGTGGCACTCTGCATCTGAAGAAGAACCTAAAGGAGCTGACAGTGGAGGCTGTCTGCCGACTGCACTCCCCACGGCTGATGGTGGGGGTTTATGTGGTGTGAGAGAGGTGCACATGGCTGTGTCTTCAACAATGGGTGTACATATTTGTCAAAAATCGTTGAACTATATACCTAATATGTGTGCATTGTATTGTTTTTAAATTATACTTTAGAAAGCTGATTTTGCAAAAGGAAGAAATATTGAATAGATTTGATGATAAGCATGTATATCCATCTAAGTGAGCATTTTATATATATATAGAACATTAATTGTGTCTAATTTCTTGGTTTAAAAAATGGCCAAAGATAAAATATTGGACCAAAATGGCACGTAAGTTGTTACTGTTGTTGGGAGGGGTGGGAGGACAGTTGTCTGGAGTTAAAATGTACTAAGATCCATGTGTTTTTTGGGAGAGAGATTCAGGTTTTATTTTCAACTTCAGGTTGTGTTATGAAATAAAATTTTAATGATAACTTAAAGAATTTTTTTGATGTAAAAATTTTAAACTATTGTAGGAAAAATGACTGGAATATGAAAAAGAACAAAATATAATAATTTTACTGTAACTTAATCAGGGGAGAGAGACAATGAGAGTGAAGTATGAAAAAAGTTCACATAGAAATGAAACAGTAAGATGATAGACAATTATAAATATATCAATAATTTCATAAAGTAAACCCTTCCCAGAAGAGTTCAAATAATAGGTTATCAGAAGATATACCAGGAAAAAAACATGTACCAGGCAAAATAGTAGACAAAGAGAAAAACAAGTTAGCAATATTAATAGAAAATTTAAAAAGACTAAGGCAAAAAGCACTATTAAAGATAGAAAGGGTCACCACAGAATAAAAGGCTAAATTCACTAGAAATATATAGCAATTCTAAACTTGTTTGCACATATATATAGCCTCAAAAAAGAAAGCAGTAATCGAAGAACAGAGAAACAAAAAAGACATAAGACATATAAAAAACAAATAGCAACATGACAGACGTAACAGACATAAATCCTATCTTATCAGTAATTATATTAAATGCAAAAAGGCTAAATACTCCAAACAAAACATAGAAATTGACAGAATGGATACATAAAACATAATCTAACTGTATGCTGTCTACAAGAAATAGTCTTTAAATTCAAAGACACAAATATGTCAAAAGTAAAAGTATAAATCAATGACTTAAATGTAAGAGCTAAAATTATAAAACTCTTTGATGAAAACACAATAGTAAATCATTGTGACCTTGAGTTAGTGAATAGTTTCTTAGATATGACACCAAAAGCATGGTATCAAAAGAAAGAAAGAGATAAATTGAATTTCATCAAAATTAAAAACTTATTGCTTCAAATGATACCATCAATAAAGTGAAAGGCAACACACAGAATGAGAGCAAATATTTACAAATCATATCTGATAAGACTTATGTCTAGAATATATAAACAGCTCTTACAACTCAACATTAAAAGCAAATCAATTAAAAAATGAACAATGAAACTGAACAGTCATTTCCTCAGAGAAGATACTCAAACAACCAATAAGCACATGAAAAGATTCTCAACATCATTAGTCATTAGAGAAATGCACATCAAAACCAAAATAGCATACAAATCCATACCCACTAGAATTACTATAATGATAATAATAAAATATAATAAAAAGTGTTAGCAAGGATGTGGAGAAATTGGAAACCTCTTACATTGCTCGTGAGAATGTAAAATGATGCAGGTGCTTTTAAAAAAGGGTTTCAAAGCTCCTCAAATGGTTAAATGTAGAGTTACCATATGGTCCAGCAATACCACTCCTAGTTATATACCCAAGAGAAATGAAAACGTATGACTACACACAACCTTGTACAGAAATGCTTATAGCAGCATTATTTATAATAGCTGTGAAGTAGAAAAAAAACAAATATACATCAACTGATGAATAAATATAATATAGTATGTGCATATGATGGAATATTATATAGCCATCAAAAGGAATGGAGGACTGATACATGCTACCACGTGGATAAACTTGAAAACATTATGACAAGTTGAATAAGCTAGTCACAAAAGACCACATATTGGGTCATGCCATTTTTATGAAATGTCAAAATAGGCATATTCATAGAGACAGAAAGTAGATTAGTGTCTGCCAGAGGCTAGGAAGTAGGTTCAATGGGTAGTGACTGCTAGTGGGTACAGGTTTTCCTTTTGGGACAAGGAGAAATGTTCTAAAATAAGAAAGTGGTGACAGTCACAAAACTCAGCAAATATACTACAAATCATGGAATTGTACCCTTTAATAGAGAGAATTTTATGTGATTTATATCTCAAAAAAGGTGTTATATTAAAAAGGATTTGAAGAAACTATCCATAATTTATTTTTAAATTAAGCATCCTTTTATAACACAATTTCAGCAATCTAGGAATAGAAAGGAACTTCCTAACTTTATATGAGGTCTCTGTAAAAATCTACAGGAAACATTTTTTTTTTAAATGGAAGAAAGCTAGAAATATTCAGATTAAAATCAGAAACAAGGTAAGGCTGATTATTATCATGACTTCTATTCAACTTTGTATTTGAGTTTCTAGCCCATTCAGTAAGATAAAAACTACAATTAAAGACAGATTAATGAAGAAAAAGGAAACAAAAGTGCCATTGTTAACAGTTGATATGATTTTCTACACAGAAAAGCTAAAAGAATGCACAAATTATTAGAAATAAAAATAATGTTTAGCAATTTGACTATATGAACAATGTCCATAATGTAATTTCATTTATGTATACCAGCAATAAACATTTTGGAAATATAATTTGAGCAAAAGATGCCACTGGTTATATCAATAATATTATCGGGTACCTGGGTGTAAATATAACAGAGAAGTACATGACATCTATGGAGAAAGTTATAAACTTTTTTCTCAAGACATTGAAGAATACCTAAATTAATAGAGAGGCATTTTCTGTTCATGGATTTGAAGGTTTAATATTGTACATATGTCAATTACCTCCAAATATATTTACAGATTCAATGCAATTCTGATCAAATTCCCAAAAGCATATTCTAAAATTTATATGTGAGAGCAATGGACCAAGAACAGACTAAACATTTGTGAAGAAAGTCAAGGGGACCTGCCCTACCTCTTCCAAAACTTAATATAAACCTAGACTAATTAAGAAAAAATAGTGTGTTTTTTTTTGGTGAAGGGATAAGTAAAATAATCAATGTAAAATAATAGAAAACCCAGAAACAGAAACATGTGTATATAGGATCTTAGCATGTGCCTGAGGCATTGAAATGGCTGGGTAAGGAAGATTTAGTTGTTCAATAAATGGAACTGGGACAATTGGTTATCTATAGGGAAAATGAAATAAAACCATCACTTCACACCCTACAGCTAAATGAAGCCATATAAATTAAGGACTAAAGTGTGAAACAAATCAAAGGGAAAAGGATGAAATCAAACTGTCTTTATTTACAATTCATATGATTTTTATATAGAATATCAAAAAGAATCTATGTAAAATTATTACAAATAATAATAGAGTTTATCAACGTGGCTCACAATGTGATCAACATAAAAACATAATTGCATTTATATATTCTAGCAACAAACAGCATAAATTTTCTAGGAAAACGTAACATTTATAATAGCTAGAGAACTATTTAGGTACTTAGGAATAAATATAATAAAATATCTGCAAGATATCCATGGAGAAATTTATGGACCTGCATTTAAAGACATTAAAAAGACCTAGATAAATGGAGATATATTACACGTCTTTGGATTTCATGTTTGTCTTCTAACACTTTTAGAAAGAACTATAGGAGAATGTCTTTATGACCTTGGGCTAGTTTAGACTCAAGAGAAAAAAAAAGGCATGAATCATAAAAAATGAAGAGTGATAAATTCATCTGCATTGAAATTAAGAATTTTTGATTATAAAAATATACCATAAAGAAAGTGAAAAGACAAACCATAAAAAGAGACTATCATATATATAGGTAAAGTTTTAATGTCTTAAATGTAAAATGTATTTCTACAAATCAGTAAGAAAAACACAAAAAGATCTCATGGAAAAAAGTGAGGAAGGGAGAGAAGAGACAAAATAGGCATTTCATATTAACATAAACATAAATGGCAATTAAAAAATAGGAAAATTTTCTCAATCTCAGCAATCTGGAAATGAAAACCGAGAACATGACAAGGTACTATTTTACACTCATTTGATTGGCAGTGATAAAATACTCGGACAATCCCAAGTATTGGAGAGGATGTGGATCAGTAGGAATTCCTGTATAGTACTGCTGATAGTATAAATTGGTACAATGTCACTGAAAACTAATTTGTTTTTATCATTAGGGAGAAGATTTACATAATCTTCTACACAGAAATTTTATTCCCAGGTTTATACCCTAGAGCAGCTAATTCCAACAGGAATATAATATGATCCATAAGTGCAGGTCAAATATGTAATTTAAAAAATTTTTAGAGCAACAAAATAAAAAGAAAACAGGTGATATTAGTTTTAATGATGCATTTAGTTTAACCAATATATCCAGTACATTATAATTTCAACATGTAGTCAATATAAAATTATCAGTGAGATATTTCCCATTATTTTTTCGTAGTAAGACTTTGAAATCCAGTGTGTATTGTATACTTAAATCACATCTCGATTCTTACATTATTTCAAATGCTCTGTAGTGACATACCATATTGGACAGGGCAGCCCCAGAGAAACTCTTGTATGTGTGTGCATCAAGAAATATATGCAAAAATGTTTATGGTAGCACTGATTGTAGTAACCTAAATAAGAAATAAGCCATGTGTTCATCAATAGTAGTATGAATAGTAAATAGTCACACATTGGAATACCATACAGCAGTGAAAATGGGTACACTAAAGCTATACAACATGGCTAAATATTAGAAATGATGAGTGTAAATGCAATGCCAAGAAGAATATATGTAATAAGACAACATTTTTATAAAGCTCAATATAAACAAAATTAAGCAATATAATCTTAGAAAAATATATATGTGATAAAACTAGTTTTTTAAAGCAAAGGAAGCAGGTTTAGGAAACAAATGATTGCTGCCTGGTTTTGAATCTCCCCCATGCCCTCCTTTCAAAAACCCATGAAATCAACAAGGAGTAAATAAAAAGCATACATAACTCATGCATTCAGTATTTCTAGGAAGCAGAGAACACTGCAACCTTAATATGACCCTTAGGGACAGAAAAAGAACCAATTTCAAGAGTTCTTGCTGCTCCCTTGCTGCTGCAAGCCTGGGGATGCAGAAAATGGGAGAGGGGAGATTTAAGAGGCTCTTTGAAAAAGAGTTGATGTGACCAAAGGACTTAAATGAGACACAGACAAAAGTCATCCCCAGGACATGAACATTCAATATTAATTGACACAATATTGAACACAAGTTGGGGCTTGGCAATTCAAAACACTGACTGCAAGAAAGGGGTTTAAAAGTGTGTGAGACCAGAAGGGGCAGCCTCAGATACTTCAGTGGGAGAACCAAATATACAGAGAAATGTCAGCACCCTTAAGAGATGATGATGTGTAGGGAAAGAGGGAAAGGAAAACAAAACACATCAACCCCTCCTTTTCTCCCTTGTACCAACACTACCATTCATAAAAGAAACTTCACAGAGAGGGCAGAACTGACAGAAGAACATTTTCTAATTAGGAATCCTGTCCATGAAATTAATAGAAATAGAAAAGACAGACCACATCCATACAAAACTATAAAAAAGTGAGAAAATATGATTCAAAGGATATCTTGAAGTAAAAATTATCTCTGATGGTAAAAATTATCTCCAAAAAACCATGAAGTTAAATTAAACTGAAAATAATACTCCAAAATTAATATATATTAATTTGAAGATATATATATCTTCCAAAAAGCTTTTAGAGATGTGAAAAACACCTTGAATCAGAAATACAAAAAACAACATAAAGGGACAAAAAAACCCAGTAAGGAACGAAATAAGAGTTCAACTCAGGGAAAATTTTTTTTAAAAAGTATCAATCCAAATGAAAATTGAATAAAGGTCCCATAAGAGCATATAACAAAAAATCCTTAGGTAGACTAGGACGTAGTGGAACGGGGCAGGCAACTGGCACTTACTCTGAGGTGTGAAAGTTGAGAAGGAGTTAAGTAGACAAAAGAGCAGCAGGGATAAATATTAGGGCTCATCACAAACCCTATTGAAGGAGGGAGAACATCGGTGTGACTAGACTCTGATAATAAGATCAGGAATGCTAAGAGATGAGGCTGGAGAGGATGGCAGAGGCCAAACTGTAAGAAGCCTTACAACCACATTATAGACTTTGGTCTTTATCTTAGGAGTAACATAAAGTCACTTAAGTGTTTTTAAAGAAATGGCCAATATGATCACATATTGCTTTTTGAAAAGAGAACTCTGGCTACAGTTCAGAGTATGTGTCATACGGGAACCAGAGAAGGTCCAGGAAGACTAGATAGAAGGATTTTTGTAGTTCCTCAGGTAAGATCAGTGTAGGATGGTGGCAGAAGACATGAAGAAAATTTGACGGATTTTAGTGATATTTACGTAGTAAAATTAACTAGAATTTATAATGTATTCAATATAGGGGAGGTAAAGGACAGGGAAGAGTCAAGGATGATACTTAGGATTTTTGGCTTGAGGAATTGAGTGGATGGAGTACCATTCAATGATAATAGACACCATCATTGACTGGCACCCCATTCAAGGAGGATTAGATTTGTGGACACGTTACATTAAAGAGTCTTCAAGATATCAAATTGGATGTATCAAGTGGATCTTACAGATGAGGTGTAGGTTAGAGATGTAGCTGGGGAGTCATTGACATTTAGATGTAATTGAAGGATGTAGACTAGATCACCTAGAGAGTGAGTATGGGGAGTATAAGGTAAAAGGAGACATAATAGGACAGAACTTTGAGGAACCCCAACATTGAATGCCCAGAAAGAAGAGAATGGATCTGCAAAGACTGTGAGGCATGCACCAGAGCCATAGAAGGAAAACCAGTAGAATGTGGTTTTATGAAATTTTCTATGAGTATTCCGGTATTCTGGGGGAGGAAACATCCATCTACCTTTTGGGTTTTGAGTTATAAAAATATAGACTGGGAACTGCCAGCAACCATCTTTCCTACCAAATGGAGAGAATCTGACTAAGCAAAACTAAGCAGCACATATAGATGCACATAGCTAAGAAATGAAGAGAGAACCCAGATGACATTTTTGAGCCCCTGGGCCCAGCTTTGCCAGATCTGCCCTTGGACATTCCAGTTATGTGAGTCAATGCATCTTAAGCTATTTGTCTGCTTAAGCTATTTTGACGTAGGTTTCTGTTGCCTGCATCTGGAAGAGTCCCGGCTAAAGCAAAATTGGAAACAAAACTAGTGTCTAGAATGTAGCAGGCTTAAAATATAAAATTTGCTGCATTGAAATGAAATGTAGGGCAAGGGGATTCCCTCATTGCCAACCAGGAAGCTGGCAATCTTTATTATGACCTTGCAAATCATCTGGTCGAACTGGTTTTATTGAAACTTGTACATCAGATCATGTACCTATTATTGGTCTGGAAATAGAAAAAGATCATGATGATGACGTGGTTGCTACTTTTTGTAGCCTTCTGTGAGTATCTGCACGGATACGGGTTTTGGTCCAAGCTGGCCCATTTGTAAGCAGAAAGGAAAGAGCACAAAACTTTCTTAAACGAGGCTATATCTTCCTGCTGCCAACAATTTAAGATGACTGAGAGTCATTGTAAATATTTAATGTTTATTTCCCACTTAAAAGTTAAAGAGAGAGAAAATAAGGGAGTCAGGAAACACTGGTAGATCAGATTGGAACCAGGGGAGGTGAGAATTGGGGGACATGATTCCTTAGCTCCATCCCAAACACTTACTGACCTATATTCCTTTCCTGAATGAATTTAATAATTGTCTCTATTGTAAAGGGTCATCCATTGGAATATAGCCCAGGAACAAGGAATAAATTACCCCTGTGTCTTCACCTCAGCCCATTTGTCAGAGCTGGAGGCTCTGTTCCAAAGAGGCAAAAATCCTCCAATTAGGGTCTATATTTAAGGACCATGAATCAGCATTGTCTCTAGTCAGTTGATACAATTTACACATTCTCCATCAGCTATCTAAATGCACACACACACATACACACACACACACACGATGTACATAAATGGTTTTATTTTTCATATTTATTCTGCTTGAGGTTCACTGAGCTTGAATCTGTGAGTTGATGTTTTTCACCACATTGAGACTATTCTCAGCCATTTATTTCTTCAAATATTTCTTCTGTCCCATTTTACCCTTTCTCTTCTTCTGGGACTCCAATTACATATATGTTAGACCTTTGTATTCCACATCTCTTTTATGCACTATTTGTATTTTTACATTCTTTTTTTCTTGAACTTCAGTTTAAAATTTTCTATTGACCTCTCAATAGGCCTGTCTTCTAGTTCACTGACATTATCTTCTGCTGGATGCAGTCCTGCTATTAAATTCATCCAGTGAGTTCTTAATTTCAAATATTTTATCTTGCAGTTCCAAAATATCCACTTAATTCTTTTTCTAATTCTCTGTTGAAATACTCCATCATTTTACTCATTTAATTTTATTATTAGTGCCCCAAACTTCATTCCCCTTCCTCTACTATTGCTTTGGGAGTCTCATTTTCCTTTATAGTAGTTCTTACCACTTTGGTCTACTCTTCCAGACAATGCATCCATTGATACCTTTATTGCTTGGTTTGGAGCCACCCTTTCACTGGTTTTGTTTTTTTATGATTCTAATCTCATTTTTCTAAAAACCTTACCCCCTTGCCCCTTCATAATTTTTCTAAAGGAATCTTCTTCAATTACTGAAGCCTATCGGTTCTAATAGTTCAGAGCTCCTCAACTGGGATTAGCCCCTCCCCTTTTTAACTTGACTCTATGCAAGTGTGCGCGTGTGTGTGTGGAATGCCTAGGCAGCATATTTCTTCAGGGTTCAAATGGGCATAGTTTTTCACATAATCAAAACATCTAATGAATATGCAAGCATCTGGTAATGAAAAATTGTGGCTATTAATTTATAAATTTTGACATATACAAGTGACAATTATAGGCTTTTCTGAGCATTTATTTTCCTAATTATTTTTGCAATTAAGCTTAGAATTTCTATAATGTGTAACCTTAAATATTTTCACTTATTTTGAAAATATTATAATGTATAACATTGTTTCTAAGAATTCTATCCACTTATAAGTATTATATTCATCTACTTAATCAAATGTTTAATCAAAAGTTTAATGTTTGTACACCCATGCTCACAGTGGCATTACTCATGAAAGCCAAAAGGTGGAAGCAACTCAAATGTCCATCGATAGATGAATGGATAAACAAAATGTGGTATATACGTACGATGGACTATTATTCAGCCTTAAAAAGGAAGGAAATTCTGACACATGCTACAACATGGATGAACCCTGAGGACATTAAGCTAAATGAAATAAATAAGCCAATCACAAAAAGACAAATACTATGTGATTTTATTTATATGCAGTACCAAGATATTAATAAAAATCAATTAAAAGTAGTCAAACTCATAGAAAAAAAAATAGAATGGTGGTTGCCAGGGGCTGGTGGAGTGGGAAAGGAGTGGGTATAGTTTTAGTTTTGCAAGATGAAAAAGTTCTGAAGATTGGTTGTACAAAAATGTGACTATACTTAACATTAATTAACTGTACACTTAAAATGGTCATGATGGTAAATTTTATGTTATATATATTTTATTATATTTAAAACTTAAAAAAAGTTTAATGTTTTTAGAGCTGATCTATATGATAGAACTGTGGCCATATAAAAATACTGATGAAATATTTGAGGCAAAATAAACTATAGATCTTTTGTTTTGAAAACCCGGACCCTGTTCTCTCCTGCTGCTGATCCACTCTTTTAGGATTGGATTCTATGTCTCTGAAGGACAAACTAGTACCAAGCCACTCCAGCTCTCTCATAACTCCACTCCATTTGCCTTCCTTCTCGACACTTCCAGAATCTTCTATGTGTTTCCAAAAGCAAGAAAAAAATGAATAAGTCTCTGCTTCAAAGAACAAGAGAAGTGATGCTGGCAAATTGGATATGGCAAAGACAAGCCCTAAAGTGTTTTCTTTAAATATCATCTCACATCATCATAAGAAGGAAAGGGGACATTGCATTACAAAACTTGAGGCGATTTTCAAGTTGGAGCAAGGAGCAGAGCCATGGATGGTAGAAGAACCCCTACAACAGAGCCTCCCAGATGTTCAGATAGTTCATGACCTAATTGAGAAAAGCCACAGAAGTCACAGTAGACATTTGTGTAAAGTTGTAATCCCCAACAGCAACACATCAACTAAGGAGAGAGTTTAAGTAGAAAAGCCATGTAATTTGAGCTGAAATCGTATCTCAAATCTGAATGTAAATAATGGAAACTGTTCAGCAATGAGGACTGAAGAGTTGAATGTATGTCATAACATGCTTTTCCCTAGTAATCCTGATGAAATGAAGTCTGGAGAGAATCTACCTATAATTTGACTGGGCAATCCCTCATATGCCATGAGCGTTTTAGACAAAATGAAAACTGGACTACAACATTCTGAATATAGTGGTCAAGGGAAAGCCATTAACGTGGAGGCATTATTATCAACACATAAGAATGTTTACATGGGAGAGACCCTTGGTAAATGTAATGAATATGGAAAAGCCTGTGATAAGTCAGTGCTCATTGCCCAGGAGATAACTCTGGGAGGTATGAATAGTTGAATGTAATGTGTGTGTGAAAATTTTTCACAAGAAATCAAGCCTCGGCTTGTGTCAGAGAATTCACACAAGAGGAAAACCTTATGTATGTAATGTATATGGAAATACTTTTCACCAAAAGTCACACCTCAAGGTACATCAGGGTATTCACATAGGGCAGATCATCTGTGAATGTAATGAATGTGGAAAAACCTGCTACCAGAAAGGACTTTTTACTAGAGATCGGAGAACTCACACAGAGGAAAAACCTTATTAATATAATGAATGTGAAAAACCTTTGCACCAAAAGCTACACCTCAGAGTGCATCAGAATACTCACATAAGAAAAACCTTATGAATGTAATGAATGTGGGAAAACATTTTGCCTGAAGTCAGTCATCACTAGACACAGAACTCATATGGGGAAAACCCTATGAATGAAATAAAAGTAGAAAAACCAAAAAAAAAAGAAGTAGAAAAAATTTTTGCTGGAATTCTCAGCTCAGCAAACATTAGTGAAGTCACTGAGGGGAGAAATCTTGTGTGTCAGATGCTGACTGTTCTCAAAAAAAATTCCCTTTTTTTCTGGGACATAGACTTAGTTTGTGTTTCTCAGCCTTCCATTATTGTGGTCAGGACTGTGTACAACTGAGTCTTGTATAGGGAAATATGGACAGAAGTGATTAACATTACTTACAAGCATAGCAACAAAAAAAAGTTTCTGTGGTGCTCCCTGATTTCTTATGCCTTGTGAGACTAAAGTTCAGATGACCCTCAAGCTCACCTTGAGAGCCATCAATTGGACCTGATTGCTGTAATTTAAGAAAGACAAAATTTATTGAAGAGGGTAGAGATCTTCCCACCCTTACTTGAGGAAATCTCTCCTTGTATTTTACATGACTGAGAAATAAACACCTAATCTGTTGAATAAAAAATAATAAATAAATAAACTACAAGATAAAGATGAAGCAATAATAATACAAATGGAAAAAGTATTGAAGGAAAAGAAGAATTAGACATGAGAGTAAGAATAAAAAATAGGACAATAAAATAGAAGTATTATATTACATATGAATAATCAATAAGCAGTAATGAACTTCTAAGGGTATAATGTGGACAATATACCTTCAACAGTGTTCCATGAAATTCAAGGCATCAAGGACAAAAGGTAATTATCATACACACACACATATACACTAAATCATGTTCCAAATGAAAAGTGTCTGAGATATCTACTGTAGTCCAAGAACAGAAGAAGCACCAGAAACATATAAAAAAGAAAAATAGAGAACATACATAAGAGTACAGTTCAGCAACTGGATTTACCTCAGTAGGTACTGAGATAAAAATCAATTTGTATTTAAAAAAAATTCTCCTCTCAAGACTTCATTGATCTCATTAAATGTTGCATCTACCAAAAAAACTAAGAGTAATAATTGTGTTCACAATAAAATGAACAAATGAATCATATATATTCTATCATAATTATTAATAATTATTAAGGTCTACTAGATTAGTGTATTCTATGCTGGGTAACGTTAAAATTTCAGATGGCTGTTGTGAATCAGGCCTATATGCAACTCTTAGTAGGCTGACTCAATCAATCTGTTGAGTTATTAGCAAGGTGAGGATTAAAGAAGAAGAGTAAAACATTATCGCTGGCATCAAAGAATTTACAACTAACTGGGAAGGGCAATGTATACATTGAAAATAATGAAAGAGCAGTTTAGAGGAGTTGTGGTTTTGCAAAAGCAAATCAAGGTTTGCTATTTAAAGAAGGAGAAGAAATTGTTGGGCTGATATAAGTTGCAGTTGTTCATTTATAGTATCTATTGATAAAACATAGCCCCAGATTTGAGTCACTTACAAACCAACATTTGAAAAATGTTTCTAAATGTAGATGGGAAAAGTGTTATTACGACTGGGACCTCCTGAGCTGGTGTGAAGGGGTAAGAAGTTCACCAAGCTGGGAATCAGGTAACCTAGGTTTCAGGGCTAGCAGGTAGATCACTTCCCTTCTCTGTGTTTCAGTTTTCTCATTTATAAAATGAGTGATTGGGCTTTGGAAAGCTCTAAAGATACTTTCAGATCTAATGTCTTGAAGGAAATATATGATTCATTCAGATTTTTAAAGAGGAGGAAGAAAAGAGCTGGGGTGAGGCCAGTGGGGATGAAGGCATCAAAGGAGGAGTTAGCATGGTGCATATGAAGAATAGAAAGAAGCAGTCTGGTTGTCCAGCCCAGGCATTTGCAGACTGATTCACCTTGACAACCATTTAAGATTATGCACATAAAGGAATACAGAGGATTTAACATAATCACACATAGGAGGTGTTTCACTGATGCATGTCTTGAAAAATCCTTTACCATTCATGAGATGATCTTAATTAAGATCCCAAGCAAGAAGATGAAAAATATCACTAAATATTAATGAAGAACAATCTCTGTAATTCTTATCTTTAAGAACAGCAAAGTGGTAGGATCATGAACTCATCACTTGTGATTAATTTTTTGCCTGGACTCCGTGTCTAATGACCGTAGCGGCTTTTTCCCTTAGACTCCATTTCAGGAGTTTAACATTGATTATACCTGGCTTCTCTGACCTTGGCCTATCTTTGATTCTGATCCCAGATTTAACATGTCATGATTATCCTCGGGCAATGATAAGAAAGCAGAATCAAAGATTTTATATATTTTTTTCTCAGCTTATATTTCTTGCATAATTACTCCAGTCCTGCCCCTAACAGCTCTGAGGGACCCATCTGTGTGGACCACACTCATGTACTGAGAAAGCTGTGAAGATATTGATTATGCCTCTTCTTGTCTCCAGGCAAAATTCTGACTTCCTTACCTAGAATCTTGCACTTCTGTCACAGGATGGGAGGAGGGCACTGAGGGCCAGGACTACTCAGCTACCTCCAAATCCATGTCCCATGCATTATATTTTTTCTAAGTAATTTGAGGAAATGTATTGGATCGTATTGGTCTCTCCCAGGCATCAGCACCAGTTGATCATATAGGTGGTTGGAATGTGTACAAGCCCAAAGAGAAGCGATGAGAACCTGCCATCCACCTGTACATTTCCCTGCAACCAAACGGCAGCCTTCCATGACTTTTGAAAGCTTCTCCCTCCCCTACTTCAGAGTGGGGAGAGTCCATGTTAGATGAGCGATCTAAGGATGGTGGCTTTAAAACAAGCTGAAGGAATCTCAGAGGGGTAGAATCACATACCTTCAAAACAGGTCCAAAAGCGGAATCACATACTTTCAAAAGTGTCCACAAATTCCTCTGAATTTGTAGTACAAGCTTCCTACTTCACTTGCCTGTACTTTTTCTTTAGCAAATATTGCTTGTCAAGTGCTGGGTACTGAGGGTGGGGAGTAAACAACATAGACGTAGACCTGCTCTTATGGAGCTTAGATCTTAGCAGAGGAGAAAAATATGAAAGAACTCATTGTGATTTGGTGTGATGATAAAAACAATATGGAAATGGCAGAGGTGCCTAACCTGGTTTTAAAGATCAGACAAGGTCCTCCTAAGAGGACTCCCAAGAGTGAAACTTACATTGAGACCTAAAGGCTAAGTAAGATCTAGCTAAGCCTGAGGGGATGGGGTGGGGAAAAGTATTCCCTGAAAAAACAACAGTACGTGCACACACCCAGAGGCATAGTGCTTTCTAGGAATTGAAGGAAATCCAGGGTGGTTAGAACAATGTTAGAATATAGAATGAGGGAAGGTGTTGGAACTGGATTGTAACTGCTTGGACTAGAAGAAAGATTAACATAAATTTAAAGGTAGATTGTATGTGGGAAGTGAAGAAACGGGGAACACCAAGTATGACTCTCAGTTTTCTGCCCTGAGGAAATAAGTGGATAACGGTATCATTTATAAAGATAGGGAAGATTAGGATAGAAGCATGGCTGAGGGGAAAGATGCTGAGTTCTGTTTTAGACATGTAGGGTTTGAGATGCTTGTGAGAAATCCAAGTGAGTCAGAAGGTCTGAAGGTCAGAAGCATCTGGGCTAGAGATGGATATCATAGGAACCGATGAGATCGTCCTTGAGAAGAATGTAAAATAAATACATAAAAGAAGGTGGCGTTGGACCAAGCCTTGAAGATCCTCATTTATTCTTTGAGTACAGGAGGATGAGTCACAGAATTAAGGAGGAAATGGAGAAGTGCTGTCATGAAAACTGAAGGAAGAAGTTTTGATTGATTTATTTAATTTTTTTGCAGAGGGGAGGTCTTGCTGTGTTGCCCAGGCTCGTCTCAAACTCTTGACCTCAAGTGCTCCTCCCACCTCGGCCTCCCAAAATGCTGGGATTACAGGCGTGAGCCACCGCACCCAGCCTATTGATTTAATTGATGTATGATAAATTTCATTCTTTGTGGTATACAGTTCTATGTGTTTTGGAAAATGCATAGTCATATAACCACCAACACCACAATTAAGAAACAGAACATTTTTATCGCCTCCCCAAAATTCCCTTGTGCTGCCCCTTTCTAGTCAACCCCTCACCCACCCCTGACAACCACTGATCTGCTTTCCATTGCCATAGTTTTTGCTTTTCCAGAATGATGTATAAATGGAATCATACAATGTGTAGCCTTTTGAGTCTGTCTTAGCACAATGCCTTTCAGATTCATCCACATTGTTATATGTAACAATAATTCGTTCTTCTTTATTGATGAGTAGTGTTCCCTTGTATGACTGTGCCACAGTTTGTCCATTCATCAGTTGAAGGACATTTGGGTTGTTTCCAGTTTGTGGATATTGTGAATAAAACCGCTATAAACATTCTTGTACAGATTTTTGTGTGAACGTTTTTCATTTCATTAGGATGGATACCTAGGAGTGGGATGGCTGGGTGGTAGGATAAGTATATATTAACTTTATAAGAAACTGAAAAACTGTTTTCCAAAGTGACAATACCATTTTGCATTCACACCAATAATGTGTGAAAGTTCTGTTTGCTTCATATTCTCACCAGCATTTAGTATTTCAGGGTTTTTTTAAGCCATTCTAGCAGGTGCGTGGTAGTATCTCATTGTGGTTTTAATTTGCATTTTCATAATGACTAATGATTTCGAGCATATTTTCTTATGCTTATTTGCCATCCATATATCTTCTTCAGTGAACTGTGTTCATATATTTTGCCCATTTTAAAATCCATTTATCTGTTGTCTTATTGTTGAGTTTTCAGGATTCTTTGCATATTTTAGATACAAGTCCTTTGTCAGGTATGTGATTTGCAAATATTCTCTCCCAGTCTCTGGCTTGTCTTTTGACTCCCTTAACAATGTCTTTCACAGAATAGAAGTTTTTAATTTTAATGAAGTCCAACTTATCAAGTTTTCCTTTTATGGATTGTGCTTTTGGTGTTGTATTTAAGAATTCTTTGCTTAAATCAAAGGAAGAGTTTTAAGTAAAAAACTGGTCAACAAAGCCACTGATGAGTCCTTGATGAAGGAAGTTTTATGGAAAGATGGGAGCAGAAGATGGACTAGTGGGTTGAGAAGTGAATAAAGAGTAATTAAGTGGAAGCAGCAGGTACAGACAGCTTCTCCAGGAAGTTGGGTAATAGGTGAGGAGGGAAGAGTGACAAATGGAAGGTCATGGAGTGGTTAAGAGGGGGGTTTTTAAAAGCTGGGAGAGACTCGAGACTATAAATTCTATTGGGAAGGAACCATCAGAGAGGGTGAAGTTTTATCCTTTGTTGCTTTGGTTTTAAATTTAGTTCCTACCTTGTAGATTATGTATTCATCTTGGATGAATTTGTCACCTGACTTTGGCTGATCCCTTACTAAACCTGACTTACTATGTAACCTGACCTGTGACACTAGAACACTAACTTAACTCCAGCCAAAGCTATTAAGTCTCCATTCTTTTGCATGGGCCTAGGCTGTAGTCTTTGACAGTCTTAGTGACCATCATTCCCACAGCCACTTTCTGAAGAAATCAGCCCCAGGTTTCTTTCTGTATAAAGTTGCTAAAGCTTATGCCATATGCATTGATATCCAGCTAACCCTTGGAATAAAACTACCCCCAGCCATGATAGATTGAACCAGAGATCTGCACATAATCAAGGCCAGTTATTATCGAAGGTTGTTTGGCTTAAAACACTGCCTTATGATGATGCTCTATGTTAGAAGGTACTGGTGCCAAACGCAAACATCTATAGAATGAACATAAAGGAGGCTGTCTGGCTTTGTGGTGGCTTATTGAGAAACCCAGCTTCTTGAGCTTCTATAAATGTAGATGTAGGGAAGGAGGAGGTGTCTCTGAGCTTCTGAATGTTTACTTCTAAATGATGTTGACCTATTATTACCATTTTCCTTGAAACCTGATAATCATCCAAGTCTAGGAATTATTGGGATCTAAAATACCTGTGTAGATAAGATGATATGTTCCACTGAGAGGCAGTAGAGCATTAAGTTTGGATGCAGTCTCTGGAGCCAGATTGCCTATGTTTGAATTCTGGCTCTGTCACTTAATAGCTATGTGACCTTATGCCAGTGACATAACCTCGCTGTATCTTGGTTCCTCCATCTGTAAAATAAGGGGAAAAAATGTTACCTACCAGATCAAATTGTGAGGCTGAAATGAGTTAATATACCTCAAGCACTTAGAACAGTGGCTGACACATAGTATGCGCTAAAAGAAATACAAGCTCTCAGTATATTTTATCTTGGTACTAAGTAAGGCAGGTTAATTTGTTAAGACATTATGTTTATTCTCCCTCTGTTTTTCCTTTCTTTTAGTCCAAAGAAGAATCTGGGCCCTTTGTGCTTTCTTTCCTGGGGAGAGAATGGGGTACGTTCCAGTGCCCAAAGTCTGTTTTCCTAGCTTTTGTTTACTTGAAATCCTGAGCACATCGTAGGAATTATGCTCAAAGAAGGGGAAGGAAGTAGTTGCCTTTAGAGCAGGCAGAAGGAGAGAGATTTCTCCAAGCCTTAGGAAGGATTTACAGCTGCCAGTTTGGGAGTAGTAAAAACCTGGAGCTATGTGACCAGAACCCCCAGGGGTAATGTATCAGTTGTCAACCAGGAACGGTTAGCTAGATTCTAGATGTTGCAAGTTTCACGACTTTCACGTAGGCCTGGGAGAAGCCTGACTGCTTGCTTTCACAGTATTGATGCAGACTTAGACTACAAAGCACAATGGCCTGAGGATTAGAGATACTGTATTTGACAGTTGCCATACAAACCTTCTGAGTTCGTGTGATCCTAAGGAGGGTAGGGAGCTCCAGAAAGTGATGGAAATTTAAGTTATTATACTTTTGCCATTTCTGATAGCACAGAAATGTGGAGTTGGAATAAACTGGATTTAAAGAAAATAAAGAAATGTGACAGTTCTTGCATACCCAAGTTTGTGGAATACCATCCATATAATTACACAATAAACCATTATTTCCAAAAGTAATATTGTAGCATTTATTCCTTATAAAATTAGAAAGACTAAATTATATATAGATTGGTGCTTAAAAAAGAAATTACCATGAAAAGATCCTTAGAGGGAATGAGAGACCAGAAGGGTAGAGAGGGGAGTGGTGAGGATCTTCCCACTGCAGTCCTTATTGCGAAGTCGTTAATTAAGGTGCATTTCAGAGGTAAGGTAAAACTTTGGTGTGCATGACATCTGTCACTTGAAAGTGTACATTAGTTGCCTAGGGCTACCATAGCAAAGTACCACAAACTGGGTGGCTTAAAACAAACAAAATTATTCTTACTTTTCTGAAGGCTACAATTCCAAAATCAAGGTATCTCTAATAGTGAAAACAATTATATCTGGCACTGATGTCTAGAAAAGTTTTATGAACTTTTTATCCCCCAAAGCACACTACTTATATAGATTATATACCTGCATAGTATTCTTTGGAATACTTTATACTGAAGGAAGGCCTTCTGGAGACATTCTTTAAAAACACCAAACAACATGGTAAAGAGTTCCTTTTTTTCTCCAGCTTTATTGAGGTATGATTGATGAAGAAAAATTGTTTATATTTAAGGCATACAACGTCATGGCAAACAACTTTTGAAGTACTCCCAAACCATGACCTAGGATATAATAGCAAGGCATGACTTGTGGATTGTTACTCCATTGGGAAGAGGGTAGATGTAATCCTGGTTGGCAGTATGATCGTTGGAGATTTCCAGTGAGGATACATATAGACAAAGAGGTATTTTATACATGGCAGGCAAGGAATGAATTGCAGAGGAATACGTGAATTTCTTCTGAGGATATGTTAACCCAAGCCTTGGTGGGGCCAGAAGAAAGCTCAGAGAAACTGAAATCTGTTCTGAGCAAAGAACAATGAAGCAGACATGCAAAGAAAAATGGCTGTTGCATTAGGAGAAATTACAGGGGCAAAATCAGGAGGTTGACATTTGCTACTTCCTGTTGCTTTCATCAAAGTTCTACAAGAGAGGAATTAACTCAAACTAGAACTGAATGTGGGTATAGAAAGAAAAACAGCACTGCTAAGATAAGTACTTTCGGCCTCTGCTCTGCAGTCTAAACTGACTGAATATCCCATAATTTGGAGACTTATAGGATTGAAAAGGCCAACTGCTTCTGTATTTCAAAACTGAAGCTGGTACAATCAGTGGCAGAGAATTGGCAGCCATAGCAGAAGATGTAATTGGTGGTCTAGGCCTTCTTCAAATACGTTCTATTAATAATTCTCTGCCAGACCGAGGGGCAAACCCACTGACAATGATCTGATTGTGAGTAGTGTCTTATTATCCAAGGTTATTTCAGGGTTAGAGGGATAGGTAGAGAGCAAAGATGAGTAGGTACAAAAGGGACACTTCTGACTTAAAAAGACTGTCTTGTCAGGGTTACTTGACTGTGGTTACAGGGTTGTGGTTACTTGCAAATGGAACTGATTGAAAATATACGTGAATTTTTGAGGGAATTCTATTGCCAAAGCCAACAATATGCTGCAGCTGTTTAACTCCTAAGTAAACGCCAGTTGTCCAGTAGGAAATGCTGGGAAACTCTACAGTCTCCAGGATAACCTCCCTAGTGCCTGCCTCAGATATGGCCATGAATGAACAAGAAGGATCGTCTCAGAGGAGAGATTTTCTTTTTTAATGAAGGAAAATGGATATGGGAGGTCCTCCCAGAGAGCAGAACCAGGAACTGCTAAGTTGGCTTACCAAAAACCTTACTCCACTGTAAGGGCAGGAAATCCTTGTTATTCCTGTCTAGCAGGATTTGACATAAGCTTGGGACCAATGACTGCTGCGTGTTTCCCTTGTATGAATTTTCTGAATGCAGTTTTTACTGCAGATATCCTGTTCCAACTACAAGGAGAAGACCACTTGTGCTTTGATTTGTAGGTCACAAGACCAGACATTATGGAGAGGACTATGCAATACCCAGAGGTTTTAGCTTTAAGATGAAAGCCTAATCAGATGAGACTTTTGGCCTGTCTCGCCTTTTCCATTAAAGAGCAAAAAAAAAAAAAAAAATGCGTATAAACATTGGCTACCCAAAGTGGTGTACTGTAGCAGATGCTATAGATGGGCTCCCCCACAGCCCTATATAACCCTATTCTTCCTTGACTTCTTCTGTTATTGAGGCTGGGGATATAGTCATACAATCCAGTATTAGCCAATGAGTTATAGACAGAACTCTCTGGTTGGAGTTGCTGGGAAAGTATTTCAAAATGGACGTATCCAATTGGCATATCCTTGAATCTTTTTGTTGCTTCCTCCTTCTTTCTTCCTAGAATGTGTTCAAAATGCCTGGAGGTACAGCAGCCATCTTATGACCATACAATGCAGGACAAAAGACCTATGTGTTAAGAATAGCAGAGCTTTAGGCACTTGTAGAAAAATGTCAGCATGTTGGAGCATGTGGGGACTTATTATGGCCTTCACTAATAGCCTGCAAGAAAAGGAAAAAGCTGTGGCTGAAATTGGTGCATCTGAAAGCAGAGGGGGGAGAACATACAGTTTTGCTAAGTGGCCCTTTATGCCTGCTGTCAGCAATTCAAAATGAATGACAATCATATTATGAAACATGCAGGGTTGGAAAGCCTAAATTATTCGCACCAATATAAAGATAGTTTAAAAACGTTTAAGAGGAAAGAAACACAGTTGAACATAAGAATGGGGCCTGGGAAAAGCCTGATCTCCCAGCATCCCCCAAGCACCTACTCCTACCAAAGGAGGGCCAATACTTTGGATTATCTATGTCTATGCACCCTAAAGTGATTTTTTAATGGCCCTAATGCAAAAACCAAGACAGAGTCATTTAACTGAGGGACTTGAGGGGAGAGTAGGCAGGGTTCTAAGGTCTACTGCCTATTAGACTAAGGTAAAGATTCAAGAACAGGAGTTGACAGCATCTCTTCCTTTGACTACCACCTCATGAAATGGAATATGAATCAAATTTATTATAGTGGAATTCTAGTTGCCTACCCTAACATCTGTTTTCTTCTGTAGTAACAGATCCTCAATTTTTATCTGGACATATTACCATCTGGAATAAAAGATTAGACTACATCTCCCAACCTCCCTTACTGCTAGGCATGGCCATGCCTTTAGGTTCTAGTCCATGAGACATAGGCAATAGTGTTTTGTGGACCTTCTGGGAAGTCTCCTTAGAAAAGAACAGATAAGCCCTTCTTCACCTTTCTCCATTCTATTGCCTGGAATGTGGATGTAGTAGCTGGAATTCTATCTGCTATCTTCAGCTATGAGGATGAGGGCCATACCCTAGGGATGGTAGAGCAGAGAGCTACAAGGAAGTTGTGTGCTTCATACCAGCTCTAGACGATTTACTTACACACTTCTTTTATGAAAGAAAGAAATAAACTTCAATCCTGGGTAAGCCACTTTTATTTTTGGCTTTTATCTTATCGGGAACTAAATTTAATACTAAGTAATGTACCTACTAAATTGTTAAGGAAGTTGTATTGCCAGAGAAACCCCAAGCCAGGCAAAAACAAACAAACAAACAAACATACAAAAAAAACCCTAAGGCAATCTCCAAGCCACTGAACTCACACCTATAGGAAGTGGGTTGCTGAAATGGTGGCATGACCAAAAGGGTAAACTTTCACAATGCCCCTTTTAGGAGTAGCCAAGGAGGAAAATGGACGAGGGAGATGCTCTCAGGGAGCAGAATCTGGTACATCCAGTGTGGCTGACCTAGAAATTACTCTACTGCCAGGTCAGGTAGTTCTTGCTATTCATGTATGTGATACATAAATTGATATGATATTGATTGGTAATCTTTGTATATGATTTCTATTTTTTCCATTTCCAAATGGGAGGTTTTATTTAGTTCATCCTGTTTTCCCTCTAATATTAGACATTGGGTATTTTGGATGGAGTCAAATGTATCATTTACCTATAGGTGTAAGACCATGGAGAGCTACATCAAGACCTGTCCAAGATGACTGTGAATCACTGAAAGATCTTACACTTAAAGTTGGATACACTTGGGGTACATGCATTTGGGTTGTGTGTCTATATAAAGGGCATGAGTACATTTTCATCTGTATGTGATATAGTTGCATGATATTAGTTGAAGACCATTTGCAAACAGGGTAGGCTATCAAGTAGTGGAATATAATGTTCATATGTTGTTTTTGTCTGCCCAACGTACATTCTCAATTGTTCTGGGAACAGCACTGTGGTTTTTCTTTGAGGAACCCTCTCTCACATGCACTCTTGTGCTCTTGCTTCCATGCTCTCACTCTCTCTCTCTCCCTCCCTCTCCCTTCCCTCTCTCACTTCCACAAGGTTTGAATGGGGATGTCCTGTTGCCTGGTTCAAAGAGTAGGTACAGAAACTCGAGCCTGGCCAATCAGAATGTTCTATCCCCTGGCTTCAGGAATAGGCACGTGACCCAAGCTGGTATAAGCATCTCGCCAAAACCAGGCCAATGTATCAGCCCTAGGAATCGTATTGGAACTATTGGGAACAATTAATTCTCTTCTTGTAAGACTGGACCTTCCAATGATAAACACAGAAGAAGCTACAGCTAAGAAGAGAGAAGCAGATTCCTAACTTCACAGTTTGAGCACCAGCATACAGCTGTGCCTGAAACCAAACTACCCACTCTTTTCTTAAGCCAACTTTATTTTTAATTCTGTTCCTTATAACCATAAGAACCCTGACAAATAGAGTCCCATATTCTTATCTGCCACTCTCCCGTTTTGCTTATGATAAGAATCATTTACTGACAGTAGGTTGTGTTTTTTCTCAGTGCTATAGGTATTTTTCCCTCTCATGTCATGAGGGTAGCCAAGGATTTTTTTCTCCCTTGTCTGATCTGCTTTTGAACCAGAATAAGAAGCCAACTCCCATCCTGTTTGTTGTTGGTGTTTATTTGTTGGTTGGTAATATTTTAAAGCATTGCCTTATTTAGGGGATTATTCTGGTTAGTCACAGGTGGGAAGGAAATAGAGGTGAAGCCTTGAGGATAGAAAAGACAGAAAAGGCAAAATGGGATAGAGGTTTGGAAAACTTCCTGAGAGATCTAGAAGACCAAACAGAAGGAAGGGAGTTCAATTAGGAACCTATTGCTATTATGTTGTACATCCTGAACCTTCTCAGTACTCTGGAGGATATGGCAGAACCTCAGAAGGAAATGGCTGGGTGGTACAACAAGGGAGGCTGATCCCTAGGAACTTTTCTTCCCAGTCTAGGAAGTGGAGTTCTTGTGTTCAAGCTTACAATAGAAGCAGCAGTCATCTGCTTTTATTTTTTAAGTTGTGCTAAGATATACATAACATAAAATTTACCATCTTAACCAATTTTGGTTTTTTTGAGATGGGTCTTGCTCTGTTGCCTGGGCTAGAGTGCAGTGGCATCGTCATAGCTCACTGCAACTTCAAACTCCTTGGTTCAAGCCAGCCTCCCAAGTAGCTGGGACTACAGGCACCCACCACTACACCTGGCTAAATTTTTCTATTTTTTGTAGAGACAGGGCTCTCACTATGTTGCCCAGGCTGGTCTTGAGCTCCTGGCCTCAAGCGATCCTCCCACGTATGGCTGCCAAAGTGCTGGGATTATAGGCATGAGCCACCATGCTCAGCCCATCTTAACCATGTTTAAGTGTACAGTTCAGTGGAATTAAGTACATTTACATTGTGTAACCATCACTACCATTCACCTCCAGAACTCTTTTCATCATGAAGGCTAAAACTCTATACTCATTAAACAATAACTCTCTATTCCCCCTCTCTCTCGTCCCTGGTAACCACCATTCTACTTTCTGTCTCAATGATTTTGACTACTCTAGGTACAGTATTTGTCCTTCTGTGACTGGCTTATTTCACATAGTTAGTGTCTTCAAGGTTCCTCCATGTTGTCAGATATGACAGGATTTCTTTCTTTTTTAAGGCTGAACAATATTTCATTGTAAGTTTGTACCACATTTTGTTTATCCATTCATCTGTTAATGGACACTTGGGTTGCTTCCACATTTTGGCTATTGTGAATAAGGATGCTATGAACGTGGATGTAGAAGTGTCTGCTTGAGACTTTGCTTTCAATTCTTTTGGGTATATACCCCATAGTGGAATTGTTGATTCATATGGTAATTCTATGTTTAACTTTTTTGAGGAACCATCAAACTGCTTTCCACAATGGCTGTACCATTTTACATTCTTACTGGCAAAGCACAAAGGTTCCAGTTTTTACATTCTCACCAACACTTGTTATTTTCTGGGTTTTTTTCATTGTAGCCATCCTAGTGGGTATGAAGGGTATCTCATTTGGTTTTGATTTGCATTTTCCTAATGACTAATGATGCTGAATGTCTTTTCATGTGCTTATTTGCCATTTGTGTATCTTCTTTGGAGAAATATCTGTTCAAGTCCTTTGCCCATTTTCCAGTTGTGTTTTACTATTGTTGTTGAGTTGTATGATACTACTTTTTAAATCACTATGCTAGGTGCTGGAAATATAGCAATGGATAGGACACAGACTCTGTCCTCAAGAAACTCACAGGATAGTGGGAGAAGCAAAAAATAATTTAATACAATGTGGTAAGTCCAGTGACAATTATGTGCCCACGGTATTATGAGAGTTTCAAAGAGGGGTATACTAGTGGAGGTGGGAATAGATGTGGAAGTTTTCCTGGGGGATATGGTACTTAAACAGAGTCTCAAAGGATGCTAGCCAGGTACAAAGGGAGAGGGTGGACATTCCAGGCAGAATGAAAACCAGTACCAATGGCTTGCAGGCATGAAACAGCAGGGTGTATGCTGGAAACTACAAGCATTTACCTGCTGTTGAAGCAAGTCCAAGGCAGGTAATGGCAAGAGATGAAGCTGGAGAGGTAGACAGGGACTGGATCATGCCAGATGTTATAGGCTATTGTAAGTTGTGTTTAGGCTTTATCCTGAGATCCATGGGGTGTCATTGAAAGGTTTTAAGCAGAGGAGTTACATAGTCAAACTTGTATTTTACATCCGAGCTCCTTTTTTTCACATCACATCTTAGCCTACTAATTTTTGCATGGCACTTTAGGGGAGGTAGACTTGCAGCTGCATGCTGCCGGAGAGGACAGGCCCAGGCTTCAGCTGCCCCAGGCCCGACACAGCTGTCCCAAGAGGTAAGGTTGGGAAGCTGTTTTAGATAGATCACTCTGACAGTCATGTGAAGAACAGAATGGAGGAAAACAGCACTGGAGGCAGGGTGTCAAGTTATGCTAACCAGGTATAGTGGTGATAGAGAAAATAATTAGGAGATAGAATTGAAAGGATGTGATAGATTGGATGTAAGGAGTAAGAGAGGAGGAGCCAAAGGAGTTTCTGGCCTGGACAACTGGGTGGAGAAGCAGCATGTTTGAGAGGGAAGATTATGAGTTTAAGGTTGGACATAAAGTTGTGATTCACTTTCAGATGACTGGCTGGAGATGCCTAATAGATGGTTTTAATGCTCTTATAGGCTCTAGCCACATGGACCAAGGATCTAATTCAGTGTGGAAATTCTACTGACTTTAAAAACAGCCACAGCAGTGACTGCACTAGAGATCTACCTTCCTTGAAAAGTTTCCAAACACACAGCCTCTAAAAGGCAACCCGTCATATGTACCATGTGACTCTGACCTCTTGGCCACAACTAGGGTAACATCTGACTCACGCTGGGCCAATCAGATTCTCTCTCATGAGACTCAGACATTGGGGCCCAGTGACTGAGTCAATTCTTTGCGGAGAATCAAGCTTGAAGATCACATAGATCAACGGTTCTCAAATTGCGGGCTCCAGATCATCAGAATCAATCATCTGAGAACCAGAAATGCAAATTCTAGTACCTCATCTCATATCTAGAGAGTCAGAGACTCTAGGGTGGGTCCCAGCAATCTTTGGTTTTATAGGCCTTCCAGGTGCTTCTGGTTTAGGCTATCATTGATGTAGACTCTTGTGATAAGGCTTCCATTCTGGGAGTAGCCCTGATCAATCATTGATAATTGATTATCAGTGCTGATAAGTAAACAAAAAAAAAGTTGGTTTGCAAGAAGCAGGAAACTGGAACAGAGAGAAATGGACAGACAGACACAGGCACAGACAGACTGAAGCAGAGAGACTGAAAGAGGAGAAAAAAGCTGCCTGGTAACTTTCCCATTCCATGAAGCCCAGTTGTTATTCTTGCAATTGGAATTTGTGAAATTTTCCTTTATCATTATATAAATCTCTTTTATTTAAATGGAATTTTTTTCTTCTTTACAATAAAAATGCCTTGACTTCTTAGTTATTTCTCCAAACATTTTTTTTATTGTGGATTTACTGTGTGACTACTGCTCTAGGCATCATAAAGGACACCAAGATCAACTAGACTTGGTTCTTGCTCTTGAGAAGCCCAATTTAATGGAGGATGCATGGAGACAATGTTAGAAGCACTCTAGGGCAGGTGGGTGCTGAGCTTTAAGATCACCTGCTAAGCACTGAAAAATGTTAGCTGCATCTCAGTGGTATCAGGTAAGGCCAGAGAAGGTCTCCAGTAAGAGTTGCCAGTTGGTATATGCCTTGAATGATGAGTTTGCAAAGAAGAGGAAGAAGAGGGGAAGGTATTCCAAGTGGAGAGAAACATGTAGAGATATGGGACACTCTGGCGTGTGTCTGGGAAACAGTGAATGGTGTAAGGGCAAATACAAACTAAAAATGAGAAGCTTAATTCTCTCTGTGGAACATAAGGGAATAGACTTCCCTCCACACTACTCTCCTCCCTTTTCTTTCAAAATTTGTTTCTCTGTCCTTTTCAAATGTATGCAAATCTTTCTAATGGCTAAATAAGTAAGCCTCTGTCCCAGTCTTACAACTCCTGGGAGCCATCCTTTTGAAATGCAAACATCAAGGGAGATAGCACCTCTGTCTCCCAGTTTCTGTAAGACCATAAGAGACTAACTTCCATGGATCATGCTCCAATTTGCATAACTACCTTTACGAGATATGAGAAATTTGTTTCTCCTCCAGATAAAGCCAACACACGTGGCCTCCCCAGTTATCACCAGAAAATGAGCACAAACTGTGTGTGACAAATGGTGCTGTCAAGTCCTCTTGCCTGAGGACTAGTCGTCATTTGTCTAGAGAACATTTATGTAATGGGTTGTACCTACTTGGCTATTTTAGGGGGTGCGATTGCTTTCTGTCTTTTCAAATCTCTTAGCAGGTCACCTGTGATGTGCATCACATTCTGGTTTAATGTTTGTTCAATAATAAGAGCGTTTTCTTTCTTTGCTACCTTTGTGGAGAGGATTTCCGGATTTGGAGAAGATCTCTTGTTTAATCATATTTCCCAAATATAATTATTGTCTGGTTTGTTTGGAGTGCACAGTGGTTAAGTTTTTCCTTGACCAAAGTCTAGTCAGGCTCCTCTGAATCCACTTCCCAACTAGGCCTCGATGTTTGTACTTACATGTCTGTCTTTGCATTGCCCAATTTTAGCAAGAATCTTGCTAAATTGGTTTCATCAGAATCTCCTACCTTCAATATCTGATCTGGTTCCTCATACTCCACCCTCCCCACCCCCGCCCCATGATGTCTGATCCCCTGGCCTGTCTTCAGCAAAAATCCTGTTAGGTTTAGCCAGAATCCCCCTTACCCCTGATGTTTCCTCTTAGTAATTTTCCATCCTCTGTCCTTCACCCTGCTACTTACCTATAAATTCCCACTTTTCCTTGTTGTATTTAGAATTAAGCCCAGTTCAACACTGAGGTCTCTTTTCCCCCATGGCAATGGTCCTGAATACAATCTGTTTTTGTTGCTTTAAACACTACCCAGCTCTAGTTTTCTTTGACAACAGGTTACAGAAGGCAGAGGAGAAAGATGAAGCTAGAGGGCAAGCCTAAGGCCAGAGTCTGAAAGAGTGCTGTGTTAGAGTGTAGACTTTATTCCACAGGCATTGAGGGGGCTATGGAAGATTTTTAGTCAGGGAAGTAAAATAATCAGCTTTTAACTTTAGAAAAATGACTCTGGCAGTAGTGTGGAGGACAGACTAGAAGGGAGAAAGGTCAAATGGCTCAGGAGTGAGTGCATACACAATCATAATTTTCAAATACTATAATTTTTAGTTTGGTATTACTCCAAAGAGTTATTCTTAGACTGACTTTTCCTAAGTCACCCTAACAATATCTGACATTGTACTTTTTTAAACCATGGGAACAACATTTCTCCAGGATGTGGAGAATAGAGGAAAACATGTCTGCATGTCTGACACTCCCTGGTTTTTTTTCCTCCAGCCCTAGAATCTCATCTCAGTGACTCTAGGAAGTCCAAGCATCTTTAGGATCTAGAATATTTCTGATGGTGTCCATCAGGAGAAAGGAGTTGCTTATTACAGTGTTCTCTAGCATTGGCTGGTGGCTCAGTTTATGGCAAACACTTACTGATCAGTGAGGTCCTGTACACTGGTTGTGAAATTGGGGTGTGACTGTTAGCACAAATGCCTCATTTATTGGCAGCCCCTACTGAGAGCCCCAAATTGTGACCTTTGATTGCCTGGATTCAGATGGGTTCAGGTTTCCCTAGTACGGCCACCTATAAATGCATTTACTTAACTTGGGACTTTTTAAATAGAAATTGAGAAGAACCAAAACGCTTTGAATGAACTACACACACATTTATTAAATAGTTAAATAGTTAACAAAGGCACATCAATAACCACTTACAATATATAGAAATATATATAATTAACACAGATACAATTCTCTCTTAACTGCCAATTTTTCCAACAAAGAATTATTCAGTTCTTCAGGTCATGAAGGCTAAAGGCAAAGTTTCGGTCCTGATCTTACTCTTTCCCACCCTCTTCTTGAGAATTACACTGAACCTCGATGGGTTGATCATCTTTTGTAGACATAAGGTCTCTAAAAGCATGCTGACTGCAGAGACTCCTCAGATTCTTTATGCGTCCCCTCAAGTCCAGTTTTTAAAGAACAGGCTGTCTACTTTAGTAGGTGCTATTGCTGCTGTTCATCCACTCTTACTCTATGATTTTTCATCAACCTCTCTTTGCACTTGTACATGCATGCGGTGGGAGGGAGACACCTCCCTCTCTCTCATCAGGAAAACTTGTGATTTTTGTGTGTGTGTCTGTTGCACTTTCCACTGAGTGCCCTGCCTGCCTATGCATTGTGCTGTTTTCATGCACAATACAAAAGTGCTGGGCTACACTAACCAAAACTTCCTTCTTATACTGATTTCTGCATCCACTTCAGAAGGCTGTGCTTTTGCTTTGGACATCTGTTTGTATGGATGGGAATCAACATTTGATACCTTTCACAAACCTCACTCTATGTCCTGGTGGCTGCCCTTTCTATCCAAAGTATTCTGCTTGGAGTTCTTGCCTTTTTTTCCCCAGACACCCACTGTCCTCCTACCTTAGGAAGAAGTGTAAGTTAGGCACTGAAAGGAAAATCTGGGAGCATTCAGTTAAATGGGCAATTCTAATCCAGGAAAGAGCCAAGTAAAAAATCAGCGTGTGTGTGTCCATCTGTTGAATCTTAGCAAGTACAGGCACTGGATTACCCCAGAAATGTAGCCATGGATCAGGCCTGTCACTGTGTCATGCTCTCTGCAGATGCTGACCATATGAATGGATTCTGGTCCATGGAATTTTGGGATGTTCACTATTTAGCCAGTATTTTAGGTTCATGATTCTATCAGAACTTTCCTGACAATAACAAAATTACAAAAGTCTTCTTCTTTTGGCCTTTCAGAGGTGGTGAATGACCACACCACTCATCCATAGGGATTCCGTCATTGCACCTAAATGCTGAGATTCAATACCTAGAAGTTTGCTTTAGTAAAACTCATTTCCCTTATCTATGCATGTGACTGTCTGATATTTGACCACTGGAGAGTCAAGCCTTTTAAAATACAAACACTCCCAGGAGGGGCAGCACATTAAGCACTGCCATTCTTGAACACTATAGTACGATTTGTCTCTCCCACCTCAACAGTGAGTTGCTCTCCATAGCCTAAGATGGCCTACAGGAAAGTTCTGAAGGGGAAAAATCCAGATCTACCTGAGGAAACAGGCCTGATTAAATTACTATCATGGGGCTTCTACAGGGCCAGAGGCCACCATGAGAGATGAGAAAAGGAGGGCCTTAGAAAGATGCTGTAGAAAGAAGTTGAAAAGTACCCAAGACAAACTTGGTTTACATCTGCTTTTGCCTGTGGTTCAGCTTTCTTCCAGCCGACAGAAACTCTGTCTCCACTTTGATGATGGACGGGAATGCCCTGAACTTTTACCTATCATTCAGCAGCTTCAAGGACAAAGACATCAGTTGAATTCTGAAGAGGCCAAAGACTGCTTATAAATGTCTGTATACTGAACTGGTTTTAGTGCCGGGATCATCAGACTCGCATAAACATGTACAACACATCAAAAGGCTCAAAGTTGGCTTATCAAGAAATGCCATTGTGGGAACCACCTTGGAAATAGTAAAGCAGGGCACGAGAGGCAAGGTTGGCTGTATGGGACAGCTGACACTGAATAAGGACCCAGCCTCCTACCTGGCCCTCTTCACTGTCAGAGACACGTCAATAATACTTTATTCTGCCACGGCCTCTGATCCAAACTTTCTTCACCTCAGTTTTCTATCAGCCCAACTCCGGAATGGTGGTTAATGCAGAGAAGTTCCAGATTTGTGTTTTTGAAGTATTTTGAAATCTGACAGAATGAAGTATTACCAAGGTACATTTGCTTTCTTAAAGAACAAAAATGATTATTCTTTTATTCCTGTGCCATTTGTTGAAAATAACCAATTTTTAAGTGAAATAAAACATTTTAATGGAAAAATTCATGCATATGATTGTTATGAAACCATTGATGCCCATCTTGAAAAGGATGAAATGAACACTGGTTTCATATGTTACACTGAGGATGCAGGATAGAAATGAATAACTGGGAAATATAAACTCCTAACAATGTATCTTAGAATATGCCTTAGGATTTCTGAGGCACAATAGAAACCAGTAAGTATTATTTAAAAATTCTTAGTTTTCTTTTACAAAAATACAAGTGTCTTTCTTGTGTTAGTAACTTCAATCCTATAGGAGTAATACATCTAACACAATGGATGTATGATCTAAAAAATTCAAAATACTGAAGGTATATTTGGAAATAAATTTACTCTGTGTATGAAATATAACATTAAGCCAAATCACAAATTTAAATTTTATGTTAGAATTACTAAATATTAGGATTAATATACTAGAACATGAATAGCTTTTACGTGAACTCCTAATGTGTGAATATGGATTCATAAAAAAAGACATAACCAAGAAATTTACACATTTTATTAAAAGAACAAAAAATAAACATGGAAGTAGCATGCTAAAATGAGTTGCATAATGCATACTTTTAAATATAAACAAGCACTACAGCACTATAACTTGAAGAAAACAAAAAAAAATTAAAAGCATCTGCAGTTGAGGGAATGAGCTATTGCATTTTGGAGGCAAAATGTTATGGGAAGAGTTTATATTCATGAAATATTCTGGTCATTATTTAAAGCTATAATTGTTACACAGGGCTAATAATTTTCTTAACTATAAAGTATTTTAAATTGCCTTTTTTCTGCCCAAAATATATGCTTCTATTTTCCACTTTATTCCAAGTTGTTGTTATATGAATGCATAAAATTAGCCCTTAACAAAAGAGTATATTTAGGAGAATCCTGTTTTTAAAAAGATCTTAATTTAAATGATTATAATTTGGGAGCATGGGAACAAATGGCTCATCTTCTAATAATTAAAGCAGAAATAATAGTAATAAAAGAAAACAGAAAACTTATTTTGAAATGGGCATTCCCGAAATCCAATGACATGATGGTCATATCATTCTCTCAACTGCTAGACACAAAAGACATAGTAACAAAATAATTTGTTTCCATTACTAACAAATAGCATCTATGTACAGAAATAAAGCTTTGGAACCATGCTATGACAGATAAATCTTTAGGTTGTGTGTTTGGGAGGAAAAAAGCACTGCTTAATAGTTAGGTTACTTTTAGGTCTTATTACAGAGGTATTTTTAAAAAGTAATATGGTGTAGAAAATGACTAGCAAGGATTTTTGTAATATCTGCAAAGAGCTGTGACTGATTTCACAGTGACGCATTTTTTTTCCATTTAGGTATACCATAATTGAGGATGGGTTCTATTTAAAGATAAAATTTCTCTGGAATAATCCAGCTTTTGAGTATTAATGAGTGATTCTCTTACAGACAAGAACAAGTGGAGGGGCTGAAAACTATATGAATTAGTCAAACTAAATCTTTTCTTGGGCTTATAAAGCCAAAAAATAGAGGTTATTTTTTGGCCTCAGCTATACACATTTGTTATACTCTGTTCCCTAATTTGTTTTACTTATTTAAACACAGCCACTGTGTTTAAGCTCCAGAGAGTGTGATCCAGTGGCTGTCAGCATGCGCACCATGCCATCAATTCATTGAATATCTTTTGTGATGTTGCTAAGGTCATTCCCACTATTTTACAGATGACTTTTTCCTGGCTTAAAATTTCATATCTCTGCTGACCTTATGAAAATGTATTCTTGTGACTTACAGATTCACAAGAAAATGTCAAAACAAGGACAGGTTAAATTGGGAAATTACATTGGTGAAACTCCAATTACATCGGAGTTCCTAACTACAGAATGAATGAATGCTTAACATTCTGTATCAATGGAAATGCTGGTCAGATTGTCAGGCTGTTTGTTGTATGGCTGACTCTAAGCAATTATGGGCTGGGGGAAAAAAATCTAGCCAAGTGGCCCTGAGCTATTGGACAACTGTTAAGGCTTGGATTGCTTTCTGGCTTTGGCTTATTTTTCTTTCTCTGTAAGTGAGAGCTATCAAAATGGGTAGCAATACCAGTACCAACTCCCCCAACCCCAGGTTGGGCTCCTTCTCTAGGGCAAGAACAACATGCCCCAAGATGTGAAGGACTCAAAGTACCTGCTGGTGATCAGATACTTGACCTTTCTAAGCTCCACCTTTCTAGGCCTCATTGCCTGGGGGCAACAAGAAAGTTAAATGGCTATCTGTAGGTGGTATGGGAGCTAAAATTGGCAGAGATAGTCCAATTGAAACATTCTCTTCCAGCTCCTATGTTATGTAAGATTTTGGCTGGTTCTCTTCTGTTTAGTTAAAACAAAACAGTGGGAGGCTGAGGTGGCACAGTGAAGTACTTTGTAATCTGGTAAAGGTAGGTCAGAAAACAGCTTCCACTGAACAGGTATAATGTAAATAAAGCCATTTATAAAGTTGTGCCAGGAGCATTTTTTTCCTTCGTTGAAGGGAAGGAACTGCCTTATGCTGGCCATACTTAACTGTTAAATGAAATCTTTCAGTGGTTGCTAATTTGGCTTTGGTTACTGGATCTTGAAGGAGGAATAGTGGTCAACGTCAACAATTTGATTGTCATTTAAATACTTATTAATTGATATACATATCAACTAATGTATATAGCAGTTGATAATTTTCTGGGAAAGATGAAATCTGATTCGATCATAATGAGAATATCTATCTTGTCATTTACAGGGTATTTCACTGCTTGCAACCATTGAGAAAAGAAAACCTCTACCAGAAACCTGCCTGGTGTGTGTGTGTGTGTGTGTGCGTGCACGTGCACATGTGTGTTTAGGATTAATTTAAAAAGCAAACAATCTTTGCTAGTGGTCCTGCTAAAAGATGAAGTACTTCACTCTTGTTCAGTGCTGTTAGCTGAAGTTGACCTGTTACCTGTTACTAGTCTTCTCTTTTGGTGAACTGTAGCAAACTAGAAAGCCTCCACAACAGTAAAGCAACATCATGCTTTAGGTAAGCCTTATAGCAAAAACACCCTCCTTCTCAAAGTCTTAGAAATAACTCTCTCTTACTAACTTTCCCACTATTATCACAGACTTCTTACATTTAAAAAAAAGCTCCAAGGATTGCTCTCATGGACTATGTACATAAGTGCAAAAAAGGTGTGTCTCACACATTCGCACCCTAACTGAGGCGATCAGTTAACTGCAGCATATGTCTCTTAAACACTGTTAAGGGGTCATTCCACAGTACTTTTACATATGGTTTTACAAATATGAATTCATTTCAAAATATGCTTTAGTCATGCTTTAACCCTCATGTAGATATATTTATGTACATAATTCCAGAAAACAGAATTTTTGCAGCTACAGCTATGCCACTTGAATAGGGTAATTTTGAATAAAGTTACAAAAAAAGGTCAGGTAATATATTATAAATGCAATGATTGTGTTTTGAAGTCTAAATACTGTGGAATAACCCTATCCACACAACAAATTCTATAAACAGTAAAGCCTGATTCTGGAATCCATGTGTTGTAAACTTTTAGACCAAAAAGTCACACAAGGACACAAATTCAGCTTTCACATATGGGACTTTGGGATTTAAAAAAATTCAACCATATATGTTTTCTGAGTTTTGAGCTGTATCTTCTACATGCTCATACTGTCACAAACCAAGTATAGTTTACAAGTAAAATTTTCACATTAAAAAAGTCTAAAGGTAGCCATGTTGTAGTTTTGTTGCCAAAGCAACAAAGATATATCATTAGTTAACAATTATTATTTGTATATAAACTTAAATTTGTTCTTAAACTGTGAACTGTAAAGAATAGTTTTGGACTATAATCTTTATCTTGTCATGCTTCAGTGTCAGTTTAGAACCTATCTAGGTGAGCTGAATACATGTAGTAAAAACTTAAACTTTCTCTAACTCTCCTTCAAAATTAAATCCATTAGTTACTTAGAGATATAAAAAAGTAATAAAATAAAAATCTTAAAAACTAATAATAAGAAAAATGAAAATGTGCACCAATTACTAAGTTGGTGCTCAGAACCTATATTTGTAGTTATATTTACAGTTTGATTAGGCTACCAACTAAATTTGCTAAAAGTTGTTATACTCTTTTACATGTTGTTTATTATATTGCCTTCAATAGGCACTGGTACAATTAGGCCACTATCTTACTAAATCTATTCATCAGAATTGGGAAATCAGATTTCCCTCATAAATTTTATCTATCTCTACTTTAACATGTGTGAAATGTACGAGAGAGAAAAAGAATGAGGACTCCAGTTTCTAATCATTCTGTGCATCACAGCCTACCCTATAGGCTAAAAGAACTCAGAAAACTTGTAACTGTATTTTACCTAAGAACATCCTCATCTACACTCTCCAAAGAGGGGGAAAAAGAACCAAATAACATTTCAAGTAGCACATGAGCCTTCTCTCTTATTTAATAAAATGTAATGTAAATGTTGGTCCTTATTCAGATATCACTATGCCATTTAAAACAGATTCAAGTTGTAAAGATTAATTTCATTTGGTTCCTGCTGATGGCAGGGAGGAGGTACTTGCTTTGCTTTTTCCCAAATCGGAGAGCAGGTAAGCTGAGGCCTTCCATTAGTGAACACAGCCTAATGGTGTAGGACAACACTTCTGGCAAGATCAAAGTGCTTTAGCGTGTTCAAAAACGGATGGAGGAGATTGATGAAGTAGAGAGAAGATGGCTTTCCACATCACAATTAACTACAAATTAAAGACTCTACTCTAGAAAAGTGAAATGAAATGCAACAGCTGGTTGTGGAATCATGCTGCAATTGCAAAAGTAAATACTGTATTTAAATAGCAATTTTATGAATCCATTTATTTTAATTTAATCTTAATCCGTCTTTAAAATATACTTATGTTATGGTCACATAGTGCTTTTTTTTTAAAAAAAATTGACACTACTAAAACCCTCTTAAGGGATAACTTTTAGATTATTTTCTCTGTATACATGACCCGTTTTATCCAAGTTTCGGCACTCTTGCATATTTTTGCAAAAGGCTGAGAGAAATGGACAAAAACAATAATTTTGGATAAATAAAAATAGAGGCCCTTGTAAAATACAAAGCTTATAAAATGTTAGCTAAGAATCACAAGTGGTTAGAATTTTATATATACAGTTCATCCATTAAATTTTCGTTTAGAGTCACTGATTAGTTTTGTGACTTGTCTTTTTTAACTGGAAATTTATAGTCTAATGACTTATCTTCTTTTTTTTCTCAAAGATAATTTGAATAAGTCATTGCACAACTATGTTAACGAGTGCTATCTTAAAATTGCATTTTTCTCAAAACTGTTGAGTTTGATCAAAACTTTAGGGCTTTGAGCTTTCTTTCTTTAAATTCACTTACAAAGCAACTTTTAAATGCCAACAATATAGAGAATTGTGGCACCAAAAATACAACTACTCTGAATATCCCTCACTGAACCACTTCCTAAAAAATAAGTCATTAATATGTCTTCCAGTGCTTAAAGCAACATGAAAACAGCTGTACTCTAAGTTTATTTCTATGTACATCTTTGTCAAAAGTTGAAAAAGTTACATGAGATAGTACGTTGCATCAAAATGTCGAACTATGCAAAAGTTCATTTTGCACAAAAAAAATTCCCATCTCCTTTAAGGAATACATCCAGACTAGCTCAAGTGCCTCCTTCCTGGATTTACGTTAATCAGATCTGCCTTTCCGGAGAGGCACTGGCACAGATTAGACAAAACGCAGTTCCATACACAAGGAATTTCAAAAAGGCATACTCTACTTTCTTCCATGGCAATGTTAAGATTTCAGGAAACAGAAATTAAGTGGTTCAAAGAGTCCACAGGTAAAAGTCAGGATAATTCTTGATCTCTAACTCCAGGCAACACTATTAACAGATGACAGTGACCCAATACAAGCAAGACTGTTTAGATATCATTGTTGATCAGGATTTAGATTGATAATTAAGATCAACAGTATATCAACTACCAGAGAGCTAAATTTGCTCTCTTAGATTCTGAGCCAAATCTGCTTTGGGATAGAGTCTCAAATGTTCTTAAGCACAAACTGTGAAAAGGAAGAACAGTGGGAGTTGGTAGGTATTTCTGAGTCCCACAGTGGCTAGGTAGCCTTGGGCAAGTCATATGCCTTGGGCCTCAGTTTCATCAAGTGTGAAAAGGTTTTTGCCAACTCCATTGTTCTGCGATTCAAACACTACTAGCCGGCTTAAGGTATCATAAGTCAGATTTTCTCTTTGCTTGTCATTTTCATGAAGGAGCAAAACAACCTCTTCATACATATCAAATTTGATGGTTTTATACTTTCCAGTAGGGGAATGTATCTTTACTAGAAAATATTAAATCTATCTAAGTTGATGTAAAATATATGTTTCCACCACTGTATAATAATAGTAATGTTAATAGCTGACTAGAGTGGAGGAGGTATGCCACACACCACAGGAATCAATTAATCACTATTTTACTTGGTTGTAAAATTATTTCCTAAGTATTAGTAATGTGAATTCAGCTCAGTTCTGTGGAGTATAGCCACTCTGTTTCATCCAAAGGGTGCTAAAACCCCTCTTTGTTATAATTTTCAAACACATATAAAGGCAAATGAATCCAAACAAAAAAAGAGGCTTGGTTATGACGTGAGAGAGTCTGATGTTAAAGTTTGGGCAGGAAACACTTGTCATATATCATGAGCACTTGTTCCTCCTCTGAAGTGTTTAACAAAACTGGAAACTCAGTTGAACTGAAGCTAAATACGACTGCAGACATCTTTCCTAGTTCTTTTGAGTAAATCAAAGAATAATTTTAAACCCCTCCCTGGCCCTGGCCCCGCCATTTCTCCAAACCTGTACTCAGGCTCCCTCTGTGATTAATAGAGAAGATTGTCCATTTGGGGAGGAAAGGCCTCATTTGGAACCAATTCTCTTTCACCCTGACTGACTTTTGCTAGATTGCATCTTATTATTCAAAGAATAGTCTAAAGAGCATGAGCCATTTGCATTTGGAAAATGGCACTTGTGTAAAAGGTTCCATTGCAATGGTTTCACACACTTTCCTCCAGTATGTAAGAACTATCTCCTGTCTCTCCGTTTGATTTGTAACCTGTAATTAGCATTCCTCTAAGCCCCCAATACCAGTTTCTCAGCTGAAGATGACAAATGGTTCAGTTTTAGACACTCAACCTAGGAGACAGGATTCTTGAGCCACAAGAAAATGTAATGGGCACTTTACATAATTTTAATATAAATGACAAGAAATTCATTTAAAAGTAAGTTCTTATTTTCCAAGCTATTTAAGAGGAGTGAATTAGGGGTTAATGTTTTAAGAAGTTCCTTGCTTTGTGCAGGTAATTATTCCTCTCTCACAAAAAATCTAGTAATTTGGTTGTATTATGCAACATCAGATCTGCAGGTACAAATTATACACATGCATGTTTATGAACAGGTTTGGTGCATACTCAAAAGTGAGGCTTTTTAAGTGTCTGCCCCAAGAAACCTACAGAAATATTCTAAAGAGAGAGAGAGCATATTAACATGAACCTGTCATGTTTTTCAAGCACATATACTTCTGTTTCCCACTAATAATATTTTAGTTGAAATCAAACACCATACATTTACAGCAAAACACTACAGTATGTGAAAACCTAACACAACACAACACAATACGATATGATAACAGGAAAAATGGTACTGAATATATGTGTTACATTCTAAACCAACCCAATAGACTATTATGTAAACAAAATAGTAAGATAACACTTCAAAAACAGATAAACATTTATCCACCAAGAATGTATAGTAAGCCAACAGTTCACTGTGGAAATGCACTTAGCATGGTTACTGGAAAATCACAAAGAGTAATGCAACAAGTTACAGAATTTTATGGTCATGTTCTACTTGATAATTCAAATAAGATGAATGGTAATTATTAGTTTTCTATCTGTGTTTTGTTTTAACATCTCCATTGATTTTTAATGCTTTATTTTTTATTTGAATTTGTTGGCTTGTATCTTTGCTTTGCTTAATATATTGACTGCACCACACTTATTGTTGTGTTGGTAGAAGAGGACATACGAGAATACATATAGAAAGGCCATACGGAGGTTCTCACGGAGAGATTCCGATACTCCATAATTCTGCTGTTCAGAACTTCAACTGAAATGGAAAACAAAAGAAAGAGTGAGAAATATTGAAGGGTTATTGAACTAGGAGTCAGGAGACTGCGGTTCTTGTTCCAGTTCTCTGGGCGAACTATGCCAAGACATCCCCCACTCTGAGTTTCAGATTGTACATCTGCGAAAATGGGGCTGTTGGAAATGATCGCTAAAAAGCCATATAGCTGATAGACTATGGTTCCCATTGAGTGCTAATGCGGAGAACTGCCCTAAGTTAACAGAGACACACTCCAGTTTTTATGGCATCATCTATTCAATGCCAAAACTTTTTGCTGAACATCCACCCATTTGTCCACCTCTTCCAACTGGCAGGTATTGAGAAAACATGTTTGATACCAAACATTTTGTAATATGCAAATGTTAAATAAACTTTAAACTTTTTATCTGAATGTTTTACAGCCAAGCAGAAGCCTAAGTGTGAAATCTAGGTATATAGTATTGCACAAAATTACATTTTTGAACTTTGGAGAAATTTTCAACACCTGTTACATATTGAAGTGATTATGTTCTGCCAAATACCTCTACATTTTCTAACGGAACCAAGCAAAAAGGAATCACTCTTCCCAAAAATGTTCTGTCGGAAAGTTAATTATATTTGAAGACTTGTGTTTACCTTGATGTGAAGCAGCCCATTAGAACTAGGCAAGTGTTGGTAAAACCTACATTCTCATGTTTGGTGCTATTTCCAAGTTGCCACTATCCCAAATGACACCCCTGAAAACTATTTCAATTTATAGCTCCTTCAGCTTTCCCATGTACTCAAAGGTGTCTTTTAAAAACATTCCTTATGATTGAAGGCACCTATTTATTTAATGTACAGTCAGCTATCAGCTCTGTCTAGAACAGTTAGTGCTCTGGGCCTGTGTGTCCTCCACAGGAAAGAAGGGCTAGCTGGGATCTTGAGAACTAGTCCATCAGGGGACAGAACTGCTACCTCCTTCAACCAAATGATACACTCCAGGTGTGAGAACTTCAGACTTTCAATGACTAAGGTATGCTATTCAGAGTTGGTACACTATTTTAATAAGTCCCTAGAATTAATTAAGATACCCAGGAGTCTTAAGTGGCTTCAAAAGTCACACATTCCAAATGAACGACTGAGCAAATTAAACATGTGCCACTATGGGCTCTGGACCAGGCAAAGAGGAGATCAAGGGTGAAGGGGAAAAGTCCAACAACAACAACAAAAATTTTAAAAAAAGAAGACATGATTTGAATGAAAATAATGGTTACTAAATTATGTCACTCAAAATTTAAAACAGCTGGAGCAACTCTGATGGACTTACATGGGAAGCAACACAATGCAGCAGACTGTAAAAGCACCATTTTCCACAATGTCATAGGAGAAGCATATTGCTTACTGTCTTTAAGATAATGATTTCAGTCAAATCCTGACAAAATTATTGTTTTAACTTCAATAAAATAATGAAGCTGTAAAAACGTTAAAGAGTTAAAATTCAAAAGTGATCTGTGCCTTTGGCTAACAAATCGTATTCCTTTAATAATAGGAAAACATTTCAGAATTTGTAAGCTCATTGGGAAAATACAGTACCAGCTCTCATTTCCACATTAAAAAATTGCATATTTGCTCTCACATTTCAATTTGGAAAATTTAGAATGTATAAATCAAGCTCTAAGTTACAAGCAATGTCTATTAATGAAAAATGAAAGTATTTACCAAAGCCTTTAGCAAATGCAATTGTGTAAATAAAAATATATAGCCTATAAATATTATTTATATTAATACTTAAAGAAACTTACTGTTCTACTGGTAACTTCTACATCTGTGAAACAAACATGCTGCTATTCAGTTCATCTATTGATAATTGGGGTATCTATAGTAGTAAAAAAGATTTTAGATTAAAATAGTTTCTTGAGAGAATTCTGTTTATTTTGTTCACTGCTTGGACATGGTAATCAATAACCATAATAAATTTCACAGAAAATTTTAGACATATTAACCGTTTGTGCTAATAGTTAATTTAGCATAGCAAAGATTAGAAAGTGGTTTGTTCCTCCAGTGAATTAATCGCTCTGTATACTTTATGGTTATCATACTTGTAATTTAAACAGCAGTAGAACTTACAGTCTGTAACATGGTTACCACTCTAATAAGGCAAAATGGCCATAACATTATACAATAATTATTATATGTATCTCCTTACAATTTCAAGACTCCCCCCAAATTTATAATTTGCTTTGTGACTCTGCCTGGAAATACTAAAGCAAATGAAAATCAAAATAACACAAGCACACCTAGCGTCCATATGAGAAGGAATTTCTAATGTAATCACTGAGAAATGATAAGTATATCTGTGCCTTGGAAAGAAATGAAATGTGGTATCTTGCTTTCTTTCCAGTGGATCTGAAGGTAAAGGTGATGATTGCACTGTCAAAGTTCAAACACAATAACCAAAAATGCCAGTAAAATAAAATAAATTCTTCTCTTGACCAATGAAGAAGCATTTAACAAATATTAATATATATTTGAGGATTGGTACAATAGCAATAATCAGATAAAGAATATCAAGATCAACATCTAGTAACTGATTAAAAATGAGTAAAAGTCTGCTTATTAATCTCAGGATGAATAGCAAAGCACATCACTCTAGAATACAAGCAAAAATAAAACTTCTAAGGCCGGGCGCAGTGGCTCATGCCTGTAATCCTAGCACTTTGGGAGGCTGAGGCGGGAGGATCGCTTGAGGCCAGGCGTTCGAGACCAGCCTGAGCAAGAGTGAGACCCCGTCTCTAGAAAAAATAGAAAAATTAGCCACGTGTGGTGGCACATGCCTGTAGTCCCAGCTACTCAGGAGGCTGAAGCAGGAGGATCGCTGGAGCCCAGGAATTTGAGGTTGCAGTGAGCTATGATGATGCCACTGCACTCTAGCCCAGGCCACAGAGCAAGACCCTTTGTCAAAAAATAAAAATAAAAAAATAAAATAAAAATAAATAATAAAAAAACTTCTAAATATGACACTTGCTTAAGAAACGCATAAGAATATGAAGCAATGTCTCTCACCAATCCAAAAAGCATATACTGTGCCTTACCAACACATTGTAGTTATCTAGGTCTGAACAGGTAAAATAAATGGCCAAACCTGATTGCCTGTAGCTGTTGCAGCGAAGGGAACGCTGGTGGCGGGTGTTGTTGCTGCAGACATAGTGGTAGGTGTAGCACCGTGCATCATGGGCACTTTCAGTAGGAAACCATGGAAGCAACACACAGGAGAGTGGAGCATTTACGCAACCATGACATATACGATGGAATGGGGCGTGGTAGGTATCACAGCAACAAGCCATGTGACATCATCATGATGGACACATCAGGGTGCAACATGCAATCACAGTGTAAAGCAACACAGCATGGAAGGGGGAAAAATTAAAAAAGAGAAAGGGGAAAGCCAATTATAGTTACCATTAAGGAAAACAGAACATTCTCAACATTTAGTAAGTTTTTGAGCAGAATCACATTGTGGTTGGCTCAAAAGGCCAAATTTTCAGAAGGGGTTATAATGAGTGCATAAGAAAAAAAATCTGATATTACCAGGGCTATCTATCTGAAGGTAGTTAAGCAGACAGGTAACTGGACTGCACATTCACAAGGGGATTAGGGAATTTTAAATTGGTGTTTGGGTTCACTGACTTACGGACATGAGTGCTGTCACTAGATTTGCAGGTCCAAAGGGATAGTTATATGTATACTTACCTGATCTGCATGCCAAAAAGTGGTATTTTGATTGGTGAGTATGTGGTAGGGGAGCAGATATGAAGAATATAGTGAACTATGTGTGCAGGTTTTTAAGTACAACTCTGGCAAACTCTTGGAAACTTTGGCTATTTATCATACAAATACATGGAGTACTTCATAGTAAATCTTGTCTTCACAGCAAATATTATAGCTACAATGGCTAGCAGCTGCAAAATCTCTTTCAGGATGTTTTCGCTTTGCCTTTTCTAGTTTCTTTCTCATTTTGAAAGCTTTTTGGATGCTCTTCTAATTTCTAGCTCATTTTGGAAAGCAAACCAGGGAATTAATGTGTGAATGGCAAGCATGCGTATATAATAATTTTTCATGTCTACATCGATTGAATTCAGATTTCCTGAAAGTCTACAGAGAAAGTAAATGGCCAGAGAGAGAAAAATTGACATATGCAATGTCATAGAAACTGAAAATGTACCCCAAATGGTGATTAACAGCAACTCCATAGTTATCTCTTCCACTCATCTCTAGTTACCCATTACCTATAGCCATCCCTTATTGTCTTACATGCCAATTCTAAAAGCACTCTTGTTTTCCCTTTGGGATCGTGGCAACTGTACAGGAAGCAGCACCACTAAAGCATGCAGTTTACATTCCTAAGCAGAGTCCTGAAGGTGAAAGGACAGAGGAACATCCCCAAGAAAACAATCACAAAATGTGAAGGCAGAGACACATTTTTCCAACTTCCAGAAGTCTGTTCTTCTAATTATATGCATATAATGCTCCTATTAGTATCAATGTAACTGTTGTTAGTTCCTACAGGGGACAGACAGCCAACCCTTCAATAACAGAGGCCTCACCTCTGTTGCCAGGGTTCAGATATTGATATGTTAGTGAGTGCTGCTACTATGTAGTGGTCATTTTGATCTTTTGTTTTATCTCAAGAAGCCTGGTAGTAGTGCCTTTTGGGCTCTGCATCTACTCTGGTCCATCAATGGGATGGTGGTCAAGTTGTTGCAAGATCTCAAAAAGGATGGGAGGAACACTGGATTGATATGAGATAGTGGGGTGGGATGGGGTGGGATTATTCCTCCTTGCGTTGAACAGAGTTATTTTCCCCTGGTCTGTTCCTGGTGTCCACGAAGACTATAGGAGCTGTGAACTCCCAGTTCCTTTTCTCATCCTCTTCAGTGTTAGTGATTGCGTTGGTGGGTAACTAAAAGATCTGTGTGCAACTGGTTGTTAAAAATCACATAACGCCCAAAGAAATGATTCTGTTGTGCCTAGTTTCTGTGCAGATGGTGCTTCAGCCTAGAACACTACAGAATTTGTAAGGGAGCACTGCAGAATGCTCTACCTTTGCATGACTTATCCTTTCTCACCATCTGAGTATTGAACGGTTTACATTGTATGGATAACTTTTGGGGGCAGTAATTGTTTCATTTTACTTTACAAATTATACATTTGAAGTATTTTATAATTTTTAAATAATAGATGTAAAGCTAAGAACAAAACTGCCCAGTCTAGCCAGGTAAAGAAACGTGTTTAAATATTCCAGTTGCTATTTTTAGGGTAGAAATAAAGAAATGACAGGGTCAGTATTTGGCCACAGTGGCAACCAACTAGGATTTGAAAAAGTAGGACTATTTTGATTCCACAAAGACATGAAACAGAAAGCACCATATTAAACCTTAAGTACTCAGAAAATGTCCAGCCACATCTTTCAGTTACTCATCTATTTCATAGTCACAACAGAAAAACACATTTTTCAGATTAGAAAAAGTTGAGAATTTTTATACAAAACCTACCAATACTTGAAGTGGGTGCCATGCACAGTATTGGCCCTGTACACCATGCAGAAAAGCGTGGAAAGTAAAGAAAAGAGATATTTTCATTATTAAAGGTTTACTGATAGAAATAAATTTTAACTAGAAAGATATTTTCTTTGCAATATCAATTAATCAGCACATGCAAATCCAGTAATCTCCCATGCTTACGATTACAGATTAGCTTTAAGATCACAAACCCAGGTAATCAAAGTAATTCTTGGATTCTTAGGTACAAAAATGATCTTTAATTTTTCTCTAAAGGAATTACATCACTTAAATTACATATTTTAGACAAATATATCCTAAATAACTTTTATCATAAAATGGAGAGTTTTAATTTATTACACATTTTTTCAAAATATGCTCCAGGATCTGGTATCTGGTGCCCATATTTCTATCCAGAGCATTAATCATGAACACTGCCTCTTCTACCTTATTGTAACTGAGGACTTGAGTATGAACAAACAAATAAGCTTTCCATTAAGAGGGGGCTCTCAGCTGGATAGCTTTTTATTTTGCTATTAATTAAGGGGAAGGGGATTCTTCTGACATTCTTGCTTATAAATCTAGATTTTATATTAGCCAAATCTGGCAAGGAAAAGTCTAACTTCTAAACAAAGTAAGTGTAGTATTAAGAAAACCTAGAATGACTTTGAATAAACTTCTGGCTTAAATTTTTCTATTCAATTTGGTGGAAAACTATCATGCTATTAAATATAGTTGAACGTAGGAGGTAATGTAAAATATGCTGCAAAATGTCAGAAAAATATAATAAAAATTTTTTATATTACCTGGTTCAAGGGTTAGAGGCTAAAACTACCTGTTTTATATATACTATACTGTATTATACTCTACTATACTATAAATTTAAGGGCAGTTTTTTTATAACTACCTTTGGCATATCAACGATATGTAGACCACAGATTTTCATCATACTGAAGCTGGAAACTTTTTTTTGACAGCAGACCACTGTCTCTGAAAGTGATACCTAAGAGTCAAGGAATTAGTTTGAGACTGAACCAAGTGACTCAATCATAAGAAGCAAAAAATAAGAAATGCTAAAAAGAAAAACGTTGATACCTTTTCCTTGTTTGATTTTAAACCATTAATTTTCAGGAATCATAGAAAAACAGGTTGTTCTAGATACCAGCAGGTCAAGCATAACTGACTAGATTTATTTCTAATCAAAATATATGTCAACGGTCCTCTCATAAAAGCTCTTTTGAAGCTGCTTTGCATTATATACATTCACAACATTACTAAACTCACCACAGTGCCCAGAGCTGTGTACTCACCTGCAGGGATAAATGCTGGCTGTGGGAGCTGCAGGTTAGCCAGAGCCTGTTGGCAGTGGAAAACACTGGGATTAAAGACCGGGGTGGCACCATTGGTCTTTTCAAGTGCCGATCTCTTTGGTATCAGTTGCAGCGCACCAGGCTGTAGGGCCTGTGGGGGAAGGATGGATTAATCATTACTATCAGAGAAAGTAAAACGCATACACAAACCAAACAAGCAGGTATGGCCCAGGAATCCTCTGTAAGGGTATCCATTGAGCAAGACTTTGAATAAACAGTGGCCTCACAGCAAGGTAACCAACTGTGATTAACCAGTCAAACTAGAAGAATAGATATTCCAACAGAAAAAAAAAAAAACTTTTCAAAAAAAAAGCTTTTCAACTTCACTAATTTAGACCTCATTGAGGCACGATGCAACAGAAAGCTATTACAGCAAATAATCATTTAAAATTAACATCTCAGGGATGCTCATCTATTAATCTACAAAGGTGCGATTAGCAAAAGCAACAGATACAGGAGGAAAGAGATTTCTGCCAGTTAAAATTCCAATATGGATCTAAGAGACAAATGGTAGATAGGTCATAAAACAGATGTTGGTAGATCAGAGTCTGACACTCTAGCCCCATAAAATAAAATCCAATTAATACAAAGACTTTAGGTTCAAATCCTACAACTGTATATTTCCTAACTAACATGTAAGGACAAAGCAAATGAATCATTCCTCCCTCACCACCTACCTTAGCCAGATAGTTAGCAAAATGTATATAGTTCTCATTTACAGTGGCTTACTGTGCATTTTGCTACATACCAGATGGTTTATTAAGTCCTTGTAAGGCTTAATTCCAAAACTTATTAGCATTTTAAAAACTTTTCATGTCTACAATCCTTTCAAAATCCCACTATGCTTATGATACTTAGTCAAACTTGCCTGTGGATCAGATTCATTGGAGAAGTTTAACATTACTTTACAATTTTTTCTCAGCAAATTGCACATTATTTAAAAAACATGTCCCAGCAACAATTCAGTATGCTTCAGATTCTTAGGGAGACACAAACATTTGTACTAAGTAGCCTTACATGTGCCAAAAATGGTCATGCCATGACCTCCTTCCTGTGGATAACCAAGGCCTCAAGGTATCTCTATTTTCTTCTGGGAACTTTGCTGTCAGTAAAACTATTGTGAGGTCTGTTATTTATTTCAGCCAATTTTGACTGATTTCAGCTGATGTAGACAAGCTTAGACCGGTTTCAACCAGATTTGACCGGTTTCAACCAGACAAAACTTAGACCAGTTTCCACTGGACTAAACTGGTTTAGAACAGTGTCAGCCAGTCTAGACCAGTTTCAGTGGGTTTAAACCAGATTCAGCCAGTTCAGAATGGCTTCAGCTAGTCAAAATGGTTTACAACAGTCTGGTCTGGTTACAGCTGGTATAGACTGGTTTCTTTTTGCTTAGTCCAGTTTAGATTGGTTTCAACCGCTTTAAACCAGTTTCACCCAGTTCAGCCTGGTTTTAGCCAGTTTAGAACAGTCTAGAATAGTTACATCTGGTTTCAGCCAGTTTGGGCTGGTTTCAGCTACTTTGGACTGGTTTCAACTGGTGTAGACCAGTTTCAGCCAGATTGGTCTTGTTTCAGTTGCTTTAGACTGATTTCAACTGGTTTCAGCTGGTTTAGACTGGTTCCAACCACAACTGGTTCCCACTGGCTTAGTCTGGTATGGAGTGGTTTGGGCCAGTTTATACTCATTCCAGGAGGTTTACACTGGTTTCAGCCAGCTTATTTTGGTCTAGACTGGTTTCGATTGGTTTCAGCCAGTTCAGACCAGTTTCAGCTGGCTTAGTTGGGTTTAGAATGGTTTCAACTGATTCAGACCAGTTCCAGTTAGTTCCAGATTCAGCTGGTTCAGAATGGTGTCAGCTTATTCTGGTCTAGGCTGGTTTCAAATGATTTCAGCTGGGTCAGACTGGTTTTAGCCTTCTTAGTCTGGTGTAGACCAGTTCCAACTGGCTCCAGCTGGTTAGGCTGGTTTAGACCAGCCTCAGCCAGTTTACACTGGTCTGGATTGGGTTAGACCAGTTCCAGCCATTTTATTCTGCTTTTCAGCTGGTTCAGAGTGGTTTATTCCGGTCTAGACTGTTTTAGACTGGTTTAGACTGGTTTCGGCTGGTTTAGACCTCTTAAGTCTGCATTAGACCCATTATAGCCAGTTTAGACTGGTTTAAGCTGTTTTCAACTGGACAGGTTTCATGTGGTATAGACCTCTTTTGACTAGTTTAGACCCTTTTTTTTTTTACTGGTTTCAGTTAGTTTTGACTGGTTTCAGCTGGTTTCACCCAGTTAAGACCAGTTACATCTATTATGGACTGTTTTCGGCTAGTTTCAGCTGGTATCGACATGTTGGAGAAATTAAGTATGTTTGGGTTAGAAAGCAGATGTGAGAGTCACTCTCATATGGGCCAGAGATTGATTTATACTGTGAACTGTGAAGTTCAAGTTGCAGCAAAATAAATTTCAACTCCATATGAGGTTCACCTTCTTAATAGGGATGTTTGAAATTAAATGTATCTCTCTCGTGGAAAAGCAAGGTCTCTGCCATGGAACTCTGAAGTATAAATGTACATGAGAAGATCTAGCTCACACTGCATCTCCTCAGCTTCAGGGTCATATAAGTGTTTTCCCCACAGCCAGGGAACATGAGGTTTCCTGAAGGTTTTATCCCCTATTGCAGTTGTTATACCCTGTTACATGCGGACATGTCCAGGTAGAGAAAGAAATAAGTATCAAACAGCACATCAAAATAATTGACAGTTGTGACAAAGTTGAGTAGCAGAGCTCCTTGTTCTCAACCTGTCCTACTGTAGTGTTACAAAAATATTTTCCCTGCTTCCTACCTTTCAGTATAATTACGCAGAACTAACTTTCCCCACAATGGACTTGCCAGGGCAACTTAAAAGCCAGGCCTCTTCTCCCAACCATGTAGAAATTTTCCCCCAGCCTTAGCAGGCTGCTGCCTTTGTTCTCAATACCATGCCTCCAAAAAGGAAAAATGACGTTAAATTAACCTTTGGGAAATTATAAACTACTTAATATCCCATCTTTCAAGTGCTCTGTTGTGGAAAGGCATTAAACATGTTAGTAGCAAAGCACCCATGAAAGTGGCTCATAGAGCAGAGAGGCAACTTTCTGCCTTTCTAGGATATTAACAGTAGTTAGACTATAAAAGCACTCAAAAATAATTTACTGTTTAAACCATATAATTTAACCTTTCTCAGAAAATAGGAGAAAGAGAACAGTAGGTTAAAATCATTAGTAAAGCTTTTAAATAATTATCTTTAGAAAATTGTAGTAAATAAAGTAAAATAAATAAGTTCTCTCTTTTCCGGCTAATAACCTTGGCTATTCATATTAAGGTCCACTCACAACTATCCAAAATTATGGTTACAGGATAGTAGACAAATTGGGGAATACATGAATCATTTACCCTAAAACAGGCCACAAGTCCAGGCCCGTTCTTACCATCGCAGTGGCAGCTGAATGGTTCATCTGGTGATGAGCCGCCTTGAGTTTGGCTTGCAAGTGTGCAGGAGGATGAAAGTACTTGCATTTCTCTCGGGAGCATCGACCTTTGATGTAATCCATGCAGATTGTCACAGTATTATCACTCGCTTCAATCATGGAAAGATCTGTAGGGTGAGCATAGCGGCAATCATTCTCCCCACGGGTACAATTTCCACGCTGAAATTCTCGGCAAACCTTAAAGAGAAAAACACACACACACACACATACATTGATGACTGGAAGGTGTCTGGTTTTTTTTTTTTTGCCAGTTAATGTAAGAGTAATTGTATATATTTTGTATATGTTATTTAGGAAAAATCTAAAAAGATGAAGGATGAGGTATAGCCATATTCAGTATGAGATGTAAACAAAGACAGAATTTCTATCCCTAGAAAAAAAAATTCCATTCTCCCCAAAGAAAAATTGTCTGTTTTCCTTATATTGAAATAAAAGCATGTAAAAGTATTATCACAACCCAATTTTAATCCTCCAGTTAATACACAGCCTTAAGTGTAATTCATTTTTTTAAGGTCCAAGATGAGTCTTTATCACCCAGCAATGCACTGGTGGTTTTCCACAGCCAACTTGTGAACCATGACTGAGTTACATGTACAATCAGATTCTATTACAATACATTAACCAGGCATTTAAGGGGCTGTCAATGGAGCTTAGTTTGTAAGAAATTAACTAATTATTTATTTCAATGTTCAAAGAATGACAATTAAGGGAAGACTGAAAGACTTCAATAAATCAAAAAGCTGTTTGAAATTTCTTTTAAATTTTCTTAGGCATCAAGGGATATTTATTATCTAGTACATCATTCTTAAAATGGAGAAAAAGGTTTACACACTATGAGATTCATTTACATTCTGCATTCCTATAACTTTACATTCTGCAATCATAGAGAATTATATCAGTCTACTTTTTTTTCAGTTTCATTGTTCTAGCAAGTAAAGACTCATTAACAAACATAGTAATCCCATTCTGTAAAGCTGTAGTCTGAGTACAAGGAGCATTTCCACTGAGGCTTCCTGTGCCATAACAGCCAGGGGTGGGGAACCTGTGGCCTCAAGCCCACATGTGGCCCTCCAGATCCCCAAGCGCAGCCCCTCAACCAAATCCAAACTTCCCAGAACAAAAAAAGGATTTGTTCTGTAAAATTTGGATTCAGTCAAAAGGCTGCCAAAATATACTATGACTGGGTATACTTAAAACATCATTTCACCTACTATACAACTGAATCAATGCACTTCATAACAGGGTATGATTACAGTAGTAAAATGTTTAACATTTTTCTGAGGTTATATTCCATTAGCTAAAAAACTTGGGTACACTTATTTAAAACATTCAACACACTGGGCTCTGAGAATGTTACTTTATGCATAAGGTTAATATCTATCTTACAGATATACATATATATTTCTTCACAGATACCTCCAGTTTATCTGAACGCATCAGTTTTGGAACAGCAGCTCCTGGCAATGCGAGAGGTGGATTTCCAGAAATCATAATAGGTGTGTTTGGTAAAAGTTCGGCAGGAACCAGGCCCATCCCAGGATGAGGCAAGTAAGGATTGAAAGCCATGGCAGGATTAGCTGCAAGTGATGGAGTCATAGGAAAAGAAGTCTGTATGTTTAAAAGAGAAAAAAAAGGTGTTAGATGTAAACAGATTCTTCCTATTATTCTATTATTACACAAAGGAGGCATTCTTTCAGAAATATCAGAATCCTAACCCATATCAACATCTACCATTGTTTCTTCTGATTTATTTTTAGTCTCATACTAATTCCTATACAGAAGTTGCTTTTAAACCAACAAATCTCTTTAAGTAACAAATTTATTGATAAGTTGATAAAACAAGCCACATGGTTTTTTAACAGTTGTGAATTAGCCAAATTAAATCTCATTGGTAGAGTCTGTTCCACATGTGTCTCCTTTTGTACCTAAAATCCCTGTCACCAATGCTATCACATATACAACGATCTTCCTTGTCTCCTACACAGGCATGACCTTTGCAGGCAGACTTCAGGTACTCCTGAAAACCCCCTTCCTCCCACCCTCTTCCTTTCTCCTGCCTATCAGTACTGCTTGGCTCACAAAGGCTGCCTGTCCTACCACAAGTCCCACCTGTACTACCAAACACTGGCCTTGCTTCTCTCTTCTTGGCCCACTGACAATAAAAAGAGCAAAAAGTCGAGGACTAAAGGGATAGATTAGAAAAAGCGTTTTAACAACTTCTTGCCATCTTCCTAAAATGAGATTGGTATGGTCATTATATTTCACTATTTTTTTGGTTAGATGTCCTGTTTCACAAACTAGTCTGACTTGCCTAGCCTTGTCTTTATCTAGGGGGCCAGATGATACTCACAGTTCAAAACAAGGCCCTAGAAATGCTACAAGGATCCCTGTGAGGCAGGAAGAGATAAGATAACAGGATTATATGGTACATAAACTAGGGCATAACTTGTAATGAAAAGCCTTAGAAATGCAAAGGGGTGTTACTGGTTTTTCCATTTTTAAAAGTCCTGGACTCAAAGAGTTTAATATGTATATTGCCTTTATTAACTATAACCAAATAATGTATCACTTTATTGTGCTGTTTTCCAGTTTGTTCCACATGTGAGCATCTTTTCTTCTCAATGTGGTTATACTTTCTTTGATTTCTCCCCTATAGTAACCAATATTTAGTGAATGACTGACAGATATAATCAATGATAAATTTTAAAAATAAATTTTAACAATTTAATGAATGAATAATAAATCATGACTAAATGTATTACATTTCTAATAGTGACTCTATAAGGTAGTTGTTGTGTAACTGGTGGTGTCTCACTGTGTATTACTAATTGCATGTATCCTTTTTTGCTTTTTTGATTTCCTTTCACTAAAAACATAATGAATCTGTTGCATTGTCAAGCTGAGCCCATACCTGCTAAATCACATTAATAGGAACAGCTCTAAATACAGGTAGAATAGGAGGCTGTGGACTACGAAGTGAGGAGCAATATATACTCATTGTCCCACCCTCACACAGACTTGAAATTGTCACTAGCACAGCATTCCAAGAAGCCCCTGTTATAAACCACATTCAGCTTGGAGGGAAGTGCTCCCACATTAGCACTCTATGTTACAGGAGTTTATCCAATTAGCTGATTGGTACATTAGGAAGGGTAAAAATAATCTAGCCCCCCAAACTGGCAAGACTCACTAGGGTGAGTACAGAAGGCATGGTGGCCAAGAGCCTGAAGAGGAAAGGGACAAGACCAGGTGCCAGAAAAGATGATGGAGTAGTCAGGGGAGGGGCTTTAAGGTTTGGGGAACAAATAGCCAAGGGCTGACCCAGCCCAACTAGGTATCATGATTTAAGAGGCTACAGGGATATGGGATACTTCTCACCAAATGAGAAGTGAAGCTCAGGAATTAGTTGATGCGACATTATTTTATGTGAGAAGGAAATCTCCTGGAAACAGCCACCCAGGCATACTTCAGCAATAAGGCAGATTTTATCAATTCAGTAAATCATAGTAGTCTCAAAATCAGCAAGAATGTCTGATGGTAAAAACTCCTTTTCTGAACCACATAATAGTACTCTTCATTTCACTTTCTGTTTTCTCTCTGCTTTTCCTAGTAAATTTCTCACTGAAGCCACCATCGCATTCTCCTGGATACTTTTTGCTTTTGCCATTTACAAAACTGAGAAGGACTATTATTACATCTATTAATTATTGAACTGAAAGAAAGACCTGGAGGTGGGTGAATTTTCCAGATTAAAAAAATCATTAATCACTAACAAATATTGATCAATTAATAATATTTAAGCTTAATGTACATGTGAGCAATGCTTTCTGTTTATGGTAGCTCTGAACTTCCGTAATTTTTTCTTTCCTTTTTTTGGGGGGATTTACCAGGGAAATTTTTCTGGTTAAATTCTGCTTTCTTCAGAATATATTTTAACCTTCTTGGGTTTGTTATATGCTCCAAGTGTATGAAAAAAAGCTGTAAATTAATTATTAGTCTATATAGAAAATGTAAGAGTCTTGCCGAAAATATTTAGAGTTTTCTAAGGTTTCACCACAAACTACACTGTGCTATCTTTAGGTTTTAAGACTAGTTTCCTAGTTTTTATAACCATTTCCTCCTTGAGTATAAATTCCATTCTATAACACTGTTTATTGAGAAAAAGCAAGTTCTTCCATTTTCAACCCTGGGGCAGAGGCAAGAACTCCTGAGCTGTTTATTTATTTTCAAATGGACATTTCTGTTTTTCACCACCACCTCTGCCCCAGGGTAACTACTCCATTTCATGATTTGAACATTCCAGGGCTTAGCTTTGACTAACAGCCACGGTTACGTCAAGCAGCCTGCAAGCTCACAAGCTCAGCTTTAATGAGCAACTTTAATCCTGCCTCTACCCATATCGCAGCCCTTGATGTCAGTTGAGCTAACATGAACCTATCCGTGGGTTAATGTTTACTTTAAAGAAAAGGGTTCTTAATACATGGAATCTGATTTCTCTTCATAGCCTGAAATGGTCTAGACACTAAAATATGTTTCAGAGATTTAAACTGAGCCTAAATTATTTACTCAATACTTGAAAATATGAGAAGGCTTTTCCTCCCATAACCAGAGGTGTGAATTTTAATCTTTCTGAGTCCTGTAAAACCAACAAGAATGGTGGAGACTACAGGCTTTATGAACAAGAAGATCACCTGACAATTATTTACCCTCAGTGTCTCCAGCAGTATTAGCTCCTACAGTAGAAATTCCCATGAGTTCCCAGTGACTTGCAGAGTGCCTAGGAACTATCAGGCACTCAGAAAATGTCTCCTAAAACTTAATCAAATGTCTCAAGAATAGTGGTTCCTAATCTTTTTTTGAGTCTGGGACTTCTCTCAGAGTCAGATGAAGGCTGCGGACTCTGTCCACAGAAAAATTCATGTATGCATGAAATGTTGCTTGTGATCTCAGGAAGTTCAAGGACCCTATGACACTCATCCCTGGTGTGGGATTGTGGACTACTTCCTGGTTAAGAACCCATGTTCTAGAGTAAGGATTCACAAACTAAGGCCCCTAGGCCAAATTCAGCCTGCCCTTGTTTGTGTATGGCCAGTGACCTAAGAATGGTTTTTACAGTTTTAAATGGTTGAAAAAAATGTAAAGAATAATAATATTTAGTAACACATGAAAATTATATGAAATTCTTATTTCAGTGTCCATCCACAAATTCAAATGTGCTCATTAGTAGACCTGTATTACAAAAAATTATAGATATTTGTTTTCTTTCTTGTTATATAGGTACTGATATAATATCCTCAACTTTGCCTCTTGACTCACACAGCCTAAAATACTATCTAGCTATTCACAAGAAAGTTCACTGACCCCAGTTCTAGAGAATTCCAAAAAATAAAATACTCCATCAACTTCTGGAGTAAGGCACCAATTATATATAAATCTATTGATGTGAATTTAATATTAGTGGCAAGAGTCCACAAGTTGAAAGAGTTTGGCTTTATAAACCAACACTGAGGCATAGGTATTCACTAAAATGTTCTTTTCAATAGTTACTAAAATTAGGATTCTTAACTGTTTATAGAACAATCACTACCGAGCAATTAAGAATGTGGAGATAGTAGTTGAAATCCTATAAAGGTAAAATTTTAGGAGCCACCACATATCGGTCTTAAAGAATTCTGAAGCACCTTTGAATAATAATAATGTGATTCAATAAAAAACTATGCCTCAAATAAATATGTCTAGTTTACATACATTTTAGGAACACTTATTACTTAAAACAGGTTATTCCTCAAGCTAGTATAAACAAATGGTAATTAAATGTTATGCCAAAGCAATCTTTATGCCCCCCCAACATTCTAGATCTATTTGTATTAATAGTTCATTCAATAATATCAAAGGCCAGTTACAATTATTGTTACATGAATGAAAAATACTTTAAGTCACTTAAGCTAAATCCTTAAGAGGACAGAATAGTTGGGGCCTTCCATCTCTGAGCTCCTGTATAGAGGTGGATGACTAAACGTTCTCTTTTATAGAAGGGTAAACATTTGGTAACAATTTATTGACTCAATTTTATACCAGAAAAATTGTACTCTTAAATTTTACTAGTACTCCTAATACCTTCATTTTATTGCTCATTTGCAAGCACATATATAGTATAAAAGGAAGCCCCTTTTACCGTCATCATGCATAGTTCCATCCTTAGATAATCCTAAAGTGCACTGAAATGCATAATTTTAGTTTCCATCAGACTTTACTAACTGTCCACACAGAGCACAACCAAATAATCTTTGTTTTACAGTTTTTGCGTGGTCATTTCCACACTCCTTGAGTGATGTTCTGCAGGGACTGAAGTGGCCAAAAGGCAGGCTGCAGGAGGCCGACATAACTTCCAGACTAGTTAATTGGTCCCTCAATAATTGAGAGTTAACTTTATAAACAGACACAAGCTGATAGTGGTGTTTATGCACTAATCATACTTGTTAATGAATAAGTCACTGTGGCCCTAGAGGGAGCTAAGGGGAAAAAAAGTTCAAGGGTCAAAAGCTAATAATTGTTCTCACTTAGACCTGGCTTTTCTGACCTTATTAATCAGAGAAATCTCCAGGCAAGAAGAAGTATTGCAGGTAGGCAGGTAGGCTAATCACCAATAGATTATTGTGGGTACAAAAGGTATAAAAAACAGCTTGAAAGAGAGCACAAATCATGGTTCAGATCTACCCATATCTGGTGGGAGGAGAAACTGCAACAGCAGCCCAGGAATTACAAAGGAGTACCTAAACACAGATCAGCGTAACATCTAGGAAGAGAACACATGACTTCTTCCTTAGGCAGTTTTAAGACCTCATAAGCAAGGCAATTTTGACTTAGTTCCTGAGGAATGAAAAGGAACTGATCTAAAAATCATTTGTTGGTGACCACCATGTAATAATAATGACAATCTAATTAACTTTAGTATTCCAGTAGGAAACAAAAACTATTTAAAAAATCTAGTTTGTGGCATGGATTGTAGTGATGGTATCACAGGTGTATGCTTGTCTCCAACCTCATCAAGTTGTATACATGACATATGCACAGTTTTTTGTCAATCATACTTCAATAAAGTGGTTTTTTAAAAAAACAAGTGGTTACTCAGTTTTAACAAAGGGTATAAACAAAATCTGTGTTTTTTGGGGGGGAAAAGGGAAGAGCTGAGTAAAGCAAGGAACCCATAATAAACCTGGAGACTATTTATAAACATGTCAACGCAAGTCCAAGAAAAATGAGTGCTAAGAGTTAAAATTATCAGAGGTTTGACAAACAACCAGCACTACCACCAAAACAACAACACAACCAAAACAAAACATTGCGTGGCTAATAGAAAGATAATTCTATTTAAAAAAGCCCAAAGCGATAAAAATATGGAGGATCAGGTACAAATCAGAAATTAAGGGGATCAGAAAAATATTCATTCAACATCTTACTATTGTTAGATCATAAAGTCCTAGAGGGTAAGGGCCATACCCATTTAAATCCCTGACACAGAGTATATGCTCAATAAATGTTTACTAAATTGAATAAAAAGGGATTCCTAAACCATTGGTTAATTTTTGGTTTACCAAATAGAACAATCGAATTAAAAAATCACAGTGCAAAAGAAATAAAAGTAGTTTCAAAAGGAGTGGCAGAGAGATTTAATAAATCCATCAGTCTTGCTCTCTACTGAGGAAGACTTTAGGCAGATGGCTAGTCCCAAACTGTCTTTCGATAAAGATGTGAAATACTGGATCAAACAATATGAAAAGCCCAGGGTATTTTATGTGTACATATATACATGAATCATATATGTTTGTATGTATTTTTTAATTGGAGTGGCTAAATCAATACCAGAAGGTACTCAATGAGGAGTTCTAAAAAGAAAGGTTTAGTGATACTATAGATCAAAATATGTAACTTCTTATTACAAAGTGTGTGGTTCCGGGGGACTAGTAAATCACTAATATGACTGGTATCTACAGAATGGTTCAAAAAAGGAGACTACGTAAAGAAGGGTTTAAATTAATATTTAACAGGTCCTTAAAGGCTATTAAGGCAAATTAGGAATGTTTGGGGGACCACCTTAAGATTATCGTGGGGTGGGGCAACCACAAGTTTTTACATGAGGTCTCCTGATGGCCCTCTCGTTGACAAACTACTGAACCACATCAACCTACACAAGGGGATGGTTTTGATAAGAAAAAACAAATCATCCTTTATGGATAAGATTGTTAAGCACTGGCTTTTTTCTTGTTGTTGTTTTATTTACCCATCAGGGAAAAAGATTTTCACAGAGCCCTCTAAACCCCCAGCCTTCATGTCACTTGTGATCCACAGCAGGCAATTCTGAGGTAGCTGGCTGTAGCTTAGACTGTGACCATGAACAGTGAAGCTAACAGGCCCGCATGGTCTCATTAGCACCAGGCTCTAATCAACTGAGCTAACCAGCCCCAGAGGAGAAGGACACAAAATGGGCCGAGAGGAGATTACGTTTAATTTACCCCGTGGGAATACAGAAGGGAGGATAAAGGGAGAATGTTGAGATTTGTTACTATCACAGAAACCGGGCACTGTTAAAGATACCATGTACAAAGGCCCTCTGTTTGGCTGCAAAAGTGTAGCATTTTATTTATCTTTTGAAAAAACAGACGTCATATTTTGTATTAAGAGATTTGGGGCAAAGCAGCAAACCTACTGCTAGTGGATTTATTTTGTTTCAATATAAAGGAGCTTTAAGCTGTGTGACACACACAGTCTCAGGGAAGGGCCCGAATAACTACTCTCTTTTGGACCAGTAATTGCAACGAGGAGCAAACCCAGGATCTGTGGGGCCTGAAGCTTAGACCATTGGGTGGAGTAGGGGAGTTTTAAAAACAAAGTACACACAAGTATCTTTTACAAATTTTGCAAAAACACTTTAAAGACATTGCTAGGGTCCCTTTCAGGGTCCTGGAAGGAGACCACCCAAATGAGGATGCCTGAACCCCTCAAGTTAGTCTCAGAGTAAGTCCACCTCAGGAACAATGTTTGTTGAACAAATAAATAACCTTAGGCTTGAGTTGCTATATCTAAAAGTAAAACTTTGTCTAATCTTTTAGAAAATATAGCAAAATCCAGATGAAATTTTGAGCTCATAGCATGGTGGTACTCCAGGCACTCCTGTGATGTGATTTGGTGACCCTCAGTCGATGTGGAGCTTTACATATAAGGACAGTTGTAATTATATTAAGAGCATATTAACCTTATAATTACATAATGCCAGTCTTCTACTGAGTTGAACGTTTTGCAAAAATCACTTTACAAAACATTTAATGTCACCACATCAAGATGAAAGAACCAAATGCCATCATTTATCATGCCATGAGTAGGTAAACTGAAAAACCTGCTGCAGAACCTTCACTAAAATATATTGTAATTTCTGTACTGACCACGAGAGTAGTAATGTGAAATATGGACATAGTTTCCCTTCCCATTAAACCTACAAAATATCTAGCCCACCTTTTGCACAATAATTTTTAATATAGGAGCCATGACCATACTACTCTTCTCTTTTTTATAGCATAAATACTTCACAGTCAATAAAGTGAGTTTATGCGAACTAGAAATATTGTAACTCTAACACGAATTTGTGAAATGTAGAATATATCTTGGTGAGGGAAGGGTATTACCCTCTTGTTTTCAACCACTAAATCACTAAATAGTTATTTTCAAAAATTAAAAAGTCAAATATTTTCCAATTTTATTTCTAGTCACTTAAAACTGTTCTAGTCCTAAGTTTCATAAAGTAATGTAATACCTCAAAACCCTTATTGAAGTAAATAAAAACATTAAAAACATTGGAGTTTAAAAATAATGATATTCATTAATTAGTATATCCTCTCTTCCTCCTATCTACTTGAACTATTTTTTTTTGTTCTAAAGTGTTACACCACCTTCATTCATTACTGTATTAATGTTAGATAAACACATAAGCCTGTTTATGAGAAATATATTTGGTAAATAGAATTACAAAAATGACGTTAAAATGTGGGGAAGGGTCCAGACAGACATCAGATGTTTAAATTTGAGATAAAGGAAAACCTAGAGTGGAACCCTTGTTAATGGCCTTTATGGTTTGGAACTCCATAACTTGGCCACAGGAATGCAAGCCATGAGAAGCATACAGCAGAACCAGAGGACCTGGCACACCCCAATGGAACCTCAAATGTGCTGAACCAACAATTTCCATATAAATCATCAGGTAAATACACTCAACTGGGTCAAGTTCACCTGTGTGTCAGGATCTGCTTCCATGTGAATCACCACATTCACAGAGAGAAACTAAAGGAATTTCCCAGATATAGAGCAGTATAGATATGCAAAATGTCCAAATAAAAAATATTTTAATAGCCTATAAGACCATATCCACTTTATACATACATACATCACATCCAGTAGTGAGAATTTTTCTTCCTCATAACCAAAATTCCTAGTTGTAAAACTGAAACTTTAAAACTTTAGCTTTGCTTGAGAGTAAGCCAGTGTGTCTACTTTTCCTAACATTTTTCTATAGTGCTCATATTTGCCTCCTGATTATGCCAAGGGGAGTTCTTAAACTTACAATTTTTTGCTGGGAACATCAGAAAAAATCTCACTGAAAAATACTAGGGAGTCACACCCTTTGATTCACTTGCTGAACTTCCTTAATAAAGCCAGCAAAAAGCTTTCAGAGGTGGAAATTTATACTAGCAAATGTCAATTCAGACTTGTTAAAGACAGTGAACAAACTTGCCTGCTACAGCAAGTATTACACCCAAATTGACTAGGCGTGGCTTTTACTCATTGTTCATTCATACTCAATAGAAACCATTCTCTAGCTACCATCCCATTTACGTTGACATTCCCTTTATCTAGGGGCTTATAATAAGCAAACCACATTCAATTTTGCAAAGGCAAATGTGCTCTTCTGGTATCCTAAAAACAGATCAAAGTATGCTTTGTGGAAAGACCTGAAGTTCAAGCCAGTGATACAAATGGGTCTTAATATGCAACCATACAAATACCAGGACTGGAAATTTTTAAAACAAAAGCTTGACGATATTAGGAACAAGAATCAGATTATTTGGGGTGGGTGATTAAAAAGGATAGAGAGTTGTTTGGGGGAGAATAGGTACCAGAGAAATTAAGTAAAATTACATGTTACTCCTTTAATAATATCAGGATTCATAATAATTTTTTTCCCAAATCAGACTGGTAAATGCCACTTAGAATTGCTCACACTAGTTTAATTACACCACATCTACAAAGCAGCTTCCTAGACCAGAAGAGGAGCATATCAACCATCTTGGGTTAGATTTTTTTACACATAACAACTGCAGAAATTAATCTTTTATCAGTTTATCACATTATAACAGCTATCATTACATAATCTACAAGGTAGAGAAGCAATTTCCAATTGTTCCCTGGGGTCATCTAAGTAATGCCTTGTATCTTGTGATATGCTATAAAATAAATTGTACTCCTGTGAGTCATATCAGTCATCTTCTGCAGTCTGAAATCTGAAATTACCCTCATTGTAGAAAAGAAAGGGAAATGTATTCTATTATAGAAGGCATGGAGAATCAAATCGGAAAGCACAAGTCAAGAGGCTGGAAAACTCAATGGATTTCTTATTGGATTCTTAAAGAGCTACTTCCTATTCTCCAGTGTGAGCCAGCATGATCAATAATGCATGAAGGGTTGAAACTTGGAATGGAGAGACTCTAGCAGAGGCTAAATAGGAGGTACATAGTCTGATCCCTCTGTACCCCTACTATACCTCACACCTTGCTCTGTAATTCCCTGAAACAGGGCATTTCACTGGTGTCCTGAAGCTATCCCTCGACCTTTGAAAAGATATGTGCTCCAGCTCCATAGGAAATGCAGGGCTCAGGTGTCTGATAATAAAATCTGGCTCCTATTCTTTGCTCAGTTTGATATTGGGACATCCCATGAGAGGCTGAGAGTAGTAACAGTAAGTTAAAAGCTCCTGTGCTCTAGTCATTTTTGACCAACATCCTCCCATCCCCCTCACCTCCAGGCCCTGGCAACCACCCTTCTGCTCTATTTCTATGAGTTCAACTTTTTAAAGATTCCACATGTAAGTGAGAGCATATGGTATTTGTCTTTCTCTGTCTGGCTTACTTCCCTTGGCATAATGCCCTGCGGGTTCATCCATGTTGTCTCATTTCACAATGTATACATAAATCACTGTGTTTTACACCTTAAATATATATAATTTTGTCAATTATACCTCAATAAAGTTGGGAAAAATAAAAGTTCCCTTGCTTTATTCCCCATCTACTCACATTTTCTGGACTTACCAAGTATGTTCACTTCTCTGTAGTTTTGTTCATACTATTCTCAGTATCTATAAGGCCTTCTTTTCCCTATTCCCTTAGAAGTAGGGAGGAACTGAGATATTTCAGTGTGTGAAAGCCCAGGGAAGAGTTTGAACAAGGAGTTCAAACATGTAAAGTATTACTGAGAGTCAAAGAGGAGCTTTGAGGAGCTCACTGGCAACTTTCTAGGAACTAATTTATCAACGTAATTAATCAGCACTGAGTTCCAAGGCAAATATTTTTGGCAAACTAATAGTACAAGACATGAAATCTATTTATTTTACTTAAATCTGTCTAGACATTCTGGAAATAGAGTATCATGGTGCAAAACTTTAGTGACTCAATTCCCCCCCACCTGTTTTTGCATTTATCTATAGAGACGTACTAGTTAAACGGTGTCATATCAACACAGATCTCTTTGAGTCCTGAAAATCAATTGTATAATGAGATAGCTTTGCTGAGAGCAGACTGTCCTACTCCCACATTTTCATTGCATCTAAATACTATATACATATTTCAGCTTTCAGTATGTTTATTACATAGTCACTAATGAAATGGGTAACAAATAAAGGTAACATATAGACCTTTCAAATGTATCTTATTAATGGTTTGAAGGAAGTAGGCCAGCTGAAATTAGAATGAGGCACCACTGAGTTAAATTGGAGATCTGACCAATTGCAGCAGAAAAAGTTTTCAATTCCTCCAGAGAAGTGTAAGAGCAAAATGCAACATTATATTTTAAGGTAGCAGGACAAGATGAATTCCCAACAGGACAATATGAACAGAGATAGCTTAATTACTTTTTAAAGGATCCATTTAAACTCACCAATTCACAAAAATACTAGACACTTGTCTAGAATGACACCATAATCATATTAATTTCTGCAAAGGGAAACTGTAGCTACGTTAAGGTAAAAAACCACTACCAAACACCTGGCCTTCCTCAACACTGTCAAGGTCATGTGAAAATAGGGAAAGACTGAGAAATGGTCACAGACCAGAGGAGAGAGGGGAGACAAAATTCAAATAAAAGCACTGTGGTGCCCTGGGTTAGACACTGGAATAGAAAGATTACATTAATGGGAAACCTGGTGAAGTCTGAAAGTCTGGAGTTAACTTAATAGTGATGTGCGAATGCCAGCTTCCTAGTTTTGGCAAATCTACCATGGTAATATAAGATGTTAACAGTGGGGGAAAACAGTGAGGGATAATATGGGAACTCTCCGTACTACTTTTGCAACTTTTCTGTAAATCTAAAATTATTTCAAAATAAAAGTTTTATTAAAAAGCAACAACAAAACTCCCATCAAAGAACAAGGAAATTTGTTTGGATTAATGTCCTAGAATTCAAAGGTTTCCATGTAATAATAATCAAACCTCCAATCCAACACACCTGACTGCTCCCTCCATAGGCACAGCTCTGTAGTATCAACTAACATATTAGCTCCTGTCCTTAATCTTGCTGCAGCTAACTTCCGCAAGTCCCTGCAAGGTTATTCCAATGTAGATATATATTCTTTTTTAAAAAGACACAGATTGGCAATTTTCAAGACATAGCTGTGACTTACAAGTGATGACATTTGAGCGTTTTGGAGCATAAGCTGCATCTGCTGGGCGAACATGGCTGCTGCAGTCTTCTGTTGAATCAGATTGTTCCGCCCATTAATCTCCAGCTGCGTTTTTAAGTGTGGAGGAGGGTGAAGGTACTTGCAGTTCTCTCGAGTACACCGACCCTAACAATGAAGAATTTGACAAATTTGCATTTAGTGTTTCCAAAAATCTGATATGGTTGAGAAAATAGTAAGAGTTTATTTATCAAGCTCTTAGCATGTTCCAAGAACTGTAATAAGCTCTTTACATGAATTAACTCATTTATTCTTCATACCAATCCTGTAAATTTGATAGTCTTAAAATCTTCATCTTCCAGGTGAGAAAACTGAGACTAAGAAGGGTTTAGTGACTTGCCTGTAGACACACAGCTAAAAAGTAACAAAACCAGAACTAAAACCCAGTTAGTCTGATTCCAGAACTCACTCCCTTAGACACTCTGCTCTGCTCTACTTTGATATGCATCAAATTATATTTAAAACATAAAATATCAGGAATAGCATGTCATCATAACATTACAGACTTAAATAAAAATTTTCCAACACAAGATGTAAAATCATGCACATTTAAATTAAATAATCCAAAGGATTTGGATCTACATCTATAAATAATCAAGAAACTTTAGGGAAAATATTTAATAACTACACACACATAAATATATAAATTTTGGGCTCTCATTATTTGGGACAACCTAGGCTCCAAAGCTCTTTATCTTGAATCCATACAAGGTGAGAAACATCCTGAAATCCACTCACATTCTTTTAAAGAATAAACCCCTACACCTGGCAGTCGTGTTGTTCTTAAGGTTCCAGAGGCAATGGCCCTAGATCACTTGTATAATGGATAACAAAGTGTATTTTAGATCCTCAGCTATTTGAATGTTTTATTGATGGTTTAAGCACCTTTAAGACAGGATAATATGTCAGTTCTGTGGAATCAAACATGCCTTTGGTGTCACCTAAATGCTGACATGGCTGCTGATTATGGTGTTTACATAGTAGCAAAGGATGTCACTGGACTGGTTGTTTATCACATTGTCATAATGTGACCTATTATTGTGTTTAACTCGTGAGTTCTACACAAAGCAGCTAATGATTCTCTCATTTGGATTACTAGGTGCACCATGATCTTTTTAAGACAAGCACAACTGCACACAATCCTATTTCCTACAGATGCTAAGATTCTTTACAGTACATGAGGTTATGGGGAGGGGAAGGGGAAGAAAAAAGGGAGCTTTTTCTTTTTTGGACCTAAGAGTGCAAGCTGATGGGCCACCTGAATTCTCAGGAGAAAAATGAGTTTGTTCACCAAGTGTTTTCATTCAACATACACTGTGTATTTTCCTTATTTACAGTGTCTTAAATGGTTTATGCAATCACTTCTCCATATTTAGTTGTCTTGTTATCAAAGCATCCCTATAAGTTCACTGAGAATCAAGGTGTGTCCTTCAAAACTTTTATAGAGCTACATATAATGCAAACTCAGATGCACTGCAATTGCTCTTTTAAATATTAGATCACTGGGACAAGGTGGCTCTATTTTTTTCCCTCCCCTGGCAAGAAGCTGAGTATAACTTAAAACCTAGTGTGAGAAATTAAAAGATATACTATTGTTTTCTGTCGAGTTTGTCCTTTGGTTTCTCCCATTGCTCAATTTACTTTTAATCAAATTAAAATGACTTACAAAATCAAATAATATCTTAGTTTCAATGTACCTTTATATTTCTTTGCAAATCCTGGAAAAAGAAAAATTTATTGGTAGTATGAGTTGAGAATGGTATTAACTTAATCCCCCCAAATTCACAGAAGTAGCCTAGGAATAGCTACATAATTTCAGCACATTTAAGGACTGTAAGGAGATCCTAGTATGTGCTAAAAATCACAGTAACAGGGGTCTTTTCCCCATTAACGTACTCCTAAGAGAAACCATCAGCTTCTTTTTACACCTACCACAACCTGCACCAAGGTAAAGACAGTCACAAGGATTTTTGTCCTTTAGATTCTCCACTCTCTGCCCACATAACTGAGGTTATCTGGCGCAGAATTAACAGCCCAGAGGAGGCAGCGGCACTTGGTGACTTCCACAGCCAAGCAGGCTAGTTTACCCATCTACTTCGGGGTTTGTCTTCCTCCTCCCACACCCTAACATTAAAGATTGCCCCAAGGCCCACTTCTAAATCCTCTGCTCTCCTCTCTAATCTCTTTTCCCTGGAGAACTGAAGTTGTTCCAAAGTTTCATCTATCATTTCAATTGCTCAGATCTTAAATCTCTATCTCTACCCTGACCTCTCTTCTGAATTTCAGTCCTGTTTATTGCCACTTGCAGCTGCATTTGGAGATCCTGCCCCCTAACTAGGTGTAAATAACTTACTCCTGACCTTCCTTCTCCTTTGACTATTTTTCATCTTGCTGCATACTCACATTTAGGGCCATCACTCTGATTCCTGTGCTTTGGGGTGGTTACATAGCAGCAGTGAGAAAAGAAATTAGGCAGCTGCTGAGCAGGATTGCTTTAGGATTGCAAAACCACCCAGATATCTTGCTCAGACAATTAGCATACACAGCCATAGAATATAATTTGTAACCCCCCTGCAAGAAAAGGTATATAATGAGGACTGTCTTTCATATTCAGGAATTCCAAACAATGGATGAGTTTTAAAAAAGAGAAAGAAAAAAGAATAATTGGGATTTTACAGTTTGTTACAATTTAGAGTTTTAATATCATTTATATTGAATGCAATCAGACAGAAAGAAAGGGAGGAAGAGAACACAGTGTATTTGGCACATTTCCTGTCAATCTACTGATAAAGACCCGAACATGCCTTTGTGCTTTTATATCACTGTCCTTTACATATAGTAACTTTTCTTAAGCTTTTTCTTGGGAAACTATTGACATCTTTACAAAACAAAAACAGTACACAGAAATAGAAAAAAAAGAGAGAATTACACTTTAAAAATTACATCAAGTTGGGCTATAAAACTAAAGTATGGAATATGAGGCAGCATGAGATTTAAAGGAATTTATTCATCTTAGTTATGAGATTTTACTTGATTTATAAAGCATTCTTGTTTGAATGACAGAATCCATAATTTAATTCTATAACAATGCAAATGCATAGCAATACCACCTTACCAAAGACTGCTGCTTATGTTAAAGAAAGCTTATAAAATAAAAAAATCTGCATTTTCTATCCAAACAACAGATAAGGAGACAAAGTAATTTAATATCTATGTTATCTGTGGAATACAATGTTTTAAAAGAAAACCGTACCTCTCATGTTTTTTCAAAATGACTTCAGAATTCAGGATAATGTATTTATATGCATAAAACTTGGTGATAATAAATCTCCTCTACATAACATTCATTCTTCAAGAGGCCCAAACTTAATTTTAGGGCCAAATACTCTAACTGGCATTGGGGGGGGGAACACATATTGTTTTTGACGTTTGTTAACACTTGTTTTTAATCCTTGTAGAAGATCAAGGCTTTGGTAAAGCATGTAAGGATGGGATGCAGAGGGGGTAATGGGGGAATTGTCCCAGCAGAGTAGGTAATCACCTATTATTTTTGTCCTTCAGAAAACCAATGACTATGGACTAGAAAGCCAGCTTAGAACTGTGAGTGGGTCGCAAGGTACCCTATCATACTGGGTCTCTAACAGCCCAGCATGATAGGATATCTTGTGTTGTCAATAACAGCCCAACGTGATAGCCCAACTGCCATCTTGGGTCTGAAAAAAAATTGCCCCTCAGGTTTCCCTAGACAAGTCAATGATGTCCCAAGCCCTCTTTCTTCCACTCTAGACCTATAGGTTCAGAGATGCCCCATACTAGTGCAATGTTAGAACATATCATAAACGACTCTATAAATGTTGTACCTATGACAGTCACCATCCTCTGACAGAGCAGGCGATACCCTAAAAACAGCAGCTAAGGCGAGTCAAGACAAGCAAATCAATCTCTCCCTCCCCCACCCCCATATACACACAAAATTAAAGAAACATTGAAGAGATTAGAGTGCAAGCACATTTATGGTCGTCTCAATTTCCCTCCTTTTCCATTTCCTTTTGGCCTTAAAAAACATGTTATTCTCATCTGGTTTTTCACTGTGTTACTAAGTTAAGAAAATAGCAAAGTGATTCAATAGGAAAGTGATTCTCTGCTGAAATAAGTGCTACTACATCCATGAATCTTCCAGCTCCCTTTCCCCATCTACTGTCTTTGAAAATGTACCCAAAAAGCAGCAGGGGGTGAAAATGGCCAGTGACATTTCCGAACTAGATCTGCATCAAAAAGTTGATAACAGACAAAGGAATAAGTTGCAGAGCATTTATAAAACCTCCCAAATTCAATCTATTGCCTTTTTCCTACCTTCAGGCTTTTCACAAATGAGTACAAAGCCTTTGACTAAGAGAGAAAAGTAGCATTGTAGAGATTCAAATCCCACCTAAATCTAGGGAGTTGTGAGAGTCAGAGTCTGTCAGATACAAGACTCCCCATGCACTTGGTGGGAGAATAACCCTGAGAAATGTACCTTTTTATGTTCTTGAGTGAAAGCCCTACCATCCATCAGAATAAGAAAAGCAACCTAGGAAGCTGAAAATTACCCTTTGTCATTCACAGTATCTTACCAGAAACAGCTGTGTGCTGTGTGCAGAATGACTTGCTTCCTCAAATACACTTGGAGTTATAGGGGAAAAAATACCCCTGCATACCCTATCTCAAATACAATTATAACTGGATTACTTTTTCAAAGACATAATCTCACTGATCTACTAGACTACCAAGCATTAAAAGTTAAATATTAAATAAAGGGACCAAACAGATGATTTGTTCTATGAAGAAAAATGTTGTTATTCCATTTTAGTGATCACGTGTTAAATGAAAAATCCTAGTGATAATGTTGCTCCATGGTAACATACTTAGGTGCATAGATATGGCTTCTCAGAGGAAGAAACAGTGATTTTAGAATTACAAATCATATGTTCTAGGTTGCCTGGTTCCTGCTAGGAAAAACCTGAAAGAGCTAAAATTGAGTCAGCATCAACATAAATCGAGTATTAGCCAGATATCAGTATCCTAATGGCAAATTTCCCACTTTCTTCCTCTTAATATTCTGTCTTTATAAAAAATGGATATAATCTGCATCATTTTCTCCTCCAAATATTGTATCATCTATAAATACTGATATATATGCACAAAGAGCATCCTTAAAATTCTTCATATGACTTTTAATTTAAATTTGAGATTTGGGCATGAAATTTGGGGGAAAAAGTCTTTAATAAACCATTTCCTAAATACATTGAAGGCAAAATTAATGAGGCTGAACATAGACCCCCATGGAGAGGGCCAGCCAAGTACCTCACCATTGTAGTCAGCACTGCACCCCCTTTCTCATACAATCCCAACTCTGTTTCCTTGGCACATCCCATACGCACATATGCAGGGCAATGACGTTGGTGCAAACCAGATATCGAATTTGAATAGGCAAGAAGCTAGGAGGAGAGGAGAGGAATTTTCTTGCCTATCTGACTTAAGAGAGCTTTTACATTGTAACCTCCAAAAGACGAAGGGAGGACTGGGCTCAACAATCACACTGTTGTTCTGAAATAGCCCACTAAGATAATTTGATTCCCAGAATCGAAACATTTTAGGGCTGAACTGGATTTTAGGGAACAGCTTGCTCACCTTTATCTCACAGAGAAAGTGAGTGAAGGCCAAAGGGGTGAGGTGACTCGTCCTAATTCACAAGCAGCGCAGTAAGCACAAATGCCAAGTTTCCAGACTCTCATTACCCAGTATGGATTGGATTCTCAGTTCAAATGACTTTTCCTCTGTAAAGATTTTCCTGGAACTATCTCCCCACCCCCCGTCCCATTTTTCTCTCCCTCCTCTGTGCCTCCAACTGTACCTTGCACTCAGTTATACCTTAGCACTATCACTGTGTACATCGGTAAACTGTTTGCATGCCTGTCTCCCCTATTAGACTTTGAGCCTATATAAAGGCAAAAGTACATCTCCCTCATCTTTGAATCTCTAGGGATGGGCCTGTGCCTGGCATAGCCACTCCACACAAATTTGTTGAATTTTGTGAGAATAATTTTATAGGGCATAACACTAAGTCTGCCTTAGATGCCTAATTGCTTCTCTTGCTATTTCCTTTCATAAATTCTTTCTTCTCCCTCCAAGAAGAGAACAATAGTCAACACATAACTGAGGCTGTTCCTGGTTGTCTGTTCCAAATGAACCGTTATTCTATTCATGTCCAGAAAATAGCTAATTCGTAACTTCTTTTTCTTTGCTATGAATATAAACCCTGAGGAATATGTGACCATCATGGCTGAAAAATCTTGGTAATTTAGTATAATTTAACCAGAAGTGACATGAATCCATGAGGCACACAGACACAAACTCTGGTCTAATTCCAGGGCTCTCTGGCCACAAGGGCCCCCAGGATACAGGGCCCCACTGGACGAATAAAGGAGCCAGCAGCAGATCCATATCTAATCAGCACTTGGGCCTGTCCAAAGACAGCCCTGAGTTTCCAGGGTCAGCTCAGAAGAAACTGCGTTCTCCAAGTGCCCCACCCCCGCTCTGAATTTCTCTGAACACCCTGTAAGTCAAATTCCCTGAAGCTACTTAGACAGAGGTGGAATACATGGCTTTAGGAAGATCACAACGGGTGGGGCCTTCTTGTGGATCTCCACTGCAAATACTGACTTACAAGAAAAATGTTCCTGGCTTTACTACATGACCCATGTTCTGCTTCATTTACATTAAACATTTATTTTCAAATAATCGCGAGCTTGAAATTTTTCTTTGAAATTTTTGAAGAGCAAATAACACTAAAAATCCTAGTTGCTGTTCACAGTGGAAAATCTGCTCTCTGCCCCCCTCCACCCCACATACACACCTTCTACCCCCGCTCTAATCAAATACCTTCAATCCCTTTAGAAAAATATTAACTGAATGACTGGTCAATAATAAGCTCATCAAGAATGCACCATCTCTGTTTACAAACAGGCCAACCAGAATCAAATTAAAACCCCAAAGACAATGAAGCACATTGGTACCAAGTAATCAAAAGTCAGAAGGCATTCCTGATGCTAAAAGTATTCACAGAAGCTGTCTTTAGAGCAGCTGATGGCTGCCAACATAAAACGTCATTAAATACAGAAAAATGGAAAGAAAAAGTGATGACATTCAATTTGTTACTCCAAGAAATAAAACACATAAAATCATACAACTTCAAAAAGCTACTTACTACATAGGCTTCATTATGAAGCAACTTAAGGGGGTGTCTCTCTCTGGTCCATTAGTCAAATCTGCTTTTAGGGTTCCCTCACCTCCTTTTTCTGGACACCCCATCTAGTCACCTACCACAGCGATTTAGAAGCCAGGACAAAGAGGACACAAGCTGCTTGCACTCTTTCTTCTCAGCTAGGGCTTCTGCTTAGGATCCTATCTAGAGATGCCAGATTGATCAAATAAAAATACAAGACTCCCAATTAAATTTGAATTTCAGATAAACAACGAATAGTTTTTTTAGTATAAGTATGCCCCATACCAAATTTTATCTGGCAAACCTCTCCCTCTCTGTTCTTCTACCCTGGTGAGTTGAGCTAAATAAAGGCAAATCCTTAAAACTCATTTTACCCCTTTACCTTAAGGCTCTAAGGAGCCCCCTCCAGGGAACCAGCCCAAGCTCTCCTAGCCTTCAGTTGTCTACAGTAAAGCAGAGCATACTCTCAGTCCCAGCTTACCTGACCAGCTGCAAGGAATTTAAGGAAGTTGACTGTTGGAGAAAGCAATTTTTGATTCCATAGCTCCTCCCACCAAGAGCTTCACACGGCTCACTACCCTGTCAGCCACTCCACCTTCCCACCCACAGTGGTGCAACTGTATATTTCAATGCCCTTGCTATCTGCTGGGGCTCCCCCTTTAGGCTAGGATGAAGAGGGGCATGGTGTGTGAGCAAGATCTGCCTACCCCTGACTCCAAATTGATACGGTTTTTGAGCATATGAAGTAGTACATAAAGATGAGACTTTTATGCATTTTTTTCAGGTTTTTATTTACTTGAGTGTGCAGGGGTGAGGGGTGGTTTAACTTTTTCCCCCCTTCAGCCCTGTCTTTGGGATACTCAGATACAAGCAAAAGTCCTCCATTAAAGCCCATGAAAATGACTGCTTAGTGTCATGTTTCTATGTGCACATATAAGCGCTATGGAAGTACAGATTCAAGACACACAGAATAGCCATTATTTGCATAGATGTCTTTTTCAGTCAATCCTTGATTACTCATATTAAAAGATAGTGAGAAATAGAGGGACATGGCTAATTTTAAAGAACCAAATAATATATCTGGGAAAAATGGCAATCCATAATAGCCCTACATTACAATTGTGAACATTTAGGAGTCAATCACCAGACACAGTCCTGAATTTGTTTTTTATTCATTAAGAATGCAGACTTTCATTGGAATCATCAAAGATTCAGAGTTAGTAGGGTCAGAAAGAATGAAACTGTACTACACTGGGGAAGTTTCTATGTTTACAGACATATCATAGAAACATCAAACGGTATAGCTGGAAAGGCTCTTAGAGATTATTTATCCCAGCATTTGCCAGAGCGTGTATCACAGACCACTGGTCCCAAGAGAGGAGGCTCAAACACTGGGTTTCCTGGTCAAACAGCTGTAAGAAATGGCACACTCTATCCCACTCTTTGAGACTGACAGTACACAAGAGCATAATAAAGGCTCTCACACGTCTTACGGTAAAGAACTTGCTCACTTTTGTTAACCCAGCATTGTTTAACACAGAAATCACCCCCTTTTTTAAAAAAATCAAATGCTTGTTAACATCTCTCTTCAGTGTACCCTTATGACAATACTGATCTAATCAAACTTCCTCATCCTACAGGAAGAAACACAAGCTCAAACCAAAGTGCATGGTGTTTTATAGGCCAAGTTCGTTTTTCTTCATATTTTCATTTCAATTTCTCTCTTAAATAGAAAAATAGAGTGAACTCCAAAGAACTGGATCTTCCATTGAAATAACATTTTTGCCTATATTTGACATCCCAAAAGCTAACAATTAGATGGATCTTTCAAAATGGCTGCTGTAGCTTTCTTTTGTTTGAAGGCTTCAGTCAAGCACCTTCTGAAATAAGAACTTCAAGCCTTCTGTCTAACTGGCTTTCTTCCACTGTGACTTCTGTCCCTTGAAACCATGCCAGTACTTTAGGTTTTCCATGACTTAAGGGTCTCAAGTGAGTTTTAACTGTACCAAAACTTGGTAAGCCAGAAGATATTGGGCAATCCCCTCAATTCCTAAGGGTTTTAGGTTTGCACTAAGCTTAAACCTTGGGGTTTCCACTTGGCAAAACTAAACTTCCTATCTCTGAGTAAAAAGAAAGATTCAAAGAAGAATTTAATTTAGAAAAGTATCTTACAAATGTATAAGGAGAGTATAAGGTGAGAAAGGCACTGATTATTGTTCAGATTTAAACAATTTATCTTTGCAGGGCTCAGGGTGCTGTTAAGAATAAATTAAATAATTATGTCTCTATAGCTAGCCACATATCCTTCCACTCAAAGGTTATATAAAGGGCAGATATAGTTATTGATTTACCTCTGCATTTTGAAATTAGCAATACAAAGATGAAAATCAGTCCCTCTTTAGCTAAACATGAGTCTTTTTTTAGATAACAAAATGTAAAAGCATGGTATCAGAATGGTTATTTACAGGGTCTTGTTAAACTCATAATTGTGAAATCAAGTTTCAAATTCCCAATAGAGTGAAATGTATCCACTTTAAAATAAGCATTTTCCTCACACTCCTACCCTACTACCAAATACAAAAAATAGAATTTCCAAGCAGAAGGTTTTTACTTGGTGACATGGATTGCCATTAAAATACTTTTGAGGCATGTTAGTGATAATATATATTTTATCACCAAAAGTCTTACTGAAATCTTTATACTAACTTGTTATTAAAATTGTAGGGAGTTTAGATTATCAGGCAAATCCCCAAAGAAAATTCCACACTCCAAGTGTATTTGCATTTAAGTGCCATTTTTAGCCAAGTGATTCTTCAAAAAAGCATCTGAAAATTAGGCCAACTTACTATTTGTTTTTATTCTGCAGATATGAAAACAAACAATTTATCGATACACATTCTTTCTCCTTTAAAAATAAAGATCTAGTCTTCCCGGCCTGAATATCTACCAAGTATATTAAGTTTCCCCCAAAATGTGTTTCCAAGATGTGAACAGAATCGACCAAGTTCTAAATACAACTGCTGAGATTACTTTTTAAAAATATATGTATGTGTGTTTTAAAATGGTTCTCTCCCAATCTAGTTGAGTAAACACAGCAGCCTTGTTAAACTTACCTTCTGCTTTCAGCAAGCAGTTAATATTTGATGATGATGAAACTGTTCCTAGTATTTAAAGAACTAAACAAGTCCATCCACAAGCAATGTAACTAGAAATGGGGTTAAAGAAAGTAAACTGATAAAGGGAGGCTTTTTTGTTTCAAAATAAATCAATCCCTCAACCATAAATGTCTCATGGCCTTACAGAGAAGAAGTTGAAATATGACCACTGCCAAAGGATGCCTATCTCTAAATCCCAAACAAGGAAAAGATAAAGCAAAGAACAGAGAGATTTCATTAATTAGCTTTAAAATCTATCAACTGTACTCCCTAAGTCAGTTTAAACAGCTGGAACAAGACTTACTGGACAAGCAGTACACATGTAAGGATGTGGTGTTCATTAAAAATGTGCATCCTCTATATTCAGCACAAAAAGATTTCTAGGGTCATTCGGCCATGGTGATAGTCTAACCAGTGCCTTTTAATTAGTGGAATCCTTATTTTGGTGAGGAAAAGTATAGTAAAAAATAAAATAAAATAAAATAAAATAAAACAAATCTACTCCAGCTCCATTGTGCCTTCTCTGAAAATCAGGATAAAATTAGAAAACTTCAGAAAACATGTCTTTCTGAAAAAATAAAATGAGTCTGTTTATTAAGGTAAATCCAATTCTATTCTAGAAAATATTTGATAAAGTAGACACCATGAAATATAAACTAGGTAGTATAAAACATTAGTGTGCCAATATCTTACACTTATTTTTCTGCTAAAGATAACTAGAGCATTTATTTGGTTTTACATTGTTTCATGTTTTGCATTGCCTTTGTACACTAGACTCTGGTATATATGGTCAAATGACCCTTCAGATGTGAACTAATTTAAATCATTTGTGAGTGTGCTGGAGAATAATTGTATATACAGCTTTAGTCCGTGTTACTTGGCATAGGACAATTGTTGACACATACATAGAGACCAGGTTGAGGCCCCTGTAAAATTATATTTTTCATTAATGTTATGAAAGTAGTCATAAAAGCAAAACTCATTTGAGAGATTTATAAAATGCTATGATCTGGTTTGCATTTTTTTCACACCACGTCTGCCTGAATATTAATAGCTAACTTTGTTGTGTATTTACCACGTGCCAGGAACTGTTCAAAGTGCTTTATATGCATTATCTCATTTAATCTTCACAATTGAGGAAACTAAGGCACAGAGAAGTTAAGAAGCATGCCCAAGCTGACAGACCTAATAAGTAGCAGAGCTGTCATCTGAACCTAGGTGCTCCAGAGCTCACACTCTTAACCAGGACACTTGGCTTCACAATACTCTGACAGTGCTAAACTGAGGAATGAACTGATTCAAATATTTCTACTGTCTGGGCCACCATTTCCCCTCAAAGATTACAACACAGAGTACACATCAACTGGCTGTTAGGTATGTCCAACAATAGCCCAAATTTATGGCAAATTTATTTTGTTAAGTATCTAGGGATCTTGGATGACTTGGATACAAACAAGACAAGGTAACTGAATGTTAAAAATACAGTCTTCCATCTTTTCTGAAGCAGAACAATTAGTGTAAATGTATCCTCTCTTAACATAGCTTTTGAGTAAATGTTTGCACAATTTGCCAGTTGGTTTGGGAGAAGCAATGTCAAATTATCAGGAGTTAGGTCATGGGAACTGAAGCATAAACGGCCATGACCTGACAAAAGTAACAGCCCAGTAATATCCCATGGAGATAGAGAAGGGATGGAAGTAGGACTCAATGAAAGAGTTGGTTTGTGCACTTCATGACTATTATTACTACTGTGAGAGAAGAATCTTTTAAAAACACAGTAGTGCCATTCAGAAGCAGATTTACTAAGTCCATAAAAGTCTGAGTGCTGTAGGTTCAACACTATCAGAAAGCGGAGGAAATTTCCAAATGATGACAAAAGATCAACTTTACCAACAAATCATATGAAGTATTATTCTGAAGCATTTCATTGCCCTAAGAACATAGGCAAATGGGAACTCACACAAACTTTACACACCACCTCATGGAAGACCACCCCACCGAGAGCTCAGTTTCAGTGGGGGTTTTATTTAAATGACCATGGAGTAGATATACTTTGAGATAGCACAAAGAGGAGGGTGATGATCTGTGGACATAGGAACTAGGGTTTGACTTTTTCAACGCTTCAAATGTACAAAAGTTATGTTTGTTTATTTTCTTTTCTATATTGCCAGGTTCTTTTTGGTTAAGTAAACATTATTCACAAAATAAAACTAAACATTTTCAAATACAAATGAATATGCAGCTGCATCATGTAAACATGTCAATAATATAAACATATCAATTTTACTCTATAATTTATCATTTAGGTTTTTCCACAGCTTTTAAAAGATGAAGTGTTATAGACATTTGCTGGCGACAGTAGGGAATCTGGCTCTTTTAATAAGTGACTAGACAACTGAGCATGCAGAATCCAAAAGTGTACTTATATACATATAAAGTTAGAAAACTGAGGACATTTCTCTTATTAAAACTGGATATTATTGTTAAACGGTTGCTGCTCCCAAAGCTTAGTGGTATAGTAAGTGAAAGAGCAGAAGATAAAGAAACAGATCCAGGCTTTAATCTCATCCTTGCAAACAACAAAAAAGAGAAAATAATTATTGCTCCTTTTTCTTTTCAGCTGGCAATAAGCCAGTGCCTCCTTTGAAGACTAGTTTATCATCCATCACAAGCTTCTTACTTTAAGATTTAACATAACAAGCATCCAATTTACAATCATAAGGAATAACACATTCAAAATCATTTCTATTATATGAAAAAGCATGGAACATGCTTTAGTTGGTACTGTTTTTATTCTAACTTTGCCATGATTATTAACATTTTACTCATACATTAAAATGATACAAAGAAATAAGGCAAGTCATTATTTCCTGGTAAGTTAGAAGGATAAAGCAAAACAATAGACTGTAAGAGAAGATGTTAATGGTGTTTAAAATACTAACAAATAATTATGGATAAGGGATTTTAAATATTATTTATATTAATCTGTAAAATAATAAAATTGAATCTTATTAGAAAACTGTTTATAAATGTTTGAGCTAATTTTCCATTTTTCTTATTTTTCATGTCAATAGGCTAACCTCTTAGAAGCCAAGATTGACTTATATAAATGTGAAACATGTTTGAATATGCTATATACACACACACACACACACACACACATCCTTTTGTCCTCACACTTGCTGCATATGAAATTTTGAAGGTCTGCTTGTGATAGCTAGCAATACCTACCATAGATCTTTAGGGGTACAAAAAAAAATCATGAACCTTTCCAAGGGGTTATAATAGACAAATAACTACAATAATTTTATTTCTTTTTGATTTCACACATTTAGATGCCAACATGATTCTTGCCCAATAACTTATGTAATATTTCATGATAAGTTTCTATATGCTCCACAAAAATAGGATTCTGTGATCAAAGAATTTTGAGAAACGTTTAGGTCAAACAGAACTAAACTGCTGTCTTTTATGCAGTACCTCTCAGAGCTTTATCTCGGCTAGTAAGTATTGTGATGCTCCTTTGGGGGAAAAATACAATAAGCCTCCCAAAGATATATAAGTCTTCCAGAACAAACACCATTTTCCTTCCACCAGATCTAAATATAAGCAATAAACCAAAAAAGGGGCCATTTGAACAAGTGGTCAGGAAGGAAGAGGCATTGGGGGAACAACACACAGTCCCGAGAATTCTGGAGCTTTAAAACATCATCCTTAACTAACACCCACCTGAACCATTATGGTTTTCTCTAAACTAACGGTTCTCAAACTTTAGTGTTCATCAGAATCACCAGGAGGTTTTCTTGAAACACGAACTGCCAGGCCTATCCCCAGAGTTTCTGATTCAGTATGTGTTGTGTGGGGCCCAAGAATTTACATTTCTAACAAGTGTCCAGGTGAAACTGGTGCTGCTAGTCTGCCCTGTACACTTTTGAGAACCCCTGCTCTGAGGGAATACTGTCCTATCCAACAATGGATTTAGCTATTTACTAAGCATTTTCTTATGTTACTGATAGTTCAGTTTCTAAAAGGTCATATTGAAGGGACTTGGACATCTTAATTTCACGTCTCTGACATCAGTAATGATGTTAGCAGTCATGTAAAACCGCAGTCCCCAACCCCCGGGCCACGGACCAGTATCGGTCTGTGGCCTGTTAGGAACCAGGCCCCACAGCAGGAGGTGAGCGGCAGGCGAGCAAGCAAAGATTCATCTGTATTTACAGCCGCTCCCCATTCCTGGCATCACCGCATAAGCTCTGCCTCCTGTCAGATCAGGAGTGGCATTAGATTCTCACAGCGCGAGCCACGCTGCAAACTGCGCAAGCGAGGGATCTAGGTTGCGCACTCCTTATAAGAATCTAATGCCTGATGATCTGAGGTGGAGCTGGGGAGCAGCTGCAAATACAGATCATCATTAGCAGAGAGGTTTGACTGCACAATAAATGTAATGCCCTTGAATCATCCCGAAACCATCCCTCTCCTCGGCCCCAGCCATGGAAAAATTGTCTTCCCTGAAACCAGTCCCTGGTGCCAAAAAGGTTGGGGACCGCTGATGTAAAAGAAGTCCAGCTCAGGTCATGAAAAAGAAGGAATGGGCTTCTCAAAATCTATTCTACTACTCCAAGGAAATACATTCATTTTCTGTTTACAAAGTAGAGCTATTTGTTATAATGGTAAATAAGTATGTATATGAGAGCTCTGTATTGCATGTTGCTTGCTTTTGCTCTACAAACTTCTCTAGAGTGTTTTTCTAAATGTTTGCTATGTACTCAAATTTAAGTGGATAAAGAATTTTCTAATAAATTCCCTTCAGCTCTCCAATAAATTCATACCTTTACTCACCACAGAAACCCCATCATCTGAAAGCATTACCCCTTCTCCTGATCCCCAAAAAAGATATCTGGAAAAGGACAAGCTAAAAGGAGGAAATTACTTTTCACATCAAATAAGTAAACAACCCAAAGTTGACCACAGCATTTCTGCATGGATAATCAAAAGCTGAATTATCGATAAATTCCTAAACCTCAGAGCAAGCACTGAATACAAAGTTCATGAGTTACACCCTGCAGTGAGGCAGTAAGAAAAAAATACATCTCAAAGAACACTTTCTCCTTTTCACAGTGAAGAAAATAAACACCTGTCTAAGGAGTTCCAAGTATTTGTTACTCTTTCCTTTCTATATTAAAAGGAGTCTAGGTTGTACTTAGTTTACTTCTGAGTATCACTGGAAGCCTATTTTAAACTGAGGCCCCCAGTTTATGACACTGGAATGCCCAGAATACATTAACATGTTGAAATGAAAAACACTTAGATAGCTTAATAAACTTCAAATAAAAAATTCAGAAATAGAATTAGCCCTTTCTCTTGTTGACTTGCTCTCTTACTACTTATACAACTACATTCTTCCAAAAGGCTTGGAAATGACCTTCAAGAAAGATACTTTTCCAATAAGATGATTATACTAAGCCTAAAGAACAAGACTGATATTATGGGAAAGGTGGGATGATGGGAATAATTATATCAAAAGCTTCAAAATTCTAGACTAAGGTTAATTGCTGCAACTGGGCCCAAAATGTAGCTGTGAGCTTTCTCGTAACCACAGTAAATAGGAAGATGTATTGAATTGCATTGTTCTTGCCGCCTGATAAAAGAAAGCATACTGTTTAATAAGCACCTCTCATGTAAAAAAAAAAAACCACTGTGCTACATACTGTGGAAGAAACAAAGAAGAATATGACATGGAACCTGCCCACAAAGAGTTTACAAATTTCTCTCCTGCAACTGCAGAGGTTTGAGGAGTGGTGCTGAGGGGCGCCTAGGACTTGACACTTGTTTGGAGGTTGTGAACAATGGGAGAAATCAAAGGTGACTAGCTGCGCATGTTTAGTGGCGCTGTTGAGAAGGAGGAACAGGTTTGATGGGGAGAATGAGACTTCTCTGGGCCATGATTAATCACTGCTAGCTCTTCACTTTTGCTTCAAGGAAAGAAGAGGAGTTTATAATGGAAAATGTCTGATAAAAATGGCACTAATAATTCTCTCTTGGGGGTGGGAGGGGTCTTACTCCTATATTACCCTCCTTTCATTGGTATGTTATTTTTTTCATTACACCTTCCTTCTGGTTTTGTTTCAAATGCATTATTATTGGAGCTGAAGTATTTCAGAATGAAAAGTCTTTCTCAAGAGGTGTCTCCTAATTTCTTTTTTCCCTTTTCCTCCTTCCTTCCTTTCTTCCTTCCTTTCTCTCTTTCTCTCTCTCCTTCTTTTTTTTTACAATCTCTGACTCAGAAGCAATGTTATTTTTTCTTACGTGTATCTCTAGTGAAAGAATAGGAAAATTTAGGGAGATAATCGAAGTATATTTAAATATGTTTTATTATTTCAAAGATGGAGTAAATATCACGTGCTGCCAGAGTGAGGGCCTCAAGAACTTGGAAAAGGGGGAAGATAGTGTTGGTTCTGTTTTACCCATCAGTTGCCTATTAACATATGCAAGTCACAATTATGGAAATCATTGTCAAATATTGACATCAGCTGAACGCTGCTAAATACTAAAAATCATTTTAAGTTTCCTTCTTTGTTGAAACACATTTCTAAAATGTTGCAGGTACCTTTCCGGTTTTTGAAAGCAGAGTCAGTTGTCCCACTCTTGGTCACTGAGGATTGCACCAAGACCTCAGGATAGCCCATTCTAAAAACCAGCACTCACTATCCAGGAATGGACATGACGATGTAGAAGAAAGAGATTGGGTTTACTGCACAAATCCCAAGATATAGTTCATAAGCCAAAAGATGCTTCAACTTCCATCTTGAAATGACTTTCCTATTTTCCCATTTCTTTTAAAAGCAGATTGCTTGGACTAAATTCTAGTTATTGAGTTTTTTTTTTTAAGTGTCAATGCATGGGCTCTATTGGAATTTTTCTTTGCCTTTCTGTGTTCAAACTCTTTGGACTTTCAAAATATCACTGTGTATTTAGAGCAAGAGCTACTGATTAAACTTTAAATATATATCTTTATCAGACTAGGCAGTCACCTTTTTCACAAAACCCCTTTCTGCAGATTATGACCTTGTACTTGACTCAGAATGACCTTATTAGAACTAATCATGCTTCTAAGAATACCTGGATTTGCAAGCTACGCATCTGCTATAAAATTCAATTTCAAACATTTTAAGACAAAAATAATGCTAGAATGTTACTAGATTATCACACTAATTATTTAAAAATAATATTTAACAATGACCACTTAGTAAATTTTTAAAAATCCATACATAAGGTAAAAGCACTCAAAATGCAACATTTGGAGAATATCCAACAGCATTTGGCCAAAGAACATTTCTATAATGCTGAGGGACAGAATTAAATTTGCAAATATCAGCAATCTGTAGGCCATCAAATCTAGGTTAAAACGTGGTTGAGTGAGGAAAGTTGGCACATGGGTATATACAATTTTCATCCATATTTGAATAAAAATTGAACTTGGGGTAGAAGTACAGATGTAGATGAAGAGACCACTGGGCACCTCTCAGTTGAGCTCATATTTGTTCTCCCTCTCTCAAAGTAATTCAACAAGCTCATGTTTCATTCAACAAATATTTTTTAAGGTCCCAAGTTGTGCTAGGCACAAAAGATATGGTGGTGAACAAGACAGTATCTAGCACAAAACAAACAAAAAGCATGGCAGACCTTGGCTTCAATGAAATCCGATGTTAAGATAAGTACAAGAGCAGTAGGCTGGAATGGAATGTCCACCCCCCTATCCTTTACCATGTTGACTTCATCTGCATCTCAACTCCATCACTGACTTTCTCTTCCCACTGCCACCAGCTAATTCAAACGCCTATCATTTCACACCTTCAATACTTCGACAGCTTTCTAAGAGGTCCTTCCTCCTCCTACTCTCTTTTTCTCCAGCAATTTTCTTGCATAGGCTGATGGTGTCATTTCTCTGCTTAAAAATGGTCAGACTCCTCAGAGCTACAAAATAAACTCCAATCTCCTCACTGACTTTTAAGACCACTCCTCTGCAACTCAAGCTCTATGCTCCAGACATTCTGACTTAGCACTCATCTCCCCAAACACATCACCGTTTTTCCTCTCTGTCTTTGCTCAGGTTATCCCCTCTGCCTGAAATATCTTCCTATCCCTTCTTAAAAGAATACCTCAAACAGTACCTCTCCCATGACTGCATCTTTAACCACCACAGCTGGATGTAATCCCAGTTCCTACCTCTCCCCTTGGACTCTTTTAGCTGGCTTATGGCACATAACACAAGCAACCTCATACTAAGAGGTCAGGCAGGAACCACGTATTCCATAACTTTGTATTCTGCACAGTACTGAGCCCAGTGCCTAACAAGTAATAGATTTCAATAAATGTTTGTTGAATGAATCATTTCTTTGGGGAATTGAATGTATATAGAACTCTTAATGGATTTAACAGGAGCTTTCAGCATTAAACAACCCCTGACATTTATAAAAATCCTTGTAGTAAACCACAACCAATAGTCCTACAAATTGAGTGCTGCTGCTTGCTCTTGTATGAAGAGAAACAGAGGTAGTAGGAGTCCCATGACTTGCTCAAGGCCACACAAGGAGCCCTTGTTAGAGCTGTTATTACAAGGCAGCATTCTATGTGTATGCCACTTGCTGATACCATGTTTCATTCCAGATATTTAAATGGCTACATCTGTGGTTCACCCAAGAAAGAGGCATTTTTCAAGCCTACTTCTCAGGCTTCTTTGGAAAATAAGACAATATTTCAAAGTGAAATTCTTCCTACTGTGGGGCAGTGACAGAATAAAGATGGACATGATTTTAAAATTTTTCAGTTACACTGAAGTTAAGATTGAATTAGTCTCTATATAGCATGCTTTCCTAGCTAATAAAAAAGTGAAATAACCAGGAAATTGCAGACACTCTAGAGGTTATATTTTTATAAAAGCTGGAAAAAATTTAAGTTTGTTTAAGTGGAGCATGTTAGGTAAGCATAAACCTTAACAACAGAAAAACAACTCTCGGGATAGGTATTTGTCAGATGTTTAAAACAAGAACACAGAGTTCCTGGAGATATTATAAATTCTCAAATTGTTACTTCAATGTTACTATCTTTCACAAATAGGAGGAACAAGTTTTAAGACAATGTGACAGTGTGGTCTTAAAACAATGTGATTTTTAAAAATATAGTCTCCAAAAAAATTATTTGGAACTGAGTAAGAGATTATTGACACTATAATGCTATCTACTCACTGTATTTAAGAAGCATATAAAAGATGGTTAAAGAGTTTAAAGTCACGGGGAAAAAGGTTTTATGTTTGCATTTCTGCATGCTAAACACAGAAATCAGAATGTTACTACCATATAGTTAGCTAGCAAATCATGGCTGACACATGACACATCTTGGTTTAGACAATTTGTCATATTTAACACAGTTATATTATATTACTGTGGATCCCACATTTTCAAATTTATGGATAGTTTTCACAGTGTGGAAACTGCCTTCACTGTCCACTGTCTACCCATAAGAATATTGCTAGAAGCAAAGGCTAATTTCTTTTCTACCAATTTCCAGTGGGTAAATAAAAATTTGAGCTTCAACAGAGAAAAAAGCCTATTTATGATAGAAAAAAAAAATCTAACTTAAGGCATACATTTAAATACCTATGGCCAAGTTATTGCTGCAAAACTGTTTTTAACAGATGGATCCTATAACCATATCTACTTAACTAAATAACAGATTAGGCATGACACTGAGCAATATTACACAATCTCATCATAAACAAGATACCGAAAAATTATTTACTCTATCTTTAGAGATAACATGCTTAAGGCCAAATAGTGGAGATCATTTCAAAATTAAAAGGCTGAAGAACAAATGGAATCATTTGCTGACTTTTAAGAAAACAGTATCAAGAAAGATGGCAAAAAGTGTGAGTTAAACTTCTAATTACATCTAGCAGTAAAACTTGACCCTGGGGTGAGAATTGAAGGCACAGAAATAAAAACATTGAAAACCCAACCAGGATTGCAAATCTGGATTAGACAGCAACAACAACAACAAAAAAACCCCCACAAACTTACGAAACTGAAGACTGATTATATGGTGGAAGAAACACAGAAGAAAATGAAAAGATTATTTGGAGATAATGAGAAAAGACCAGACAGCTAAGATTCCTCTGGAATATATAACTCCATAAGTCAAGGATCAAGTGACACACTGAGATAGAGGAAAACAGGGTCACTTAGGGATAGTACATGCAGAAAGCTAATCTGTTAAGGCAGAAAGAGCAGTAAGTAAACGATGTTCTATGAATAATGTCATGTTCCCAGAAGAACTAATTGCTATTTCCAGATGCACGGAAGTACCTTGTATTCACATTTCACAAAAATCTGATATAGAGAAAAAAAGACAATATTTGCAATGACTTCATAAAACTATGCCACATGCAAAGAATTATTTACTGACCAAGTGGGATCAGGTATATATTTCCCTAACATGTAAGACTTTCTTCCAAACAAGAGTTGATATGTAATAGGCAGTTCTCAAATTTCAGATTTTCAAATCTCTCCTACTTAATGGAGTTTCTGTGGCAAAGGGTTGGTCTTAATGGTATCATCAAATTGTGGTTGGGGAATACATCCCTGGCCCTATCCCGAGTCCTTCCTAACCAGATGCCCAACTGCAACTTGGCTGTGAAGTGGAAAGAGAAATGATCTTGAACTATGGTCCCATTAAACAACATTTTAAATAAGTCAGGTTGGATTCCAAGTTATTTTACAAAAAAATATATGACCCATAATAAGATTGAATTGCTACTGCAATATTTTTGGCTGATCTATGACAGGTACCTCCCTAGCTGGCCAGGCAGAATCAGACATCAAAGAGTTTTATGCGGTGAAGACATATGTGATCCACAGTCAAACAGTCACAGTTATAACCTCCAATTCTGGCTAGCTAACTCAACAGTGCAATGTTTGGGGAGAAGAGTGGACAAGGGGGCACGGACAGCTCAGTATCTGGTACTCGGCAATTAAGCAAAGCTTAGTATCACAAAGTTGGATAACTTTGTCCAGAAATTTAAAACACCCTGCTTGGTCTTCCTCCTCCTTTTCAAAACAAATTGTCTAAATGACTGTCAATTAACTAAATATGAACCTTAATTTAAACTCTTAATCTAAATAAATTTTCATGAAACAATAGAAGAGGGAAGGATTAGGAAAGGAAAAGTTGGCTTCCCTGTGCCCCACTTTTAAGTACAAAAAGTAAAGGAGAACCACAGAACATCACAGGCAGTGCATCCCAGTGTCATGTGGGACAGCACGACCATGATAACAGCCAGATGCTTTTGGTTTAATAAAACAATAGCCCGATTGATGTTTTCTCCATTTCCCTCTTCTCCATAGGAAAAAAGAATGAAATGATTGGAAGAACACTGGAGTCATCAGGCTCTTTTGATAACTGCATATGTGACCTGGGGCAACTAACTCTCCCTCATTGGCTCTCCAGTTTACAATCTGTAAATGGTAAAATTTTGAACTGATTCGTCTTCCTTCTACAGCCAAAATTTTTATTTCCTAGGTTTGTGAAATGCTGTTATAGACATGAGTGCTTTCTTAACTATCTAGTTATCTGAGTCATCCAGCTTTTCCAGGTCAGTCCCAGGATCAGCCGGTGCATGGATTTCAGAATTTTCTCATTACCATACCCAAAGTTATTTTTTTTAAAAAAAGAAAGAAAAATGAAAAGAAACAATACCCCACTGTATTTCTGAGCCTCAAAGGACAGGAGATACATGTAAGACTAAAAAAGCTAACTTTTAAAAATATTTTATTTTAAAATAATTTTGAACTTAACAGAAAAATGGCAAAAATAACACTTGGAATCACAGTATACCCTTCAGAGTCCTCTGCTATTAAAAACTTATCTAATATAGCCATAACACAATTACCAAAACTGGGAAATTAACACTGGCACAGGACTCTTAACTAGACAGATCTTATTTGAATGTCACCAATTTTCTCCTTGGTGTTCTTTTTTCTGTTCCAGGATCCAATCCAGGATCCCACATGACATTTATTTGTCATGTCTCCTTAGTCCCCTCTAATCTGTGACAGTTTCTCAGTCTTTCCTTGTCTTTCACGACCACAACACTTTGGATGAATGCTGGTCAGTTATTCTGTAAATACCTCTCACTTTGGATTTCTCAAATGTTTTCTCACGATTAGACTGAGACCATATGTTTGGGGCAAGAAAACCACAGAAATGATGTGCATGATATCTGAGGATATGTGATGGTAATATACCTTATCACATATTATGTGAGCCTTAATCACCTGGTTAAGGTAACGTCTGCTGGGTTTCTCCACTGTAAAGTGACTATTTTTCTTTTTTAATTGATAAATATCCTGGGACAGATACTTTGAGACTATGAAAATATTATGTTTCCCCTCCAACTTCTACCCACTGATTTCAGCATCCATCAGTGGATCTTGCCCGCCAACCATTGCTACATGGTGTTTGCCTAAGGGTGATTTTATGTTTCCTTCATTTGTTTTACATTTATTAACTGGAATTCTTCTGTAAGGAGGCGTTGTCCCTTCTTCCCAACTTACTCATTTATTCAATTTTTTTATATAAGTATGGACTCATGAACATCTATTTTATTCTGTGGGTTATAATTCAATACTATCATTATTTAGTTCATTATTCAAGTTGTTCCAATTTCAGCCATTGGGAGCTCCTTCAGATTGTCTCCTATGTCCTTTTGTCATGCCCCCACCCTTTTTCTAGTGTTTTCTTACTCTGGGGCACCAAAAGACATTACAGCCTCATCTTGAATTTTCCCTGCCTCATTCCAGAATCAGCCATTACTCCAAGGAACCCCGGTTCCTTTATTGGAGAAAGGATTACATATGTAATTCTTGGTAGGTAATTCCAAGATGTGGGCGCTAGTGGTGCTCATTGGTATTGGGGTGTCATTGCTTCTAGGCCCTCCTAAGACAGAGCTAGGAAATAAAAGCATGCATACTAACCCGTGCATACACACACCTCTATGTCAATTTCTGTATGTCTGTCTGTATACATAATGATGACTCCTTTCTAACCCACACCACAGTATTCATCCTAACCTTCCCTTTTTCTTTATTTTTAACTTTTTTCTTGGATGGTGAAAAAACAGACTTTCATTTTCTACTCCCTATTCATGTATTTGTTCAACCCTAGTATCCACATAAAGTACTTACATATGCCTGTGAGGAACAGATTTACTAACTAGAGACAGTATTTGTGGGCAATTTTTTTTATCTTTATATAAATATAGCACCTCCAGATTTTTTTTGAATAGTGTCAGCATGATATGGTTTTTCCCATATTTTTATTTTTAATATGTTTAACTAAAAAAAGGCAAGGAGAAGAACGGTATGCTACTATTTGTGTAAAAAAAAGAGAGAATAGGTATGGACATATTTGCTTCTATATATTAATACATAAAATATGTATGGGAGAGGGAAAACTAAAAATATCAGTTAAGAGGTCAACTGGTTAACTGGGGAAAAGAGATGTGGGGGAAATTTCTTTTATACTTAATTTTTTAAACTTTTTTATTGAGATATAATTCACATATCAGAAAATTCACCCCTTTAAAGTATACACGTCAGTGGTTTTTAGAATATTTAGACAAAATTGTGCAACTATTGCCTCTAATTCCAGAACATTTTTTATCACCCCAAAAAGAAATCTTGTACCCATTAGCAATCACTTCCCACTACCCCCTCACCCACCCACTCCCACCAGCCCCCAAAAGCCTCTGGCAATCACTAATCTGCTTTTTGTCTCTATGGATTTGCCAACTTTAGATGTTTCGTATAAACGGAATCACGCAATATGTGACCTTTTGTGTCTGGCTTATTTCACTTAGCATAATGTTTTCAAGGTTCATCCTTATTGTAGCTTGTATCAGTACTTTGTTCCTTTTTATAGCTGAGTAATATTCTAGTGTATGTATGTAGCACATTTTGTCATCAATTGATGACTGCTTTTTTAAAATTTTTGAATTATGAAAATATATCATCCATTCGAAAATTAAACTTAGAAAAAAACGGAAAAGAAAGGAACAACTCCATCATAAAAAGCAGGAAAAAAGTTAAAATCATCAAGTAAATAATGCATGAAAAATAATAATGTATGGAAAAGCTTTGCTTGGTAATTTGCCAGAAGAACTCAACAGACTCAATAACAACTTACACACACAGCTAAGATTTATTACAGCAAAGGACACAGAGCAAAAGCAGCAGGAAAATGATTCACATCAGTGAAGTCAAGGGAAACCCAGCACAGACTTCCAGTGTTCTTCCTTATCTGAGGCCACACAGGACACACACAAGACTCTCTCTCTAGCAGCAAACTACAGAGGTATGTATAGCATGTCTCCACTCTGAAAAGCCCAGTTCTAGTCTCAAGGTCAGAGGTCAGATGGGTCCCAGTCACCATGCACACCCTGCTACCAACTGGCGGTGGCAATGGAAACTCAGGACCCCAACAGTGAAACCGGGTTCACATCATCAATCTTGATCTTGAGCAAAGCAGCCCTCCCCGACCTCATCTCCCGCTGCTCTTCCTCCTTGTCCCTCTGCTCCATCTGCACTGGTGACCTTGAAGTTCCTCACACACACCAGGCCCCTTCCTGCTTCAGGGCCTTTGCTGTGGCTGTTCTCTTTGCCTGGAGTGTTCTCCAAAGTCCTCAGCGCTCACCCCCTCGCCTCCTGCACGCCTGTCCTCACAGATCACCTCATGGGAGGCTCCCTGGGCACCGTGTCTAAAACAGCAGCCCCTGCCATTCTCCACGCCCTTTCCCAGCCTTAGCTGTCCTCACACCTGGCAATATGTCCTTAACCTGGATATTCACCTGCTCCTCCCCCAACCCCCAACCACGGGGCAGGGACTGTTTCCAGTTCACTGCTGGGGCCCGAGGCCTAGCACCATGCCTGGCACACAATCCACGCTCAGTAAGTACCTATCGAATGAATGAATGAATAAATCGGATATAGACAGACACTGGGTGGAAGAAAGAAAATATTTGGAGCACAATAAGAGCCCTTACTTTTAGCTCCAGACTACAGAGGAAATACTCAACTAAATTTTTAACTTTTCTCTCAGGATTTGAATATGCAAATATATTGAATATAATAACATTTCTTTTAGAAAGATGATTTTGATTTCCCTTTAAGAGGTGAACCCTAACAGTATCTTTCTTTTTTTCTGATTACAAGTACCATATCTGTAAAGGAAAATTAAACAATGCAGAAAAGAATAAAGTAGAAAGTGAAAGTCCTGTAGACTGGAGGTTAGGGAGAGAGGAAGGGCCAGGGATCACACCTTTTCACTGGGCCAGCTGTGACATCGGCTGCCTCACAGCAGCTGTCAGCAGGGCTCATCAAAACATCCCCAGGGATGAAGTGGCCACATCATACTGTCTTGCTTTGCTGTTTATATCCTTTGCCTGTTTTTCCAGGAAAATATCTTCAAGTGTTTGTATTTTTTTAATTTGTTCGGCTCTTTATATATTAAAATAATAGGCTTTTGTCTGTCAAATATATCACATTTTTTTCTTCAAATTATTGCTTGTCTTCTAACTTTGTGGTGTTTTCTGCCATTTAGAAGTGATCTTTGTTGTGTGGTCAATTCTAATAATCCTTGACTTTATTGTTTTTGCCTTTGAAATCAAGCTTAGAAGGGTCTTCCCCTACCCCAGGATTATAAAAGTGTTCATCGAATTTTCTTCTATTACTGTCATGGTTTGATTTTATTCTTCACTTTAAAATTTTCAGGGTATCCAGAATTTATTTGGTGATAATAGATTTATTGAGTGCTTATGATGTGCCAGGCTCTGTTCCAAGAGCCTTACGTTGACCATCTCATTTGAAAGCTCAGTAACTCCAGAGATAGGTGCTGGTAGGATCCTTTTTTTCACAGGTGAGGAAAGCACAGAGCTGGTGAAACCTGGTCCATTTAATGCTAACGCTATATAGGGTTGTCGTAAGGATTAAAGTCGGTATACATAAAATTTCCAGAATATAGTAGGCAGTCAAAAGATGATAGAGTTTTCAAAATTACTTTTGCATAGTCCTCATAAACATAATTTCTGATAGCTGCATATTTATTTGAAAAATTGTATCTTTTAAAGTATGTTTCTAAAATGTTATTCCATCATAAGTATGAAAAGCATTTAGAATTCCATGGGAACAAATAAAACCTTTATTTTAAGAAACAGCTGTCAGTAAAAGAAATTTTGAAAGGATATGCACTGACATGTGAAGAGTTTCTATGGGTAATGGAATTACTAGTTTTGTTTACAAAAACATCTTTGTCTCTGTATTCCAGATTTCTAGAAAGAGTGTTTTTCTTACTTTTTCTAGAAAAATAGCCAGAATAACTACTGTATTTTCTAAAAGGCTATGAATGGGAGGAGATCAGGCAGTATCTAAATTTTTTTTTTTTTGCGACCTAGGAAGAACAGGAAGCTGACAGGAAGGACAAATGAAGGAGAGGGTGGCTCTCCAGGTGCAGCACAGGGGAGCGGGGGAGCGAGTGGGACAAGGAGGTCTGTGAGAAAGCAGCAGGTAAGACGAGGTTTGGGGTTTTTTTGGTACTAACCATGTCTTATTTTTAGTAGTTTATAAATCAAATAACTAACTTATTTTTAGTGGGAAGCCACTTCTCTGTGTTAATCCTCTAAACAATAATTTTTATGAAGTGTAGAATATGTTTTTGTCAACTGCGTATCCTTTTTAAAACTTCTTTTGCATTTTCCTTTCCCTTCATAAAGATGCATAATTTTTAAAACCAGACGGAAATGTTAGTTATTGTGAAAACAAAAGCAGAAAATTTGTTTCCCAATGCAGGAGGATCATCCGTTAGAGATAGCCAGGGGCACCAACTCTAGCACAGAGGCCACCCTGCAGGAGCATGGGACAGGAACACACATGTCATCCATCTTCCAGGGCTTCCCACACACCAGTGTTCTGTCTTTCCAGTGGCTGTTGCTGCTGTTTTCTCTGTCATGCTCTCGGCCCATTTCGCCTCACTTCCCTTCTTGATTGACCATAATTATAGAAGTGCATTACCCATCACTTCTAAGATGGAAACTTGTTCACCTTGTAACATCTAGGATATTGGGATGTCCCTCATGATCAAGGACATATTTTAGAGGACGATGATTAAATGTGGGAGATATTTATCATTTTTTACAAAAGAAAAACTGGTCATTTTACAGCAGAGAAACCCAGCAGACACCACCTTAACCAAGTGATTAAGGTTCACATAATAAGTGATAAGATATATCAACATCACATACCTTCACATATCATACACAACATTTCTGTGGTTTTCTTACCCAAAACACATGATCTCAGTCTAATTGTGAGAAAACATTTGACAAACCCAAAGTGAGAGGCATTTAAAAAATAACTGACCAGTACTCATCCAAAGGGTCATGGTCATTGAAGACAAGGAAAGACTGAGAAACTGTCACAGATTGGAGGGGACTAAGGAGATATGAGGAATAAATGTCATGTGGGATTCTGGATTGGATCCTGGAACAGAGAAAGGACATTAGGGAGAAAACTGGTGACTTTTAAATAAGGACTCTAGTTTAGTTAAGAGTCTTGTACCAGTGATAATTTCCTGGTTTTGATAACTGTGCTATGTATGGTATGTAAGTTGTTGACATTAGGAGAATCCGGGTAAAGAGTATACAGGAACTCCTTGTGCTATTTTTGAAACTTTTCTGTAAGTCTGCAATTATTTCAAAATAAAAAGTTTAAAAGGTGAGGCTGAGCTATCAATATATATTTGTGTAAGTACTAATTGTAATTCCATTTTTCTTTCAAAAGAGGTTTTTGAAATGTCCAAAATAGCATTAACTTTTACCAGTCAAGGATACTTCCCTTTTAAGGTCAATATCAAGGAAGACAGAGATCCTTAAATGAAATTTTATTTTCCTTGATTCTCAGGATCATAGGTGCTGCCCATGTGTCTTTATAGTATGGGCAGACCTCTCTGATGGAGCTTATAAATGGTGCTAAATCTTGCATAATCCTGTGACCCTTGGGATTACTTTGCTAGGAGTCTACCTTCTGGTAAACTTTCCCTTAGCAAACAGGGATGAGTAAATATTCTGTCCAAAATAGGCAAATTTTAAACTAATGAAAACTGCTGTGACTAGTGGTGTTAGTACAGAATGTACAGGTAACTTGGGCCAATTGGACCTACAAGGATTGATTCATACCGATATGTTTATACAACAGGTTTCCCTTGTCAAAATATTATTATTCTTGTGATCATATGTGAAGTTTGAAGACATAGCGTGTGATTGTTTTATGTTCATTCCTCACCCAGTTCCCATTTTTTAAGAGTGTGTATGGGTTGGCATGACTATTCTCTGACTGTACCTGCTGCTATGGCCTTTACCAGGAAATTCTTGCTACAAAAGTGCCCACAGTGGTGAGTGAGGTTGGCAGATGTGACAGGTGTTGACCTGTCAATGAAATAATGACAACATTTATATCCTTCCTGATAACAGGTGGCTGATATCATATTACTTCAAGTACATAAGAGAAGGTTGAAGACATCACGATACTGCTAAAGCAGAATAATTTGTTTATGAAAACAATCACAAACATTGACTTAGTTTTTAAAATGATGACCCTTTGTTAAATCCAAGGAACATTCACTAAAAATACCAACCTAATGGCAAACTGAAATTAGCATAGAATGGAATAAGCAATACTTTGTAAAGAACTTTTGAAACAGATTGTGCCAAGCAGACAAGGCAATTGAGTCAAAAACAGCTGCATGCCAACATAACAGGAGACTCTTCTATGTAGCTGGAAATTAATCTATGGGCTGCACTCTCTAGATTCCTATCTGAAGATAGTACAACCTTCATCACTGAACAGTCAATGTTCATGGAGTGATGGGCACAGTACTTCAGCACAATACACAATCAGCCATCCAGCTTGTCCTTATTTTCATAACATTCCCTTATCATGAGGTTAGTATAGGACATTGTATCTATTATACCTATTAGGAAGGCAAAGAATCATCATCTGGTAGTGTATCTAATGCTAAAAGAATCCTTACAAAAATTAAAAAAAAACTAAAAACCACAAGCTGCAGCCCAAAACTCATCATATGATTGCTTCAGTTATTTAACCACTCATGAAAGAAGAAACAGTACACAGATGAATTTCTATGGTGTTTCAATTATACAAACTCAAGAGGGGTAGCAAATGCTGCAGTAACCATGGGGTATGTTATTTGTGCATTATACGTATGATCATAGTACAATCCACGTAGGTCAATTACCCTCAACTTAATGTAGCTTTCAGGCATATCATGGATAAGAAATAATACAAAAGAGAACTACCAAGCCTTCAGGTAGACATGGAACTCTGATGAATGTGCTATCTAAACGGCAAGTTAAATAATTGTTTGAAAGGCTTTGTATATTTGAAATATTAAGGTTTTCATTAAAATTTTAGAATGTAAGGGTTATGTAAATCATCTTTATCCTGTGTGACTGGTCATCAAGATATTAACATAATGCAAAAATTATTTTTAAAACACTGGATACAGTGAGTAAACGGCTTATTTGAATAATTAAGTAGCTTATTAATATTCATTGGCCATTATCTAGTTTGTCTCTGAATTAAATATTTTCCAAACTTTAAAGTGGTAGCACAGTATACATTTTGTAAACAAGCACCTTCCATATTATTTTCTTCAAAAAGTTTAGTTTATGGCACTCTTTTGCCTTTAAATGGGAGCACTGATCTGAAGTATATCAATGATTAAAAAGGTCACACATCTCCTTCCACATTCTATGATGCCTGGAAAGATAGAATTTACAAAGACTGCAAGGGACTCTACATCACAGAGTAAACCATAAAAACAGTGATACTTAGCTTCAAGAACTAATATCACACTCATGGCAACTGGATTTGAGCATGTCCATTTGGAACATGAGTTTGTAGTTTTAAATATTAAACCCTAACTAAATAGAACCTTTTTGAAGAACTCCTACAACAAACACTTAGTTAATAGGAAGAAGATAACCTCTCATTTAATTCACCTTTTTTTTTTTAAAAACAGGGTCTTGCTCTGTCCCTCAGGCTAGAGTGCAGTGGCGTCATCATAACTCACTGCAACCTCAAACTTCTGGGCTCAAGCGATCCTTCTGCCTCAGCCTGCCAACTATCTGGAACTACAGCTGCACGCCACCATGCCCAGCTAATTTTTCTATTTTTTGTAGAGACAGGGGTCTTGCTGTGTTGCTCAGGCTGGTCTTGAACTCCTGGCCTCAAGCAGTCCTCCCGCCTCAGCCTCCCAAAGTGTTAGGATTACAGGTGTGAGCCACTGTGCCCAGCCTTAATTCACTTTCATAACGATACATGATTTTTCATTTGTGTTATCTCATTGGAATCTCCGCAGTAATTGTGAAAGTTAAGTAGAGAAGTTCCAACTTAAGTAAAGTTTCATCTATTAGAGATGAAGTAACTCAAGGTTTTTGAGATGTCACCTGAGGTCAGATACAGTAGTGAGGCTGGGACTGTACCCCAGATCTCCTGAATCAACATATGCAAAGTGCCTAGTGCAGTTCCTGACCCTCTTTGTGGACTAGATGAAAGATGCTTCATTTTTTCCCCTGACTAGCTCAGTGCTCTTTTCTACTTCAAGGCACTGCCCAGTCCTGTAGAAGTAAATTTAAATAATACACAAAAAAATTGTTGATGAAACTTGAATGATACCAAAATGAAGAAAACAAAATAAGCCTGTTAGTAATAATAGCTGCTGCAAATAAAAGCAGTTTAAAGATTTTCAATGGTAGGAATTACCTTTATCTTTATAATAATAAGTTTCCATTCTTGAACTGAAATTGTCTGCAACAAAAACCAGTAACCACAAAATAACAGTAACTCCTTAAGTAGTACAGGTTGAGCATCCCTAATCTGAAAATCCGAAATCTGAAATACTTCAAAATCCAAAACTTTCTGAGTGCCGACATGATGTCTCATGGGTGGCTTTCTGATGGTTCGATGTATGCAACTTTGTTTCACGCACAAAATTATTAAAAATATTGTATAAAATTACCTTCAGGCTATGTGTAAAAGGTGTATATAAAACAAACAACTGTCATATTTAAACTGGGGTCCCATGCCCAAAATATCTCATTATGTATATACAAATATTCCAAAATCCTAAAAAATCCAAAATCCAAAACATTTTCGGTCCCAAGCATTTCAGATAAGGGATACTCAACCTGTATATCACTTGAGAAAATGTTCCCTGAGGAAACTATCACATGAAGGAATACATCTCTATTAGCCAATGCAGCCATAAATAAAAATGTTAATGAGGTAAAATTGGTCATGATGAGGGTAAAACAATTATCAAGAAATTGAAAAGGTGCTTGTTAAGCTTAATTTATTTGGACACATTTTGAAAAAATATCTCAAATGCATCATAGCAAATCTTATTAATTAAACCAGAAATCCATTATCATTTTTTGCTTCTATGCTTTAATTTGTACATCTTTATCCTTAATTTAAGGATAACTATGAATAAAACATAAAAATCACTTCATTTTCTTGTTCTGCAATCATATATATCCTATTCTACATAATACCTCATATGCCCTCATATTTTGTTTATACTCTAGTACATAATATTCAGGTTTGATGACCTTGACAATAGGACTTTCCTTACAAAATATACTCATAAATCTGAAATTGGTCAATCAGCTATTTAGGAAGAAAATTAAGCGAACCTAGTTTTGTAGCAATATGTTTAAGTTAAAGGTACTCTAAGAAGGTTCAAAATGCCATCATCTTCCCCCTGGATGGTGAGATTTTCACCTTATACTTTCTCAGTCTGAGTTGATTTACCCTTTGAAAGCTGACTCGTCCCTTCCAAGTGCCTTTTGATAGTGTGGATAACAAGCTATTATGCAGTACAGGGCTCCTCTGGGTTATATGAGGATTATGATCCCTGCAGTTAAAATCTAAATCATATACAAAAAAGTAAACTATAGCAAGGCTGCAAAATCCCCCCCTCCTAGAAAAATTCTTGAACTTGTATTCTTTAAGTGTTATCTGTGTTGATAAGTGGGCTTTGGTGGAATGAGCTTTAGACTTGACTTAGTTCTACAAACACAAAGTCTTAAGAGATTCTGTCTTTAAGACATTCTGTTTTTAGGACACTCTGTCTTTAAAAAAACAAACAAAATTTACCGCTTTCATGTTATCATTAATTTTACTCGTTTCAAAGCACATGTTTCAAAAAACAGAAATCAACGAATTTAAATTATGTGCATTCAGATAGCACTCACCTTTAGAGAATCAAAACAGGCCACCACACGACCATTTTCCACATGGCAAACTCTTGGTGGATGGGCAAACTTGCAATCTGCATCAGCTCGAGAGCAAGTTCCTCTCTGAAATTCTCTACAGACTTCTAAAGTCAGCCACTTGGTATCACGAATCAGGGCAACATTGACAGCCGTCATATTGAAAGCAAAATTAAAATCAAGTGCACCCTCTTTAGGACAATATTACTAAGGATTGCTAAAGGATTAAAAATGAATTCAAGCTAAATGTGAAGAGATAACAGCTTGCTTTGGTGAAATGTCTATTTGTTAGCACTTCTTAGGTTTTCATTTAATTCAAATCTGGTCTAGTCAAACAAAAAGCCAATCATAAAAATTGTATCAGAATAACTAAAAATCAAACTAGAGACCAACTCCTAAGAAGGCAACTGTAAAGGTTAAAATATTGAATGTTTTATTGTGTTCCTTTGCCGAATTTACTTCCAATAACTGGCAGACTTTCAAAAGAATTCTGTGCTCTCCAGTTGACGTTTTCAATTATTCTTGCAAAAAGCATATGCTGCTGGCTGCCCTTCAACTTGCGGAATGGTCTCAGATCAGGGGGAGAAAAGTTTTTCTCCCTATTTCTTAGCTTTAAAAAATAAGATTGGTAAGGATATTAGAACCTACAAAAAAGTTTTGTTGCAAAATCAAGGGGAGGGAAAATGACTAAGAAAACTGAGAATCACAGGAAAAAAGAAACGGATAAGTTGCTGACAGTGAACTACAAGCACACCAGGTTTGGTGGGGAGAGGGTGGGGAAGGGTGTGGTAGGGAGAGAGGTTTATAAAGAGACAGCTCTAGAGTAGAATCCAAGCAGCAGAGTTTTCAGAAAAGGCACTTTTCAGAACCTGCAAGAAAAAAACAAATAAAATTAGCTAAAATAATACAATGCTTCCGTTTCAAACTCTAGATTTGGAAAAGAAATAACCATATCCTATTTAAAACAGGAAGCATCTAGATACTGACAGTGCAACATAGTACAGTCAGCTATTGTCAATAAGAAGGGCATTTCCCAGTGTAAAACTGTGCATAGTTAAAGGAAGCAACTGCTTAGATTTACTGCTATAGTACAAGACTGGGTGACAACCTCATATGAGGTAGGGTGGAGGATGGAAATGTAAAATGTGCCTCAGATAAAGAAAAAATCCTTTGAAAAAATACTGGATTTTTTCTGTGTAGGCCCTCTTAGTCTCTATGAGGGGAAACTGGAACAACTCAGAAGAAGGTTTCAGCATACACAAATAAATGAGACAGAAAGCATCGTACATTAAATATCACACAGCTTTAAGGTTTGCTGTTTAACTCAGTGTCAACCAGCAACAATTTTGAGCAATTCAGTTGAAAAGATACATGAAAGGTTAATTTACTGGCCTTATGCCATGAACACACAAAACACACAAAAAATACACTAAAGTTGTAGTAAGCTATGAGAATTAGAAAAGTCAGCCAATTGTTAACTTCAACAAAAGGTAGAATTAAAGTTCTTGAAAATATTTCACTTAGTTTACTGAACAATATTCTCAATAACTTCACAAAATATGAATTTTCTATTTGTCTTTTCTGTATTCAAGATGAAATTCATTGCCACCTGATTTTTTGGACACGATTGAGAAATTAAGTACCTAGAAAACTCAGGCAACCTTATCTATTCAAGAACAAAACATGGTGTTCTCTGAGTCATTCTTCATGGAAATCTTTCTAACATGTATTACTTGTAGCTTTGCCTTCTTAAAAAATATTGAACAAAACTTGGCCCGATTTGGGGTCATTAATGTATTGGGAAGTGTTATAGCTGTCTTCCTTCAGTGGCAGACTGTTCATTGTCACTTCCAACACTTCTCTTACTGCTACAATATCTGCCACAGTGAATTTTCCAGTTCACTTCTGGAAAACCTAATAGCCAATCATGAATGTTGAATAAGAGTTAGTTACTGAATGAGGGGCCTCAGGGGCAAGATGCAGGGCTTTCCTGCAGAAGTTCTGTAACTGCTCTTACTGTTTTGGGGACCCTTTTGCATTAAGATATATGCACGACCATGTTCTAGAGGGTTAAGGTTGTCAGGCAAATGATCTCTAGAAAAAAATATTTTTTAAATAGCCTGATGGGGGAAATTCAAATCAAAACTACAATGCGATGACCACTTCACATACACCAGGATAACTATAATAAAACAGACAAAAAACTGGAGCAATTGGGACCCTCATACATTGTAGGTGGGAATGTAAAATAGTATAGCTGCTGTGGCAAACAGCCTGACATTTCCTCAAAATGTTATGACCTAACACCCCCACGTCTCGGTATATACCTGAAATAATTGAAAACAGGTGTTTAAAGAAATCCTTGTACAAGAATGTTCATAGCAGCACTATTCACAATAGCCAAAAGGTGGAAACAATCCAAGTGTCCATCAGCAGATGAATGGATAAGTAAAATGTGGTATATCTGCACAACGGAATATTACTTCACCATTAAAAGGAATGGAGTACTCATCCATGCTACAACATGATGGACCTTGAAATCATTATGTTAAGTGAAAGAAGCCAGACACAAAAGGCCACATATTGTATGATTTCATTTATATAAAATATTCAGAATAGCCATATCCACAGAGACAGAAAGTAGATTAGTGGTTGCCAAGGGTTAGGAAGAGGGGAAAATGGGGAGTGACTGCTTAATGGGTATGGGGTCTCCTTTGGGGGTGATTAAGATGTTCTGGAATTTGGTTGAACAATTTTTTAATATACTATAACCCATTCACTGAATTGTACACTTTAAATGGAAGAATTGGACCGTATGTGAATTACCTCTCAGTAAAGCTGCTATATATTTTTTAAAAGGTCTAAAGAGACATGACAACCAAAAATTTAAAAAATCCTGATGAGTAATGAGATTAGCTACCCCAAGCTTTCTGAGATTCTCCTTAAACACAGATTCTTCTCAGTAGTGTTACTACGTCCAATTTCAAGAGTAAATTAGTTCCCGTACTGTAACTGACTTATTGTATCATGGAAATGCTCCTCTGAAAGAGTATGTTCTGGGAGTTTATAAATTTATATTCAAAGATATATTCCAATTTACGTACAACTAAATTATATAGGCTGCCTGAACACATTTGAAAGAAAAATAACAAAAAAGGAATACACACACACACACAAACACACACATATGTTGAAGATCTGCTCAAAACATAGACAGTGAGGGTCTGGAGAAAGATTTTTCTGCAGAGGTCCATCAAGTATAGAAACAGATAATAAATAATAAATTTGAATTTTGAACTTCTACAAATGAAAAATACAAACAGTAATTGGCCTCTGGCCATGCATTTTATGTAAGATCAGGGATGGGAGAAAAGGAATTTTCTTTTTTTTTCTTTTTTTTTTTCCTGGCCTGTAACCTCTGCTGGGACCCTGGCCAATTCCTCAAAGCAGTTCTAGCCAGCACATGCCTTCCTTCATATTGGAACTATTTTGAGGACTGGCTCAGAAGAAACTAGGTGTGACAACGCAAGGGAGCTGGCGTGAGGATGGGGAGAGATTCTGTCGTGTAGCTCTGCTCATCTATGTATAAAAGACAGGGAGAGGTGCCAGTTTTCCCTGTTTCTTAAGATCAAATTTGTTTGGGGGATGATATGGCTTTATCTTCACTACCTTAGACTTGAGTAATAGGAATCCAGTTTTGCTTCTTATGATTTATAGTCCTCTAAAGTAGAACATGAAAAGTTATCATTTCTTAGTGCATTTGTACTTTATTGTACTTGCAGTTTACAAGTGCTTGTATTTCATTGATCTTTGGATCTCTCAAAAATACTCTAAAGCATGAGTGATAACCCAAAAATGCTGATGATAGAAATGAAGCTCATAGAGGTTAAATTACTTATTTGAAGTTACAAAGCCTAAAGGGGTAGAGCCATGACTCCAGGCAAGATCTTCTGAGTCCAAATCGCATGCATAGACCCCAGCAGAGAAATGTCATGGTCATCATTTCTTATCTCCCTTTGGAATCTTAAACAATGAAAACCAGTCATTTTGGTAGAGTACTTGTGATTCTTCCTCAAAATTACATTCATGCATGATGTATCACCATTTTCGTAATCTCCCTGAGTTGCTGGGCCAACATTGATCCAGCACCTACTATATATGCCAGCCACTGTTCTGGATACTGAACAAGACTGATAAGGTCCCCGCTCTTGTGGAACTTCCTATGCTCATTTAGAGAAGTAACCTAAGGCATAGAGAAGTGAAATGATTATTAGAGTTTATGAAGAGCTGGAAATAGACATTAGCTATTCTGACTTCAACACAAGCCTCTAATTCACCATGAATGGTACCCCAAGGACTATGGCTTAAGAATACTCTTAAACACACACTCAAACACTATTGCGTAGAAATAAGTCATCAAGAGGAATACCTTGGAATTATTCACACTAAGTCTTATTGCTCTCCAGATTCCTCTTGGAGAGGTTACTACTGTCCTCATTTTACAGATGGGGAAGCGGAGGTGGAGAAAGGTTAAGTAATTTAACTTGCATAACTTCATATAGCTAGTAGATGATCAAGCCATGGTTCAAACTCAGGCAGTCTGACTCCAGAGCTCCTCCCCCCTTAACCATGTGACAATACTGTGTTATTCTTATGGTACATATCACATTCTTCCTCATTCTAGCTGATTGGGCCCCTTTTCTTTTCTCCTTTATTGGATTGTAAACTCCTTGAGAGTAGAGATCGTGTCTTACTCAGCTTTGCTAGCTCTATCTTGTCATTGGAGGTTAGAGTGTTACAGCATTCCCCAGGGTTTGATATATATATGTGTGTATGTATGTACATGTTTAACTTTTTTCTAATAAAATTTAGTCTGGAAACTATTTAGAAATAAAAAAGAGCTAACATTCATGTCATCAGAGTTTAAGGAGAAGAGAGAGAGGGTGGAGCAGGAAAATATATTCAAAGAAATAGTGGCTGAAAAGCTCCCAAATTTGGCAAATGATGTAAACCTATGGATTCAAGAAGGTAACTGAACCCCAAACAGTATATTTTCATGTGTTTATTGGCCATTTGTATATCTTCTTTGGTGAAATAATTCAAATCATTTGCCCATTTTTAATCATCATTATTGAGTTATAAATTTTTTTATATTCTAGAAAAAAAGAGAGCTATAAAGACTAAATGGCAATTTAACATTAACCCTTATGTTGTATGATGCTAGAAAGGAGTTTGGTCAGCTGAGTACCCTCTAGGCTGGCTGAACTTTGGTTACCTCTGTCAGTTTTGAATCAATTGGACCTATAAAGTCAAGTATTTTCTCACAATTCTAGACTTCAAATTGAGCTGATAATACATGGGATTCTTATATATAGTGCATTCAATCTCCATAAAGAATGATCTGTTCCTGCTCATTTGATAGCAGCAAGATCTTATAAAAATATGGAATACCCAAGTAACTACTGTCTATGTCTTTGGATAGTAGGTTAATCATTGGAATGTTTTTGCCCAAGAGATTTCACTCTGAGCCATAGGAAGAAACCTTCCCTAAGTATTCTCCCTTGAAAATAAAATAATTTTGACTTCTAACTGATGCTCATTTATAAGAATCTTAGATAAGACACAATGTAAGGAAAATATAAACACTTTTATTTTAAAATTACATACACACTAAATCCCCAAATTATCTTACATTTTAGGGGCAACTTTAATAAAAAAATAAAAATAAGAAATAAAAAATAAAATTACATACACACTAGATTCACTATTAAGTGTATCCTTTGGAAAAAAAAGTACTGTAGATTCTATGTTTTTTAAGGATTCACATATTTTATGGTGAAAGTTATCTTGAAGGTAAAACAAAAGAAGAAAGAAATATGTATTTTCCACTGATCTAATGGAAATAGTAACTTATTCCAGAGATGATTGCAAGGTCACTGCCAGCAGCTACTTTTGCCCCACTTTTCCTATACTTTCCTTGTCTCCTCCTTTCTTTTGTCTTCCCTCCACAAGCCAGCACATAACATAGAAGCACTGCCAATGCCTAGTCCAGAAGATCACAAAGATATTATTTGGCACTTAAACCAATCACTGAAGAGCATTTCTTTTAAATTCATTTATCAACCTTCTGAATAAAAAATGAAAACAATGTTTTCTTTCTTTCCATTTTAAGTTTTCCTTACATCTGCATTACCTCTGAATTTCTTGTGGCCATTTATTTTGGCTCTACAAATATATGACACACCTGCTATACACTGCTTGAATTGGCAGGCCTTCAAGTTTTCAAATTTGCTTCAAGTTCTATTTCCCTCACGTGTTTTGGTTAGTGGTCCACCACCACACATTCTTTAAGGCATATGAGAGGTGCTCAGCACTGCAGATGGAAACCATGATTTCATAGGCATCCTATGGAAAACTGAGTCTTCTGTCCGAAAAAAAAATGTCATAAAAATAGGGATGTTTTGCCTATGTGCAGAACTTTTGCATTAAGGGTTTTTTTTAAGATTCATTGCATTTTTCACAATACTCCTGGGATAATAAATTTCATATATGTTTTTCAAAAATCAGGTAAGTTAAGTTATTCTATTTTATAAAGCAAATAAACAACCCATCTCAGTTCATACATATGGTCCTAGAAGAAAAAATAGGCACTACAGTGTCTCTTTTGAAAATAGCTTTAGCAATGGATGTTACTGGTTTTGTTTGTCAAAGGAGTTCATCTTTTAAAGGTGTGTCTATTTTTATAAATATGAGAACTTCCTAAAAATGCCATTTCAATATTTAAAATTAATCCAATTTAATATGAAACAACTAAAAACCTGGATTCTAAACATAGTTGTTATTAGATAACACTAGTTAAGAGCTTATTTATGTACATGGAACAGAAATCCCAGTGCCATTAAAAGGACTTCTTTCACCAAAAACTGGATTTTAAATTTGAAGACAAGAACTTAACACATTCAGCAATTCCAGTCCTATAATGCTCAAGCATTTGAAATGAGTGAAATACAAAATGAGTCACAAGACTAATATCATTTAATATATGCAGAGTGATTTTGCTAATGATTCATTCAACAAATATTTATTGGGCATCTAATACGATCCAGGCCCTGATCTAGGTTCTGAGGAAACAAAGGTGAACAAGACAAAAATCCCTGTCCTAGACTCATACATTCAAGTGGGTACCAGCAGGTGAGCACAGGAAGGAGGGGCAGAAAAGTAAACAAAAAATCATATCCACTGTTCATTTTATCCATTCAGCAAATATTTATTGTCAAGACAAGTGAGGCCTTTAAAAATGCTCACGTGGGAAAGTATCAATCAATCAACAAACATGTATTGTACACCAACTATTAGCACAGACCTGTGTCACGTACTTCTTGGAAATCAGAAGAACTTTAAGGCACTGCCTCTGCACTCAAGAAGCCCATAGTTTAGTTGGGGAGATATGAACAACATATATGAAATAAAAGCAAATAACGCAGACAGTTAAGAGCAAAATTCAGTGACGTTAACAGCAAATGTGATGAAAGTTCTGAGAAGAGAATGCCACTAAGGCCCAGAGTAGTCAAGGGAGTTTTCAAGGAGGAGAAAGGGGCACTGGGCCTTAAAGAATGAGAAGGACCTAGGTGAGGGTGGAGGGGTAGAGAGCATTCCTGGAAAGAATAACAGCATGAATGAGGACTGGAAGATCAGACTGGGTGCCAGGCAGGTGTAAGACAGTGAGCATACATAGGATGGCAGGTTTATACTGGGGAAGAGAAATAAAGTGTGGGCGATTTCTGAAGAACTTGGAAAGTGCCCCAAGGAGTGTATATTTGTTATAGAAATAAGAGCCTCTTTCAAAGACTTTAAGCAGAGTAGAAACTTAATGGCCATAGATGTAGAATGTTAACAACGATCTGCCCTTGGAAAATTGTTTTATTTAAGGAGCCCACAGTACACAATCAGAGTAAAGTTCATGCATCCAACTTACTCTGGAAGAACAAAAGATGAATGGGAAGTGAGTAAAGGTCAGAGTGTTTCTCTCCACTTCACAGACTCTGTGAAGCCTGGCAGGCCAGGCAGTGATTCCAATCCAGCCAGCATAAAAAGTAGGTTGAGAAACAAACTGAAAAGTGCAGCTTCTTGTTTGCATTTTGCTAACTACCCATTTATCAATGACCCCAGTTATTAAGGACACATAACTGCATTCCTATTTTCTGAACTGAATCAAATGCCTTTCAATCTTAATCTCTATAATAGAAATTCCTTTTAAAAATGGGTAGGAGAAATTTCAACTGGGATTTTTTTTTTCAGTTAGATTTTGCTAGAGAATAAATAAGCTCACGCCAGGAGCTAAATTTGGACAGTAACTTTTTGGCTATAATGGAATCCTGTAAATTCCTGATATAGGGCTTTAAACCAGCACTCCAGTGGTTCAAAAGTTTTCATTGATTTTAACTGAATTTTAGGGGCCAACGTACTCACTGATAAGATGTGGTTGAACATTCACTGTTCACCACCACCACCCCCAAACCAACACACATACACACACACACACTGTAAAATAATGATCAAAGGTTATCACTAAATGTTTATAGATCCTTTAATACGTATAAACGGCCCAAGTAACTCTCTAGTCAAACATGTGAGTCATATAAGGATGACTCTTTGTCAGAGAGGTAGATTAAGGTAGCATCTGTGTGATTTAATGATGCCTCACTGTACCTAGTAGGCACCCAGTGAAGGCTTCCTTACCTGAATTCATCATTGGCATTATAGCCAATAAATTCAGATTTTCAATCTCAACACTAAGCACCCATTCCTTATTAGGAGCACTTATAAAACTAGTGAAAGGACAGAGAAAAAAGCTTTGTGGTTGAAAATGTTGGGAGAGTCCCAAATGTATCCTGATTTCAAAGACTAATGCCAAATCTTCTAGTAGACTTGAAGGGAGTTTTTTGGGAAAGGGAATTTCCTAGGAAAGCGTATACAAGAGCTCTAACCCTTTGTGTTTGAAGTTGCTGCTTCTAGAGGCATTATTTCACATTCATATCACACATGACTGAAATATATATCTACAAACCAATTGCCTAGAGTTCACTGGAAATCTGGCTGCTTTAGTAAAAAGTTAAGAGTGAAATGTTGAGAGCACAGACAGGACAAAATCTTAAGTTCTACATTTCCCAATCTTCACACTGGCCTGAGAGTGTCCTTCTTTAAAGGCTTCTAAAATAAGAATTTCATTTTTCTCTTGATATTCCAGAGTGATTTATGCTGAACTGGCAATTACAAGTCTTTACAGAAAAATTTAGAGGAACTGTAAAATAGGCTGACTTTTAAACATCTTTTAATTGAATTTTGGACAAGTAGTCAATGCCCTTGTTAACACTGATGAAGAGTATGTAGATACGATACAGTCATTATAAAGTCATCTTCTTGGCCCAGATAGAATAGTTGTCTCCTATCTTCCAAGGTTAATCTGTATAAATCTCAAGGGAAAAATTACAACACCCCCAAAGCAGAGGGGAGCTGGAAAGAAGATTGGCTTAATTATACTATGAGATTGGAAAGCACCACCCTAACCTTGTAATTTAATATTCATCTTCAGTAAGAACAATTCTATGAAATATATCAACTTCAACTCTGGTTTGCCTCAGGAAATGAGGAAATAACTTCTATGCTTACTTTTGCAAGGCATTTAATTTAAATCCAGATTTGGGGTATTAAAAAGGGGGGTATGGACAATCAAGTACAGATCAAATATGAGAATACTGTAGATAACTCTAAATGAGCTCAAAACAGAGTTATTAAAGCCAGTAGGAGACAAAGTAACCTATTGATTACTTCAACCTTGAACGGAGGCCCAGAAAAGTTCATCTACTTGGCTAAAATGCCTGAAACTTTTAGTGTATACAGAAGAGTTCATGCTCTAATTTCATTATATCTGATAATCTTCATAATGTGTGATCAGAATGGGTAGGCAGATTCCCAAAAGTTTAGCCCAATTGTCCTGGCTCATTTAGTTTCTTTCATTGACAGTTTATATCCATGTTGGAGCTTAATTCCTGGCTATGGAGGCAATTTCATACTACTGAAAACCCGAAGGGCACCCTCTTCAGCTTTAAATCCCTGGGGAAAGGCCATCTCTTGCTTCTGAGGGTATAAGGATTTATTGACCTCCATGGGTCTGCGTCTTCCATTAATTTCAATGCAACTGCCTTGACACCCTCTTTCAGTTTCAGAGACCAACATCCTCTTTGCACACATGGTTTTTTTCCAATTGCCTCTCTACTGTAGGTTGTCCAAACTTTGGACTCTGCTTTTCTGTCCTGCTATTCCTGACCCTCTCTACTTTCTAAAACCTGTTAGAATCAGACTCAGTTTACCCATTTATAACCATCTGACCCTCCTGGCCACAGTCTATTGCCAGCCAAAACTTATAAGATTTGGCACATATCTTCTGTTAAACAAATGTTTGGTTTTGTCCTCTCCTTTTTCTGTTTCTACCTCTGAGAGCCCATTTTTCCTGCTATCCTCTGGTCAGGATAAACAGGTTCCATATAAAATATTCTCTACATTAATTTCTAATCAACTGGGATACTGGGAATTTCACTGAGTAAGAATTTCAAGAGTGAGTTTAGGGTTCACAAAATAATCACTAGAACACCATAAGGAGGATAAATTTGCTTTGCTGAGTACATTGTATGATGTATTCTAAAGCCAATATCTTGGCTATTAACTAAGGTGTTTCTAGGTGCTAATAATAGTTAACATCATTCAGTCATCCCCAATACCCTAGGAAGTAGATACTATTAAGGAACAATGTTAAAGTCTAATTAAAACAAAATCTATCTTTCACAAATTTCAATTCTAGACTTGTCACCAAATAGTCGTGAGTTTTTCCAATGTCTAAAGTTCTCAGAAATCATAACAGAGTCATGGACACCAATAAAAAATTTCCAACTTCTCAATTTTCTTCCCAGCTTCCTACAATCACAATACAAAAGCTTACCATTCCCTATCTATGGAAGCCAGAGGATCCTGAATTGCTTAAAATTAAAATTTAGGGTGTATATCTTCTCATGCATATCTGGCAAATAAGTTAGAAGATGCTTGACACATTGGGTTTAAAATCACTATTCCAAAGAACATGTGGTCCAGAAATCTGGCATCCAGCTGACAGAAGGGAAGCATAAAGGCCTTTGGGCATAGTAAATCCCTCTTCCAATAACAAAATTTTTTACTAAAAAAATGGCTATCCAAATCAAAGTGAAAATTTTGAATCAAGACTTAGAAATTATGAAAAAAACCATGAAGCTATAATACTACAACAAGGTTTCTAGTACCTGCAAATTCAACTCTCTCTGTTGCTAACTTGTAAGCTTACTATATCAAAATCTGGAGTATGCAAATCATAAAGAGAAGGCAAAATAAAAGAGATTTCACCATAAGAGGATTTCAGGACAAGATCTGAGTAAGAGCCTGCAAAGAAAGCAGGAATTTGAAAATAAAACTCAAGGGAAATGCTGAAGTCAAACCAGCAAGGAAGTCTGTACTCCAAGGTAAGTAACGACATATATAGAAAGTAAGAAGATACCTGTAGATTAAGAACCATCTCAAAAAATCAAGTCAGCTTAATTTCTCAGAACATTTGCATTTATACTGCAATGAAGGGAATGTCTATCAAAGCTGATGAAATCCTATACTCTAGTTACCATGTTGCATTAATCAATTTAAAACTATGTGCATACACATTATAGAGGTGATGAGAAAATTAAGGTTAACATTATATCATCTATATCACCAAGTACTGAATGATTTGAATGATTAAATTTGACAGCCATATAATTCAATATATACACAAAGGGGACCAAAATGCCTTGATTCTATTTAAAATAACAGTATAATCCCACAAAAGATCATAAAAGGTCTCAGCAAATACAAACTTCACACTGACATGAAACTGAGTTTAAATTACCAGGGTCCTAATATGGATGGTATTATCAATTACATGTACTACTAAACACTTGTTCCACTGAAAATACTCAAGCTTCAAGCAACAAAGCAGCTTTCACATTAGTAATCACTGAAATGACACAACTCAGGTTTTGGGGTTTGTCAAAAGTCAAATAAGACTCATTTAGCAAGGGATAAGAATTTTGAGAATCCTAGAGTTTGAAGTAATCCTGAAAGGTCAAGTCTAGCTCATTACCTTCACACAGGTAAATGAAGGCCTCTAAACCATTCAGGGTTGATGGATTATATATAATTATTGAATGCATATAATAGCAGTTATCTATAACTAATCTTTCATAAATTTATTCACTAAACAAATATTTATTAAGGACTAACTTAGGGCCACATAACTAGATGATGAGGGAACAAACATGAATAAGCCACAGCCCCTCATGTTTACATTTTATTTCAAAATTTCAAACAGATTTCCAAAAAAAAAACTTAGTGGATAAATGACATGATTTCAGGAATCCTGATGTTATATACCCTTCGTTTTTTTAAAAACTTATGTTTAGGCTCACAAGGTTACTAACAAATCTGCCAAACCATATTATTAGGAACCTGTCTCAGTCCATTTTCTGTTGCTATAACAGAATACCTGAGACCAGGTGATTTATAAAGAACAGAGGTTTACTTTGGCTCATGGTTCTGGAAGCTGGAAAGTCCAAAATTTGGTGGCCCTTCTGGTGAGGGCCTTGTGATGCTTCAACTCATGGTGGGAAGCTGAAGGGTGAGTGAGTGCATGAAAAGGAGAGGGCACATGTTATACCTGCTTTATAACAACCCCCTCTCATGAGAACTAACCCAGTCTCACAGGAACTGTATTAATCCATTCATGAGAATGGAGCCCCATGACCTAACTACCTCTTAAAGTCCCGACGACCTCTCAATACCATTACAATGGCAATTAAATTTCAACATGAGTTTTGGCAGGGACAAACCACATCCAAACCATAGCAGAACCTATCTATTCCTTGACCATGTTCCTCAGGCATCTTCCCATTATCTCTTGAGCTGCAATTCTGTCTCTCCAACAAACATCCATGTGCCTTTCCTACACTTAGACTCTGCCTCTCTCAAAAGGAAGGTTTCCAAAACCTTCATTGCTGGAACATTTTCCACCTGATACATCCTCTTCCACACCCCCTCCTCCATGTACTTCAATATGGCTTCCATCTCCATCATTTAATTAAAACTGCCCTAGATTCAATGACTGCATTCAAGAACAACACTAATTTGAATTAAATATTACCTATCCCAGCACAGTACTTGGCACAACTAGATTCTCAATAAATACTAGCTGAGTTGAATATTATACAAATAATAAAGGTGGTATGCATCACATAGTAGTTACTCATTAAACAAAACTTCAAATTGTCATTTATGTACAGGTAAGAGTCTGTATATTTACACAAACTAATTTTCCTTCATTTCTTTTCCAAATATGTATTAAGTGCAATATACAAGGCATTGGACATGGTTCCTGTTCTCATGAAATTTACTAGTCTAACAAACTATAATTTCCATGCCACACACTTAATAAACCTGATTACAGAAAGAAGAGGATAACATAAATTTGTTTTTAAAAGTATATTTTAAGGTCTTAGAGAATTATGGAATGTGCTCCCTTAGAAAGGGAGAAATCCTACTTGTTCCTCTAGAGCCAACTTCTCAATTTCACCAAGCAAAAGAGATCAATGAGTGCTCAAAACACTGTTCAAACAGACTTCTCCACCATGAGCCCACTGTATGATAGTCGTGCATCTATTTCTGTGAAATCCTTCAGAGCAGGACCTAGCCTGCTGCCTGACACTTAATAGGCTCTCAGTCTACTTTTTGTTTTTTTTCATTTTGCAGATGAGGGAACAAACTAAAGCCTAGAAAAGTGAAGAAAGTTTGTTGTTGCATAGCATACAGAATAAGCTTTAGAATCACACAGACCTGGATTTGAAACTTAGTGACAATATTGAATCTCAGTATCTGGGTTTCCTAGCAGGAATAAATCATATGTCAGATGTGCAAACACCTGGTGTGAGGTAGGCACTCAATAAACCCAAGATCCCAGTTAATGACATCTAACTGGTATTAGACATGATAGGTGGGTTTTTGGGGATTTAAGGAAAATGAAAAAAGAGGCAAATTATGGTATTTATTTGGTGTTTTAGGTTTGATTTTAGCCAAAGTGAACATTTAAATAAATCCAGTGTGGGAGAGTGCAAAGGACCTAGATGGAAAAAAGTAAACAGCTGCCCTAGGGACAGAAAACAGAGCTGATGTAATAGCATCCTTAGAGACTAGAGTAAAACCTACCTAGATATTAGCAATGTCAGTTAATTAAATAGACAAAAGTTTTATATAATCAAAATAAAGGTATAGTGCTTCAAGGCAGCACAAACATAATAAACAAAAGTAGTACTCTTCCAGATCTTTGGGCAGTTTTTTTCCAGATCTTTTAAAAGGAAGATTAATTTTAAAATAAGTAAATAAAGTCTCAGGAAAAAAAGCAAACTTTAAAAAACTGAGTACTTACAAGAACAAAAGAGTGAAAAAATTAAATGTCCTTGATTTTTTTTAAACCCATAAAATATATCCCAGCATAGCATAGTGGTTAGTAACAGGATTCTGGAGCCAGAAGGCCTTGTTCTTAATTCTACCTCATACTTACTAATTGAAAGACCTTGGGCAAATTACCTATACAATCTGTACTTCAGTTTCCTCATCTAGAAAATGGTGTCAATAATAGTATCTATCTCATAGGACTGTTTCATAGATTCAAATGAGTTAATATTTAATAAGCACTTAGAACAGTGTCTGGCACAAAGTAAACACTAAGTGCTTATGAAATAAATCACCTGAATTCACCTTGTTCAGTATGGAAATAGAAATCTGACAAATCTCACCCATTACTTTACAATGACTAAATTTTTAAAAAAATGATTTGCTATGTATTTACTCTGAAGCCATCAAGTTCCTCATATAAATACTTACAAAATGAGAAACTCTGGAGCTGAACAAAGATGAACAAGAGAAAATAAAGGCAAGTGGTTCACTTGTTTTCTGTTTTTCCAGAAAGACCTATAGGCAAATTCTTTGTTTTAAAATTTATTTATTTATTTCAGAGTATTACGGGGGTACAGATATTTGGAAGTAACACATTAATTGATCAACTTATAGGCAAATTCTATAGAGAGACACATTTTAGCTCAACACAGCGAAGGGCCTTCTCACAGCTCAAGCTCTCCGACAGTACATTGAACTGCTTAATTAGATGGTGCACTCCCCTCTTCACTGGGTTTCTGCCACATTGAATGGGAAGTTGGACTAGAAACCTCAAAATCATCACACAAGGTTAAGATACTATGAGTCAATAAGTTCTTATTATAGTATCAGAGAGGAAGCGCATTGCTAACTTGTATGCTATATGCATAGCACCGCATTCGGTTTTTGGGTGACACAAAATGCATACAAGACAATCTCTTCCCTTGATGGGTTTATAATCTAGTTGTGGAGATAATCTCATACTTCCAAACTACTAGAGGCAGCAAATGATTAAGTTCTGAATCTCACCTGCTTTATAACAACAAGCTCCTAGAAATATAAAATGACAAGCTGTGCCCTTTTAGAATACGCTCTCCTATCCAAAGGTAATATTTCTTGTAAATCACAATGACTGTACATATGTGAACAAAAGAAATAACCACGGCAGGGTTCCTGTTATTTTTTAAACACAAATGGGAATATATCTACCAAGATCTCCCAAATGCAAAGCACTATATTTATAGCAGCAGATTCAGAAAATGCAGGAAATAAAAATAAAATAATGAACCTACATATTTCTATTATGCATAAGAATATGTACTTTTTTTTTTTGGTAGTTGAGTTGTTCAGTCAGGAACACAAGCATATCTGAAGCTAAGATGCATTCCACCACATTTTTGCTTTAATATAAAAACCCGAGTCACAGACCCACAATGTGGGCAATGATCATCTACAGGCCAACTCCCTCATTTTTTAATCTCTTTCCCAATCCCAATCTCTCTCCCTCCCTCTTCCTCTTCCTACCCCTCTCTCCTCTTTCTCTTTACAGTTAAACTTAATTTTTATGGCACGAGAATACAAGTGATCATAAGAACTGAAGCCACTATGTCTCTTCTTAAAAATCATTCTATTTATTTGAACGGGAAGTTGAAATAAATGCTTTCAAAAGTTCAGAAGAACTAGAGTAATGGTCTCCTTTTGCAAAGCAGACTATAACAGTGCTGGAAACCTGCTAGGAAAGTTAATAGATAATCTTCACTATTTAATGCAAACTAGTTTTTATACCAATCCAAGCATCAAAGTCCAAAAGAAAGCAGAAGTTAGAATAAGTAACAGAAGCTGGCAGCTAGCTGGTGGAAGAGAGAACACTAGGATTTTTCAGAGACCAAGGAAAGACACAGCCACATATCTATGTGTGTATATTATATTGCTATAAAACAGTGTTTGTGCGTGGTGGTGAGTACACTTGTGGTGTCTGAGTGTGGTGTTGTTGGATGAGGGGTGGAATCTTATGTCTGTTGGCTAAAAGGGAGCTACACCTACTGAGACATTATACTGAATACATGACACGGTTCTTCCCTAAATAAAAAGTGCCAGGGACTAACACTTCACCTGAAACCTAAAGAAATCAAACTTTAGTCATTAGGGCAATTAGAACTAGTAACAAAACAATTAACAGGGCAGTAGAAGAGAAAGCTATAAGCAAAAAGCCTACAGGAAGCTGTATACAGGCATATGACCCAGAGCTTCTTAATACACAAAGAATTTGAGTACAAGGAAGAGAAAAGTTCTCCTTAAAAGAAAAACCAAAGAAAGCACATGAGGTGATTTATAACATTTAAAGTCTGATGGGAGAAAGGTATTCATAATTGTGCACTTTCATTTATTTACATATTATTAAAAATTGTGTATCACTCTGTCTATAATTGGTAACTAACTGAATATTTATATAGATTATTTTAATAAAGAATTAATTTCCATAGAAAAAACTAATTCAGTTGTGTACTATAAACCTATTCTTTACTGTCATCCACACATGGTAAACCCAGATGGTTACAATTTACAACTAGGCACCACCTCGTGGCAGATTACAGAATTGCAAGCATAGTAGCTAGCTGAAAATAAACAGCCCACGTTAAGGCTAGCTTTGCAAACACAATTTAAGACGAAATATGCATTCCATAAAATGTTAAGAAATAACTAAAGCCATGCCTTTACAATGACTGCTTTTTCTTATTTTGTGGTACTTAAAGTATATACAGATTATTAAAACTGAATCAATTGCATAGCAATTCTTATCAATGTGTAAGGTTTAGAAATGAGTGGATTTCTCATTCATAATCAATCAAACAAATACGATCTGTATATGTACCAAAGTTAACAAAGGTTAAGGCATCACTTAAAGGGATGGCTGCAATTTTTTTAAGGGGTAAGAGGAGAATAATGTGGCATGATATTATGAACATAGAAAATGGATGCATGAGAAGACAGATTTACTTCATCAGTTTTATGAAAAGATAAAGCACACTATTGTCTGAAATCAGTAGACATATAAAATAGACTCAATTAATGAAAATATTGGATTTTTTAAAGCATGGTTACTAGAAACCACTTTTGATAGAAATCCTTTCAAAATACCAGTCTTCTTTTTTTTGTCTTAGTAAACAGCATATAGTAAACCTAATCAAATCTTTCTTTCATTACTAAAGAACTTGAGTATTTTTTTCTTACACTTTATTTCTGATAAATTCATATTTTATTTTTCCTAATGATCAAATACAGATAAAATTCTCATTGACTGTAGGTTTCACACAGTTGGGCTCCACTTAATTAATATTTCACTGTATTTGAGAAAATGTATCAGTAGCCCCCATTGAGAAGTAAAAATGTGATCCTATAATGTAAATAAATATATCTTATGATGCTAAACTAAAATCAACAATATCTGCTCCTCAAAATTGCAAAGGTTGATAAAATAATGGTAAAGAAAGAAGGGACTTTTGATTTTCACATCTAAGTGGGGACTCAAAAAAGTCTTTTTAAGAAGAGACTTAAAATCCCCAAAAAACATTAATTCCATATGTCATTTCTTTACTAAGTTATTCATGTCAATAGAAAAATCAGGAAGACCATTAATGATAAGTGGAATGGTTTCATATCAACTAAAGATGGAGTCACAAAAAATGTCCTATTGTATTTGCTATCCAAATACACTTGTTATGCTAAGCATAGGTAAGAAGAGTATGTTTTAAGAACCATCTGATGCAACAGAAATGCCGTTTTGTAAAAGCAGACGGAAGCTGAAACAATAAATCATGATTAAAGAGGAAAAGGAAAGAGAGTGATGGAGGAAAAAGGGAACTAAAACAGACTTTTTAGTCCTGAGCACATAGTGGGTTTTCAAAAATATATGTTAGCATAAATATAGGATTCTAATATGGAACTTATCAAAAAGCCTTCCTCTGGTAAATCACTTTGGGTGTGTATATATATATATATTCGCACTTAGAAAACACCACATAGGGCACATTTTGTAAGCTACTATGTATTTATTTTGTTATAGTAATGGTAATACTTTTAAACAAATTAGAATATTTGTTGCTCATTACACCTTGAATGGTACAAAGCTGAACTAAACTTTAAAAGCTATGATTCTGCAAAACATGCATGTGATTATTCCCTAAGCATACATAAGCAACATTTACATCTATAAAGCATTCTTTTCCCCTATCTATAACACGGGGTATTGTGAGCATTCATATCCACACAGCACTTGAAAATCCTCATATGATAAGCAAAGTGTTATTGATATTTGTAAAAAACTTCCACTGGTAAACTGAACATCAAAAAAATTTTAGTGTGCTTCATCTTTATTCTTCTTTTAGTCTACATTTCTATTTTTAAATAATGCACAAATATTTTGGATCATATATGATATTGATGAGGAAAAATAATTTTTCCTCCAAATTCAAATGCATATTTTTTTAAAAAAATAAAAGATGCACTATCCCCTTGGCTCTGTCCACTGAAAAGGCCTAGAAACAATGGCCAATCCAAAACAAGGAACACCCCAGCACACAGAGTGTCGTTTCAAAATACCATTCCCTGTTTAAAAGGACCAGGTGTCCTTGGAGAAATGACTGATTCCAGACTTGAGGCAGGAAAGTATCATGTGCACCTGGAACATCTGGTCATTCTGGAAAGCCAGGAAGCTATCAAAGACTACCAGGGCCGTGTCAAAAGGACCCAGAAGCCAATATGAAGAGACTCCCACTTGCCAAAGATAGGACAATTGGAGTGTTAGTAAGGATAATAACTGCAATAAACTAAAACACATAAAAAAAAATAAAATAAAAGATGCACATGCAGAAATTCAGTGGTGATACCAGTTCATTTTAAACATTTCTTCAACAGGCTCCCTTATACTATTATTAGTGAGATATCTAATAATTCTTCAATCATATTTCATTTAAAAAGGGACAAAGATTAATATTCTATATTCTTTCACCCCACAAACAAACACTATGTGCTTTTCACTGAGATCAGAAACCTCTTTATAATAATGCTCTGGTCCTAAAATAATTTTCTCAATGCCATAATTTCTATGACAAATAATTTTTTATTAATATTGCAGGACCATCAGATACTACAAAAGTCCACAAATCATATTAAGGTCTTATTACAATTATACCTCATTTATTGGAAAAGTGTCAGTCAAGGAGGGGATCAATAAAAATGAATTTCAAAAAACGAAATGCTTATAAATTAATATCTGTCTCTTTTAATCAATCTACATAGAAATCTTTCTAAAATGCTTTGTAAAACTTTGTTTCTCCTTTATACATAGAATAGTGAAAAAAAGTTATGCTTTTTCTGATAATTCTAGGTCACGATTAAAGTAATGATAAAAGTACATGATAAAAAGTAATGCATTGAAGGATGTATTGGGCACTTGGTTAAATGGCCCCAAATGCCTGTGCGTTTGTTGTCTTCATGTCTACTTTTTACAGTTTGTCTGTCTTCTTCCTCACTGGTAGCTATTTATTGGCCATGACATCAGTGTGAGTCTGCCTATATTGAGTCCCTCACAAATACACTGATTAAATTTTTTATGGTTTGCAAAACCAGATTCAATCAAATAAAATGTGGCAAATAATTGCTCTGTGTAAGGTGTTAAATCAAGTGTGTTAGATATGTGTCTTTAAATACAAATGACATGGACTCTGGAGTGCTCTTGGAATTGGCCTTGGTGGCCTCCCTATGAGTACAATTTAAAAGCTTTAGGAATTAGCTTTCATGAGATCTTTAGCGTCTGTTAGAAACTGAGGTCTGGAAGTAGTATCCCATCTCTTTATGGAATATGACTCTTCTGTCAGAATCCTAGCTGACAATTAGGAAGCAATCAGGAGAAAAGCGTCCAGGAAAAGACTATGATGGTCACAGAGCTCCAATGGCATGGGTGGTGGGGCAGGGGGTTGACCTCACAGTAGGCTATGAGCCAGGAATGATATTCAAAATACTAAACAACCCTTACAGCATGGACACACGCCAATCAGGACTGATGCTGTACTGCCAGGCATTGTCATTTTGTTGCTGAATCATGGGGGGATGTCCGGAGGTGAGCATTAGAAACGATACTCTGGGTAGTGTCTATCTACCAATCAGTAAGGAAGTATTTCAATGCTATATGGCTATCCTCATGCATACCACCGGACCATCACACTGTTACTTTGTGCTGGATGCTTGCTAATGCTCACCACACATTCAAATCCCTTGACATTACATGCATAACATGAAGGGATACACAAGAGGTTAGTTGGACTTGAGTCAATGAGAAAGAGGGAGGATTAAATTTTTCAGGAAGCCAACTAGGAGAAAGCATAGTTTGGATTCTTAGGGAGAAATAGAGCCCTCCTTCAGTCTAAAATATGACTAAAAGGCATGCAATAATTAGGAAATTCAAGGAAACTGGTTATTGCTGCTTCTGTTTATTTATCCTAGTAAAAGCTCTGGAGAGTTAGTCACTGAACACACGAAGATTTCTAGAGATAATTACAGTAGGTTATAAAGACTGTTTGTTGGTAAATTTCTAAACCTAACAACTGCTTATATATTTTATTTAATGGAACTTCTGATTAAAAATTAGTAATGATCATACATATAAGAACTATAACTCATTTACTTATTGGTACCCAGGAAGCTTTCTTGGCGGGCACAACATTAATATGTTTACATTTAATGACAAAGATAAAATTGTGATCTAAATACAATAATGAGGCATTGTTAACAATTTGGTCCATAATGGTTAAAAAAGCAAAGTGAATCTCCCCTGGACCTAGGACTGAGCTGCCCTTAGTATAGTGTCTTGTCCCAACAGACTTGCATTTTCTGTACCAAACTGGCTTCATCACTCCTTCATGCCATTTTCAACATTTTTACCTGTGCTTAATCCTGAAAATGACAATATCATCACTGTACTGAAAATAATAAATGTGAAACAATACAAAAATGAAAGGTTATCAATAACATGCACTATGGCAAAAACAGTAATCTCCATGTTAACTTGTTATTATTCTAAATGACTTTGTATGTGTCAATTTTTGGCCAGGTAGAAGCCCTAAACATTGCCAAAAACATTTTTCAGCAAGAGAAGACTGAAAGTGACCACTTAATTTTGACCCCTAGAAAAGATTCCCTATTCAATAAATGGTGCTGGGAAAACTGGATGGCCATATGTAGAAGACTGAAACTAGACCCACACCTCTCACCTCTCACAAAAATCAACTCACAATGGATAACAGATTTAAACCTAAGATGTGAAACCATAAGAATTCTCAAAGAAAACGTTGGAAAAACTCTTATGGACATTGGCCTAGGCAAAGAATTTATGAAGAAGACCCCCAAAGCAATCAGAGCAGCAACAAAAATAAATAAATGGGACCTGAGCAAATTAAAAAGCTTCTGCACAGCCAAGGAAACTATCACTAGAGTGAACAGACAACCTACGGAATGGGAGAAAATATTTGCATGCTACATATCTGACAAAGGGCTGATAACCAGAATCTACACAGAACTTAGGAAAATCAACAAGAAAAAATCAAACAACCCCATGAAAAAATGGGCAAAGGACATGAACAGAATCTTTTCAAAAGAAGACAGAATAATAGCCAACAAGCATATAAAAAATTGCTCAACTTCTCTAATCATCAGGGAAATGCAAATCAAAACCACAATGAGATATTACTTAACTCCAGTGAGATTAGCTTATATCAAAAAGTCCCAAAACAACAAATGTTGGCGGGGATGCAGACAGATAAGAACACTCATACACTGCTGGCGGGATTGCAAATTAGTACAACCTCTATGGAAAGTAATATGGAGATACCTCAAAGAATTAAAAGTAGAACTACCATTTGACCCAGCAATCCCACTACTGGGTATTTACCCAAAGGAAAAAAAAAACATTCTATAATAAAGACATCTGCATGCGAATATTTATAGCAGCACAATTCACAATTGCAAAGATGTGGAAACAACCCAGGTGCCCATCAATACATGTGCGACTGGATTAATAAAATGTGGTATATGTATACCATGGAATATTACTCAGCAATAAAAAATAACAGTGAATTAACACATCTGGTATTATCCCGGATGGAGCGAGAGCCCATTCTTCGAAGCGAAGTATCACAAGAATGGAAAAACAAGCACCACTGGTACTCACCATCAAACTGGTACTAACTGATCAATACTTATGTCACACATGGCAATAATATTCATCAGGGGTGGGCAGGTGGGAGGGGGGTGGGGGGATGGGAAAACTCACTGAATGGATGTGGGGCACACAGTTTGGGGGATGTCCACGATTGTAGCTCTGCCACGGGCAGTGCATGGGCAATATATATAGTCAAAGTGTTGTACCCCCATAATATTCTGAAATTTAAAAAAAAGTTTGCTAAAAAAAATAAAATAAAATAAATTTTGACCCCTAGATAGTATACTGGCCAATGATACTACTGGGTGACTAAAAATAATACCCATGTAAATTACAAGGCTGGCAAACCGAATGGCATAGATGCAGTCAAGAAGTGTAAATCCAACCCTGTTGTATGCTTTATTTCTTGTGGATTTGTAACTATGCATCATTCTAAAACCACTGATCCTTTCACATAGAATAATGTGTGAGCTACAGAGATTTTATGAAGCTGATAGGAGATAGGCATGTGATTTATCGCAAAACTCCATGGCCATGTAAAAGGAGCAGAAAGGAATGTCAAACCAGGGCTCTCATTTCCAAGTATAGATACCAGAGAACCTAGTTGGCTTTTGGTGTGAAAACACTGAAAGACTATAGCTCGTTGTAAGAGAAACCTTTAATCTCCAATGACTTGAATGCCATTTAAAGATGTGTATGATTTATGAAGAGCAGACTAATAAAGCATGAAATATCAGTTGAATCAAAAGTATAATAACAGCAAATATGCACACTGTGTTTACTATGTGACAGGCACTGTTCTTAGCACTCTCACATACATTAATTCACTTACTGCTCATAACAATCCTATGAGGCAGGTTCCATTATTGTGCCCATTTTAAGATGAGGAAACTGAGACAAAGAGAGATTAAGTAATTTGGTTCAAGGTTACACAGCCCATAAGTGGAAGAGGCGGGATCAAATTCAGGCATGTTCCAAAATGCCTTCTGTCAATAACTACTCTATACTGCCTCTCATGGGCACAAAAGTGCACAAAAATAACCTTAAATTTATAGGCTTATTACCAGGGGTTTTGGCACATATGGAATCCAAGTACTTTCTATAAAATTGTAATTTCTATTAAGATACAATATCATTTCTGGAGGTGCCAAGTAATATCATCAACAGCTCTACTTAAGTTTTATTTACAATTGAAATACATAATTGCAGTGTATAGATTTGATGTCAAAATACATGGGCATTTGGTAGATTAGAAAAATGCAATTTAACTTCACTGTCTTAGTATAAAGTGAGTGTCTTGTTATTGGATATGTTCAGATGTAGAGGAGAATGCCCCAGATGGGATGTGCATATCAGATAAGTGAATTAACTGGATCCAGACACAGAACCATGCTCCAGGTTTCAGCATCCCCATCAAATGTGTCTGCCCATTTCCATTTCAACACTTGTCACACTGCAGTGGAACTCCTGCTTAGATGTCTCTCTGACTGTGAGCTCCTTGGGAGTACATCTTCTTCACCTCCAGCATCTGGCTCAATACCTCACATTAGTAAGTTCTCAACAAGTACATGCTAAGCAAATGGAAGTAGTGACCATCTGCTATATGGAAGACACTGTCCTAGATGGTGGGAAAGCAAAGATTTGGTCCATGTGTAAGGCAGCATGGCCAAGTGCCCAGTATGTGGTGGGAGAAAAAAATGGAGGCACCCCTAAGAACAGAGATGGCCAATGTGGGTCTTCAGGTAAGAAATCAACTTTCCCCATAAAAGTCAAAGAAGAAGTGGAATCCAAGCCAGGTGTGGTGGCACGCACCTGTAGTCTCAGCTACTTGGGAGGCTGAGGCAGGAGGGTCGCTGCAGTGAGCTATGATCCCACCACTGCACTCCAGTCTGGGTAACAGAGCAAGACCCTGTCTTAAAAAAAAAAAAAGTGGAATCCAAATATGTTCCAATCCATTCCCTCTCTTTAAAAATAGATTAACAATCCCCTCAATTTAGCTGTTACTTAACTTTAGTAATTCTTAAAATGAGAATTATATAGCTTTCAACATATCTAAGTCAGTGCAATTTTTAATAACAGCTTTATTTAGATATAATTCACATACCATACAATTCACCCTTTGAAAAAGTACAACTCTGTGGTTTTTAGTATATTTACAGATATTTGCAATCTTCATCTCAGTCAGTTTTATAACAGTTTCATCCCCCACCAAAGAAATCCCATACCCTTTGGCTATCCTCCCGCTCCTCCGTCTCCAAGCAGCCACAAATTTACTTTCTGTCTCTATGGATTTTCCTATTCTAGATGTTTCACATAAGTGGAATCATACAGTATGTGGCTTTTTGTGCCTGGTTTTTTCCCCTTAATAGAATGTTTTCAAGGTTCATCTGTATTGTAGCATGGATCAGTAATCCATTCCTGAATAATATTCCATGGTATGGGTATACCACATTTTGTTTACCTATTCATCAGTTGATGAACATTTGGGCCATTTCCACTTTTTTGGCTATTATTGACTAAGTCAATACAATTTTAAAACAACATGATTAGGCCAAAGAAAGACATCCAAGGCAATAAAGATAGTGATGCTTTGTGATGTTCAATTTATAGAAAAATTTCTAGCTCCCTTATCTTAATACTAAAATTTATTTGATTACTTGTTCAAGGTTATATCCTCAGCACCTAGAAACATGGCTGACTCATAGCGTGTGCTCAATAAAGTATGCTCAACAAACAATAAATGCAGGAAAAAAAAAAACCTAAAAGAGATATGGAAAGGAGAGTGAAAGAGGAAAGTCCTAGGGGGTCAAATATCAGGGAAAAAATCAACCTGTGATTTAAAATATGCTGAGGATAGCTCCATGTATTCAATGGTTTACATTAAAATCCCCATCCCCTAAACAAAACATTCCTATAAAAACATCAGAAACGACCACTATTAAATAATAGTAAATCCCACCATAAAACAACTTTTAAAAGTCTGAAACTTTTAGGGTTGTGGTTGCTGACAATATCGTGCCAAGCAGACTTATCCTGCACAAATACATTGTTAATTGAATGATGCTTCCCCCCTCCACTTCTAATAGTTTATAATTCTTAACTCAGAAGTGAATTGTAAAGACTGTATCTGGTCGTTCCAGATGTTTCCTTCATTCAAGTAGCACTATCTTTATCCAGTGCTCAGTCGTAGGTGGCTAATACATTGTGAAAGAGACAGGCAGCAAACTCAAGTTCCCAATCAAGCCTTTTTTATGTTTCCATAATATATCCATGGGGGTTATAAGCATAGACTTTGGAGTTAGAGCATTAAGTTCAAGTTTTGATGCTATTGTTTACTAGCAGAATGTCTTTCGGCATGCCACTCACTTTTTCTGAGCCCTAGGCTCCCCATCTGTGAAAAGGAGATACATAAGAACACCAACCTTACAGGGTTGCTGTGAGGATTAGATGAGATAGTGTGTGTAAAGTACTTACCACAGAGTCCAGCACAGAGTAAGTAGCTGTTACTATTAGAAAAGAATACAAAATTATATCACCCCTTCCTGGCACTTCTTCATACGATTTTAATATTCCTTTTATTTTCCCTTCTTCTCCCTAGTGGATTGTTCTAGAATTAGACCCATTCTGAAACTAAAAACTGGTTATCAGTTAATATCACATGTAAATAAAAAGGTCTGATTAACTGATTTATTTTAGGGTAGTTATTACATGGGAAGATACAATTCGAAAAGATTCATAGCTACTACACATCTATAATACAACTGCAAGGTACTACAGAACTCTGATTTAAATACAAGCTAAAGCTGTTCCTGTGTAGTATTTGTGTACATACATGTTGCAGGAGGGAAGGGAAGGTATTTAACACTTAGGATGCCCTATTATAAACCCATAATAAATATGTAGTTTGTAAATATGCTTTTCAAACAAAAAGAAGACACAATGTCTAATATATTTTGTTGCTGAAGCAATTTTCCAAGGTTATAGGTATAGTGATTTCTTGGGCAAAGACTTCTTTGGAAGGATGCCAGGGTTGATATGCTGTAGATCAATCGCAGAAGTCATGCACAACTGGTATACCTGATTTTTCTCCATGTATTTTCAATATTTTCTTTTTCCATGTGAAGTTGTGAACTGACTCAGCTCTTATTGCCTGGAGTCAGATAAATTAGTACCCTCCTTTGTGCCAACTGCTCTACACATAAGGGTGTGATTTTCAATTTGAATATTGGAAGAATCAAAATCCTGCGAAGAAAAGAGGATACAGACCATTGGATGTCAAGATGGATATTTAGGGACGCTGATGTTGTACCAGGAACTGAGGCTAAAGGACTAAATGTGAGCTTGCATTTTGAGACAAGAGGAAGTTCTGACGATGAACAAATACAAGAGAAATTAAACGGAATTTGAATCAGAAGAAGTGAATAACTACCTCTCAAAGAGCGCGAGTCCTACAAAACCTAGCTTTGTAAAAGACAAGATACTTGGCATCCTAAAGTAAATGTTCCTCTCAACTTTAATGCAGCTGGGCAGAGGTGGAGGCTAAGGTTTTTACTGAAAAGTCATTTTAAGAGGGGTATGTTTGGAAATACTCTCTCATCACTCACTTTTGTCTTCCTGCCGGAATTTTTCCACATTAAGCTCAATAAGTCACTTCTTTGGTATTTGTTATGATATTAGTCATACACCCCCCACCAAAGATAATGCAGTAAAGACTTTTGGGAAAAATACATTTTTCCATATGTTTCCAATTTTAATTCTTGTAATTTCAATGCGTAAACCTTGTTGTTGAAAAATATAGTTTTCCTGAGCAAAAGGATTCTAAGAATGTTCATTATTGATACTACTCAAACCCAAAAAGGATCTATTTGCAAATTCAATTTTTTTACTGAATCCAGTAAATAATCATAATAATAGTAAATCAGAGAGCAGACCTTGAAAGAGGAGCTGAGATTCCTATGAGGTATAGTTAATTGGTACCATGGAACTAGGCCTTTGAAGAGATATCAGACTATATTAATTAGTTAAGAGAAGCATAGAGTTCACAACTTTATTACCAAGCCATTTGATTCTCTCAAAACAATAGCCTTAATTTAAACCAACCTTATGAACTTGCCTTCCTTTGCAGTCCTTCCAATTATCAAGCAAACAGTTGCAAATCATTGATCATAGGCTTAACTAATAAGCCCATTCATGCTGTTATTTCAGAATTTGGATCTGCTGAATATTTTTACTTGGACAAAGTAAAAGGATATCCTCAATGACTTAAATGTGAAATAATTTGATTTGCATCTCTAGTTAGGATGCTATAAAAATGATAAGGAAGATATTTAGACTAGAAACCATAAACAAGAAATGAAAAGCAAGATTTCTGTAGTCATTTCAGAAATGCATTTAACAAACATTTTTCCCTGGCATGGGGGGAATCTTTTAATCCAAGTTACTGTTGATTTTGCGCAATGTGTTTTCTTGGCATGAAGATCTCATTAAACTATTTTGATTCCTGTTGATAGAGTATTCTTAAATTCTTATCAACAAGAAATGTTTGCACAGTAATTTGAAATTCAGCATAAAAAGCCAAAAGCTGAAATTTAAAAACATACACACACACACACACTTAACATATTTTAGGAATGTAGCTGTAATGCAATTTAATCCTCAGAATGTAGTATTCGTTTCAATAATCAATTCTCAGGCATTCCACCTAAGAAAGCTTTTCTTCCCTGGAACATGTGCAAAATAAACACAGTTTGGGAAATGCTGGTTCAGATCATTACTACCTCTACAATAACTTCAAAGATTTAAGTTTTTCAACTTGTAACAAAATTTGCATCGTTCTCCTTTTCAGGGTAAAAAAGGAATTTGCAGAACCTCAAAGTAGCAACAGTTTCTCTTTGACTACAATCAACCTAGCCATTAAATCCAAGGCTTAAATTAGAGATATTCTGTACTAATAATCATCAGCTTCTGAGAAAGGAGGAATAAAATATATTCTTCTAGATGGGACACTGAGGAGGATGATTAAAACGAGGGGAACTGAGTCTGGACCTGAGGTTTATTTTATTAATTACATGTTGAAATATAATATCCGTGAAAAACTTGAAATTGTCAGATGTGACACAGGGAGGTGCTGCCCATGGCAAATTTCTAACATTATGAAGGACAGATACTGAATCCTGGTCTAAAGGCAAATCATCAAGTAAAAGTAGATCCTTGGTAGTTACATTTGAATACTCATTATTTTTATAACTTCCCCCACCCTCTCATTTTCATTGAGCCTGAGCTATAAAAAGATGTCATTCACATTTTCACTAGTTCAGTAGCACTGTCTTGTCTCTGAAGCCATTTAAAAACAATCTTATGTGTTATTTTGGCTGAATTCCGCTATCTTTTCTTTTTTTTTTTTTTTTTTTTTTGGTTTGGTTTAAACCTATCCCAGTTCTTTTATGACAAGCCTAATCCTGCACCTTAAGGGCAAAGAGAATAAACAGGACCCAAAACTCAGGCTCACCAGAGTTCTGCACAAATTACTTAATCAGACTGCACAAACAACACTGTGCATATTAACAGAGATGTTGGGCAAGTAAGGTGCTTGACAGACACTTTTTATATTCACTTCTTCCTCCTTCTCATAGCCCGTAACACAGCTAAGTCATCCCTACTCTAAAAACAACAAAACCCTTCCTTCCCTTGATTCAATTTCCTTGTGAAGTTCCAACATTTCTCATCGTTCATCACCAAATACCTCAAAAAAGTCATCATCACCACTTTCACTTTCCAACTTTTCATTTACTCCTCAACCCACACTGTAAATTGGCTTCTGGCCTCTCAAAGGTCACCAGTGACCTCTTAAGTGCCAAAACTAGTGGCCTCAACTCACATAATTTCTGTGGTATTTGTTGACTGCTCCTCTCTCCTAGAAACTTTCTTTCCCCTTTGCTTCTGTGACACACAAAAAATTCCTCCTCTGTTGCTCTTCTTGGGCTGCCTTGCCCACTGCTAGGGGTGAGGGATTGACTGCCAACATCTTGCCCTGTTATTTTCTCTGCATTCTGGACAAGTTTAATCCAACTTCATTCTAGATTTTTCTACATGGCTTTAATTAGCACTTTACTCCATATCGTTTTGTACTCCTGACCCCCCACTCTTCATCCGCCTCTCAAGCCTCCTTCTCTATTTCCCCATCCTACTGCAGCACCCAACAAATAGCTAAACCAGCCTTTTGTTATTTCAAGATGGGTAAGATATTAATGTTGGCTTAATTTATAATGAAATAAATGTCTTCATGAACAGAAGAGGCAGGCCATGGACCATGAGATGGTCCCCAAATGATGACGCAAGTGTGACTAGACAAAAAAGATACTGTTTTGTGTTTGAGGGGGTGGGTTTATATGTAAAAAGTAAGCAGAGACTGGAGGGTGTGATTTTTAGCCTGATACCTATTAGATGCCAAAGAGACTACTTGCCTAGCTAGAACCAATTGTATTTCATAACTAAAGGAAATTTTGTCATAACAAAATGAAAGTACCTAGCAGAGCATCTGGCACACAGTAATTGTTCAATAAATGTCTGTTGACTTTGAATAAACACCTATTATAGGACCTTTTTATTGGGTGTGAAAATGGGGGTTCAAATTTTATTCCTATATATAAACTCCTGCCTACAGATATTAAGATTGATTTAAAAGTATAATACATTCCTGGAGGTGAAGGTGGTTGTAAACACTGGTTCTCCTGCCACCCAAGTGCTACAAGAGCCGATGTCACCCTGCCTGGGCCTGCCAGCATAAGAAAGTGTCAAGGGGAAGTCTCAAGCCTCTGACATCTTACATGGTTAAATTATATACCACTATTCATACCAAGCAAATCAGAAAGGGACCCTTAACAGCACAGAAGCAGTAGTCGTTGATTTTATTTTCTGACTTCCTATTTCCTAAGTCTGTCCTGCTATAGAAAGCTAAAAGTATGAAATCTCAGAAGTCTGGATCCCCTAGGATCCAAGGTAACCCAGTTTATTTTTACTTATTAAAGGTTATTAAGTACGAAATGTCCAATTTCCTTAAGTACTAAGTTTGACAGTTGATATCTCTGACATTTCACTTTGACACTTCTTGCTTTATGTTTATTGTGAAGGTACATCCTCATTCTTTCAAGCACACAGTTTGGCTTATGATTATCTTTCAAAAAAATTTTAGAGCAATTTTTGTGAAATCACAGATAAGTCAAAAATCCGTGTTATTTTCAAATATGAGTCCCATCGTGGAACTAATGCAGTGCAGACAGCTCGAAATATCAATGAAGTATTTGGGAAGAATGTGGCTAATGAACACACAGTACATCAATGATTTGAAAAGTTCCATTCTGGTGATTTCCATCTTGAAAATAAGCCACGTGGGCGACCTGAGACCAAGGTGGATAACGATGAGGTGAAAGCTGTAGTGGAAGTGAATCCATCTCAACCTACGCGTGAATTAGCAGCAAGGATTGACGTTACTATTCCAACAAGATTGGACCATTTGAAACAAATCAGCAAGGTAAAGAAGCTAGATAGATGGGTTGTGCATTAATTAAACGAGCGTTAGAAGAGAAATTGTCTCAAAGCTCACCTTTCTTTGCTGTCACGACATAAAGGCGAACTATTTCTACACCGTATTGTTATGTGTGATGAAAAATGGATTCTTTTTGACAATCGCAAGCATTTGGCACAATGGTTGGATAAAGATGAAGTGCTGAAACACAGTCCAAAACTGAATATTGACCCAAAAAAGCTAATGGTGTCTGTTTGGTGGTCCAGCGCTGGTATTATCCACTACAGCTTCATGAAACCTGGTCAATCGATTACAACAGATGTCTACTGCAACCAATTGGATGAAATGATGAGGATGCTTGTGATTAAGTAGCTGAGATTGGTTAATAGAGACAGGCTAATCATCTTGCAAGGCAACTCTCGACCACATGTCGCACAAACAATGCTGCTCAAACTACAGCAGCTGATTTAGAAACTCTCCGTTATCCACCGTATTGACCAGACCTTGCACCAACTGACTACCACTTCTTCCAGGCTTTGGACCACTCCTTGCAAGGAAAAATATTCAAATCTCAACAAGCTGTGGAAAATGCCTTTCTCGATTTCATCGCCACTCTCTCTCCAGGCTTCTTTGCTGCTGGCATAAACAAGCTACCATTAAGATGGCAAAAGTGTGTTGATAGTTCAGGTGCATACTTTGATTAATTGTACTGTATCTTGTTTGAGATATAATAAATTAAACTTTTGATTCAAAATCGGACATTTCATACTTAATGACCTAATTTTTAAAAACTGCCATTTCAAGAGAGTTTTGCTCTAATTATTATCCAACATGAGGAACAATATGAGCCGAAGCTCCTCTCCTGGAGCTGAGATGATCAGGCTTTTGTTTCCCTTATGTCCAATCACTGCAGGCTTCCTGAAAGTGCCAATGGTTGCAATTCTTGGGACCAAGGGCTTTTCCTCACTTATCAGTTAGGAAAAGCTCTGCTAACAGCAATACCAACACCTTAACTTTCCTTTGGTTTTCATGAAAATGAAGAATGTGGTATAAGCAATTACCCAAGCAAAATGCTAGCAAATCATGCATCTCTTTCTCCCCTTCCTCCTCCATTCGACAAGAAAGTTTGCCCCTGCAGTCTCATTGCCTCCTGGGGAAAATTTCCACTCACAATAAACAAAATAAACTCACCTGTCAAAGGTCTTAAGTTCTGTGTATACCTTAAAGTTTCAAATGTAATTTGGAAGGTGTGTTACACAACAGATCATAATATTTCCCAAACAGCCTGAGAAAAGCTAGAACACTGTGGAAATGAATGAATGATAGCTTGGGGGTGAGTTGGCTTGAGCACACCCTCTCACATAGCTTTTGCTTATCACTATTAATTTGCCAAATATCCCATAACAAAAATCCCAGAAGGCTGAAGTGAAAAAAGTAGCTGACACCCAAAACAGTGACTAATTTTGTTTGCCTAAAACACACAACCAACTGCGTATTTGCTGCAGCTGAAAATCCTGACTCCTGAATAACTCAAACTCAAACCACCCACACCCTATTTAACCTTCTCTATGCTACTGTGTAAATGTTATTTACAGTGAAATAGATGTTATAGGCAAAGGTATCCTCTGGCCCTAGAACATACATATTATTGTTTTCTAAATAGCTTTAACAAACAGAATAATAGTTAAAACCTTTTAACTCCCAGAATCTGGAAATGCATATGCAATCTCACCCATCAACATTTTTTTAGTTTTTATCATCATGAATAGAATAATGCTAATAACATGAGGGTTTTTTGGTGATGATGTAACTCTTTATTATTTGTTTTACATCTCATTTCGTAAGTTGATTGCTAATTACACAATCATTAGACGTGTAAGTCTTTTTCTATTCTTAACAAGTTTAAATGTAGTATATCTGAAGAGGGAGATACAAACTGATTTGTAATCACAGAGTTTAGTTACTAACTCATTAGAGCTGAGATTATATTTTATTTTCAGAGCAGTAACTTAAATTTAACATTTAAATATCTATAATGAAAAGCCTAATTGCATTTCAAGTCCTCAGAATTGAGAAAGCAGCAATGCTTTAAGGCTCTGAAAGACATCCACAGGAAGAGATCTTTGGGAATGAATTCAACATGTCCAGGGCAGAAAGGGATTTAATGGCTCTAGGAGGGAACTGGGGGAGTGGGGAAGGGGAAGACAAGATCCTTATGATCCTACCGGAGATGCAACAGGACCCCAGAAGGCAATATTTTACTCCCCCTGACAAATTATCTAATTCTAAGGAATATGCATGAATTGTCCAGACTTCTAAGGATGATTCCAATCTCCTAATGGATTGTATTCAGTACTTAACCTCATGTCTGGTCATGTGAGTAAATCTTCTTTCTTTCCCTACTACTGGGCTCAATTCTCATCAGTACAAAAAACGACTGGAAAGGCTATGTGGCTATTGTCTTTTTTATTTGTATAATCATTCCCATTAATATGGGAATAATATTATGTCTTCCACCTACAATTTTAAAATTCATTTCAATGTGTGCCTTTGTTCACTGCAGAAAAAAATACCCACAGGTTTTCTTCCAGCATATGGTAAATATGTACATTTATATTTATTTATGAATCAGCTTGTTTTCTTCTTGCGAACATTCAAATATTCTCTCTTGATATGACCGTTTTTGACTTGTAAAAGTCAAAATCAATTTTGAACTCTTTTAACTTACATTTAACTCATCTAAAACAAGCTGTGGTTTTTCCCTACATTTAAAATTTTTGGATAATTATTTTGCTACTAGAAGCATCTCACACCCAATCCTCCCAAGATTTTTTCTAGACATCTTTTTTGGTTTCTGTTCCTAGCTAGTTTTATTTTCTGTGTCTCACATTCTAACAATACCACTTGGTAAATACATAATACTTACATAAAGTTTCTCCCTTCAGGACTGCAAAATACCTTAGACATTAAATCTTATAGCATATCTGTAGCAATATTTTACCTCTCAGTTTGAAAAACAGACACATAACTATCAAAGTACTTAACCAGCATCACTCAGTATGTCATCCAAAGCATCCCTTGACCACCTCCCCCTCAACAAAAGAGGAAAAAACATTTCTGACCCAGTTTGAAATAATATCCACTAAAACACTGACTTTTAAACCTTTTTGAGAGCAACCAATAGTAAGAAACACACTTTACATCCTAACTCAGTACATATGTGCATGTATTTGAAATAACAGTTTCACACAAAATACTACTTACTACATGATATGTATCGGTATCTTCCTGCTGCCTATTTAAAGCAATTTTGTTTAATAGAAATGCTAGTCACAACCTACTAAATGGATTTCATTATGCACTCATGAGTTGTTGCCTACCACCGGAAAACTACAATGATAGAACAAATAGGCTTTTCTAATACCACAAGGTAATGTTGTTGACTCCAAATATAGTAAGGTAAATCTTCATTAATTTTGATGCCACTAGTACCGACTGTGGTAACTGAACCTGAACCAGCTTAAAATATATATTTTAGATTATCTATAAAGAGTTTGCTAAACAAAAGAATAATGTCCAGAAGATCAAATGGGTACTTAACCTCTTGGAGCAAGCTACTTCTAAAGTTTTTGGATCATTGTTTAAATGTAGTTGTGTTGCTAATTATAAATGAGTATAAACATTCAAGCTAATAGGACATCTACTTACAAAAACCTTGTTTGCTCTTAGTCCAAGATATATTGTAAATCAGAATATTGTCTTTAACTGAGCTAGCAAAATTTTAGTGTATGTTAACATTCAAACTTTAGAATGTGCAAAATATAAAATCATGTTTTGAAATACATATATTTTAGTTCATCAGTCACTTTTTTGTTTATAAATCTGCTCGAGGCATCATCTAATAACAGAAATGGGCATACAGTTTATTTGTAGAATATTTTAAACTTCAACAAATCCTTTCACTTTTGTGAACTGGTAATGACCAGCAATCCCTGGATTACTGAATATTTAAAAAGCATATAATGACATTTTCCAGACCCAAAAATGAAACTTAATATTTGGTTTGTTCTGCATGTGACAGATTACTCAATCCCATGAAGAAATCCAGGTGTCTGGCCATCAATGATTGCCTCTATTTTAGAGGTCCAGCCCACCCCTGCCATCCCCTGACAAAATTTGGAAGATATGAAAGAAATTAAAATTTCAAGGTAAAGGGCCAAGCCAAGTTCTGGAGTGGGGGTAGGGGTGGTGTCACACAGCCTCATTTATGTGGCGGTATCTACCAAAGAACTCAGAACAGATGTTTGTCTTTTGTAAACATTTAACTTTTTGGCAAATTGAAGGCTTAGGAAGCTAAGGGAGTGAAGGGCAGGTCAGGAAGTCAGGGATTCCTGGATGTGAACCCAACCTTGATCTTTTTCTGTTTTTGCTCTAAATCAATGCCAAACTCTTCACACCTCAGCTGCTTTATAGCAGGCAAGAATTATACCAGGGACAAAACTGTTTCCTGGGAATGTCATGGGTTAAATGGTTAATATTATAGCCTTCAAAAGTACTTCCACAAAAGGCAAAGCACTCTTCATGTATATTATTTACCTTCATTATATTAGGGGATCAAAATAGAACATCTATATCCTGCTAAACTGACCTTAAAAAAAGATCATTCTTTCCATTCCTTTCCAAGTTTTTGTCCACTTTAGTAATGATCAGTTATTCAACTAATTAGGAAACCCAATCATGTGATCCTAAAGGTTTTTAAAGTAACTGTAACACTTCTGAGTTGAGAATTTTCTGGCAATTAATGGCAAGTTCGGGGGCCCTCGTCTTTATTGGCCCCCTCTGCACTGGGCCATCAACCTAAAGGAAATGCCCTACCCACCCAAGTCCCAATTTGGCAACCTATAGGAAAGAGTTAGTTTGTCCCTGTCAGGAAAAGCGGCTCCATTCTGTACCACGAGGCACCACATACTTATCTAGCTCTGCCCACGCTGCTCTGGGTTTTTCAAAGGGCAGAATGTGGTTTCACTTTCTCCCCACCACCTCATGAGAAAAGTGGCTGGTCCCTTCCTGGCATTTAATGAATGGTCCTCTCTCCCTGGATTTGGACTGGTGGTCCTTCCAACCAGTCATTAACTGGCAGGAAATGCCCTCCTCAGCAATCACTATTGTGTAAATAAAGTCATAAACTTTCGAAGGCCCATGCAATCCCAGACCACAAAGCTGCACGTGTGTGTGTGGGGGGGGGAACCTTGATTGTAAAAGCACTGCCTTCCAAATTAAACTCAAACCACATGATACAGTTCACAAAATATACAAAACATGCAGTCCAGTGACAGATTTATTGTGGTCTTACAGAATAAAGCAAAAAAAAAATCTCTATATGAAAAACACAGCTACTTTTGACTCAAATAGCCCCCAAACAGGAAGTTAAAAGCGAATCAGCCAACTATGGCCTCACTAAGTTATGAAGGAGACCAGTGCAACCAGCATTTCCTGTCATTGCTTGTCACCGTTTCGGAGTGCCTCTGTATGAACTGTTTGCTTAGATGGCTAAAAATATTACAGAGATTTCTTTGGGGATAGACACAAGGCAACAAGGAGGGCTATTATATGATCTAGGCTTGAAAGTGAAAAATGTAACTTTTACTAAGAAAAAATTCACTTAGCACAGGTCACACATCCAGTCACTTGAACTACTGCATTTTAATGAATACAGGAATAAAACACCACATTCGTAAAAGTGTTTAGAATTAGACATCCAATAGCCTAGCTGTTTTGTGTTAATTTAGGATCAACATTCAGAACCACAATTTTCATGCACCTGATTAGTAAGCGATAGAGCTGCAGACTATAACATCCCAGAGAACTGGCTTCTTAGAGTTGATCTTTCTCTCTCTCATCACCATCATCATCACTCCACAAAATGACTTGTGCAAGTTCAAAGTATGTGCATGTATGAGAGTCCTCTAATCCAATCACATTTCAGATCCTTTTATTGTTATTATCATATTATCATTACCACACTCTACACAAAATACAGAGGTATTCTCATCTTTTTTCAACACTGTGAGATGCCAAGCCCTAGGACACATTTTTCTAGCCTGTCAATTTCTCAATCATAAAAGAGCTTTGGAGGGGAAGTTTCAATAAGAAAGAAAAAGCATTTTGCCCTCATATTGTTGCTACATTGAATTTCTCAGTATGTCCAAATGAATTCCCCAGCAAAACCAGGTTTATCTCTCTGAGAAAGAGGATTAACACACGGCAGAGGGGCAGCTAGTCAGTCAGTCAAAAGTCCCACCAAAACATGGGTGAGCCTGAAGGACATTGTTACATGAAATAAGTCAAGCATAGAAAGACAAATACAACATGTTCTCACTCATATGTTGAAGATAAAAAAAGTTGATCTCACAGAAGTAGTGAGTAGAATAGTGGTAACCAGAGGCTGGGAAGGAGGTTAGCGAAAGATTGGACAACGCATACAAAATTATAGCTATCTAGTGTTCTAGAGTTGTAGTGTTCTACAGCACTGTCGGGTGACTATGGTTAACAGCAATTTACTGTATATTTTCAAATAGCTAGAAGAGAGGGTTTTGAATGTTCCCAACCCCCCAAAATGGATAAATATTTGAGGTGATGTATATGCTAATTACTCTGATTTGATCATTACATACTGTACACACATATTGAAATATCACAATGTATAATTATTAGGTGTCAGTTAAAAATATATACATATTTTTTATAAAAAGAACTTCCAGATCCTCCCTCTGCTCAATCCACAGGCTTCAGTCCTTCCTCCTCATCGGGTGGGTGACACTGCCTTTCAACCCAACTTCTGTGGCGAGTGGGACTCACCTCAAACCTCAGTTTAGGGGCAGGCACGGGGCCCTTCACTGCTCATGCTGGTTTCCTACCTGGTTCTGATGCAATATCACTGTCATGATGACCATTTAGCTGAGGCCTCAAATTCACAAATGGCCTGAAAATGCAGATGTTTGGCAGGATCTCCAGATGAGGTTATATATTTAGTCCCTATATTTTCATTTGCATTACAATGTTAATTTAATAAATATAAACACGTAAAGTGCACCACACAAAAAAAGTCCAGCCAAAATCCAAGGTTTTTCTCAAAAACAGCCCTCCCTCGGGGAGCCTGTCACTCTGAGTCCAGCTCCGACCTGGCTTCAGAAAGTCGGCAGTGAGCATATTGACACAGCCTCTGTCTGCAGCTGAGGCCACTGCTATAGGCATTCATGAAACAGATCAGATTGCATAGGCACGGTACCTCAGCCCCCTCCCCAAAGATTTTATGTATTTTGAAGCCCTTAGACATAAACATGACTCTGTAATGTGCACTATGTTTCACTTACTCCTGGGTGAGCTAACAAGGTTTCTCTTCATGTTGTCCAGTTATTGGGGGAAAATGCTGACATAAACTAGTTGAGTGTTTAAATTTTTCTCACAATCACTTCCAAAAAGAAATGCTCTCCCTGCTTCTTTGGGATCCTCATAAATCACAGACAGCAAGAATTTTTTAAAATATCAATGCATCCTTTAACAAAATAACACCCATAATCGGGCCATTTATCGAGCGCCTACTTTTCAAAGCACAAATGCAAACTCTTCACCTGGGTACTGAGGTGAAATGTGGTCCCCACCACTATGCCATGAGTCCTGTTGAATGTATCACTATATATTTTAAATAGAACTCAGAAAAGCCACTATATAGCACATGAATCCAATCTTAATAAAGCAGCCACTTTAATAGTATGTAACAATCTCATTTTCTTCATTTGTAAAGAAAATAACTGAAGAATTATACTATGGGATATACGCCCAGCTAATTTTATACACGGTGGTTTTGTTTTGCTTTGTTTTGTTTTCCCCGCAGAAAGGGTGAAGACTACAAACCAGAAGGTGAAATGCAAGCTCTCTGGTCCTTTCACTCTCTCATTTTGCTAACAGGCCACCCCTCCCACCTCACTTTCCAGCACACCCTCTTGTTTGGTTTCTTCATACTGCCACATAAGGAGAAAGTGCAAGAACTTTACCTAAACACGGATGGTCCTCTGGGTACAAAAGATGATTGTGGCGGATCTGAAATGGCAGCTATTGTCTCTTCTACTGTGTGTACTTTGCTTTCTGGATACAGTAAAAAGAGGCACTATTCATACCTGTATCTTGGTAAATAAAAACCTATGCAAATCCAACCTCTAAATGGGCAATCAGTGTCTGACTGAAAATGAGACAGCTCTCAGTGTCCTTTTTGGTTTTCATCTGTGGCTTCATTACTTTCTAAACTATACATGACAGGAGGCATCCGAGTGACAGACAGTATTTCCTATTTTGTTCCTTTTTTGATATGGTGAAGTGGTTTAAAGAACTGTTTCTACATAACTTTGTGTTAAAGACTGATTTCCTGGGGATGTGGAGGAGGTATACTAAATGCAACTACAGGTGACAGAAAAATAGCAGCTGGCTTTCAGGCCAGTCCTCGAGGTCTCAGCCCAAAGGTTGCCATTGCTTGCTTCTCCCTGAACTTGTTAGAGTTGCTACTGTAGCCAGCAAGACATTCAACCTAGTGTTCATTGGTTGAATGGTTCATTGGTTGGTGTTGACTTTTTGGTCAATAAAAAAATTGAAATAATACTACCTAAAATCGTAGGAAGAATGTTCATAAAATGCAGGAACAAATTAGAAGGACTAATCTATCTTTCATTTATTTGACCAACTTTTACTGAGAACCTACTATGTACCAGGCATGGGGGATATGAGGTGAAGAGACCCAGTAACCTGCCTGTTGAGGAGTTACTGGTACATTCAAGGAAACCTGAATAAGCCTAAAGAAACCTTTCTCAAATTTCCATACCAGTTGCAGGCAATGCCAAGAAGCTCAGGATTCAGAGAATCTGATGGAGACAATTTTAAGCCAATTTGAATGGTCCAAAATGGAAAACAAGATCCAGCAAACTATCGGTCTCCAGGATGCTCCCATGGCCTCAGGAGATCAAATAGCCTGTCGGAAGTCCCTGGTGCCAACCCCCTACATTTCTGTCCAGACTGCCTCTTCTCAATTGGAGGCCCTGGGCCCTTCCGGTTCACTCACTATGCAGGCATAAAACAAACTCTTGGCCTCCTTCTCCTCACGAGCCAACTTAATGCCAATGCAAGTAGGACTTGAGCGTGGACATAATATTTTAACAAGCATGACTAATTGAGTCCTAAATCTCTAATCGGGCTCCTTTTTTCCCCTTAACACTTTGTTCTCATGGCTGTTATAAAGAGTTCTGGGATTACTATGCTTGAGCTTCTTGAAAAGCACCATATACATATAAAGACAGAATACACACACACACACACACACACACACAGGCACGCACACACAGATTTAAATCAAGCCTCCTTTCATTCTTGCTTCTTCTTGAGTTCTGAGCTATGTATCATTTTTCTGAAAGGTAACTTCCTGGAGTTGAACATTCAGAGCCCTGGCTCTTTTCCTGAGCCTCAGAGAGACATCACTTAGATCAATTATTTATTATCGTTTATTGTAAACCTATTTTCTTTCATTCTTAGAATTGGAGGAATGCATTTGCATTTGATAAGGTCCCACTTCCCAGATGGTATTATTTTCCCCACCAATCTTTTAAAAACACTATCTCTCAATTTAATACCAAGTAAAACTAAATGATGGATTTATATTGTGTCATTATTAGAATGACCTGAAAAAATTGTTTTCTTACCCCTTTCAGGTCATGTGGATGTCATGAACACCTGATAAGGTAATTGATAGCTTATTTATCCAATTTCAAAGTTGCCTTTCCAACACTGTCATTTGGCTATCTTGAGGCAATATATAAGCGTTCAGGAAGAGTAGGACACCATGGAACCATCTGTTCTCCTTAAGATCTAAAAGCCCACATTAATATAGATCTAATTGCTTTCTTTTTGGTCATAATTTATGTTGGTTGCTTGACAATTAAACAACTTGCTCCCAGACACAGTTTATTCTCTTAGGGGGAAAATGTCCATCTCATTTTAGCTGAAGGTCAGGTTTCTTCCTATTTTTAAGTGAGAGCTGCATCATACCTAGGGAGAGTCAGAAAAATCCCACAAAGAATCACAACTTCTGATTTCTATCTTCTTAACATCACATACATTTACAATGGGGAAAATCCATCTGTTCCACCTGGTAGACATTGTCATAAGAAAACTCAGCAGTATGGGCAAACCATGATGAAGTAAAGGGGAGTGTAGCCTTACAGATACTTGATAGTTTTAACATGGCAGTGACCATTATCTAACTTTAATTACAGGATCAAATTGCTTGTTAAACATGTACTGTAACTTAGGTACTATCTGCTATGTCCCAGTCCCTGTTTGTAATCCTATCAGAGAACATTATTTCAAAACAGAAAAATCCTGCCACCTTCTTCTATTTATTGTACTATAAGCAGGATCAGTAAAATTTTATGAATAGAAATCTTCACCACTTTAGGGTGCTTGTCACTCCCTTCTTTCCATCCCCTGCTCCCTCACATATAAAGACAGCTGGGTGGAGAACAAAATTGTACTTCATACTATATTGTCAACATCTGCACAACAGCCAAGAGACCGTCACTATTCTAGCATGTGCGGTACTGTACAGTCACTCAAAAGACAAAACCTTTTTTATTCTCAAGCTGCTGTGATTACTTTTTCATATTGTGAAGTTGGACAGATAATAATACACCTACTGGTCAAAAGGATGAATTACAGGAGTGCCTGGAAGGACAATGAGAGGCAAGAGACCTCATTTGAGACAAACAGAATGCAGGCAATTAGGGGAATGTACATTCTAATCTACTTTAAATGTTTAGGTTCTTGCAAGTGCACAAAAATGTCTTCGGTTTAAAATGAACACTGTGCACAAAATCTGCTCCTCTGTGAGTTTATAAACTATCCATTTTTCTTTTTAATTCAACATTTATTAAACACCTACTTTGTGAAAAGCATTATTTAGGTAGAGGGTGGGTCAAGGGAATACCAAAGATACTTTGGCTGCCAGCTCATAACCATAAAAAGCAGCTGTTGTGAAATGCCTGAAGTGGACAGTTGAGAAAAAAAGGTACTTTATAATAGCCCTGGGAGTCATTATGAGTGCTTAAAGCATCAAAGGAAATTAGTGAAATGAAGTAGCTCTTAGAAGTCGAGCAAAACATGCAGTCACCACCTCTAGCCCAGCACTTTATCAATTCTTTCTCAAAATATTTTTTTCTGACAAACTCCTTCATTTATGTTTTCATATAAGGTCTCCAATCTCATCACTATGTGAGGCAGCAGAATGTTAACTGGCAAAATTTCCTTCTAATGACTCTGACATCAGTTTAGTTTGCCTATTCTGGCCCCAAGGTTTAGTATTTTCCCTCTTTTATTTTTAAGGACGCATTTGGTCCCAAGTCTTTCAGCAGCAAGGCAGCACATCCGGAAGCAAAGCTTACTGAACTGTGATCTAAGTATGCAATCACTAAAAATGGGAGAAGTTGCTTTTTGTCATCTTTCCTCTGCAAAAATGCAAGTATCTGTCCCTCTACCTGCAGGAACTCTCCTTTCAGATGTGCAACAATGAACTGCCCCGCATGTTTCTCTCAACAATAATCTGAAAAACTGATGCAAAATTTATTGTATAGTAAATTCCATTGTAAACGATGGTTTGGTTCTTTGTTTCTAGGTAGATTACAGCACCTGGGCAGGAAAACTGCACCGTGCTTAATAGGTGCAAAACAATCTTTTTCCCCCCTTTCCAGACACTTGCTAAATTTAGTAGCAAGAGTGTCTGCCAACCAAGTAGCTTCTACTGCTTTGGGAGAAATAAGAAGTGGACAGAGGTAGAATAATATCAGCTGAGCTATGGGCAAAAGCCCATTTAGGCTATGTCCAAAGAAGTTTTGATAAATAGGAAAGCATCCCCCCAAAGTATTGCATATTAGAAAAAAGTTTAAAAAGTACTTTAAAAAGTACTTAAAGGACTAGCTTTGCATAGGCCAAAGAAAATGTGAATATAATCAGTAAAAATCTGAGGTCTCTGGTAAGCCTCATGGTCAATATACCTTTCATCAGAGAGGGAAAAGAAACAAAACAAAACTCGGATGAATTATATTAAGCACTGATGTTTAGTCACTTGTACAGCTATATCAACAGTCTGTTTACCAACCATTATCTCAGTAATCACACAAACACTTACTGATTAAACCAGAGAACCAGCATAGTAAAAAATTACCAATCCTTTCATAATTAAATCTTGCAAGAGTTTTGTTTTAATTGATGTTTTCCCGTGAACGCTATACACCCATACATAGTGTGGATCTGAGCTCAATTTACAAACAGCAATTTAAGATCTATGAGAAAAGAACTCCTCTAAAACACAATAATTAGAGCAACAACAAATTCATCGGCTGTATCTACATATACCAACCAGTAGACAGTACTCAGAAAAACACACAGTAGGTCTACTACAGTAATTATAAAACTACACAAATGAAGCACTTAAATGCCAACTTTCGTTTAGTCTGCGTTTAATTTCGTTTTCTTACCACAAAAGCTTATTGTGTGAGTGTTAACAACTTAAGCTACCTTTTCATAACAGTCCCCTAAAATCTACTCTCATGCCCTTCAGACCCCAGCACTAAATGCGTTGATCCAGGGCGGGAGGAGACAAGGTGCTGCAAGGCAGCTGTGGCCCTGCTCAGGATATCGCATGAAAATGGGGAAATCAACTGTTAAAAGAATTTGCTGATGATATGCCATGCAAGGAGTTCCTTTAAATTACAAACCAAAAAAAAGTAGAAAAAAAAGGAGGGACGGAGGAAGAGGAAAAGGAAAAGAAGGAGAAAGAAAAGAAGAGGAGGAAGGAGGAGAGAGAGAAAGATCAAAACTCTACTAAAATCGCAACAAAGTTGCAGGATTACTTTTCCTTCTATTTGCCATTTGGTAAAATAAAGTTTAAAAGGGATTATTTCGTCTGCGTCCTAGAAAGGAAGCCACTCTTACACCCAACTCATCTCCAGCCTTACCTTATGCTGCTAGCGCAAACCCAGAGGCTAAGGGGCCCTGCTCTCAGCGGCAGCGGTAGGGGCAGCGGCAGCGACAGTGGCACATGCCATCTGTTAGCGGCAGAAGCAAAAGCAGCGCTGCGCGAGGTGGCCCCGGTGCCGGGAGAGCCTTTAGCAGGGGTGTACACTGAATGCCGCCATTTTAAAGCGAGGTTCCTGAAATCATTAGATATAAGCAAATTGAAGCCCGCCCCACCTACATAACTTCAGGGCTGGGACGTGCAACCCGGCTCCAAGTCGGCCGCTATGGGGTATAAAATGTCAAGACCAGAGACACGCACATGCGGACTCTCGGACCGAGGCGACAATCCCTCCGCTCCCCTCTGCCCGCTTCCCACCCCGCGCTTTTGCAAGCCTCTTTCAGGCCCGGAGGAAAGAGTATTTTCTTTTCTCCACTCCGCGGGGGCCCTTTCCCGGGGCCGGCCGGCGGGCTGGGGGAGGGGATGGGGACCCGGGCCGGCCCTCCCCTCTTCTCCCATCCTCTTGGTTCAGTCCACTTGGAGCACACCTCGGAACGCCCCAGCTCCCGCGCGGCGGGCGGGCGTGGGGTTCCCGCCCCAGCCAGCGGCTGCCATGGCAACCCCGGCCCAAACCCCGCCTGGCCTGAGCCACAGGCGTGCCCCGCACCCGGGCCGGTGCCCTCGACCAGACGGCCCCTCGCAGAGCCCACCGACCCCGGGCAGCCTGGGCCTGGGGGCCACGGCCCTCGGTGCCCGGAGCCCGACCCACGGGGCGCGCGGCGGGAACGGCACTAGTGAGGGGGCTTTGGACGCCAAAACGGCAACTCCCGCGAAACTCCGCCGGGCAGCGGAGCCGCGCGCGGGCAGCCGGAGCGCCCGGCCCCGCCCCGCCCCGCCCCGCCCGGCCAGGTAGCGCTGCGCGCCCCGCGTCGCCGCTGCGGCCGCGAACCTCACCTGGCTCGGCGCGCCGCCGCCAGCCCCCCCGGCCGCTGCGGGACGGGTGGGAATGCGGCCGCGTGCGGCCCCTGCTCCCGCGCCCACCCCGGGACTCTCTGTCCGCCGCCTCCCTCTCGCTGCTCCCAAAGAGCGCCAAAAAGTCGCGCTCCTGATCGCGCTCCGAGTGCGGACTTTCTTCCTGTAGGGCGCTGTTTCGTCGCGAAGTATATTCTTTGTGTGGTTCGCTCGTTGGTGCCGGGTTCTCAGAGAGCGCAGCGCGGGCTTTATTCTCAGGGGGTGTGGCGCCTCGCCCCTAAACCCGGCGGCCCAGCCCCCGCTGCAGATGCCCTTTGCCATTTCATTATTAAGGGAAAGGGGGACAAATCATAAGCCTCAGATATTACAAAAGCGAGAACGAGCGGAACGTGCACACGTCCCCGGAGGCGGGGTGGGGGGGTGCAGTGGGGGCTAGCAAAGTTCCTAGAGCTTCGGGAACCGGAGTGCCAGTGCGACAGGCAGTGTGGTCCAACGCTGTAGCTTATAGATACTTCAGAGACAAGTGAGGCGAAATAGGGAATTTCAAAAATGACCTTAGTCAATAAATACATCGACTCACTGCAGGCCAAATAAATAAATACTCACCAGCTGCCTTCCTGGGCCCTCTCCCTTCTGTAAATGCCCCAATCCTTTATTTCCCTCTGAGAACTTCAGAGAGGGAAATGTTGATCAATGCAAATAGTTCCCCTACTTCTAGGGAGTTTGCAGGGTAGGAGGAGCCCAGAGGTAAGGTTCCAGATACTTTTGAATGGAAACTGGACAAAGCAAATGCAATTTTATGTTTTGATTAAAAAGTGTGCATCTGGACAACTAAATTACAAGTTTCGATTTACTGCAAGTGTAATAGGAGCACCAGCTGTCCCTTAATTGGAGCCCCACAATAATAAACGCGTGCTTTTATTTAATTTTACGAGGACAATTGTAGTTGATAACACACACATATGCCGGATCGTCAGTGACAAGCTCATAGCAATTCAGGGCTGCTTTCCTGCAATCAACTGCTTCACCCGAGGACAGAGTTCTACATGCTCTGCAGAAAGTGCAAAAACATTGCAGGAGATATTTAAGCAGCAGTTAGGTTGCAGAGTGGAGTGAATTCTCAGGCTAATTATACTTTTTAATTCTGGTAGACCGATCCAAATAGAATTCTCCAGCTAATTTTAGGCAAGAAATCAATCTCTGTTTGTTAAATGCAAGATAATAGGAGCAAGATCATAATAGTTGGGAGAAGCGTGGGTACAAACTGCCCTTCAAATAATCCAGAAAACCCCCAATGGCATTTGGCAAGTATTGTGAAAATCATCAGGGCAATGTGCAGGGACAGTGTCTGATACTTTGTTATAATGGGTAGAAACCTAGCATAAGTCCAAAAGAGACCAGGAGTTTCTAGTTACCTGGAGAAAGGGAAAAAAGACTATAATTCCTATCTACCTCTCCCCACCTTCCTTCAAATTTACCGAGTTACCTGCACTACTGTAAAAGTCAAATTTGTCTGAAAGATAGGAAGTGGCTTTGGCAGTCCAGGAACTACCACAGCTAAAATTAGGAGGTGTTGGCTACCACAGTAGGCTGGAGAGAAGGGCAAGGCTGAATTATATAACTTTATACCCAATGATCTAACAAATGAGGAACTGTTATCGCAGTGAGCCAACAAAGGAGTCTTTATGCTAAACATAACTTGGGTCAATACCAGTTCTCTTACCTCTGTCCTCCATTGCAAGCCACATGTCCTGTGGGACACTGTGGGGTTTCCCTAATACCACACAAACTGGCTCAATTTTATGGTTGTTGAGTTGATGAAATAATTGTTTTATCATAAATTTCAGGCATGTATCAGTCAATTTGCTAGTTCTTGGGATAGTATAGCATCAGTGACATTGTCTCTTGCTTGAATTTCTGGGCAGTGAAAATTGCAAATGATATCTCATTATTCTGTCTTTCCCACACTGGAGGGGAGAGCAACCTTATAAACACATTTTAGCCTGGTAAACTGTCTTCCTTTTATCTAGGGTGGCATGACCTCCACAAATGAAGCTAGGCAAATTTCCATGCCACCAAGCCACTGAGGAGTGTTTTCAAAGGTGCTAGAAAATTGCTGTTCCCTCCCCTCAGCATTTTAAAAAGGCCCATTTACTCTCTAGGGTAGACTCACCTTGGAATTACTTTCCACTTTAGTAGAGTGGTTAGAGCTAACCAACATTTTCTTTTCTGTTCTTCCCCTTAGGCATAATTGTGGGCATGACCCAGGAAAAATAGGGTTGTGTACTGACTGATATAATGGATGAGTTCTTACAATAATGTATGTACGTTATAGTCTCTGAATACTTGCACCTGTTCCCATATTGCATTTTGGAATCATCTCAGAACCAATATCTTGATGAGTCTTCAAAGGTCAGTGTCTTCTGACACTTGGATTTAAAATTTCAGTCCTGTCCCTCTCCCTGAGCCAGTCAAAAGAGGCATGTAAGCAAACATTTCAACCCATGTAGGGAACATGCTTCCTGTGCTCTAATGACATTTTAGCTCTTGAAATGGACACTTACACATAAAAATGTAAGGCTAAGACTCTGGGTAAGGATATAGTAGCCTCTCAAGTAGCATGTTCTTCCAATAAATATAATTAACTTTGACTGATGCAGGAAAGAATTCTAAAAGTTATGTAATGGTTTAGTAACAAAAGGATTATTGTAATCCACTACCAAACAAATGTTGCTGTGTTTTTAAAGATGCCGGATAGGTGAAAAGTTAAACTCTGTCACATATCAGTGCACCATGGTTTTGAGGAGTTTTTGAACCCTCAATGTATTCTATCAGAATTATCCTTTTACTCCTCTGCTAAACCACATAACTCATTTATCATTCTTTTAAACAGGTAGTCAACCTCTACTATTGGACATATGGGCAGGACTGTGCTGTGGACAACAGCTGAAGAATCTCCCTCCTGTTTTGAACCTGTGGATTTATTCTCACCAGCCTAGTACCATCAAAAATAGTACTATTTGTTACTGCCGTGTTCTAGTGATGGCTCTGCAGGCTGCAGCCTCATTTATGGTCATTCCATTCAGAAGCCTCTGGCCATTTAAGGGTGGCTTAAGAGCTACAGATACTGATTATTCATTCATTCCTGAAAAAAACATTTTTCATTCAGTTGGGAATTTGGACTTTGTGGTTCACACAAGGGTTCTGATTAAATAAACAGGAAAAAAAAAGCCAAATCTGGTTATTAAAAAGGTTTAGACAATCAAATAAATGTTGGATTCCAAGGTAAGCTCTTTGGAAAATGATGCAGACTCTATTTCTTACAGAAGAAAAGATAAAGCAATCCAGTAACTAGTTGCATGCCAAAATAATTGCAAGCATAGATAATAAATCGATCGACAATTCTCAGGTTGCAAAGAAAATTTCTGAAACTCAGGGTACTTTTTTCATGTGGACAAAATTGTAAGAATTATCTGGACAGATGCTGATAAATATAGAAGAAAACAGCACAAACATTAGAGAACTGCATCTCCCAAAACACATCTGGGCCTGATGGATTTACAAAGTGATTTTTCTCTCAAGCCTTTGAAGAATATATTGTACAAATTATCCTTGATTATTGAAAAGTACAGCATATTTCTTAAAATTATCTTCAGAGGTAAATGTGCTAAGAATGATACAGATAAAAATAATACAAAAAGGTAAGAATAATACAAAAGGTAAGCATGATATAAAAAAGAAAAACAAGACCTATTCTCACTTAGGAATATGATAATTATAATAGCAACCATTTAATGTGGAACTACTTCATGCCAGGCACTGTACTAAGCATTTTTCACATGTTAGCTCATTTAATCCTCACAATAATCCATCTATGGTAAGTATTATTGTGTTCCCATAAAAACAGGAAAAGTGACTCTTGTCCAAAGTAACAAAACTATTGGACAGCAGGACAAGGATTCTAAATCAGTTTTCTCCCATGGCAGGGCCCATGCTTTTAACTACTACACAGTACTGAGGTCCAATTGGATTTGAACTCAGACACTTGCTCCATCTAGTATGCTACACTACCTCTCATTGATGTGGATATTTTAATTAAAATGCTGCAAATAAAATACAGAAATGTATTAAAATAACTTTAAGTCTTAATCAACTACTGTTTGTCCCAGAAATGTAAAGAGAATTTCATCAAAAAATATCAATGTTATTGAAAAATATATGATTATCCTAGTAAATGCCCCAAAAAAGCATCTGATGAAATCCAATTCCTATTTATGGCTAACATCGGGAATAGTGAACTATGTCTTTAACATAATAAATAATATATATTCACAAAACAAAGAACTAATCACCTACAAATTTGAAAAACAACATCATTTTCCATAAAATTGGACCAAAACAAGTGTGCTTTTAATCATTTTGAGGAGTTTTTGAGCCAAAATTTCTGAGAAATTCTTGTTTTGGCAATGAGATATGAAAATAATTACAAGTAAATATTGGAAATGAAATTAAAGATAGAGAATTTTTACATTAAAGACTTTATTTTTTAGAGCAGTTTAGGTCCACAGCAAAACTGAAAGGAAAATACAGAGATTTCCCAGATAGCCCTACCCCTAGACATGCAAAGCCTCTCCCATTATCAACATACCCCACCAGAGTAAGATATTGTTACAATTGATGAACCTACAATGATAATCATTATCACCCAATCCACAGTTTACATTAGGGTTCACTGTTGGTGTTGCACATTCTATCCTTTTGGGCAAATGTATATAATGACATACAGAGTATTTTCAATGTCCTAAAAATCCATGATAGGAAATTTTTAGATAGAATTATATACCTCAAAAAGCTACAAAATTAATTGAATGAGAATAGATACTACTACAGTTTGGCAAAGTCACAAAACACAAGATAAATAATCTTTGAAAGGCAATAACATATCTGTAAGTCAACAAAAAGGAGAAGTAATACATTAAAAGCAAAAATATTAAAATATTTGGAAATAAGTCAATATACCCAAGATGTGTGAGAAAAAGAAATGATATAAAACCTTAATGGCAGAAATAAAGAAAAATTTTAATAAATGTAAAGTTGTGCTACATTGCTGAATGTGAAGACCAGTAGTATAAAGATGATACTTCTTCACAGGTTGATTTATACACGTAGACAATTCAAAAGAACACATCCGCTAACTCAAAAATGATACATAAATTTATAGTAACAATTGCACATGACTATCCTAGAAACACAAAAGTCTAAAAGAACTCCCCAATGTTAGAATGTATTATAAATCAACACTAGTTAACATAGAAGAATTCTGATGCAAATCAGAAATATAGATAAGTAAATGGGACAGTGAGACCTGGAAAAAGCCCCAATAAATGTAAGAATTGAATGTTTGGTGAACAAAGCATAACTAAACAATGGGGAAAGCACTCATTATTTAATAAATTCACCTGGGGTAACTGGCCATGAATATGGAGAGAAATTAACATAAGCTTTTTTCTCTTACCATATGTAACAATTCTTTCTACGTGAGCTAAAAAGTTAAATATTTAAAGAAAACTGAAAAAAAAGAAAAGGAACAGACTATTTAACTCAACTATTGGAGTAGAGTATTTAACTCAAATGTGGGTATTTTTTAAATTTTTGAAGTAATAGAAAACATTATAAAGGAAAGACTGGTGAGAAAAACCAGTATCAAAACTGAGATTAAATGGTGGAAATGCTAGGAATGTCATAGATAAATTAATAGCATCTAAACTATATACAGAAGTACTTCAAATTGAAAAGACCTTCACCAGATCCCCAAGGGACAAATGGTCAAAGAATATCATCACACTAAAAGAAATATATATAGTTCAAAATAGGAGGCACCATTTGATACTAATTAAATTGCCAAAAATAACAATTTACAAAACTCAAAACTATACAGGCTCTGGAAGAACAGGCTCATTCAAGTTGCTGATGGGATTGCAAACTGAGCCAAGAATCATAAAAATGTTCATAGTCTTGGACCCAGGGATTTTAATCTTGGAAATTATCCTAAGCCAATAATTCAAAAGAAGAAAAAAAGCAACCTTAGTTTGAATACAAAAAAAACCCTTTAAAAAAACCTAAATATCCAACAACAGGGGAATGTTTAAGCTATTTATTTTATATTAAAGGAAAGAAATAATTTGAATACTGTAAAAAAAAAAAAACCCAGAATATTGTATAGGAAATAACATAGATAAAAAGTTACAATGCAATATTATGTTCTTCACTTTGATTGCATCCATGCATATTCAGAAGAATAATGATCAGGAGATCCCAAAGATTTATATTTAGGTTTTTAAAACAGTTAATAAGGGGGTATTATTTTATTTATTTTATTATTTTGGCATTCCATCTAATAAAACACTATTAAATTGAAGAAATAATTCAATGTGAGAATTAGACCTCTATTTCAAATGGACTACTATATCTCTCACCTGTTGCCATTTCTTTTTTTCTTCCCCATGCATTTGTCAACATCTGTTATTTTACATTCTATGAATATTTCTCTGGCCGTTCATCTCTTCCTTCATTTCTCCCTATTCCAACTGTCTTTCTTTCTCGTCTATCACCCTTTTACTCCACTCCTTTTTCCCTTTTATATTTCTTAGCCTTTTTTGTGCCTCTGTTCTTGGAATGGTTAAAATATGGAGCAGGAATGTATTTTATTTTTATCTGTTGAATAAAACATTGCTTTTGTTCATTTTAAAAGTGAATGAGCTGAATTCATTATTTTTGAGTTTTTTTATAAGGGGCACCCAAATTGAATTGTCTTTTAATTATTTATGCATGGGCAAGACTGAATCAAAAGCTTCTTTAAGGCCCTAAACTATGTCAAGTGTAGACTACTCCATATCACAATTTCATTAGATTTATCATCACAGGAAGGACAAAGACCATAAATATGAAAGATTTATATTTGCATGTATGGGAAACCCTGCTGTGCCAATTTTTGAGTTTTCAAATATGTACCCTTTAATTATGCTAAAACGTGATCGATCTAACTTTCATACGGCATGTTGATACAATAATTATGATCTTGTATTTTGCATTCATGATATTGTGAATGTAATATCAGTATGAATGGGTTCCCTTAATCACGGAACCCGAGATGAAACTGAATGGTAATGCCCAAATGCAGAGAATGGGCAAGAAGCTAAAAAATATCTGTTGGTAGTATAATGACCTTGGGCAAGTTCTCTCTCAATTTCCTCATAAATAAAATGAAGATAATACTACTAGCTTCTTGATGTATTGTAGGATTAATATGACAAGGTTGTGAAAGCACTTAACACAGTTCCTGGCACACAGTACATGCTCCATTAGTGAGAGAAGGTGGAGGGCATTGCAGAATTGGAGGCACAGTGTGCACATTGGCTTGAGAAGAGACTGGCCGGCAATAGTCATACTGGAGGGTTAATTTGGAGAATCTTCCTTTTACTTTTAGAAAATAAGATTAGTCACACTTCAGTTGTTTCTTATCAAACCTTCAGAGCAGCCACCAGGCCTGAGCATTACTTCCTCTTTTGGGGTAGAGTGGAATGGGAGAGGGAGGGCATGAGAGGCAGTCTTTTGTCAAACTTGTGCAGCACAGAAGGGAAGAGTAACTTAGGCTGCTCTGAGCAGGGTCAGCAGTGCTGGGTCAGTGGCCTGTCTCTGTCCTGCCAAACATAGGCCATGGCTGCAACATGCTGGCTGTGGGATGATAGCGTTAGCCTTAATGATGAATCTCTATGAGCCAATGGTTGTGTCTGAGTCATCTGCTACTGCTATGCAGGAAAAGGGGACTTGAACCTGAGGCACTGATCGGGATAGCATACTGATTAAGAACACAGATCCTAGAGCCACACTGCTCGGGTTCACTTGGTAGCAGTGTAACCTTGAACCAGTTACTTACCCTCTCTGTGCCTCAGTTCTTTGTTTGAAAAGTGGGACAATGGTATACCTACTTCATGGGGTTTGTGGTGAGAAATAAATGAGATAACATAAGTGAAGCACTTAGAATACACCCTACTAGATCATGAGTGCTGCCTATTTTTATCCAGGTGCACTCTGAGTCCATTCCTCAGCTTCTCTTGTGATCGAGAAAATTTTTTTCCTGGGTCCAGGGAAAATGTATTCCAAATACAAAAGAGAAGGATCATGCATTTTCTCTTTGATCCAAACGTGGATGGGGGCATAATAAAAGCCATAAGGCAGTGAAGTGGCTTTGGGCCCGGGAAGACTTTGCAAATGACCATAGAAACCAGACCGAGGCTAATCCTGAAAGTGTGGTTGTGTGGGGGCACTCTCTTCCTCTCCAGGCTGCAATGAGACCTAAAATTTCCTGCCATCATGCCTTAATGTTTTCAAAAAATCCCTCTTGAAATGAACAAATTACCCAGGAAGAATAACACATTAACCTGTTAGCTGGATGAACACTTTAGCAGGGATTACTTTTATCAGATTACTTAGCTTCTGGGAGTTGGACTGTGAAGCCAGCAGATGAAGTCTGGCTAAATGGTGCAGGGGTGGGGGAAGGAAGAGGGAAAGGGCATCTGGTGACAGCCTGAGGGCCACTAGGGACTAAAGTTGGGCAAAACTAGGGGACCAGGGGCTGTGTGGTCTCCTGGGTGGAGCATAGAGCTCCCTTACCCCTACCGTCTTCCCTACTCTTTTTGTCCTGTAATGCTTATCCTTTTCCCTATTTATTTTTGTGTACCATACATCACCTAGCACAGGGCCAGGCACACAGTCAACAGATACTTATTAAGTATCTGCTGAGTGAATAAGTGCCTATAGAAGACAGATGTCTCCCATTGCTTTAGGGACATCCTATCTTAAATACAACTAGGTCTGTCTTAATAACTATTGACTAGAAGGGGCTATAATCTGGAGGTTGACCTGCTTCATAGGGTGAGGTAGGCACTTGTGGCCGGGAACATAACACATACTAGGAAAGTATTCACAAATAGCTAGAAGGAGGATACTGAATGTCCCCAACACAAAGAAATGATAAATGGCCAAGATGATGGATATGCTAATTACCCTGATCTGATCACTATACATTATACGTATCAAAACATCACTATGTATCCAGTAAATATGTACCATTATTATATGTCAATTAAAAAGAAAAGAAAAGAAAAAAAAAGTACTCACAAAACAGCTGGAGTGTAGTGATGGGCACCCCAGAAGCAAGGATAGAAGATCCAAGCAGAGAAGCAGCATATAGCACTCAAGAAAACAGCAAGGCAGGATTGATTCCAAGAACCAGGATAAAGGTGAGTCTCCAAGAGAGAGGAAATTTTAAAAAAAGAAACAGCTTTTTATTGAGTGCCTTCTTTGTGCCAGGCGCCTTCACTGACCTTATCACATTTATTCCTCATAACAGGACTAAAATGGATTACTGCCTCAATTTTTTTTTAATAAATGGAAAACTGATAGAAAAGCTGACTAATTTGTAGCATAGTGTAGTAGCTAGGTGCAGTGACTTGGGACCAAGCTGGCTGGGTTTGGCTCCTGGCTCTGCCACTTATTGGCTGTGTGGTCCTGGGCAAGTTGCTTAACCTCTTTGTTCCTCAGTTTCCTCTTCAGTAAAAATGAGGACAATAATAGTACCTGCTTCACAGAATTATTATAAGGCCTAAATGAGTTAATATTTATAAAGCACTTAGAACAGTGTCTGCCACATATGGAGGGTTAAATAAGTGTTTGTTGACTCCATGGGTGTCTGTCCTTGTGATCCACCTCTGCACTCATACATGGCTGGTGGGACTGCAGATTAGTACAACCTCCATGGAAAGTAATATGGAGATACCTCAAAGAATTAAAAGTAGAATTACCATTTGATCCAGCAATCCCACTACTGGGTATTTACCCAAAGGAAAAAAAGGCATTCTATAATAAAGACATTTGCACTCGAATGTTTATAGCAGCACAATTCACAATTGCAAAGATGTAGAAACAACACAAGTGCCTGTCAATCCATGAGTGGATTAATAAAATGTGGTACATGTATACCATGGAGTGCTACTCAGCCACAAAAAACAATGGTGAACTAACACCTCTTGTGTTATCCTGGATGGAGCTGGAGCCCATTCTTCTAAGTGAAGTATCACAAGAATGGAAAAACAAGCACCACATGTACTCGCCATTAAATTGGTACTAAGTGATCAACACTTATGTGCATGTATGGAAGTAACATTCATCGGGTGTCAGGCAGGTGGGCGGGGGGAGGAGGGGATGGGTAAATTCACACCTAATGAGTGCAGGATGCACTGTCTGGGGGATGGGCACTCTTGTAGCTCTGACTCAGGTGGTGCAAAGGCAATATATGTAACCAAAGCATATGTACCCCTGTAATATTCTGAAATAATAAATAAATAAGTACAAATTTAAAAAATAAAATAAATAAATAAGTGTTTGGTAAATGAATGAACTAACCCAAGGTTATGCTGCTAGGATGAGAAAGAGGCAGGACTTGAGCCTAGGGCCAGGTCCTTCAGTCCTAGCACAATTCTTACCTCCATGGACCTCAAATCTTACCTCTCTTCAGGGATTCCTTAAAGTCCCCCAGGAAACTTGCCCTGACCACTCCTACTTTGATTCACAGCTTAATAATCAGTCACAGACTGCTTACCTAATGACTTGAATTTTTCCTGCACTTTATCTTGTTTCCCAAACTAGCTTGTACACACCTATTCTTAAGGTGTTCACTTGCTTCTTTTCACTCCCCAAAGGGCCTAGCATTTCCTCTGTATTTTGAATTGAAATCCTGCCCACAGCTCTTCAATGGAGTGAGTGGTCTTATGAAGTTTTGAGTGATATAAGTGTATGGCAGGTCATAGTGGTCTGGGATCACTTGGTCTTATGTAGCTCACATTTTCTACATCTTTCCATCCATTTTCCCAGTTTTGGTTTCACACTAACCAATAGCTGAAAGAAATGACATTCTGATTTTCAACTCATTCTATATAAAATTTTAGTATTCTTTTCTTACAATTTTTAAATGATTCTCTAAGTTATCATCATTTTAAAGCATTTGCTGAAGCATAATTAATAACAGAGAGAGAGAGAGAGAGAGAGGGAGAGACTGAGAGACAGAAAAGCAATATAGTGCCACCAAAATTCCCATAAAAACAGAATTTTCTATGTTATCCCTTCCCAGGCACATGGCACTGAGTCATATGAATTCATATAATAGTAATGGAAAATGGCCAAGTGCACATCAGTGTACTCAAGCTAAGTACAAAAGGAAATACAGAGTTATTTTTAAGATAGACTCTATTTCTAAGGTACTTTCTGAGCCTTAAATATACTGTACAGTCATATCTCTAAAGGGAAAGAAATGTACATAAGTTCTGGAAAACACTTGCTGAGACAGTAAATGAATGTGCTTGATTTCCCTGATCAGAGTCTTTCATTCCAATTTGATGCAAGCCATAAGTGAAATGACTTGGCTGATTATAAGCCAGTCCCCCATGAACATTTGTTTACATCTGAAAACCACTACACATAATTGCTGTCTCTGCTTAGGGGAGGCCCAGCTGGGATTACAAGAAGTGTTGCAAGGTTCTACTGAGGTGTGATCACCAGTTACGGTATGAAGCTAGCACTGCATGTCCACACTCTGTCTGCCTTGGCAGTTGGATTCATCCGTCTTCCTCCTTCACACAACTAAAATTAGCCATAAGACAGCAGAAGTCTTGGGAAGGAGAACATGGAGCTGTAAATAACATTCAGATCTGGTATGTCATGGTCCAGGGACCCCCAAGTCTGCTTTGCTCCTGAGACATAGTGTGTAATTATGTGGTAGTTACTGTGTTCTTCAAAAAAACCCCAATAATAGTACATTTTCATTGACGGGGGTAAGGGTGGCATTGAGGGTAAGCCAGGATCAAGGGCATATAGCATAAACATTTATTTCCCTGAAAAATGGGAATTGGCAATTTGCGTTAATCATTTTTGTTGAAAGAAAAAGTGGGTCTGTTTGGTTTGAATAACAATGGGAGGTAAACACGTAACTCTTTCTTCCCTTTATTAACAAATTTGAACTTACAATAAACCTTTTTAATATCTGTACGTAAATTGGCAATAATAACAGTATCTATTATACTTCAAGAGGTAGTTATGAAGATTAATGAGTTTAGAACTTTTATAAGTTTTAGAACAGTGTGAGCACATGGGAAGCCCTGTATAAGTGTTTGCCAACTAAATAAATAAAACCTAAGAAGAAAAACCTAATAAACATTATTATGATCTTCTTTCCTTTTGTGCAGCTAACATTCCTATTTAAGTGACAGTACGGAAAAAGTGATTTTGTGGTATAACATTCCTCTGCATGTTTTACACACACACACACACACACACACACATACACATTTACTTTCTAATTAAATGTGACCCAAAAGAAGTTAAATCCTAGCTTAAGAGTCAGTATCATTGCCTCCACCACTACCAATTTATTGCATATTCTTAGATAAATCATCCATCATCCTACTCCCTCTGATATACATATCTTATCTCAAAAAGTGATATGGGCCTCTATCACAAATATGCTTAAAATGATCAAGGAATGAGGTAAGATAGTAATTCCTTACCCTTGTCTTTATTGTTAACATATAGTAATAAAACCAGATTACCAGATTGGGTCTGTTGTTACTGTTGTTTTTCTTGGTGTTCAAGCCTTGTCAAATAAAACCCTCTGATTAAGACAATGAAAAAGCCCCTTGAAGTTGGTCATGTAAGTAACTCCAGTTACATTTCCAGAAGGTGGACTGATTGGGAATGAGGTTCAGATTAGTGGGGGAGAAGGGCAGACTCTTCTCCCTTTGTGCAATGAAACTGCTCACTGGCAAGGCTGGCCCAGCAGAGAGTGGATTTCCCTTCATTCCCCAATGAGGATACCACACGAGCTACGTGATCTGAGCTCTTGGTTATGGATGATTAGAAGTACAACCCTTTACCAACCCTAAGACGTCACTCTTGTAACCAGGCTATCAGCCCTGGTGACAACCCACTTCGAAAGAGGCTCATAAATACCCAAAGACCAGGCTGTCTTAGGTGGCTTTGGCTGAGCAGAATAAACCTGAGGTAGGGGGAAAGGAGAGGCAGCACCACATCTTTCTCTCTAATCATTCTCTCTAACCTCCCATGTCCCACGGGAGAAAGTAATTTCATTTCTGTGGATTTCTTTGAGTAAATGGTTCAGGTTTCCTTTGGTATTTACGGGGACAAGGCCGACCTGTTTTTACTGTACTCAGGTGTGATACCAAAGGCCTTTATGGCAATGGCAAGGTGATATCAAATTCCGCCTCCCACACAGACCTTAGGCAGCTCACCTCCCCTCTCCAGACCTCATTTTCTTCATCAGTAATGGTGTCACCTCACCTGCAAATTATTATTATTTTTAACTTAATTTGGCAAAAGTGATCATCATCCCTTTTGTCCCCCCATTGTGTGTTGACCACAACTCAATCCCTTCACTTTCCATTCTACTAATGAGCTCTTACATTAGGCCTTGAACTCTTCCAGAGCAGCAACTGTATCTGTACACTATATATCTGTAGCACTATCACCTCGAATGCAGTGAGCACTCAAATATGTTTGATGAATAAAGGAAGGAAGGAAGGAGAGAAGGAAGGAAGACATGAGTGAAAAGGGTTGGACTAGATATCTTCTGAGAGTGCTCAACTATAGGCTGAATCAATACTTTCCCACCCCAATTAAAACCACATATTGCGCAGGTTCAAGAACAGCTAACAGAATGAGTCAGAAGAACTGGAGAAATTATAGGTGAGTGGCTTAAATCTCTCATATTTTGTATACTGCCTTCCACCATTTTTTACTCGTTTTTGTCTTCTTCATCCTATGAACCAAGACCTATTTTTCTCTTTTCTAAGGCAAAGAGAAAATTTTGACATTTGTATTCCTCCACCAGCCTGTGTCACTCTTTATTCTAAAAAAATTCTTTTCAGTTCATTAAAAAGAGCTCATGTATGATACAGTATTTCCTTGGTAAATACAGCCCTTTTTATACTAACCCACACCTTTTCCCCAAGATGCACATAAACCGATTATGTGCCACAACCAGCTAATCCAAGCCACAGAATCCCCTCTCTTCCACAATCACTGACGGCTGCAATTAGCATATGTGAAGTATTGCTAAGCAACTTCAGCATCTTTCCCCATGTGTCTGAATACTTAGCCAGCTTTGCAGTACAGGCCTTCTGGGCAGTGTAGGCTTTCCCAGATTCCACCTGCAACTGCAACTTCTGCCAGTTGTCTGAAGGTTCTGATTGCTCAGGTGGCAGTCAAATGGGAGCGTGACTATAATACTGCTTACACCTTTACATAAGGTCAGAGAAAAAAGCAGCTTTAAAAAATGGAGTGTACTTAAGTAGTACATTTTTCAAAGTTGTTGTTTTTTTCATTTTGCTCTTCTGTAAAATTTAAAAGGGCCAACAGTCACATACAAATAATGCAGGTGCATTTACTGAAAAGGGAGGGGGAGGGGAGAGAGAGAGAGTGTCAGAGAAGGGAAATATAGAAATATGGAGGGACTGTTGGTTTCCCTCAATACTGCTGCTATGAAACAATTCCTTTAATGGACCTAGAAAGGCAGACCAAGGTGGAAAGTATGAGGAAAGGCACTGGAATTTAAATTGGTGGTTCATAACAATGTGTAATGAATGACTAAGGCTTAGATCAAAGCCCAAAAGGAAAAGAGCAGTCCAGCCTTGGCTGTAAAAGTCAAAAGTCAAAGCATGCATTAAGGGTGGCCCTCTGTGGCCAGTGCCATCCCTCTGCAGGGTTTCTTGTCCTTAAGGAAGTATATGCCATAACAGCAAATTCTATTTACAAGTGTACACTCTTAAAGGAGTATTTTTGTGTTCCTTTCCTGCATAATACTGAACCCCCTGACTGTGCCATTGCACAATGCAATGGAAAAACTTGAAGCTGGCAGCCCTGGGTTTGTAGCTTCCAAGAACCCTAACCAAGGTCAATTACCAGACGCTTGCCTTTCCAGACAAAGTATTACAAGGACAGGCATCAGGATCTTTTCACAAGAGTATGAAAATCTGGTGACCCTTTGGGAAGGCACTGAAAGTTCCCCTCCTCTTCTTTCCGTTTCTGCTGTACAAGGTGCTGTGTGCAACTGGGCTGCACGCCCTGCCGCCAAGAATTGGCTGCATGTCAGTGGCAAAGAAAGACACCACAGAACTGTGATTATTCCTTAATATTCCCGAATATGATTTCACCTGAATCCCATTATGTATTTCTCAGTATGCTCCAGTCACTGGATCCTTGCTTAAAGTTCTTTTAACACTGTGACCATCTAGAATTTAAAGGTGTTGAATGTCACTGATTACATTTGTTTCTCAGTCCTGACCTGCGTTGCCATTCCTATCAGAACAGTAAAATCCATATGCATCCAGGCTCTTTACATTTGAAGGATTTGGAGCAAGTTACCTAACTTTTGAGATTCCTCAATCCAATCAACAGAGGCAATTGTCTTCACTAAGATATTTCCTATGTCAGCAGGACTTCCAAATCATTCTTCATTTTGATCTTAGGGTAAATGCCTACTGAGGGGACTGAAGGGACCAAGTGTTATTTAACTAGGTGGGGCCTAGGGTTTTCAAAATAAGTGACTCCTGCTGAGTGGCTCAAGGCTTTGTTTCACAGGAGGTGAGGTCAATGTAAGTAAAATCACACTTAAATCGTCAGGGAACAAGTTGATCTCCTACTCTGTAGTTACCACTGCCTGCCTGAAAAGCAGTGAGACTACTTTGTTTGAACAAAACTCTTAGCACTTGAAACATCCAAGTGACCTCTGTCTTCCAAAAGTAGCCTCTTCTCTACCAGTACTCCACATTTTGGAACTCCTCTTTAGAGGAACTGCCTTTAGAGCCAGTGTCTGAGTCATATAAGAACAGCACAGTCATTCCTTCAGATCCACACCTAGTCATTGAACAAAAACAGCATTGCCCAGCTTGACCCCCACTCCCCATATTGCTCATCAGACTTTGCTTGCAGAGATTGTATGTCCTTTCCAAAAATTAAATCCACTCTCAGAATACCAAACTTTTGCACCAATGACTGTCGTAAAAATGGGCTCTGAATGCAGTTCCCAAAGACGAGGTCAAAGTCTTGGGAGCCCATTAACCATACTGTAATAAGTATATAACCCTAAAAGGGACAGCACTTATTTCTATTTAAATTATGGAAATTTAAATTTCTATTTAAATAGTGGAGGGTGGAGAGAGATAACAAAGTGGATTTTTAAAATCTAGCCTTTCCAGCCGGGCGTGGTGGTTCATGCCTGTAATCCCAGCCAGCACTTTGGGAGGCCAAGGTGAGAGGATCGCTTGAGACCAGGCATTCAAGACCAGCCTGGGCAACATAGCAAGACCCCATCTCTACAAAAAGTAATAAGTTAACCAGGTGCAGTGGCATGTGCCTGTAGCCCCATCTACTCAGGAGGCTGAGGTGGGAGGTATCACTTGAGCCCAGGAGTTCGAGGTTGCAGTGAACTACAATCTCACCACTGCATTCCAGCCTGGGCAACAGACTGAGATCCTGTCTCAAAAAAAAAAAAAAAAAATCCAGGCTTCCCCACTTCTAACAAAGGTGGATAAAAACCCTGATTTCAAGGGGCAGTTGTGATAAATGAGACAAGTGAATACATTTTGTAAACCCCAAAGTGCACATTCAAGAATAAGGTGTATGCACATGTATGTAAATAAATATCAGCATTTATATATATCTACACAGTACATAAAACCAGTGCTTTATATTCCTGTCTTTTAATCCATAAGAGAAACATGAAGAAGATGGAGATGAATGGAACGAACAGTTGATCTTAGATTAAAAGAGTAGAAATGTGAACATAAATTTAAAAGCAGAATGGATTGGCTTGAATTTTACTAAAGATTCACTTTTCCTATCTTAATGCCAAACGATCCTATCAAGAAAAGGTTAAACCCTCAAAGATAGGACCACATTTAAACTCAACAAAAGAGAAACTCTTGCTAATTACTCCCAAATGACTTAAGATTTTTTAATTCTTCTTATACTGGTATTTCAACATAAAATATATTTAACCAAGGAAAGCTAAATGAATGAACTGAGAAGCATAATTTTAGTTCACTTGAACAAAACTTTACTGGGTGGATTTCTTTTTTTAGAAATATAATGCTTGATGCCACTAAAGACCCTAAAAATAAAGAGTCAAATACAGAAATTCTCACAGACCCCTGAGTAAGTTATTAGTCTTAATATTTTTCTTTTCATTTCAAAATTATATACTTGGAGGATCAAGAGGTTATTTCTCTAGTTAAAATCAACTTCCAGTTATTGATAGTAGGTAAAAACTCAATTAATCAGAACTCAAGCAACTAGAAGTCTCAAGTTACTGGAATGTTACTGTCACTAACTTTAATACAGAGAGAAGCAAATAACAACAAAACAAGTGAAAGTTGGCCAATTTAGTTAACAAATACTACCAAATCTTCTGGAGGTAAGGGTATCTTAGTTTTCCCTTAAGCCCTATTTTCTACAATTTTTCTATGATGACTATATAAACAAATGGGGAAAGGGATAAAGGTTTACGAGGCACTTCCCACATGCCCATCACTTTATGATTTGGCCCTGCCAAACATTTTATACTAACTCCTCATATCTTCTGTTCCAGCCATTCTGGTATCTTTCATTTTATTTAATACTGACAACAACCACGTAAAAGTTATAATATATTTTATTTTTACAGATAACAAAATTGAGGATTAGTGATGTTGAGTAACTTCCCCAAGAACATGAAGTTAAGTCAAATGTCCAAGGTCACATAGTTAGCTGTAGTATGACTGGTATTTGAATCCAGGTCAGTTTGACACCAAAGCCCATATTTCAATGACGGCTCCGGAACATCGCAAAATCCTCAACCAATATAGAAATATTCTATTGCATTTATTAGTGTCTATGTTCTGAGTGGCCCATGAAAGTTGGTTGATATATATAGAAATATTTTCAGCAAGGAATGAAAGTTAAAAGGCCTTCTAGTTAAACTTCAGTTAACTATAGTGTTTCTAATTCTAAAATTCCAAGTTAAAAGAAAAACCTCCATCAATTAATAAAATAAAGTTATTCATACAGTGTATGTTCTCAGATCACAGTGCAGTTATGTCAAAAATCAAAAACAAAAGTCTCTCAAAACCATATACTTAGGAAAATTGTTGAATATCCTTAAAGAATGAGTCAAGCAGTGACATCAGCAAAAATGGCACAGTGGAGACTTCTGAAATTTCTTTCCTAAAATCAATTTAAAAACTGACAACATTTTTCCGTCTCAACTTTTTTAGAACTCTGGATTGCTACAAGCCTTTGGTTAATTTCCACAGTTCTGGAAAAAGATATACCATGCAAATTATTACAAAAAGAGCTGAAGTGGCTATATTAATATCAGACAAAATGGCCTTTAAGAAAAAAATTGTTACTGGAGAAAAAGAGAGACATTTAATAGTGTAAATGGACCAATCCCTAAAGAAGATAAGACAGTTATAAACATATAGGCACCCAACAACAAAGCCCCAAAATACATAAAACAAAACTTACAGAATTAAAGAGAGAAATGGACAGTTCGATAATAACAGTTGGAGACTTCAATATCTCACTTGCATTAATGGATGGAACAACTAGGTTAGATCAATAGATAGAACAACTATGTTAGATCAATAGAAAAGTAATGGAATAAAATGAAAAAATGAAATAGAAGACTTGAACAGCACTGTAAACCAACTAGACTTAATAGATATCTATAGAGCCTGCCACCCAACAACAGCAGAGTATACATTCTCCAGGATAGACCACATGACTATAAAACAAGTGTTGATAAATTCAAAAGGATTGAAATTATGCAAAGTATGTTCTCTGACCACAATGGAATGAAAGTAGAAATCAATAACAGAAGGAAATTGGGGCAAACCTCAAGTACATACAAATTAAACAACATACCTCTAAATAAACAATGGGTCAAAGAAGAAATCACAAGAGAGAGTAATCAGAGATGTATATAATTGAAAGCACAACAAACAAAGGCTGATGGAATGCATCAAAAGCCAAGCTTGGAGGGAAATTTATAGCTGTAGACATCTTTCTTTTTTTTTTTTTTACTTGTCAACACATCAGCAGTTTATTTTTAGAAACAAGAAACTTTGAAACACAAAAATTATCTTCCATTCTATATGTCACTTTTAACTTTTTTAAAAATCAAGATTATTGATTGCACATATTGTGAAATTGACATTTTTAGCTGTACAGTTTTATAAATTCTGACAAATGCATACAATTATGTTTACAACACCACAAACAAGAAATAGAATATTTCTAGCACTCCAAAATATTTCCTTGTGTCCCTTTGTAATCAGTTTCCTTCCCCCACTGCCACTGCCTGGCAACTACCAATCTGTTCTCTATCTCAACAGTTTTGCCTTTTCCAGAAGGACATCTAAATGGAATCAGATAGTATGTCGCCATTTGAGAATTTGTCCATTTCATGTATCATTCTCTTCATACATTTGAGATGCATCAATGTTGTTGCATGCATTGGTACTTCACTTCTTTTACTGCTAAACAGTATTCCATGAATGGATTTACTACTTTTGGCTTATTCATTTTCTAGTTGGTGGACATTTCAGTTGTTTTCAGATTTTGGCAATTATGAATAAAGCCAATATAAACATTTGCATTCAAGTCTTTGCATGGACGTGGGTTTTCATTTCCTTGGGGTAAATTTCTGGTAGTGAGATTTTGAAGTCCTATGGTAAGTGCATTTATTACTTTGAAAGAAACTGCCAATGTGTTTTCCAAACTGGCGGCAAAAATCTGCATTTGCATTGACAGTGTATGATAGCTCCATTTATTCCACATTATTGTAAGCATTTACGATTGTCAGATTTTTTTAATTTTACCCATTTGGATAGATATGTTTTGGGTTTAATTTACGTTTCCCTAGTGACTAATGACAGTGATCATCTCTTCATTTCTTGTTGCGGTTGTTGTTGTTTTTTGCCATCTGTATATCTTCTCTGGTGGGTGTAGTTTCAAATCTTTCACCCATTTTTAAAATCAGTTTGTTTCTTACTATTGAGTTGTGAGAGTTATTTATATATTCTGGATACTAGTTCTTTATCAGGTTGGTGTTTAACAAATGTTTTCTTCCAATGGGTGGGTTGTTTTTCATTTTCTTAACATGTTTTACAAAGAGCAAAAGATGTGATTGTGATGAAGTCCAATTTATCAATTTTTTTCTTTATGGTCCATACTTTTTGAGTTCTACCTAATAAATAAATCCTGGCCTAATCCAAAGTCTCAAAGATTTTCTTCTTTGTGTTTTGGAGTTTTAGGTTTTTCATTTTTTCTGTGATCCATTTTGGGTTCATTTTTGTATGTCACATGAAATAGAATCTAAGTTATATTTTCTTTTTTTCCCCACATGGATGTCCAATTATGCTGGCATCATTTGTTGGTAAGATGACTTTTCTACATCGAATTGCCTTGATTCCTTTGCTGCAAATCAATTGTATGGATCTATTTTTCAACTTTCTATTCTGTTTCATTTATCTATCTGTTTGTTCTTTCACCAATGTCATACCTTCCTGATTACTGTAGATTTACAGTGAGTCTTGAAGTCAGATACTTTGAATGCTCTAACTTTGTCCTTTTCAAAGTTGTTTTGGCTATTCTGATTCTATAATAAAGACATCTGCACTCGAATGTTTAATGTAGCACAATTCACAATTGCAAAGATGTGGAAACAACCCAGGTGCCCATCAATACATGAGTGGATTAACAAAATGTGGTATATGTATACCATGGAGTATTAGTCAGCAATAAAAAACAATGGTGAATTAACACATCTGGTATTATCCTGGGTGGAGCTAGAGCCATTCTTCAAAGTGGAATATCACAAGAATGGAAAAACAAGCACACTGGTACTCACCATCTAATTGGTACTAACTGATCAATACTTATGTGCACACATGGAAATAATATTCATTAGGGGTTGGGCAGGTGGGAGGGGGTGTAGCGGATGGGAAAACTCACACCTAATGGGTGTGTGGCACACTGGGGGATGTTCACAATTGTAGCTCTGACTTGGGCAGTGCATAGGCAATATATGTAACCAAAGTGTTTGTACTACCATAATATTCTGAAAAAAAAAAAGATTGTCCAAGTAGAAAATCTCAAAAGTGTACAAAAAAAGCTACTAGAACTAACCAGTAAGTTCAGCAGACTTTAGGATACAAAATTAACTGTATTACTATATACCAGTAATAACAATTTGAAATTATTTTACAATACTACCATTTACAACAGGATCAAAAACATAAACTACTTTCATGTAAATATAACAAAATATGTGTAAGATTTGAATGCTGAAAACTTCAAAGCACTGAGTAGAAAATCAAAGGAGATCTAAATAAATGGAGAGGTTTACTATGATCATGGTTATGAATACTGAGTTTTGAATACTCAATATTGTTAAGATGTCATTTCTTCACAAATTGATCTATATATTCAGGCTTTTTGTAGAAATTTACAAGTCAATACTAAAACATGTATGGAAAAGCTATAGACATCTTTATTAAAAAAAACAAGAGAGATCTAAAATAAGTAATCTAACGTTTCAACTTTAGAAACTAAAAAAGAGCAAACTAGACCCAAAGCACACAGATGAAATGAAATATTAAAAATTAGAGCAGAAATTAATGAAAAGAAAAATAGAAAAATAATAGAGAAAACCAACAAAATGAAAAATTGGCTCTTTGTTATGACAAAGATAATTGTCAAACCTTCAGCTGGACTGTCCAAAAAAAGAGAGAAGACTCATATCCCTAAAATCACACTGAAAGAGGGATATTACTATTGACCTTATAGAAATAAAAAGATTTATAAGGTGTACTATGAAGAATTGCATACCAAGAATTTAAATAACATAGATGAAGTGGGCAAATACCTAAAAGACACAAACTGCAGAAACTGACTCAAGAAGAAAGAGAGAAGCTGAATACATATATAATAAGTCAATAGATTGAATTAGTAATTTTAAAACACCACAAAGAAAAGCCCAAGCCCCAAATGGCTCCACTGGTGAAATCACTCAAGTCTTTAAAGAAGAATTAACACCAATCCCACACAAAATAAACATATAGAAATCAGTAGCATTTCTATATGCCAACAGTGAACAATCTGAAAAAGAAATCAAGAAAGCCAATAGCAACAAAATAATACCTAGGAATAAAGTTAACCAAAGAATTGAAGGATCTCTACAATGAAAACTGTAAAACACTGATGAAAGAAATTGAAGAGGACACAAAGAAATAGAAAGATATCCCATGTTCATGAATTGAAAGAATTAATATTGTTAAAATGGCCATACTACCCAAAGCAATCTGCAAATTCAGTGCAATCCCTATCAAAATACCAATGACATTCTTCACAGAAATAGAAAAAAAAATCCTAAAATTCCTGTAGAACCACAAAATACCTTGAATGGCCAAAGCAATCCTGAGGAAAAAGAACAAAGTTGGAGGCATCATAATACCTGACTTCAAAATACACTACAAAGCTGCAATAACCCAAACAGCATGATAAAGGCATAAAAAACAGAAATAGACCAATGGAATAGAATAGAGAATCCAGAAATATATTCACACATTTATAGCCAACTCATTTTTGACAAAGGCACCTAGAACATATATTGGAGAAAGGACAGTCTCTTCAATAAATAGTGTTGGGAAAACTGGGTATCCATATGCAGAAGAATGAAACTAAATTTGTATCGCTCACCATATATAAAAATAAAATCAAAATGGATTAAAGACTTAAATGTAAGATGTGAAACTATGAAACCATAATACTAGAAGGAACATTGGAGAAATGCTTTAGGACTTTGGTGTGGGCAAAGATTTTTTGTGTAAGACCTAAAAGCACAGGCAGCAAAAGCAAAAATAGAAAAATAGGGTTATGTAAAGCTAAAAAGCTTCTGCACAGCAAAAGAAACAATCAACAAAGTGAAGAGACCTACAGAATGGGAGTAAATATTTGCAAACTATCAATCTGACAACAGATTAATAACCAGAATACATAGGGAACTCAAACAACTCAACAGCAAAAAGAACAAATAATCCAATTAAAAATAGGCAAATGATCTGAATAGCCATTTTTCAAAAGAAGACATAAAAATGGCAACAGGTATATGAAAAAATAAACAACATTACTAATCATCAGGGAAATGCAAATCAAAACCACAATGAAATATCATGTCACCCCAGTTTAAATGGCTATTATTAAAAAAACAAACAAACAAAAATAACAGACGCTGGCATGGATGTGGAGAAAGAGCAATGCTCATATACTGTTGTTGGAAATGTAAGTTAGTACAGCCATTATGAAAAACAGTATGGAGATTTCTCAGAAAACTAAAAATAGAACTACCATACGATCCAGCAATCCCACTGCTAGAAATACATCCAAAAGAAAGGAAATCAGTATATTGAAGAGATATCTGCACTCCTCTGTTTATCACAGCACTATTTATAATAGCCAAGATATGGAATCAACCTAAGTGTCCATCAGTGGATGAATGGATAAAGAAAATGTGGTATATATACACAATGGAATATTATTCAGCCATAAAAAATAAAACCCTGTCATTTGCAGCAACATGGAGGAGCCTGGAGGACATTTATGTAAGTGAAATAAGCCAGGCACAGAAAGACAAATATTGCATGTTCTCACTCATATGTGGGAACTAAAAGTGTTGATCTCATGGATGTAGAGAGTAGAATGTTGTTCACCAGAGGCTGGGTAGGGGGTGATGAAGAGAGGTTGGTTAATGGGCACAAAGATGCAGTTAGATAGAAGGAATAAGTTCTAGTGTTTGATAGCACAGTAGGGTGATTGTAATTATCAACAATTTATTATATATTTTAAAACATCTAGAAGAAAAGATGTGGAATGGTCTCAACACAAAGAAATGATAAATGTTTGAGGTGATGGATATCTCAATTATTCTGATTTAATCATTACACATTGTATGCATGTATCAAATATCACTATGTACCTCATAAATATGTACAATTATTATGTATCAATAAAAATGCAAGATTGTCATCTGAAAAAAATAACACCAATCCATCACAAACTTTTCTAAAAACTCAAAGGAGAGGATACAATTTTCAGCTTATTCTTTGAAGCCAATATTACCCTGATAACAAAGCCAGACAAAGGCATCACAAGAAAACAAGCTACAGACCAATATCTCTCATCAATATAGATGTAAAGGTCCTCAGCAAAATACTAGCAAACAGATTCCAGCAGCATATAAAAAGTGCTATATACTATGACCAAATAGGATTTATCCCAGTAATGCAAGGTTGCTTCACAATACAAGAATCAATCAAGTAATATATCATATTAATAGAATAAAGGGAAAAATTACATGATCATCTCAATATATGCAAAAAAAGGATTTGACAAAATTCAGTGTCCTTTCATACAAACACACACAATAAACTAGGGACAGAAAGGCACCTTCTCAAGCTAATAAAGGGCATATATGAAAAGATCTTAGTTAATATCATATTTAATGGTGAAACATTTAAAGCTTTTCCCCTAAGATCAGGAACAAGACAAGGATGTCTCGTCTCACCACTTGTATTTAACATTGCGCTCAATGTTCCAGCCAGAGCAATTAGGCAAGAAAATGACATAAAATGCATGCAGACTGGAAAGGAAGAAGTAAAACTATCTTTATTTACAGATAATATGATCTTGTACATGAAAATATTGTGGAATTCAGAAAAAAACTATTAGAACTCATAAATGAGCTCAGCAAGTTTATGGTATACAAGATTAATATGCAAAAATCAATTGTAATATGCAGTGAATCAACATTCTATATTATCTTGACACATTTCTTATAAAACGTATCCCTTTTTGTGTTTCTAGTCTGTTTGTATGCTACTCCTAAAGGGCAGACACAATAATTTTTTGTATGTATGGCACTTATTTATCATTCAATGAATAAATTTATGAACAATATAACTTGGTAATATGTCATACGTGCTTTCCAAGGCTACACATGCTCCTGAGGGGCTTACCATGAAGTCTGTAATAGAATAAATATATTCTATTGGGTTAAATAAACAAAATTTTATTGGAAAACAATCATGTGTATTTCCATACATTTTCAATGAACAATCTGAAGGTGAAATTAAGAAAACAATTCCATTAAAAATAGAATCAAAGAAATAAATTATTAATAATATATTTAACAAAAGCAAAACTTATACCCTGAAAACTAAAAAAAAAATCATCAAAAGGGATTAAAGAAGACCTAAATAAATGGAAAGACATCCCATGTTCATGAATTGAAAGACTTAATATTGTTAATGGCAAGACTCTGCAAGTCAATCTGTCGAGTCAATACAATGTTTATCAAAATCCCAGATGATTTTTATGCAGAAATTGACAAGTTTATCCTAAAATTCATTTGGAAATGCAAGAGTGCCAGAAAATACAAATCAATCTCAGAAAATAAGAACAAAGTTGGAGGCCTCACATCTCCCTAGTACATAGCTACAGTAACAAGGCTGTGTGGCACTGGCATAAAAATAGATATATGTATCAATGGAATAGAATTGAGTATTCAGAAATAAACTTATACATTTATGGTAAAAACAATTCAATGGAGGAATGAATAATCTTTTCAAGTAACCTTGCAGGGACGGCTAGATATCCACATAAAAATGAATGAAGTTGGACCCTTAGCTCTCACCATATACAAAAATTAACTAAAAACACAAAATGGATCAAAGATTTATATTTAATAGCTAAAGTTATAAAAGTCTTAGAAGAAAACATAAGTGTAAATCTTTGTGAAATCAGGTTGGGTAATGGTTTCATAGATATGCCACCTAAAGCGCAAGCACTCAAAAAAAAAATAGCAAAATTCTACTTCATCAAAATTAAAAACTTTTGTATTTCAAAGGACACTATCATGAAAGTAAAAAGACAACCTACAGAATGGAAGAAAATATTTGCAAATCATATATCTAATAAGGGCCTAATATCTAAGATATATAAAGGACTAATACAACTCAACTATAAAAAGACAAAAAATCCAATTAAAAATAGTCAAGGGATTTATAGGGACATTTCTCCAAAGAAGATATACAAACAGCTATGAAAAGATGTTTAATATCATAATACATAAAGAAGATGCAAACCACAATTAAAATAAGATATCACTTCATACTCATTAGGATGGGTATAATAAAAAAGCAGACAATAGCAAGTGTTTGTTAGAATATGGAGAAATTGGAACCCTCATATACTGCTAGTGGGAATGTAAAATGGTGCAACTGTTTTGAAAATAGTTTGGCAGATCCTGAAAAAGTTAAACATAGAGTTACTACATGACTTAACAATTCTACTCCTGGGTATATAGCATATACTCAAGAGAAAAGAAAGCATGTCCATACAAATATTTATAAGGGCATTATTCATAATATCCAAAAAGTGTAAATAATCCAAAAACTCTTCAACAAATGATGTATAAACAAAATGTGGAATATACATACAATAAAATATTATTCAGCCATAAAAATGAATAAAATTCTGATTCCTGTTACATGGATTAAACTTGTGACATTATAAGTGAAAGAATCAGACACATAAGGCCGTATCTCATATAACTCCACTGATATAAAATGTCAACAATAAACAAATACATGGAGACAGAAAGATTAGTGGCTGCCAGGGGCTGGGAGGACAGAGAATGGTTGATGACTGCTAATGGATATGGGGTTTCTTTTCAGGGTTATGAAAATGCTCTGGAATAATAGTGGTAATGATTGTAGAATCTTGTTAATATACTAAAACCCACTGAATTGTACACTTCAAATGGCGAATTTTATTTTATGTGGATTATATCTCAATAAATAAAAGACTCTAAAGAATAATGAATTAACAAGGAAATCTTAATGTTATTAATAATTAGAAAAATATACAAACTGAACAATAATGGAATAAATTACAACTCGTGAGATACACCTAAAGTAATATTTAAAGGAAAGATTTAACTTTAAATTAAAATATTAAGAAAAGGATTGAAATTAGTGAATAAGACAGTAGAGTTAATCCAAAGAAGGTGGAAGAAAGAAAATAATAAAGAACAAAAAATCAGTGAAATAATAAAGAAGAAGAGAATGGACCATCAACACCAAAAGCTGCTCATTTGAAAAGACTAATAAAATGGACAAAACTCTAGAAAAAATAATTAAGAAAAAAAGAGAAAAGGCACAAATAGACAATATTGAAAATTAGGGGATATAGTATGGAATAATAAGAATGAAAACAATACAGACTATTATGAACAACTTTATTCCACTAGAACCAGAAACTTAGATGAAATGGACAATTTCCTTAAAAATGTACATGGTCAAAACAGATTTAAAAGGAAAGGTTTTGAAACAGAGAGCCTTATAACTATTAATTGCTATTTAAATTAGATATTAAGTATTTAAAGACAAAGGAGGATGGTGGTAGGGAGCACGCCAATCCTGGATAATTGCATCCGGGAGTTCTACAAAACCTTCAAAGAACAGATAACCTTATCTTATACAAATTGTCCTAGAATGCACACAAACACACACATACATATAAAATGGTGCTAACATAACTTCTATACCAAAAAAGACAAATTATTTAAGAAAAATGCTCCAATATAGTTTAGACATACACTTGGTATTTTTAATGCCAAGTATATATCTAAAGTAGAGAAAGTCACATGTGTACAAAGAAACTTGTGTACAAGGGTGTTCACTACAGCACTGTTTGAATTAGTGAAATAGGGAGAAACAACCTTACGGTTTCATAGCAGATAAATGGATAAATAAATTGGTTTGTTCATACAATTCAGTACTGTAAAGCAGTTAAAAATGAAAGATCTACAACTGTGTTTATGGATATGAAATAGTTCACCAAATTTTGTTAAGTGACAAAAGCAAGTTATAAAAGGATAGATACAGTATAATACCTTTTAATTAAGGTTTCGAAGTGCATAAACTGACTACATACTGTTTGTTGGATATATACATATGTAGCAATGGTTACATAAAAATATGGACTAGAATAAACTCAACGACCTCCTTGGCAACTTGTCAAATCAAGTGGATACTTCATAAATCAAGATAAATACTTGTTGAAAGGATACAGCAATTAAAATATACTCTGTCAATATAGATCTCAAAAACATAATGTAAAATTTAAAAATGTTGCAAAATAATACATGCAGTATGATTTTCTTTTTTTATTTTTAATTTCAGAATATTACAGGGGTACGAACACTTTGGTTACATATATTGCCTATGCACTGCCCAAGTCAGTGCTACAATAGTGCCCATCCCCCAGACAGAGCACACCGGTGCACCCATTAGGCGTGAATATACCCGTCCCCACCATCCCCCTCCCACCTGTCCAATACCCAGTGAACATTACTTCCATGTGTGACATAAGTATTGATCAGTTAGTACCAATTTGATGGTGAGTACCAGTGGTGCTTGTTTTTCCATTCTTGTGAAACTTCACTTCAAAGAATGGGCTCTAGCTCCATCCAGGATAATACCAGAGGTATTAATTCACCATTGTTTTTTATGGCTGAGTAGTACTCCATGGTATACATATACCACATTTTATTAATCCACTCATGTATTGATGGGCACCTGGGTTGTTTCCACATCTTTGCAATTGTGAATTGTGCTGCTATAAACATTCGAGAGCAGATGTCTTTATTATAGGATGTCATTTTTCCTTTGGGTAGATGCCCAGTAGTGGGATTGCTGGATCAAATGGTAGTTCTACTTTTAGTTCTTTGAGGTATCTATTATTTTCCATAGAGGTTGTATTAATTTGCAGTCCCACCAACTGTGTATGAGTGTTCCTATCTCTCCACACCCATGCCAACATTTGTTGTTTGGGGACTTTTTGATAAAAGTCAATCTCACTGGAGTTAAATAATATCTCATTGTGGTTTTGATTTGCATTTCCCTGATGATTAGAGAAGTTGAGCAATTTTTTATATGTTTGCTGGCCATTATTCTGTCTTCTTTTGAAAAGTTTCTGTTCATGTCCTTTGCCCACTGTTTAATGGGGTTGTTTGATTTTTTTCTTGTTGATTTTCCTAAGTTCTGTATAGATTCTGGTTATCAGCCCTTTATCAAATGTGTAGCATGCAAATATTTTCTCCTATTCTGTAGATTGTCTGTTCACTCTAATGATAGTTTCCTTGGCTGTGCAGAAGTTTTTAAATTTGATCAGGTCCCATTTATTTATTTTTGTTGCTGCTCTGATTGCTTTGGGGGTCTTCTTCATAAATTCTTTGCCTAGGACAATGTCTATAAGAGTTTTTCCAAAATTTTCTTCTAGAATTCTTATGGTTTCACATCTTAGGTTTAAGTCTGTCATCCATCGTGAGTTGATTTTTGTGAGAGATGAGAGGTATGGATCTAGTGTGAGTCTTCTACATGTGGCTATACAATTTTCCCAGCACCATTTATTGAGTAGGGATTCTTTTCCCCAATGAATGTTTTTGTCTGCTTTGTCAAAGATCAGATGACTGTATGAGGATGGTTTTATACCTGGGTTCTCAGTCCTGTTCCATTGGTCTATGTCTCTGTTCTTGTGCCAATACCATGCTATTTTGATTACTATAGCCTTGTAGTATAGCTTGAAGTCTGGTAGATTGATGCCTCCCAATTTGTTCTTTTTGCTTAAGATTACATTGGCTAGACGGGGTCTTCTTTGGTTCCATAGAATTATTTTTTCTAGATCTGCAAGAAATGGTATTGGTATTTTAATAGGGATTGCATCGATTCTGTAGATTACTTTAGGTAGTATAGACATTTTAACACTATTGATTCTACAGATCCAAGAGCATGGCAGGGTTTTCCAACTGTTCACATCCTCTGCAATTTCTTTTCTCAGTGTTTTGTAGTTCTCCCTATAGAGGTCTCTCACCTCCTTAGTTAAGTATTTCCTAAATATTTAATTTTCTTTGATGCTATTGTGAAAGGTATTGTGTCTTTGATTTGATTCTTGGTTTGAGTGTTATTGGCATATATGAAAGCTACTGATTTGTGTGTGATTTTCTTTATATAAGGATTAAATATACAAAAAACAATCCTGTGAAATATTTATGAATATATACATGTATAGTAACAGTATAATAATATGCATTATAATTATACATACTAAGCTCTAGGGAAGAAGCAAAAGGGAAAAGTTGAGGAGCACAACTTTAATTGCTTCAGCAATATTTTATTTTTTAAAAAGGAAAAGAGTTCTAAGCAAATATGGCAAATTGAAAAATTCTTGTTAAGTTTAGTGGATAGATGGGTGGTTATATTGTTTTCTGTACTTTCGGTATATTTGAAATATTTCATAATTAAACAAAATAAAATAAAAATGGAAATCCTATTAATCAGAATGTACTTTCCTCAAATTTCAAATAAGTGATATTTTGATCTAAAAAGATAAAATCGAATCCTTTGATTGTTAAAATGTATACCTAATCCAAAAAGTTATTGAAATCAACCTGCATTAACTTTCTATTGCTGCTGTAATAAATTACCACAAATTTAGTGGCTTAAACAACACAAATTTATTCTCTTACAGTTCTAGATGTCAGAAGTCTGAAACGAAATGAAGGTATCTACAGGATTGGTTCTTTCTGGAGCCTCTAAGGGATAAAGAACTCTGTTTCCTGTCTTTTCCAGCTTTTAGAGGCCATCTGAATTTCTTGCTTCTTGGCCCCTTTATTCATCTTCAAAACCAGAAGGGTAGCTTCAAATCTTTCTTTCTCTTCTTCTCTTGTCACATTGTCTTCCCTCTTATAAGGACTCCTGTAGTTGGGCCTACCTGGATAAACCAGGATAATTTCCCCATCTCAAGGTCCTTAAGTTAATCACATCTTCAAAGTCTTTTTTGCCATGTAAGGTAGCATGTTCACAGGTTCTCAGGATTAGTATGTGGAGCTATCGAGCGGGGATACTTATTCTTTCTAAAGACCCTCTTCTTTTTAGGCTTTAAACCCATAATAATTAAGGACAATAAATAAAAAGTAATAGGAAATGATTTGAGCATTATATAATTCTTCCATTCTGTTCTTCCAGTGGTGGTGCTGAAGAACAAACAGCAGGTAGGCAAGGACAGAGAGGGGACATTAAATATCAGGAGAAGTCACACTTAAGAAATCAACTTATTAACTAAGCAAGGACCATGCTGAATTGCATGAGTATTATTATTTTTCTCTCCACAGTAAAATATTCAAATAATCCCTTAAAGGTAAAAAAAATCAAATTAGAAAAAAGGAAAAATCTATTCATATATTTTAAAGGGAAAAGTGCTGCTCCTCTTGGGCCAAAAAGGAAATAATTACCTGGAAAGCTATAGGAGAGTTGCCACCTAAGGTCACATTTTCTTGATACAAAGATAATAATAGTGATTGGTAATAATAAAGGTAATAGTAGTTATAGTAACTAGAATCTATTGAGTTATTATTTTGTGCTAAGTATGCTGCTGAAAGATTTTTTATTAGATAATTCATTTATTCCTCACAATAATCCGATGAAGTAATTATTAAGACCCCTCTTTCACAGAGGAGGAAAATAAGTCTTCAATAAATCAAGTGACTTACCCAAGGTCACACAGCTAATAAGTGACACAGCTGGGTCAAGAACCCAGGCAGTCAACCCTAGAGCCTGCACTGGGGATACAATTGTAAGCCGTCACTGACGGCTCTCATGGGTCCTGCTGTCATGGGACACAAACCAGGAAAAGTTCTGGGAAGGAAGGAAGCATACCAATACCTGGGATTGTACGTATGGAGAACTTGGCTGGTCTAGGAAATCTTCACTGAATTAAAATCTGAAGGGTGAGCAAATGTTAAATAAACAAGTATGATGTGAGGCAGGGACATGTTTGGGGAAAGCATTCCAGAAAGAGAGATTTGCCTATGCAAGGGAAAAAGCCCTGTGGCTAGAGCACATTCTAGAAACAAAAAGACGGTTATTGTGGCTGGAATATAGTAAGCATAGGATAGTGTGATACACACTAAAGTCAGAGAGGTGAGCAGGGTTCAGCTCATGTAAGATTTACAGTCCATTGTAAGATACTGGGGTTGACTCTAAGGTCGTGGTTATGAACCTGTAGCAATTTTGTTCCCCACCCCCATCAGGGACTATTTGGCAATGTCTGAAAACATTTTTGGTTGTCACAACAGCGGGTGGGCTGCTACTGGCTAGTGGGTAGAGGCCAGAGATGTTGCTAAACATCTTATGATGCACAGGACAGCCCCCACAACAAAGAATTTTTGGCTCAAAATATGGTAGTGCTGAGGTGAGAAACTCTGTTCTAAGGGTAAAGGGAAACTTTTGAAGGATTTTAAGTAAGTGAGTGATCAAATATTACATATATTTTAAGACGGATGTCTTTTATCTTTTTTGTCTAATGACGTGAAGAACTAATGGTAGTCAGAGATGGCTGGATATAGGTAGGCTAATTAAAAGACTTTTGTAGAAGTCCAGGCAAAAGATGATTATGGAATTGCCTAAGGTTTTGGCGGTGGTAGGAGAGAAAAATGAAAGGATTCAAGTTCTAATTTAAAGGTAGAGACTAGAGGACTTGCTGAAAGATTGGATGGGGTGGTGCTGAGGGAAAGAGAGAAATCAAAGATGATACCCACATTTCTGGCTTTGGTGGATGGATGGAAGGATAGAGGTACAAGTGAGGGAGCAAAAAAATTGAGAGGTGCAAAGTGTGAAGGGAGAGATGATGTCAGTTTTGATTGTAGCAGTTTTGAAGTGCCTACTTGACATAGAAGTGGAGACAAGAAGGCAGTCAGACATGTGTATTTGGAACTCAGAAAAATCTAGGCTGGAGAGACATATTCATGAACTTTCCATCCTGAACAGCAAACAGAGAAATCTGAAATGTCTGGGGGCAAGTCTTTACCTTCTGAAAACAGTATCATGGAAAGATACTGCTGCTCTCTCCTCAGAACTGTCCCTTGGTGTCACAACTGGAGACACTTGCTTTTGATTGGATCCTAGGGCTTGCACAGCCTCACATTTCTTATATTCTGTAAACCAATATTCATGTTGCTTAAATGAAAAGCAAGCAGTTTTTATTTTCATAAACCATGAAGTGTCAAAGATGAATATGATTGTATGGATTTACCATTTCATAATCAAAGCTAAAAATAAGGTTCCTGTAGATCTAATGTCTTAAGTTTAATTGTCTTTCTATAATGCTAGGACTCAGTTCCACTGCAGCTGGAAGAAATGCTGGGGCATAATGCACTATTTGCCAAGGCAAATCCCTTTACTGCCCCAGATTTCACTACCTTAAACCATCAATGAATCTGTCCACTTCTCTCTACTTCTGCTGCCATGATGCTAGCGCAAACCACACCAACTGTCTTCTGGACTTCTGCAGCAGGATCATAATTGATCTGTCTGTTTTCAGTCATATATTCTCAATCCATTCTTCAACTAGCTGACAACATTAATTATTCAAAAACATAAATTGGAGCTCACTACTTATGTCCTTAAACATCTTCCAGAAATTTCTCATGGCACTTACAGTAAAATTAAAATCCTTACCAAAGCTTTTCATGGTATATATTTTGTCTACCTCTTCATTATCTTATACACTCTCCCCACACTCACCATGTTCCAGACACACTGTCCTTCTGTACGAGCCAATTTTGTCTTGCCTCAGGGTCTTGGCACTAGCTATCACCCCTGCTTGGGCTGTTCTGTCCCCAAATAGTCACATAGAAGTAGGTTTCCCAGCTTGCAGGTCTTAGCTTGAATGCCACCTCCTCAGAGAAGGCCATCTCTAACTCCATTTATTAGCTGTATTACATTGGGCAGTTGCTTAACTTTTCTAAACCTCAGTATCCTCATCAATGCAATGAAGGTAAAGAGAGTTCTTATCAACAAAGATGGAAATGTTAATAAATTATTCCAAGAAAACCGGTTAGCCATTTGGAAAAAAATAAAATGAAATCCATTTTTTATACTGTGCATAAGGATAAATTCTATATACTTCAGAAATATCAGTGTAAAAATGGAATCAAACAAGTCTTAGAAGAAAACATAGATGAATTCCTCTTTAACCCGAGTATAGGGAAAGGTTTTTGAACTATGGCTCAAAATGAAGAGGCAATTAAAGAACAGATTGATACATTTGACATTTTAAAAAACACACATGCATGTAAAAAAAGTAACACTATAAGCAAGGTCAAAAAACAATTGGAAGAAAATAAATATTTGTAACATATATCATAAAGGGCTGGTATCCCTAACATATAAAGAACTCTTAAAAATTTAGAGAAAAGACCAAAACCTGATAGAAAAATGGGCAAATGACATAAACAAACAATTCATAGAAATTTTTAAATGGCCTTTAAGCATATGAAAATATTCAGTTTTCCTCATGATAAGAATAATGCAAAGAAAAACTACACTGAGATACCATTTTTCATGTACCAGATTGGCAAAGACTAAAAGGTATAATAAACAACTCTGTTGGTGAAGCTATAGATAAACAGGCATTCTCCTACATTGATGGTTGGAACGTAAATCGGTACAATTCTTACGGAGGGGAATTTGGCAAACAAACAAAACTAAACAAACCTACATATGCATTTACTTTTTGACTTAGCAATCCCACTTTACCCCAAACACTCACCTCCACCAATACAAAAATAGATATGCACAGGGTTATTCATTGTAACATTGCTTGCAATTGCAAAATATTGTAGTGTTTGAATAAACTATGGTACTTCCGTACACTGGAGTACTCTGCAAATTTGAATAAGAATTAAAAAAAAGAATGAGGGAGATCTCAATGAATGGATGTGGAGTAATTTCTAGGTTACAGTATTAGGTGAAAAAAGTGCAAAATAACATTATACAGTGTGCTATATTTTGTTTAAGAAAGAAGGGGAAATAAGAAAATTTCATGCATTTGTTTATTTGTACAAAAATAAAACACACAAGAAGTATAAACTAGAGACTAATGAGATTTGTTTCCTACAGTTCCTGTAGGTGGGAACATGGTGCAAAAGATAGATAGGGATGGAATAGGTCTGACATTTCTCTGAATATTCCCTTTTGAACATTTCTAACTTTTGGAACAATGTTAATGTTTCACATACTCAAAAAAAGAAAATCAATAAAATCAACAAAGATTGGGGAAAACTCTAAAATGGAAGACAAATAGAAACAAGTGAACTAAACTTTATCTTTAAATGGGTAACATAATTATACTGAAGAGTGGAAAAAGAAAACTAACTCAAGTAACTTTTTTCTTTCATACTTGAGATTTTATTGGTTGTTTTGAGGATCTGTGCACAGACATTATGAACAATTGGTTCAAATTTTAATGTACATACCAAAAATCTAAAAGGCTACGTAGTTGTAGTTCTTTTCTAAAAGAGTTATTTCACTGACTTTCTTGCATAAAATTTGGAGGCTTAAACAGGTTTTTTGATGACTTTCCAGTTCAAAATTTGGAGGCCAATTTTCCTTAAGAGGCTGTCAACTACCAATGCCTTTAAATACTTAGTAATCTGTTGCACTGTAAATCCCACTAATTCACGATTTAATGTCATACATACTACATACACAGATTTTCAACCTTTCCCAGCATAAAAAAGTTATTAGAAAATAATAACTGAACTACCACAACCAAATGTATCACAGGGTACACACAATTTTGAAAGGGAGAGCCAAGATCAGGGAGCGGTTTTCTTTGAGAAACAATTCTACTAAAAAACGAGGGAATAGAGGTAATTTTAAATGTTTAAGACATATGAAATGTATGACTGTGACTCCAAGTTGTCATTTAGTATGCTTTGTTTTACAAGATATAAAAACTGCCTCCTCCCCAATTTATGGAATGTTAAGTTGGTACCCAAGACAGTCAAATCCTCCTATAATTCAATATTTCACTGTTTCCTGGTTGTTACAAATAATAATATAAGCATCCCCGGTGGTCTAGTGGTTAGGATTGCGCGCTCTCTCCCAAATAGTCATAATAATAACAACCACCACCAGCAAATGGTGTCACCTCTTCAATAAAACCATTTACACTCAACAAATGAGATGAGGTAGCATTCCCTTCCTTTTAAAAATGTTTCCAGAGCTACCAAAAAGCTTGCATTTACAAAATAGTTGATAAAAATGTTCCATATTAATCAGACTTGGCTTCTTTCCTGCTTCATTGGAGGCTAGACTCTCCTCAATTGTAGTTCTCTGTTTTCTGAAGGTAAATCTGTAGTTTCTTGGTTAACCTCTTCAGTCTGTTTGCCCTTTGTTCCCCTTTTCCCTTTTGTTTGTACTTTTTTTCTGAGGATTTGTCCTTTCCTGCTGCCTATTTTGGCTTTATTTTCACTTTTGCAGGGGTAGGCTTAACTGAGAACCTCACAGATCTCCTCTTGGGCTCTTCCTTTGTGCCTAGAGACTTTGCAAAGCTGGGCTGCTGGGCTGCTGCTTTTCCCGCCCTCAAACAACCTTTGAACACAGTATTTGGAAAATATGACCCTGAGCTAAAGACAAAAAGAACTCTAAAAAAATATTGAACTCTAGTTTATAGGCTTTTTTTCCTCAGAGGGGTGGGTTAGCAGTACTGAAATTACTTTTTGTGTATTCTAGGATTGACCAAATAAGTAAATATATTGTGGATAAAGGAAGCTAGGTTTCTCATTGTCAGAGAAGGGAGTTACAAATATGGAAAATGGAAAAAATAAAATGAACCCTGTAGTGTTGGATTAAATTTAGAGGCATCAGTGTGAAATCATGGATTTAAATACAGCTAGAGATAGATGTGTAAATACACATAGACATATATGGGTGCATATATGTGTCTAATTTTTATCTTTGTTAGCTTAGAGGGCCTAAAAGCAATGATGCCCAAGAAGCAATGGGCACATCTAGCACCCAGATTTGGTTTCTAAATACTCAAAGGAATCAAGGTTCCCTAGATAAATGGCTGATTTCAAGGCTGGGGCAGGAAAAGAACAGTATGAGTCTGAAATACCCCAGTGCACCAGAAAGTAAGAAAGTGTTCAAAGCTTGATGGAAACATGTCAAAAGGAAACAGGAGTCATCTTTAAGGGCTTTCCACTTGACCAAACTGGGGACAATTTGAGCTTCTAAATAAATAATAGTAAAGGATTTTATCTCATTAAATAAAATAAGAATCCATGTAATAAATAAATAGATAAGAAATAAGATGAGAAGGAGAAAACCCTTTTTAGAGGAGAAAGCCAACTACAGTAATAAATATAGAAGCAATGATGGAATTAGAAAATTATCATTTGGCAACCATCATAGTAATAACTGTTCAGGCAAGAACCAATTAAATCTAGTGAATGAAATTTTGAGGAGTAGCAGGATATTTACATAGTTTCAAAATATCTCCTCATAAGAGGCTTATTAATTACAAAGGGGAAAAATAGTTACTTTAGAGCGAGATACACTGGTAGATATCACTTTAACCAATGATCAAAGTTAATATCATCTATAATGGGACTGATGGACATTGTGTGCCTCCTGATACAACGCACGAAGAAGAACCCAATATCACTTCAGGGTTATTTCTGCAAAAAATGCATAACCTGAATAGAATCATGAGTAAACCTCAGACAAACCCAAACTGAGGGATATTCTACAACTGGTCAGTACTGTTAGACATTTCAGCATCTTGAAACACAAGGAAAGATTGTGTTTTATGTTAAAGGAAACTAAATAGACATGACAATTGAATGCACATGTTTCTGGATTTCATTTGCTATAAAAGATATTATTGGGACAATTGAAAAAAATGAATGAAGTCTGTGGCATAGATAAATAATATTGTATCATTGTTACGTTACCAATTTTGATCACTGGGCTGTGATTATGTCAGAGAATGTGTTTGATTTTAGGAAATACACACTGAAGTATTTAGGGATAAAGGGGCATCATGTCTCCTTACTCTCAAATAATTCTGAAAAATAGATACAATTTGAGTATCCCTTATCCAAAAAGCTTGGGATGAGAAGTGCTACAGATTTTGATTTTTATTTGGATTTCGGAATATTTACATTATACCAATTCAGCATCCCAAATTCGAATATCCAAAATCCAACATGCTCCAATGAACATTTCTTTCCAGTGTCATGCCAGCACCCAAAAAGTTTCAGATTTTGGAGCATGCTGAATTTTGGATTTTTGAATTTGGGGTACTCAATCAGTATAATAATATGCATATGAATAATAAATATGTATGTATGTATGTATATCTGTACAATATATCTGTATTATATACATGTATATATGTATACAATATATAAAAGTCCCTACTTCACAGAGACATTTTATCGTATATTAAAGAGAAAATTGTATAAGGGCTTTGCACAATGCTTGATACATTATAGATGCTCATTATGTATTAGCTATTATTATCATTAGTGGAACTAATACTCAGTTTCTTCATCTCTAAGATGGAGTTAATTGTGGACACCCAGAGGGTGTGTGGGAAGACTAAGTAAGATAATGCTTGTAACAGTTATGTGAACCCTAATGTTCTCTGAAAAAGTAAAGTCATCATTAGTAAAATTATTTTTAAATTCCATAATTCTTATTGTGTAGCAATATTAATTAATTTAATCTTCCTAGCAACCCTATTGAGGTAGGTACTACTGTTATCCCCATTTTATCGATGGGGAAACTGATGGGAGAATAACTTGCCCAAGGTCATGCAGCTGTAAGTATGAGCTCAGATGGTTGGACTCCAGAGTTTGGATTCTTAACTCCTATTCTGTGCTGATTGTCATTTCTTTTGCTACTTCATTTTAATTTTATGTCTTCTAACACCTTGTCCAGGTTTCAAGAAGAGGCATGAGATCACTAACAGTCCAGGATTTGGTGCCAATTCCATGGCAGCCCTCTCTACACTACTTAACACAGTGCCATTCCTGGGTTTATATGTTTTTTATACCTCTATTTTTCTTTTAATATTGAAGGGGACTTTTCTCTTATGTATATCATTCTGCTACTTCCCTTATGTAAAACTATGAAGAAACTCTCTCATATTACTTCTTTTTCTGAATCTTCCCCAGACCAGGACCAGTGGTCCACGTATGACACAGAATAATGATTTTATACAAGAAATGGAGCATAATGTTTTCCATTTTGTTTCCAGCTCCATTTCTGAAAGTGATGAGCCTTTGGTCAGTAATTTTAGAGGCTGAGCTATTAGGCAGTTTTGTCTCTGGGCAAACTATTAAAATAAGGCTCTGAAAGTGATTTAGGGGAAGTCTAGAAACAATTTGCTTCTCTTATGCTTTTTCTTTTGCTTTCTTCAGTTATAACTAGATTATTTTTATTCTCTCAGTTTTACATGTTTAAACATGATAAATAATTTCTGGAAAGATGACAATAGATACATAATAACTATTGGAGTTTATAAGAAATACTGTGAAAGTTAAGTTTCTGACTTACCTAAAATTTTAAAATGTGAATTAAATTTTGGCAAATCTTTCCCTAAATGGTAACTTCAGAAATCTACAATTTAGCTCTTCAGTCGACCAATTGGCAAATATATGAGGCAATCATGGCTGCAAGTAATAAACCTACCCATTCTAGTTCTGTTAAAGCTGTTATAAAGCACTTGGGTGTTTTAATTTTTTCTCTTTTAGGAAATTAGGAAGTATGAATGTCTATATTTCCATTTTCACTTTTAAAAAATAACCAGCATAAAATAGAAGCAGCAGTAAAACAATTAAAACACACACGCACATAAAAGTAGCTTGATGTGCAAAATGACATCCCACATTTCTTTTTTCTCTCTGTTCTTTAGATTGCATAACTCTTTTGATCTATCTTCAAATTCACTGATTCTTTATTTTGCCACCTCAAACCAATTGTTGAATTAGTCTAGTGATTGCTTAATTTCAATTATATTTTTCAACTCTAGAATTTCTAAGTACAGTCATGTGTCTCACAAAGACGTTTTGGTCAATGATGAACCACATAGACGACAATGGCTATACCATATAGCCAAAATGTGAAGTAGGCTATACATCTAGGTTTGTTTAAGTACACGCTATGATTGCACAATTACAAAGCCACCTAACAATGACTTTCTCAGAATGTATCCCCATTGTTAAGCAATGCATAACTGTAATTTTTCCCTTTATTGATATTCTCTATTTGATTAGACATTGTCATCAGATCTTCTCCTAATCCTTTAAGTATGGTTTCCTTTAGTTCTTTGAATATATTTATAATACCTGCTTTGATGTCTTTATCTGCTAAGGCCAACATCTTGGCCTCTTCAAAGGCAATTTATATTGCCTACTTTTCCTCCTGTGTATAGGTCACCATTTCTTGTTTCTTTGCATGTCTTATAACATTTTTGTTGATAACTGGACATTTTTATTTTTTAGAAAATTTTTAATTCTTAATTATTGTAGATACATAATAGCTTTATATATTTATAGGGGACATGTAATGTTTTCATACAGGCATACAATGTGAATTAATCAAATCAGGATAATTGGGGTACCAATCACCTCAGGCATTTACCATTTCTTTGTGTTAGGAACATTCCAATTCCACTCTTTTAGTTATTTTAAAGTATACCCTAACTTATTGTTGATTATAGTCATTTTGTTGTGCTGTCAAATATCATTCATTCTATCTAACTATCTAACTATATTTTTGCACCATTAACCATCCCTACTTTATTCCCCCCTCCCCACTACCCTTCCCAACCTCTGGTAACCATCATCCTACTCTCTCTGTGTCCATGAGATCAATTGTTTTTTTAATATTTAGCTCCCACATTTGAGTGAGAACATGTGAGATTTGTCTTTCTGTACTTGGCTTATTTTACTTAACATAATGTTCTCCAGTTCCATCCAAGGTTTTGCAAATGGCAGGATTTCATTCTTTTTTGTGGCTATACAATATTCCATGGTGTATATGTACCACAATTTCATTATCCATTCATCCATTGATGGACACTTAGGTTGATTCCAAATCTTGGCTATTGTGAATATTGCTGCAATAAACATAGGAGTGCAGATATCTTTTCAATATATGGAATTCCCCTCATTTGGATATATACCCAGCAGTGGGGTTTCTGGGCCATATGGTAGTTCTATTTTTAGCTTTTTGAGGAAACTTCATACTGTTCTCCAAAGTGGTTACACTCATTTACATTCCCACCAACAGTGTACAGGGGTTCCCCTTTCTCCACATCCTCACCAGCATTCATTATTGCCTGTCTTTTTGATAAAATCCATTTAAACTGGGGTGAGATGATATCTCATTGTAGTTTTGATTTGCATTTCTCTGATGACTAATGATGTTGAGCATTTTTTCATATAGCTGTTGGTCATTTGTATGTCTTTTTTCAGATATGTCTATTCATACCCACTGGGAGCTACAGGACCCCTCCTAAAGCTTGGGACACTCAAATGCCCCACCTGGGGAACCAGAGCCTACCACAGGCACAAAAGAGCACTTTGGCAGTTGGCTCTTTCAGCAAGCATCAACTACTGACAGGGAGAACAACTCTACAGCTCATCACACCATCTGCCAACTCAATCAAACAGGGTGTGCCTTATCCGGATTCTCAAACACCACCCCCAATCTCAGAGATTAGGCTAGGGGACCCGATACAATTCACACTGCTGGGAATAGGTGAAGACAGCAGGATAGAGGCAACTCAAGAGGGTCATCAAACCTGTTTGAAAATTCCATAGGCCACTTGGGACCAGCACGCTTCTCCCTGGCATGGTCAGGGATTGATCTCTGGGGACCTGGAGACAGGCATGCAGGCCAAATCCAGTACCCCCAGGACTCAATTGTGTTGACAGATGAAAAGGAATCAGTGAAAGAACTCTGGAAATATGAAAAATCAGAGTGAAATTACACCCCTGAAAGGGAACACCAGCTCTCAAACAATGGCTACAAATCAAAATAAAAATATTGAAATGACAGATAAAGAATTCAATATGATTTGAGGACCTCACGAAATCCAAGAAATGGAAACAACTAAATAAACCATAAACAATCAGGTATGAATGAAAAATTCACAAAGAGATTGACATATAAGAAAAACCAAATAGAACTTCTGGAAATGAAATTCATTAAGGAAATACAAAACACAGTGGAAAGTTAGAAAACAGACAGCAGAAGAAAGAATCTCAGAGCTTGAAGACAACACTTTTGTATTAAATCAGTCAGTTAAAAATGATGAACAGAGAACTAAGAGGAACAAACAAAGCCTACAAGAAATATGGGATTATGTAAAATGCCCAAATATAAGAATCATAGGCATCCAGAGAGAAGAAGAAATGCACAAGGCTGGAAAACCAATTGAGGGAAATTGAGGAATACTTCCTGGTCTTGCTGAGATTAGACATCAGGTAAGAAGCTCAACAACACTGGAGATTCATCACAAGAGGCAATCACTAAGACATATAGTCTCAACTGCCAAAGTCAACAAAGGGAATCCTCAAACCATAAGAAAAACATAAGTATCTACAAGGAAACCCATCAGGTAACAGCAAACTTTTCACTGAGACCTTACAAGCCAGAGGACTGGACCCCATCTTCATCCTTAAAGAACACTGTCACCTAGATTTTGTATTCTGCAAAACTAAGTTTCATAAACAAAGGAGAAATAAAGACTTTTCCAGACAAGTGAACACTGAGGGAATTTGTCAAGACCAAACCTGCCCTGCAGGAAATACTAAGAACTGCATTATATATGGATCAGCACAATGGTCATGCTCCAGTGTAAAACTACCCAAAAGCTAAAGCTCAGAGCTCAAGTAAAGAAATAGTACAAGAGGTAAAACAAAGCAATAAGGTACTAACCAACAGGATGAACTGAACATCATTCCACATATCAATTCTATCTACAAATGTAAATGATTTGAATTCCCCACTCAACAGACATAAGCTGTCTGAATGGATAAAAACATACAAGCCAAGTACATTCTGTCTCCAGGAAACACATCTAACCCACAAGGACTCTTACAGACCCAAGGTCAAGAGATGGGAAAAAATATTCCATGCAAATGGAAACCAAAAGAAAGCAGGTGTAGCCATTCTCATATCAGATAAAATTGACTTTAAGCCAACAATAGTAAAGAAAGACAAAGGTGGTCATGATATAATGCTAAAGGAAGCAATTCAACAAGAAGACATAATAATCCCAAATATTTATACACCTAACACAGGACAGCCCAGATTAATAAAGAAAACCCTACTAGATCTAAGTAGAGAGATAAACAGCAACATTGTAATTTCTGGGGACTTCAACATCCCACTGACAGAACTGGACAGATCATCTAAGCAGAAAATAAATAAAGAAACACTGGACCTAAATGGGAATATAGAACAACAGGGCCTAACAGATATCTACAGAAATTTTTACCCAAAAACCACTGAATATACATTCTATTCACCAGCCCATGGAACATTCTCCAAGATTGATCATATTTTAGGCCACAAAGCATGGTTCAACAAATTCAAGAAAATTGAAATCATACCATGCATCTTCTCAGACCACAGTGGAATAAAACTAGAAATCAACCCCAGGAGAAAAACCAAATTCTACACAAAGTCATGGAAATTAAACAACCTGCTGCTGAATGATTATTAGATCAGTGATGAAATTAAGATGGAAATTAAAAGAGTCCTCAAACTAAATGACAAAGAGGACTCAAGCTATCAAAATCTATGGGATACAGCAAAAGCAGTCTTAAGAAGAAAATTCATAGCCTTAAATGCCTACAACAAAAAGACAGAAAGATTACAAATTAACAACCTAAGGACATGTCTCAAGGAACTAGAAAAGGAAGCGCAAACCAAGCCCAAAGCCAGCAGAAGAAAAGAAATAACTAAGATCAAAACAGAACTAAATGAAATCAAAAACAAGAAAATTATGCAGAAGATCAACTAAACAGAAAGTTGGTTCTTTGAGAAGATAAACAAAATTGATAGACCTTTAGCTAGATTAACCAGGAATAGAAGAGAAAGGACTCAAATAAGCTCAATTAGAAATGAAAAAAGAGATATCACAACTGATACCACAGAAATACAAAATATCATCAGTGATTCCTATGAAAATCTCTATGTACACAAACTAGAAACTGTAGGGGAAATGGACAAATTTCTGGAAACACACAACCTCCCAAGACTCAATCAGGAAGAAATAGCACTCCTGAACAGACCAATAATGAGCAAAGACATTGAAGCAGCAATAAAAATCTTCCAAAAAAAACAAAAGCCCCGGACCAGGTGGATTCACAGCTGAATTTTACCAGACCTACAAAGAAGAGTTGTTACCCATTCTGCAGAAATTCTTCCATAGCACTGGGAAGGAGCACTCCTCCCCAACTCATTCTACAAAGCCAGTATCACCTTGATACCAAAGCCAGGAAAGGACACAACAAAAAAAGAAAACTACAGACCAATATCCCTTATGAATATAGATGCAGAAGTCCTCAATAAAATACTAGCAAATTGAATTCAAGAGCATATGCAAAAAATACCAGTACAACCTCTATGGAAAGTAATATCGAGATACCTCTAAGAACTAAAAGTAGAACTACCTTTTGATCCAGCAATCCCACTACTGTGTATCTACCCAAAGGAAAAAAAAGTCATCCTATAATAAAGACACCTGCTCTTGAATGTTTATAGCAGCACAATTCACAATTGCAAAGATGTGGAAACAACCCAAGTGCCCATCAATACATGAGTGGACTAATAAAATGTGGTATATGTATACCATGGAGTGCTACTCAACCACAAAAAACAATGGTGAACTAACAGCTCTTGTATTATCCTGGATGGTGCTGGAGCCCATTATTTTAAGTGAAGTATCTCAAGAATGGAAAAACAAACACCACATGTACTCACCATCAAATTGGTACTAATTGATCAACACTTATGTGCACATATGCAAATAGCAATCATTGGGTGTCAGGCAGGAGGGAGAGGGGAGGAGGGGATGGTAAATTCATACCCAATGGGTGCAGTACGCGCTGTCTGGGGATGAGCATGTTTGTAGCTATGACTTGGTTGGTGCACAGGCAATATACGTAACCTCAATGTTTGTACCTCATAATATTCTGGAATAAAAAACAAAAAAATTAAAAATAATAATAATTGACCATGACAAAGTGGGCTTCTTCCCAGGGATGCAAGGATGGTTCAACATATTTAATATGTAAATCAATAAATATGATTCACCACATAAACAGAAGCAAAAACAGAGATTATATCATCTCAATTGATGCAGAAAAAAATTCAACAAAATTCAGCACCCTTTCATGATAAAAACTCTCAATAAACTAGGCATCAAAGAAACATTTCTCAAAATAATAAAACCCATATATGACAAACCCACAGGCAGCATCATACTGAATGGGGAAAAGTTGAAAGCATTTCCACTAAGAACTGGAACATGACAAGTCAGTAGTAGCCCACTGCTACCACTTGTATTCAACATGGTGCCAGAAGCCCTAGCCAGAGAAATCAGGCAAGAGAAAGAAATTAAGGGTATCCAAATCAGGAAAAAGGAGGTCAAACTAACACTTTTTGTAGACAACATGATCTTATACCTAGAAAACCCCCAAAGATTCCATCAAGAGATTCCTGGAATTGATAAATAAATTCAGCAAAGTCTCAGGTTACAAAATCAATGTACACAAATCAGTAGCATTCCTGTACACCAATAAGAGTGAAGCTGGGAATCAAATCAAAGACTCAATATCATTCACAGTAGCTACAAATGAAATAAAATACCTAGGAATGTACTTAACCAAGGAGGTGAAAGAGCTATACAAAGAAAACTACAAGACACTGATGAAAGAAATCACAGACGACACAAACAAGTGGAAATACATATCATGTTCATGGATTGGTAGAATCAACACTGTTAAAATGTCCATACTACCCAAAGTGATTTATAAATTCAATGCAATCCCCATTAAAATACCAATGTCATATTTCACAGATCTAGAAAAAATAATTCTACATTTCATGTGGAACCAGAAAAAAACCCAAATAGCCAAAACAATCTTAGGCAAAAGGAACAAATCAGGAGGTATCACATTACCAGACTTGAACTGTACTGCAAGGCTATGGTAACCAAAATAGCATGATATTGGCACAAAAATAGAGACATAGACCAATGGAATACAACAGAAAACAGATATAAAACCATCCACTTACAGCCATCTGATCTTTGACAAAAGAGACAACAATATACACTGGGGAAAATAATCCCTATTGAATAAATGGTGCTTGGAAAACTGGATAGCCACACACAGAAGAATTAAAAAAGATGCATATCTCTCACAACTTACAAAAATTAATTCAAGATGGAGAAAGAACTTAAATGTAAGGCATGAAACCATAAGAATTCTAGAAGAAAGTGTTGGGAAAACTCTTCTAGATATTGGCCTAGGCAAAGAATTTATGAAGAAGACCTCAATGGCAATAACAGCAACAACAAACACAAATAAATGGGACTTGATCAAATTAAAAAGCTTCTGAACAGCTGAAGAAATAATTAACAGAGCAAATATACAACCTACAGAATGGGAGAAAATATTTGCAAGCTATATATCTGATAAAGGACTAATAACCAGAATCTACAAAGAACCTAAGCAAATTAGCAAGAAAGAAATCAAATTGCCCCATTCAAAAGTGGGCAAAATTCATGAACAGAAGCTTTTCAAAAGAAGATAGACAAATGGCCAATAACCATATGAAAAAAATGCTCAACGTCACTAATCATCAGGGAAATGCAAATTAAAACCACAGTGAGATTTTACCTTACTCCAGTCAGAATGGACTTTATTAAAAAGTCCAAAAACCACAGATGCTGGCATGGATGCAGAGAGAAAGGAATGCTTATACACTGTTGGTGGGACTGCAAATTAGTACAACCTCTATGGAAAACATTATGGAGATTCCTCAAAGAACTAAAAGTCAAGCTACCATTTGATCAAGCAATCCCACTACTGGGTATTTACCTAATGGAAAAGAAGTCATTTTATCAAAAAGACAGCTGCAGTCAAACGTTTATCACAGGATAATTCACAATTGCTAAGATATGGAATCAACCCAAGTGCCCATCAATTCATGAGTGGATTAACAAAATGTGGCATATGTATACCATGGAATACTACTCAGCCATGAAGAGGGATGACTTAATGCCTTTTGCAACAATTTGGATGGAACTGGAGAACATTATCCTAAGTAAAGTATCTAAAGAATGGAAAAACAAACACCATATGTACTGACTATTAAATTGGAACTAACTGATGAGCACACATGTGCATAGAGGGCAGTAAAACTCAACGGAAATCAACCACATTTATGGGGGAGGAGAGGACAGGTGATAACCTACCTAACGTGTACAATGAGCACTATCTGGGTGACAGGCACACTTATAATCCTGACTCAAGCATTACAAAGGCCATCCATGTAACCAAAAACAGTTGTACCCCTGTAATATTTTGAAATAAAAAGAAGAAAGAAATGTCTATTCAGATCCTTTGCCCATTTTTTCATGATATTATTTGATTTTTTCTTATTTAGTTGTTGGCACTCCTTATATATTCCAGTTATTAATCCCTTGTCAGACGGGTAGTTTGCAAGTGTTTTCTCCCATTCTGTGGGTTGTCTCTTCACTTTGCTGATTGTTTCTTTTGCTGTGCAGAAGTTTTTAGCTTGATATAGTCCCATTTATCCAATTTTGCTTTGGTTGTCTGTGTCTTGGGGGTATTATTCAAGAAGTCCTTGCACAGACCAATGTCCTGAAGTGTTTCCCCAATGTTCTTGTTTTAGTTTTATAGTTTCAAGTCTTAGATTTACATCCTTAATCCATTTGGATTTGATTTTTGTATATGGTGAGAGATAAGGGTCTAGTTTCATTCTTCTGCATATGGATATCTGATAACTGGACATTTTAGATAATATATTGTAGCAACCCTGGATACTGATCCTTCCCTATGGGGTTGTTTCTGTTGTTGTTGTTGTTGTTTTCTTGGTCAATTGGTTCTGTTTAGTGACTTGGCTGGACTAATTCTGCAAAGTCTATTTTCCCCATAGCGTGCAGTCTCTAATGTCCTTGCTCAGATTTTTCCCTTTTTTTTTCTCTTTTAGCCTGGCTACCTAGGGCTCACCACTAAGTGAGAAGAAGCCACTTATAGGTCAAAGTTTGTGCTTAAGCACACCTAGCAAGTTACATCTTTACCCTTTACCATTGGAGTGGGGTGGGTGTGTGGCTTGGGTGCTGATATCACAGTTCAGGGAGTTTACATTTTTTTGCCCCATGCTCAGCCAGGGACTAGCATCTTGGAGGTTTCCTCTCAGATTGCTTGTAAGAGAGCACAGCCTTGGGTATGCACATAGTCTTATAGATTTCCAGGGATGACTGTGATATCTTCAGGCCTGGTTTCCTAGGAGTTGCTCTTCGGTCAGAGCAGCGTATTGTTCAGTGTTTGTGCCAGTGGGGCTTCCACCCTGTGTTGAGAGGTCTGCGTGTGACTTGGAGAGTGCTTTCAGGTGTGTTCCATGTTCTGTTCTTATTGCTTCTGAGTGGGTGCAGCCTATCACATGCTCATAGCCTTCCCAAACCAACAGATTTGACTATGATGCTAGGGGGACTCTTCTTAACTGTCTCTTTCACTAATTCTCTCTATTAAACTTCTGGCTCCTCTGCTATTTTGCTTATGTCATAGGATTACCAGCCTCCTCTTAATTGGTCTCCACCAAGATTGCCATCATTTTCAATAACACCCTTAGGCATGGAGTTCTTTATACTCTGTTCCAAACAAAATTAGTCTCTTCAAACAGAGCTGTGGAGTTCTTCACACTTATGATCTGACTTTCCCCCTAAGCAGAATCCCTATGATACTGTCATGGAACTGGGGCCAGAGATCAATTTTTTTTGGAGTTACAATCCCACCCTATGAGATTGATACTGGGTGGGGATCCCTGATCTTTGCTTTCCCTTCCTAGTGTGGAACCTCTGCCCTAAAAGCAAGCTGGGGCAGTGATGATTCAGGTCAGTCATACCTGGAGTACAGCTTCTACACTACAAGGGCTGGCTTGGTGGGGGAAGAAGGACCTATATTTTGGCCATACCTTCCTGGAATAGAGCTTCTGCAACATGGTACTGGGAAGATGAGAAACACCAACATCCTGACCCTCCTGGAGTGAAACCATAGCCCCAGAGTGGGAGCTGTAGAGAGCAGGAGCTCCTGTCTCCTTGTTTGCACATGCCTGGGTTACAGCTTCCATAACATGAAGCTGGCAGAAGTGGACAAGACTTTCACTGTTCTCATCGAGATTTAGTAAACTTACTTGAACGAATATTTCTCTATTTGCTGTAAGCCCTTAGGACAATATCCAGAGACTTCAAATGATTGTTTTGTACAATTTTCAGCCATTCAATTATTGTTTTGCTGGAGAGTCTGATGAGCTACTTACCCCATCATTTCAGACGTCCTGCCTCCACTCATTATTTTTTATCAGAGGAGGAAACTGAAGCCCAGAGAAATTGTGAATTGCCTACAGCAGTAAAGAGGCTCAGACCAAAACCCAAATCCAACGTTTTTTTCCACTATTCCAGGTGCTTCAAGTGAAATGGTACGTGGTTTACATTTCTGCTTGTGTCATAGCTACATAGATGTGATGCAGGTAAAGGGTTAAAATTATGGATAGATACAATAACCACAGTTCAGAATTGGTTCACCAAAGCAATGTGTTGTTAAATGACCTTATTGTATCCTTGGTGCTTTTTCTTTTGCGCTTTGCTGATTCTTCCTCTCTCCACTTTATCTCCCATCCACCCCTTGCATATATTATAGGGGGTCTTTGGTCAGTAGTGAAATTTCCAAAATAATTTTTCTACTGAGAAAGCACACACAGGTTTGAGGCATTCTGGTGAGTACTGGCTTATCAAATTTTGAACTGGTGGGCTGGTGCAGGAAATAAAATCCAGTTTCAGATCATAGCTTGGCCACTTCCTGGTTGGGTGTACTCAGGGCATGTTGAACAATGTTTCTGAACTTCAGTTTCTGAATCTGAAAAATGGGAATAGTATTATAAAACTCTACCAAATGTTGTAAGGAATCAATGTAGTCAGGCGTGTATAGAACCTGGCACAGAGCAGGGACTCAGTTTGCAGCAGTTCCTTTTCATCTCCGTGTCATTGCTGTTAAAGAGAAGTTGGTTACCAGGGTTTCACTCACTGCTCCTTTTCTGCAAATTGGTACTTAGTTTCTCATTCCCTGATGATATCTCTTGGATATTATGTTGTTCGACTGACGCACATCCTCAGTGCTTTACATAATATTGTGCCTTACCTAATATTAAATTTAGTACTTTACATAATATTAAAAGGGCAGAACTGCCTTGGAGGTAGATAGAGTCTAGATATCGGGTCATTTTGTCCTAGTTTGTGAATTTGGGGTTTCTACTTCCGTCCAGATTCTTGCCTGTTTATGTGGCTCTCCTCTTAACCTCTGTTGTCAGAGCATCTAGAAATAATGAAGTAATTCACTAAATTAGTAGTCCAGAGTTCAAAGGGCAATTGTTTTATGTAAATGTTTTAAAAGATTCATATCCTCCAAAACGTAAGCAATCCAGTAAATCTGTCCAGTCTAAGTGTGTTATGATTAGGGTGGATTAACCTTCTTCCATTAAAAGAGAAATGTAGAACTCTATGCTGCAGCCAAAGTGAACTGGTAAATGTCCATCATGGATGGACAAAGTAGTTGTTTGGTTGTAGGCTGACATTTAGTTTCCCAACCTCAGAATTTGTTCATGAAACTGGTATGAGACTTAGAGTCTGCTTAGAGTGAATAAAGAGTGTGTGTGTATGTGTGTGTGCGCGCACGAGCGCTTTGAGAGGAGGGGACTGAGTGTGTCCTAGAAAGTTCATAGAACGGTCATGAAAAGTCACCAAACATCATAATAAAGAATTATATTGTGCTTATAATGTTGAGGCCCTGTTCTCAGTGCTTTCTATGTTATTAATAATTAATTCATTTAATGCGGACAACAACCCTGTGAGGTAGTTATGCTTATTATTCACATTTTATAGAAGAGGATACTGAGGCACAGAAAAGTTAAGTGACTTGCCCATGGTCAAACAGAGTTGGTGTTCAAACTAAGATGAAGCAGCTTCAAATGTGATGCTGTCAATTACTATGCTGCCTCTTGCATGATGATGTGGGTTGAGAAGCATTCAAATGGCTTTTCATTACCTTAAATCCATAGTCTTCACCCAAATAGCCTAGACAAAGGCTCCCCCACGAGCAAACACCATAGCGTACTACTCCTCTCAAGCCTTGCCACCAGGGGTACCTCCCAGTAACTCTGCTCTCTACCCCAGCAGGAGAACATATGTGTGTGATTCCAGGGCTTCTCACCATCAACCCCAGAGATCCGGGCAGAGGGCACTGTGATCGTAGCTGGTGGAGAAGTTACAACAAATATGCTTTGACTCTTAAGAGGTCTCTGGGGACCTTCTGCATGGATTTTTCAAGGCAAGGAGCAGAGGCTGATAGCCTAGAAGCTTCCCAGAGCAACACTGGAGTGACATCCATGGGGAAGGGAGCAAAGAAGACAGGGTATCACCAGGACCCACCCCCAAGGACTGCTCTGAGGCCAGGGTCAGTGTGAGAGCATCTGGCTCTCTTACTAAAACCTGAGAAGTTGTTACTGTGAAAGCAGGATGCTGGAGCAACACTTCCATCTGAACTGCCTGCACCTTAGGGAGAATTCATGCCACGAGCTATCCCAACTCTGGGTCTCCTATTGGACAGGCTAGTCAGAGTGTCCTCAAACACATAAAATATGGCTACTGACTTCATTAAGTGTTTTTGCCTATTATCTTAGTCCATTTTCTGCTGCTATAACAGAATACCACAACTGGGTAATTTATAAAGAACAGAACTTTATTTGGCTCATAGTTTTAGAGGCTGGGAAGTCCAAGACCATAGTGCTGGCTCTGGCAAGGGTCATCCCACAGCAGAAGGACAGAAGGTGAAAGTGCATGCAGGAGACAGAGGGCAAATGGTGGCTGAACTTATCTTTTTATCAGGAGCCCACTCCTGTGATAATGGATTAAACCATTTATGAGGGCAAAGCCCTCATGGCCTAATCACCTCTCAAAGGCCCTGCCTCTTAATACCGTTACAAAGGCAATTAAGTTCCCAACATATGAACTTCTGGGGCACACAGTCAAACCATAGCACCTATATAAATGGGTTTGTAAGCATAGGATGCATTCTACTTGTGTTGAATCTTTATTCCCAAGGCTGGTTGCTCATTTGTTACTTTTAAAAGTACTTCTTTGATGTGTTGTAGGCCCCTAAAGAGAATAACTAAAGAAACCATTCAGCACAGAATTCAGCATTAATACAAACATACTGTGACGATTTACTGATCATCAGTGAAAGATTTTGTTTGACATTTACCCTATTGTGGGAGGGCTGGAGAAGAAAAAAACTCTGGAAAACCATCCTCAATTCAACAATCGGTAATTGCACCAAAACAACTTAAGAAGGAGTATTTTCTTCCTTGATCTTTAGCCTCATAGGAGGCCTTTGTTCCCGTGTCCCCACATTGGGCAGTGTCTTTCCTGACAGGATATATCCTACGCCTTTAAGAGAAAGGGAGAAAAAAAATGTGTAATAAACTAGAGTTACACACATATCTAAGATGTCATTCTCAATTGTTAATTCAAGCAAGGGGCTTATCTAGCTTTTTGTCTAATCGAATGAAGGCATTTGATACCTTGTCTATATTCAAATTGATTTTGTCTTACAAACTAACAAGCACAAATGAGTGTTCAACTGGATTGATTGATACCATACCCTAGAGGCCACTAACTCTTAAGATCCCAGCTGTTGAGAATCTCAACAAGGATTTTGGCTCAATGGCCTGCAGTGACTCCCAGCAGGGATACAAGGAACAAAAGAGCTGGTGCAACTCCCGCCCTACAGGAGATAGAGCCCACTTTCCCTTAGCTCTGTGTTGCCAGGACCCAAACTGACCTCGTTTCTGTTTTCTTGCCTCTGTTAGTTACCTACATCCTCTCCTCTTATGCCCCCTACCTCCTTCTCCTCTTCTCTCTCCTTTCTTTGCCTTTCCTCTACTCTCCTTTTTTGTCCTCTCAATTTTCTTCTTTTCCCTTGCCTTTTCATTTTGAGTTTTCCTTATTGTCATGACAGATTTCAATTTGCATTTTTCTAATGGATAACAGTGTTACACATATTTTTGTGGCTTATTTGCCATCCTTATTTCCTGTTTGCCCATCTTTTGATTGGGTTATTTGTTTTATTTTGGTGGGGTTTGAGAAACATAAATATAGAAATAGATACATAGATATACATATAGATATAGATTCTGGATATAAGTCCCTTGGCAAATATTTGATTTACAATTATTTATTCCCATTCTGTGGATTTTGTTTTCATTCTCTTAGCAGTTCTTTTGAAAAGCAGAAGTTTTAAATTTTCGTGAAGCCTGATTTATCTATTTGTTATTTTATGGCTTGTGCTTTTTGGCGTTGTGTCTGGAAATCTTTGCCTAACCAAGGCCCCAACGATTTTCCCCCATATCTCCTGATAAAAGTTTTATGGCATTAGGTTTCACAATCATGCCAATGATCTATTTCGAGTTAATTTTTGTGTCTGGTGCAAGGTATGGATAAAAGTTGATATTTTCTGCATATGGATATCCAATTGTTCCAGTGCCATTTATTGAAAAGTCTATTTATTGTTGCTCCACTGAATTGCCTTTGAAACTCTATCATTAACCACTTGAGCAAATGTGTAGGTCTATTTCTGGCCTCTCTGTTCTGTGCTATTGGTCTATTTGTCTGTCTTTATGGTAATACCGCACTGTTTTGATCATGGTAGGTTTATATTAAGACTTTAAAACAGATAGTGTTAACCTTCCAACTTTGTTCATCTTTTCCAAAGTTATTTTGGCTCTTCTAGGTCCTGTGCAATGTCATGTAAATTGTAAAGCAATTTGTCAAACTCTACAAAGTCTGCTGGAATTTTGACTGGGAGCACATTAAATCCACAGATGAGTTTTGAGAAATTTGACATCTTAACAAAATTGAGTCTTCTAATTCATGACTATATCTCCCCATGTGTTTAGGTCTTCTTTAATTTCACTCAGCAATATTTTCTAGTTTCAGAGTCATATTTATCTCTAAGTATTTTGTATTTTCAATGCCATTATAAATGGTATTTTAAAATTTCAATTTCATATTACTTGTTGCCAATATACGGAAAGGCACTTGTTTTGTATATTGACCTTGTACTCTGAAACCTAACTAATCTCACTTACCAGTTCCAGTAGCTTTTGTAGATTCCATCACATTTTCCATGTAAATAATTATGCCATCTGAAAATAAATTCAGTTTGCTTCTTCCTTTCTAATCTGTGCACATTTTACATCTTTTTCTTGCTTATTGCACTGAATAGAACTCCCAGTATAATATTAAATAGAAATGATAAGGGTACATGTTTTGCCTTTCTCCTGGTCTTAGCAAGAAAACATTTAGTCTTCACCATCAATTATGATGTTAGCTGTAGGGCTTTTTAAATATATAATCCTATTTCTTTTTCTTTTTTAATTTGTTGAGATGGAGTCCCACTCTGTTATCCAGGCTGGAGTGCAGTGGCACAATCATAGCTCACTGCAGCCTCCAACTCCTGGGCTCAAGCGATCCTCCCACCTCAGCCTCCTGAGTAGCTGGGACTACAGGCATGTGCCACCATGCCTGGCTAATTTTTAAAAATTTTTTGTAGATACTGGGTCTTGCTATATTGCCCAGGCTTGTCTTGAACTCCTGGACTCAAGCAATCCTCCCACCTTGGCCTCCCAAAGTGCTGAAATTACAGGCATGAAACATATGCCTTTTTAGAAGTTGAGGAAGTTCTCATCATTTTAATCAAAAATGGATGTTAGATTTTGGCAAAAGTTTTTACTGCATATATTGAAATGATCATGTGGTATCTCATTTTTTGTTTGTTAATAGGACAAATTACATTGATTAATTTTTAAATTTTAAACCAACCTTGCATTCCTGGGATTTATCCCAGGAATATCCCTTTTTAATATATCACTGGATTCAATTTGCTAAAGTTTTGGAAATAATGTTTACATCTATGTTCATGAGAGGTAGTGGTCTGTACATTTCTTGTAATGCCTTTGTCTGATTTTGATATCAGCATAATGCTGGTCTCATAGAATTAGCTGAGAAGTGTTTCCTCTCTTCAATTCTATGGAGAATTTTAGGGATAATTGTTATTATTTCCTTCTTAAATGTTTGGTAAAATTCATAAGTGAAGTCATTTGGGCATGGAGGATTTTGTTGTTGGAAGGTTTTAACTACAAGTTCAATTTATTTTATAGCTATAGAGCTATTAAAGTTATCTATTTATCCTCGAATGAGCTTTTGGTACTTTGTGGCTTTCACAGGATTTGTTTACTTCATCTTCCCTGTCAAATTTATTGACATAAAATTGCTCATAATGTTTCCTTATTATCCTGCTACGATCTATCTGTAGTATCTGTGATGATGTCATCTATCTCATTCTTTATATTCATAATTTTTGTCTTCTCTCTTTTTTTTCACTAAATCAGTCTGGCTAGAGAATTGTCAATTTTATTTATCTTCTTAAAGAACCAGGTTTAGGTTCCATTCATTTTTTCTCTATTGTTTTTCTGTTTTCTATTTTATTGATTGACACTTGGACGTTTGTTCTTTGTTTTGCCTACTTTGTTTCAATTTGCTATATTTTTCTAGTTTCTTAAGGTAGAATTTGAGGCCATTGATTTGATGCCTTCCTTCTTTTCTAATGTAGGCATTTAGTGCAACAAACTTCCCCCTATGTTCTGCTTTAGTGGCATCCCACAAATCTTTATATATATATGGTGTTTTCATTTTCATTCAGTTCAAAATAGTTCCTAATTTCTCTTTTGAATTCAAGGAATAATTTATCCTAAAGTCCTCATTTTAGTCCATTTGGGCTGCAATAGCAAAAATACCATAGACTTGGTGGCTTAAAAACAACAGAAATTTATTTCTTACAATTTAGGAGGCTGGGAAGTCCAAGATCAAGGCACCAGGAGAATTAGCGTTGGTTGAGGACCCACTTCCTAGTTCATAGATGGCAGTCTTCTTGTTGTGTCCTCACCTGGTAGAAGGGGTCAAGGGAGCTTTCTGGGGTCCCTTTTATAAGGCCACTAATCCCATTCATAAGAGCTCTGCACTTGTGACCTAATCACCTCCCAAAGGCCCCACCTCCAAATACCCTCACATTGGGGATTAGGTTTCAATGTATGAATTCTGGGAAGACACAAACGTTTAGTCTGTAGCCCTTTATCTATAAGAGAAGCACAAGATAACAAAATGGATAATGTCTTCAAAATATATGGATAGACTTTCACAATGATATCAGGTCAGGGGCCCAAAGTGCAGATCTAGTCACATCATTTCTTTGTTCAGAAACCTTCCGTGGTATTCCAATACCTCTGGAATAAATCTCAAATTATTTTGCTTCTAGAATTTGAGGCTGTTGTGATATGGCACCTGCTCAGCTTTCCAGCCTTACTTCCCATAACTCACAGTCACTTGAGCAAACTGTATTAGCCAAATATTCCCTCCATATGCCCTATGATTTCCCATGTTCCTTTTCTCATGTTTTTCTCTCTAAATAAACTAAACCACCACTACTACCCCCAATCATAATGTCCACCTAAAATGCCACTTCCTCCAGGAAGTACTCCCAGATTATATTTGTCTGAAGCCATCTTTCTTTCCCTTGAATTTTCATACCAATTTTGATAGTTTTCTATTGCTGCCATAACAAATTACCATAAAATTAGTAGCTTAAGACAATACAAACTTATTCCCTTACAGTTCTGTAGGTCAGAAGTCCAGACAGGCTAGGCTGGTTTCTCTGCTCCAAGTTTCACAAGGTTGAAATCAAGGTGCTCTCCAGCTAGGCTCTTACTTGGAGGCTTTGGGAAGAATTCTCTTCCAATATCATTCAGGTTGTTGGTAGAACCCAGTTCCTTGTGGTTTTAGGACTAGATTCCAACTTTCTTGCTGGCTGTCATCTGAGGGCCCCCTTAACTCCTAGAAGCCTCTCAATTCCTTTCACATGGACCCCTATATCACAATGGCATGTCTAATCCTTCTCCTGCTTGGGATCTCTCTGACTTTTCCTTCTACTGAATCTCTCTTTTGCCAGCCAGAGAAAGTTCTCTGCTTTTAAGGGCTCATGTGATCCGATTGGGCCCACCCAGGTAATTCAGGATGATTTTCTATAATATTTTAGTATCCATGATTTTATTTACATCCACAAAGTCTTTTTTTCCCATGTAAGATAACATAACATATTCACAAGATCAACAAAGCGGATCATTCTCTCTACCACAGAACTCTACTTGAACCTCATTTCCTATTTGGTATTTCAGTTGTTTGCATGTTTGTCTTAACTCCTTTTCTAGACCAGAAGCCCCTGGAGAACAGTAAGTGCATCTTATTCATTTTGGGCATTACCCAAAATGCCTAGGACTGGCGTGTAGTAACTAATCATTAGATTCAGGCTGAAGGAATAAAATATAATGGTCTTCCATAAAAGCTATAGGATATATATTGCATTGATTCTTAACTCATTGGAGATATTTCTGGGTGGCCAAAGAACTAAGTGGGTGCTATGGTTTGCATATAGTTCATTTCACCCCACCAAGCCTCATGTTGAAATTTGATCCCTAATGTTGGATGTGGGGCTTGGTGGGAGGTGTTTGGGCTGTGGGGGTGGATCCCTTATGAATGGCTTGGTGAGTGAGGGACAGTTCTCACTCTATTAGTTCCCACGAGAACTGTTTGTTGAAAAGAGCCTGGTACCTCCTCCTTTTTCTCTTAGGCTTCCTCTCTTGTCCTGCCTGCTCCCCTTCACCTTCCATGACTGGAAGCTTCCTAAAGCCCTCACCAGAAGCAGATGCTGGTGCCATGCTTCTTGAACAACCTGCAGAACCGTGAACCAAATAAACCTCTTTTCTTTATAGATTACCTAGCCTCAGGTATTCCTTTATAGCAACACAAATGGACTGAGACAGTGGGTAAATCCTACGATGTTTAGTTAGGTAAGGTAGGAGCTGATCTGTGTTTTGGTCCTAAATTGTAAAGCAGATGATTTTGGTTCTGGGTCCTGCTCCACATTTTATTATTTCTGATGGCATTTCAGTTAATTATCCTGAATGTCATACATTTTCCAAAGAAACTGGCAATAGTTCCACCTTCCAAAATTTATTCCTCTTATTTATTTCCTTTTCAAACTGTATTAACTAGTACTTCTGAACTATGTTAAAATGATGATGCAAGTAGTGAGAATGTGTTTTTCAATCATGACTTTAGCAAGAAAGTGTCTATTATTTTGCTATTATACACAATTCTGACTTTCACATAGGAAGTGGAGGGGTTTTTCTTTAAGTCATTTTAGGATGCTTACTCTCCTAATTGGGCAAAGATATATGTAAGATACTATCTACTTCAGAAGTAGAAGATAATAGGAAATTATGCAAAATTGTCTAAATGTGGACCTTGAGGGAATGGGTTAAATAAACCATGGTACATTCATATACATTTTAGCCATTAATAGAAATGAGGTGAATCCATATGTCCTGACATAAAAACATCTTCAAATTGTATGCTAAAAGGCAAGATCCTAAAAAAAAATAACAAATTAGAAAAGTAAGATTCTGATCACTATTTTTTATTTAACAAACACAATACTTGCTGTGTTCTCGGAAATATTCTAGATGTTCTAAATGTTTGACCCTCATAACAACTCTTGCAGGTACTATCTGTATACTTTAAGGGGTGAAGTTTACTTTATGTAAATTATTCTGCAATAGAGTTGATTTTTTTCAAATTGTAAAGCAGTTTGGTTTAGGCTCCTGCTCTCCATTTTTGGTCTCTCTCACCCTGTCAGCTCATTGTACCCAACTGCCCAAGGCTCCCTCTGTGAGATTTGCAACATCATGTCTCCCAGGCCTATCCTATAAAATTCTCTGACCAATCTCTACCAATTATCTACCAATCTCACTATCAAAATTTACCTGCCCTATGTTTTTTTCCCATACCCACAATTCTCAGCTAGCCATCAAAGTAGAAATTTCAGCCCTGTTTATTTTCAAACAGGGTTTCCCTTTTTTCCCTTGGCAGCAGCCATTTTCTTATAACTTCTTCGTCCACATTAAGGGAAGCCAATGGACCCTTGTGAAAAATGCACTTTCAGAGCAGGTATCAGCTCTGATATAGGCAAAGGAGTTAGTTGTGGGATGGTTTCAGGACTCCTTTAAATATAACAATCCCAAGACAATACTCTAGGTGTATTTTCAATAAAACAATAAATGGTCTCTGATTCCACATGTGGAAGGTACCATGATAGGTTAGGAACACCCGAGCTGGGCTGCGTGTGGAATTCAGTATTCAACTTTAAATATTAACTAACTCCTGGTTTCAACATATCATTTCACCTAATGATAACTTCAGTCTTTATAACTGTAAACTCCTGCAACCTGTGCTGCCCTCTTAGATTCCCAAAGGAAACATGGCTACCTCCACATTTTCCCTTGCCCATATTCCAAGGTCCTCTAGCTGCTCTTGGTGGGAGCCAAAGCATCTATTGTAAGAGAGAGAATGCTAACCTCCGTTGTAAATATTAAATTCCATGGCTAGCAAATTGCCACCTCTATAACAAAAATATTTCAAAGCTCCAGCTTATAGCTTACTGCTTCCAAGCAACAGTGGGCAATAAAAAGGCTAGGTGCTCTGATTTCATTATCATTGAATTTGATCTGTGTGTTTTTAGGACTGCTCTCAGAGAAAGAATATTGTTTCTGAGTCAATTACTAGATTTCTCTAGAATGAAAGGAAAAATCCTAAAGGGGAATATAACCGTTTTCTTTCACAAATTTAGATTTCCAATAAGAGTGATTTTGTGCTAAAATTACCAAAGACCCTGATATTTTCATTAAAATTATATATATACACATATATACATATGACTGAAAATGTAAAAATATAAAATTCCAGGCTGCTTAACATACCTTAACAATTCCAGTAGTATTAGGCACCATGATGTGCAGTGAATGTAATAAGAGGATATTTATGTCTCATTTTATTTTGTGTCATCACATCCTGTTTACATTATTCTTTGATGTATTCATGTGATATGGATTACCTTCAAACATTCTTGTCAGTGACACTTTGTAAAGGAAAGCCAACATTCTAGGAAATCACCATTGTACCTGGAGTTGCAAGAATATTTTAATCTTTTATGATTGTTTGCCTCATATAAAAAAAAAGTTCTGTATCTTATTGAACCTGACTTTGTGAATGCTAAGATAAATATTACAAGGATGCATATGATATCAACCCTGGAATCAAACACACTAGTAGGGGAGAAGACATGTATGCAAACAACCATAATAAAAGCCCTAAGCTGCACATATGGCTCTAGTAAAGTAGTGTGGAAGTTCAGGGGAGGCATTAGGAAATGCATAATGCACAATATGGCATTTGTTCAGGTTATGGCAATAGCCCATTGAGGCTTGGATGGAGGTTGTATGTAAGTGAATAGATTGCAATCAGGCTATAAATTTAGGATGGGACCAGAATTTGAAAAACCTTAAATACCACAATAGGGAATTTGACATTTCAAGAAACTGGATGTTTTTCAATAGACAAAATACTCAATCCCTTCTGCTGCAATCTATCAACCTCTTGATCACTCTTTCTCATTCACTGGAGACTTTAGCTTGCAGCTTTTCTCTCCATTCCAAGCCCTGCCACCATCATCTTGGGTGACTCTAATGTCCACAATGGACAATCCTTCCAATACTCTGGCCTCTCCATTCCTTAACGTTCACCAACTTTCCACTTCACCTACCCACTTCCAGGGCAGCACTTTGGACTTTCTCACTGTGAAAAACTGCTTCATCTTTGAAATCTTAAATTCAGATTTTCCATTCTATCAACAGCCACTCACTTTTCCAGTTCTTTCATTTCATTACTCTTATTACACCTGTACTTGGACAACATCAAGACCTATGTCAGACACTTCTTATTACTTCCTTTTCTGTGAAGCCTAGATCCTATTGTCCACAACTTCCATATTCTTATTAGTATCCTTAATTCCCTGAACCATAATTTTAATTCATACTTCCTGACAAAAACACAACTTCTGGATCAATCAATCTACCTCTCTACATCTATACTGAGGTTGCTGGGAGAAAAATCTCCCCAATACACAAATGAATCACTGAATACTTTCCTAATTTTCAATCTCATCTGGGGCTTACACTCAGCAAAACTTTTGTATTTCCCTTGTCTGCTGCTTTTCTCTTTTCCACTCCAACCCTATGCTCTCATTCACAGAATATGATCTCAACTCCTGCTTCACAAAGGAAATAGTAGCCATCTCAAGGAAACTCTCTTAACTTCCTTGTATGCTAACTATAAACTTACCAGCCTCCCCATCCAGTATATAGCTGGTAACTGAAGCTCTGGGAAAGATTAACATTGTCCAGGAGATAGTGTGTGTATAGAACATTGATTTTTCAATATTTAGAGTATATGTGAATCACCTAGGATGCTGAATTAAAATGCATTTTCTAGGGTGCTCTGAAGTTCTGAAAATTACTAAGGGGCAAGGAAATTTGCATTTTTATCAAGCACATTAAGTCACAGTGATAGAAGTGTTTCAAGAATCACACTTTGAAAAATAATGGTGTACACTGGTACTCACCATCAAATTGGTACCAACTGATCAACACTTACATCACACTGGGCAATAATATTCATCAGGAGGCGGGCAGGCGGGAGGCGGGTGGAGGGGATGGGAAAACTCTCACTGAATGGATGCGGGGAGCACAGTTTGGGGGATGACCACGATTGTAGCTCTGACACGGGCAGTGCATGGGCAATATATATAGCCAAAGTGTTGTACCCCCATAATAATCTGAAATTTAAAAAAAAGCAGAAAATAAATAAATAAATACAAAAAGAAAAAGAAAAATAATGGTGTAGAGTTAGAATAGAGGAGAACTAAGAGGACAACCTTGGGGCACACCAACATTTAAGAGGAATCCATATGGATAATCAAGATGGAGAGGATAGAGGAGAAAATCAGGAGAACACTGTTCCACAGAAAAGGGGAGAAGAAGGAATTTCAAGTAGTCAGGTGAGGCCAATAATGCCAAACATTCCAGAGATATCAAGTAAAGTAAGACTAAATAGGTTATAGGATTTATACTAAATAGGAGGGGTGGAGATAGTTGATTTGGTAAGAAGCATCTCACTATGAGGGAAATGGTAGATTGCAGCGATTTATGGAGTGAATTGGAGATAAGGCAATGTACACAACGAGTATAGACTTTTCAAGGAGTGCAACTACAAAGGTGAAAACATCAGGGCAGCAGCTAGAAGAGATCATGATATTCTAGACTTAAGACTCCTGGAGGGCAAGGATTGTACTTGTTTTGTATTACCAGGACCCAGCGCAGACCCACTAAATGTTTGTTGAATGAACTAATGCCTCCAAGTGTGTGTACTTATGTGTTTCTTTCTGTGATACCAATTTAATTTGAATAGTCCTCAAAGACCCTTAGCAGTAAAGTCTGAGGAGCCAAGTGGTTGATGATCTTGAACTCATTAGTAATTGGGCAAGAAGGACAAGCTAGTGGGATCCTGTTATGGACTGAATTATATCCCTGCATAATTCATATGTTAAAGCCCTAAACTCCAACGTGATCATATGTGGAAGTGGGGCCTATAGGAGATAATTAGGGTTAGATGAGGTCATGAGGCTGGGGTCCTCATCTGATGGAATTAGTGCCCTTATATAAAGAGATGCCAGAGAGCTTGCTTCCTCTTTCTCTCTCTCTCTCTCATGCCATATGAAGACACAGCAAGTAGGCAGCTCTCTGCAAGCCAAAAAGAGGGTCCTCACCAGGGAACTGAATGGGCCTTGATCTTGGAATTACCAGCCTGTTGTTTAAACCACCCATTCTATAGTGTTTTGTTATGGCAGCCTGACCTGACTAATACAGGCCCCTATGCTTTTTTTGTTCCGTGAATGATTGAGTCAGAAAATATGTGAAATAGAGTAGAAAGAAATAAGTGTAGAAATGTGGTTGGGGCTAGATCAGAGTGGGCTTTGAATTCCAGGTAAGAAATTTATGCCAGACAAAAGTTTTTGAGCAGAGAAGTGACAAATTCCGTAGACATTTAAGTGGGTGTTCCAAACTTAATTAACTTGGATCCTACCTGCTACATATGAAATATACCTCTATCTTTCCACTCACAGTATCTCAAGCCATTTGCTGAGAGGCAATGGAACAGACTGGTTAAAAGTTTGGCAATAGACCAACCTGACTTTGGAGTCAAATAGACTTGCTTTTGAATCTGACCCTGACACTTAACTCACAGTGTGTCTTTGCTAAGCCTTGATTTCCTCATCTATAAAGTCAAGTTTCAAGGATTCGGGGAGATAATGCATGCAAAGTATTTGACACAGGTTAAGCACAAAATACATGTTGGCCAAGAGTATTGTTATTATGGAGAATTATGGGGAAGTCCTGCTGGTTTCTCTCTCTTTAGGGAGTGCCTGCTACTCAGTCAGAATAAAAGATTTTCTTTTCTCAGTGCTTTACAAGCTTGGAGGTGACAACAGTGCAGATCCTCTTAACTGTTATATTAAATGCATCTTTAAAAATATCACATGGTAACCCACATGAAGAACTGGGGTGAAGATAGAAAGTAATTGTGGCTGAAAGTTTGACTACTACTGTATCCCCTCACAAAATGGAGTTGTGTTTCCTCTATTCTAAGCCCTTTACATGTTTCTGTTTCCAAAAAGCTTGTAGGAGGCCCAGGCAATGTTGGCCAGCATTATTGTTCCTATCTCAGCTAACATAAACATGCTCAAACTGAGAAAACTAAAATATAATACAATATTGAATAATTTTTTTTTCTGGTTGAATTAAAAATATATACTCTCTTGTAGATGGTCTGTACACTCCACAGCAAAAATTGCAACGTCAGAATCTCTGGTGCCTTGCTTCCATAGTAGTGACAAACAAGAAGATTGGATCCATCTTTTCATTTAAAAGGGCATTAAGGAGTCTGCTAGTTATCCATCTCCCTTCACCAAATTTTATGTAATTTTTCAAAGGATTGAGCTATAAAATGCCCTTTGTGGGCACACAGCACTTAAAGTGAAGCATCTTGTTAATGATTTGTTTAGCTGATTGCCTTTAGCTAAGATAAAATTACCCATCAGTCTCTGTTTCAAGCCTTTGGACATCAAATGGGAATTTTTAAGCAATTAGAATGGCAGCACCTCTTGTTTTTGAGCTCCCTGAAGCAATAAGTTAATGTTTAAACTATTTATAATTCAGCAGTGGTTTGGAGGACAATTTACTGTGTATTTCTGGTAACACAAATACATCAGGTTTTTCCTTTAGATATTCTTCAATTGTCGTAGGATGACTTCAACCCTTTCCATTTCTGATGCAGATTCTAAATCCTCAAATATCTTTTAATGAAAGACTTGCTAGGTCTTTGTTTTTAAATCTATTTTCAGTTCCAAAAATATTAGAAACTGGAGTTTGAAATGAGAATCATAGAAAAAGAAAATTCAACTGAGGGGGAAAAAAATTCCTAACAGTGAGAGAATGGGGAAATTTCAGAATAAATCTTAATATGGCTTGATTTTTCTAATGCATGGACTAGTAGTTTCAATAAGTATCACAAAATTAAAACATAGAAAGAATGGCAACTTATATTAATTTTTTTAAAAAGCAGGCCATGTTTTTCTCCTTTGCTCTTTTATTTCCCCCATTCTCTAAAATTCCTTGAGTATGATCTTTTTAGCCATGACTAGCTACACAATTTGTGGGGCTCACTGAAAAATGCAAATGTGGGGTCTCTTGTTCAAGAATTACTAAAAATTTCAAGATGGCAACAGCAGAGCATTAAACCAAGGACAGGGCCCTTCTAAGTATGGGCCCCTGAGTGACTGCACAGGTCACACACTCATACAGCCAGCTCTGTCCCTAAATTTATAGAATCCTAATATGGGAAACTTGATAGATAAAATGTTACCCTTCTGTTGAGTCCATGGTCTGATGGTCTTCAACATTTTGCAATGACTAGAATTTCTGTTACCTCTTTTATCTCCTGTCCTTTTCTTAATGTCTCTTATGCTATGTCTTGAAATAGAGCAATATTTTGCTATTGTAAGAATCCTGTATGCTTTGCTTCCTTTCAGATTTTGTCTTTGATCCTTGTGTTTAGAAACCTTGCTAAAATATCTTTTGGGTGTGCATTGAGCTTTGATGATAAAGCCCCCATACAATAGATGTTTACTCTCATTGGGGTTTCTCTTCCTCCTGGTTGCAAGATTTGTGCTACTCAGTTTGATATTAGAACGCATTTTTTTCTGTTTGTTTTTCTAATCAAGAAATATATACAACCTTTCTTTTGTTTATGATTATGGTCTTGAAACTCAAATCTTAGAGCTACTTCTCAAACTTTTAACCTAGGGACTTCCTTTACAAGCCAATCCTATCTCTATACATAGCTTTATTTGCTCTGGTTGTTATGGCCCAAAGCTTTGAGTTGATTTTCATCAATTACTCAGTAATTGGATTGAGGATCTGCTGAAGTTTTCATATAACAGATTGGCCTTTTTTTGTTGTGTTAATTCTCTCATTAGGAGCTCTTGAAACTCACAGGTTTGTCAGTATTGGTATATTCACTTCGAGAAGACTCTCGTTGCATTATTTATAGAAAAAAAATAAGAATGCTCTTGATTTCCCGGCTAATGTGCTTTCTTTATTGGCCTTTTCCTTTATATATTTGTTTGTTTAGAATTTTATTTTATTACATTTCTACTCTTTTGGGTATCTTCACAAACACTGCTCCATCATGTATCTCAATATCCCTAAAATTTTTTTATTTGGTCTCATTTAAAGAAGTGCCTAGCCTAAAGCTACATATGTAAAGGGTTATCTGGAAAGATCTGTTTTAAGGTACCTTAAACTATCTAATGGCATTTTCATGGGAGGCCTTCCATGGGGACACTACTATGAGAAAATCAGAATTTTTTCCCCTTTTTTGACATCATGGCAAAGAACCCAGACTCCACCTTTGCATCAAGTCTGAGACCAGACTCTGTAGGTAGTTAAGAGTTAATCTTGACTCTGAAGTTGGTCTCACTCAGTTGGTATTTCTCAGATGAGCTGCATCACTTTCTGCTTCCCAGTGCCACTTTTCTCTTTGCAAACAGAAGAAACTCTCGCTTGAAGTAAAGCTCAGCTGCTCAAAGCACAGCAGAAGTGGTGAGGCCTACAAATGAATCAGCCTCAGGTTGGGACTCCCTGTGTATATTATGTAGCCGTAATTGATTGCCTACCAAACTCTTACAGGGCACTCAAGGTCTTTTGCTTCTTTGTTGGCTGTCAACTCACCTCAGATTCTGCAAAGTTCACCATTCTTTTGGAAAGCAAGTGTGTCACAAAACATGGTAGAGCAAGTCGGACATTCTCACATAGCTCCATGTATACAGTAGTCCTCCCTTATCTGAGGTTCCACTTTCTGTGGTTTCAGTTACCCACAGTCCACCATGGTCTGAAAATATTACATGGAAAATTACAGAAATAAACAATTTATAAGTTTTAAATTGTGCACCATTCTGATTAGCAGGATGAACTCTCACCCCATTCTGCCCCAGCCTGCCTAGGACGTGAATCATCCCTTTGTTTCATGTATCCATGCTGTGTACACTACCCACCCAGTGACCCTCTCGGTTATCAGATCAACTGTCATGGTATTGTGCTTGTGATCAAGGAACCCTTATTTTACTTAACAGTGGCCCAACAGCATAAGAGTAGTGATGCTAGCAATTCAGATATGCCAAATAGTGCTTCCTATAAGTGAAAATGTGAAAGTTCTCTGCTTAGTACGGAAAAAAAAAAAAAACCCACAGTCTATATGGGTTCAGTACTATCTGGGGTTTCAGGCATCCACTAGGAGTCTTGGTATGTATCCCCTGCAGATGAGGGGGACTACTGGATTAGGCAGAAGCCATATATTTGTGTCATATAATACCAAGGAAGGAAGGACTCTAAGCTGCCCTCTGAAGGTGGATTCCCCGACCTTCTTGCTTTCCCCCACCTGCTAAATTCAGGGCTTGAAATGAATTTTTGGGTGGAGGTCAATTACGGAAAAATTCCGTCCATCTACTTGATACTAAAGGTCAGGGAATTTCAAATAGATATGAGAGATTCTGGGAACTGGTGACTACTTTGCTTTCAGGCAAAGCTACTGGAAGATGTCTGATTTCTATGACACTAAGTGAGATGTGGCATTTATGGTTTTACCTAATATAATTTGTGTCATAAGCAGTCGGAGAGGGCTCCCAAGCTTGGCTTAACTTGTATCCATGGTGATCTCCCTGTTTCAGTCAGAATAGGGATTCCCATAGGGCTTAACAGCTTGGCATATCTTTGGCATCCTTAATAAATAAATACTACATTGTGTAGGGGCAAATCTGAAACCTCCTTTCCAGAGAGAGGGTGAAAGTAGTGATATTTGTTATATTATGTTAGTAGGGGGTAGGTAGTGAGAAGAGATTCAAATTGGATGTTATTAAAACACCTCTATTCTTTGAAGTGTCTCATTTTCTCCATTCTTTAATCATGTAAATGACCAATGAACAACCTTCCCGGGGGTATGCAATTGATTGCACATTACAGATGATGAGAAGGATGCTATGTGGAGGGAGACAAATAGTAAAATAAGCAAATTTTATGGAGAGGCATTTTCTCATTTAATGTCCTGTTAGTTTGGGAACATTTAGGGAAGGGGGGAGAAATGACAAACATGTGACAATTTAGAGAACATCTGTAGCTGGGTACGGATGAGTATAGGCGAGGGATTTGATTATTTAAAGCATAATGAGAAGGATATTAAATCTTTCTCTTCCTCCCTTTTTTAATCTATGCTAGGATATATTTCCCAGATGAGGCAACAAAAATGGTACTGGTTGAGAGAGAGAGAGAGACTCTAAAGGTAAAAGTATAGTCATTGGAAACCTCTGACAAAAGGAACATATCACTTGGGAGCAGAGGGGCAACCTGTTGGCACATCTCAATGAATAATTTAGCAGTTTGACTAATTGCCACTTTGAGAATCCCAGAGGTTCTGATGCAGAGAAGGAAACAGCAGAAGATGTTGTACTGGGGGAGTAACATGACAAATCACGGGTAGCTGTGGAGAGCAATGGGCAGTGGGCTTGGAAGGCAAAGCATGGAGTGATGGGGAGCTGACAGGGAAGAGACCCTAGAAATGCATTAGAGCCATAGCAAAATAGAATAGCTGTATCCATGGCTGATGAAACAGCAGCCAGAGGCTTCTTGGAAGGGCTTTGGACTCCAAGATAACAAAAATGAATGGCTTGATGACTTACGTGACACATTCTAGTCAGAGCCTGGGGATCAAACTGAAGCAGTCATTCCCAACCCTGGAGTAGCTATGGTGCTTAGGGGATTCTGATTCTTGACCAGGCTTGGCAACCACTGTTTTAGAAGGAAGTAATTGCCGAATGACCTCAATTTTATATAGGCTATATTATCCCACTGTTTTGAAAAAAAGTTGTATAATAAAGATTTTGCAGAAAATTTGTATTTTTTAATCTGTGATATTTGAGCATAAACCCCCCTCTCATTTCAAGGCAAGGTGTAACCCTAAGACCCTATAGTTTAACAAGTGGCCAGTGGATATGCTGTTGTTTGGTGACAGAATGCTCAGCTATTCAGGGTTCTTTTTGCTTATTTGTTCTGTTTAGCTGTTGGTGATGAGACTCTTTATGGGGGTGCTTAAGAAGGGGAAAAGATCAGTTTTGAACAGTTGATCCTCTATACCTTGAGTTTGGAAGGAACAGTGACCATTATACTTGTTTATATAAATGGATTAATGAAGATTACGGGTAAAACCATTGGCAGGCACTATTCACAATATCCAAGAGGTGGAAGCAATCCAAATGTCTGTTGAGGGATGAATGGAAAAACAAAATGTGGTATCTACATGCAATGGAATATTCTTCAGCCTTAAAAAGGGAGGAAATCCTGTCACATGATACTACATGGATGAACCTTGAGGACATTATGCTACGTGAAATAAGCCAGTCACAAAAAGACAAATACTGTATGATTCCACTTATATGAGGAATCTAAAGTAGTCAAATTCATATAAACAGAAAGTAAAATGGTGGTTACCAGGGGTTGGAGGAAGGGAGTAAAGGGAAGTTGTTTAATGAGTATAGTTTCAGATTTGCAAGATGAAAATGTGCTGAATATTTGTTTCACAACAATGTGAATATATTTAACACTCCTGTATACTCAAAAATAAAGATGGTAAATTTTATGTTATGCTTATTTTATAATAATTTTTAAAACATTGGCAGTGTCTCAAAAACCATCAAGTCATATAGGACTTTCTTTTTCAAGCATGTAATAATTGTGGAACTCTGGCATATATTTGTATTGAGCTTCCAATAGTTGTTTTAAAACAGTCTTCAGACAACCTGCAAATTATTGAACTTATAAACTCTTCTTTTTAGTTTTTTCCTTGATGTACGCAGTTTTTCCATGGTTGCCCTTTCTAAATATTGAATGCACAATGTATTTATTTCTTTGCTTTTGTATTCTGAATTTCATTGTGTCATGATCACTGTGAAATAAGAAGTACCTGTGGGAATTGCAAACTTCCTGCTTTTCCTTACTTTAATCCCTGATAGCCTACTCATAGTTCATATGCAGCAAAATAATACTTGTGTGTTCATGGCGTTTACGTCTCCCAGGTAGTCATGGCACTTTCTGTCATGTCCTCCCTCTTTATCTTCCTGCTAGTGCTGATTCAAACTCATGTCTACTTCAATTTTATTTATAAGACGTCTCTGCAATCCATCCTTTATTTAATCAGCCCATTGCACTTTTCAGAACTCTCCCTAATTTGTTTTGTCTTTCTGGTCTTGAAGATCCCTGAACAAATTTATTTTCTATTTCAGGGGTGGGAGCAGATTCTGTAGAATTATCCAGAAATGAATTTCTGAGTTAGAGAATGTTCTTTTTTTTATTTCAGAATTTTACAGGGGTACACACGTTTTGGTTACACAATTTGCTTTTGTGCAGTTTGAGTCAAAGTTATAAGTGTGCCCTTCACTCAGTTAGTGTGCATTATACCCGTTAGGTGTGAATTTACCCATCCTCTCTTCCCCCCCACCAACTTGATTTCTCTTGAGTTTTACTTTCACATGTGCACGTAAGTGTTGATCGATTAGTTCCAACTTAGTATTGAGTACATGTGGTGTTTGTTTTTCCATTCTTGCAATATTTCACTAAGAAGAATGGTTTCCAGTTCCATCCAGGTTGTTACTAAAGATGATTTTAAAACCTGTTTTATATAGGTCCCTTGAAATATCATTAGTACCTTAAGTGAGAGATTTTCTTTTTTCTTATCAATTTATTTGGAGAATGTTCTTTTGCCTAAGAAAACTTTAGTGAATAGTCCAGACAACACTGGCCTTCTAGAGTATAAGCATAAGAAAAGTTGTGGACCTTCCATAATAGCATTTTGGACTTTTGCTATATGTTGAATGAGAAAATACACAAATGACTAAAAGCTACCATGAATTGTTGTATCAATCACAACATCTAGATACATTTGAAAATTAGGAGTTCACACGTGTGACAGATGAATTATTTCTTCTATCTCCAGACAATATTTATTGGGCATACAACTCTAGGCAACATCTCTAACTTCAAGCCACCCTCAAAGAGTTCTGCGATATCCTGTTTAGGAGAACTGTTGTATAGACTAATCCCTGAATCCAAACAATTTCACTTAAGTCACTCCAGACAGTGGGTTATGTAACCTATCCTAAACACCTCTAACAAAGGAAATCCTACAGGCTTGCAGTTCCCATTCTACAAGCTAATGTTGCAGTACTTAACAACTAACTCCTCCATTTTAGGCTCCCTGCCAGCCTCGAACATCTGTGTCAGCCAAAGGCAGTAACTCAGTTTTTCATTTTTCTGCTGCTTCTCCCCAAGCCAATACATGCAGTCACTTTAGGGATGGTCTATGAGACCCAGCCTCGTGTTGCAGAGGTGAACAGCAGAGACCAGTTACAGAGATGAGGATTTAGAGACATCAGGTCTCACATCAAATGCTATTTATTACTTCACATGTAGATCTCGGACACGTTGCTTATGCTCTCTGAATTTCTGTAACCTTGTTTGGTAAATGGAGTCAAAAGCAGTTGACAGATTGCTGTGGGGCTAAGGTAATTAAAATTCTGGCTCTGGACTTATGTTTTCTAAAGGTTGTAAAGCTGATGAATAGCTGCCCTCCTCTTTAAAATCATTAATAAAATTATTAAAGAAATTGTGCTCAATATTAACCCTTTGGTGGACAGCTACACTCAGACTCAGATATAGTCTTTGAGGTGCTTTAGAATTCATAGGGATTTTCCTTATTCAAGTATTTTGATTTTAAAAATAGTGTATTATGATTTTGTCAGTGGAGGAAAATATAGCATAGTATCATGAAAATAGTACTAGACAGAAATCAGATGGCATCAACCATTAGCTGATTTTATGATCTTAACTATATGACACTCTCACCTTGTCTGGGCCTCAGTTCTGTCATGTGTAAAGTGAGGTGATGGAGTAGCTGATCGCAAAGGGTTCTCACAGCTCTGATTTCTCAGATTCTGTGTGCAGATCACATTGCAGTCAATTGAGGCTGGTGGCATTATTTTATTTTACTTTATTTGTAATTGATGCATAATAATTATGCATATTTATTGGGTAAAATGTGATGCTTCAATGCATGTATGCATAGTATAATGATATGTCAGGGCAATTACCATATCTGTCACTTTAAACATTTATCATTTCTCTGTGGTGACAACATTCAAAATCTTTTCTTATACCTACCTATCTTGAAATATACACCTCATTGTTATTTGCTATAGTCACCCTACTGCATAATAGACACCAAAACTTATTCTTCCTGTCTAATGGTTACTTTGTATCCATTGACTAACCTCTCCTGGTCCTCCCTTTATCCCTTCCCTCCCCAGCCCCTTGTAACCACTGTTTTCCTCTCTACTTCCATGGGATCAACTTTTTTAGATTCCACATATGAGTGAAATCATGCAGTCCTTTGTCTTTCTGTGCTTGGTTTATTTTGCTCAATATAATGTCCTCCAGGTTCATCCATGTTGCTGCAAATGACAGGATTTCATTCTGTTTTATGGCTAAATAGTATTCCATTGTATATACATACTACATTTTCTTTATCCATTCATCTATAGTTGGGCATTTAGGTTGATTCCATATCTTGGCTATTGTGAATAGCACTGCAATAAACATGGATATGCAGATATCTCTTTAACATGCTGGTTTCATTTCCTTTGGATATATACCCAGGAATGGGGTTACTGGATAATATGGTAGGTCTATTTTCAATTTTCTGAGGACCTCCATACTGTTTTCTATAATGGTTATACTAATTTACATTTCCGCCAATAGTGTATAAGAGTTCCCTTTTCTGTACATCTTTGCTAGCATTTGTTATTTTTTGTCTTCTTGATAATAACCATTATAACTGGGGTGAGGTGATATTTCATGTGGTTTTGATTTGTATTTCCCTGATGATTAATGACCATTAGAGTGATGTTGAGCATTTTTTTCATATATCTGTTTGTCTTCTTTTGAGAAGTGTCTATTCAGATCTTTTGCCCAATTCTTATTTGATTATTTGGTGTTTTGTTATTGAGTTGTTCTAATTCCTTGTATATTCTTGTTATTAACTACTTTTCGGATGCATAGCTTGCAAATATTAATACTCTTTCCCATTTTTTAGGTTGTCTCTTCATTTTATTGATTGTTTCCTTTGCTGTGCAGAAGCTTTTTAGTTTGATGTAACCTCATTTGTCTATTTTTGCTTTTGTTGCCTGTGCTTTTGAGGTCTTATTTAAAAAAATCCTTGCTCAGTCCAATTTCATCAAGTATTTCCCCTATGGTTTCTTCTAGCAGTTTCATAGTTTTGGGTCTTACATTTAAGTCTTTAATCCATTTAGATTTGATTTTTGTATATAGTGAGAGATAGGGGCCTAGTTTCATTGTTTTACATGTGGATGTCCATTTTCCCAGCACCATTCATTGAAGAAACTGTCCTTTTTCCCAATGTGTGTTCTTGGTGCTTTTGTCAAAAATCAGTTGGCTGTAAATGTGTGTGTTTATTTCTGGGTTCTCTGTTCTGTTCCATTCGTCTATGTGTCTGTTTTTACTGATGGCATTAGTTCAGAAAACCTATGAAAAGTATAAAATACAGTTTGTGATAAAAACTACCTAATCATATTAGACCAGTCACTCTCCAAGCAGCTACTTTAGACTTAGCATCTATAAACTCAGTTATTTTCAAGATAATAAATACTGAAAATTTTTAAAAAGCTGAGCCTAGACTTTGGTCTCTAACACCATTCTCTTCCTAAAGGAACTAGGGGAACACAGGGAACTGGCTGATTTCAGGGTTAGGACAGGGAAGGTACAAGATGAGCCTAGAACATTTTGTCATATCAGAAATCCATGAAGTGCTCAAAAAATAATGGAAGCATGTCACAAGGACACAGGAGCTAGCTTGGAGGAGCTCCCACTGGCCAAATCTGGGACAATTTGAAATAATTGAGTAATAATTATAAACTCTTGTGGAACAAGTAGAAAATCAGGAGCTCATATCAATAATAAATAAATAACTGGGAGAAGGAAAAGAACTTGCTTACAGTTGAATATTGACTGGTAAATGTGAAGGAAGTGCTAGAGTTGAAAAGTCAGTATTTTGTAAGCATCATAATAAAGATTGGATAAAATAAAAATCAGTAGATGTTATATCTACATAGAAATGTTGATGAGGAGGATGTTTGCACAGAATTAAAGCATCTCCCCATGGACTGCTTATTAGTTGCAAGGGAAAAATAGTAATTATACAATGGAGAAATTGGACAACTATTTGACCAGGTGATCAAAATAACATCACTAATGAGAAGCACATACAGTGTGTGCCTTCAGATGTGGTGCCCTGAGAAGACCACAGCATTGCCTATACTTAGAATGCATAGCCTGAATCTAATCAGATCTGAATAGACACTTCTCAAAAGAAGACATACAAATGGCAGATAAATCCCTGAAAAAGAATACTGAAAATGTCAACATCATGAAAATGAAGAAAGTTTATGGAATGCTCCAGATTAGAGGAGGTTAAAGAAACGTGATAACTAAATGCAATGTTTGACCCTAGGCTTAATTCTGTACTGGAGGGAGGGAAATGCCATAAAAGACATTAGTAGGCCAACTGGGGTAGGTACATTAGGGTTATATAGGTGGTAGATTAGATAAAAGTAGGATATCAATGTAAATTTATGAAGTTGATAACTTCCCTGAAGGGATTAATCTCACAAAGCATACACTGAAGTATTTAGTGGTAAATGCATGTGATGTATATAACTTACCCTCAAATAGTTCAGAAAAAGAGGAGATAAGGGTGGATAGAGAGAAGTAAATATTAAAGCAAATGAAGTACAATGATAACAAGAAGTGAAGCTAGGTAAAGTTATAAAGGTGTACTTTATTCTTATTTTTGAAACGTTTCTGCATGTTTTAAATTATTTCCAAATAAAAAGTTAAAAGACTTTAAGTAGCCAAAGATTTCTTAGATACAATGCTAAAGCACAGTCTCTAAAATATTGATAAATTGGGCTTCATCAAACATAAAAACTTCTGCTTTTGAAAGACACTGTGAAGAGAATGAAAAGATAAGCAGTAGACTGGGGGAAAGATATTTATAAACTGTATAAAACACTTGCATCCAAATAAAAGACTTGTATCCAGAATATATAAGGAAGTCTTAAAACTAAATGATAAAACAAAAAAAAATGGTAAAAGTATTTGAATAGATACTTTGGCAAAGAAGATATATGCATAGAAAATAAAGACATGAGAAGATGACTAATCTCATTGGTCATTAAGGAAATGCAAATTAAAACACAATAAGAAACCACTTCATACCCACTATGATGGCTAAAATTAAAAGGCTTACCATACAAAGTGTTGGCGAGGGTGTGGGCGAGCTGGGAATCTTACATACTGGGAGTCTTACATACTGCTGGTGGGGATTTACAATGGTATGACTACTTTGGGAAATGTCTTGACAGTTACTCTTAAAGTCAAACCTGCCCTTATCATATGAGTCAGCCACTCCACTTTTAGGTATTTACCGAAGAGAAGTGAAAGCATCTTTCCACACAAAGACTTGTGTAAGAATGTTCATAGCAGCTTGATTTGTATAGCCCCAAACCAGGAAGCAAACCAAACGTCCAGCATCAGGTGAGTGGATAAACAAGTTGTGGCAGAAAGCTACTCAGCAACAAAAAGAAATAACGGTTGATACGTACAACTTAGATAATCTCAAAATAGTTATGCTGAGTCAAAGAAGATGACAAATGAAAGTACATCCTGCGTGGTTCCGTTTATAAAAAATTCTGGAATATGCAAAGTAATCAAAAGTGACAGAAAGCAGAAGAATGATTGCCTGGGGTGAGGCAGGAGGAGGGGTTACAAAGGTTCATGAAGAAACTCCTGGGGTGAACGATGATGAATTATTATCTTGATTATGGTGATAGCTATACATATATGGCAAAACTTACCAGATCGTACACTTTGATGATGTGCAATTTATTGTGTATCAATTATATCTCAACACATGTAGGCTCCCGTGTGTTTCCTCTTCTAACCCCCACTCCCCACTCCTTACCATCCAGTTAGTGCCAAATAACGCCATCTTTCATTATAGGCATTTTTCTTTTTTTCAGAAATTTGAAGACAAAAATAAAAATGGTAAAACACACACAAAAGCTGAGCAATCAGTTAATTCTATTGACAATAAAATTTTAATTTTAATTCCCAGATTTTAAGATAGGTAAATGGATAGAAGATAGGTAGGTAGATAGATAGACACCTTCGCCTGCTCCTTCCCCCTCGTTCCTCTTACTATCCTTTTCTTCCTCCTTCTGTTTCTTCTCCTTCTCCTCATTCTTCTTTTGACAACTAGGTTTTGCAAAGATTTAGTGAAAAAATCGGTTACCACCCTGGGGTATCACTTGCCATTTCCATAAAAAGATCAAGAAAAAAATGTCATATTCCACGTCAAAGCACCTGCAACTCAGAAATCCACAGGAATGTAGGCAGCTACATGTCTGCTAACAACACAAACAAATTGAAAAGGGATTAATTGTTTCTTATTTCTTCACCACAACGGTGGAGATTCAGGGACGTAGCAAATTATTCCATCCTTCTTGGGGGATGTAAACTTGGTTGAAGAGTGGGATAGGTTTGGGTGGGGTGGGTTGGAGAGAGGAGACCAGACAGGGATCCCCTTTATGTATCGAATCAAAGTGAAAATAATGTCCTTGCCCCCAGACTTGGACGTTCTCTGTAAAGCAGAGGGATTTGTGATTCTCACATTAAATTTTAGGCTAAATAAAATATTTGAACTCTGCAAATATTGACTCTTTTCTGAGTAGAAACTGATATTAGTACTGTGGGAGACTTCCTGTCTGCACAGGTCCATTGCACACCACTGAGAGGATCCAAAGACAGATCATTGTTAATGTTTATTCTGACTCCTTACAGTGGTCACCGAAGTTGCACAATGGTGTATCGCCAAGGAACAGCGGAACAAAAATAAAGGATTAAAAAACAGAATGAATGAGCAAAAATTATAAGATAAATATTAAATCCAAGTTTTAAATTAATTCCATCTAACCAGTGGGACAAGTGCCGATAAGCAGGATATATATTCATTGTGAAGATACTAAGCAGAAACTAGGTTTTAAAATATTTCAATGTGTTCAAATAATTGAAAAGCTTTGAAAAATAAAACAAAAAGGGTAAGCTCTTTTAATACTTGCATTTTTTTTTTGTAAGAAGAGATAAGGTTTAAATTTTTCATGTAGTGCAGATCAGTAAACGAGGCCTTTCTCTCAAAATTCCTGTGACTCTTTGGAGATTGAGTGGAGTTAGGAGGGAATATTACAGGAGCCTAAAATCAGAGGGCCCTAAATGGGTACATGGTAAATGAACAGAAAGAATAGAGTCAGCTGGCAATTTAAGGGATGCCACCCTAAGTGAGGTGGAGTAGGCATTTACAAGTTTTTGATGCTTCATGAGTGGGAAAAACCAGGCAAGTTTGCTTCTCTATAAATGGAAACACTAGAGATTGGATTGGCAGTGGCAGCAGTCTGAGGCTGTAGTGAGTTTAAGGCCAAGGTGAATTTAAGGAGGTTGTTCCTGAGCCAGGGAAAGGAATCCAGGGTAGAATTAATTCAATATTTGAAACTAAAGTAAAGGTATCAGTTTTTATCTATGTATTTTGTATCTTAAAATTCATGTTCTTTGTAAGCCAGGCACGATGGCTCATGCCTGTAGTCCCATCAACTCAGGAGGCTGAGGCAGGAGAATCGCTTGAGCCCATGAGTTCGAGGCTACAGTGAGCTATGATTGTGCCACTGTACTCCAGCCTGGGAGACAGAACAAGACTGTCTCTAAAAACAAAAAAATTATTTGGGACATTTTTATATTTAATCATCTTCTAAAGATAACAGCCATATTTTTGTAGATGGTTTAAAAAGACAAAGAAAAGAGAAGCAGCAACATATGATTAGATTGCAACTTTTTTATTTTGCATCTGAATTCTATAACCCTGGGGAGAGCTGAACTACAGAGATATGTGCTATACTGACAAGTGCCACTAAAGGCAGTGACCTTAATGATAGATGAGGTACCAAGGAGACACTAGCCCATCTCTAGACTGTTGAGTGTTTCATAAATGTTGCCTGATCTAGCAGGGTCTTATCATAACAAGGATTTTCAATTCATGGAATCTAGTCATGAAAAATGCCTACTTGGTCTTAAATGTAATTCGAGTTTTAGTTCATCTAGGTGTCCTACTATTTCTCCACGAGAGTCCAACTAGAAAGAAAACAAAACAAAACAAGCAAATAAAGAAATGAAAACAGGAAAATAAGTTAATAATGTAACCAAGTAATTTATTCTCACAATAACAAGACTTTGGAGGCCTAGCTCATAAATTTAAAATACTTCTGAGGTTCCAAAGGAAAACAGGCAACTTATTTTTTCTCACACATGCAAAACCTTTCTGATCCTTGAGAAAATAAAACCTTCTTTTAAAATTATATTTTGAAATTTGAAAATAAAGGCAGAAATGTGATCCTAATAATGCAAAAAAGAGAGTTTACATTTGCTAGATATTTTCAAACTGCAAGAATACTCATCGACTTTTCAGAGGCCAGTGACCACACCAAGACACTCAGGGGAGTCCCTTCCTCATCTTCTTCAGCAGGCTCCATCCCTGTCTTTTTTCTTCATGCCTTTGGCACCATGAGAATGCCTGCCTCTTTTTCCTTGTCAGGTACCCCCTGTTCTAACATCATCTGCTCTGTTCGCTCTGTCGTTCTTTGCCCACCCTCCATTAATTGACTACAACATAGAACGAGCTTTGAAAAAAGATAACATGCAAGTGTAATGTAACCTTTTAATTTAAAAACCAGATGACTAGAAAATTCTATAATTGTTCCTCTTGAGGGAGAAAAAGATTGCTTTTCACTTAGGTGACCTTGAGTTCTTTTTCCCCTGTGGGTCAATGGTCAGAAGAAAAAGTTCCCCACCCTTGATTTATGTAGCCAGGGCTGGGCACTGACAAGGATAGCAGGATGAGGAACCAGCAGGAATTCAGGAAAACTTCTGTTCCATTCCCTGTTGGGAAGGTTGTTTCTTTATTAAACTCCTGCCTTCAATGCACTTCCTGAGCAATGGAAGAAAAATGTCCTTGCGGCCCCCGCCATGGAACAGTCATTACTTCTCTTGGTGGGAGGGATTTGGCCCCTCCTGACTACGTAATGCTTTGGAGCTATAGGAAGACGAAGCCTTTACTTGTCAAAATAAATAAATAAATAAGTAAAAAAGCCTGGTGGGACAGGTCATGGGACTTCTATGCAGCAGCCTCTGGGAGTGTTGCTAACCCTCCCGTTGTTTTCCTGGTCTCCTCCTCACCTGATTCTCTGGCTCTCTCACATCCTGTCTCTGTGTTGCTAACAATTCCATGGGCCCTGGGACACTAACATTTACTGAAACACCATTCTCCCTGTGCTTGTTTAGGCTGTGAAGGAAACGTCACATGGGGCTTTGTAATCAGGAGATTACAAACATTGAACATGTTTACAAACAATATTCTATATTTAATGGATTTCTCCCTCTAACCCCCAGCTGCCTTTCTCTCTCATAAGATCACATCCCAGAGATTGACTCACTATTTTAACTTAAGCACACATTCTTAGCTTTATCTCATACTTTCTAAACTTAGAATCATAACCAGTGCCCCAAACTACCCTTTTAACACTTTAAGTGCTCATTATATGCTGTGAACAAAATAAAAAGCATTATTATCAATGAAAATCTAAGGGTTCAATTATCAGAGAATTTTGAGGTTTGATGAGACCTTGTTTTGCTTGCTGGGCAATGTTTTTAAGAGGACTCTGAACAATCATAGGGCCAGCCAATGGCCTGTTTCAAATACCCATGGGATGAGAGATGCCCTGGCTGTTTCCCCTTGCTCCTGATTCTTAACTCTGATTTTTTTTTTTGTATTTCTTCGGTTTATGTCTTGGCCTCTCCTAGCGATCTTTTTATGTGGATGTTGGTTCCCTTTTCAGTACAATCTCTTAGACCATGGACTGCTCATAACCTGCTCACTCCTTTCCAGTGCAGACCCCACTGCTTTTGATTTTGAGGTTGCCTGAGATGCCCAGGTCAGTGGCTCTCAAACCAGAATCACCATCTAAAATACATGTTTCCTAGGCCCCACCTGCAGAGAGTGTGATTTGGTAGGTCCGGGGTGAAGCTCAGTAATCTCCATTGGAACACATCCTTCAGGTCATCCTGGTAAAGTTAGAACACACTGTGAGAAACACTGGTCTCAGGACACTGCTCTCCTATTTCTCCCCTTCCTACCCTTCTTCTTTTGCCATCCACTCTCTTCCATAAGGATTCCTCAATGAATGTTACTTCTATATGTGCACATAAGTGTTGATCGATTAGTTCTAATTTAATGGTGAGTACATGTGATGTTTGTTTTTCCATTCTTGTGATACTTCACTTAGAAGAATGGGCTCCAGCTCCATCCGGGTTAATACAAGAGGTGTTAATTCACCATTTTTTTATAGCTGAGCAGTACTCCATGGTATACATATACCACATTTTATTAATCCACTCGTGTATTGAGGGGCACCTGGGTTGTTTCCACATCTTTGCAATTGTGAATTGTGCTGCTATAAACATTCGAGTGCAGGTGTCTTTATTATAGAATGTCTTTTTTTCCTTTGGATAAATACCCAGTAGTGGGATTGCTGGATCAAATGGTAGTTCTACTTTTAGTTCTCTGAGTTATCTCCACACTACTTTCCATAGCATTCATTGGAAACCAAGCAGGTGGGAAGGGGGAGGAGGAATGGGTAAATTCACACCTGACGGGTACAATGCATGCTATCTGGCGGATGGGGATACCTGTAACTTTGACTCAAATGGTACAAAAGCAATTTATGTAAACAAAACGTTTGTACACCCATAATATTCTGAAATTTAAAAAAAATCTCATAAATGCACTAAATAAATAAATAAATACAAAAAAAAAAAAAAAGAAGGATTCCTCAAGAAGAATTCGCAATCTCTGGAGTGGGCCAGGAAACCTGCCTTTTTAAACAATAGCCCAGGTGCTTCTGATGCATGTTTTCCACAGACTACACCTTTACGAGCATTGCATTAAAAGATTTTAAGCAAGGGAATGGCATAATTGTATTTGTATTTTGGAGAAACCACCCTGGTGGCAGTGTAGAGAATACAATACAAAACCAAAGTTCAGGCTTTGTCACTTCTGGCTCTTTCCCTCCCTCCCCTTCCTGGATGAATGAGTTCTGAAAGGCTTTGCCCTTAGCCTTTCTCTGGTCTGTGGATGAGCTAGCCAACCTCGTGCTTTCACATATCATTTGCATAAATATGTTCCAAAATCTCTCCTCCTGCCCTTTTTGCCAAGCTCTAGTGCCTCATTTCTGGATGAGGAAATGCAGCACCCTAAATGCAGAACATCCCGAACTGAACTCATCGCCTTCTCCCTAAGAACTATTCATCCTCCTGTGTTTGTTTTCTCTTTGGAGGGCATTGTCCTTCCAGTTACCCAAAATCATCTTTCATTCCTCCTGTCCCTTAGCCTTAACATTCAAATCTTCTCAATTCTACCTTCCCAAATTGTCTGGTCTTGTTTCCTTTCTCTCTGTTTGCACTTTCATTGTGTTGTGTTCATTCCTGTATTTAAAAAACTTCCATGACTCTATTGATTTTCTTCATTCACCAGACTTGATAGACTGGCATTCAAGACCTTCCTTTATTTGACCTCATCCTGCTTTTCCAACCACATGTCTTAATACATACACTGTGTCGTACCCTACAGATGACAGTTCAGCTAGATTATTCATCCTTCTCCCTCACACACCATGCCCCATCCTTAGGACATGCCTTTGCTTATACCTTTTGCCTCAATTATTCTTCCTTCCGTTTCCAACTCATCATTCCACAGCAAGTTCAACTGACACATCCAACTAACACCTTCCTACCCATAGCACAGATCCCAGGGCACTTTATCAATGCCTCTTCAATTATTTTACATATATGGCTTATATGCCATACAAGACTTTGCACCTTCTCGGAACAATGTCTGATTATTTTTTTTCCTTTTCTTTTAATTGTGGCAAAATATGCATAATGTAAAATTTACCAGTTTAACCACTTTTAACTATACAGTTCAGTGGTATTCAGTACATTCACATTGTTGTTCAACCATCACCACTACCCATCTCCAGAACTTTTTTCTTATCCCAGACTGAAATTGTACCCATTAAACAGTAACTCCCCACTTCTCCCTTCCCCCAGCCCATAGCGACTACCATTCTACTCTCTATCACTATGAATATGACTACTCTAAGTACCTCATATAAGTGGAATTATACAATAATGACTTTTTGTGTCTCCTTTATTTCATAAAACATGGTATTTTCAAGGATAGTCCATGTTGTCATGTTGTAGCATGTGTCAGAATTTCATTCCTTTTAAAGGCTGAATAATATTCCATTGTATGTATATATCTCCTTTTGCTTATCCGTTCATCTACTGATGGAGCACATCTGATATTTTAAAACCTATGTCCTTGGTACTTAAAATGCCTACGCCCAATAGACAATGTCTATAGATTGAATAGCCAATCTTTGGTAAGTCTCTTCTTTTCTTTACATTGAATTACAATGTCTTTAATGGGCATTCAGGCTGTGAAATTTAGTAACAAAGTGCTTTAACCAGGAAGCATTGGGACATGAATGCTTCTAGTGAGTGAAATTAGTAGACACCCTTTCTGCCTCATATTTATTTGCATTAACTGATTTCTGATATATTTCAGACTTTATTGGTTAGGATCCCTTGGCTGCAAGCAACAGAAACCAACTCTGGCTAATTTAAATAGAAAACAAATTTATTAGAGTGATATAAAGTAGTTCATAACATGAATGGAGCACCTAGTTTACCAAAGAAGAACAATAAGCAGTGTCAGGGGTAGGGATTAGAGACTGCATAATAGTCTTGTCAAAGTGTGCAGCTGAAATAACCGAGCTTCAGCCATTTTTCCATTCTGGGGTTTTTCTTCTCAAGATTAACATTCTTGTGAAAGTCCAATTGGCTTAGCTTTAGTTATGTGCTCACTCCTTGGGCAAAGGTACATCAGGACAGCAGATTATAGGGAAGAGAGAATTCTCTGTGAGAAAATCAAGATGCTGAGTAGTCAAAACCCAACAACAACTCTTCATTCCAGGGGCTGAAGAGCCTACTTCAGGGTTCACCATTTGGGTGGTCCCATGGACTAGAATGATCTAACTGAGGCCAGAAGGCAGGAAAAAATAAAACAGATTCCCAGAGAGAGATTTTAGAATGAAAGAATAATGTTGAGCAGATCCCCAAATGAAGCCTGCTTTTAGAGAAGAGGCTGATACAACCCTGACAGAATTTGTGCACCCTAGAGGAGTAGAACTCGCTGTGGCTGTGACCAGACTCTTGAACTGAATTTAGTGATAGAGAGAGTGTTCTCACTTTGCAAGAGCAGTGATATGGATCTCTAGTATCAGGGTGCCACATTGTATTTCAGCATCACCAGCAGCAAACATAGGAGATTTTCTGCCCCACCAATATCTAGGAGGAGATAGTGATGATGGTGATTGAAACACAGTTTCAGTCTTAGAGGAGACTTTGGTAGACAATTGGGGGCCCACATCTGTGGACTCTAAACTCCGCTGACTGAAGTGGTCACTGAAAACCAAGACTAATTTGTCAACAACTATCAGCACACATGGTAATTCTCAGAAGAGTTTGAAGTATCTTAAATCTTGTATTGGCTATAAACTGCCTATTTTGGTTATATAAACAACAAATAGGTGGGATCTGGCAGAGCTGTCAAGATTTGGATACTAATAATGCAATCTCGGTACAATCTATTTGGTGGAATGTGGGGGAAATAACCTATATTTCTGTGAATCTTCAAATCTATGAAAACATCCCTCAAATAGGGGGGATTGGGATTGGGGACAGAGTCTGTTAACAGTAAAGATGTAGAGCAAAGCAATAAAAAGGAAACCATTTTTAGCTCCATTTTCCCTTTTTCTAGAGCGAAGGGACAAAAATAGCTAATATGTCAGCCTCACATATTAGCTATTTCCTTCCCTCGCCTGAGAAGGAACATGACAATTTTGCTTATAACTGCATGGCACATCCCTACCTGACATTTTACTTGTTGATTTAGTTATTTGATTTATTGTTTATCTCCCTCTGCTAGAAAGTAAGCTCCAGAAGAACAGGAATTGTTTTCACTTTTGTTCACTGCTGTATCCCCAACACCAAGGACAATGTCTGGCACACGGAAAGCACTCAATAAAAATTTGTTAGATGAGCAAATAAATGAATATAACACACTTTTTGAAAGTTTGAGCAACATTCAACAAAATTAAATCAAATATTTGATGGGTAGCCAAAGTATATCCTTCAAATTTAAAGTGGTGGGTTTTTTGGAGTGGGGATACAATGAATCGTACAAGCATCATTTTGCACTCATCTGACATTTGTATAGCTTTTTTTCCTGGTGTTTCAGCAACTAATGTTTCATAAGAGTATCACACAATCTGGACTTCGGAGAACTAGGTCCTCTGAAGCATGAATCACCCTAAGCCTGACAAACTTTAATTAAATTCGTGTGTCTCTTGTTTCCACAAGGGTATTTAATGATTTTTTCGAACATTAACAGGAATTAACTTTGCATTAAATTTCCTTGTATTGTCTATAGCATCTTGCATAGCGTTGTGCATAGAGAAATCAATCAATAAATGGTTATAGAATTAATGAAGGGAGGAACAAATTGAACCTCTCCTAGCACCTGGTGAATTTAGATTATTTTCCTAAGCTAGTTGAGATAAATAGACAACTATGAATCTGATCTAACAGTAGCTCCCATTTGCCCTGGTAACTAAAGTAGAAGGTATTGAGATTTATAGTGATAAGAGTTATGTGTTCTGCAAGTTTTCTTTCTTTTTTCCTTCCTTCCTTCTTTTCTTTCTTACTTTCTTTTTTCACCTTTTTCTTTTAAATGAACAGATCTTCCAAGATTTTTTGAGGGCTGTGCTGGTTTCCAGGGCACCATATTGGGTAAAAATATTTTGTAAACATTAGTGAATGTTACTCCTTTTAGAATAAAGATATATAAAATAAAATCACAGCAAATTTTTGAAATATTTTATAATTCTATTAAATAATTAGACAAAGTACCTTAAGGGAAAAAAAGACGAGCTCATGCCTGTGACCAAACATCAGAATTCTTCGCATCAAGAAGAATATCTGGTACAGACAAAGAGAAGAATGAGTCTAATGGAAAGTACATACTGGCATTCTTATTTCTGGAAATGGGAAATAAAAAAATAAAAAACATATGATATACTCTAAGAAAAAGAAATAATGGAATGGAAAACCAAGCACCCATTGTCTTAATTTTTTTTATAAGAGAAAGAGAGAATATATATAAGGGCAAAAGTTGATTAAGCATATAATAGGAATAAGGAGAGCAGTAAAAATAACACTTTTCAAAATTAGTGTTAATGAAAAATGTACCACATAACTAGACTGAAAATTGTTTTTGCACAGGCTATATAGCCTTCCAATCCAGGTACTTTGAGGATAAACTAGTCCAAGTGAGGAAGTATCTGCAGAGGCAGATAGGTTGGGAGATAGGCAATGAGAAAATAGTAGTTGAAAGCAGATTCTGACACTTACCTATGATTGGGGAGTGTCCATCCCCGATAGATTATTTCATTCATTTTGTGGCAGCTACCAACATTGTAGTATCTAAAAGGGAATCACTAAGTTAACACACATGTCACTTTCACTCATTCAACAAATATTAATATCAACTGAGCATCAACTGTGTGACGGGCATGGTGCTAGACACTGAAGATACAGCAGTAAATAAGTCAAACGTACTCCTTGTTCTCATGGAGTTTCCACTCTAGTTGAGGGGCCAATTTTAATTAAACATATACATAAATGGTAGTAAGTGCTCTTCTAGTTAGGTAAAGATTATGCTGCTCTAATAAAAAGATCTCACAACACTCATTTTGTAGCTTCAATAAGATATGCTTACTTCGTCTTCACCTAAAAATCTTGAGGTGAGAAGTTCAGATTTGTAGGATAGCTCTGCCCATGACGGAGGTCATTTAGAGATCCACATTTCTTCCATACTGTTATTCTGTCATCTCCCAAAACAGTTACTCTTGTCAACATAGTTGAAGCTAGACCACTGACATTTGCATTCTGGCTCCAGGGAAGAGGGAAAGAGAGGAAGTTCTTTATTTACATAAGCAACTTATTTTTAAGCAAGTGATGCAGAAGTTGCATATATCACTTCTACTCACACTCAATTGGAAGGAACTTAGTCACATGACCACACCTAACTGTGAGGGAAACTGGGAAAATTGATCTCTGACAAGGCAACCTTGTTCCTAGGAAAAAGGGAAGAAAATATTTGGAGATGCCACCAGGTTAGTGCCACACATGCTATGATGGAAAATTATAGGAGCTGAGGGAAACCTCAGATTTTAGGAAGATCAGGAAAAGTTTTGGAGTTTGTGGTAACAAAAGTGTCCACCAAAGATGCCCATGCCCTAATAACCAGAACTTATCAATGTGTTACATTACATGACAAAAGGGCCTTTGTAGATGTAATTAAGGTTTCATATCTTAATAAAGGCAGATTATCCTGGATTTTCTGAGTGGGCCTAATCTAATCACACGAGCCCTTAAAAGCACAGATCTTTCTCTGGCTGGAGGCAGAAGAGATGTGGCAAAAGGAGAAGTCAGAGGGATTCGAAGCATGAGAGAAGCTTGACACACCGTTGCTGGCTTGAAGATGGAGGGGGCCTCATGGCAAGAAATGTGGGTGGCCTGTAGAAGCTGAGAATGACTCCTGGCTGGTAGCCAGCAAGGAAATAGAGCCCTTGGTGCTATGACCACTTGGAAATAAATTCTGCTAACAACCTGAATGAGCCTAGAAATAGATTCTCCCTAGAATTTTCAGAAAGGAACACAGCCCTGCCAACACCTTGATTTGGGCCTTGTCAAACCTGGAGTAGAGAAACCAACTGAGCCCACCTAGACGTCTAATTTACATATATGTGAGATAATAAATACATGTTGTTTTAAGCTACTAAGTTTGTAGCAATTTGTTACACAGCAATAGAAAACTTACACAGATTTGAAATCTGAAGGCTGAATATGTGTCAATCAGGTGAAAGGTTGAGAGGTGGAAGAGACAGATAGTTATAGGCAAATGGCTTAACATGTGCAAAGGTTCTAGGCAGGAGGAAACACGTAAGTGTGAGGACTAAAAACAAGCCCCATTACTGGATCATGATGAGAAACAGAGACAGTAGCACGTGAACTTGGAGAGAGAAGGGCAGAAGCCAGGTCACGAGGAGCTTTGGGAGCCATGATAAAAAGCTTGGTCTTTTTTATAAACCAGTAGTGATTCTCAAATTTTTGGCTTCAAAACTCCTTTATACTCTTACAAATTACTGAGCGTCCCCCCCAAATTTCTTTATATAGGTGATATATACCAATATATACCATATTAGAATTTAAAGCTGGAAATATGTTCACAAAATATTTACTTACTAATTCATTTAAAGACAATAATAAGGCCATACACATTACCATTTTTATGAAAACTAGCTATATTTTCCCAAACAAAAAAAAATAGTAAGAAAAGTGGCATTGTTTTTTGTTTTTGCATATCTCTTTAATGTCTGGCTAAATAGAAGAAAGCTGGGTTCTCATCTCTACTTCTGCACCTAGTGTGTTGTGATATGTTGTTCTGGTTTAAGTACATGAAGAAAATTCAGTTTTGCAAAGATATATAGTTGGAAAGAGGAGAGGTAATTTAATATCCATCTCAGATAAGCGTGGATATTCTTCTTTGATACTACATTAAAATTCAGTGAGTGGTAGTTTCTAAAGAGTTAGCTGCAATGTGAAATCTGAAACCATGTTAACAAACTTTTTATATCCATACTTTAAAATCCATTGGTCTATCTTGCACTTTGAATAGATCTTTTACCCAGGCATGATTTTGTAATATCATGCCTTGGTCATCTGAAAAATATTGTTACAGTGAGTTATGCAGATCTTCCAAATGTTGACACATTACATTATATAATATCAAAAATCACATTCATTATTATCACTTGCAATCTCATCAGAAAAGTCTTTTGTACTGGAAATCTCTCAGGTTCACAGTTACAGATGTAAGTTTTCAAAAATTCTGATTTTCACTTGAAAGCACAAATTCTATCATTGGCAAAAAAAATACCATCAATTGTTTTCCTATAAGTGACTTATTTTATTTTGGTTTTGTTCCTGTTTTTTGTTTTTGCGGGTTTTTTTTGTTTGTTTGTTTTTTGAGACAGGGTCTCATTTTGTCACCCAGGCTAGAGTGCAGTGGCGTCACCATAGCTCACTGCGACCTCAAACTCTGGGCCCAAGCCATCCTCCTGCCTTAGCCTCCTGAGTAGCTGGGAATACAGGCGAGCACCACCACATCTGGTGATTATTTTTGAGAAAATGTCTGCAAAATACCCAAGCCCGAATAACCATAGTTTTCTGCCAGTAGTTCCTTCATGTAAAAATAGTGTTCCATGTAAAAAAGTAGCTGGTACAGCTCACAACTCAAACAATTACACAAGTGCTTCTCTCCTCTCCAACCATCATACTTCAGTATACAACAGAAATGTATTATGCAGTTTCCATTTTAGAATATATAATATTAAAAAGATGTACTCAAGGTTCAAGATTTTAAAAAATCAATAATATTTACTGATTTATCAAGGACACTTTTACATGAAAATGGCTTTTTTTGTTTTAAACTCTGTGTGTGTGGTGGTAAAGAATACAATTACTAACTAGTACAATTTGGTGCTATTGCCTTGATTCATGCCAAGGCACCAGCAATTTTACTCTCTGTTGCTTTTACACCATCAATGAAAATGTCAACAAGTGAAAAAGGCTAATAATGTCTTAGTATTATTATGAATATAGATTTGACCTTGTTGGCCCCCTGAAAGGGTCTTGGGGATGCCCAGGGGTCCACCAACCACAGTTGAAAATTGGTGTTTTCCATAAATCAAAAAATAAAAACAAAAGCCACTGTCTATGATGGATTTTAAGCAAGGCAGAGACATGACCAGAACTGATTATAGTCAAGAGTTGCGAAAGTCAACCCAAGCACCAAAGATAGTATAGTAGTAGTACATATACCACAAGTGTACAATGGCATCTAATGCTCAATTTATACACCCTCAATTTCAATTTTTTTTGAGACAAGGTCTTGCTCTGTTGAGGTGATATATACAACTTCTGCTTCATTTGCTCAGGCTAGAGTGCAGCGGTGTGATCATAGCTCACTGCAACTTCAAATCCCTGTGCTCAAACAATCCTCCCGCTTCAGCCTTCTGAGTAGCTGGGAATACAAGCATGCACCACCGTGCATGGCTAATTTTTCTATTTTTTGTAGAGACGAGGTCTCACTCTTGTTCGGGCTGGTCTTGAACTCCTGGCCTCAAGCAATCCTCCTGCCTCAGCCTCCCTAAGTGCTAGGATTACAGGTGCAAGCCACCATGCCTGGCCTCAATTTCAATTTAATGTGGATTTACCAAATACTTCCTGTTATTTTTGTTTGGAAAAACAAAGATGTAAACAAGATATTTAAAATGTAGTAAAATTATAAGACATACAAAAATAACCATACCACAAGGTGAAGAAAGGAAAATTCTACTAAGAAAGATATGGAATAATTTGGGTTTTCTGAAGAAAGAGAGAGAACATGTTTAGCTAGGATTATCAGAACAGGTGTCATCAAGTAGGTGTCCTTTGAGATGAACCTTTAAAAGTGGATAGAATGGAAACAGGTGGAGAAAGGGGTGTGGGGTGAGTCTAGCTAAGGAAACATGAGATATATATAAGATATGTGTGTGTGTATATATATGCATATGTGTGTGTGTGTGTGTGTGTATATATATATATATATATAAAGAGAGATTTATTATAAAGTTTTGGCTCATCTGATTATGGAGGCTGAGAAGTCCCACAGTCTGCCATCTACAAGTAGGTAGAAGGCCTGAGAGTTGGAGAGCTGATGGTGTAAATTTCAGTCCAAGTCTGAAGCCTAAGAACCAGGAGCACCAAGGGCAGGAGAAGATCGATGTCCCAAGCAATCAGGCAGAGTTCATTTAACCTTTCTTTACCTTTTTGTTCTATTCAGGCCCTCAATGGATTGGATGATGTCCACCCACATTGGGGAAGGCCATCTGCTTTACTCAGTCCACCAATTCCAATGTTAATCTCTTCCAGAAACACCTTCACAGACACATCCAGAAATAATGTTTAACCAGCTGTCTGGGCATCCCATGGTCCAGTCAAGTTGATACATAAAATTAACCATCACAGTTTGCATGGACATGTGCAGGGAATAGTAGGAGCCTGGGGTAGGTAGAAAGAGGCAGGGGGCAGAAGACTCAAAGTGAAATGAGGTCAGATTGTAGAGGTTCTTGAACTCTATGCTAAGGCATTAGCATTTAATTTGTCTGGCAAAGAGATCATTGAATTTTGTTGTTGTGTTTTGTTTTGTAGGCTGCAAGAGATGTGATTTTTGTACCATGCCAAGTATCTCAGGACTTGGCTGACATGCTTTATTACTAGGCAAGGGTACAGTGACAGAGTTGCAGATGTGGAATGGTTTTGTGATTATTAGAGAAGTCAAAGCGAGGGTAAAGATCTTTAACCAGTGTTATCTAGACTTACCTGTTAACCAAGAAAGGTAGGAATATGTATTTAATGACTAGCATCTTTGTTAAATGAATGAATCCTGCAAGTGCCTGCCACATTGTATTCTTTGAAAAGAACATTTTGGATGGATTCTGATTGTTCTAGCTTTTCTGGAAAGTAGTTATACTGAGAGAAAAGTCTTTGCAGTAAGACCTAGATTGGAATCTCGGCTCTGCCACTTTGTGGCTGTTAGACAAGCCACTTAAAATGTTTGAATCTCAGTTTCCTCATCTGTGACAAGGGTATAATAATTGTACTGACTACACATGGTGATTGTGATAATGACATAATGCAGGAAACCATGTTTAGAATAGTGCCTGGTTCATAGCAAGCACTCAGTGTCAGCCATTATCACCATCCCTGGTTGAAAGTTATAGGTCTTAATGGACTAAAAAAAAAGGCTTTGGAGGTAAGTGTATTTTATTCACTGGTGAAATATTAATTTGAAAAATCATGTGCAGATGTGTAAATCAAAGTGATAAAGTGTTGTTGTTTCATAGAACTTTGTTTAAGATGATAAAGAATGGACCCATGTATCTGAACTGCCTCGCTTCCTCCTCACTTAGCCCATACTTCTGAGTATTACAGGGATCTATTAGTTACACTGGCATATATATTTTCTTCCCATCCAGGAGAGATTCTGCAAGTCTCTCTAAAAGGAATATTTTTAAAGTTTCTACCATAGCTAAATATCAAGTCCTGCAGTGGAGGGTAGGAGTTTGACAGGTCTGAGTTACAAATTCTGGCTGTCTTACATTCTTAGTTGATTAATTCTGGACAAGCCATGTAACCTGACTGAACCTCAGTTTTTTCACCTGTGAAATAGGAATAATAATACATATCATGTAGAGCTATTATGAAGACTAAATAGGACATATATGATCCTAGCTCTGGATATGACAGAAAAATGCTAAATGTATAGGCCCATCCTGTCACCAACTGTCTTAGTGAATAGTAAGAAATCAAGAAGCAAGGAAATTTCCTGAGCCTCATGAAATATCTAATCCAAATCCATTTTGCTTTCCATTTCCACATAGTTAGGGACAGGTACTTTTTAGCCTGATTTATCTGGCAAATGGCTAGAGTTCTCGTGCTTTCTCCTTTTGAAGATACAAAGAAGAGATGCAGGCTTTGCTGGAGACAGCCTCACTGCCCCTTGTTTGACCCTACAAAAAAGGGAATGTTCCCAATGTACTGGTCAAGAGCAGATATGAAAATAACATCTGACTCAAATTCTGTAACCCAGAGTTCTTTGGTGGGATTCTTTCGTTGAAGGTCACATATTTGAGAGTCACAAAACTGTTGCTATGATTTATAAGGAAGAATCTAATTAAAGTGTAATATGTAAGTCTTCAATTTATAAAGAAGAGAGGAGAGGAGAAGACAGGAGGGGAGCAATATTGTTTGTAGTATTCTAGAATTGCTCATTGCTTTGTGAATTAATTACGGACTTTTTATCTTGAGATATTGTGTGAAGCAGGAAGTACAACATAAAGGAATTGGAAAAGTAATGGAGACAGAGACATGCAATTTCACTTTTGCAGCCCTGTTTGGTCCCTGGTCATTCCTCAAGCCTACCACCCACACTCCTTTACATATGAAGTAAATAATCAAGTAAGTCAACCTTCTCATCCTATTTTTCTTCATTTTAATAGGAAATGGAGATACCCAGACTCTTATACTAATGTGTAGTTCTTTATCTTTAAAACATATTTCAACATCTTGAAATTAGATGTGAAAAGACCTAAGGATTTTTTTAAAGCATTGCATCTTTCTGATTTAATATTACTGTCTAGATTTTATCAAAAGTCATGTTATGGCTTTTCAAAAGTCAGTTGGACATATGCCTGGTGGCATGGGGTGCAGTCTGTACTTTGTGCACTTTTAAGGTAAAAGGAGAGCCAAGCCTTTTGGGAATGTCCTTGGCTTGCTTGGTGTGGGGCTGTCAAACTCTGTAACAATCAATCAATCATCATTTAATTGATCAGGGAAATTGTGTACCACCCATAAAGTCACGTTTGGACATGGAAGTACATAATCCATATCTGTGTGTGCTTATTCCACTTATCATGAACAGCAAAACCTGCCAGATTCTCCCTGTGGGCAGTTTCTATGAAGAAATAAACTTGCAACTGTGTCAGCGAACTTAAAATGTAAACAGCTAAAACATAGAGAAATCTTAAACTCACAGAAACAACCTCTTCATTTTGATGAAGATGAGGGAAACAAGGCCCAAATATGGGACTGACTTGCCCAAGGACACAGAACAAGCTAGAAAGAAGTAGAGTCAAGACTAGGACTCAGGCGTCCTGCCAGGTCAGTGCTCAGTCTTGAATGTAGGGTCTGTAAATGGGCCAAGTCATGACACAATGTTGAAAGCCAATAAAAGACAAAAGAGTTTTATGTCCAGTAATAGTCCACAGAAATATTATCATTCCACAGAAATATCTTATTCCACAGAAATAAAAAATAGCATTGTTATGGCACATTTGCCAAGAAACAACCTCAAAAGTGTCAATAAGGGATTTGAAGATAGACTGGAAATGTCTGTGATTACTTTTTTTATAAAGGCTAACCAGTTTGGCTATTATTCTCAGGATCAGGTGAGTTTTCGGAATCATAGAGCACACTAGACCATATTTTTATAATTGGTAACTGGCATTGAGATCTTAGTCTCATTTTCTTAATTACTAGGTAAAGAGAAAAAGTAAGCCTTGAAAGATGGTAAAGATTACCTGGCCAAATGATTTGCAACTTGCTAATGACTATATCCCTATTGAGAAATATGATTGAGCCACATTGCTGGCTATTTTCCCAGAATGAGGCTTAATAGAGCTTAAGTACATTCAAAAATTGTACATTGATTTACATATTGTCAGTCTAATTAAATATCATATGTTGTAGTTGATGGCTGATAAAAAAAATCTTGAGGTAGTGTGAAAAGTCATTGCACATAGATTCTGAGCGTACTATAATATTCACGTTTGCCTGCAAACAAAATTTTCAATGACATTGAAGTGACTTGCCAAAATAATTTTAATATGGGTGTAATCTAATCTAAACCTAAAATTTTGCACAAGAGTTTAGATTTCCACTTGCATGTATACCAATGTTAGAAGAAGAATCAAATATTAGGCATGCGAAATATAAAGTTGATTTTTGTGTGGGAGGGAAATTGCCGTTGGACTTACATATAAGAGCCAAGTGATAGCCCATACACATCAGAATGCTGGTATACTTAAAAAATTAAACAAATAACCTTTTCCTTTTCACTGACATGCAGAGAAAGTATTAGGTGAAAGTGGGGGAAAAGGAAGAATTATTCAATAAATGATACTGGAACAAATGGCAAGTCATTTGGAAGGAAAATTAAGTTAGATCCTGTCTGATGCCTTAAAGCAAAATAAATTCCAGATTATTTAAAGATTTAAATGTAAAAAAAGAAAAGAAAAAAACACTAAAAGTACTAGAAGAACCTAAGGGTGAGTATTTTATTTTTACAATCTTGAAGTGGAGAATGATTTTCCAAAAATGACATAAAAGGCAGAAGCTATAAACGATTGATAGATGTGAATACGTTAGTATGAAAAACATTTATATGTAGTGAAAACACCATAGGAAAAGTAAATGTCAAACTGGGGAAAAATCATTATTACATATAAAAAAGGTTATTACACATAACAAAAGATTATTACACATAACACACAAAGAGCTCTAACATATCAATGAATATTCCAATAGAAAATTAGGGAAAGAACATACATAGCAATTCACAAAAGAAGACATAAAAATGCTCAGTCCAGTACACAAAAAGACAGTCAAATTCACTAGTAAATTAAAGACTTGGGGGGACGGAAATAGGGATTTTTGGGGGGAGGAGCCCATTGGATAGCAACGATAGTTTGGTTTTTATTTTGAAATGCTTGCATTTGGAAAGTGAGCATATTATTTGGGTTCCATTCTCACAGATGTCATCATTGTCATTTTATTGTCCATAAACAACCAGTTACCAGATTCAATGAAGCTCACTGTTGGGTGTTTGGCAAACTAATGACTGTGATTATTTTTGCCAGGCAAGTTCTCTATCCCCTCTGAGTTCTGTGACATTGTGTGCAGCTGAAAAGGAGAGGTTTTCAAAGTCTGGACCTTCTGTTAATATGCACTCTGCATGCCGATAGAGTGATGTGCACATTGGGGAATGGAGAGCTGGTATGGAATTGTGAAATTACTTTCACTGGTAGTTGAACAGACTGACATCAATGTTCTACAATAATACCTTATATTTAAACACAGTTTAAGATTACAGATGTGATCAATCTCCTCACAAATCAACAAACCCTGTAACCAGATGTATCTTAGTGGTCTTAAATAGACTAAGACTTTTTTCTTTCAACTTTTCATTATAATATTTTTCAAACATACAGAAAGTTTGAAAGAATAGTACCATGAACACTCATACATTCACCATTTTGATTCAACCATTGAAACCATGATATTTTAAACACATCGGCAGCCTCTTTCTAAATATCCTCCTAGATCTAAACACATACAAATATGTATACAAAAATGAGATAATATATATACATACAATGGAATATTATTCAGGCTTGAAAAAAGAAAGAAATCCTGCCGTTTGAGACAATATGGGTAGACCTGGAGGACATTATGCTAAGTGAAATAAACCAGACACAGAAAGACAAATCCCACATGTTCTCACTCATATGTGGAATCCATAACAGTAAAACTCATAGAAGCAGAGAGTAGGATGGCACTTACCAGGGACGCGAGGGTAGGGGAAATGGAGAGATCTTGGTCAAAGGGTACAAAGTTTCATTTATGTAGGATGAATAAGTTCTGGCGATCTAATGTAGAGCATGGTGACTATAGGTAACAATACTGTACTATATACTTGAAATTTTCTAAGAGGGTAGATAGTAAGTATTCTCACCACAAAAAAATTAAAAAGTATGTGAGGTGATGGATATGTTAATTAGCTTGATTGTGGTGATTATTTCATTGTTTCACAATGTATACATATAGCAAATAATCAAGTTTGTACACCTTAAATATATACAATAAGGAAGGAATGCAATGTATATATAAGATATTATAAATATCTTCCCAAGTATCACTAAATATTCTCCCACAACATCATGTTTAATGACCCCTTAATATTTTTATAACCAGTCTCCTACAGCTGGACGTTGGCAGTGATTTCAGTGTTTCGTTATGATGGAAAAAACAGAGATTAATGAACATCCGTGCGTCTTTTTTGCCTTTGAGTGATAATACCCCAGGGTAAATTCCTAGACTAGGGATTAAGACTCAAAGGAGACACGCATTTTACATTTGACGTAGTCCATTTTTAAGATAAGATTAATGGCGGACAGCTCTAAAAGTCTACTTTCAAGATTTGAGGACATCAGGGAATTAGTAGTTCCCTGTAAATAAAATTTCCAGATACCGGAAGCATATCTATTTTGATACCAAATGTTTTTTAGTTACTTAGGCTAAAACACATCTGTAAAATGTACCACATACTCCCCCAACTTCTTAAACAGATAATATAGTTTAATCATTATTACTTTGTGGATGAAGAGTCAAGTCGTGGTGAGTTTTTGCAGGCTATTTGCTCCCACACTCAATGTCCCCAGATTCTCCTATCTTCCTTGCACTGTCATTTCCTAGTGTGTAGAATAAAACATCCCTCTCTTTTCTTTTTTCCTCTGCCCCACCTCAATAATCTAATATTGTATCGTGAGAAAAAAAAAAAGGATAAAAACGAGATAACCAAACTTACTAAGCCATGGTGCATATCCAGTTCTAACTCAATTGAATCTGACCTGAGGACAGTTTCGCTCCAGTGTTGCACATCACTTCTCAGAATCCTTTTACACTGACTTTCTGCTTGACACCTGGTTGAGACTGCTAAGAATCTGACCTGAAGATAATCAGGTAGGTGTTTCCACCACAATGCAATACATTCTTATTTATGTAAAATTATTTCGGTTAAGACCAAGTTTACATAAAGTTTGTATTATTTGTCTTGGGTCAACTTTATCCCCAAGCCTAGGCTTTCCAACAAAAAGAGGGAAATATTTCAGGTAGCAAAGCTCACCCCTGAATGGTTTCATTTAACTATTCCTTTCCAGTAATTGTTTCCCATTACCTATTAAATAGCAAGTCCTACACATTTATTCTATAAAGTGGTGGTTTTGTCCTTGAAATTGGCTTATAAACATAGTCTGTAGATCACATTTTATGGGAGAAAAAAGATGCCCATACAGCAAGGAATCATCTGAACTAGCAGCGTAACAGTTACTTAAATTCACTCACACTCAAGCATGAACTGAGTCTACATAATCAAAGTGAAGTGGAGAATTAAAGTAATTTGAGATAATTCAGACCAGAAAAATCTACCCCCAAACCTTTCACCTAATTGCATCAATTATCTAATTGAAGCAAACCTGGGGGAATTGGGGCTTGAATTATTCTGATAATTGATTTAATTTTCATTCAGTTTGTGTATAAAAATACACTCACACACACTCTACCTTGAAGCTTTCTCTTTAGTGACAAGCTAATGTAGCCTCCATCACTGGAACTGACATAATTTGTCACTTGTGGTTTCCACACATTGGCGTATCGAACCATGAGATTTCATTGGCAACTTGAATTATGTAAGTGGATATTAGTTTTTTTTTGAAGGTGAAGAATGGAAAATTCCTATACTCAGATGTAGAATTGTTCGTTAATTTTTTTCTTTTCTTTTTTTAAAAAATGATTTCTTACTTTTTTGGTATATCTGACATTTTGCAGAAGAAGCCAAAAAAACTTTAGTTGGAGAGAAGAGAGCCAGGGTAGATTTTCACTGATCAGTTCTGGTAAACTAACAGGAAAGTGGTAATATACCGTGTTCATACAGAACTCAAAAGATTCCATATAGCACCAAATATACAACTCTCAACATTAACTAAACCCTCTGAACCGGCAGTAAAGGCCCACTAGTTAATCCCTCAGCTCTTAAAAGAAAATCACCTTCCCTCTGCTTCCCTGCCTAATCACTAGTAACTTTAAGAAATTCAGGACCATCAACCATTTGCCTCTTCAGATTCTGCCACTAATAGGTGGCACCTAAAGAATATTCAATCCAAACATGTATCAAAAACAGAAACACATAAGTACAGACAACTGTGGAAGTTAATTCACTCAAAAAACATTTAGTGGGGCTGAGCTGGGCCCTGGAGATACATGATAAAGAGTCCTTGCCCTCCAAAAGTCTTCAGCCTAGTTAAGAAGAGAGAAAAGTAAACTGGCACATTTTAATCCAGGCTGAGAGTTTTCCTAGGAGGTAATTGATCACAGGGTACCGGGAGAGCACACAGGAGGGGCTCCTGATCCAGGCTTGCCCTGGAGGTCAGGGAAGGCATATCAGGCTATGGAGTTTGGCTTTAGTTTTAGGGTTATAGGACACCATTCAAGGGTTATAAGCAGGGAAATGAAAGTGTGAGATCACTCTGTTGTGTGTTGAAATGTGTTGTTGAAGTGTGTTGTGTGTTGTGTTGAAGAAATTGGTAGGGAGAGGGAAGGATGGCAAGAGCAGATGCAGGAGGACCAACTACCAGGTGTTGTAGTAGTCCAGGTATAAGAGGGTGCAGTGGAAGGTGGAAATAAGCGAAGAGTTAAGAAAGATATTAGGAGAGAGAATCAACAGGATTTGGTGATTAACTGGATGTGGGTGGAGGTGGGGGTAAAGGAGGAGAGGGAGGTGCCCAATAAGACTCCTAGGCTTCTGGCTGGGGTAACTGGATGGATGGTGGTACCATTCACTGAACCAAGAAATACATGAGGAGGAGCAGGTTTGGTGTGGGGAAGAGGGAATGAGTTAATTTTTGAACATGTAGTGTTTGAGGTGATGTGCCAACAGGACACGCAAGTGGAGATCCAGTAGGCAGTAGGCAGTTGTCCATATGGGGCTTAGACTCAGGTGGGAGCTCTGAGCTGGAGGCACTGAGGTGGGAGTCCTCAGTATACCAGGGCTGTCTGGAAAGTATCCAGCCGTGTGACTGTTTCCTTATATTAACAATGGCTGGATACTTTCCGGACAGCCCTGGTACAGCTGATAACTAACGCCATGGGAAACATTAACATGTCCCAGGGGAGAGTATATAGAGTGCAAAGAGACAAGGGTCCAGGATATAAATGGAAGGAATAACATTACATAAGGGCTGGATAGAGGAAGAAGAGTCCACAATAAGTCAAGTGTAACCAGGGAAGTAAGAGAAAAAAACTGGATGTTGGAGTTAGGCATATTTAGGTTTGCTCTCCTGCTCTGCCAGCAAGTAGCTGTGTCCTTATGTAAATTATTTCACTTATCTAGCCTCATTTTCTTTATCTTTATTAAATTAAAATAATTAACTGCTATGTCCATATTGTTGTTAGGACTAAGACAAACACAAGCAAAAAAAGCTTATGACGTAACAGATCACAATGTCAACCATAGAAGACAGTCTCACTTTACCTGTAGATTTGTTCCTGGAGAGAAAGAAGCAAATGTAGATTTTTGTTTATTTTTTAAGATTTCTCAATGAAATATTACTTATTAATAGCAAAACTTTTAATGTGACCTGGAGCTAACACAAAGTGTTGGATGTTGATTAATAAGAATCAGAGATTTGAACCTGTATCAAACTTAATGTATACTGTAAAGGATACAGGTTGTTTTTTTTAATTGACAAGTAAAAATTGTATATATTTATGGCATACAACATGATGTTTTGATAGATACATACATTGTGGAATGGCTAAATGAAGCTGTTTAACACATGTATTACCTCACATACTTTCTGTGATAAAAGCACTTAAAATTGACTCTCTTAGCAGTTTTCAAGTGTATAATATATTGTTATTAGCCACGGTCACCATGATATACAATAGCTATCTTGAACTTATTCCTTCGGTCTAGTTGAAATTTTGTGACCTTTGGCCAACATCTCCCCAATTCTCCTGTCCCTTAGCCTCTGATAACCACCATTTTATTCTCTGTTTCTATGAGTGCAACATTTTTACACTCCACATATAAGTGAGATCATGAAGTATTTGTCTTTCTGTGCCTCTTATTTCACCTAGCATAATGTCCTCCAGGTTCATCCATGTTGTTGCAAATGACATAATTTCCTTCTTTCTAAAGGCTGAATAGTATTCCATTGTGTATATATACCACATTTTCTTCATCTATTCATCCAATGATGGACACTTAGTTTGATTCCATATCGTGGCTATTGTAAATAATGCTGCAATGAACATGGGTGTGTAGATATTTCTTCGACATATTGATTTCATATTCTTTGGATATATACCCAGTGGTAGCATTGCTGGATTACATGCTAGTTCTACTTTTATTTTTTTGAGGAAACTCCATACTGTTTTCCAAAATGGTCTTACTACTTTACATTCCCACCAACAGTGTGAAAGGGTTCCCTTTTGTCCACATCCTTGCCAACACTTGGTATCCTTTGTCATTTTGATAATAGTCATTCTAGTAGGTGTGAAGTGATATCTCATTGTGGTTTTAATTTGCATTTCCCTGATGATTAGTGATGTCGAGCATTTTTTCACAGACCTATTGGCCATTTGTATATCTTCTTTTGAGCAATGTCTATTCAGTTCCGTTGTCCATTTTTTAATCAGGTTATATGTTTTGTTATTACTGAGTTGTTTGAGTGCCTTATATATTTTGGATATTAGTCCCTTATCAGATGTATGGTTTGTAAATATATTCTCCCATTCTGTAGGTTGTCTTTTTATTCTGGTAACTATTTCCTTTGCTGTGTAGAAGCTTTTAAGTTTGATGTAATCCCATTTGTCTATTTTTGCTTTTGTTGCCTGTACTTTTGGGGTCATATCCAAAAAAATCATTGCCCAGACAAATGTCATGGAGCTTTTATGCTGTTTTCTTCTAGTAGTTTTACAGTTTCAGGTATTATGTTTAAGTCTTTGATCTATTTTGAGTTGATTTTTGTGTATGGTGTGATATAAGGGTCTAATTTTACTCTTCTGCATGTGGATATACAGTTTTCCCAGCACCATCTATTGAACAGACTCTCCTTTCTCCCTTGTGTGTTCTTGGCATCTTTTTCAAAAATCAGAATACACATTATTTAAAGGTTGGAGGTAAAGACACCAGCAAAACATAGTGAAGCATGAGATGAGCAACCCTCTACTGCACGGAATACTTCTTTAATATACATAGTTGCTCATTCTGATTTATCCAGTTCATAAAGTCAGATTTTAGTACATCAGATTTTCTTAAAATCATAGCCCATTTCTAGTTATATTTACAGTAGCTCTTGTCAAAGTACATGAGAAAGTATTACTGTTGCCATCTTTTTATTGTCGTTTTTAGATGATTTCATGAGTAAATGGGGGTTTACATTAATTACTATAAATAGTATCTGTTAGTTGCAAAGTAGTTGAATATTCACAATATTAGATTAAAAATTTTTTTCTTAGAGGCTTCCTCTTTAACTTTCCTACTAACATACAAATTTAGCTCATCATGTCTGAATCCTTAAAAATTAGCTAGAACTCACAACATCTAGGCTGCAATGTCATCAGTATTTTCAGACTTGCAGATGTCACACTGCCTAATGTTTGATGAAAGGTCAAACATGAATGTGGCTTCCTGAGAGCTCTTCATGGATGTGGGCAGTCAGAGTGTGCCTGCAGAGCACTGGTCAGGATACCCTGACCATTCTCTGGCAGTCTCGTTTGATGAGAGAACATTTATGGGAATAATCTATGGGAAGCAACTGGATGTGCCAGACCAAGGCAGGGTAATAAAATCCACAACAGCCAACTGGAATCCTGAAATCTGAAAGTTTGGTTTCCATTTGGGAAAGGACGAGAAGTAGAAAAGTGAGAAAGAAGAGCTCCTTCACACAGAGGACAAATACCCAAGGTAAGTGGGTAAGTATACCCTACTCACCCCACTCTCCACGTGACTTCTGTGATCCAAAATCACAACAATTTTATTCAAGTTAACTTCTGTGTATTGAACATCTAAAATGAGCTAAGCCTAGAGCTACAAGGATGAATACAACACAGTTCCGGACCTCTAGGAACTCATACTTCAGCGTGGGTGACAGTTATATAATATTAGTGGATAATTAGGGCTCTAATAGATGTGCAAACAATGTGCAGTTGGCTGGGGACAGAAAGTACAGGGACTTAATGGATCACAAAGAGTTTGTACTTTGTCCACTAGAAAGTTCTTGATGCTTTGTGAACAGGGAAGTGACATGATCAAAGGAGTGTACAACAAAAAATCTGGTGGCTTTGTGCAGCAAAAAAAAAAAAAAAAAAAGGATATGGGAGAAATTATAGGAAAGAAGGTAATTAGGAGACTATTTAATTAACTCTGGCATATTACAAGGATTTGAATTAAAATAGTGATGTTGGTAACTGAAATAAAAGAACATATGAAAGTAACCATTATTTCAATGAGAGAAGTGGAATCAACAGGGCTTGGAGGCTGAGCAATTAGGAGGGACAAGGCAAAAAATTGTTTTTTGTCTATCTAACTGACAGTGTGGTGGTGCCACTGATAAAAAATGGGAAAGTTTATGAGAGGAGCAAATTTTGAAGGAAAGATGTTATGTTGTGTTTTCAACATGTGTGTTATGGGTGGCAATTAAGCATCTCAGTAGAAACATCTGGCACATAGCTGGACACATAGGCTAGAGCACAGAAACAAGAGCAAGTGTAAGGAGGAAGAATTTTAAGGGTTTCACATCTAGGGGTAGTTGAAATGGAAGGAATTAATATGTTCTTTAAAAAAGTGATTGGAAAAAGAGGAAAATGGAGAGCCATAGGATGGAACTTTGGGAAATGCTGATATTTATGGGACAAGAGTAAGAAAAGAAATATAGGAAAGCGTACAGGGGAAGTTCAAGACATAGTGTCCCAGAAGGCACAAAGAAGAGAGACTTTCAGTGTTGATCATACAGTGAAGTCATAAAGGAGGACTGAATTTGAAGAAAAGGTTATGCCTTTAAGATTTTAGATATTACTGGATATCTTTGGGGAAAAAAAGTTGATGAGCATTGGAGGAGGAAGCCAATGGTGAGGGAGTCAAGAGAGAAAAGATGGTGAAAAGTAAAGGCAACAGAGGCAGAGACCACTTCCTTTCACCACATAAACTTTTACACCAACCTTCCTTCAGGCCTTGCAGAACTAACACTCCATAATGGAGTTGCACTTGGAGTTTGGCAGTGAACTGAAAAAAAAATACGATACTCTGTTGAGAGGGTAGCATTGATCTCCTTCAGTATAAGGGAAGGCTTTGGAGATGGTCATAGGTAGAGACAGGATGGATAGAAAACTCATATTGTATTGCTGCCATCTTCTTAGGAACAGAGGCAGACAAGTAACTCAATGAAAGAGCTGTGTGGGCAGGAGAACATGTGAGGCATGAGTTGCATGGAAAAGATTAAAAATAGCAATTAAGGAGTATGTGGACAAGAATCAACAAGAGAAAGTATGAGAAAGAACAGGGAAGGAACTCATATTCATAGCATCCCAGCTATGTGCCAGGCACCATACTAGTGACTTGTCAGACAAGTAACAGCAGTGATTTTTTGAAAGGGGTAATTGGTCCAAATTAGAATGCATTCATGCTTTCTTGCGACTATAATCTGCCTCTAGGAAACAGGAGTATAGACAGAGGACAATGGGCTGATTTAGAGACAAAGCCATGCACAGTATAATAGTAAGGAATACTAAAGAACTAAAATGGTCATTCATGGAGTCCAGATCATGTAGAGTTAATTGTGGGCAGAATGGTGTTAATGAACATTATGAACTGAAAAAAGACAAAGTAAGTAGAAGGTAAAAGCTCAGTCTAGTGTGGTTGAGAAATGGGGTTTGGAGGCAGGAATGGAAGTTGTGCTTAATGGAGGGAAACTAAGTGCAAGATCTGAGGAGAGGAGCATTTCTTCATGGAGATGGGATTCAGGGAGGGGCCAGTGTGGTAGGTGGCAAATGTGGCATGGATTAGGGACACAGTAGAACTGAGGATGAGATGCCAGTGTGTTTGCTGAAGTCATCAGTATATACTGGGGGAAGAGAAGAAAGAGGAGGAAAATATGAACCAGTTACCAAAATAATTAAGGAAGGTAACTCTTCAAGCATTTCTGTGTGGGTGAAAATTTAGCTAATATATTATAACTTAAGGAACCCGAATTATCTACCTTAAGAAACTAGGAGAAGAGAAAACTAAACCCAAATCAAGTATAAGGAAGGAAAAATAAAGATTTAGGTATAAATAAATGAAAATAGAGAATAGAAAAACAATGGGGAAAATTTTTTAAAAGTTGGTTCTTTGAACAGATTAACAAAATTGACAAACCTTTAGCTAGATTGACAAAGTAAAAAAGAGAAAAGACTCAAATAATTAAAATCAGGAATGAAAGAGGGGGCATTACTACCTACCTTACAGAAATTTTAAAAAGGGCTGTAGGGGGATACTATGAAAAATCGCACGCCAAGAAATTAGATAACCTAGATGAAACGGACAAATTCCTAAGAAGACACAAATTATCAAACTGACTCACAAAGAAATAGAAAATTTGTAGAGGCCTATAATAAGTAAAGAGATTGAATTAGTAGCAAAAAAGAAGTCCAGGCCCAGATGGCTTCACTTGTGAATTCTACCAAATGTTTAAAGAAAAATGAATACCATCTTTTTATTTTTTACAAACTCTTCCAAAAAATAGAAGTGGAGGGAACATTTGTCAACTCATTCGATGAGGCCATTATAACCCTGACACCAAAACCAGACAAAGACATCACAAGAAAAGATACTACAGACAAATATCCCTTATCAATATAAATACAAAGGTCTTGAACAAAATATTAGCAAACCAAATCCAGCAACATTTACAAAGGATTATATACGTGGCCAAATGGGATTTATCCAAGGAATGCAAAGTTGCTTCATTATACAAAAATCAACGTAACACACCATATTAAGAGAATAAAGGACAAAAATCACATGATCATCTCAATATATGTAGAAAAGACATCTGACAAAATCCCATATTTGTTCATGATAAAAATTCTCAAGAGGCCAGGTGCAGTGGCTCACGCCTGCAATCCTGGCACTCTGGGAGGCCGAGGTGGAAGGATCACTTGAACTCAGGAGTTGGAGAGCAGCCTGAGCAACAGTGAGACCCCTGCTCTACAAAAAATAGAAAAGTTAGCCAGGCGTGGTGGTGCGCGCCTGCAGTCCCAGCTACTCGGAAGGCTGAGGCAGGAGGATTGCTTAAGCCCAGGAGTTTGAGGCTGCAGTGAGCTATAATGGCACCATTGCACTCTAGCTGGGGTGACAGAGTGAGACCCTGTCTCAAAAAAAAAAAAAAAAACTCAACAAACTAGGAATAGAAAGGAACTTCCTTATAAAGTACATGTAGGAAAAACCCACAGCTAAGCTCATACTTGATGATGAAAGACTGAAAGCTTTCCCTCTAAGATCAGAAACAAGACAAGGATGTTCACTCTCACCATGTCTATTCAACATTTTACTGAAGGTTCGACCCGGGACAATTAAGCACGAAAATGAAATAAAAGCCATCCAGGTTAGAAAGAAAGAAACAAGGCAATTTCTATTTGTAGACAACATGGTTTTATATAAAAAAAATCCTAAGGAATCCACTAAAAAACTATTAGAAGTAAAAAAGGAGTTCAGCAAGTTTGTAGGACACAATATTAATATACAGAATCAATTTTATTTCATGTAGTATCAATGAACAATCTGAAATTAAAATTAAGAAAAAAATTCCATTTACAATAGCATCAAAAGAAAAAGGAAGTAGGAAAATGTGCCATGTTCATGGATTGGAAGACTGGCTATTGTTAAGATGTCAATGCTTTCTAAATACAGACTCAATGCAGCCCCTATCAAAACCCTAGCTGTTTTTGCTTTTTTGTTGTTGCTTTTTTTGTTTTGTTTTTGCAGAAATTCACAAACTGAGCCTAGAATTCATGCAGAAATTGAAGGGACCTAGAATAGCCAAAAATATCTTGAAAAAGAAGAATGTTGGAGAACTCACACTTGGCCAATTTTGAAACTTACAACAAAGCTGCAGTAATCAAAACAGCATAGCACTTGCATAAGGATAGACATACAGACCAACAGAATAAAACTGAGTGTTCAGAAATAATCCCTCACATTTACAGTCTATTTTTGACATGGGTGGCAAGACAATTCAAAGGGAAAGGAATGGTCTTTTTAACAAATGGTGATGGGACGATTTGATATCCACATGCACAAGAATGCACTTGGACCCCTACCTCTCACCATATGTAAAAATTAACTCAGAATGGATCAAAGACCTAAATGTAAAAGCTAAAACTATAAAATCTTATAAGAAAACATAGAAGTAAATTTTTATGGCCTTGAATTAGCAATTGTTCTTATATATGGCACCAAAAGCACAAACAACAAAAGAAAAAAATAGATAAATTGAATGTTATCAAAATTAACAACTTTTGTGCTTCAAAGAACACCATCAAGAAAGTGAGACAACAACCCTCAAAATGGCAGAAAACATATGTAAGTCATATATTTGATAAGAGTGAAGGGATAAGAGGGTAAAATGTTGGTGATGAAAAAGAAATTGCATCCTATGGAGCAGAAATCCTACAAAGCCTGGAAGGCAATGCTAGTGGAAAGGCTCCTTTGCGGAAAGTGGGTGGGAACAGGTGAGACTGCAGGCTTAAAGGGACACTCTGGGGCAGGTGGGCAGACTGCATCCAGGGAAGGCAGAGATGAGGTGTTGACAAGGAGGCACATGGTTGGCACTAAGAGAACTGGAGTGCATGGTAGGTATAGCAGGAACCTGGGGCTGGGGAAGGGGAGGGGAAGGCAGCACACACCCCCAGAGGCAAGCAGAAGAAAAGTAGCAATTACCGCTCCGAAAGCTGAAGGAGTGGTTATAGATCACAGATGCAGATACGTTAGCCTAAGTGAAACTGCACAGAAAATCTGACAGTGCTGAGGAAGGCGGCTACTCAACTTTGCATTGGTTCAGAATTCCTACCAGCCATTTCTGGGCTTGCTGTACCTATTTCAGAGTGTAGGGAAAAAAAAAAAAAAAAAAACCTGTGATCAGCTACCTGATAATTTCGGAAGTTCAATCACGATACAGGCAGAAAAGATTCTAATAGTCTGAAAAATCTAGTTTAAACCAGTTTCCTCATCAGCTACGGTAAGAGCTCAAGTAGTTGACCAGGTTAGCTATGGGTACTTCTGCTTAAAAAAACGTATTTCCTTCTGCCTACATGTTGTTTTGAGGTAACATAGTCTGTATATGAGGGAGACGGCCTTATAGAGAGCAATTTCAGGAACAATCTGAAATTTTTGTAATTACAAATACAAGCATAATGCAACTAAATACATATAAACAGGAACAAAGACTGATGACTGTGACGTGGTAGTAGTAGGCTTTGGTTTTTCTATCTTGATGAAAGTTTGATAGATTTTGCACTGTTCCTGGCTCTTCTTTCTGTCTGGAATGTTCTTTCCTTAGCTATCTAGATGGCTAACTCCCATCCTTCTTTCAGGTTTTTGTTCAAGTGTCACTTTCTCAATAAAATCTACCCTGACCCTCCTGTTCTATATCATGACCTACCCAACCCACCCTGCATTACCAATCCCCATAACCTTGTTCTATCTTTTGCTAAAATTTCCACCTATAACCTTCTAACATGCTATATAATTTAGTTACTTTTATATTTATTGTTTATTGTCCATCCTTCCCTGCTAGAACAGCAGCTCCATGGGAGCAAAAATCTCTTGTTTTTGTTCACCGATATATTTCCAACCTCTACAATAGACTAGAACTTGACACAAAATAAATGTTCAATAAATATTTATTGAACAAATTAATGTGTCACACATTATATAGCTGATTTCATGTGCTTTTGACAGTTCTGTGATGTTTCCAAGCATCACATCATTTGGCAGATTGGAATGTTGAAATTCCTCCTCCCTTTTCCTCAACAACCATCCCCATCCTACACCTGTAACTCCAAGCTCTTTATGTGAAAATAGACGTATCTGATTCTAGGTGGTGAGTAGAGGACTACATATAGATTAAAAATTGAAAGAAAATAAACTCTCTGCTCCAGTGCAGGAAAATATAGCCAAGGCTGGATAAAACCAGAAGATCTGGAATGATAACACAACACAGTCACAAATGTTTGAAGAAGGGAATAAGGTGCTAGCATTCTTACCCTTAGATAAAGATACATTGACAGTTGGGTGGGAAGGCTTCTGTGTAATTAGTGACAAGCTAGATGAAGTATTCGGTGCAATTATCCTAGAAGAGTCCTCAAGAAAACTCAAAGTGATGAATGTAAATATCTTACAGCCGTGGTTAGCAGAATGCACCTTATTGTGAATGATGTAACAAAATCTTCCTGGTAAAGAAAAGCATGGTGGGTATTTCCTGTTGCTTCTAAGAATGAAGATGCCACAAGGAAGAGATGGTTTGGACATTGAAATGTTAAAACTTAGGGGACATTTCCATGGCTTGCGAGGGCCACGGATTTGAACTTGAGAGGCAGCTTAATGGAGTAGAAAGAACATGGGTACTGTGGCTAGATAAGGCAGTTAATTCTGTCTCTGCCACTTTGGCTTTTATCTTGAGCATATTCTGAGGAGGAACAACAAAAAGTGTCTCTTGGTAACTTACAGAAACACAGTTTCACAGACTATAATAATGGAGGTGGCCTGAGATGATTTTCTTGTTTAGATAGAAAAAGAATGAGGTCTGTGCTGAGTGAGTGCAGTGATCTACGTCAAAGCAAACTATTTAGAACCAATTTGGTGGTATCCAGTAATGCTTCAGAGATCATAAACTAGTTCCATTACCGCTTGATAGAATCAGGCAAAGATGTGCAGTAGCCTCACAAAGGGGGTGTAAGATGTTATATCTAAGCATCAACAAGGGCTTCTAAAAGCCTCTGGGCCTTTCCGGCATCTCTTGCTCAACAACTGAATGAGGCAATTAGATTCTGTGTGAATTAAAGAAAATAAAATTCTTTAAAACTAATCCTATAAAAGCGTTGACAGTAAATGGTATATCACCCTTTAATCTCTATTGCTGTCTTTTGCTAAAGTCCTTAAACCTTGTTTTCCATGCTTACAAGTAGTAGAAAGTCATTTCTGCTTGCCTTTGACGTGCACAGAGAGGTGACCGATCTCAGTCTAAAACACTCAAAAATAGAGCTCCATAAAGAATTAGGTGTTGACTTCTAGCCAAACTTCTGTGATGATATTCCCAAAAATATAAACAAAAATCAGGGTGTGCTGTGTGACAGAGGTATTGTGTGCTATTTCAAAATGTCATAGAACATATGAGAGACGCAACTTGTACATGGAAATGTTTGAACTTGGGGACCATTCCCATGGTTATGACCACAGATAACAGGCGTTGGAAATCCAGGGTCAGTTTTCTACAGTAGTAGAGAGTAAGGGAGGGCACATGGACAGAGCCAGACTTTGGAGTCATCGAGGCCTGGGTTTGAATCCCAGCATTGCTACATACTAGCTGAGTGATTTTTATACTTAAGTTCCTTCACCTGTCAACATTGACACACTGCTACATACCTTTCAGATTTGTTTTGAGGACCAAATGACTTGATATTTGTAAAGTGTCTGACCTATAATAGGTGCTGCACAATTATTAGTTCATTTATTCATTCGTGTATTCATTCAACAAACATTTATTGAACATTTGCTGTGTATGGCAATCACTGTGCTAGGCATCGAAACTCCACACAAATGAGATAGTGGGTCCATTCTTAAAGAGGTCTTGATTACGACAAGGAGACCCAGAAACACACAATTTAGTTACAGTGTGGAAAATACTACAATATAAAGTTGTGCATAGACTTTATGAAGGAACAGAAGAGAGGTTAGGGCAGGCTTCCTGAAGCAGGTGATAAGCCTTAATGGTTAACTGGGAGCTCTTGCAAGTGTAGGGGAAGAGAAATACACTACACACAATAGAAGCAACGTAGCAACATGAGCAAAGCCCTGAGGTGAGAAAACAACACAGTATGTACAGGATACTACGAGCATTTGGATATTCCTAAAGCATAGTTTATGAGGGAGGGATTTGCTGGAGGTGAGAATGGAAATATGGGCAGGGAAAGTATTGAAAAGCCCTCTTTTCCTCTTCTTCTCCTTCTCTTCTGGGAAAATTCAGAACATCTAGTTACAGTAGTTATAGTCAAAGGAGCAGAAGGCTATTCCTTTCCTGGCTGTTTATATGGTACATTTGGTAAATAGAAGGGTTATTTTGATTCCACACCCTTGAAATTATGACTTGTGCTGTGATTAACATTCGAGTGCAGGTGTCTTTTGGATAGAATGACTTATTTTCCTTTGGGTAGATACCCAGTAGTAGAATTGCTGGATCGAATGGTAAGTCTACATTTATTTCTTTGAGGAATCTCCATACTGTTCTCCATAGAGGTTGGACTAACTATTGCAGTCCCACCAACAGTGTATAAGTATTACTTTCTCTCTGCATCCGTGCCAGCATCTGTTGTTTTGGGAATTTTTAATAAGAACCATTCTGACAGGGGTAAGGTGGTATTTCATTGTGGTTTTAATTTGCTTTTTTCTCATGATTAGTGATGTTATGCATTTTTTTCATACGTTTGTTGGCCATTTGCCTATCTTCTTTTGAAAAACTTCTGTTCATGTCTTTTGCCCACTTTTTGATGGGGTTGTTTGTTTTTCTCTTGCTTATTTTTTTGAGTTCTTTGTAGATTCTTGATATTAGCCCTTTTTTGGATATGTAGTTTGCAAATATTTTCTCCCATTCTGTTGGTTGCCTATTTACTCTGTTAATTATTTCCTTTGTTGTACAGAAGCTTTTAAATTAATTAAGTCCCATTTATTTATTTTTATTGTTGCTGTATTTGCCTTTGGAGTCATAGTCATAAATTCTTTGCCTAGGTCAATATCTAGAAGAGTTTTTCCTACATTTTCTTGTAGGATTTTTATGATTTTATGCCTTACATTTAAGTCTTTTATCCATCTTGAATTAATTTTTGTATATGGCAAGAGATAGGGGTCCTGCATCATTCTTCTGAATGTGGCTATCCAATTTTCCCAGCACCGCTTATTGAATAGGGTGTCCTTTCCCCAGTGTATGTTGTTGTCTGCTTTGTCAAAGATCAGTTGGTCATAGCTATATGGTTTTATTTCTGGGTTATCTATTCTGTTCCATTGGTCTATGTCTCTTTTATACCAGTACAATGCTGTTTTGTTTACTGTGGCCTTGTAGTATAATTTGAAGTCAGGTAATGTGATGCCCCCAGATTTGGTCTTTTTGCTGAAGATTGCTTTGGCTATTTGGGCTCTTTTTTGGTTCCAGATGAAGCTTAGAATTATTTTTTTCTAAATCTGTGAAATATGATGTTGGCATTTTGATGAGGATTGTGTTGCATCTGTAAATCACTTTGGGCAGTATGGACATTTTAATGATGTTGATTCTATTATACCAATCCATGAGCATGGAATGTTTTTCCATTTGTTTGTGTCATAATTCATGAATGGATAAAGAAAATGTGTGTGTGTGTGTGTGTGTGTGTATATATATATATATATTCCACGGAGCACTACTCAACCATAAAAAGGAATGAAACAATGTCATTTGCAGCAACTTGGATGGAACCGGCAATCATTATCTTAAGTGAAGTATCTCCAGAATGGAAAAACAAACACCACATGTTCTCACTAATAAGTGGGAGCTAAACAATGAGTATGCAGGGGCATAAAGAGATGTAAGTGACTTTGGACACCAAGAAGGGGAGAGGGTGGGAGGAGGGTGAGGGATGAACACTTACCTATTGGGTGCAATGATCACTATTCTGGTGATGGGCACACTAAAAGCCCTGACTTAAGCATTATACAAGGTATCCATGTAACAAAAACATTTGTACCCCCTTAATATTTTGAAATAAAAAAAGAAGGGTTATTTTGGGACCACCTACCTCCATTGCCACTTGGTAATCAGGAGTACCAGAATGTGATAGTTGGGAAAAAACCAATTATCTTACTTTTTCCTTGGGTGAGGCTAGAAGACTTAGAAGCTTTGTGAAGTTAGGTTCTCATCCACATAGAGCTTAGGTAGTTAAGAATGCGGACTGTAGATTCAGACCTGGGCTTTGAATTTTATCTATTATATGTGTTGCCTTGAACTGGTTACTAAACCTCCAGGCCTTAGTTTTCCCAGCTGTAAAATGAGTTTAATGAAATGATGTATGTGAAGTACTTAGCACAGTGCCAGGCACACACAAATGCACTACACAAATGTGCTATTGCTGTTGTCTGAGCACAATTTGCCAAAATTGTCATAGAAGAGCAATGAGCCTTGCCCTACCAACATTGCTTTGACTTCATAACATTTGAGTCTGACTGGACTACCCTGTAGTAGTGTTCCCAGGCTTCTGTATTGTCACACCTGTGGCTTATAACAACTGGCAATATAGCAAACGGCTTACCTGTAAAACAAGAAAAGCTATTTTTTCTTTCTTCTTCAAGCAAATTCATTTTAAGGGAAGAACATCCAGGGCACCATAGAAATTAGCTCTTGCATTATCAAGCAGATAACGGTCTTGTTTTCTAGCTGTCGTATCTGTATAAGATGTTAAAATGTACAGATATGACTAATCATCTCATTAGGAGGCTAATTGAAGAATTCATGTTTTTATATACACTTACTTTGAGTTTTAAATTTAACTTCACAAATGGTATCAGGAACAAATTATACTTAATTAAGCCTATGTAGCATATTCATTTATAATCCCTTTAAATTCAATTAACCTGAGAAAAGAATTTTTAAAACCATGGCTAAGAACCCATTGGCCAAAATATAGAATATAGAGTTACCATATGAGCCAGCAATTCCAATCCTATGTATGTAACCAAGATAAATATAAACACATGTCCACACAAGAACTTGTACACAAATGTTCATACCAGCATTATTCCTAATAGCCAAAAAGAAGTAACAACCTAAAGGCCAATCAACTGATGAATAAACAAAATGTAGTATAACCATACAATGAAATATTATTCAGCCATAACAAGGAATGAAGTGTTGACACATGCTACAACTTGGATGAACCTTGAAGACATTATGCAGAGTGAAAGGAGCTAGACACAGAAAACCACATATTATATCATTCCATTTATATGAAATATCCAGAATAGGTCATTGTATAGAGACAGAACATAGATTAGTGGTTGCCGGGGCTTGTGGAGAGAGGAAAGAGGGAAGTTACTGCTTAATGGGTATGGGGTTTCTTTTTGGGGTGATTAAAATGTTCTAAAATTAGATAGTGGCAATGATTGCATAACTCAATGAATATACTAAAAAGAATTGAATTATACTGTGTAAATGGGTGAACTGTACTGTTCGTATTTAGCATGAACTATTGAGATACAATATCTCAATAAAGCTCTTTTAAAATCTCATTGGCACATTCCATGTTTATAATTGACTATCTGGGAATTTAAAATGTTCATTTAGTTCCTGAACAAGTCCTTTCTCCACCACTGCTGTTTACCATGTGTAGTGACATAAATAAGCAAGGCAGTGGAAGTGGAAAGGCTAATCATTGTTAAAACATATTTGTAAACAGTAGAAATAATCCCTTTGCCTTATGTTCAAAGGACATTCAGAATAAGTTTCTCATTGTTTGTTCTTAGCTAAATTAATTTCCTCCATAGTCCTGAGCATTAGCTCGGCCAAAGGACCCTCTACCCGGTTTACACCTTTGCCTAGATCGGTTGTCATAGCCTACCGTTGCTTCCACAATCAGGCATTAATACCACTTTTCCTTTCTTGAAGAACTGAGAAATTTCAGATTGCTGTTAATTAAAACTGTAACCATTTCCTAAATGGGTATAAATGAAAGGGATGTGCTTTGATGTTAAATGAGAAGCTAGGAGCCTAAATTATCTGTTCCAGGCAAGCATTCACCATTTCCAAGTGGGCCTTAAAAAATAAAAAGATTTTTCTCACAAAGCTAGATTTCAGAAAGGTATACCAGATCAGGTTAAGAATGAGAGCATATGAATATGGTAAATGAAAAGGGAAAGGTTCGTTTGTGGCTCCTTTAAATGTCAAATTGAACAAGGTCATGATCACTAAAACTGTCTTCTCGTTTAGAAAAGAGTACATTTTGGTGTTATGTAGGACATGACATAACAGTCCGCAGATAATTTATCAGCTGATAAATGATAAGAAGTACATTATTACAGGAAGAGAAAGAAGAAAAAGCTAACATTTTGAAAATTATGCTGCCAGCTTAAAGATGTCACATTTTCATACTTTGAGCTGTCTAATGACCGTGCCCTGTGTTCTGCACCAGATGATTAAATAGCAAAATCTTAAATTTAATTAAGTTCTTTTATAGAAGGGGGGTAGATTATACATTATTCCATACATTAGCCTGAACCGGAATAGCTGCCTAAAAGCTCTGTTATCTCTAGATAAAATCCAACAAAACTATTTTAAGAAAGTGATTTTCATAGGCACTGAATTCAAAGATAAAGGCATGTTTTTGGCAGAGGGAAGAGCAGCTCATTCTTTAACCCCATGAGTCAGGACTTGTTAGTCTACCACAATTATGCTACAATATTCACGTGCTAACACAAGCCAGAGCCTAAGGGCTGAGACTTACCAGTTTGTAACTCATGCCTTAGAGAATCTTCAGGATCTGGGAAGAAACTCACACAGCTCCAAAATATCTTGAGAACTACAGTGCCTTCTAGGAGCTCTCAAAATCAGGTCTTTTAAAGGATGCTTTGAACAAGGAGATAGGGTGAGGGTAAAGCAAGGGATCCTTACGAGGAAGTAGTTCTTTGGGGTGTGGGAGACCAAGGCCCTTATTTCAGTGAACCAGCAGGGTCAACAGGGGAATGCTAGAGTCTGTCTCTCCCACTAGACTGTGAGCTCCTTGAGAGAGCAGAGTCAATTTCCGTTTGGTTCATTGCTAACTTTCTCAGTACACAGCACACAGTAAGTTCTCTGTAGATTCTTCTCACCCATAATGCATCAGCAGAAAAGAAGCTTGAGAAGGGCTAAACCTGTGCAGTGAGTGTGCCCTTGTCTAGTCCCTCACAACCCAAGGAGGGTGGGGGGAGTGAGCCTGGTGATGTCCCCACATCAATGGTTTCCAACGCTGTGTGCATACCTAAAATCACCAGAAGAGCTTTAAAAGTGCATATGCCAGGGTCTCACCTTCCCCGGGAAATCTGATTTAATTGCTCTGGAGTGGGGCTGGCCATAAATGTTTTTTACAAACTCTCCAGGTGATTCTAGTGTGTGGCCAGTGTTGAGATCCACTGGCCTATAGTCATACTTCTTGAAGAATTCAAGCCACTGGTGATTGTGGGTCATACATGTTAGTATGCCAAAGAGTTATCTTTTTTTGTTTAAAATGTGGTGTTCTTGGTCCTACCCTGAGAGATCCTGAACCAGTAGGTTTGGCAAGATGCCTGAACGAAGAATCTGTGTTTGTCGCAAACAAGCATGTAATTCTAATGCAATCAGTCTGAAGATCACACTTTCAGAAACAGTACCATAATGCCACTTCCTTTGTTGTGGCTCAGTTGAAGGCATTTGGGTAAGTTTTAAGAAAAGAAGCCAGGTAAATGGCTTGAGGGTTGGTTGTTAAAATGAAATGGAACTGTTTCCTGCCTTAAGCCATTAAACACAGGAGGAGGATTCATTTCTCTGATGAGTGGTTGGTTCCAAGGTGCCAAATTTTGCAAGGTGCCTGGGCATTGCTTAGGTCAAGACCAATCTGCAATGCAGACTGAAAACAACCACTTGTTCCTTCTGCAATGCCATTGGTCCCATTAAGGCAATGGTCTCACACATTTTTGATTCAATGGGCCTTACAATAAACACATTGGTTTTCTTTCCACCCAACAGCCTTGCAGAGAAGCACAAGAGTACAGTATTCTCATTTTGAAAGACGGAGAGATTGGGGCAGAAACTGACCCTACGGCAGTGGCTATATTAGATTGGGAAAAATCAAAACCCTGATTTGATTTGTGTCAAAAGCACTTTAACATCTCTGACCTAATTTTATCCTTACTAATCCCTTTATGAAGCAAGGCGGGGGCAGGTGTCATTCTCCTCAGAGCTGACGTCCATGGGAGAAGCAGACAAGGAACTACTGATGGGATCTGAAGGGCATCTGAAAACCCCACTGCAAATAGACCTCCCCTGTCTTTGATGTCTCAAGTTCCATCTTGAGCAATCATTCCTTTGGGCTAAGTTTTGTCCTCTCTATGGGTTTTTTAATATGCAGATACTCTAGCGATGGGTTGCATGGCATTGGATATTTTTAGCAGGTGACCTCTTCTTTGCTAGGGGAGAGAACAGGCAGGGAGAGAGCACTGAGAACCAAGTAAAAAGGGAGCATTGCCCAAAAGGGCAAGAGCCCCAAAAGAGGTGACTATGGGAGGAGAATGTTTTAGATCAGCTTCTCCTATTTTCCATGTTGCCTGGAGTGGGTCCTGGTCCCCAAGTGATAAATGAAGTAGTTCAGGGACTTTGCCATGTTTGTTAAAGATGGTTTTGGGAATATGTTCCTCATTAATAACAAAAATATCAATATTTGAGAGGAAATATATTGCCCTAGAATTAAGATCCCATCTACCTATACCATCTTCTCTTTTTAAAATGTTAGCCTTTTGAGAATCTAAAGTCTTTCAGTACTAAATCAGTCTGGGTAATATCAAATTACACTCTTAACATAGGGAAAAGGCCGTCTTATTTTCCTCTTTGGGAAAGGAACACTTTTCCCTTTGACTTCTCCCCACCCTTGGTTAATTGGAAGAGTTGGTCCAGCGTTGCTTTCCACACTCTCTACTCCTTATCATTGTGGCTTGCACATTGTTTGAAAAAAAGTGAAGGTGGTCAGGATCTGACCTTCAAGACATTAGATTGAGGTTAGATAAGACCAAACAGAAAAATCTGAACTTATAGTCTAGAGCTCAGGTAGGCTCCAGAATCTGGAAAAATCTAAATCTGAATACCTCACTGTGGAATCTGCTTTACGGGGGATGTTCGCATGAAGATCCGAGTTCACACAACTAGTTCAAAGCAAACTGCTGGGCAATGTGTGCTCTTCACAGAGGTCAAGGTAAAGCCCAGGGGCCAAGAGTTACATGCAGGGTAACTAGGAGGTCAAGGTCAGAAGAGAATGGTCTTTATAGATGAAAGGATGTCTCAGGCAGACAAAGGCCTTGCTGTGACCGACAGAGATAAGGTTACCAAGCCATTCAAAGATAAGTGAGTAAACAATCATGTAATCTGCCTGCAGATATTAGTGGCTGGCACCTTGAACCTGAGGCACAAATGGCAGGAACACAGCCCCTGAGGAGTTGGGTCTTCAGGGCAGAGCAGGAAGCCCCTGACTCAAAGCTGATCCAAAGGGCAATTGAAGATCTGGGTTCTTGATCCCAGTTCTGTCACGAGCTGGGTCCTAGGAAATTCACTCATTTATCAAAAATATGGCTAAGATAGACAAGTTGTTTTAAACCATCATGTGGTACTGGTATACCGCAGTGCTCTCTGATCATTTGTCATTCATAGTATGGAAGTGTTCATGACCTTGGCCATACTCAGGGAAATGTGTCCTGTACAGCACCATCAGCTAATGTGTGGGTGTCAGGGGAAATGATTGAAAATTACTGATCTTGAGCACTGTTTCTCAAATTTTAATGTGTTTACAAATCACCTGGGGATTTTGTTAAAAGTCAGATCCAGATTCTGTAGGTCTGGGGTAGAGCCTGAAGCTCTGCATTTCCAGTAAGCTCCCAGGTGATGTTAATGCTTCTGGTCCATGGACCACACTATAAGTACCAAGGTGTAGAGGACCTTACCAGCTCTGAAATTCTATAATCCTTATGTAAAATTTCTCACTCTTTCTACCTCTCCCTCTTCCAGTCTAAGTCAAGATTGGCCCCAGATATGGGGCTTTGATGAGTCCGCTGGTGAGGCCAAGTAGGAAAATGAAGAACTAGGAAAACCACTGTCCTAGTCTGAACACACATGCTAAGTTCAGTTGCTTGTGTGCTGTATGCCAGTAGTTCTAATATGGATTTTATGACACTACCAGCTCTTGGCTTTGGTAGAACTCCTTGCATCAAAGTAGTGGGCAGGGTTGGCAGCAACATCCTCTCCAGGATTGCTTGGCATCATAGAGTGGGGCCTGCTTCTCCAATTAAAATTAAAATTGGAGAAGCAGGCCCATAAAAACAAAGAAAGAAACACTATTGGGAGGAAAGGTAGTTAATCCACGTGGGAAAATTTCCCAAGACTTCTGGCATTAAAATATCCACCTCACTTTACCTTTATGCTTTCATGAATAACTAACTGCCTTTCACTTTAGATAGTGAACCCTCCTGTTCAGTGCTGTGTACCCGGGCCTAATGCAGTACCTAGCACAGAGTGGTACTCAGTAAGTATTTGTTGAATGAATGAATCAAGTGAGCAACTGGAGCTGCAATTTGCTTAAAGGAGACTTCTTTGGGGAATTCAGCAGGACAGAAGCAGCAGGAGCCAGAGAGCAGGGAAGCATGTACTCATTTGGTCATAATTGTCTGAAGTGTCCCTGCCCTTGCATTCCCCTTTGTTGTTCTGTGATACACAACAGGATGCACCTGCCCAGACGTGGGAACTCTAGCTGGGTAGATAGGAAAGCTGATACAAAGCCCTTGTTAATTAAAAAGCATTTGCAACTGGAATTGTCTTCTGGCTAACACAAAGTGCCCTGCCTCCTGATGGGCTTAACGTCTGTATGTTTTGAGAATATACAATGAATGGTCTCAGGATTAGCTCCTAATCCTGAACCCAGCAAAGGAAACAAGATCTACCCAAAGTCACCCACTCGTCTGTTCTTTATCATGTCAAAACCAAAAATGAAATTGATGAACGGCCAGATGGCCAAAGAAATAAAGTATGTTTTTCTACAAGTTTGTTAATGAAAATAAAGTTTAAAGCTTTTTTTGCTCGAATTTCCTCCGGTTTCTTACTTCTTTCCTACTTATCTCTGAATTTCTAGCCAAGTAATAGCACCAAGGCCCATGCTAGAACTTTCCAAATGATCTACTCAATTTATACCAAGCTTTGCAAAATCTAAGGGAATTTCCAACTTAAAAGAGGATACTAATTAAACCAGTGGGATGGATTGACGAGAAGGCAAGTGAGGAGAAAGTGGAGGTGGGGAAAGTCATCTAGGTAGCCCGCCTTACTTTTCTGCCATGCTTGTTAACTAGGACCCCTCTGGCCCCATGAAGCAGATTTGCCATCCGAGGATAAAAACAACTTGTCACAGCCAACCCAAATCCATTCATTCTACAGTTGCATTTTTGAATTGGCCTAGAAAACTGTCTCCTGTTGGAATATTGGAACAGATAAGAGTTGGTCTCTGTTTGGCCTAAAGAAGGACTCTTCTGTTGCCTCCTCATCCCGCTGAATGACCTGGCCTTCAAATTGGAGAGACTGGGGTCCAAAAAGATCAGAGAAGGCAGCAAGTAGTTTGTGAACTGTCAATGGAGATATCGGTGTGCTCCCCTGTGACCAAAGACTGAACTGCAGCACAGGGGAGGAGACCCGGAGCAGAGGTTCTTCCTGCTACAGCCTCACTGCAATTACTGTGTGGCTGCTTTGTTTTCCAGGGCAGAGGGGAAAGGGAAGAATATTTAGAAGAGCTTTAAGGGAAAATCTAAATTCTGCTTCCAGTATTACTAATTTTCCCTTTGAACATTAGCAACTCTTTAGTAAAACCCTTGATAGAACTCCAGTAGGGTTTATGTGTGACAAAGAGTAGTAGCTACTAATGGCCCTTAATGATGAGTAAGTGGATTGCTCAGAATATTACTTATTTAATGAAAAGTAAAGGCTGTCTCACTGCAGCCAGGAGAGTGATGCTAAGTGGCCTCTTCACATGCATGTTCCTTTTAGTGCTAGCCTTTGTCAGAGCATACATACTGCGGAGACTCTAAACAAAAAGGACTCATCCCCACCTGGTAATGACCACTACAAAACGCACCCAGAAATTGCTTTCAGTCCATTTTCCAAACGCTCCATGGAGCTTCCAACTAATTCTCGACCTCTTTGTGGTTCTAAAGGTTGGAGACCATTGATCTAACGGAAAAGGACAAGAGAGTAAGAAAGTCTAATTTTTCCCCCTCTGAATCAAATCTTTGCTAAGTAGCAGGATGATGTCAACAATGACATCTGTATCCTCATTTGGAAAATGAGAGGCTTGGGCTTGAAGGCCTTAAGGGCCAGTCCTTGCACCTCTGGTTTTCAATGTTCCCGAGCTTCTGTTCAATTTGTAAATGGAAAGGTGATATTACTGAAGCACACCCTTGAAACATGATATTGACTGGTTGATTAAAGGAAAAAAAGCCACTTTTCTGGCTTGCTGGCTTCTGGATTTATTCAGCATGCCAGAATGTGGTAATAGCACCCTAACACTCTCCTTGCCCAAAAAGTATTTGAGAGCTGCTACCTCTTCATTATCTTTTTACTGGATTATTCATGTATTTATAACATAACTTTCCCCATTTTTGTAGTAGGGGGAGTCTCTTTGCCGGGATTCTTTAATTAATTCATGTTATAATCAACACAAGTGCAACAGAACTAGCCCTTCCAAGAATTGCGTTTTATCTTCCCAACCCAGTGAAAACAACAACGACAAAAACAGCAACAGGACGAGGACTATTAAATGCCTACTATATGCGGTGTGCTGTGCTAACAGCTTTATGCCTATTAATATTATCTAATTTAACACTCTCTCTGGGGGGTAGGTAAGATTAATCCCCCACTTGACAGGTGAACAAGCAGGCTCCGAGAAGGTAGAAATGTAAACAAGGTAATGCAGCCTGTGAGTGGTCAAATCAGAACTTGAACCCAGGCTTGTCTGACTCCAAAGCTCATGCTCTTCCCGCATTATGCTGCTTATCACTAACCCATGATGAACCAGCTCACAAGCCTGGCCCAGAGCTTGGGAACTAGTCTGCCATGATTCAAGGATAAATGAATCCCTATAAATTATAAAACTATAAAATGATTTTTAAAACCAAGTACTACAACTAAACTGAGTATGGATTTATGAAGAAACTATACATGTGGTTTTTTGAAAGTCATTATCAAAATGACTCTTCCTTTCTTAGGAGTTAACTTAGGAGGATCACTTTTCTTTCAGAGATAGGCAATTACGGTCTCCTACAAACACCTTCACACCTCGACTCAGCATCATGATCTTTTCTCTTTTCTCTTCCAGCAAAAGATTGCTGTGGCATTTTGTCTTTGTTAGCTTTGCTTCATTGTGATACTACGTCATTATAAATATTACTATTAATGCTATTTTAAATTATAATAAAACAAACCAATAATCCATACAACAGTAACCACCTCAAGCAAACAAGTATGCTGGGAATTAATGTAATAAATAAGGGAATGTAGACTAAAACAAAAACTAAAATAACATACCCCTTCCCTGTTTGGGAAATTCCTACATATTCTATAAGAACCAACTCGCATGATAAGTCTGCCTATGTTCTAGAAAAACAGAAGTGAGCTTGTATATTGAATCCATTCCTCATTTGTGTTCCTATGGAAATGTATACAGGCCTTTGTCACAGTACTCAATACATTCTGTTCTCCTTATCTACCCCCAGGAGATGGCGAATTCCTCCAAGGCAGTGCCTATATTTTATTCATCTCAGTGTGTCCACAGCACCTGGCATAATGCTTAACTCATTAGGAGCTCAATAAACATTATATTGAATAAATGCATCATTTAAACACATTATTCAACAAAAAACAAAGAAAAATAATTTTGAGATTGCCGTCAAGGGAATCAGGTATACCCATCAGCTACTGGTGTCATTATACAGTACAGTTGGTCTTCCGTATCTGCAGGCTCTGCATTTGCAGATTCAATCAAACTCAGATCAAAAATATTCAGAAAAAAGCAATAAAAAATGAATATAACAATAAAAATAATACAAATAAAAAAGCAATGCTGTATAACAACTATTTACATAGGATTTGCATTGTATTAATATTAGGTACTATAAATAACCTAAAGATGATTTAAAATAGACAAGAGAATGTGCCTAGGTTATATGCAAATATTACACCATTTTATATCACGAACTTGAGCATCCACAGATTTTGGTATCTGCAGCTGTCCTGGAACCAATGCCCTCGCAGATACTGAGTGACAACTATATGTCGGTGCAATATTTTTAGGGCTCAATTTGTATCAAAAGTCATAAAATGTTACCAGCCTCACACCCAGTAAACTCACCTCTATAAATTTCTCCTGAGACAATAATTCATAAAAAGAAATTGGATATATGCACAAATATATTTATAACAGTATAATGGGAAGAATATTGAAATAGCTTTATAAAATCCAACAATAGGGAAATTATTAAGCAAATTATAATATGTCAGCTGGTGGAATAGTAAGCAGACATTGAAAATGATAGACCAGAAATCGTGTAACAACAGGGAGTATTTATGAAACACTAGCTTTCCAAAGGAGAATGCAGCATTGTATATTTACCATGATTATAGCTAAGTAAATTATGTAAGTATATAAATAAAGTTTGGAAGGGGATGAGGGGAAATAAAAACAATTGTATTTAGTTGGTAGAGGTTAAAAACATTTTCTTTTAAAATTTCCAATATGGTTATAACATTATTTTAATAAATTTTTTAAAACTAAATTATAAGTGGGCCCTATCTTAAAAACAGATTATGTTCTTGAGATTCATCTGTAAGTCAGATGTCTGGTACACCAAAATATTATACAGAGTGGTTGTGTGATTTGAAAATATTCTACTGGAGTTAACCAAGGTAAAATTAAAAACATTATGAGTTTTCGATAGAAAGGTAGTATAAAACTACATTGTTGCAATAAATTAGAAAAAAAATGAGACTTTCATACTTCTTTGAATACTTGTGATACTTAAGAAAAAGCAGACTTAATTAGAGGAAGATGAGAAAGGTAGGCAGGTACTTTTGTTGACATTCTGAAGGGATCTTTGGACAGTTTCAAGGACTTTAGCAGATTAAGGCACTGGTTCATTGTATAATTTCATATAATTTATGAATTTCTCCTTGATTCAAGTGTATCACTAGCATTACTCTTAGGCATTTTAGACATGATTAGGGTCATTATTTTTTTTCTTTTTGACACACAAATGGGATGAGTATAGAGGGAGACAGAAAAGAAACTTTCCTGAGATAAACTCAGAGTTGAGAAAGAAAGAAAGAACTAAAATATGGTTGAAGCAGATGTACTCAAAAATGTAAGAAAGAGATTGGAATAAAATTGTATAGATAAAGACAAAGCCAAGTTTATTGTTGGTGATATAGCAGAATAAGTATCTTGACTGGCTGACACTCCTGCCTGAGCAAAAATAAAAGCTAAATTAAAAACATTGAATGAAATATTCATAACATCTTCTTAAGAGCTTCAGAGAGCTAGCAAAAGAGTTGGTAGTTATCAGGCCAAAATGTAAGTGAATGCTGAAACTCAGAGAGGTAGCTGAGCATCATTAGTACTTCTAAAGTAAGGCTATTTACTAAACCTGGGGAATCACAATTTGAATTTTCATGGCCTCCTGAGGTGTTGGTGACAGAAGATTAAGCTCAGAGCCATGCAAGGTAGGGAGCTGAATACTGATTATATAATTATAATGCCTTGTGGGGTTAAAAGAACAGAATATAACTAAAAATATAGTGAATTTGTCTATCTATCCATCTATTTATCTATTTATCCCAGGAGAAGAGTAAATATACTTAGAGTTCTAAGGTTTAATAATTGTCCAGGAGAGTAAGAACATGATCAAAATGTTTTGATAAGTTAAGTATGCATGGCAACCCATTTCAAAAATAATCGTTAAAAGAATAGAAACAAAGTCCGTAACTTCCAAATTAGTAGAGAGGAAAATGGAATGATAAAATACATTAAATCCATCTAAAATAATCAAGAAATATAGAACATGTAGTACAAATAGAAATATAAGAGCCGAGACAAATAGAAAGCACAAAATAATATGATAGATATAAATTCAAATAGATCATTAATTATATCAAATGTAAGTGGACTAAAAGCTCCAGGTAATTGGAAAGATGTTCTGACTAAATTAGTAAAAAGACCAACCAAATGTTGTTTACAAGAGACACATCAGAAAAACAAAGATACAGAAAAGTTGAAAGTAAAAATATGGAACTAATATGTGCCATGATCATACTAAAGAAAAATTCTTTTTAGCTAAGTTAATATCTGTTAACCTTTGTGGCACAAAGTATTTCTAAAGATGAAGAGGATCACTTTGTAATAACAATAAGCTTAAATCACAAGAATGATATTGACAGTTCTAAGTTTGTATATCCTAACATTATAGCCTCAACAAATATATAAGCAAATAGTCTATTAAAAGAAATGAAAAAGTCCATAACAGTGGAAGATTTTTAACATCCTCCTCTCAGTAATTTATAGAACAAACAGGAAAAAAATGTAAGAATATAAAATATTTAAATAATATATATAACAAAATTGTCATAAGGGACAGATAAAGATCTTGATACCCAGCAACTGTAACATACACATTTTTCCAAGCATACATAAAATATTTTTATAAAATTAAAGCTTCAATAAATATCTGATGTTTAGAACTACCCAGTTTACTTTACATTACAGCAATGCAATAAAGCCAGAAATTAATAACCAAAAGATAACTAGAAAATACATTTGGAAATTGAGAAACATATTTTTAAATGGGTAAGATAATAAATTATAATGAAAATTAGAAAGTAATTTGAACTGAAGGATAATGAAAAATCACAATGAGAGACTACTACATACCCATGTGATCGGCAAGAATTCAGTTGTCTGACAATACCAAAAGTTGATGAGTTTATGGAGCAACGGGAATGCTCCTATGCTGCTGATGGAAAGTAAGTTGGCACAACAATATAAAAACCCGGTTATCTACATGAACATATGCATACTTTATGACCTGGCAATTCCACTCCTAGGTATACACCCTAGACATTTTTGCACATGTGTGTGCCCCAGATGTGCACAAGAATGTTTATAGCACCATTGTTATTAATAGCTCAAAGTGGAAGTAGCCCAAATGTTGATGACAATAACTATAATAATGTCAATAAATAAATTGTAAAATAATGTTGATGATGATGATGTGGATGAGTAAATTGTAGAATATTCTTACCAGGGAATATTTTCCTTACATAGCAATGAAAGTGAATAAACTACAGATACATGCAGCAACATGGATCAATGTCACAAATATAATGTTGAGTAAAATATGTCATTCATAAAAGCATACTGGATCATTCCATTTATATGAAGTGTTAAAAAAAGGAGACTAACTAAACTTTAGAGATGCATACCCAAGTGGTACTACTATAAACATTAGCAAGGGAATGATTAACACAAAGTCAGCATTGTGGTTCCCTCTGTGAGAAAGGGTGACAGCAGGAACATGATTAGGGAAGAAATAATGGAAGCTTTGAAGACTTTGGCACTGTTCTACTTTTAACTGGGGTGGAAGTTACACAGATGTTCTCTTTAATATCATTCTTCAAAATATGCCTATGTTTTATATGCTTCTCTAGGTATGATATACTTCACAAAAATTAAATCTAAATAAATATATTATTTTGTAAAAAGCAACAAGAAAAGAATGGGTCATTTCCTCTTTAACTCCCTTTTTCACCCATTTATCAAGGATTCACTAAACAAATATTGAGTTCCTACTATGTGCCAGGTGTTATTTTAGAGAAGACACTGGAGATACAGCAAAAAAGAAGACAAAGTCCTTGTCTCAAACCTTTTGTGTTACAAATGGCAGAAAACCTAGCACAAACTGACTCATGTAACTGAAATGTCTAGAGGCAGATTTGGCCTCAGATGAGGCTTATTTAGAAACTCCATAACGTCACCAAGGTTCTTTCTGTCCCTCTGTCTTGTTCTCTGCAGTGTCAGTTTTATTTTCAGGTTTCACATGATGTCCCCAAACAATGCCAAATGTTCGTCTCCTGGTCATAAATGGCTATAGCGAGTACAAGGCCCACATCTTCACACGCACGGAAAAGGAGTCTGTGTCATAGCATTTATAGCAAATATCCTGAGGTTTACCTTAATTCAAGCGGCTTAAGACTGAGTATATTCCCATCTCTGAAGCAGTAGAACCTTAGGAAAGGGAATAAATTATACACCTGGGCTCAGAGTAGGTAACGGGGTCGACATATTCACTCCAAGCACATGGCTGAAAATTATATTTGGGGCATTTCACCAATCATGAATCTGGGGCTGTTGCCAGGAGAAAGGAGAATGAAAGTTAGAAAGGTAACTAAAATCATTGTCTGTAGTCCCTGCTGTCATGGAGCACACCTTCCTGATCTAGGCAATAATCAAGTAAATAAGTAAGATAGTTAGAAACAGTAATAAGTGCTAGGATAATATAATGGAATGCAAGCTTCATGGAAATAGGGATTTTTATCTGTTGTGCTCAACGCAATACCCCACCTGCCCAGTCCAGTGCTTACTTAGCACATAGTAGGCCTTCAATGAATATTTGTTGAGTTGAATTGTATTGACTCATAAACAGGGCGAATTGATAGCCATTGCTCTGTACCACGCACTCTCTGCTCCCAGCCAACAGCTCTCCTCAGGTGTGTTGTCATTCACACACCTTTGTTTACACTATTCTTCTCACCGGGGACATCCTCCACTTTCCCTCTGTTTATCCAGGTCCAATATGCCTTTCCAAACTTTGTTGAAATTCCATCTTCTTCAAGAGTCTTCCATGACAGCTCCACTTCTCTTTAACTTCTCTGCTTCCTGACCATCTTCTGCCTCCACCATGGCGCTTATCAGCAATGTGCATTTTAGCCCTGGGTTCTATTACATTTGGTAATTTGACATATACACTTGTGAAATGTAAATTAAAATTATTTTATATTTACATGTTATTTAATCCCAAACAGAACATGATTTACCTGTGGATAGGCATTGTCTCCTTTTCTAGCTTAGCCATTTGCTAGCTATATATGAACTTGGGTAAATTATTTGGCCACTCTGAAAGTCAGTTTCCTGGTTTGTAATGTGAGGGTAGTACTTCTGTCATAACGCTTCTCTGACTACTGAGATGATGTATACCAGTGCCTGACACATGGTAGGTACATGATAAACAGTAGTGATGATGATGATGATGAATTTCCTCTTTCTTTCCCCATCCTTCCCTTCAGCACTTAGCCCAGTTAAGTGTACATAAAAAGTACCTAATAAAGACCTACTGAATTGCCCAAATATTCCCACTCCCTAGAAATGCCTTGGAATTCATCCCAGTTCTGAGGGTCAATATCTTGAACCTCTGGAACACATGTGCCAGAGCCCCTCAGCTAGAAAGCTGCAGGCTTGACCCCTCTTGCTTGTTTGCCACTAGTGTGGAGACCCAGCCACTGGCCCACTTTGACTTTAGTGTCAACAGGAGGGAACTCCCTGAAGCAAAACCAGCTTAGTCACTATAATGCTGAAATGGAGAAGCCGGGATGGGAGAGAGCGCAGAGTAGCAGCAGCAGCAGCATCTTGCCCGTCAGCGTGTAACTGATGGACACAACCATCAGTTGCAGGCACGGTGCTAATGCTGAACTAACAAGCACCTGTCACCAGCATGGGCTGAGTAGTTGAAGAGACACTCAGTAGCTTCCTAATTAACTCAAATGATGGTCTGTGTGTGCCTGGGTGCTGGCTGAGCTGCCACTGGGGGTGGAGGTAGTGCTATTATGCTGATACTTGCACATCCCATAGGTCATAAAAGAACAGATACTTCATCTGCCACAGGGGGAATGGCAGCAATTAAGGCATTCATGATGCCATGAAGTGTTATTAACGAAACAAATGAGGACTATGTCTCTGGACTTTTGGGGAGAAAAAAAGCCCTGACTAAATCATTTCTGTTTACTTTTTTGTGCTTATAGCCCATGATTGCTCAATTAGATCATTCATGAGCATGACATCCCCAAATGTAAAGAGTAAAATGCACAGGGTTTCCTCTAATCCCAGCTCCTCTACCAGCTGATTCGTCGGGATTAGAACACACCTGCTGCCTTCTCAGCTACCAACTTTCCTGCACAAGAATTGAGACCCGACCCCTTACCCAAGTCCACCCCATTCGGCACCACCTTCCATCTTGGAGGGGGAGTCAGGGCTGGGGAGGATCAAGGTCACTGACAAGAAAGCAGGTCCAGCCCAGTGAGTAAAACCTGAGGTCCTGACCTAGACATATCACTGACAGGACAACTGTCTTGAGTGTGTTACAGGTGTGCTCATTCTAGTAGTTAAGAGCATAGGTTGTGAAATGGGATTGACTTGATTTTAAATGTCGTCATTAATTAGTGACATGACCTTCAGCAATCAACTTCTCTGGGAAAAAAGTAAAGCCTACTTTATAAAGTAGTTATGAGAATCAAATAAAATAACCCATGTGTGGTGTTTGGCATCGTGCTTGGCACAAAGTGTTCAAAAAATGTTAGCTCTTATTATAATTATTGGTAGGGATGGTGGTGATATTGGGAGCAATGGCTTTGGTCAAAGAACTGGATGGGCTGATGCTATCTATTATCAGGGTCAGCATGTAGCTGCTCAATCAGGCTGGAATTGGCCAGTTTCATAGACCATAAGTGAGCTAGGACATCTGCAACTTGAAAAAGAAAAATACTTCCTACAAAGCCTTGGTTGTCAGTATCGAAGAGGTAAATTTGTTTCCTGCCAGCCCCAGGGGTTTAGCTGGGCCAAATGGCCCTGACCAGGTACAGGTAGATCAGCACCTAGAGCAGTTCAAGGTCATTGTGGGTCAGCATCCTGCCCTGATGGCCCAGTGGTAACCTACAGTGAGACGTGCAGTAGGCCTCTGATCCCAGCCCCCATCTGCTGCCCTGTTGATCAATGTATTGTTAGTTCAGGTCCTGCATGAAGCAGGTACTGAGTCAGGATTAAACATACAAATATTTCACTGGAGGAAACACGTGTGAGAGAAATTGGGGCTAGAGCCAGAGAGACTGGGAGTGGCCTCAGACTGCAATGTAAGTCTGACCCTGAGAAGTCAAGGAGAGAGGTCAAACAGCAGAGAATCTCAGAGCACAGCAGCTGGGGCCCATGGTCAATTACGTTCCCTGTAGTCAGGGGTCTGCAATGCACATTATCACGGCCACCATGCCACAATCAATGACATGGGAAAATACCTAAAAGACAAAATGACCAAATTTGCAGATGACACTGAAACGCAATGCTCAGAATCCTGTCCTGCCAGGTTTTGAATGTGTCCTTCTTCAAAGCCGAGCAGATCCAAGAGCTTCTTATATGAACACACCAGTGTCTTATGGTGCCTCCCCCTACTCTTTTTCATCACAATCATGTAGTTGCATAATCAGAATTATATTTTGACAGATATGAGAAATTATATTGTGGAGGAATACTTGATGGCATGAAAATGTATTTAAGATATATTTTTACTTTAAAGAAAACATGTTAAAAAACTGGATTTACAGCATGATTTGCATTTTGTTAAAAAGTTACATGTGCATAGGAAAAATATAGAAAGAGATAAACATAAAAATATTAACAGTGGCTATATTTAATGTTTTCAACATCTTTTTGTGTCTCCATGGATTCTATTTTTCCAGTGCATTACTTCTGAGATATTCTCAATGCTTTGGAGCTATCTTCTCTTTCAAAATCCCCAGCACTTATGTAAGTGTACCTTCCAAAGGCTGGGGTATACCTCTCACTGGCTTGCCTCTCTGCGAAAGGATGAAATGACAAAGTGGTTTATCTAAAGACCTGTCACTGTTTCAACTACCTTCTTGGCTTTTTGCCTCTTCACTTGCTTCTGACCATCAAAAAGTACTAACTCCCTGCCTAGGTCACCATGCCCTTCTGGTGTCCAGACCCCTTACCTGACTTAACTCATAGCTACTGTGGTATTATTCCCCTTTGGACTTATTAATAGTAACACTATTATTAATACATTTCCGTCACCTCCTCTCTTTCCTAAAAACAATAATAATGGCGAACATTTAATTGAGCACTTACTATATGCCAGAAACTGTGCTAAATACTTTAAATGTACTGGCTAATCTCATTCTGTCAATAAGTCTATAAGGTTGGTGCTACTATTATCCATATTTTACAGATGAAGAAACTGAGGCCATGGAGAAATGAATTACGTGGGCCAACCTCACGCAGCCAGTGAGTGAGTGGCCGGATCAGGATGCTTGCCGACTTTTGCCTGGAGGATTGATTGCCTGTTGTTTCTTGGCCCTGCCTCAAAATGTTTATCCCTATCAACTGCCATTGGCCCACATCCAAGTGTGAAAGCTCTAGATGCAACTTTTCTTCAGGCAGGGAACCCCAAGAAGCATCTAGCTGTGACTTTGGGCACGTTAGTTTCCCCATATGTAAAGATGACTAATATTCTTTTGCAGAGTTCTTAAGAGGATTGAATGGAATAAGGTATGGGATACACCTAATGTCAATTCCCAGCACAGGGACGGCACTTATTGAAGAGGAAGGTGAAGACGAAATGGAAATATTCACCTTCAGTTAATGGAAAAGACAGGACTCACATACGAGCACCTTTAAACATTCATTTTCAGAAATGAGAAAAGAGCAAGATTGTGTTCAGAATGGATTTTCAGAGCAGCACCCTCCAGGGTTTGGGCATTTAAAATTTTAGACAGTGAAGGAACTGCAAGACTAATACCTTGCTGGGAAATGTACTGTCATTTAGGTCAACACAGAATGCTATGGAAGCACGAAGGAGCTTCCATAAAGGAGGAGACTGGGAAGAAAGGGCCTAGGAAAACTCCCTGGAGGAGGTGATGTCTACACCAAATTGTGAAGGATGAATAGAGTTGACCAGGCAAGGGGTTGGGCATTGTAGATAGAGGAAACTGCATACACAAAGGCCCAGAGACAACAATGACATTGTCCTAGTCATCATCATCATCATCCTTATCTTTTGAGTACCTACTATGTGATAGGCACTATAGTATAAGTAGGTGCTTTCTACATGTCATTTCAAATCCCCACACAACACAGTAAAGTAGGCATTCTTATGCACATTTTACAGATAAAGAAATGGAGACTTTGAGAGGTTCAGTAGAGACATGCAAGTGGTAAAACTGGAGCAAGAGAGCCCAGGCATGTTGACTCCACAGCCCAAACTCATTCTGCTGCATGGAGGCCCTCCCTTGAGACATGAAAAGCCATGATAGTTTGGGGAACTGTGGACTATTCGCCCTCGCTGAGATGTAGCTGAGGTGTGAGGGGAAACCAGGCTCCAGGAATAATCAAGGCCTAAGTCCCACAAGGCTTTGAAGGCCATGCTCAGGCATTCAGACTTTATCCTGAGAAAATGAGGGACTTCGGAACCACTTATGGTGGCAGAGTGACATGATCAGTTTTGTATTATAGAAAGTTCTCTTTGGCAGCAGTATGCAGATTGAATTAGAGGATCAAGATTGGATGTAGGGAGGCCAGTTGGGAAGCAGTTGTAGCAGCTCAGTGATAAAGCCTGAGAACAAGGGGCATAAATTATTAAAGTATCTGCTACTTTGGTGAATGAGTTTATCAAAACAATTCCAGAGGTCTGAGTCACTTGTTTCCAGATTCTTCACACATGCTGTGCTGCTTCCCTTCTCCTTCTTCCTCCTTCCCTGCCCCTATTCCTCAGTATGATTATAGACTCCAAAAACAAAGAGCCATCTAGGAAGGAGATCATACAGCAGTAGAAAGCTATTACTCATTCATTTTGGTTGTTTTTATTTCAATAAATTTAGGGGGCACAAGTGGAGTTTTGTTACATGGATATGTTGTATAGTGATGAAGTCTGGGCTTTAGCTGTACCCATCACCCGAATAGTGTATATTGTACCCTTTTTAGAAGTGTGTCCCAGCAATACTGTGGCAATAAAGAAAATTCCAAGTGTAATGATGGTGGGGGTAGAAGAGTGGTGACATCAATGAAGCCATGTGGCCTTTCTAGCCAGGGGACAAAGAACACCTCTTAGCCCCAGATATCTTACCCAGGTTCTTGCTGAGTAATGAGGAAGCCTTGGGTGACAGAGTGGTCCACTTCACTTTAATAGGAGGGATACACGTTTGGTTGGTTACCTACCAGCACTTTGATTCCACACTAGCTATCTGAATGTGCCCAATTGCACAAACTGTGATGAGAAGAGGGGAAAACTCACTAACGTGGGCAGTAATATCAACTCTGGTATTAACTTGCTGGGTGATCTCAAACAGGTAGATCATTTCCCTTCTCTGGGCCTCGGTTTTCTCACCCACATGTGAGGCAGCACAGAGTTGGCATTAAGAGTATGGACTCTGTTGCCAGACTGCCTGGGTTCAAATGTCACACCACCATTTACTGTGTGACCCTGGGCTAGTTATTTAATCTCCCCATCTGTAAATGGGGATAATGTATATAGAGTAGTTATAAAGATTAAATGATTTAATATCTGTAAAGGACTCGGAACAGGACCTAGTAAGTGTAATATAAATGTTTGGTATTGCTGTTATTACTTAGTCAATGAAGCAGATGGACCCGATGTTCTCAAATATTTCCGGGGTCCTCTTTCCCCACTCCCCTACTCACTAACCTGAGCCCCTCCCTGACCGTAGCTAGATCCTCACTACAGGCCACCCAAACCTGCTTAACTACAACCTCTGGCTCCGTGATCTTCACTTAGAATGCATTCCCCCTTCCACCACATCCACTGCCCACCTCCTGTGCACAGCCTTCTCCACATACCCCCACTATTCTGAAACTTTCATACAGCCTGAATGATTTGTGGTCTACACTCTAACATCTCCTTAATTTTGTCATGCATGTGGTCCTTGCCTTCTCCACTCCACTGGATCTCAGAGGGCAGAATTACGTTTTCCATTTCTTAGATCCCTCACAGTAAGCCCACAAAAAGAGCTAAATGGCCACCTGATATCTGCAGGGCAGAGTTGAGCTTTTCTCAAAACTATTTCTGAATACAGTTAGCCTTGTGTATTGGCAGGGGCGGTGGCAGTCTGCCCAGTGCAATTGGACATGACCAAGAAGAACTTCCTCACCAAAATATTTCCCTCACTAGGGCAAGGTGACCATCAGTAATCCATGTCTGTGTTTTTAGGCCCTTGCCTCTTTCTATAATCCTTTCTAAAAATGCAAATACTTGCTGGATGCAGTGGCTCATGCCTGTAATCCCAGCACTTTGGGAAGCCGAGGCAGGAAGATCTTTTGAAGCCAGGAGTTCGAGACCAGCCTGGGAAACACAGAGAGACCCTGTCTCTATAAAAATTTAAAAATTAGCCAGGCATGGTGGCGCATGCCTATAGTCCCAGCTACTTGGGAGTCTGAGGTAGGAGGATTGCTTGAGCCCAGGAGTTAGAGGCTACAGTGAGCTATGATTGTGCTACTGCATTCCAGCCTGGGTGACAGAGCAAGACCCTGTCTCTTTCTCTTTTTTTTTTTTTTTGAGACAAGTTCTCGCTCTGTTGCCCAGGCTAGAGTGCAGTGGCATCATCACAGCTCCCTGCAACCTCAAACTCCTGGGCTCAAGTCATCCTCCTGACTCAGCCTCCCGAGTAGGTGGGACTATAGGTGCGCACCACCATGCCCTGCTAATTTTTTTACTTTTTTATTGTATAATTTCATTTACTCAAATTTTGTAAACAAGCAGATCTCATCCCTGGTGATAGAACTCAACGGAATAGTCACCTTCAGAAGGGATAGTGACTGGAATGGACAAGATAGGGACTCCTGGGGGTGCTGGGAAAATTCAGTTTCTTTTTTTTCCTTTTTTAAATTTGAGAATATTATGGGGGTATAAACATTTTGGTTACATAAATTGCTTTTGCACTGTTTGAGTCAAAATTATAAGTGTGCCCATCCCCCAGATAGTGTGCATTGTACTCGTTAGGTGTGAATTTACCCATTCCCTCCTCCCCCCTCCCTCCTGCTTGATTTCCAATGAATGTTATTCCATATGTGCACATAAGTGTTGATCGATTAGTTCCAATTTAGTGGTGAGTACATGTGGTGTTTGTTTTTCCATTCTTGTGATACTTCACTTAGAAGAATGGGCTCCAGCTCCATCTGGGTTAATACAAGAGGTGTTAATTCACCATTTTTTTATGGCTGAGTAGTACTCCATGGTATACATATACCACATTTTATTAATCCACTCAAGTATTGATGGGCACTTGGGTCGTTTCCAAATCTTTGCAATTGTGAATTGTGCTGCTATAAACATTTGAGTGCAGGAGTCTTTTTTATAGAATATCTTTTTTTCCTTTGGGTAAATACCCAGTAGTGGGATTGCTGGATCAAATGGTAGAGATGGGGTCTTGCTCTTGCTCAAGGTGTTCTCAAACTCCTGGCCTCAAACTATCCTCCCGCCTCAGCCTCCCAAAGTGCTAGGATTACAGGCGTGAGCCACCCTGCCTGTCCAAAACCCTGTCTTAAAAAAAAAAGGCAAATATTCATAGGATCCTTACAAGACAGAAAAGGTAGCAGGATTCAGGATGGGAATGTGTAAAATAATAGTGGGGAAAAAACATGTAACTGGAAGCCAAATGCTCCAGTTTCAATTCCTGGCTTTTCCTCTAACTCCCTAGGAAAACTTTAATAAATCACAACCTCTCTGTATTTCTGACTATATAAAGATAGATTATAATATATAATTCCCAGCATCCCTTCCAGCTTTAACCTTCTATGATTCTACAAATGAATCAAATAGTGAAAGTTCAGGCCTACCTTCAGACAGCTATGGAAATATTTCTTCTTGTTTGCTATGCCTTTAGCATGCCCTGAGATTGTTGATTGGTACAACCAACTCAGAAATCAGTCTTGGCAACATTTATCAAGAACCTTAAAGAGGTTCACGTTCTTTGATCCAGTACTTTCATTTCTGTTAAATCATTCAAAATACTGCAAAGCTTTATGCATAAAGACTTTTAATACAGTGATATTTATAATAATGAAAGCAAAAAACAGCCTAACTGCTAAATCCCATGAAAAAAGCTAAGTGAATTGTACATTCCATCAATTGATTATTATGTAACATTTTTAAAAAATAACACAGCAGGGAAAATGTTTATGCTATAAAGATATAATTTTAAAAGTATACAAAATTGCATATAAGTTATTCTCACAACCATGTAAAACCAACAAATCACAAGAAAATTTATGCATTAAAGAAAGACTTAAAGGAAATATAACAAAATGGTGAGACTCAGTGTAAATTTTTCTCCAACATTTAAAATATGAACATATGTTTCTTTTAAATGGAAATAATATTGTTTATTTAAAATTCTGTCTATTTAACAAAATCTAGGATGTCATGAATTATAAGATGGATGCTAATTTCATGGACAATAAAATGTCTAGAAAAAGTTATGTCAGACGCTCAGACTGCCCAACTCCAGTGCTACTAATGAGTGTTCCAACTCTGCCACTCTTTACCCATCTAACTTGGGGCAAATGATTTAACACCTCCAAACTTCCATTTAGTCCCAGTATAAAATAGAGGTTAATTCCATAAAACAGCTAAGCCCAAAGCCTGGCTCATAATAAGCACTCAATAAAAGTTAGCTATTATTGGTCGTAATAGTATTGTTATGTTTCCCCTCTAATTCTGATAGAAAGCAAAGATGAGTAGAGAAAATTTCCAATAAGAAATTGGGTTTTTTTTTTTTTTTTTGTCTCCCAAAATATGAGGATGGATTTGGTAGGCTTTCATCCATAAAGTTACTTCTCTAATTTTTACACTTTACTTACATTAATGAAAACAGAATCATGATACAAATGAGGGGGGAATCTAAACAGCAAAGGCCAGATAACAGGTTTCTCTTGTATATTTATTTTAAAAGACTCATTGTACGATGTAAAGAAAAAGCATGGGGTTTATGCAACTGAAGATTAGTCATTTAAACTCTGGATGCCAAGCCCCTTGTGGCATTAGAAGGGGGCTCTCTGAGCCATTAGCCTCCTTCCCCAGCACTACCTCCAGGAGCAAACAATTGCAGTCCTTGGCATAAGTGGATCGTGACAAATCTACTGGTGTGAACATTAGGCAGTGGATTTATTTCTTAATACCTTTCTCCTGCCCACGAAAGATTTGAAACAGGCTACATTTAAAGTTAAAATGGAGAGAGCCAAAGCAAAGAATAAGATTCTATTAGCAACAGATGTATGGGAAACTATTATATATTGCATGGAAGGAAGGAGAAATAGTGTGGTTCTTTGATTGTGTTTGATTATGTGGGAAGGTAGTTGAAAACATGACATTCAAGTAAAAGGAAACTTTAATGTGTGCATGCACATGCACACACACACGCACACACTTGCAATCACAGCAGGCAACATGGGCTGCCTAACTCTCCGTGTGCATGGAATTCATACTGAGCAATGTTAATTGATACTGACCATTCCAAATGGTTTTGTAGGGCTTTCATCCTAAACTCTGTAAAGAATCACCTAGATTCTTTGAAGAACTACTGTACCATCTTTGGAAATTCTTGGAAACCAGAGTTCCTGGAGATTAGAAAAGGGACAAGGAGAAATCTAACTGCAGAAAGGGTAAAGAGTCAGTGCAGACATGAAAGTTTAAATAAACCCAATTTTATTCACAGGACAACATTTTTTTTAAAAAATTCCACAATCAAAATAAAAAGGATAAGAACAGTACCGAGTAACAATCAGCACAACATCATGAAGAAAAAAGTCACGCTGGCCCATCTAATTTTTGTTGGTAACAGATGACAAACCTAATGGATTTGGGGTAGCAAGCAACATAATACATATTGACCTTAGAAAGGCTTTTGAATCTGCTCCCGGCCATGACCTACTCATTAACTAGCTTGAAAAATATGGTTCAGATCATATACACTTGGCACAAGAGGATGATATTGACCAGCTGGTTTGTGATAGTTCAATAAGAACCAGAGGCAGGGAAGCACACTGTGCTGTGTTTCTCAGGGAACTGACCTAAGGCTAACACCATGTAATATTTTCATCAATGCTTCAGTGAGTGGAAGACAGAATATGCCTGTTAATTACAGGAAAACAAAGGACTGAAGATTTGTAACCCAGAGATAAGAAATTACATGATATATGGTAACTATTTTATCCACCACCTCTAATAACAAAAAGAAACAGATCTAGGAGAGTATAGGAAAGAAACGCAGAAGGGGATAAGACACTAATCTTTGACACATGCCACCTTCTAGGATAAGACAAAAAGGAGGTCAAAGAGAGTTAAAGTGTGAGAGCAAATAAATGATGGGGATCTCAGAGAATGAGTTCTTCATAGATGTACAGATCAGGGGAGCCAGTGGAGAAGGCTGAAAAGTCACTTACTGATATAACTGCAGGTCAGGATCTGATGGTGACATGTGACTAGCAATCTATAGGCCTGTTGGAAAAAAGTACATCAGGCCACAAATTGCCAAATATGCCTTAGGAATATGTTTAAGGCAACCACTCAGCGAAGAAGGTGAAATAACCAGCTAACATGGGTAGCATTCATCATAGCATTTTTCCTGTGAGGGTAGATAGTTAAGGAGTTGAACGTGGATAGAGCCTTGATGGAATGCTACCATGGGGCAAGGATACTGAGAAATCAAGAGCATTAAAGAAAATGCAATATAGGAAAGCAAAGGTTTTCAACAAGCAATAAACCATTATAGAAGGCCCCGGGTGGTCATGAGGAAAGTGTGGGGGCAATTCTATGGGTCCAGGAATGGATTATGTCACTATTAGTCCCTGGGAAGGAAGAAGAGGAGGGAGAACAAGACGTAGGGTTGGCTGCAGGGAGAATTCCCCAGAGCCCTGGAAAGCAAATTGGTATGCTTCTACAAAAATCCAAATCTAGCCAGCTCACCAAATTCTAACGACGAGTACTAAGAAGTACATGATTGTGTAGAAGTGTGATTTGGAAAGCCCTGAAATGAGAAGGGACACAAACAGTCAAGAGGAAAACATTCTTTAATTAGTTAAGGCAACAAAGGAGGCTTAAGGAAAGAAAAACATGATTTTCTAGCCATCCCACTTGCTCCTTACCCCAGCCCCACACATTGTCCCTTGGAGAACTACTTCCAGATGACACGTAGGAAAAACTTGTAACGAAAGTGAATTGTGTGGGCCCGAAAAGAACAAAATTAATGGGTATTAGGAGCCCATGTTTGTTAATCTCCATCTCATGTAGGTCTTAGCTTTTTGATTTGTTATTGAAGATTATTTGGGTAGCTGTGAAGCTTTGAGAAGAGAAATTATAACTTTTATAATCCTAGTAAAGTTTTCTTAAATAAATTTATTTTTAAATTTCATAAGACACTAATACCTGCTCATTATGAAAAATAGAGAGAGAAGCATATAAAGCAAAATGTGGGAATATTCCTTCACATTGACAATCCAAATTGCCTCCCCAGAGCTACAGCTAATCAGTATTATCAGTTTGGGGTGTGTCCTTCCAGATCTGTTTCTGTATATTTACACACACACACGCACACACACACACATTTCTTCAACTACATAGACTAGTTCTGCCTCACTCCTTTTAAGAACTGCATATCCCACAGTATCAATAGTTTATTTATTACTGGCCTAATTGATAGATTGATTCCCATATTTTCTAGTATAAACAATGCTGTGATGAACACCTTTGTATGCACAAATTTGGGCACATATTAAGTATTTCTATAGGAGAAATTCCTAAAAGTCTAATTTTTTGGCATACACATTAGAAATTTTCATAGAAGCTGCCAAATTGCCATCCAGAATTGCTGTTCCAATTCACTCTCAAAAGTCTGTGAGAGTATCTCTCTACACCATCAACAACCGTGGATATTATCTTTTGTGTTTTTTTGGCCTATATGAGAGGCCAAAAAACCCTATCTTTGTTTAGACCTGCATTTTCCCATCATTAGTACCGAGGGGTATTCTACATTACCCAGTGAGATTGAGCACCTTTTCAAATGTTAATTGGCCATTTATATTTTTTCTGTGAATTGCTCATTTAATGACCTATATTTATTTGGCTATTGATTTATCTTTTTCTTACTGGTTTCTGAGAGCTCTTTGTACATTAAGGATGTTAACGTTTTGTCATATATGGTATAGTTATTTTCTTGTAGATTGTCACTTGTCTTTCTCTATTGCATTATCTTAAAACTATCTCTTTTTTGGGGAAAAATCAGTCATAAAAAATCAGTGAAAACCAAATTGTGGAATAGTCAACAAAACTATCTTTATATAGGGTCTTCTGTGAAGAAAACCAATCAACAATTTTAAAAAATAGATCTTAGTTAAGTTTTATTTTTAAATAGAATAAAATTTACCTGGTTTTACTCACTCTGTTATATGTATATAGCTAATTTACCTGACCAGTGAAGAAATTAAAGCCAAGCCAGGATTTACCTGTTCAGTTGTGCATTCTTTTCTAAAGCACTCAAAGATAGTTTGCAATCACTTTGAAAGCCTATCATGTATGAAATTTTAGCCAAGTCCTACAGGTCACATGCCTACCTTTAGGAATCATAACAGGTTCATAGTTAACCTCCATTAAGTCCAAAGCAGATGAGGCATCAAAAGTTACTTGAATTGAGAGTCTTAAGCCATCTTGGACTGCTGTTTTTTTGCCACCCTATACAGAATTTATGTGGCATAAAGTAAATTAACCTCTTAATCCAGGCCTTGAGAGAAAAGTCTGTGGTTAGAAGGATAAAAGTATCTGTGTCCCCTTTCACCCCACAGCCCACCGAGCATGTCCAATGGGAACAGACTCTGTCAAATAAAAAGTGCCAATATGCACCACAGTTTAGTAGCTTGCTGTATAACTGACAAAGAGCTCATAATTAGCTGACAGATTTACAGATTGCATACCCAGTACCCTTCACCAGGATTTCAGAGCCAAGTATGGGTGTAAATAGATTTTCTTCATTCTCAAACACTGTGGATAATATTTGGTAAAACATTCAAATTCCTTGGCTCTCTTCCACTTTTGCTATCTTCCCAATATTTAGGTTCCATATGGAAAAACAAGAACGCTGAATATTTCAAGGGCTTGAGCCCCCGGGAGTGTGCATCATGTGCACAATCACTGCACCATCTTGTGGGCATGCCTGTGAACTGCACATTCCCTACTGGTAGGCAGCCTGCCAAGATCCTCTCTGCTGAAACCTTGCAACGGGTCCATCACCATCTTGTCTTCTCCTTTCCTCTTTTCAGCCACGAAATTAGAAAGGAAAGGCAACGCCAGCTAAGCTTACCCATTGTGTTTCCTTATCTTTCTCTCTCTTTCTGGGTGTGTGTATGTGTGTGTGCCCACAATCTATGTTTCCTGAAGAGCTGTTGAGAGACACAGATAGGCAGATACATTTTGCTTCATCAGTAAAAATGACCCAAAGAAAGGCCCTCATTAAAACAACAGCAACAAATAAACAAACAAAAATCAGCTTAAACACTGCAGGAATCCCCTTACCAAGCCAGTAAAATGGCATGTCTGAGGAATGTGACAATGTGACATATTTAAAGGAGTTTGTATCAAAGTACATGGAGGCTCAGTCAGTCAAACAGGCAACTAAAACACACTCAGGCAGTGTTGATGAAAGCAGGTCACTGTCTTCTTCTGTAAAGGAGTAAGGAGCATTCGATAGTTTGTAGGCTTCAAAGAGTGGGGCTGAGTCAAGGCCATTGTGTTGACTTTGTAATGTGTCATCTTGGCTAGGCTGAACTACATTTCCCTGTATTCCCTTTCCTATATATTTTGATTAGAGTGGTCCACGAGAGAGACTCTTGTGGGGGATTTGGAAGGCAGAAGGGAAGCAGCTACCATTTTGTAGCTCACATACCTTGTTACCTACCTGCTGGCTCACCCTGTGGTGTGAGGGTATGACTGGGCCTGCAACTGCTCCATCTTTCCCTGTACCTTCCTTTAGTTTCTCCAGCTTCTGGGCCAGGTGTGTATGTGTTTAGCTCTGTGACACAGTGTCCTGGCCTCTGCTGGACCCCTGTGACATCAAGGTCAAGGCTGCAAGTATTAACACAAGTTTCAGTCCATTCCCATGGGCTCTACCATGTTCTTGCTTCCCCTACTTTATATCCATCATCGCTTCCCAATCGCCTGCCCTGTGGGCTTCAAGCTTCAGCATCAGACACCAAACAACTACCCTACAGAGACTGTTTCAGTAGCTCCTACAATTGTGTGCTGTCGAATTCCTAAAACAAATCTCTTTATAGATAGATATACATACTTGTGGTTCTGTTTCTCTCAGTGAACCCCTGATGGATACAGCCACATTATGGATGGGCCTCACACAAAGAAAACCCACCACACCATAAGCTGCTCTTGAACTTAGTGAAGCTTTTCCAAGAATATAATTCAATGAAAAAAGCCCTAATAAATTTCCTCTCAGGAAAAACTTAATCCAAACACACGTCTTGAGTGTCTGCTATGGGCAAGTCAATAATATGAGATGGATAACGTCTAAAAAGCACACTCTTACCCTAAAGAACATATTTACCACTCAGTAAAGGACATAAGGCAGGCACACAAAGAATAAAATTTAAGGCAATATGTGTTAAGCTTCGTAAAAGAGGTTCAAAGTATCATCAGATTATCTTCCTTATCAAGAATCTAATATCTAACTGTGTATAGAAATGACCACAAACACCCTACTTCATCACCTTCAAGGATATGCCTACTGCTCTCGAGTTTTTCAAAGTGTATATAAATCAGATAGGACAACTTCTTATTTAGTCATATACAAGGTTGTTTATTGCTGGAAGAGAGCTCCTAGAGAGAAGTTGCTAGGTTGGGAGGCTGCCCAAGGCCAAGGCCAGGATGCTGAGACATGTGCTTTGGGGCCTGTCAGGAAGCTGGCTGAGTGAGTGACTGTGTCGGGGCGCCCCCTGCTGAAGCCCTGCAAATCCGGGCCATCAGCTGAAGGACCTGATCTGGACCGCTGATGTTCGGACTTCCTGTAGTAGGACCCAGATAGAAAACATGAGAAGAACGGAGATGATCGTACAAGGACCCTTCACAACAAGAGCCCTTAAACACAACCTCGTTCATATCATTCACAAAATGTACAGTACCTCCCTTCTGTGGTTTCAGATATGTCGTCTTCGGTATACAGTCTGAAAATATTAAATGGAAAATTCCAGAAAGAAACAGTTAGTAAGCTTTAAACTGCACATGGCTCCAAGGAACGTGATGAAATCTCGTGCTGTCCCGCTCAGGACGTGATTCATTCGTTTGTGCAGTGCATCCACACTGTAGATGCCACATGTCCATTAGTCACTTAGCAGCCATCTCAGTTATCAAATTGAAAAAACAGAATATATGCAGAATTTGGTACTATCCGTGGTTTCAGGTGTCCACTGGGGATCTCTGAATGTATCCCCCCAGGGATAGGGGGACTATTATATTTTTTGTCTAAAATATGCTTCCTTTCTCCTCTGACATCATGCCTCTTTGCATGGCCAGCTACTTCTTATCCTTCAAGTTTCAGTGGAAATGTCACTTCCTGGAGGAACCTTCCTTGATTACCCTAAATATGTCCTATTTTACCCTTTGTCACTTTCCTCCATATATTAATATTTCCTTCATGGCCCTTAGCGTGGCATGGCATTCTAGTTGACTTGTAAGATGCTTTGAGTATTATCAGTCTCCAACACTAGCCCGGAAGCTCCACAGGAGCAGGTATCGTGTCTCTTTTATTCACATCTGAACACTCAGCATGAGCACAGACTCTGTCATGCAGCAGGTCAGGCACTCAGTAAATGGTTGCTGAATGAATGAATAAATGAGAGAATGGCTACCAAGGCACAGTGTGAGGTGCTGGATCTATGAAGTGACTGGGACAGGCCACATGTCTGCCGTCCCCGAGCCAACAATTTAGTAAGAGAGGCAAATGGGCGGCCGTAAGGGTGAGTGAGGGAAAAGGCCACAGACAGTTTAGCTTATTACCTCCCAAAGGCACACCTACCCCTACCGAGTTTTGGAAAGTGTATCTAAATCAAAGAGGACAAGATCCTAATCAGTCACACAAAAGATTGCTGGGCTGGCATGGGTGCTGGGATGGCAGTCGATACCGTGAAGGGGGCACAGAGGAGAGAGGACTAAATCCAGTTTGGGGAGGGTCAGGGAGGACTTGCCAGAAGTGGGAACATCTAAGCAGAGTATGAAGAAGAGTAGGGATTAACTAAGCCAAGAGGGTGCATTTGCACGTGTGTGTGTATTATTGAGTGGGGGAGCATTTAATGATCATGGAGAAGAGCAGAGCGAGAGGGATAAGGAGTAGCATGTACGGCAAAGACAGCAGCATGTGCAAAATGTCTAGAGGTGCAATGAGATGATGGCATGACGGGAGAACTCAAATAGCTCCTCTTGGCTGGTGCTGGGAGTGTAAGGGGCAAGTGTCGAGAGATGAGACAGGCAAGTCAGCAGGGGCCAGATCACGAAGGGCCTTGAATGCCAAGCTAAAGAGTTAGGAATGATGTTCAAAGATATTCACCAAGGATGCTTTGTTTACAAAGATACCATTTTGTTAATTATACATCACCAGGGACTAAAATGAAATGCATGAATATTAACATTTACATATGAATATTAACAATATTAACATTTAGTACTAATAGTAAAGATAGCCTTACTTTTCAGAACAAAAACTGGAGCACGTGACTAACAATGGCGTAGAATAATAGAAATTGTGATTGTCATGGAAAACGCAGAGCACATGTTTGATGTGTGTATTACCTGTGCTATATGCAACACACAAGGGCTCCTGAGTACAGAGCTGAGGACAGCATGTGCATCTCTTAAATAGTAGTTCCTGGTATTGTTGAGAATAAACATTGACATTGCTCTTATACATCAGAAAGAAAAGGTACTGCCAACTTTAGACAGGTGTTGCTATGTCCAACAAAATGCCCACTATGTGTAAAATACAGCACTAGACCCCATGAGGGGAGAACGGGAGAAAAATGTAAAACAAAAAAGACAGAAATCTTGTTTCTGCAGGGCTTTTCGGTGGAAGCATTTCCTTTTTGTTATAGTGAATTCAATTACTGGGTAACTTATCAGCATACAATGAATGGGGGTAAAAGCAATGCAGGTGTTCCATAGAAATGTACTGAATGAATAATACATATTAGTCAAAACAAGAATCAATTGCTTCGGTGCTAGAAATGTTTGGCACTATTAATCCAAATTGCCAAGCACCAGAACTTTGTTCTAAAATGCTTTGTGTGCTTTAACTCACTATCATTACCATGATATATGGGGTAAATACTATTATAATTCCAGTCTTAGAAAAGAGAAAAGTAACGCTCAGAGAGATGAAGTCATTTACCTCAGGTTACACAGCTAATAAAGGGTGGAACCAGGATCGTAAACCCAAAGAAGTTGGCTCCAGAGACTGTGGACTCTTGACCACTACATTATTGTAACAGACATTCCAGAAGGGGTTCTGCTTTAGGTTGAAAGTCAATACACAATGGAACAGCAAGCATGCAAAAGAAATGTAGAAATGCTAAAAATCTTTTATTAAAACATTAGGGCAGGGCTGTGTACACCAGACCCAGTGAGACCTGAGACTGGGTCTCTGCTCTGCTACTAATTCCCTGTGTAACCTTAGGCAAGTCAATTGCCCTCTCTGGACTTCAAGGTAAACCTGTAAAATGGGAAAAGAGGGGTATAAATTTGACACAGGTTTTGCCTGATAGTGTTAGAGCTGAAAGAAGCTTTAAAAATGCTTGTAGATGATTTCAAAAGAATTTTTGCTGCTCCAGATGTATCTCGCCCACCAAGTGTGAAGATCACATCCTCTCTTCAATTTGCAGAAGTACAGTGTATAGATTTGTATAATGGTGATCTCTAATAAGAAATGCAATCTATAAAGAGCAGAGGGTCCAACTCAGACCAGAAAGACCAAACCCATGTTGGTGAACTTTTAAAACAAGGCCCCACAGTTGGACCAGGAGTTAGGCCTGCACAAAGCAAAGCACAGAATTATTGGTCATAAACCCTGACACCAAGGGCCAAGATTGGCTGCTTCCATTTATGAGAACTTGAAGAATATTTATGGGTTTAGTAACCCTGGGTTCAAGGGTCAGGGGATCCCAGGCTGTCTCTCCAAAGGAAAGGTACCAGGCAATTCCCTTCCAAAAATTTGGATTGGCTATCTGCAAGTCCAGGGACAAGTGCTGAGCAGGGTGGAATCTAAAGGACCTGAAGGATGCCAGTTGCTTTGTGAATATTCCCAGTTAGAAAAGAACCCATTGTTAATTATTAGAGAAGCCAGAAATGGTTTCCTAGCTCGGCTGTATCAGGAGCTCAGGGCCCTCCATCCCTAACTGCTGTTCTGGAGGAAGTTTCTGCTATAGAAGAAAACTCTAGTTCCAACAAACAGAATACCAGCAAAGCAAAGACTTTGGAGGTAGACCTGCATATGAAACCCAGACCTGCCACTTACTAGTTGTGTGACTTGAGACAACCCTCTCTGAACCTCAATTTACTTTTCTGTATAATGGGGAGATAATAAAGCTTACCTGCCAGTGTTTTCAGAAAAATGAAATAAAGCTTCTTTTAGACGTATATGCATAACAAAATATTTACAAATAATGTCTGGGAGCTGCTTCAATATATTACAGATTGTAGGGAAATTTAGTGAGGACATAGATTAAACGAGATTGGCTGAATTGATAATTACTGAAACTGAGTGATGGGGAAATGGGGGTTCGTGATGCTGTTCTCTCTACTTTTTTGTAGAGAGTTGAATCTTCCTGTAATAAAATGTTTTAAATAATGAATAAGGTGAAGAGATTTAGCTCTGGATTTGGAACTAGGTTTGATTCTGAAGTATTGGGCAAGCTAATTAAGCTGTCCTCAGTCTCATCATATTCCTCTGTAAAATGTGGGGAGGAATTATTCCTGCCTCACAGGGTGGGTGTGAAGATTAAATGAGATGATGCATATAAATGCTTAGTGCACTGAGCTATAATACAATTTCAACAAAAATTAGCTGCTGCTGCTGTTGTTATTACATGACAGCCAAGAAGAGCACCTGACATGCAGTAGGTATCTAATAAAAAGTACAGATCATCATCATTACCATCAGCATCATAGTGAGTTGGATGCTTCACACCTGGTGGGAATGCACTGTTAAGCCGAGCTCCTTATCTGGTCAGGTTATGGGCAGATGCGGGCACTGAGGTCTCCTGGCTAAGTAAGAACTAGTTTCCCTTAGTGGAGTGGTGTTGTAATGCCTATGTCCAGCCCCTCAAGTTCAGAAATTTTCATCCAAGAATAGGACCAACTAAGTATCTTCAAGTTGAACTATCAAAACCTTCCTCCACAGAGCTTCTGTGAGCAGGAGACACTTGGAGATTCAAGAAGGCAGGCAGCTCCATCAGGGCGTTTCGTTCATGGGGGTAAGGTGGGGGGTGGTTAGAGCATGGCTTTTGGCCCTGGGAAAGGGATGCAACTGAGGACCACTTTCTTGATAAGCATTCTCTGCCCTTCCTCCTGGCTTCCTGCTTCACTGGCCCTAAGTCGACAGTAAAATGCTCAGTACAGATTTGTCAAATGCATGGGCTACAAGACGGAAATCAAGCTACCAGAAGCTGGACAAGAGGTCAGCAAGCTAGAGCTGGTTAAATAAATGCTTCCAGACTCAGGATCACTTGCTCCCAGAGCTTGGGGCTGGCCTAGCTACCAGGTGTGACATGGTGGCCCAAGCTATGACAATCAAGCAGGGAATGACAGTAGAGCTTCCAATGTAACCAAATGACCTGTTAGTCTCCACAACTCACAAAACTTCCACCAGCTTGAACTGTGTCTCTCTGGGGTTGGCTTCCTCTGCTCTGAATGGACATGTTTGGGGTAGAAAACTCTTACCTGCTCTACTTGCTTGCTCTAATTGGTTGCCACTTACTTTTGACTCACCAAGGCTTATTTGAGTTCATTAAAACTTTTTTAAGATGGCAATCAGCCTATTTAAGATTTTATATAGCCTGTTAGAGTCACTGACACATGATAAACTCCTATTCAAATTTATTTTGGAAAGTCCAAGACTGAGACAAGGAGTAAAGAACCATAGCTTGAAGCAAAGGTTCAAATGGGGTGGTATTCAAAGGTGACCCTGGAAAAAGGGTGGGGGTCAGATTGTGGAGAGCTTTGTGCCTTCAGCTGAGGAGTGTGGACTTCAATCTGCAGACAGTGGCGAGCCCCAATGCTTCCTGGGGAGGTCAGTGCTGTGATCAGACCTATGATTTGAATGGCTTCTCCAGTGACTTCTTCAACAGTGGCTCTCCAATTTACACGAGCACCTTAGATCACCTGGGATCTCACCGAAAAGGCTGTTTCACTTTTCACCCCAGAGATTCTGATTCAGAACATCTGCAACAGGGCCTAGGGAATCTGCATGTTTTAACAATCACATCAGGGAGGATGCTGAGGCCATGGGCCCATGGATTCAATTTTGAGAAACAGCTTTAGGAAGATGAGTCTGGTGGTCAAAAAAGAGGCTGAAGACAGGAGGATAGATAAGAAGACATCGTGGCCACCCAGGTGGGCAACATAGAAACAAGCCCCAGAGAGGCAGTGCTGGCAAATGGAAGCAACGACCACCCTGCTAAGGTCCCAGGAATTTGGGGAAAGCATGTTTTCAACTGCAATGGGCACTGGAGAGGGTTGGGAAACTTGACAACTGCTGATGCCTGTTAGCGCTTGTTAGGTCAGGCTCATTCTTGATAAATCCTATTCATCTTGACTAGTCAGTGAGTGCTGAGGCTCTTTACTTAAACTTCCTTCCTAGCTGTTCAGCTTTGTGAAGCCGGAATCTGCCTCTCGGACCAAATTTGTAAAGTCTTTGCCATGTGATCTCAAGAGCCATCATGGACACGTGATCCTACTCTAAGTAGTTTTAGGGATAGAAGATCTCCTTCAGGCCTGAGGGGAAAAAAACCACTCTTTTGTGTTTCAGATGAATCCAGGAAAAGGTTGGTTAGGATTAACTCCAGTTGGCTGGTTAGTTCCTATGAAGCTATGGTATAGCACTCTCTTTTAAGACTTCACAATTCCTCTCAGGTCCTCATAAGTCACATGAAATCCAGTAGAGCATTTTGAAGTCACAAAAACTGTTAAACTTTTCTTAGGCTCAGTTAGGCATCATTAAATCTTACCAACATTAGTCAAGTCACAAGATTGAACCAGGTGTCATGAGAATAGAATTTATACAACTCAATGTGATTTGATGAGGATTATTGAACCTTATCCTGTCCTTAAGGCAAGAAGACTGAAATTTAAAAACTAAAATGGGATAGATGCCAAGGTTTCTTTTCTTTTCTTTTTTAAGTGAAGTGAGCTACCTGAATTTACAAGGCCCTTGTATTGCCTTTCCTGAAGGCCCTTCGTGATTGCTAATCTGATAAACTAATATGTGCTAACTTTTAATAGGTGGCATATGTGCATTTTAATAGGGTCTTCTGGACATGCCACTTTCACCCAGAGTAGAGACTTGGAGTGTGGGAATCCCAAGTGCCAAGCCAGCCCTGTGAGGGAGGTGGGGAGACCTTGGGAGCCCTCTCAGGTCTCATCTACTCTGGCAATGTTGGGTAGAGAGGTGGGTGGGAAAGGAGGGGGGTCGGAAGTGAGTCATCCTTGGCTAAGTGTGATAAAGTAGGTCCCCAATCAACCAGGGGCGTCAGATAATGCACTTTTATTGCTGGAGAGAGAGTATCTGTGACTCACTTGGCATTTTATGGACTGGATTTTTCAGAATATTTCTGTCGCTGGTTACGTTCAAAGCTCAGAAGTAAACCTTAGGATAGGACTTTATACATTTATGTTTCACTTGAAATATATTTTATTTTTTTAGAAAAGTTGTTTTAAAATTAGTCACAACAGGACATATACTATTAATATTTTTTGCTTGTTTTCTTGCCAGTATTTTCAGTTCTTGATCTCCGAGTCAGTCTTTACCTCCTGAACACATGGGAAGTCAGTAGACATTCAGCCCTCATGCTAATAACAGTAATAATGATAATGACAATACTATCAAACACATATACAGTTTATTCCATGTCAGGCACTGTGCTAAGCTCTTTAAAATATTAACTCATTTAATCACCGTAAAAACCCTTTGAAGTTGTAGCTCTTATTTTCTCCATTTACAGGTGGGGAAACTGAGGCATGGAGAGGTTAGTGACTAAGGTCACAAAGCTAGGAAGTGGTGGATCTGGGATTCGAACCCAGGCAGCATGAGCCTAGAGTCTATACCCTCAACCTATAACATCGGCAGTAATCAGTTTGGAGAGTTAGGAAAAACCATCCTCTATATTCCCATTTTGGAGGGAAACCATGATACATCGTTGAGCTTTTCTTTTTTTAAAAAAGGAAATTGATTAACAATCAGAACAATATTTGATTAACAATGACAACAATATGGTTTCATCTTTTAAATAAATATTATATGTGTGTGTGCAGTTGTGCGTGAGAAGCGGGGGGAGAGAGAGATTGAACGTGAACGTGACAAGGAGGTCTGGAGGAAATCACAATTGCGGTAGTGGGAGTTGTATAGGTGATTTCACTTTTTACTTTACATACTTATGTATTGTTTTAATTTTTAGAAGCATGTGATCAAACACACACACACACACACACACACACACACACACATGCATACACCGAGGGACTGGTGGACGTCGAGTATCTAAGACTACTGAAGAACTAATTAAGCTTTTACCTATACTCACTGACACAGCATTTGGATTCCCTCAACCCTGAGAGAAAAGATCAGGTTCTCCCCTTCTCTCAGGCCTAAAGCAGTGACGCTCACATAGTAGGTGCTCAGCAAATGTTGTGTGTTATTGGGAAGTATGTCATTTGAATGATACCCCTCTAGTCTCTCAGGCTCTGGGGTCATTATAAACTCCGCCAAGTTTTCAATATTTAGGAAATTTTGATTGGCTCTCTAGTTCTGGGGTTGACCAGCTTTTTCTCTAAAGGGCAAGAAAATACTATTTTGGGTTTTTCAGGCCATAAAATCTCTGTTGCAACTACTCCTGATGCAGTTGCATGAGAGCAACCAGAGAAAATAGGCAAAGAAATGGGCATGCTGTGTTCCAATAACATTGTATTTACAAAAGAAGGCCAAGGGCTGCATTTGGCCCCAGGGCAGTAGTTTTTGGACTCCTGCTCCAGCTGCTCAGAACAGTGCCATCTGCACTGAGAAATAGCTAATTGGCTTTGTTTTCAGGATAGATTTTTCCTGAAGTTCTGAGGGCTTTGCCCATTTGTGAAGGTCTGAGTGAACATTGGAATTTTCGAGGTGTTGATCTAATTCCTTTGACAATTAAAACTGTCAGGTTACCTCATTCTTGCCATGTGAGAGATTAGAACTGCCTTATTCCACTGTCCCAGTGGGTTATGTGGGGAGTCAGCATACACTGTTTCTCGTTAGCATTTTCCACAAAACACTCAGTTCTGTTTGTTTAGTTTAATAGTGAAGACAAGAGAGCAGGAACTCCTGGCCCACTGCTGATGGCTACTTGCCCTGGATGAATACCCTAGTTGCTCCCTTCCCAACTTTCAAGTGTGAGGAACAGTGTTTTGAGGATAATGCAAGAAAGCTGTGTGTTGCACATCACCGACCTGGACTATTCTGTGGTACTCTTCTGTGTCTCAGGCCCAGAGAGTGTTTTTTTTTTCAGCATCCCCCCGCCCCGCCCAGCCACCTTGCATGGAGGAAAACCATCCCTCCAAGTGTGACAGCTTTTTTAGACTCCACCCCGCTAAAGGTACCCCTGCTTGTACTTGGTTATAACTCTTATTGAAAATTCTAATTAAGTCCTTAGGAACTGAGACAATCAGTTATTTCTTCCTTCTAGCTCCTCTCTGGGCTACCTCAATAGCCCATTTCCTTAGCAGGTCTCCTGCCTTTGCTCCACTTCAGGGAGAGCACCCTGCTCTCCTTATGGGAAAGGAAACCAACCTTTATTTCCTAAATATTTCAGGTTCTTGGCTTCCATGGTCCTGTTCACAGTTCTTCCCAAGGAGCCATGGGATCTTTACACAATCAGACTTTTGGCCACCCAATTATTGCTCAATAAACAGCTGATGGGCAAAACCTAAGTATAAATAGTTTACAGGCTGAGGATAGTTAACATCCTCCCCCCCAAATTTGTAGGTTTCTTCCCCCTAATCCCTTGGAACTGATATCTGAAGTCTGTTTGGCAAGGCAAGGAAAACTCATCCCCACCCATAACTACAAGAGTTGCTTTGGAAAGAATGTGTACATTTTGTGTTCTTGACTTTAAAAGCCAGTACACTAATGCTTACCTTTAACCTCTACCCAGTGAGGGGGGAATAAAGAGTGCTATTTTTCCTTTCTACATGCTCTTCAATACGAAAGTATATATTTTCATAACTTTTAAATTAAAATATATGCACATTTCATTTGCATAGCAAACCTGTGTTTCATAGACAACTTTGTTTTACTTAAAACATGGACCCCCAGGAGCAACCACCCCAAATTACGGGCATTTTAGTGAGGGGGATTGGAATGAGCCATCTCATTTTCATACCTGGCTGCCAAGAGGAAAAAATGAAACGGCTTGTAAGAAGAGAATTCTGTTCTGGTTGGTGACGTCACAATGTCTAGTGGCTAAAAACCTTGAAATTATGAAATCACTCAAAGCCTGTAATTTAAACTTTATTTCATATCTATTGTTAAATTACACAAAATCAGTGAATGGTTTGTAAAGCTACGCCATTGGACAGATGTTTACAGATGAAATCATGAGATTTACATTATGATGACAAAAATGTGTATTTATAACATCCCCTATATACAATCATCAGTATAGACAGAGAAAATGCACTTAATCTTTGCAAACCATGCACACCACAGCAATAACACAAAATTTTTTTTCTGTAACAAGCTTTTCCACTGGCTCGGGCTTCATCCTGCTTTCCAACAGTATCTATCAGTTTTAAGAGCAAACGTTTTCAATTAAAACTAAACAAAATTGAAATACCATAGTGATCTACAGACTATTTTAAAAACACAATGTACACAAAATAGTTTTACTCTAAAACACTTTGACTTCAAGGTGTGTTTTTTAAAAAAATTCCTTTTAGTTTTTTAGATCTCAGACTTCCCAGGCCTGCAATACTGTCAAACAAAACAAAAGCTAGAAATAGTGATACAAGCTCAGAGTCAAGAAAATCCATTTTAAACCCAAATACTCAGCTTCTTATTCTGCGTGTAGCCATATTATTACAGATGAAACTAGATTATACACAGGAGCAGATTGTACAAGACGTGACTTTATGGTCACGCTTCTAAGCATGTCCCTCCTGAAAACATAAATGTCACTTCCAGTCACCTTGTTTGATTTGTAGCCAAGAGGTTAGTGTAAGTCCTTACAAAAGTGTAGCAAAATCCATAAAATGAAAACTGCCCAGAATCATGATGCTTGACATAGTGGGTTACATACTTCTTTATACCTTGCTCAATTCATAATTGACACCATAAAAATGTTTTTGCATAGACTTACACTACCAAATCACTCTCCTTAACTCACACGTTCCTGATACCTAACCTCACTGCAGAACACTCTTTACTTTTGTTCTTTGCTAAACAAAAACCTGATAGAAGGGTTTACCCAAAGTATCAAGGTGCAGCTTTTGGCATTACTGAATAACTCTGGCTACCCCAGTGCTTTTTCTACCATTTTTGGCTCTTGTAATTGTCTACAAATCTGTCAACATGAAAAAGAACTAATGGGCTAGAAATAGCTAGCCCAACTGGAAACATTACAATAAAGATGTACAAAAAGTAAATAACAGTTCACATTTCAGGTTCAGTTCTATCTGATCAAGAACAACTTCAGCGATATTTTTAGACACATTATCCTGTTCAAGAGTTTCTTGATAAGGACCTCACTACACAAACATTGATAAGACAATTCTATAGAAATAAAGTCCTGACCTTAATCCAGGATTATACACCACAATAAATTCAGCAACACACCATTTAAATGATGAAGAAAGATTCTATACACGGGATAGTTTGGAATGAGCACAATTTGGAGAAGCCTTAAAATGAATGAGAAGCAGCGCCAAAAAGATTCCAGAATTGTTGAAATTACAGTGCCCTGAAAGCGTCTGGAGATTAGATCTTTATATTGGTGTTCCATTTGGAAAAAAAGTGTTTTGTTTAATATGAGATACACCCTGTTTAAAACCTTTAAACAGTAAAAGTTAGAAAAGGTTTAAAATTTTAAACATCTCTTAAATAATAAGCTATCAGTCCTGTTCTTGAAAAGCCAATATTTTTACATAAAACTACCCGTGTTTGGGAGAGAAATTTTTCATTTTTACAGTTTGGTAAAATTTATTATCAGTTGCTATTCTATTTAAATAGATTCCTTGTTAAAGTCAGAAGAAAATAAAAGGTTTTGTGTTTCATTTTAGCCATTTTATGTTTATACTTATGCTTACCCCTGGGAAAAAAAAATGTTTACTTCCAAGATTGGGTCTTAGTGCATCATGAATAATTTAAAGTCCATTTCTTAGCCATAAGTTAAATGGTCACATTTTCTGTTTTCATTTTGTCTCCATAACTAATTTGAGAACTTCTTAAAATATCTAAACAGCAATTTCTGGTGAGTCTGGTTTGGCTTTTGGATTTCATAAATAGTCCAACCAAAAAAAAAAAAAAGACAATTTAATTACATATTGAGATTTGTTTTACCCACGCACAGTATAACATTTAATTGAAAGGCGATGTAAAGGCAACATCTAAACTTTTTTTGAACTTCCAGAATTAAGGAAGCAGGATGTGTTTGGACACTTTCATCTTTTAAGATATGCCATCTCTTCAGTGGCGCTTTGGGAGAAGTGTGCACAAGCCTTGCTGAGCTGTTTAACGCCATTTCTCTACACTGCCTAGGTAGTCATTGGTGCCGTTGGTGGTGCTGCCATCGCTCTGCTCTTGGCCTGGGTTCTGCTTCTGGCTTTCCTGGTTCTCCCTCTGGCTCGAACTCTGAGTCAGATTCTGAGTCAGATTCTGAGTCAGATTCTGATTTGCATTCAGATTTGGGTTCTGACTCGGATTCTGACTCGGATTCTGGCCCTGGCCCTGCCCCTGGCTCTGGAAATGGGTCTGAAGGAACCTTCCCTTCAGAAATTTCCGTTGTTCCTGACGCTTCCGCCTGGCCTCCTGATGCTCTTTCTGCCTCATAAACTGATACCTTTGCAAAAAGAGGTCTTTTGCGTAGCTGTACAATTCCATATCCAGAAAATTCAGTCCCTCAATACGCTTTTGGATTTCCTCATTGATCTCTACGCTAGAGGCCCTAGTGGTGTTATACTGGGTAAACGGCGAAATAAAGTTCATGTTGAAGGTTTTCTCAAACAGATATTGGGTCTTCCGCTGAAACTCAGTGAGGCCGAAGAACGCCATGTGCTTCAGATTCGATTTGGCACTTTCCAAAAGGACCTTATTTCTTTGCTTTTCGGGCATGACAGAGAGGTTGTAGCAGCCTACCAGGGTCAGGTCAGAGAGCATGCGCACCTGGCGGTTGTTGGCTAGATTATAGGGACAGTCCATGAACTCTTTGAGGGGGCAGCCAGACCAGTCATCACCAGTGTAGCAGCTGGGCAGCTCTTCGGAAGTTGGGGGCCTTCCATCGCAGACATGCAGGGATGCTTTCCATGTTGCTCCTCTCTGGACATGCCTCCACTCGCTCAAATACCGGGACACTGGGTCTCGGAGAATGGTGATGTAGTGGAAATTCCTACGGACAAAGCACAAAAACCAACAGTCAAAAAACTTGGGTGACATAAGTGGAGTCAGGGAGGTACATGGCATATGTGATGTTCACTGGCCAGTAAGGAAGGCAAAGTGGGAATGACAGAGATCTGATGGCACTTGTCCTGTGACCTGTGCTGTGGTCCCCTCCCTCAGTCCCACTAGCCTGGACACATAGCTAATTTTCTCACCCAGTTTGCTGATACTGCACCTAAGGCAAGTATGAAAAGGTTAGACTCAAGACATCAACGTTGTTTCATACTCTCCACCCCTGAACCCTTTACTGATCATGAAATGGAGACTCAGGGGGAGCAAATGTTTTGTTGAAGTGAAATGGAGTTGGTAAGTGAGCTCAAATTCTAATCTTTCTTATTAAATATGCACAAGCATTTTTTCCAATATCCAGTATAATCTGGATATCTTATGAAAAAAAACAAAACCTCATTGAAAGAGTGTTTGCTATGATGCTCTTGATTCTGGCTGTTGTCACAATATGGCTCATACGTTGTAAAAGTGGAATGTAGAGACAGGCAGAGCAGCCCGGAGCCTCCAGAAATAAACATTGTGGTTAGTCACTGACTGAAATAGACATGGTAGCTGCCAATGGAAAATATGGAAGCTGCCACGTTGGTTTCAGCCTTTGCTTACATGATAATATTCCCAGGATAGGAAAGTTAACTCTATCAGCTCCAAAATGGCCCATTTCTTTACCTACTGAAAGGACACGTGGATGTCAGCAAGTGTGGAGGCTTTGCTGTATGGCTATCTTCTCTTTAGAGCTTCAAACAGATGAAGTTCTTCGCTCAAATAGCAGACTAACAAACATTTAAACCACATGCTGACACACACCCATACACAGTGGACACATGCACACACACCACACTCCAGAAACATCAAGGTCTATGATGAGATCAGGCATACTGAAGGAGAGAAACAGCCCTGGAATTGTGCTTTTCACGAGAAATGAGTTTTCACTCAGGTACAGTGGATGAAGGATGAGGTCACGGAGGGCATATTGTGGATGGAAAACAACAATAAACATTGAATATTAGCATTCAGTTTTTAAAGGAAACTTGGAGAAAGGCTTGCCACTTTTCTGAAGTATTCATTTCCATCTGAGGCAGCGGTGGTTCTCTATACACGCACGAGGAGCCAAAAAGGGAACCCACTAAGCCACCTACTTGACTGAATGTTGGCTGATGTTTTTGGAGGAAACGTGTCTCCCAATTCTTGGGCATCCAGCAACTCAGGCATCCTGAGATCTATACTCTATGCCTCTATCCTGGTGTTTCCTCTGCCTGGCATGATCTTCCTTCTTTGACTGGAAAATTCTACCCATCCTTCAAGTTCCAGCTCAAGTACCATCTCACTTTTGAGAAAATTTACCTTACCCCTTGCTGCCCATCATTACTTCTTCCTTTGTGTGGCCATAGCACTTTCATACTTAGTCTTTGTTAAAACACTTGTGATACTGAATCACAATGGCTTGTTTATAATTCCACTTAAACTCTGTTTTCCAGGACAGGGGCTCCATCCTATTCTCCTATATAATCCTCATCCCATCCATTCCAGCTTTGTCCTTGGCCTTTATACCTGGCAAAAAGCAGAATCTCAGTAACTCCTTTCACTGCTTATTTCATGAACTATTCTGGGGAAGAGGAAGGAAGCTGGGGACATGCCTCATATAAAAAGTCTGGATAATCTTCCAAATGCCTTGTAAAAATCACAGAAAGGGTTTCTTTTCCTTTAAAAAAAAAACCTTACATGTTTTTCTGAAATAAACACGCACTGGGCACAGGAAAAGCATCTTCTCTTATCTCACTACTTTTCCTAGGACCTGACCTTGTTGGTGCCACTAAAATTCATCTCTGTAAGGAGCCACTGCTAGAGTAGCACCTTTCGTTCCCCAGTAGCCTTTACAAACAAAGATGACTACTATACCCGTAGGCTCCCTCCTTCCACTTCTAGTTTTAGTATTCATTCATTCATTCAGTACATATTTATCAAGCCTTTATGCTAGCCCTGAGGCAACAGTTTAGTGGCAATTAGTCTGATTATTTGGAAGAAAAGAAATTTATTAGGTCCAGTGACACATTTGGATTAACCTTTCAACCAGCTTTTCCAGGCATGCATTGTAATGGGGGCTGCTGGGTGTTCCAAACCCCCATAATGGAGTCACCTTCATGCTTAGCTGACAGTTGTCCTGCCCTGATTTATTTTATTGGCTTAAGCCTACAGTGACATCTTCTGGTAAATCTTAAGAGTGCACCACAGTGCAAGTCTGAGGCTCTCCTTCCTAAACACTTGTCCTTGCCTTTCAGAGCAAATAGATCCCAACCACCAGGGTTAGTGTCCGAATCAATGTTATGTAAGCACCACCCTCACATGGAGAGAGAGAGAAGGCAACACAGAGAGTTAGAGACAGACATTCAGAGAGTCTCTCACGTTATGGATGTGTGGATCAGAAGGTTGCTCAGTGCCCATATGAGATAAGTACAGCCCAGTGTGGGCAGTCTGTCTCTACACTGTAGGGTTATCACTATGGCAGAGAAATTAGAGGGGCCTGCACACACATGCACATAACTTCCCTGGTGATAACAGCTGCCTAGACTCAGATGGCAATATCTCTGGAGATTCAATGAGTGTAAAAAGCCCCCTTGTTCCTGGGAAAATAGTCTTGGGAGCCCCGATTGCCTCAACTGGAAGCACTTGCTGCTGCTTGGAAGTATGATCCAATGGGTGAAAAGAAAGATCTATTGAAGGGTAGGTCTCCAGTGTTCAGGGGCCTCCCGATTGCACGGTGTGTTGGAGGTGGGAAGGTAGGTAAGGCTAACACCTCAGAGGTTTTGTTGGATAAAGAATCTAGGTTGCTCATTATTCTGAGGGAAGAGCATTTAGGGCAATATCAGAGAAGCAGTCTTCCCAACCAGGAGCAACTGAGGATGTGAAAGCCCAACATGATGGGGATGTGGCTGGGGAGGCAACCAGACACGAAAGTATGGACGGTACTCTTCCAGTGGGCAGGTCAGGCCAGGTCAGTTCAAGACTTGCTTAATGCCAAATGCATGCCTGGCACTGAGACAGGCACTGGAGATCCAGCCAGGGATAAGACACGGGAACCTAAGGAAAGTATTTCAATATAACATGGTATTAACAACTGGAGCAAGTACAAGGTGCAACGAATGTACCTTGCTGCGATTTTTAGCCTGGTCTAAAGTAGGGTAAGAGTTTCTGTAGCTTTATTTTGAAAACCAAGCAAGAATTAGATGAGGCAAGGAGAGAGGAAAGGAGGATGAAACAGAAGGACCAGCATGAGCAAAGGCACAGGGGCATAAACCAGCCTGTTGCGTGAGAGAAAAGCACGTTAAAAAATCTTATGGGGGCCGAGCGCGGTGGCTCATGCCTGTAAAACTAGCACTCTGGGAGGCCAAGGCGGGAGGATTGCTTGAGGCCAGGAGTTTGAGACCAGCCTGAGCAAGAGCGAGACCCCATCTCTACAAATAATAGAAAAACTAGCCAGGCGTGGTGGTGCGCGCCTGTAGTCCTAGCTACTCCGGAGGCTGAGGCAGGAGGATCGCTTGAGCCCAGGAGTTTGAGGTTGCAGTGAGCTACGATGACACCACTGCACTCTAGCCTGGGCAACAGAGTGAGATGCTGTTTCAAAAAAAAAAAAATCTTATGGAGAGTTAAGGAGTAGTGGCAGGAACTGAAGATGGAACAGTAGCCAGGGACCTGGTTGTAAAAGGCCTCTGATTCCATGTTAAAGAATTCAGCCTCAATACTATAGGCAACAGAGAGGCCTTTGAAGGGGAAGGGTTTTAAGCAGGGGAATGACATGACGAGATCCATGCTTTAGAAAGGTCATTGTGTATGGTGTATGGAGATGAAATTAGGGAAATTAGTTAAAAGGCTACTGCAGAAGACAAGGCAAAGGAGAAGGAGGGGCTGACTAGAGAAATATTTAGCAGGTGGAAGTGACAAAAGGAACGCAGGGCAAAGGGAGGAGGAGGAGTTCGGGATGCCTCCCAGGTCTCTGGAGGAAGGTTTGAGGTGCCTGTGGGACATCCCAGTAGAGAGTAGGATGGACAGATCTAGCACTCAGAGAACAATGTGGCTGAAGACAAAGATATGGAGTGGTCAGTAGACCATGATGCTCTACTTAGAGATCTGTTTTTAATTCCACTTGTGGGGCTTCAGATATTTGAAGACCACATTTACATACCCTGAGGCTTCTCTTCTTTATGCTGAAAATGGTTTTCAACTATTCTCTATACTGCTTCAAGGTCCCTCGTTATCCTGCTGTTTGCCTCCGCACTGTATTCCACTCTATTGGAACACAGCCCTCCAGGCACGATCTGACAGGTAACAAGAAGGGACAATCAATCACCTTCCTCATTCTTGACACCATTTCTCTTAAAGTGGCCTCAGATCACATGGACCATTTTGGCAGCCATGATATACCACGGACACACAGTGAGCTAATTTGTTTCATTCTTTCACATATATGCCATTTTGAAACCCAATCTATATTGTCCTGGACTGATGCAGTTTATTTGCGGCCTTGTTAAATTTCTTCTTGTTAGAATAAGTGTAAGCCTGTCAAAACACATCTGGGTTCGGATTGTATTCCCCAGTATCTTCACCACACCTTCACGTTCCAGCCGGCAATGCCTATGTCAGGCATTGATCAAAACACAACAAGATGAAGGTGACAGCAAGTCTGTGGCGTTGCTCGAAATCTCCCTTCAGGTTGACATAAAACTGAAGGGTGCTGCCGAATGGACTGATTTAATTTTAAATGAGTGAGGCAAGCTCAGCCCCAGGAAAATCATACTCAGCCTGTTTCAGTTAGTAGTAATTGGACAGGACTATCTTGTGACCAAATGTGTCACTTAATTAAAATGACCAGGTGTCACATTTTAAAATTGGAGTCATAACTCCCCATAGGTTACTTGGCTTAATTTAAGGACTGTTGTAGGCCCATGGTGCTCTTACAAGCACAACACAGTTAAAGGTTTGCCACCTTCTACTGCAGGACGGTTCTCCAGGTGGCCTTGGACCGGACCAGCTCTTCCCTCTTTCTTGCTTGTAGTTCTTGAGAATATCTATAGAATGTGTTGGGAGTGCAACACCCTGAGATAGGGAGGAACTGCCTGAAACAGCCCACGCTTTGTTCCTCTCTCCACTGGAAGCGGGACGTCCCTCAAAGCTTTGCCCAGTGAGTCACATGGCCCCTGAGGTATACAACCCAGGACAGGCTGTCTTTTGGTGTCCCTCAGCTGTGATGCAAGTGAGGCATACATAGTCAAGACGCCACCCATCCCAGCCAGCTTTCTTGAGTCTTGGGAAACTGGCTCCCAATAAAACCTAGGCTTATTTTGTCCCTCGCTGCTATCTGGAAATAATAAATCCGCTTCATGTAACTTGCTGCTTATGAGTGTGTTCTGTCTCACCAGACTCAGACACAACCAGCGCCCACTGAACCTGCTTTGCACCTCCAAGTCTAGCCCACTTTGTCCTGTCATTGATAAGCAATTATGGAAATGATAGCAACCAATGAAAGAGTTGTCCAAGCCAGAAACCTAGGGGCCATCCTTGACTCCTCTGTCTCTCACTACCAACAGCTAAACATTCCCTTAAGTCCTGCAGATTCTAGTTCTTACTAGCTCTTCAATCGATCCTTGCCACAGCTGCTTGGGGGCAGGCCCTCATCACTTCTCTACTGGATCACTGCAGCAGCATCCTGGCCCACCTCTGAGCCTCAAGTCCCACACCACTTCCACACCCCAAGATGGCATACATCTGACCTGTCATTCCCTAGTTAAGTCCTCTTAGTGGCTCCCTATCAATTATGACATGAAATCCAAGCTCCTCCACATGCTAGACACAGCCTTGTGGGACCCAGAAACCACCTTTCTTTCCGTCCAGCCTTATTTCGAGTGAGCTGTCTCTACACAAGTCTTTTTCAACTGTGAGTGATCCATCCCCCACCCTGCCTCCAACTCTGGGCCATTTGGCAATATCTGTAGACATTTTGGTTGTCACTGCTGGCGGGGACGGGGGGAGTTGCTACTGGCATCTAGCGGGTCAAATCCAGGGATACTGCTAAACATTCGACCACACACAGCCCACCCCAACAAAGAATTATCCAGCCCCAAATGCCAATGATGTCAAGGTCGAGAAATCCTGCTCTATGCCCTAATTTTCTAAATTGGTCCCAACGCAATGACCCTACAGGCCCCTTGCCTTTGTATATGGAATGCCCACTCTTTTGAATGGCTTCTGTCTGTTATTTGTAGGTTACCTGGCAAACTCCTTCAAAACTCAACTCAAAGATTGTCTCTTCAATGAAACCTTCTTTGACCTCCCTGGGCAGAGTTAAAGAACCTCTTCTCAGCTCCAGCTGCCCTGGAATTCTCCCACTGTAACATTTATCACACTGTGTGATGACGGTCAAGTGATTTTTCTGCCTCCCTCACTGGACTATGAACTCTGGGAGGGAAAGGACCATGTATCATTTATCAATATAAGCTCCTCAGGGCCTGGCACAATATTTGACATAAAGTAAGTGATTAATAAAAGATTGTTCAATGAATTTCTGCAGTGGAAGCAGCAGAGCTTAGGATAAGCTAATAGGAAGATGCTTATCTTATTCTTTGATAAGGAAAAGCCACTAGATGTCACTATGAAATAACAGATATACCATTTTATACCTGTGATAGAGCAGCTTAAGGAGATCTAACTATGACGGAGATTTAGTTATATTTAGATGTTGTCTCTGACTTTTTGTGCAGTAGCCCAGTTTAAAAGAAGGCTGGAAAGTTTAAGGATATTAAAAATAAGTAAATGGTTAAAAACAAGCACCATATTTTTTTATTCTTATTTTAATTGACTCTTCTGAAATAAGTGGCCAAGTTCTAAGTCATAGAATCCTAGACTTGTCAGAGCAAGAAGAAACCTTTGAGATAGCAAATTATCTAGATCAAACCCTTCACTTTAAAGGTAGGAAAATTAAGGCCCAAAGAGAGAGGCAAGGACTTGTTCACAAGTCACAAGTTGCCAGTAGCCCTTTAGAATCAATCTAACTGTAAGGAATATTCCAGGGCTGAAAGCCTATATTTTTATTATAGTGGACCCTATCTTTGTGTCTGTTAATTACCTAGGATGGCACACTCAACCAGGCCTGGAAGAACTCACCAACCGTCATGAAGGGAAAACATTTGGCTGCTTAGAGAGGGTACTTTCTTACACCAACTGCCACAGCCAGGAGCTGGGGGTGCTTTGCGCCTGGCACTTATACGTTAACTCTCAACAACCCTATGAATCATATATGGTTATTCCCATTTCGAGGATGAAGAAATTGAGACTCAGAGAGATATGATTTGACCCAAGGTCACACCTCAAGTTAAGCATTGGTGTTCAGATTAGATCCTACTCTCCCTGACTCCACAAACCGTATTCTTCCCATCCCAGTGCTACGGCATGAACCCGGGACTTCCAGCTGTATGAACACACGAAAAAAGTGGTTCTCAAATTGTGGCCCCAGACCAGCAGCATCAGCATCATTTAGGAACTTGAAAATGCACATTCTTGGGTCTACTTACTGAATCAGAAACTCAGGGGTTGGCGTTTGGAAATCTGCATTTTAATAAGCCTTCCCAGAAATTCTGACACACATACCACACTTGAGTTTGAGAACCACCGTCCTAGGCATGTGGCTTCAGAGACCAGAAATCTCTCAGAGATCCCAGGAGGCCAGGGTGTGGGCAAGCCAAGGGAGCCCCCAAGTGCAAGCAAGCCCTAGCTCCTCCCTGTACTCCTTGGAGAAACGAGATGTGCATTTCTGTCAAGGGCAAGTCCAGGTCACTTTGCCTGAGCAAAGTTCTGAGGATCATGCTGTAAACCTTTACTTTCCTTTGAGGCTACTGGTTCACCAAAGGCCAGGATAAGGTTTTCCTTGCACTACTCAAAGGGGAAATGAATATCAAAGCCATTTTTTTAATGGAAGAAGGCCAGAAAACCCGTAGCATTTAAGGTCATAGGAGTGATCAATAAAAAGGTAATTTAAGAAAGGAAACAAATTCTTAGCCCAAATCAATAGGAGTGAACATTTTATTATACCTGTAGCTTAGTTTTGTATTTTTTTTGAAGTTCAGCCTTTGCACATCTTGTTCTTGGAGTAATGATAAGTGGTAGAAAAATAAGAAGTGTGCTTTGGTGGTCCTCCATAAACTCTGCAGGCAGTAGGGCTGTATACGACGTTGAGTCATTAATGCTGAAGGACTGGTCTCCTTCCTCAGCTAATGATGTCTAAACCAACTGCATGGATGCTCCCATTGCATGTAAATGACTCACTCAAAGCAAGGAGGATGACTTTCAGATCAAACAACATTAATATGTGAGCACAGACTAAATAAAAGTGTAGTAAATTGAATCAAAGGCAAATATACCTCCGACGGGACTGGATCCCTCAAGCCCTGGAGTTGCAATTTTCACTGATTTTCTTGTGTGGCTAGTATAATGGCAGTCCCCAAAGAGGAGTTCCATAAATGCTGTTATCAGCAGTGGCAGCAGCCTCATAAAAGAAGTGTGAGGCTTCACGAGGGGACTACTTTGAAGCGGGTGGACACTCGTTTAGATGTGTTGATTTTGGTACATTTGTCACAACAGTCTTGTGGCTTAGTAGTCATGAGTGAGCCGTCACATTCGAAGACAGTGGGTTACATAGACACCCCATGATTTCATTTGATTGATTGTCTTCACAACACTGGAAAGGCCTAAATGATCTAGAAGCTGAACTGCTTCTTTTTCTCTTTAAGTTAATGCTGTGGGCTCATAACTTAGCCAGACTTCCTGGGCAACCCACCAGGTGGAAAGCAAGGTCAATCCTTGAGGGCCCAGTGATCTATGAAACAACCAAGACTTTCACTGGTCTTTTCAAGGGATTGACTTGACTCCTTAGCAGGGCATAACCATTCCAGGTTGCGCAGTTGCTGGACGCAAAACGGAAGAGGCTGAAGGTCTCACGCCCACCAAACATGCTATTCAGTTCTCCCTGCAGGGGTTTTCTGCCATTCTTCACACCTCACTCAAAGGAACAGTTCTGTGTATATGAAGTAACTTAATTAATTGATTTTCCCCCCTCTGATTAACTGAAAGTAAACCCATCTGTGTGTATTGTAGGGAACACTCAATGGAGCACAAAAGGGCTTTTGTTAAACAGAAGGATGTTTTTCTATGCCATTCTTTTTCTCTTTCTTCTACAAAACAGGCATATGTTTTTTTTTTCCTTTGTTGAAAAGAAAGAAGATTTCTAATGTCTGTAAATTCAAATTCAAGGTGGAATTATTCACATAACCAGTCCTGGCGATATTTACTTCTTTTTAAAAGAAACTGCTCTCCTCTTTCCCAAAGCCCAGTAGGTTCCAAAGTACATAAATCTTTGGGCCCTTGCAAACAGTGAATAATCTGAATTCTTTAACAAGATGTGAAATTCCAAGCTTTATGACCCATAGTCACCAGCCTTTACCCAGAATCCACTCAATTGCTTGGCATCATGAAAAGTTTGGTAGCTTACACTGCCCCTCCCCAGAATTTTCGCATTCTAAAATTATTTTGTGAGTCTCGGTTCATTAACACTCAATGTGTTTTGGAGTTGGAAAGAACTTTTAGAGAAAAATCGCTTCGGTGTGCAGATGAGGTAGCTGGGGCCCCATGAAGGGATATATAGTCTGCCCAAGTCACATGGAGACCAGTTGTGCCACTAATTAACAAACTCAGGCTTCCTGACTTCCCTTCTAGGAACTCCTCCCCAATATAGAACTTTGCAGCTTACTGAATGTGTCTGTTTGACATCGCCTGTCCAACTGCCATCCCCTGAGGGTTGGCATCTGGGGCAGCCAGCAATAGGGGTTGCTTCTCTTCCTTCTCCCAACTCTGAAACAAGAGTAGGCAGAGGTAAGGAAGAGTAAGCTCCAAACCCCAGTGGATAGGAGGAGGCCTGGGAAATTTCTAAGTGACCCCACTGGGACCACTATGGTTTGCTCTTTGGATAAACATTCCTAGTGCCTCTTGTCCTGGGAATCCATTGCTCCTGTCCTGCCTTTTCACTGACCTGTACATCTAAAATAAAACATGATGCGTTCTAGGTCTCAACTAAAATGTAATGAAACTGGCACCTTTGTGGCATTCAATTCAGGAATGGGCATGCACAAGAAGCAGACATAGTGTCCTTTTAGCCCTTGAGGTAAAGGGCTTGGCCTTGGGTTGCAAGACAAATGCTCAATCAATCCATGATTAATGTATCAACTCTGGGGGACCTAGAAGTTGCCATAATTAGAACTGTAGGCATAGTGAGGAAGCCATATGTACATGGGCGCCTGCTTTCAAAGAGCTTAGAATTTAATTGGGGAGATAGGACCACAATTCAGTGAGGGGAGGAGATCAAGGTAGAATATAGTTAAGTGCTAATTGTGTCACAGAGTAAGTGCAAAATGAGTCAAAGAGGAGAGAGTTTACTGTGTGCTATGCTCATCAAGGAAGGCTTCACGGAAGACGAGGAGGAATTTGACCAGACCGTAAAGGATAGAAAGGATTTGACTAGGTGTGTGTATAGTGGTGGAATTGAGAAGTGCTTTAAGTGTTTTCAAACGTACTAAGATTTCTAAGACTCAGAGGAAGATAAAATATCTCATTAATTAATTATTATTTATGCTGATTACATGTTGAAATAATATTTTGATTATTTGGGGTAAAATAAAATATATTATTAAAATTAATTTCATCTGTATCTTCATTTTTTTGATGTGGATACTAGAAAAGGTAAAATTACAGCTATGGTTTGCATTGCAATTCTACTTGACAATGCTGTTCTGAAGTCAGACTGCCTGGGTTCAAATTCCAGCTCTAGTAGTGACTAGCCATGTGCCATCATGGGCAAATAACCTCTCTGTGCTTCTGTTTTTTTCATTTACAATGTGAGAAAAATCACAGGGTGTTTATGAGGATAAAATGAGGCATTATATATAAAGTTCTTATAACTGCGCTTGGAATGTAACACTCAATAAATGTTACTATTATTATTCTTTTTGTTCCTTTTGTTATTAAACAGATAAAGATATTTGGCTAAAAGGTGTTATTCAGCCTTCCTAGAATCACAGAGCTCGTTAATGACGGTCTGTGAGGTCTGTGTAACTCCTGAGCCCAAACTCTTGTCCACTGCCCTGGCTGATGCCCTATCTGGTCTTTGCATCCTCGCTGTCAGGTGTGTCTGAGTCTCCAGCTTGTGTGCTTGCCCACTGGGTTGTCCATCCTCACTTGGGCCTGATCAGCGCCTCAGGAGCCACAGGCCAGTAACACAACGGGCCTGACTGGAGCAGGAAATTTGAAGTAGGAGGTAGTTGGATGTGCTGGGATGTGAAATGAGGAGGCCACTTCTGTGGCTTTTGTGGGCCCCTTACAGAACCTTACGGATGGGATCTGAGCACTTCAGAATCGAGGGGCCTGGGGGTGGAGGTGCGGCTAGTGACCGCGGCTAGTGACATTTTAGCCCAAGCTTCCCATTCCACAGATGCCAAAACCGGATAGCCAGCTCCCTTGCCATCTCCAGATTGTGAGAAATCCAGACACACATAGAATCATTTCTTTAGAGACCTCCACAGAGACAAGGAATCAAGTAACAAGCGTTTTTCACATGGTAGGCAGTCAATAAATATTATTTAAGGCAATTTTGAGCTGGCTGTAGCCAGTCCCGCTCGCTCACCTGGCCCGCTGTACATATGCTGTCTGGGAGGCAGGCAACTTGAGTGTGCTTTGGAGAAATCGTTAGAGGAAACCTAGTCAGGAAAAATGCCCGCTCTCGGCATTGTGCTATTTTCCAGAACAGCACAGGGGAAAAGTTTTCCCCTAAATGAAGGCTGCCCCTTCTTGAGCCCTGGGTTGGTTTTAATGAACTCTAATATTGTTTTAAGGTGCTGAGAGAGATGAAGTGCAAACCTTGGCTTTTGTGGTGAAAGCAGAGACCTCCTTACCCATTTAAACTGTAAAGAATTGGAGTCATTCAGAATTTCAAGGGCTGGCAGGGTCATGCCTCCTTTCGCCTGGGAGAGTTTTTTCTTCAGGTATTCAGGCTGCAAAAGGCATAACCACTGAGTAGCATGGCTGTGCTGCGTGTGTGGGGGAATAAGCGTTCTATACAGTAACAGGCACAGCCTCATTTTTCCACAATGATAATATTGGGAGTGAAAAAATAACTCATTCATCCCCCACCCAACCTCTCTACCTAAAGCATCTGATGTCACACTGGAGTGAGCACAGGAAGGGGCACTGAAGACATGAAGATCCTGCTGGAGCAGAAGGAATTAGTATTTTTTTATTGAGACAGAGTCTCGCTCTGTTGCCTGGGCTAGAGTGCAGTGCTGTCATCATAGCTCACTGCAACCTCAAACTCCTGGGCTCAAGCGACCCTCCTGCCTCAGCCTCCCGAGTAGCTGGGACCGAGTAGGCATGCGCCACTGCACCCAGCTAATTTTTCTTTTTTACTATTTTGGTAGACATGGGGTCTCACTCCTGCACAGGCTGGTGTCTAACTCTCAGCCTCATGCAATCCTGCTGCCTCAGTCTCCCATAGTGCTAGGATTATAGGCATCAGCCACTGCACCCGGCCAGGAAGAAATTATTTCGAAGGTTATGTTAGTGCTGAAGCTTACAAGAGTTCTGTAAGTTGTGTGCATCAGAGGTTTCTTTTTCCTGGTATAGATAAGAGACTTTGGACAGCTATGCTTCCCCTTTTGACAAAAAGAGGACCTTCCCTGGCATCAGTGGCCTTGCACTGAGGAGCCAGGGGTCCAGGTGCCCTCACCATCCCTTCCCCACTCACACTGTGCTCCTCGGGGTCACAACTTAACATCACACTGTAATGTCCTGAATCCTAGAGAAAAGACATTTTTGTACCTGTCCAGAATTTGACAGAATGGGAAAGCTTATAGTAGGTGAAGTCAGACAACTATGCATGTTGAGAAATATTAACTAGTGGCTCCATTTTGTTTGGTGAAAGCATAAACATCCCACAATTTTTGACAGAGTAGAAACTTTTTTTTAAATGGCATTTTACAAGCCCTGTCTTGTGCAAAATGGGACTCTATTTCACTGAAAAGGGGTGGGGCCATTTTATTTGTCATGGTTGGGGGCTCAATGAAGGGGGAGCCCGAGAGTGCTCCACACCTCACTCCATGCACACACTGAGCTCTGGGTTACTCTCTAGATGAATGAGAGCCATGTCCCATGTGTGGAAACTGGCCACCTGATGAAAGGCAAGTTCCCTGTGAAGGGGACGGATGGGAGCTGCCCACACATGAAGGGGACAAACTCATATTCTGCACAGAGTAGAAGGCGTGGCAGGCCTCTCAGAGGTCACCTGCTCCAATCACTTTAACAATGAGAACGGTAAGGCCCAGAGATTAAGGACAGGGACTTGTCCAGGGTTACATGGCCAGTTCACAGCAAAGCCAAGGCCCCAAACCAAAGTCTCTGATGCCTTGCTCCACTTTCTGAATACCATGCAGAAGGTGCGACAAACAGGTATCAGCTTTAGGAAAAGGCAGCCTTTCTGTTTGGTGGAAGCTCACTTATTCTCCACTGTAAGCTTTGAAACCCATAGAGAAGGATTCAAAGTCAGTGCTCACATTAAGAGAGATGTCTGACCCTGTCTTTCCAACTTAAGGCAAATGCTGGAGGGCAGCGCCTTCCTTGAACTCTTTTAATTCACCATTTACTGTGAAGACATGCCAATGGGCAGTGAGATTCACTGACATGCTGCATGAGCCACCTACAGAGCTTTCCCTTCTGGCTTGGCTTTTCTCCCTGGAATTGAGCTTAATTCTCAGAGATAGCAACCCACAGCAAGGTAGATTTAAGGCCACAGATAATGACTGTAAATGGCATCCCCCTTCCCACAATGGTTTTTCAAAAAGGTCATCTGCAGAAAATCCATTGATATCAGTGCCTGGGAAAAGGAGGGAAGGGAGGGAGGGAGGAAGGAAGGAAGAGGGGAAGGAGGAAAGGAAGGGGGGAGGGAAGGAGGGCTGGTTAATAACAATCAGAAATTTCAAAGGGTTTCCACTGTTCTTGTGTCTTTAGTTCCTCACTCAGTCCCATGAAGTAGACAGGACAAGATATAAAATTCCCATTTTACAGATGAGGAAACTGAGCCTCAAACAAGGGAGGTGGCTAGCCCAAGGATACACAACTAGTCAGCTGTGGGTCTAGAATGAAAACCCAAGTCTCCTAACTCCAAATTCAGTGTTTTCCCAGTGTTTTCTCTCTTGCACATTAAGCCCCAAATGGATGTCTAAACAGTCCATTTCTCTTGTTTTGTCTTGCCAACCAGACTGTACATTCCTTGAGAGCCACACTACTTAGCATCTCTCCTATCTCTCAGCACAGGGTTCAGTACCTTATGGGAACTCAGACTGGTGTGTTAATTGATGGAATGTCTACCATGAAGCCTTAAAATTTCCCAGGATGCTCCTTTCTGCCCTCTCCCACCCTGCTGTGTATCAGTTCATCCTTCCACCAATCAGAACCAAAGGGCGTTGTCTGCCAAGCCACACAGGCCCTGTACTCCCCTAAACTATCCTGCCCCGGGCTGCTGCAGCTCCTCAGGCCCCCATATTGGCATTTCCCCAGCCAGAAGAGACCACTGCACTCACCATACCATTTGAAAGGGTGAAGGAGGCCCCTTCTTCTCAAACCTTTCCCCACTGAGGCCTGAAATCTTACCCTTAGTTACTATTTCTTTTGTCCTTTATGACCTGAAGACCTTGGTCCTCCGACCTTCTCCATCCCTTGTCCTATACCTCCCCTTTCCTCCAGGCTTTCCCCACTGAACTCTCTCTAGGCTTTGTCTTCTCAAAATCTTAGCTCTAGAAGGCAAGTTATTAGAAAAACTCATTTCCCCAAGGTGCCCTGCACTTAGCACTCCCAGAAGCATTTCCATTTCAAAGAGGTATCCCCTAAGGGGCAATCCTGTACCCTCTTCACTTATGGTAGGCCTTCAGGCAGCAGTAGGGCAGGTAGCATAGGGGAGGAGTCCTTCCTAAAATCACAGCCCGCAGGAGACTGGCTATTGTGTGCAGGTAAAAGCCTGCTTCAATAGTCACAATCAGAAAGTCTGTTCCTTTCTGCTCAAAGAAAGCAAAGGAATTTAAAATGAGACCATTTGGTGACAGTTTTGATCAAATACTTTTTCCTTTTCAGAATCATGAATTGGTCATGAACACACTAAGTTAACACAAGATTTGATTTCCCCAGGGCTATTTTTGAAGTCCTGTTGATCCCCTATCCCACCTCCTTCCGTTTAACATTCATGAGTCAAGGTGTTACCAGAAATGTGTGTGGGGAGAACACATCGACTTTCACCTTCTACCTGGTGGAAAGAATGTGTTGACAGTTGAAATATGGGCAGGTACATTTTGGAGAGGCTGCTACTGCTGCATTTCAGTGTACCAAGCACAGTTCAGGTGATGAGCGGGCCACTTTTGAGGTTCCTAAATAATCAGAAATATTTATATTTCTCAGTTCATTTTTAAGGATTAAAGAGCTATTTTTCCAAATCTTTTTTGAAGACATAGCACCCTATTTCTCCTCTACTTCTAAAAAGTTCTCTGTGGCAAAGATTTGTTAACAATGCACATTTTCCTCTTCTCTCAGTCTTCACAACAAGCCTGAGAAATGGACAGGCCCAGTCTGTTTCATAGACACAGACAGCAGTGCACAGAGAGGTGAAAGGTCACATAGCTAGTAAGTGATCAAGTTACATATGTCTTAAACCCATGTCTAGACGTCCAGACTCATTTTGCTACCCCATGCCACTTTGCTCTTTTTAGTTTAAAACGAAAAGAATTTTGCATGACACAGTGCAGACAGAACTTTCTGCTATACCTTAATGGGGCATGCAACCAGGGCTGGCCTTGTGGGGTGGCATGATTTCAGGGGTGCAGGGAAGTACAGCCCCTCCCTCTCACAGTTGGCCAGGCATCCACAACGTAAGGTTTATTCCTTTGGCTTAAGGATCTGCCTCCTGTGGCGGAGGGGCAGGAGATAGGCAGGACAGGGTCATAAGCCATTAAGACTTATCAGTCATTTAGAAGGGCAGGGACTAAATGGCCACTAATCTATCCCTCCTGTGGGTTTAATAATCAGATCCTGCATTGGGGAAAGGGTGGGTTGGAGTGGGGAAGGGGGTGTGCAGGGCATGTATAGAGATGGGCACTGAGTTTTAAGGGGGAAAAAAAGGAGGAAAAGGACGCGAGAGGGAACACGGAGGACCCCAAAGGCAAACTGGGCTGCCTTAGAATTTTGCTGGGGTTGAGGACCTGTCAGGAATCTCCGGTTTAAAAATAAATGTGAAAGCAAACATATAAAATGTAAAGCACTAGGCTTTGCAGAGAAGATTAGCAGACTGATACTTAGTTGAACAATGTCCACAATTTATCACTAAGTCATTGGTCCAGTCTCATCTTCCATCCTATCACTGTTCCCCCTGCACTGACCCCATACTCTAAGCAAACCAAACTCCTCTTCCCTGTGGCTGGCATTGCTGCCCATGCCTTTGTTCATGCTGTTTCCTCCAGACACAACATTGCCTGCTTTACCTGTCTGTCCAAATAGCACTGTCTTCTCGAGACTTCCTTCTTCCTGATGTTCACAGCTGAAGCGGCTGTGACTTCCTCTGACCCTCCAGAAAGGTTTTTCTGGACTTCTTTTAGGGGACCCTGTTCACCCAACTTTGTGATGTGTATTCACGTCTAAGTCTTCTCTTCTCTCCAAGACTACAGGCATCTTGGAAAGAGGGCAGGTCCTCTTTAAGTATCTCTTCCTCTCTTCCCATGGATCTGGCTGGCTCAGTATCTTGAAAAATAGCCAGCCATTGATAATTGCTTTGTAGTTAAGAGTTCAGTCTCTGGAGTCAGAAAGTTCTGGAAGCAAGCTCCAGCTGTGTTAGTTACTTAACCTCTCTATATCTTGGTATCCTTATCTGTAAGCACCCGCATCAGAGTTGGGATTTTTCAATGAGATAACCCATGTAGAGCGCTCAGTGTGGTGGAAGACACCATGCATTCCACAATTATTCACTAGTACTACTATTTTTCTCTTAATAAAATATGCAGTCCTCTCAGGCTCCCTGTAGCAATAACCTAACAGAGTCATTATCCCAGAAGCAAAGGGGATCACATTAGGAGGCTTTTGGGTAAGGATTTGTTAAATGCCCTGACTCACACTACATTTACAGTGACATTTACCCCATCAAAATGCAGGGAAAGACAGGAACTGGTTTCAACTTGAATTCGATATTTCTGTGGCCCACATGCTGAATGCCACCGAAGCCTCCACTCCCCAAGCAGCAGTTTGTAGAGATGGAATAGTGGCAGTTTTTCATTTTGCAGAGTCCACTCACCCTTCCAAGAATCTCAATGCCTCATTGATTCATAATACAGTGCATAAAGATTTCATTTTTCCTGCCCACAGTGATACATTATGGAGGCAATCTGTTTTGCCACTGAAAAGTTTGCTTAGTAGAAAAATTTGGAGTTTTGACATTCAGGAAATTACAGTCATCTGTAAAACACGATTGATATGCCAAGGCTAACATTTTCATTGCACTCGCGGAGCCAGAATAACTATGATAAAATATGTGTTACCCCACACACATTTCAGGATCTTTAAAGGAAACATTAGTTAGCTCCGAGAACCTCCTGCCAGGGCTCCAGGACTATAATGGCTGTGCCAGTTAGCTGTTCACCATTCACAAGGATACCTCCATTGACCAAACCAAGACTCAGGTTCTAGAACAAAGTGAAGGCTCAACACATCTTCTGACTTGGTCCTGGTCTGAAGATTGGAGCTATGTTTTCCTACACCGCCAGGTTAAAGCCACAAAAGGGAATCAAGAAAAATGAATTTGAGAATTCTACCCCTATTTTGGAATTGTTAACCAGCCACAAAAGGCACAGGTATAGATTAGGTAGAACTGGAAGCTGAAGCCCTACAAAAGAGAAATTAGGCTGCTCTTTGTCTGTCTACAATTTAAACTTGTTCTCTGTATTTTTAAACCCAAGTATTTCTTTGTCTCTTTCCAGGTATAATTTTCAGTGTTAAATGACAGCAGAAGCCCAGGGCTCTGGAACTTGTTCAATATTTTATTTCAGAATGATAAATGCAATCAATTTAGCTGAGAGGTGTGGATGATCTCCATGGCCATATTGAGGGAGCAGACCATTCAGGGTCAAGTTTGGCCAGGTTATGAGCAGTTTTTACTTTTTCCTCATGCATTGGGGCCCACGGGAAGTACATATGCAAAGTGTGTGGTTCCAAGGCAAAGGACAGGTGCCACTGTTTTTAACATTGGAAATGGCTTAGAGTGATTCCTATCCAGCCCTCGGCCAGCTTCTCCAGGTACTGAGAAATGCATTCTGCACAAAACATGTAAGTCTGACTCGTGAATCAAGCAGTCCTTAAAGGCCTGCACACACTCATATTCAAACAATTATTGCAAGTGTACACTGACCTTTTATTATGTGTGAGAGACAATTCTAAGTGGTTAGCATGTATTAATTCATTTAATTATTATTACCACCCTATGAGGCAGGTGCTACTATTATCATCCTCATTTTGTGGATGAAGAAATTAAGGCACAGAGAGATTGAGCAACTCTCCCAAAGTCACATAGCTAGCTAGTCAGACGTAGAGAGCTGGGATGCAAATCTCCAACAGGGTGGCTGCAGAACCATGCTCACAATCTATGTTATCTTGCCTTGCCTAAAGAAAAATTGTAAACACCTTCTCTTGTCAGACATGCTGCCTGGATTCTTTCACAAGTACCCCATGCCTGTGGTAGAAAGGCTTTTTTGTCTTCCTGAAACTCTTGGCAAAACTTCACTCTCCTCCTGCCCCACATTAAAGCTTCTTGCAGCTAACAACTTAGCTTTATTCATTTCCTACCAGCGATCGCACAGATGCTAGAGAGGAAAGGCTAAAGCCAAAGGGTATTGGGAGGAGGAGAGATGGGTGCCAAAGACACAGTTGGGCTAAGACCATGCCTACCTAGGAGCATTGGGACCCTCCAGAAGGGGAGTCAGAGGAAGAGTGGTTTCTCAAGGGCATGCTGAGGATCCACTTGCCCCCTACCAGGCTTAACTTTGGGGCTACCCATATTCAGGGTTCCCGAGTCCCACTGCCCTCCTCTGGGCCTCATTTCAGCTGATTTGGCAACTGGGTGAGGGAAATTTAAAGACAGGGGAGCAAAGAGGACTCATCAGAAGAACAGAATGAGGGGACATAGTGGCTGGAGAGGTGGAGAAGACGGAAGGGAAGAAAGGGAAGTTAGGGAATCAGGTTAGGAAAAGAAAAGGGGAGTGGAGTACGGCAAAAGCACAGGAAGGGAGGGCAGAGTAGACTGAAAAACAGGAGGAGATGTGCATGGCACGAGGTGAGCTGCGGAGGAGGCTGAGAGAGGAGGGAGGTGGAGGAGAAAGGCATACGGAGAGGCTGTCCCTCCTCGCTTCTGTGACCCCAATGCTGTCCACGTGGGCTCTCCTGATCACCCCCGACTGCACGCTGGCACCGCCGAAAGGCTCTTACATCACACGGGGCTCCAACTAGATGGTCTTGCTCTTTTCCTTCTCGGAGTCCCAAATGCACTTAGAGTCAGGACCTGTCTTCTTGCCCTTCATTTGGACACATGCTATTTTTTTTTTCTGTGACTGTGCTGTACTCTCTCCAGGGGTGGGGATCGACTCTTAACAGCATGATTTCTGGCTTCAAATCTCTCTCCTACCATTACAGGAAATCGTTTGAGCATTAGGGCGACTGACATATCGAGCCTCTAGTGGTCACTACTTCGTATTTATTAGCACAGACTTCATTAGAAAGTAAATGAAGATCCTTGCAGGCATGGGCTATGAGACAGGGCAGTTTTGTTTTGGAGGAAAGGCACTTCTGGGGGAGTGCAGATGCTGGGAGAAGGAACCAAAAGAATGGAACAAGTACCCAAAATACTTCCCTCACTTAACCACCCCCAGAGTTGATCTATTGTATCAAGTGTGAGCGCCCTGATATGTTCGTGTTTCTATATAATCATTCTTCTCTATTTCTATGGTACACATGGACTCAACTTTCAGAAATAGTTCTTAAACGCTTCTAGGCGTGAGTAAGAAAGGCTTTAGAAGTCACCTCAAATCCTCTGTGGACGTAGGCAGGATATAAAAAATGTGGGGCAAAAATAGAAAGCCTTTCCTTCTTGTTTATCTTCAAGATGACTTACAAATTGATTTAGAGGGCTTTATTACTCTGTGAGTCACACGTTTGGCTCATAGCAGGTTTTGAAAGCCAGACACCATAAAAAGGACCTAACATATTGTGAGAAAATTCCAGGGGCACTCTCACCCAGATGGTTCCCGTGTTCACTGCTGGGCCTGCCTGCCTCCTGACACCACCCAAGAAATTGAGGAAACTGCTAGGGCCTGGAAATTAGCAGCAGTAGGTCTATTCAGTACCCTCTTCCTCCAGGGTGAGGCACGTGACTGGCACCCCCAAGGGGCTGTTTTCAGATAAGACTTTCACAACTTGTGTGGGTTGTTGAGAGTGGGAAGGATTTGGAAGATGCCAAACCCATCACGCACAGGCAAGAGACAGGCACCCACAGCGCTCTGGTCCCACGTAACAGTGAAGTCGGGCTTTCCTTTTCAATGCCTCCTGCTTCAAACCTCCGCTGACCAGGCCCATTTCTCCTTTAGGAGTCAGTCCTCAGGACCTCAAGAAAGCAAGGCCTTTGGAGGGCTCCACAGGCACAAGCCAGCGGACAGCTTCAACGCGACTCTTCCAGTAGCTTCCTGGCTGTTCTTTCCATCCCAGCCCCCTCCACAAAGTTCTCAACAGCTCCATCGATTCAATCTGTTACCCACTTAGCAATTTTCTTCATTTCTGTCCCTAGACAGTTTCTCTCACACCTCCCCCTATTGTTCTGTTTCTTCTATCTCCAGGATGATCGATGACCCAATAGGCATTTACATTTACAAAGCAATTGCATTTACATAAGATAGCTCTTATCTACAGCCCAAAGAGGCACAACTATAATACATATATAATAGAGAGAGCGCCTATTCATCACCCACATTTACAGTGCCTTGGAAAAGGATAAAGGATAGACTGTTCTAGGAATTGGTATATGGAGGGAGAGAGCCCTATAAAATTTATCACTAAAGGTAATCAATGAGTTCCAACTAATGCGCTCCACACCTCGAGGTAAAAATACACCAAAAGCACGGGGAAAACATATTTACTCCTTAAAGTTTGCAGAATTTAATTTCAGCTTTCATCGATTTCATTTAATACAAAGATTATATAATCAGGAAGTCAGTAGCAATCGAAAATACCAAGCCTAGTATTCACCCATCAGGGCTTTTTGGTAATATCTAGTAATGGCAGGAGATTCTCATTTAATTGAATTGGAAATGCAACATATATTAGCTTACAGAAACTTAATCAGTGTGATCAAATTAAAACAGGCCACTCAGACATACCATCCTGATTAAGGCACTTGCAAACATGCCAGAATTATCAGAGATTTGTGGTGTTAATGATTTAAACTCAGGTTTCTTCTCTGGGGATTCAGACCAGGGATTTTTTTTTTTTTAACTAGACAATTAGAAAACTCCATTCTTTATTTTGAAAAATGTTGGAATATTATTATTGACATTAATTCTCAAAGAATGCAGCACAGTAAATATCATGTGCTGGTGATTTTGTTTTTCTTTTAGTGGTCACTGCCTTCTCTTTAAGATGAGGATCATTAATCTCAAAGCGTTAGCTCTTGGGAGTGGTAATGAAGTTTGGCAATGGTGAAGTGACCATTTTTAAAAGTATGAGGGGAAAACTCCACTTTTCTGCTTTCTGCAAAGCAGCTCTAGGTTTCACCAAAAGGGATTTGCTTATAGCCCTATTCAAAAAACACTTTGACTGAACTGGCCTGCTGTCCTGGGGAGACTACAGAATTAGGCCATTTCTTTTCAGTGTGTTCTTAATAGACCATTATAAACACTATCTTGGGAGATGTGAGTTACTTTTTTCCCCCTTTTAAAACTCATCTTCCCAGCTCACCACTTTTAAAATGAAGCAGTATTAGATCACCTGGAAAGGATCTCATGTTTCTAGCTCCATTATTTGTGTGGATAGTGGTGACGGGGGCTTGTCTAGCTATTTGTACTTTAGTCAGCAAAGCCAGTCCCCTCATTTAACAGGAGAGAAAACAGAGATTCAGAGAGGCTAGCTGACTTTCTTAAGGTGGCAGAATTAATTAAGGTCAGGTCTGGGGATAAAAGTCCTGTCTATTGAGCCTCAGGGTTTTATGCCCCCTGCTGCTTGCGTCCAATCCAGTCTCAATTAAGACAAATTTTAAGTCATTACGATCTGCCTTAAAAGGATAGCACACTAGTGAATAAGAGACACCGTTAAAGAAAGGACTACTGTGGGGGGAGGAAGGAGGAAGATTAACAGGATGAGGGGCATTGTGTGCTGAGATGGGGTGGGGTGTCCAACTTCCAACAGGCACTGCAGCAGTCTTCTATGGCTGAAGCCAGGCCAGGGAAGATGGTTCTAACATCCGTCAATAGCACAATCAGGTCGAACTTGTTAACTAAAAAAATCATGAGGTCTTACACTTTGGAAAAAGGAGAGCTTTATTCCTCACAAAGTGTAGCTGCCTGTTGGGCGGCCATTCCAACAGGCTGGAAAGCAAAGCCCCAGCCAGAAGCCAGGCACACGTGCTTCAAAGGACAGACAAAAGGAACAAGACTTTATATTAAGCGAGGTGGTCAAATATACATATTCAGCAAGCTATACGAGGAACAGCTCATGAATATTTATGAAGGGAAAGCATGCATTTGTAATTGTGCTTTATATTTCTCCCATCCCGCCATGGCAGAGAACTCAGTTTAAAGGTCTTTCTAGGGTCCCCTTGGCTGAGAGGGGTCCACTCAGTTAGCAGAGGGTTTAGGGTTTTTTTAGTTCACAAACTCATAGAGGCAAAGAGTAGGATGGTGGTTATCATGAGCTGGGGGCGGGGGAAGTGGGGAGATGATGGCTAAAGGGTACAAACTTTCAATTATGCAAAATAAATAAGTTCTGGAGATCTACTATACAGCATAGTGCCTATAGCTAACAATACCGTATTTTATATGTAAAATTTCCTAAGAGGGTGGATCTTATGTTAAACGTTGTTACCAAAAACCAAAACAAAACAATAATAACAAACAGGGTGGGAGGAAACTTTTGGGGGCCATAGGTATGTTTATGGCCTTGATGGTGGTGATGACTTCACATATGTGTACCTAACCCCAAACTCACTGAGATGTATACATGAAATATATACAGCTTTTTACATGTCAATCACACCTCAATAAAGTGGTTTAAGAAAAGCACTCAGGCATGATTTCTCAGACACTAGTTTGGAAAGGTGAAGACAAGAGGTAGGTTCAAACAGAGGAGCCTGTTGGCTAAGAGCACCCCAGATGTGCTCCCAGCCCTGTCTATAACATCATGGGGCTCAGGGGAATGCAATGAGTCCTACACTTGGTCCAATACCAAAATCCTCAACAAAATGCTCTTTGTTTAAAATAAGCTCAAGGATCTTTAAAGTTCAAGGAGAAGGAATTATTTATTTACTTATTCGTTCATCTATTTTTTTTAATGGGGCTAAGTCACTTTCATCTTTGCACATATTGAGTTATGGTGCAGTCACTTTCTGCCCTTGCTATAAGACGAAACAAGAGACTAGGTGGTCTTCTCCAGGGTATGCTGAAGACACTTTATTTATTCTGTTTACCACAGGCACTTTGCAGATGCATCTCACATCAGTGCATATACTGAGAGCCCATTTTGTACTCTGGTAGGCTCCATGGAAGATAAAAGAAGTACACCGACTCTTCCTCAAGGAGCCATAGCCATAACTTCACTGGAGAAATAAGCAAACAGAAGGAAAGTTAACAATAAAGAAGAGAGCTATTATTTCCAGAACTTTGTCTTTCATTGCCCAGCATCCATAGTCCTCTAGCCATGTCTCTGGCTGCACCTTCCTTACAAAGCACAGCACTTTGTTCCTTCTATTCTAGTTATTTCTGTATATGAGCATCTTCTTTACTAGAAAATTAGGTGCTTAAGAGCAGTGACTGAATTTGTGTCTGTTTCAGCCACAAACAGCTTATTCTCTCCACCTCCTCCCCTCCTTCCCTCACTTCCACCTCTCTGCATCCACCCCACCCCGGCATCTAGTACTGTGCCTATCACATTGTAAACATACAATAAATATTTGCTGATTGAATTCATGAACAAATGAATGACACATCTTAGTGCCTGGTTAAATGCTAAATGGATATTGTTCAGAGGAGGGAGAGATGCCCTCAGGCTGCAGCAGGAGAGACATGATAGAGGAAGTGGCACATTAATTGTTTTGACATATGAGTAATAACAGTGATTCCATTTACTGAGCACCAATATGTTCCAGAAGATTTGCATAAGTAATCTCACTGAATATTCAAAGAATCTCTAGTAAAGAGGGAGGTCCATTACTATCCACATTTTACAAATGAGGAAACTGAGGCTCGAAGAGGTTAAATAACTTGTCCAAGGTGCTAGAGCTGGGATACAAAAAATTAATATTTTGGGATACAAAAAATGTCTATTTAATTTGAAAGACTGAGCTCTTTCTAATAAACTAGGATTTGGACAGGAGTAGATGAAGAATGTAGGTCATTCACGATAGATGCAATGATATGGAACAAAGGGCATTTGGCAGACAAGGAGAAGACCAGTATAACCAAAGGGAAGGTTGGGCCTGATGAGCCTATATGTGGTGATACGTTAATCTCATGAATTGTATAAACGGTAATTGAGTAGATGAAAGAGAGAGAGAAGAGGAGAATTTAAGAAAAAATTGTTAAATTATATAAAAATGCTAATGATATAATATAAAAACCTGGGCTTCTAATGGCATTTGAATTAAAAGGCAACTCTGGCAACATCTGCCTATTTTCTCGGGAGAGGATGGCTTGCACTAAAATCCCTCTCCAGCTAATGGCTTTTCCCCTACAATATTCCACTTACAGCCTAGCACTGAGGCCAGTTTAGAAGGTAGGCAAGTGGTTTAAGTCTGAAGGAGGAACCAGTTGGGGAGCATTACTCAAAACCTGCGGCATTTTTCTTCCCCTCCAAGTGTTTCAGGTTCGGCCTGGGTGTAGGCTGTAATCTTAGGGAACAATCACCTGTCAGCCTGGTCCCTTTCATCTGTTCAGTGCAATTTGGCCATACGAAGGGAAGCATTTCTTTCTTTTTTTTTTCTTTTCCTTTTTTTTTTAAGATCTTGCAAAAGTGAGCAAGGAGACTGACTGCAAGAACGTCCAATAGCCATTACTGCTTTGCCTGTCATTGGGGAGCTGAGGCATGGTGGATGAAGGCTGTTATCCCAAACTCTGCTCCCTGAGAATTCTCAGGCTGTGTCTACAACAGTAGTTATCAACTCACTCTTAGCAGTAGGGCTTTTTAAAATTAAATCTAGGCAGACTCAAATATATAAAGCAGATTAAAATGGAGTCACTCAGGGAGAGGTGGAGTGGGGGCCTAGAGCCCTATCTATTTACCACTTCACACTACCCCATCACTCCCACTTATGGCAGGCTCTGAGGTTCTGCCTCGGGACCCAAGGGCTGCACAGGACATAGATTGAAAACCACTCTGTCTACACAAAGGAAGGCTGTGGTAAGTGCATTTGAGCCCAGGTTGCTTCTTAACACCTCTTTTAGCCCCTTTTCATCTGCTAGAAGCCAAAATTGAAATGGAGAATGGTGATTGGCAGGCACAGATTCCCCACCAGGAGGCATTTGCAGGGCAGAGAGGGTGGGAGGGAGAATACGCTTTTTCCTTGGTATTCCTATTGCCTAGAACAGAATGCCTTGCCCATTGTCGGCATTCAGTAATGAATGGTAACTTTGCCTCCTATATTATAAGAAGGCAGAAAAAATAAACAGCCATCCACAACATTATGCATTTGTTTCTTCCTTGCCACCAAGTGGGGGATAGAGACCCAGATAATCAGGTAAAGAAACCCACAGCCTCCAGACTTGATGTGGTTTCAAGGACAAAACTGAGTATGTCTAATTAGTCCCTGAAAGGTGGCTGCCAAAGGAGGGCAGGTGAGAAATGAATAGTTGGCAAGGCACTGGGCCTGCAATTGGAAAAGGACATGATGATCTGTGTGTGAAAAGGACAGCTACTGCAAACCTGACTTAAGGATAGCAAGAAGACATTGTCAAGGAAAAGGGTATGAGCCTGCCAACTTTACTTATGTGGAGAAGCACTTTTTCCCCAATGTTCCGAAGACCCACTAGGAAGAGTGTACTTGTGCCTAGTTATTTTTTGCAAGGTCTTTAGAGACATTATATTGCTTGTTTTCACACTCTCCTGGTGATGCCAGGAGGAGTGACAAGAACGATTATCTGCTTTTCACAGAAGAAGGGGGAGCAGTCCTAGGAGGGTAACGTGGGTGGGCAGTGGCAGCATACTATTTTCTGACAAAGATCACAACTAAAGCAGGTGCTGGGGTGCCTACTGTGAAGGTACAAAATAGCTTGATCACCCTTGAAGGGTCCATAAGCACAAATGGAGGAAATGAAGGTAAACATGCAGGAGTTGGGTAGAGAGCATCTCATTAAAGCCCGTGGAGCACAAATCTCGTCCCCAACCATGATGAGAAAGAGAAACACTCTTGAGGGGCCACTTGGAAGCAAGCCCAGCGTTCCTAATTCTGTCAGTTATGATCTTTGATGCCAAAAAAGCAAAACTCTTTGGACTCCAAAGCTGGGAGAATCAATACTCTGGCTCAGCTCCACAATCCAGCCATGCTGTGTCTGCTGTGTCTGCTGAAGGTGCCTGGACATCCACCCCGAAGGGAACCTTCAGAATTTGCTATGGGCCATGACATCTAAGCAATTGAGGAGCTCTCCTTGAATCAATGTCATGGAGTAGTTTTCAGGACTAACTGGGATAATGCACGCATTTAAAGCACTTTGAACAGGGCTTGGTGCACAGGAAGCACTCAATAAATGTTACTTCTTATTATTGAAAATTTCCTGGCCCTCATTGTGTTTGGCAGTCTTTACCATCTTTGTTGGAAATGAATTCTGTAAGTTCTCTACCTGCACATAAAGGTGTAAAAAAATTTTTTGGGGGGGGACAGGTACCTAAAATCATTTGATTCTAATATCAGAAAAGCCTGTGCTTGGGCTCTATGGAGTAGGGAAAATAACTTAGGATTTAGAGTTAAATGAGCCCCGGTTTCAGTCATGGCTCTGCCACTTAACTATCTATGTGGCTTTGGGAAAAATGTGCCATTTCCCTCAGCCTTAGTGTTCTCATCTGTAAAATGTAGATATAATTCCTGCCTCATAGGAATTTGTCAGTAAAATTAAATGAAATAATGGATGAGAAGGCTCTTTGCAAACTATAAAATACCATACAAACAATGATTTTTTTATTATTGGGAATTTCAGGCTTAGCCAGACTTGCCTCCCTTCTCCTTCATGTCCCCAAATTCATTCTGAGCTTTGCAGACAGTGATGGCCAAACATATATTAGGTCTGCCAGACTGCATAGGGTGAGCCAGTTGATCATTTTGATTAAACGATCCAGTCAATTCAAGCAAGCAGTTTTCTCACATGTCCTCATCTCCTCCTCCACTCAACCCCACTCAAGTGACCCAAAACACTAGCTCCTATGATAAAATATAAATATATCCTTTAAGCAATACGATGTTTTTCTCAGACCACCTTCACCATCCGCAATCTTTCCAGGGATGCTAGGCACCCATGCACTGATGATTTGTGCTTCAAGTGCATGTGACATCTTAATTATCCAGTACAAATGCTACTTTAAGCAAGCACTAACAGATGGTGGCCTGAATTTCATAGCATTGCCAGCATTTTCCAGGCAAAATTTATAGTTCACTCATCAGTGAGCTGAGTCCTGTTTCATTTTTCTTTTTTGTTTAAACTTTAGCAAGTGACCATCGTGAGAACCCAAAGCATCTTTTGTAATTAAGTAATAACCACTGACCAATAATATCATTTTATTTCTGTCCTCCCTACTCCTCCATTCTTAGGTTGCTTGCACACAACACACAAAGTAAAGAAAGTGTCCGAGCCAGGTGCTGGTGGTGGAGTGCCAGGCAATATCACTTTTATTCTCAAGTTGAAATACTAAGGAGACGGTGAGATTTCACCACTCCCCATAGCCCCTGAAGAACTTTCTACCCACTCAATCTTATTCCAAGTAAGGCCTCCAGCAGCAGGACCAATCTAGTCTTTGTGAATCTAAATCTAATACAGTCCCTAAGCACAAAGGGTATCTCCAGAAATGGTGGACGAACTTAGCCTTATGAGACAAGCCCTGATACAGTCTGAGTACTGGCCCAACCACATATTAACTATGTGGCCTTGGACAAGTCAATGTCATCTCAGTTTCCTCCTCAGTAGAAAGGGCTAATAACACTCTATAGGCCTCTTGTACTAATTAAACAAGATAATATGTAAAGTACCTTGCACAGTGCTTGACACAAAAAAACACTCACTAAATTATAGCTAATAAAAGCATTATTATTAATATATGTTTGCTATATGTGAGAAATTGTTCCAATTTCTTTACATGAGTTAACTCATTTAAATAAATCAAATCTTTCCTCAAATGTCACCTTTTAGTGACTCCTTATCCCTACCCCCTGCTTTTCCCCATTATGACTTATTCCCTTTTAAAATACTACATATTTTACTTACTTGTTTAATGACTGTATCCTTCCACTAGAATGGGCATAAGGGCAAAGAGTTTTGTCTGTCTTGTTCTCTGCTGTATCCCTAGAGTCCAGAATAGTACCTGGTACCTAGCACGCACTCAGTAAGATTTTTAAATGAATGAAGAATTTAATCCTCAAGAAAACCCTATGACACAGGCACTATTAGTATCCTTGTTTAGCAAGTGAGGAAGCCGATGCAATGGGAGGTTAAGTAGCCTGCCCAGGGCAATGCTAGGATTTTAAAGCTGTAACTGGGCTCCTGTATTTGCTGTCTTAACCATTATACTATACTGCCTCTTTTAAAAAAACTTATGGAGAAGGAGAGAGAGAGAAAGAGAGAGAACGGGAGAGGGAGGGAGAAAATATGAATGAAGGAATGAAGACAGTGAGAAGAGTGTATGTGATTCTATGAACCATAGGGTTTCTTTTTCTCTTTTCCCCCCTTTTTGTCCTCCTCCTTCTCCCTATGAATAGGATTTACTTTCCTCTGATGAAATCTCTGTACAGTACTTTGGGACTCTAGCTTTGGCCATGTGATACAGGCAGCGATGAACTATTTGTTCCCCAAATAGCATCTTCAGAGGACACTTCCATTTTTCAACTCTCTCTCCATTGTTATATGTGTCTTTTTACAAAGTTAAGTGGGTGGAAATTATTTACATACCAAAAAACTCATAGCTATTCAACACGGTACTAAAGGTTCTAGCCAGTGCAATAAGGCAAGGGAAAAAAAAGACATCCGTATTGGAATGAAAGAATAAAACTGTCTTTATTCACAGAAGACAGAATCTTCTATGAGGAATATCCAATGAATGTCCAATGGAATCTACAAAAATAACTCCTGGAACCAATGACTGAGCTTAACAAGTTTGCAGAATACAAGATTAATATACAAAAATCAATTATACTTCTATATACTAAAAATAAATACTCAGAAATTGAAGTAAAACAATACTATTTACTATAGCATCAAAAGTATGAAATACTTAGGGATATATCTGAAAAAAGATAGGAAAGGTATGTACCCTGAAAACTAAAAAACACTGATGAATAAAATTAAAGAAGACCTAAATAAATGGAGAGATAAACTGAGTTCATGGTGACTCAATATTGTTAAGATGTCAGTTCGTCTCAAATTTGATATACAGATTCAATACGATCCCTGCCAAAATCCCAGCAGGCTTTTTTCTCTTTTTGTAGAAATTTATAGGTTGATTTTAAAATCCATCTGGAAATGGAAAAGACCTACAATATCCAAAACAACTTTGAAAAGGGAGAATGAAGTTGGACAGCTCACACCACCTAATTTCAATACTTATTACAAAGCTACAGTAATCAAGACAGTGTAATATTTGCATAAGGATAAACATATCGATCAAGGAATAGCATTGAGAGTCCAGAAATAGACCCAAATACATATGGACAACTGATTTTCAACAAAGGTGTCAAGGTAGTACAGAAAGAGCTCAGATGAGAGCCAAAATTATTGGGGTGAAAGAGCAGATGGAGAATTGACAAATGAATGGACAGACAGATGAGAAAATGAAGGAACTAGAGAGGGAGAGAGAAAGAGAGAGATGGGGGGAGAGAGAGTTTTTTTTATTACTTGGAGAAAAATAGAGGAGTCCTGTCTAACATCATTCTTCCCTGCATTCCCAGGCTTTCCTGAGTGGGACAGAGAAGAGCGGAATTCCAGACAGCACCTGGGAACCGCACATAACTCTGAGCTCTGCCATAGCAATGCAAGTGACAATTCTCAACCATGTATGGGAAAAAAAAATAGTCACGGGGGACCCTGTTGCAGAGAGGAGCAACACGTTGCCTCCAATATTTTGTATGGCTGGCGAGAGGAGAGAAAAATCGCTTCTGCTTTTCAAGGCTTGATTAACAGACCACTCTTCTTGACTAAGCTATAGAACCATGACCAGTATGGACAGTCACATATTGGCGGGGATGGGAGGGGGATTTGTTATGCCAATAAGTTTACTATACATGCTAACCATCACAGAGTTGCATGTGAACTTGGTAGGAAATGTTTCCATGGCCGGACTCTTTCTTGCTGGATCTGCCACTCACTTCTTATCACATCCAATCTGGGAGCATTATTTATGTAGTGTTAGGGCTTCTGCTTCCCCATTTCAGGAACTGGCAAAGCAGATAGCCAGGCAAGCTGAGCCAACCAGAGCTCATCAGAATCATACTGGCTAGAATGATACTGGCCAGGTCACACTGTCCCCAGCTGCAATATGTTGGCAGCTGAAACAAACATAATCACTAGTTGACATTTATTGAGCACTTGCCATGTGCCAGGCACTATGAAAGCCTTACTTGGATTATGATATGTAATCCTCACAACATCCCAATGAGGTAGGTATGAAGTTAATAAGCGGTAGAGCCAGGATTCAAGTCCAGGTCTATCTGACTCTAAAGCTGATGTCCTTTCAAATACACACAAGGCTGCCTGATTAATTTATTTAAAGAGATCTTTGAACAGCCCTGTGCTGCAGCTGGTTAGCACTAAGTTAAACATCAAAGTATGTCAAGCCTATGTTATTTACCCCTTGTTATTGAAAGTCTTTTGGAAATGGCTTAGGCTACGTTCCTGCCTTATTAATGAATGCACTTTCTGGGATAGATGTGAATTTTTGGTTGTGATCAAAGGTCTCACAGTATCCTGCATGGGGAGTATTGAAGGCAAAGGTAATTAGGCTACAAATGAACTCATCTTCCAGCACACTCTACTAAAAGCCATTTTTAGGAATACATTCTGACATCAGTTTATGCTTTTGTCATTTGTCTTTTTCTACAAAGGAGCAATTGCAAAAAAAGAAAGAGAAAACAAGCAGTCATTTTAATGCTTTGGTTTGTCACAAGCTTTTGTGATATTAGACTTGGTCTAATAGCTAAACTAAGGAACTACTGACATCATATCACATAAAACTGCAATGATTATTTAAAAAGTTGAATCCTTGGCCATTTGATTGCTATGTTCATACAGCATACAACCATTTGGAAGTAAAAGAACACTCTCACACATACACTTGCATATACACACAGAGGCAAAATTAGGGGTTTTAGCAACAGTCACAGCCTACTGTCTTAGAAGCAATGCATGGCTCTCAATTAGAGGAAATGGCATAATCATGATATAATATGCAGGACTCTGACTCTAGTGATGAGCACAGAAACAGCTGAATCTGAACATAAAACTACACCATGCTGAGTCCACACAGAGCAAACAAAACTTCACTTTATCTTTCTAAGGCAGAAAAGTTTTTCATTTGGCTCCTGCCAGCCCAAAGCAAAGGTGTGTCAGTATGTTTAGTTTATTTATGAAGCTATGTGCTCCTAGACACTGCTGAATAGATAAACAGGTCTATTTGCTATGAGACGCTTTTGGCAAAGGCACGTTAGAGTCAGTCTTCCTGTGACATCTGCGACCAGACTCAGCCCCAGGGAGATTTGTGAAGTGAACAAAGTTTGACTTGGTCATGTCCTATCTCTTTCTGTACACCTTTTCCCCCATTTTAATATCCCTCCTTTCCCTAGTTTAATTCATTCAAGCCATCACTTATAGTACTTATTTCAACATTTATGGCATCATCTACCAGGCACTGTGTTTGGGTGCTCTGCACTGGCCCTGTAATATTTATGGCCTTCACTAGTATTTGAAAATTGGACTTGGTCTTTGTCATTCCCTAGCCTGAGCCTATGTGAAAAACATCTCAGACTGAGAGGAGTGATCGAGTTCCATCATCATCTCAACTGCTTGCAATCCAATTTTTAAATGGATGCCTCTGAATGTTTTATATATATATATATGAAAATATATATGTATTTATTTATTTATATATATAATCTCCATCTCCTCAGCCTTGGTTGGCTGATTTGAGGGAGAATAGCTGTAGTGATCTATGAGTTCTCTTTATTGCTTTGTTGATGAAGGAGTACATTACAGGCTCGAGATAGCTCAACAATGATGTTGAGAAAGGGTGACTGTCCAAACATGATCAGAACGATGTTATTTTGGAGAAAAAGTGAAGCATTTGAGAAGTGTGTGCTATTTCCTTTCATCATCGCTACTGCTACATTTTTTTAAAAGTGGGATGATTCTAATTTCTCCAGAAAGTCAACATTCTCACAGTGGCTGGCAGAGCCCACCTACGCAGAGGGAAGAGCGGTCGGCTAGACATCCTGAGGCCTGGCTCCTGGCCTTCCTTGGTGTGATCAGCTCAAATATCTTGTTCTTTGGGAGAAGAATTGTAGCATACATTGCAGTGGAAAGAGCATTAGACAAGTATTAGAAATCCAGGGTTCTAGGTTGCCCTCTGCTAGTAACTAGATGTGTGGCTTGTGGAAAAGGACTTACCTTTCTTGAGTCTTAGTGTCCTTATCTGTTCAGCGAAAGAATTGGTCTCATGTAAAGTATGAAAATGTTCTGATACAAAATGAACATTATAAAGGCTCTTTATGGCTACTACGCGTGCTCAGCTTTGACAGTTTAAGTGCTTTCTGGGACAATCCAGTGGCTTAGCAAATGGATTAACCGTGGCCTGTTGTGTTGGCCAGAATAACAGGTTCGCATTACCAAAGGGAACTATATGTGAGGCTAAATGCAGTGGCCTGGCCTGGTTGGTCATGGGTCAACCTCTGCAAAACCTATGCTTCCTGATCTCAGTGGTACAGCTCCACACTGATGTGGTTTTTTTTCTTCCCCTGTCTTGTCGATTTGGCTCACTGTCGGCATACAAGAAACTGCTTGCACCTCCCTGAAAGTCACTGCCAGGGTAGTCTGGCTCTGCTGCTCAGACATATCCCATTCCATCTGTTCCTCCCTGAGACAGAGGGCTGGCTACCCAGCTTCAGATCCAGGCAATGAAATAGAGCAAGCAGAACTGACACAACTTTTAAGCCGTAGGTTTCCTAAGCTACTCAGCATGCTACACTGAATCTCAGTAGGCTCCAAATGGATTGAAAGTTGGAAAAAAGGTGGAATTAGCCATTCAATTTTACCTTTGACCTGATCCACGGCTCCAACTTGTTCTGACCAACACACAGGATTCTGCCCACCTGAGTGACAGACTTGCATTTTCTTCCTCTGACCTAGCCTTGCTACCTGCGAGGTAAGTGGATAAAATTAAAGGGCTCACAGGTCACTTCTCAGGAGCCTTCACTGATAGCCCCACATGACCTCTTCCCCACCCCAACCCTGGCATTAGTTAGAAGTGACTATTTTGGCTCCAAAAGCACCCTGTGATTACCTTATTGTAGCACTTAAATACCACATTATCATCCTCTGTCTCTCCTAGTAAGACTGTGAGTTCCTTGAAAGCCCCTACTGCATCTGATATTTATCAGTGTGGCCCCAGAGTCTAGCACAGTGGCATAAAGTAGATGCTTAATGTTTTAGTTATTATTATTATTATTACTATTATTGGTGCCAAAGAAAGTTTTTACCAAAATTGTTCATTTGGAGACCTCAAGTGGGCACACTATAATCCTCTCTCAGTCTCAATTTCCTCATGTATAAAATAGAAATAATTATAGTGCCTGTTTCATGAGCTTTTGGTGGGTGAGGATTAAGGTGACAAAATGTATCAAGTGCTCAGTATGTGCTCAACACATATTATTATTATTTTCAGCCATGATGCATATTTGAAGCAGCTTGACTTTTGCATTTTTTTGTTTCTTTAAAATAAAGGAGACCCAATTTCTCTTCAGAGAGGAAAAGAACCCTCCTTCTATCTCCCAGCCTGTATCTGGCCTCAAAATCACATAAGAGAAATTCTGTTTTTTAATTTCAGAATATTAGGAGGGTACGAATGGTATGGTTACATGATTTGCTTTTGTGTAGTTTCAGTCAAAGTTATAAGTGTGCCCATCACCAAGACAGTGTACACTAATGCCTTTTGTAACAACCTGGATGGAACTGGAGACTATTCTTCTAAGCAAAGTATCGCAAGAATGGAGAAATTCTTAAAAACTGCTCCACATCCCACCGTCATTAGGTCAAATAACATCAGAAAACTCAGCAGAATAGCACCCTCCATACTGCTGTTGCGGAAATGCACCATGAGGAAAAGCCCTGGGGTGCAAACATCTACCTATGCCCCCCTTACCACCACCCACACCAAAACCAAGGAAATACATAGACAATGCAGCAGGAACTGCAAATCACAACTTTCTCTGAACTAGGACACAGTGCCTAAACATCCAGAAACACTGTTCTTATAAAGTGTGAAAAATGCCCCTGATAGTCTCACCATATCCATGGAAGGTCAATACTGTTCCTGTTGACCAAGATATCCTGAGAAGGAGAAAATGTGCAGTGACAGGAAAAAAAGAAAACCCCAAAACAAAAATCCTCCTGAAAAGTGATAAGGGATAAGCAAGAAGAGGGTCACAGTGCAAGGGAACCTGGCACATATATCCATGAAGAGGATATTGGAAAACTTTTAATTTTTCACTAATAACCAACAAAACAGTGATGAATTAAAAAGAACTAGCTCAATCTGTAAGTCACTATACATGGCAAATAAAAGCCACCTGGCTCAGAGTATGCGAAGAGGGAAGCCCTTCACCATGGCAGAAACTTGGGATGCTTCCAAATACAGCAAGTGTGATATAGATCGTGTTTATCTACTTATGAATGTATTTATTCAGGTCTCCTACTGCTAAAAGCCTGAGTATAATATTAGGTATGCATTCTCTATGTCATCTTAACTCAAATTCTACCAACTGCTCCTTTTGTGGCTCCCGCTGAGATTCTTCACTCAAAAGGTTAAGAGTGAGCCCTGCAAAACCAAAAGAAACAAAACAATGCCCCTTTTGAAATGCAACATGAAATCACAAATATCCATAATTATACATCAGGGTCTAATAAATGGAGATTGTGCCCTGCAGTTGTCAGTGTGACAGGTAGGTACAAGGTGCCCAGATAGGGTCTGCCATTTCTGCAAGCATGGAGTTAAAAGTGATTCTCCAATGCCACCTCTGTTAACTGAGAGTGCACGTTAACGATGAATTGGGACTAATTTGAAAACATTCAGCTGCTTGGGAATGTGTGCATCAACTCCCTTCCTTCATAATTTATACAGCATTTTGATTGTGGTGTTCAGCAATAAATAACTGAAATGAGTTCTAACTGCTCAGAGATTTAGTCTTATGTCTTTACCGCTGTTTTTTATATTCTCCAAGATAGCCCACATTCAATTTTATATGCAAACCTGAAATGGTATTCAGGAGGAGAAGAAAAAAAGGCAGCCAATAGATCTTTCACTTTGGGAATTGAATATAAGATCATATTCAAAGTGCAGCATTTACGGTCCAATGCTGAATACATAAAATATATGACCATTACAAATTCACCTTTCATTGCAAAGCTGTGCTCTTGTAGTGACATATCTTACTGCTAGATTAGAGCTTTTAGCATGAGGAAGGCATCTTTCATCTTCACCTAGATGCAGGGCCGGGTGCTCTTTCTGGGCTGTGTTTATGTCTGTCACAATGCCCCACAACCTGGAGAGATAGCTTACAGAGAACCCAAGTCATTCACCAAAGGGCTTCAGCCACATCGAAGGGGAAATGCCTAATTGGAGGTATTTCATCTGTATGGGATCACACTGCCTCAGCTTCCCATGCTCTGCTGAATCTAAAGGGAGAGATCAGCCAGTGTTGTCTTCTGGAATAAGCCCAAGGAGGTAAATCCAATATCACAAATATTCAGCCAATACAAGTTTGGGTAATACCAAAAAGACAGTTTCACGTGGGACATGGTACTAGGAAATGAATATACATAGCATGTAAATCAGTGATATGGTTCAAACACAAATGTACTTAAACCAGGCAATTTATGGAATGGCTTACCAGGGTCTCCTAACTCAACCCTAAACCTCAATGTATGGATCAAAGACAGAGTTTCATGGATTTTGCAAATCATGAAATGATTAATCAGTGCTGCTGCTTCTTTTTTCTTTAATTTTTGAAACTCATAGTACAAATCTTGCATTGTCCTCACAGACTTATGTCCTTGCCCTTCACGGTCAGTCCCAAGCTGTCTTTCCAAAGTCATCTCCTGACTTTCCCATCCTTCTCCTCCTCCATCCCTGGTCCTTCACGCACCCAGTAGTACTGACACATGCTCATTTCAATTCCCCAGTGACTAGCTCAGTGTGAGGCACACAGAAGGCATTCTGCAAATCTCTGTTGAATGAATATGAATGAATGACAAAATGAGGACAGCACAAGGCTTTTCAATAGCTATGTCAGACGTACAGGAGCACTTTTCACTTACTTCCCACTCTTAGATGTGTTCCGGGCCTTTGTGGATGATGGAGAGTTGGCACCTGGGTTAGTGTTTGGAGAACCCCGTCTATCTTTACTATACCCACAGAAAGAATAGAAAAAAATATATACAACAAGGACCACAGAGACAAAAAGCAATTAGTCACTTCATTTAAAGACTTTCAAGGTCAGCCTGCCACTCTCTCTCTCTCCTCTCTCTCTCTCTCTCCCCTTTCAAAATAAAGCATGATCTTATCCAGTGGTGCCCTTCAAAGGTAAAGAGAGTGGGAACCATTGGTCAAGTTCAAAGAAAGCTATCCTTTTGGCATTCAAAGCTTGAGCTCATGGATTCCATTAATGATAGCAGCACAGCCCAGGCCCCAAGGGTGGCTCTAGTAAAAAAAAAAAAAAGTATAAAAATAACTACTCTTTAACATAAAATCCTTTATTTCCAGATGCTGAATTCTCTGCATTACATGTTCAGTTCAGAAGCTGCTGCCTTTTAGTGAAGTATGTGGATGCCAAATGACTTCTAAAAGTCTTTGGGAGATACTATCAGATGAATTAATAATTTTCACTCATAACGTTACATGGGAAGGCCATGAATTCAGATACTCTTTCAGGAGAAGCACCACCTGCTTCATGAGTAATTGAATTTAAATATCCACCTTCAATAACTCCACAGCTTATGTCAAACCTTGGAAACAATTACAAAATAAATCACAAGGAAGGTCTGCTTAATCTCATCAGGTTAATAAACGCAGACAAATTAATCACCTAAAGGTAAACAAAAAGGAATAATTGATTGGAGTCTTCTTGATTACTTTATTCTATTTCCTTTATCAAACTATTTTACCATTATCTTCAATTCAGCTGCTCTGCCTTGAAATTATTACTTTACTTCATTTTCAGATTTCCATGGAAACCAATTCAAAGCCCTTCTCTCCACTTGATGATGTGTGGAATTATTTATCCTGATTTCATCAGAAAGATGTTTTTGTTAGTAAGATCTACGTCAGCATAATCTTTTATAAAAAAATGAAGGTACAAAAGAAAAATGCATATCTTGGCTTATAATGTGTATAACAGACCCTTCCAATGGTATAGAATATTGTCTCAGAAAATGGCAAAGAGCTTTCTAGATATTTATGAACCTTTTAAGTACCTCTGAAATAGGTGTCTGGAAAGTAGCTGTATTTATATGCAGGGTGGGCTGGGGGTTCACAAAAGATATTCTGCCACGCACCCATCAGCTTCAAATGAGTACTTGGATATGACTGGAACAAGAGATAATCATGGGTTCCTGGTGATTACAAAGGTAATAAAGATGTGCGTGGGCACAGACAAAGGGTGATCGGGAGGAATCAGACAGATAGCCACAGTCCCAGTAGTTAGTATTCAGTATCCAGAAGGTCCAAATAGCAAAGCAGCTCTTTGAAGTGGGAGACACCCAGGTGAGCTCTGATTCTGTTGTTGGGGTGGGTAGCTGAGGTGGTAGAAACACGCTGGGACAAAGGGCTGGGATTCCTGTTCAGTGTGAGGACTATTTCCTGTGCTGCTCACAGACCCACCAGAATGTGCTACCCATACATTATGACTTCCTGGCAAAGGATTTTTTAGGGACCTGGGACCATACCAACTATCCTGCTTACCAGAACCAAGCTTGGAAACCAAGTGATAATACTGAACAATTAAACAAAAGATTCTAACTCAGAAGAATTCAAAATTGTCTTTCAGAGGTTGGTGCAGCCTAATGCAAAGGACACAATATGTTACGTGTTGCCAAATACAAGCAGGTTTTGACTTCCTTACTTCCACACCCTGCTCAATGGCCACTGAGTCTTCCTCCTCCTAGGCCCTCACTCAAACAGTAGGCAGTGGGAAACCTGACTGGATGCATTCCGAAACAAGCGATCTTTTGATGTGTCTCCTGCACATTAGTGGGCTCAGAGCAGGTGGCCATTTAACTCTTCCGGAGTGACTAAGCTCAGGCACCCATGTGCTTTTGAATAAAAATACACCCATTCCCACTGCTAAATTCCCACGTCAGGGTCCTCCATAATCTGCATTACAAGTGACCCTGTTTAAACTCAATGCAGGGCACCGCAGGACATCAGGGAAAGCTGTCAGCTGGCAGTGGCAGCCTGATTATTGTTAACTGCTGCTCTAGAGGGGGGTGATCCTGGAGCAGTAGTCCTTTAAAAGATAGGAATAAGGACCCCTCTGACCTAGGGCCAAATCCTACAAATGCAGCTCTGCTGGGAATAAAAACAAAAACATTCCCAGGAACAAATCACATAGGCACCAAGACTAGGGGTGAAGGTAATCAAGTAACCCAAAATGTTTGTTCTGTGCAAACTACAGACCGATTAACAGCGGCAAAATGTTTCTGAAAGGGGGGGAGCAAGAAGAACTTGTGGCAAGCTTAGATCCTAGGAGCTTAATTTGGTAGATATACTAAAGACTGTTGTACAAAAAGGTTTGCCGGACATTGACGGGAAAAGTCCTCATTCCTCCCCAAAGGTCCAGGCTGGGTAGATAAGCCTGGGCAAGATGTTGTAATTCTGAAACCTTGAGACAGAAGGAGATCTAAAACAATGATATTAAGGACCCTGTGTTTTCCAGAAGTGCCCCATGAAAGATAAAGAGAAAATACCGCAGCTGCAGACTGTCTGGGAGCCACAAAGATATGGAAAGACATGGGTCAAAGACCCAAAGATTAAGATACTGCCAAAAATCTTGGTCACTGAAACATCCGGCAAGGATTTACAGGAATAAGCCCTGCCTGTTTCTAGGATATAAATATACAATGTGGAGTATATGAGACTGGTGAGGGGCTGCCTTGAATTAGAGTTTCTAACCTGCATACCTGAAACAGACCTACCCCAGTTGTCATTCTTTTGATCTGTCTCTAGAACACCTGTCAACCCTCTTCACTTTCATCTTATCTTTGAGTTGTAATCTCAAAGACTGTGGCCTGAAATCCCTGAGGGGATGGATCTAGTCTTCTTCCACCCCACCTCAGTAGCTACCCTCTTCTGAGGATAAGCTTCTTTCCTCCCTCCAGTCCCTCAACAGCCAAGCCTCATGAAAGGCCCATGAAAACAATTCCAGGTGAGTTTCTGATAGGAAAAGTTAATGAGCGCCAGCCTTCCTTCTGTCTGCCCGATCAGCTGTCTGTCTCTATTTATCAAGAAAATCTTTTCCCACAGGCTCCATAAATGTCTCCCACACTACAAAAGTGAAAAAACAATCCTGTGATATTATGCACAGTGTATTCAGGTGGGAAAACTGTGGCTAACCCAACTCTTCAGCATGTTCCGTGTTTCTGATTGAACAATTTGATGCTGAAATGGTATCCAGTGTACTTAAACCAAAATGGCAATCAGATCCACGCTGATCCAAATTTTTCTCTTAAGTCAGAGAAGTACTTGTGGGAGAATCTAGTGGTTTAAAACACACTTTTCTCACTTTCTTGATGGGGGGCATACAGAAACTTCTGCATTTCCTATAGTACTTTGAAAGCTCTTTTTGGAATAAATTCATCTCAGATTCATGAAAAATAGTTGTGCTGCTGCAACTACAAGAGTACTGAAATTTTAAAAATTAATTTTCAGGGTCCTAGGAAATTGAAATTGTATTTCAGAAAAGAGGGCTGGGATATAATACTTATTGTCTACATATATCTTTTATTGTCTACATACCTTTTAGCATGTGGTGCTTATAGCGTTGGTTATATTTTATGGTTTATCAGTCTTTCCAACTAGCTTTTAAAGTGGGCACTCAAAAATATTTGTTGAACAAATAAATGAAAAGGCTGCATGTGGACTCAGTGGAAATAAGTGTCATAACTATTATCTCAATGTCTGGCATGGGTGTGAGAGAAGGAAGGAGTAACACATGTCACATATCTTCCATCCCTGAAGAGGAATGGTCTGGGAGAACTGGATTCTAGTTGCTGATGGTTGATCATCATGTGCATCACAAAAACAGGTGAGTTTAGAAAGGATTCTCCAGCAAGCTGGCTTGGATGGTTGAATAGTGCCTCTGAATAATAACAATAAAGCTACTGCATTTATATAGCTCTTAATATTTCCCAATGGGTGTTTTTGTAAGTGATAATTGAGATGAAACCCAAGCTATTGTTGAGGAGCTGTTTCAAGTCTTTCTGGGGGAAATCATGGCTACTCTTTGCTCCCTAGAGATAATAACTCTTGGCTCCTGAATGCTCCCAAGCTGAGAAAATGCACTTAAAATGTATAGACTCTCCCAGGGATAGAAGCTCTAGTCTGCCTTCCAAACAGGTGCTTGAGTCCTCTCTACAACAGATATACCACGTGGGCATCTTTTGAAAGGCTTTTAAATCATGATTGCTTCCCCATGAAAGCCTGCTTTTCTCTTTTCCAAGAGGCTCCCGTTTCTGAAGTATTTTTGCCCTTGTTCCGTAACTGGGCAAGACAGCTCTTCAAATATTGATTTCCTTTAATTAAAGCTGATGAGACTTCTGTATTTCATTTTTCTATCTTGTTAGGTTATGTCCTGAGTGGTTTTCTTTGTTTGCTCCAAACTTTTTCCTTTTCATTTCTTTTACTTGAGGTGTCTGAATTAGAGTCCTTACCCCTTTAAGCATCCTCTGCCCATTATATTTCTGTTCATCATCTAGCAAAGAAAGTTCAGTTCACTAAGATGTACTTTCCTTTAGCTTTCTACTCTAGTTTCCCTTTGCCTAACTATGGATAATGACTGAGGATTTTAGAGGAGAAGGGAAAAGCTCATCTTTTTTGCTATGAAGCCCAGTGTAACTATGATCTCTCAGAAGCAACCTCCTAAGTTCAAAGCATTTATTCAGGAATCCCAAGTTCTAATCCTGGCTGCCAGCAAGGCATTTAACTTCTTGCTGTCTTAGGCGTCTTATCTATAAAGCAGAGGGAGTTAAACTGATCAGGTAAACCATTCACAGAGAAGCTCACAGTTACTTTGTAATTACTAAAGCATCAGGGACTGGAGCAATGAGCTCATTGATTATTGTTGCTATTCTGCTCTCTTCACGTCCTGGCACATGCTGTTTCTGCCCAGGGAGTGGCAGTCACATCCCTGAATGCCTCATTGGGATCAAGAAAGAACATGAGTCAGTTCCTAAATTATATTATTTTCTCATTTAAGCGTGGACCTTGGTTACAGACTATCAGAGGCCAACGGAACTGTATTTTACAGTTATAAGTGGTATCGTGCAACTATTGTATTCACATCTAGCTCTGGGCTCCTCCATTAGATCAGGGGTTGAGAAGCAAAAATCATAGTTCTGGGATTGGATGGTTTGTGGGGTAATTGAGACGTGAAATATGATGGGAGCCTGGGCTGGAATGGTAGTTATGGAGGTGAAAAGAAAGAAACCATGTCCAGCATATCAAAATAAAACATGTCAAAACTTGGGGATTGACTACATCTGGGGAACGAGAATAAACTCTAAACGAAAGCTGCTGAGAAAGTTTGCAAGTTGGATGACTGGGAAACGAATTTACTCTGCCAGTGAAAGAGACAGATTACTTGGGAGGGGGACCTGGGCTAGGGGAGATGATGAATTTGGTTTGGAGCATATTGAGTTGGGGCATCGATGGACTGTGTCTGGCAGGCAATTAGAGAGATGGCACTGGAGCTCAAGAAGAAAGACAGGGTCAGATGTACGGTCATTGCTCTGAAGTGGTACTCAAAGCCATGAGATAAGCAGTGAGGCCTGCCTGATGGGACAGTGACCCATTGTGATTAAGGAGCGAATGTTTTGGGAGGCATCCTATGCCAGAATCTATTTACTTCCACCCCAGTTTGTGAGGATTTACAAGTGCGTTACAAAGACTTATACACCAGGGGTCCAAGTAAAAGAGCCTGAGCCAGTTAACGTATTTATGTAGAGATCAATGCTAGGGTTAATAAGGGAAAGTGCAGGCCTTGTTCCTTGTGTAGGCCAGTGGCTTTCTTTATCCCATGCCCATAGCCTGCCTCTCCCCATTCTTCTAGCCCAGCCAGATTGCTGACTGATGACAAGGCGAGCTGTGTGCCAAGAGGTGGGTGCCAATCAGTGTCAACACATTCCCATACCAGAAACACCTTATAAGGTACATCCCATGCTCTTGTCACCCTGGTGTAAGGAGGACACCCTGGCAGATAAGCAAAATTGAGCTTTACACCTTGGCTTCACTTACAGTTCACATCTTTTCTTTTTGCTCCTCTTTACCAAGGACTAACCAAATATTAGGGACCATACCTCTGACAGTACTAAAATCCACTCTTTTTCTGTATCATTCCCTTCCCTTTTCCTGTTCTCAGTCTCTGCACTGTGTCTCACTAACTGGCACCCTCAGCCACCCTCTTTTAGCATCCTGGGTGGTACAGGATGCTATAGCTTAGTAACATCACCATAGTTGGGATGGGAGCAACCTGTCTGGGAGCAATCAAGGGCTCTGCCCTTGAAGAGCCAAAGTATCCCAGGTTTCCTGAGTTGAGTTTAGTGTGTTAGGACACTGTTTAGGGACCTGTGAACATTACCTTTCCCAAATTGCAATAAGCTTTGGTTGTTAGCCCTGGCTCTGCAACTTACCAACTGAATCCTTTAATGTCTCTGTGTCTCAGTTTCCTTGTCTGCCAGTCCTACTTCTTAAGGCTATTATATAGTTTTGAAAATTATAAAATATTAACCAATTTATTCACTCAGAAAACATTTAATGTGTGTTGACTGTATTCCCTTTACTGTGCAGGGCCTTGATGATGAGTGTGACAAGATTCCTACCCTCAAGTGCCCAAAGCCTAGTGGAGGAGGCAAGCATGTTAACAGATACATAGCAATGCAATGTACCAAGTGGAATAAACAAGTGTGAAAAAGTGCTAGGGAAATAAAACAGGGAACCACTGCCTGTACTTGGGGGAATTCAGGAAAGCAAAGGTAAAGTTGAGTTACTTTTATGAAAATCATGATTTTTGGTTTGTGTTAAAAAATTGTAAATCAGAAAAAAAACCTCTGGGTTATGAGAATTTTCACAAAATAGAATGAAATTATGCTTATCCTTAGTTTGAAACTGTTATCTCCCAACAGTGGCTCATAGACTTAATCATACAGTAGATAACCTGAAGTATTTTTAAAATGCAGATGGCAGGGCTTGGCCCCCAGAGTTTTCTATTCAGTAGGTCTAGGATGGGGCCTGAGAATTTACAATTCTAGCAAGTTCCCAGGTGATGGTGATGTTGCTTGTCTATGGACCACACTTTGAGAACCTCTGCCTCACAAGAAGCATGAGGCAGCCACACTTGGTAGAAATTGAGAGAACAATCAGCCATATCCATTTTCCCTGCTTTCCAGGGACACACACAATTAGACAACACAATTAGAATTTGCTGGATGAAGTGGCCTCCACTGTAGGGCTCCCGAGGCAGGAGAGACAAGGATGAGAAGGGCTGCTGACATCCATCTCTGGAGAAGCTCCTCTTTCCTGAAAAGTGGCAATTACTGCAAACTCTACAGAGCGGAGCTCAATAGCAGGTGAGACAAAAATTGGATCTGACGGCATTAATTGAGCCCGAAGTTCTATTTACTGAAAATGATCTGGCATAATTAAAAATTCACAACTGAAGCCTGCTTAGTGAACATTATACATTAGGGAGTCCCCAGAGTAGGCCAGAAAAGTCTCAGTGAACTTTTTAAGAAAAGCCAAAGGAGCCAACTGCTTTGGCAGGAATTAGCACATGGAGAAAAAAGAAAAGTCAGCCCATTTATTTGGAAGTGAGATTCTGATTTTATACTACAGAATGATATGAACCAATAATGTTGGAGGGTGGGGAGACTCATTTCCTTTTCCCTGGTGAATAATCACTTTGTTTGCATTTTCTATTTAATATATTCTTATGGGATTTTCAAGAATGTCCACTCTGCCTGTACATTGCATATTAACTTCTTTGAGGACAAGGGAAAATTGTGTTCGTATCTGTTCACAATGTCTCACAACATTTTTCACATAGAAGGTTTTCAATACCTGCTGACTGACAACTGTACCTGATAAATTTGGTTTCTGACATGTTTATTGAATTGACTGACACATATTAGGTTAGAAGTTTATTAAGGGAGTCAAATGGATTTGGTTTTTTGTTCAAATTACTTATGTCAGATCACACTGCATGCCTAAAAAGGTGACAGCCTATTGCAGAACCACTTCTGAGCTCTAGTGCCCACAGATATGAAACTCGAGTAAAACCAGTGGGAGCTAGCAACTTTGGAGAATGGCACTGCCAAACTAAATGGAGGCAGCCCTGGTGTTGTGGAAAAAGGTTGGGCACTGAAATCAGGCAGAGCTTGGGTCATATTCTGTCTTTGTGGCAGCTAGAAGATCTTGGACAAGTTGGGTCATTGAGGCAGGGTTGGTCCTACCTAACTAAGACTTCTGATCTTGACACTGGGGCTTAGGGCACCAATTCTCTAGCTACATGTTGTTATCCAAAGACAAAAGCATTCAAATATCTCCTGGTTGCCGAAGTTGGCATCTTAATTTGCTTTCTAAGGAGGCAAATGTATCCAGAGTTTAAAAGTGCATCTGGCTCCTTAGAAAAGTAGTAGAAGGGCCATGTCAACAAGGTGTTGAAAATGCTTTCTGGGCAGTAAGGAAATAAAAGTTCCCCCAAACTGTGCTCCCATGTGTCTGTTAACACCACCGAGACTCTAAATCAAAGATTTTTACACTTTTCTCTTCACTTATATTTACAGGGACAGTTAAAACTTGAAACTATTTTCATTTTAAAAACTGCTCAGGCATCACACATTCAGGCATCACACATTTGTTTGAATGTAAGTTATTTCTAAGTAGGGTCTCCTTTGCAAATGTTATCTGTTCTATGATTGGTATAGACTACTTTTAATTTTCCTTTCTGAATGAAACCCGATAGTCAGCTTCTTTCTGACTATTTGGAAAGCTGAGCATTATTTTAGTGTGCATGCTCACAGAAGATTAAAATTCTGACAATTCACGAAAACAAAGCACATCTTGTTCCATATCACCCACTAATCACTGTTGAATGCTAGGCCTTGTATAATTTATAACAAATACTTCTCTTCATATACATGAGTTTTTAATAACAATCTAGTTAATCCCAAGACACTTTGCTGAGCCAAAGACTGAGGCTCTTTATTGACCCCACCCTAGACAAGGGAAAGACTCACAGAAATATGGAGCTGGAAGGCTCCTCAGAGCTAGGAAAGTAAGGTCCAGAGAGAAGAAGGGATGTATCCTAGGGAAGTATCCAACAATGCAAGATTGACTTGATAGGACTTGGCAGGCATAAAGCAAACAGGGCCATAGCTCCCATGGAGTACGGAACAAGGCAGGAAGGCTTGGAATCAAAGATGATGTAACACAAATGAATTGTGACTCCATTTGCCAATATAAGTAGTGCAAGAAATGTGGGCAGCCCTTTTGGGGTGGTATGTGGAAGGAGATGACATGTTCAGTTTTGAGCATCTGTGGTACCCCCAGTGAGATGTTTGGTTAACAATTGGATATATGGATACAGAACTTAGCTGGATATAGAAATCTCAGCAAAAGAACGGTTTCCAGAGATTTGGGAGTCTGTGGTCGTTGAAACCCTTAGTGTAGAAGAGATTACACAGGGAGAGTATGTAGCGTGAGAAGAGAATAGCTCAGGAAGAACATTAAGAAGGACAGGCTGGAGAGGAGAAAGTGGGCTCATGCTATCCAAAGGAGAAACTGGATCTGGGAGCATGAGTATTCTAATCATAAGACACTCATTTACTGATTATATGATAAAACTGTCTTGGGTTTCTAGCCACTACATGTTTCTTTCTCCTAGTGCACTTTTCTGATTAGTTGTGCTTTTTCATCACTCATGCTATCCTTTTATCACACCAAGGAGCCTTTAGATCACACGCAACCTGTTCTCATCAATTCCTGGCAAGGATGATCTGAAGTATGCTGAAGGAGGAATCTTGTGCCAAACAAACCCATAATTATAGGCTTTAGATATATTTTTTCAGTCTGGCCTTCTTTATTGCAACAAAGGTCAATAAAACAAGAAACTGTTTTAGTACCTTAACTAGATGCAGTAACTATACTAAAGTTTATGCAAATATGGCTACAATCTCCCAAAGTAACAACTAATTTGCTTTTAATTATTTCTTCCTGTTTTTTTCCTCTATTATGTACAAAATCATAAAGGGGCCTTATTGCTCTCAATTTGGCTTCAAAACTTCAAGAAAATCTTGGCTCTGGTATAATCAGAATTTAAGTCAGTTTCATGCCAAAACCCACTTGTTTAGCACGTGGGAAGGCTGGGCTTCCTGACAGTCATGATATCATCTCTGTCACCTTTTTTGTAACATAGGTTCTGGGCTTTGAAACAATGGTACTCTGGTTCTCCCCAGCCACTAAACAATCAACTTCTTATTTAATAAATTCTTTATAACTATACAAACCAGGTGTCCATCCATTTCTCTATAGTGAGCACTTCAATCACAATGCAAGATATCACTGGGGGCACTTCTTGGCTTAGAGAAAATGGAAAAATGGAGAAGTAGAAAACTACAGTGATAAAAACATGAAAAGCAAAAGTGAAGCTTATTACTAAAAATGTCTAAAGTCTAAATGAAGTAAAGAGCAAAGTCTTTGTGGAGAATGTCCTCATTACTGATTGGGAGCAGATCCTACTAGGAGAAGGGCCTGTCCTATCTCTGACCTCCCTCAACCTTGGTGAGAAAATGGCTGTCTTCACTGTTACTGACACGATCTGTGAAGGGATGCCGTAAGTGTTAAAACATATTAAACCATTTCCAGACCCCTCTCAGTGGAGGATGTATGGGTCTGGACACCTCAGCAATAAGTTTGAGAGAATGATTCTACATGAGATAGGCAGATAACTTAAGCTGTGAAGGGCTAGAACCTTCACCGGGGCTTAAGAATGTTAGTCCATCATCATGCCTTAAGTAAGCATACCAGTCCTTCAGATTGCATCTCAAAGGAGAGGGCCCTGGCAGTAGCACAGAAGATTCCAACCAGGGAAAGCACAGTTAGTGCTTAAAGAGAAAAAGATGGTATCTATCTCAGGGAAACCCAGAATTGGCAGGACAGGCATCCAGCTAGCTGCCTAAAAGGGATATAAACAACCCTAAATGGCTTGGGGGCAAAAGAAATGGGCTTTAAAAAGCCGTTCAATGCTTATCCTGAAATTCTTAGAATTACAGATTTTTGTGACCTCATCTACTCTATGCTAACTATGTTTTCCTTCTTTTTTTTTCCAGAATGGTTTATTAAAATTAACTTTGACATTCTTAGCTTGTCTACAGTTTGTGGACGGGCAGTTCAGTTTATAGTTTCAGAAACTCAAGGGGGAGATGAAACCCCAGAGGGAGAATATGACTCTCTTACTCTCAAAAAGTTTTGTTATTGTTTCTTTTTTAAAATTTCCCTTAGGAGCTCTTGCTCTACTCATCTCTTGTAGGCCTGAGCAGTAGGAGTTTTATTTAAATTAAGGGAACATCCCACTTACCAGGATTTCAAAACTCAGTCAGACCCTGTCAAGGCACATTGTTCAACTGCCCATTGTTCTAGAGAAAGGTTAGCCATGGCCTATGGAAGACCAGGGGCAGTAGGGAGCCAACAGACTTGCAGGCATGTGCCCTGACGCATCCACTTTTGGTTTCTGGGCACAGTACAGAGCCTTTGTTTCCTGGAAACTCTATGTCTTCTGGAACAGACTGTCCCCTTCAAAAAATGAGCAGATAGAGGATTTTTAATTCTGTCAAGTGATGGCCACAAACTGAAAGTCAAGTAAAATGATCAGTAATTGCTATACAGGTCAGCAATCCCAGTGCTGGAAGGTTCTGGTTTAAGTGGAAATTTCCTTCATGATAGTTTTATACAAGCAGCTCCACAGATAAGAAGAAAACCGAGAGATGCATGATGCTCCATGCCCCCCCCCCACTTATTCTGATATTTGGGGGCATAGAGAAATTACGATTCAAGATTAGTATAGCAGAAAAGCATCAACTCTAGTGTGAAAACAGTTTATTCCAAGGAGCACCAGGTCAGAGCTAGTAGCATGGGCCAGGGACAACACATTTTGGTGTTAGACCATCACAGACTAGGCCAGAGCAATATTTTTTATAATTTATAACCCACCTATTACCCCAAATTTGAGGTAACTTATCCTAAAGGACACCTATAATACGACCTGGGGGGAAAACGAGATCAATAGAAAGATTTAAAGGGGGAGAGAGACTCATTCTCAAAATCTTGAACAGCAAGACAACTGAAGTTGAGTGCTGGGGTTAGCTCTGAGTTTCCCAGCAACCAAGGCCATGAGGGAAACATGCTGGATAACAGTATTCTCAACTTGTGATAAAAAAGGAAGGGTATCATTTTGTCAGAAGAGTCAAACTTATTCCTGATGCCAAGTGTAAGAAGCACTAATTTTACAGGAGATGTAGAGGCATTCTCCATAGGACAGTGTCTTTTATATGTATTTAGAAAGAGACTTTTTAAAAAGTCAAATTGATTGGAGTAAAATTTCCATTCAGTAGAATTCACCCATGTTTACCTTTTGGATAGCAACTGAGGATACCATATTAAAAGGTAAGCCAGTGACAGCTAAGCTGATGTGGCACAGGGGCAGCCTTTCTAGTGATCTAACCTGATCCTGGGGAAGAGGTGAAAAACCCAGAGGCATGAATTTGAACACAGGCTTTAGAGCAGTGGTGCCCCAAACTGTCGCTCATTGGACAGCAGGAAGGATTCCTACCATTGGGTCATCGTGTGTCAGTGGATTTGGGGCTTTCCTTGGCAGCCCCTTCCCTAGCACAGCTCATCTGCCTGGATCCTGCCCCTACATAAGCAGTTGTATCTGCTGTCTACATCCTTTGGGGAGCTAGGGAGACTCAGCCAAAGGCTGCAGAGAAGCACTCTCCTGATCTCCCTTGCGTCTCTTTCTAATTATTTGTTCAGGACTTCTGGGGTGTTGCTCTCTTGTCCAACTCTAGCACCTGTTCTCTTTTACCACCATCTGCTTCCACTCTCTACAATTCTCCTTCTATGCCTCCTATCAATTCCTCAGGAAGCTGTTCCTCACAGCAGGGCATTGGCTCATCACCTGAACTGTAAATCCAATGATTTGATCTCTTTGCAGACTCAGAGCCCACATTTTTTCTGCTTCCTTGTCCATAGGTTACCAAGGAACAGAGTAAAGCAGTAAATATTTTTTCCCAAAGTCATATTCACCTATAATCAGAGAGGACACAAAAAAGGCACCAGAGCAAACAAAGAGGCTCCCTCTTTCAAGACCTTAACAAATTAAAATTCACATTAATTAATTATTTGGCCCTTTAATTGCTCCTAGATTAAATATACTCAGGTGATTTTTCATTCTGACCCAGGTTGTCACAAGCTCAATAATTCACTTAGGGAATTCTGACATCACGTACTTGGCCCTGCTTGTCTATGGAGTCAGAAGAGTAACTCATTAGCAGTAAGAAGTATTAATTAGACTTTTGCAGATTTATACTCATGAAAGATGCTAGCTCCATCCAGATTGTTGGAAGGGGAACCATGCTCAGAATTACTTGGCAAATGAGGAATCAATGTAGGCGGTGTGACAAAGTCTTGAAACAGATCTTTAGCAAGCCCACTAGGGCCTATATTATACCCAATGCATGCTAGTCCTCTCAAAGTTGTCACCTGGAGAGGCTGTATACAGATTCCAAAGATACTGCTGGCACTCACAACATTTCCAGAGCTTTTCCCTGGGAACTGCCTTCATAGACAGTTATGAGCCACATGAGAATATCATTCATGATCATGTAGTCACATCTCAATTTTGGCCCCAATTATAGGACCTAGCCTGATCATCCAATTAGTACATCATAATTACCTTCTGATGACTAACTGATTCCAAATATCCAATCCACCCTTAAAGAACAAAGATATCTCCCAACCAAGCAGAGTCAAGAGCACAAGCTACAGCTGTCAAATGTAGTAACCAATGCAGCAACATGGAAAGGTTGAATATGTTGAAGAAATAAGTACCCTTTTCCATAGAGCAGTTCTGTGATGTTTGTTAAAAATAAATCTGTTGAATTCTTTTATTCACTATAGTATTTTGTCATCATTCTCCTTTTGATTAGAAATGAATCCTAATGTTAGTATTCCTAGATAACTTCTGATGAATTTTCTTAGTAGATATGGGTGAAAGAACCAGGTACCAAGCTGAAATGCACCCCTCCTTTTTTAGCTCCTCCCAACATATGATCTTTCACTGACTTCTCTAATGGAAAGAGTTCTGCTGACAGGTAAGAAAATGGATTCATACGCAGTGCCTTCAAAGGTCCATTAAATATAACGTTATTTAAAAGCACATTAACTATCCTAACCAGTATCAGACAACAACCAGGGAAGTGCAGGAGTTTGAAGACTAATGCAGAGTCTCAGGATGCCAAATGCAAATGTAAATCACAACCCTCACTAATTAAAACTTTGGCCCTTTGATTGCTCCTGGATTAAGTTCACAGGGGTGATTTTTCATCCCTGCCTGGGTTGACACAAGCCCAATAATTCACTGTGGCATTCTGACATCACTTGCTTGGCTCTGCTTGTCTATGAAGTCAGAAGAAGTATCTCATTAAGGAGTGAGAGGTATTAATTAGACTTTTGTAAATAGCAACTGCATACGATGCTAGCTCCTGATTTTATCCAGATTGTTGCGAGGAGTGCCACACAGAGAGTTGAAAAACTGGGGTTCTTGTTCTAAGCCATAACACCAGTCGACCAGTTGATTGGTATGCCTCAGTTCACACAAATGAAAAATGGGATAAAAATAATGCAATCCTGCCACCCAACTTCACAAAGTCACGATGCTGATAAATGAGAAATGGCAGAGTACAATAATATTAATTATTGTATAATTAAAATGTGGTGATGATTCTGGTTTTATACTCATTATAGCAGTATAGGCCTTATTGTAGAAGTTCACAGCTCAGACCTACTGTTGTTTCAACAATAACCCACTTACCACCTGTTATGGGCAAAACACTAGTGATACAAAAATGTATCTATTACATGCTCCCTACTCTCAAAGAAATTACTGAATTGTAATAATGAATTCTAGGACACTCCAATGAGCCCTCTTCCTTGCCCCTTGAAGCTTAGTAACAGATCATTCAGGAAAAATAAAGAAATAATTAATTCACACCAGTCTGGCTATATGCATCCCTTATACACCAACAGAAGAAGGCCTCTGTCGTGCCCACTGTATTCAGGGCTTTTCCTTCTTTGCCAGTCTTGGTATTCTTTGCCCTGCTGCCTGGCTGCCCTCTATCCACTTGTCATCCTCTCTCTGGGCCAGCTGGAACAGAAAATGAGGCCAAGTCTCTGGGGGAACTGAACAGTATGGGGAAGGAGGAAGGGTTTTGATGGACCCTCCAATGTTACTTTCTCCTGGGAAAGGGCAGGATGATGAAAAAGGAGAGCCAGGGAGCCAGAGTTCATTTGGATGTATGCGTCCTGCTATGTTAAAGCAGCAGCTTCGTTACCTTATAGTGTTGCTTGGCTTAATGAAGGTCCTTGCTGAATGAACAATCATAGCTAGAGGCAATATGAGCATTCTGGTCCCACGGAGGACACTCTTTCGGCTGCTGAGGGAGGGGAGAGTCAATGGACTGTGATGGATGATGGATCAATACTTCTCTGAATGAATTTCATCATAAGTGACACTCCTTTGGGATAAGAAAGGGCTGACTAGAAATCATTCAAGGTTATCAGCTACATGATAGTATTCAGGTGAAACATTTGGAACTTAAACCAGTGGACATACAAAAAAATCATGATGAAAGCTGCATTGTCTGTAACCTGTCCAAACAGAAGACACCAGTCAACATTTTCTATAATCCTCATACAAATCTTCAGTCTAGCAACCAGACTCATTGGAAGATAGCTCTGTTTTGATTTCAGAGGAGCCTCCCGAAATACAAATTTAAGCTAGTTCTGATGATTTTAGCAGAGCAGAAAGGCCAGGGGATGGGGGTGAGGGGAACTTTTCTCTTAGACTCCACAAAAGCCAAAAGCAAGAGAGCTATGAAAACTCATGAAAAATGGCAAGATCTCCGAAACAAAATGTCATTGGAAATGTAAGGTCATAATGGTATGAAATTATTGATTCAAAATATAAGGAACTAATGGGAAAATTACAAAGTACAGTACTCATTAAAGTAATCTAGTTCGAAGAGGCAGTGATGGAAATCTGAAGCTGAAAGGCCCTTGGCCCTCTTAGCTAGCAGAATAAATTCAACGAGGCACAGAATTCATCCTTTTCTCTTAGATCTAAGCTGCAGCTAATACAGGCGCTGAGAAGAGGCAGAAAGCAAAAACCTGCCTTAACTATATGGCAGCTAATCAATGCAAAATGTCTTCAGACTACATGAGAAATGATTCATAGCTTGAGTCCCAACATGCAAAATGTGTCCTTCCTGACCTTCCAATGCTGATCCTCAGCCCCTTCATTTACCTTCTGGGCATCTGTCCCCAGGATCAACTCTCCTTCGTCCACAGTGAAGAGCCAGAGAGAAGCTTTAGGTAATATTTAAATTCCTATTTGAATTCCATTATTCAAAAATGCCCTTGGAAAGCCTGGCTTCGCATGGCATTTTGGTGGGAGATTCCACAAGGAATAGATAAGTAATTAGCCAGAAATCAGTACAAATAACCCCCTGTCTCCACAACCTGCCTAATAGCAAAACTGTTGCTGGAGAGGTATTAGAAATTGGAATCTACAGCTTTTTTTTTTCCTAAAGTCAAATTGCTGAGTTAACCATTCAGGCTTTAACTACAGCTAATTGATACAAAATGTGTCCTCAAACAGCCTGCAGACCCCAGATTGCTTGCTGCTGGTTATATGAAGCAGGTTGTTACAAAGGGCAAATGAAAAAATTTCCCCTTAATCTCATTTGGAATTACTGGGAAACTTAATATTACATTTTAGAAAATTGAAACATTTGACATAACTCCATAGCATGCAATTTATAGTTCGGCAGTGAGCCTAAGATTCCACTCTTCTAACTTGATTCTGAAAGTATGGTGGTTAAAAGTGCAAGTCATTGAATTAAGTTATATGGAACCAGATTAGCCCAGTGTTTAAACGTCCCTCTGGTTAAGAGCTGGGCCCCAGAGAAAGTTATTTAACTCTTTTGGATCATGAAGCTACTTCAATTTAAAGCAGGGGTTGACAAACTCTTTATGTAGGGCTAAACAGTAAAAAATTTTCAATTTGCACACTCTGCTATTGCAGCACAAAAACAGCCACAGACAACGTGTAAATAAACGTGTGGCCGTGTTCCAACAAAACTTTATTTACAGCCATTGACATTTGAATTTTATATAATTTTCAAGTGTCACAAAATATTGTTCTTAATATTTTCACTCATTTGAAAATATAAAATTCTTAGCTCACAGGCCATAGGAAAAAAAACATGCACTAGACTGGATTTGGCCCAGGGCCGTAATTTGCTGACCCCTGATGTAAAATCCTGAATTGGTAACTTCCTTTTGGAGATGGAAAAGTCTTCAGTTTCCCAAGGTATTGACTTCCAAAGCAGAAAGCTGTTGAAGTGCTGGGAGATGCAGGTGCTTTATGTTCAAATATCAATTGTTTACCCCAGTGACTGTATGAGTTTGGAAGAGACATAACTTTTGTTAGTTCCTCATAAACAGGTTTCTTACTTAACCTCTTCCCTTCTCTTTCCTTTCTCCTTAGCTTGTACCTTTACCTTCTTTCTTCTGTTCTTTCCCAGTAACTACAGTTTCTTTTTAGTGTTTCTACAATTCAAGAGAAGCATCTAGAAATCCATTAGCAGCATTTATTCCTAACCTAGAATCTTCCACTGATTTGTCTCCTAGAACTGCTCACTGTACCTTAAGTCCATTCCAATTCTGAGGTAGTTTTATTTTACACACAGGATATTTCAATGTTTTATTCACAAATCCTTTAAGAAATGACAAGAACATAAATGGAAACCTTCCTCGGTCCTCTTTTTTAAAAAGGAATTCAAACTGCTCTGTGGCTAATGGATCTCAGTCTACAACACACTGTCAATTAAAATGCCACTGGTAAAGCCATGGACAACAATGGCAGTTCCATTCAAGATGTTATGGTTAAAAGCACTGTGCAAACTGTAAAGTGCTATCTATGCAAGTGTTAGCTATAGTTGGTGGTATTATTATGCCAAGTGCCAAGGATGCCTACTTGTCAAAGTAAATTTTTGTGAAAGGGCCAATGTTATTACCGGACTACTGGAGTTATCCCAAGGGGCAGATGAAGGCCTGCTCTCATCTAACCAAGTAGAACGTCTGGGTTGTAGACCTGATTGTAGCTCTGCTTGTGCTGACGACTAGCTGAGGACAAATGGTAAGTCACTAACTTCCGCGAGCCTTTGTACTTATTTTGTAAAATGGAAGGGTTTGGACAGATCCTTAAGGGCTCGTCCATGTTATGATCTCTAAGTATTTTGAGCTGTAAAATAATAACAAAGGAGGAAAATGAAACTTGCTGAGCAACTACTAGGCACTGCCTCTTAATATCAGAAAAATGATCAAGGGAAATAGCACCTCAAGCTGCTCCTGTCTGGTTGTCCCTAGGCATTATAGGAGCAAAACAGGCTGTGGTTGCACTTTTCTTGCACAGTCAGTTGCTTCATGTGACATTATGGCCTGGTTGCTGCCACAGTCTTCCCAAAATGAAATTTAGATCTTACTTATAATTTATGACTATTTATTACACATCTGGAAGGTTAAGCACAGTGCAGATCCAGACAAGAAAAAGTCAATAAGCCCTAAGGTTGTTTTACAAAAATACATATCTCTATGGGCTGTAGTATTTAAATGCCTTTGGCCTAGAATAAAACCCTCCAGGACAAAAGCTACTTCCAACACATCATTCAAAAGGCAACAATCTCTGAGGGTTTTCTTTATTCTTCATCTTGAACTCCAGGCGGTTTCTCCTTAGTTCCATTAAGAGTAAACCTCTTTACCTTTGCTGGGCAAATCTTAATAAGTTGTATGTTTTTAACAGTTCCACACTCCCTGGGTGACTGTCTTGTCTCAGTCTGACGAGGGATAATACAAATGATCCACATGTAAGGAGAAAGGGGTCATTGTGGCTGGCAGGCATTGTTCTCTGACTTGTGCAAGGCTCAAAAACACTGGCTAAAACCCATGGGGTAGAAAAACAACAGGAAAACATCTGTTTTCAAGTTTGTTGCTTGGGGTGGGGAGGCGGGAGAAGTTGGTTGTTTATAGAACAATTTATGGTTACAATTTCAATGGTTGATTACTTGATTTCTTCATCCAGCTCCTAATCACAGATCAAACACAGGTTCCAATAATGAAGTAATTTTAGGCATGATTACAAACAGTCTCCTACTGAGGGCTTTTGCCCAGGAATAAGATGCTCCCAGCCCACGCTTAGTATAACAGTGATCGGGCCCAAGTGATGGGACTGCACTTCTGCCCAGGTGACCCAGCCCTTAGGATGAGCACTGTACCCTCTTTCCCACTGAGAGTTGTTTTCTCAGTGTGGTTAGTGCAGTGATGATGAGAGGACAGTGGTAGTCACCTGTTATGGCATCAACCCCCTCCCTTCTATGCTCCACAATTAAACCAGTACTATGTTTGGAAAAGACAGCTATTTCAGCCCTCCCCTGCTTGATCCTTAGGTGGCTCCTTATTGCCTACCAAATCAGGTCTACTTCTCAGCCCGGCTTCCAAGCCCCTCCATGATGGAACCTGGCCTTGAATATCTTCTAAATGCCACACCACCATCACCACCACCATTACCAGATCCTCCATGCTTGTCCTTACCTCTGGGCCTTTACAAAGCTACTTCCTCTAACTGGATTGCCCTTCCCCATCTTCTCCTCTCCACAAACTTCTGTTTCTCTTTGAAAACCCATAGTTGCCTATTCTATTAAATAGCCTTCTCTATAGCCTCAGGCAACATCAATCCCTTCCTCCTGCTTCTGCTTTATTCAGACCTGATTATATCACATTAAATCATAGGATCTGTCTACACCTTGATCGCTATTTCTACCTTCTGTAGGTTGTGGGCTTTTTCAGGGTATGTGGACCATGTTTCATCTTATTTCCCCCACCTCCTTTACACCCAGGCTGAGTGGCACTCAACAAATACTTGTTGTGTGAGCCTGGATGGCGTCTAACAGTTAAGTATGCATTTGATTTACAGCAGAGGGAGTCACAGACAAATCCTCTTTTGTAGGAGTATGAAATGAGCTCCTCCACTCCTGGTAGAGTGGCTACCTATTCTTGGCCACACATGTAATACTGTTTTTCCTCCCATATAGGTAAATGTCTCACATGATAAACATGGTAGACAATAGGGCAAATGGGGCAGCCCTTGGGGACTGACCTGAGTAAGAGGCTACAAGTCATGAACACAATCAGGAAATAGAGGGCTTGAAGTCTACAACTCTGGCATTTGCAGGCAGAGCTGGTTTAAGAGCAATGCTAGAAATGGGAGCAGAGTACTGCCAAGACTTCCCAGCCATTGGCTTAGAGCCCCATACTGCAGAAGTGACCTTCATACAGTTCTCAGAAAAGGAAAGCAGGATTTATTGCTGGTGTCAACAGGCTGTAGGAATAAAGAGTCTTAGGGAAGGCCAACCTTCTCTAACTGGTATCTAGGGAAAGATCTCAGAGGGCAGAGCCTGGAAGAGGGAGCAGCATACGAGAAGAAAAGCTGTTCCTACATTGGTGTTTTGAACTCCAGCACACTGTTAAATAAAGGAGGGGAGATGAAGGAGATGAAGGGTGAACCCAATTAAAATTATTGGGGTACTCATGTTAAGTGTGTTTTTTTACCACCAGCTGAATGTTAACTATCTGAACTATCTGTTAAATATCTGTCTCTAAAGTCATTAAGATTTTTCTTGAACCCAAAAATAGCTTTTGAATTTAAATAGCCCTTCCAGTGTCTAAAAGGGGGATTTTAAAAGGGAAGTGAGTTAATACACAAGCAGAGACTGAACTTTCTCATCTCCCTAAGAGACCAAGGATGGTCTCAGCCACCCCCCCATTTGTGTGCACTTGAAACCTCTAAATCACATGTTTAACACCATGTCACTCAGCGAATGGGTCTACAATGAATGCACAGATTTAATTTTTCAAACATATTCCTTGTAAAAAACTGAGACGGCAATCACAAACATTCAGCAATTTAATGTGTTTTAATGTAACCAACTGTTTAAAAATAAGACTCGTGCCCTCATTCCACAAACATGGAGTGAGTGCCTCCTGGGTGCCAGGCACTGTGAAGGATGCTGGAGAGACAAGGATGAATGAGACAAAAGCACTGAACTCAAGGAGTGCACAGCCTGGTAAGGGCTACAGATGATTAGAAAAACAACCTGGCTCCTCTTCTACGACCTGACTAGAACTGCCCTCTGAAAGGTCATCAGTGACCTCCTGCTGGCCAAGTCCAGTGACCTCTCTTTAAGAATCAGACTTCTTGGCAATCTTATTCCTATGACAGTTGAAGAAAGACCTGAATGAATTTAAGGACCCAGCCCTATAGATATCTAGGGGAGAGCTTTATAGGCAGAGAGGAGCAAGTGCAAAGGCCCTGAGGTAGCAGAAGACCTGCTATATTTAAGGTAAAGCAAGGAGACCAGTGTGAATAGAGAGAAATGGGCATGGAAAGAGTAATAAAATATGAGGTCAGAGAGGGAACAGGGGCCACATTCTGCAGGACCTTGCAGTGTTGTATACTGAATGAGATTGGGCAGGGGGAGTTAGAACAGAGAAATGACAAGATCCGAATTAACATTTTAAAAGGATCATTATTGTGGCTACTAGGTGGAGAAAAGACTGCAGGGGGCCAATGGTGGAAGAATGCAGGGAAGCCAACCAGGAGGCTTTTAGAGAAGCCCATGTAAGAAATGATGGCGGCTTGGACTAGGATGGCAGAGGTGATGGTGGCGAGAGGTGGTCATAGCCCAGATATCTTATGAAGGTGGAGTAGACAGAATTTGCTAGTGGATGAGATATGGCCTGGGAAAGAAGAAGAGTGAAAGATACTCCGAGGGTTTCTGCCTGAACAACTGCAAGGACAGAGTTGCCACTTACTGAGACGGGAAAGAATGTGAGAAAACCAAGTTCTAGGGAAACGTCAAGAGTTTGTTTGGGGGCAGGTGACGTTTGAGATACAAATGAAACCACCCAGTGGAGATGAGGAGTGGGCTGTGGGTCACAGGAGTCTGAAGTCCAGGGGAGAGGTCAGGCTGGAGATGTACGGGGAAGCCAAGCCTCTCTCCTGCCTTTCAGCATCAGCTCCCAGCAGGCTCCACCAGACTCAGCCAACACCATCAGCCACTTGGTGTAAGAGCAAGCTTGGCTGCAGCCAGCCTGGCCTCTTCATCATCATCACACACTGTGCTCATCCTGGCCTTTGTTCTCAGGGCTCACGTGGCCTGGAAAAGTGGGGTTTCCAGTGATGGTAAAAGCCTCTTAAGAAAGTACTATAGTGATGGGCACAGTATGGATTCTGTTATCCTGTGATCTACCTTTCACCGAAGAAACGCATTTTTGATGGAGTTGCTTTTCATACATTCTTACAATACACACTAGAATCAGAATGTGAAGATCTGGATACATTTCAAAATGGTGTCCCAGATGCCAAAGAAGTTTCTTGAGAGACCAATGTCTAATCCAATTCGCCTGGAGGGGGACCTACTATTAGCCCGTGTGCTCTCAGGCTACACTCTTCGGGTATTATTTTGGGGAAGGATGGTAAATTGTAAGCAGTCAAAGCAGAAAATCACGGTATTGTACTTCTTGCAAAAACTGATGAAGTGAAATAAACCAGATACTAAAACCCATCTGTAAAGCCTCATCTTTTTGCTGCACTCAGTTTGTCCACTGAGTACATTGTTAGCTGCTTACTAAAGTCACATGCTGGCTGGGAGCTTGACAAGTACTGATTATTCTCATCAGTTCCACAACCCTGCAAACAAGACTTGCAAACGTTTAAAAGTGGTAAACTTTGAAAGCCTAGGGAACACAGCATGCTCAAAATTATCCATAGAACTTTACAAACAGATAGGTATCCAGACGGAAAGTTAGGTAAGAATAGACATGGTAGGTTATTTGAGTTTCCTCATCCTTAAGCGTTAGAAGTTAGAAGAGTAGGCAGTTTCCATGTCTCCCTCCAATGGGAGGTTCTGTTGGGGGAGCCAGGGGAACGGTCATATGTGCAAAGCCTGACAACTCAGTTCTTCTTCCATCTGGGCATCAGAGGTCATTGACAGATCCTCACACAACTGCCCTATTTCTCTGAGCCTGTGGAGGAAAAAGATTCAGCCAAGCCAGTCAGAAAAGGATCAGGCAAAAGGAAAGCTGCCAGTTCCTCAGTTCACCATGGCAATATCAAAAGTGAGGAGATGATTTTGTGGATCTGGCTGGGGCTCTTTGTCATTCACAGTTCACTGGTCCCCCACAACTTTGGTCTTGTCCTATTTGTGTTAAGCCAGCATGTGCATGGATATGGCCTGCCTGTCTGTCTGCATGCCTGCCCATGTATATTTCCCACCTACCCACCTGCCTGCCTTTTCATTTCCCTAGCACTCAAGAGCAGAACCAGAGAGTCAGTAAATTCTATGGAGTCACCTTCTAATACATCCCCTCATTTTACAGATGGAGAAACCGAGGCCCAGAAAGAAGTGACCTGACCAAGGTCTCTCAGTGAATTTAATGATAGAGTTGGAATGTAATTTTAGGTTGGCTGATTTTCAGTTCCTGGTCTCTGTCCATCTCTGGCTCAGCCTCTTTCTATTTTGTGTCTCTTTACCTCTGAATTTCTGTTCCTCTCTCTGTCTCTGTCTCTCTCTGACACACAAGCTTAGGGAAATTAATCTTGGTTTGGCGGGTGTCCTACTTTTTCACCATTTTCTTACAAATGATCACATCCTTATAATATAAATACCTAGTAGACCCCCATTATTTTACTGCATTGCCTCAGCTTCAAGCTTTGGTCATGTTTAGTTAGTATCTCCTTTTGCTAAGAAAGTCACAGTAAGCACCTTTATTACTACACAGATGTTGCTTTCACCTGTGGGATTATTAGGAAATATCTCAAGGCTAGTTTCTTAAATTAATTTTTATGATACCTCTTTTTCCCACAAGTTGACCCTGACCTTAGAGTATTGAAAATACTGCACATATTTTCCCATGGCAAATTAAGAATCCACTTTTAATTTGGTCCATACCTTCCAATGTAACTTGTCGATAGTAAAAAAGAAAGCAAGAATATTGCTTGCTTTCTCATCCCCACTTTTAAAAGTAACACTGTAATCTATTGCATGTTATATACAAAATACTTTTCAACTTGAAAAGTCACCAAAAGAGAGAGAATACTCTCTAGGGAAGTCTTCCAATCCTGTAGAATATGACTCACCATTTTCTGTTTTCTTTGGATTTATAGGACAAGGGAAATGAGCATATCAGGTGTGTTGGATAGACTTTCCAGTTTGTTGTCTGTTTTAGATTACAAACTCCCAGAAGACAGGGCTATCTTAATCCTCTGTTCAGTGCCTATTTAGTGTATTATGCAAACAGGCAATGAATCTGTGCTTTTGGCTCAGATTTGCTGCTAGAAATGGAGCTGGTGTTGCAAAAAGAATAAAAAAAAGAGAAGAGAAAAGAAAATTAAGGCCAGCTCCTCACAACAGGTCAGATGAGAGTTATTCTGAACCAGTCTAGTGTTCAAGAAGAAACTACAGAATATTCCCTATAAAAGCTACTTTTAGCTACTTTTTTTTTTTTTTTTTTTTTTGAGATAGGGTCGGTCTCTGTTGCCCGGGCTAAAATGCAATCATAGCTCACTGCAACCTCCAACTCCTGGGCTCAAGCTATCCTCCTGCCTCAGCCTCCCAAGTAGCTGGGACTACAGACAGGTGCATGCTACCATGCCTGGCTAATTTTTCTGTTTTTTGTAGAGACGGGGTCTTGTTATGTTGTTCAGGCTGGTCTTGAACTCCTGGCCTCAAGTGATCCTCCCACCTCGGACTCCCAAAGTGCTAGGATTAGAGGTATGAGCCACCAGGCCCAGCCAAAGCTTCTTATTTTGTGCTAGATCTCACCGCTCTACCTGCTTTTAAAATTGGCAAAGAGGTTGAATGTGTATCCATGTGAATCATATCAAGGCTGCAAAGAGATTTATATATGAGATAAAGAAAATGAACATATTTCTCCATCACTAGCTACAGTAAATCATAGGATAATTACCTTAGTAGCTTCTGACCCAACAACCACAACCTAGTGCAGGCTCTTTGAGGCACTAAGTGTATATGTTTATATCAGCATATACCACATTCCACTACAACATTTAGTTCTATCTCCCCAATTCAACTGCGAGTCCCATAAAGGCAGGATCTCTCTATGATTCACTCCTAGTGCCTGGCACAATGTCTGGAAGAGTAGTTGCTCAAGTAAAAACCCATTGAGAAGATCAATGTTTCTCAAAACAGGGAGCTAAAATCACACTAAAGAAGTAATTAAATGGCTATCATTGGCTTCTTTCCATTTTACAAAACCATCTCTATAAGCTCTCCTTTACTGGGGAAATTTCTAGAAAAAATGGAATCACTAAAGGGAAGTGGTAGAAACCATTTAAGTTAGCACACAAAGGGTCTTCAATTCTCCTATCATGACTTCCTTTGTCCATTCATCTCCATGTTAACATTCTTGCTTATAACATTCTTTCTTTTCCTAGACTCAAATTGATTGTACATCATCAAAGTGCTGTATTAGCATTCTGTGTACTTACTTGATACAAAATAGCATAAATGAAACTTCACTTTATATGGGTTAATGAGATGAAAGTACTAAATTATAAGCTGTCACAATCAAATTTCATGTGTTACATCTATACTACATAGTTTGGACTATCCCTAAATGTTTATTTTATATACCAACAGAACAGTTAAAGTACATTTGCCAATGATGACAAGGGTTGACCAGAATTGAAGAGAAGCAGGGAGAAATAGAGACAGTGAGTGCTATTGGTAGCTACAGATGCCTAAATGATTACCAAAAGACAACATCCATTGCCAGAGCCCTTTCACTGCATTTAAAAACATGGAAGTGTTTGTCACTATTGACACTCAAAATATTACAGTTAAGTATAAGTAACCCTTATTTGGGGCCAAGATCATTATCAATCAATTTGATCTTCCACTATATATTCATGAGACTTGGATCCATATCACTTTTGATGTCTCCAAAAATCAAATCCATCCACAAAGGATAATGTTTGCCCCCACTGAGGTTATTCCAAAGGCTACCCATTCCCTACCTAGCACTCTGCTCATTTCTTTCATAACATTCATCACAATCTGGACATGTTTTATTGACTTGCTTCCTTCAGATTATCTATTTTATCCCCTACTAGAATGTAAGCTCCCTGACAGCAGGAACTTCACTTGTCTTATTCAATTGTCATATCCCTAGATAAGAATAGTGCTGGCTTATGGTAGGTGCACAATAAATATATCTGTAATGATTAAATGAATTAATCAATTAATAGTAAATATTCAATCACAGTACTGGATAATCACCAAGTTAGAAGTCCCTTCTTGGTTTCCTCAAATCTATTGAAGGCCATCATCCGTTTCTTCTCAGTCTTAAAATGACCCGGTGCTAACTGACTTATGATGGTAGACTATGGAAAGTAGTGAAAAACGTACCCAGTGCCAAGATACGAAGCACCTCCTGCATGAGAAGGGAAGATCAGAGATTCTGTGCTTGAGATTGTTGTAGGGCAGAAGGCTGAGAAAGAGGACTGCCCCCTAGCTATCCTGTTTTCACTCAGATTGGAAAGGCAGTGCTCAGGAAATCATGATAAACTGTAGTTCATGTGGGTTGAATTTAAAATCAACCTCAAGAGTGTTGTTTTATTTATAAATATTTTACTAGCATTGTAAAGGAGAAACTGAATATGCTCATATAGAGAGGAATAAATGAGGCTTACCAAACTCTCGTGGTAGATGCCTTTACATGAGATTTCATGATCACTAAGTATTAAATCACACGGCTTTTCAATAATACAACATTGTGTACTTTTCAGAGAGTCCTCATCAAAAAGCTTCAATCCTCCTATCCTATTTCATTTTCTCATATAAGATGCCAGCATTTATAATTATAACTAATTAGTTTTTTGAGACTCTGTTCATTTCATCCCTTATGAATTTCAGAAAACCTCTCTGTTTCTTACATAACCAGAAATTAATTCTCATTAATTAGTCAGGAAAGGTTATTTAAGCGAAAGAATATCACAGTGGCCACTTTACCCTGCACAGGTTCAGAATGTAGGCTATTATCTAAAAGGTGTTTGTGAGTCAGGAAATGGCTCCTGCTTAAAGCATCGTACAATGTCCATTTCTTCCCTGTAGCTTTTATTCCTTTTCATGCAGATAAGCTGAAATGAGCTTAAGAAACTCTTTATTTTGCCTCATGTGTCACCTCTCACACTGTCAAATCAATTCATAAGAAAAAAATGGAAGAAACACTATGCACAGGTTCCCCATATAGTCTCGTGTGCATTTACATTTTAATATAGAAAAATCAGTAAAGGCCATTTAAAGGCCCATTTATGCCAGTTTAAGATGACTCTGATATTCCCTGGCTGTACACAAGCAGCCTTCTTTTAGGTCTCCTAACAAATGAACAAAAGCTCCCAGAGAAAGGAAGGTAAACTGTGCCCTGTGATGAGCAGAAATCAAGTCAGAAATTGTATTTAATAGAAGCCATGAGAAGGAAGACCAATGTGCCGCCAAATGCCATTTACAGATGGTTTCTAGCATTCAAACTGCCCAAATTAGGAAAGTTGAAAAGTTTTCAAACCACACAAGGCCTTGATGAAGCCCCCTTATAATTCCAGTGTCTGCCTGATAAGGCAAGGCTGTGCTGTCTGGAAAATCAATGGAGCCCATTGGATGGTAAGCCAATGAAAGTGAAGGGACAGGAAGCCCCACGGTGCCACAATGACAGTCATTATTTTTCCTAGGTGCAATTTTAAGATTCTGGAGAAGAGCCATTTGCCAAGTAGGAAATATTTCAACTCCGAAAGGGGAACAGAAATAATCTAGTAATTTCTAACTTGTGAAATAGTGTTCTCTATTTTATGTGCACATAAGATCTCCTATGATATATAGTTGTGCTCCGAATGCCCTGACCAAGACAGTGAGACCAAACTAATGGAAAACATTACAGACAAAAAACCATTCAGAATAGTGAAACAGAAAGACAAGGCAAAGGCCACAAATATGCCTGGAAAAAGATCAAAAGTACTGAGAACACCCACCCCCAAAAGACATTTAAATCTGACGGAGAATGGGCTACAGCTATTGTTAAGAATAAACATTAAAGAGATGATGTGTACCTTTAACTATGCATGCCCAGTCTATAGCCACAATTCTCTCTCTTTCTTCTTTTATTTAGGCTGAGTCTTGAGTTTAGGCTCTATTTCCAATCCAGCCTCTCTCTCATTTATCTATGTAATCCTGCACTATCTGTCAGCTGGCCCAAACCCACCAAAACAAATTTCCCTTTACCTATTCCTAAGGGATTTTGCTCACACCTTTGTTGATAAAGTTCTTTGAGCATAATGAATTACAAACCCTGGCAACAAACGTAGCACCAAGAATTAAACAGCAAAAGCAAGCAAACAGAAAGAAAAAAAAATCAGCTAGTATAGTTAATTACAAATCAAGGTCCTGGACAGGATTCAGTTGACCTGGGTTCTTGTCTTGCATCTGCCACTAATTAGCCGCTGTGCTTGGATAAGTCCTTGTCTTGGTGTGTATCTGTTTCCTCATTTGTAGAACATAACGGCCTTTTCAATTTGAGTCACACAAAAACTCCCTGTGCCATGTGTCTTCCTCACTTCTTTCCCTAAGCCCCACTCTTTTGCTATGTCAAGATGCTCTGTGGCTGGAAATCAGAGTTGTATTTCTTGGAGTTTCCAAACCCTCTTGGCTCCTCTTCTCCTTCAGATTTCTTTACCACAGAATCATGCTTAGCTTTTCTCTAGATTTTTAAAAGACTGCTTTCCTAAAATCTAGTCATGGAGCTGATTCTTGTGTTTAGAACATGGCCAAGTTTCTGAGTAATAAGTGGAGTAGTAAGTGACAACATAGAATTTTTAAAGAAGAAAGATGCAGGGTACTTCAGATATTGGCAACGTTCTTTCTGTTCCACCTTCTCAAACCCACTTTTCCTGCTTTCCCACCTTCTCCCCCAAAGTTCAGTGGGACAGGTGGGAATGTGCGGGGGAAGTTAGGGAAGGCAAGCTTGTAACTCCTACCTCAGAGGGCTTGACTAGGTGCTAAGGAAGACGACAAAAGGATGGCTGGAAGAATCCTGAATGGCCTTCTAAGAGTTAACATGCTTTTCTTGGCACCTAACTCACTAATAGGCAACACCTGTACCATATCATTTTTAAACCAACCATTTTAGTGGTGTTTTGGGTTTGTTTTTTTTTTTTTTGAAGATTCCCTGTGGGCAAGCTGAAAGGACAGTGAACTTCCAGATATTGGCATGTTAAGATGTTCACAATTGCATCTGTGGTGCTGAATTGTTGCCCTCGCTAACAGAGGTTAAAACAAGAAGCAATGTTTTAACTTTGTGTGACATTTACAAGAATTGTAAAGCTGGCTTTTGCTGGAAAACGCATGTATAATCTAAGCAGTTCTGATACACTGGAAAATGTTCCTACATATCCACTTTACAAAATTAAACAGAATGTTGGAAAGAGATTTTGGCTCATGTCTCTGAAAACAACTAATTGTACCACTTTAGAGCTAGAAAGAACCTTAGAGGTATCTACTTTAAGCACTAATTTTATCAATGGCTCCTCCCTCTACAGAAATAGGCAAAGCCAAATGCTTACTAACCTTTAATGCTTGGATTTTTCTTTCAACAGGTAGTTTGCCTTGAGTAACAAAAATTCTCTGAGTAATCACATAAAACATCCCTAAGCGATTAGCAGGTCCATTTATATTCTGTAATAGGGAAGAGAGTGAACCTGCTAAACTCTAATGCTGACAAGGACAAGAAAAGTGTGGAGCAAAAGTTTGACAAGGGGGTATGTTGGGTTATGCTTCACAACTAGCTAAGAGGAGGTGGTCCTAATGATAGAGTGGCCAGAAGTAGCAAAATAAGAATGGGTATTGAATCCAGAAAAGCATGAAATAGAGGAAACCAAAGGACCCAAAGTGTAATTGAAGTCTGTACAAAACCAGCAAAAGCAAAGAGCAAAATTCACCTCATCAGGGAGGCCTTCCCTGATCACTCCCCTCACATCTGATCCAATTCTCTACCCAATTTGTTTGATTTTCTTCATGGTACTTCTCACTCTCTAAGATAATCTTGTTCATTTCTTTGCATACTTGTTTACTTTCAATTAATTTCCCTCTAACACACACACACACACACACACACACTCCTTAAGAAACACAAGAACGGGAACCTTGTCTGTCTTACTGTCCCCAGTGCCTAGAACAGTGCCTGGATCATAGTAAGTAATAAGTAGATATATATTGAATGAATAAATCTGAGAAAGGTAAAAGAAGTTAGACTATGATTGATGAAAACTGTGAGAATAAAGACATTCAAGACTCTAAATTCAAGGATGTTTTTATTACCCTAATCTCCAGTGAGAATAAAAGAATGCCCCTAACTCATCAATATCTAACTCAGGGCAAAGGAAATAAAAGCATTGGTTAATATGTGCATCGTTATCATGAGAGTTTTTTGTGCCATGAGAGATCTGAAGGAGGTGCTAGCATAGTGGAATGGAGAGTGGGTGCCATCTGCATAGCCATGGCAGGAGCTCTGGGGCATCCAGGTAGATCTCTAGGCTCACTGATGCAATGAGAGATCCTTGGGACCTGGGAGTGACCGTAAAAGGGACTTTGAAATTGACAGCTGGGACCAAGAACACTTGGAATTGAGACTTGAAGACAAAGGCCTATGCCACATTTCTAAAAGGGAGGATGGGGTGTAACCTTGAAGGCAAGGAACTCAACCCTGAGTAGGTGATTCCCATTTGTAGAGTAAAATGGTCTTAGAATACTCCATAGGGTAGTAATTCAACTGAGAGTGACTATACTTCATTTTGGGAAGGTGGAGAATGGGACCACCCTTCTGCAAATGGGATATTATTCTCTGTGATAAAGATATCAACCCTGAGTCTGTAGTTTCTGTAGGAATAGCTCATTTACGACTAATTCTCCTAACAATGGTACAAACATTAACCAGGATTTGTCTATCCCTTTGCTCTAATTAAGTTTTAGGGTTAGACATAATCATTCTTACTCTGGCCTGAAACACTGACAAGCCAGCTTGAAATGTAAAACCCCAAAGCAATCCAATATTTACTAAATTTAAAGGAAGTAATCAATTTCTAATTTGGATTTATGCACATTCTTTTCCCACTTTAGCACTGTCTTATTTCCCTTAAGTTCCTCTTTGGTCATTAAGACTGTCAGCAAGGTTATGGTCCTTGAACAATTTGTGACATGCTGCAGATATTTCTAGACCAAATTAAATTGTCAATGTACCTGCATATAACTAAAGAAAAATGTATTTGACACTTAAGGACAAAGACCCTGTATGTTTTATATTCACAGCTTCATTGCTCCACAGAGAGCCTGACATATTGAGTAAATATTTGCAGAATGAATGAAAGGAAAAAATCTATCTACCCCTGATAGAATTGTTTGCATGCATTCAAAATCTCAGGCATACCTGACCCCGCACATGTGTATGTGTCTATGCATGCACGTGCCCTCAAAATTCCCACAGGCTCATCCTTCAGGTTGAATATATCATCCTTCCCTTTGGCATGTGCATTTCTTTAACAAAATACTGAAACAAGATTAACCATAATAAGTGTCCCAAGAAAGATGATTTTAATCAATATTTTTTCCAAACACACCAACCTTCCAGCACCTAAAAAATGAACTCAATTTTCATTTAGGAAAGCCGTTCTCTTCTCTCTAGAAAACATGCCTTTTAAAGTTCTAATTGCCAATTGAAATCTCTAGTTCATAATAACAGAAATTCACAGTGTACCTGTTATGCTCTCCCTGGAAAGCTCATTTTAAACCACTTTGCTAACTTAGACCACTTTTACTTCTGCTTAGACTAATGCTCTGCACTTGTTCCTTGTTTTCAACGCTTAATACTTCTGAAGCTGGATTCCCCCATCTGCACTCCTGAAGAGGATGACAAAAGCCAGACTACACTTTCAGTCTCCTAGGATATCCTGCCCTGGAGATTCTCAGCAGGCAATTGGAAATTGGAGTTAGCCTGGAGCTCTGGAATGAATTAAGGATTGGAGAAGCCAATTTGGGAATCATTAGTGTAGAGGTTAAAGGTGAAGCTATGTGAGGAGATGAAATTACCCAGGGAGTGAACACAGCAAGAGAAGAGAAGCAGATCAACGACAGGACCTTGAGAATTAGAATTGCTCCATTTAAAGGGGCAAGGGGGAGGGAAAGGCTGTGTGTGTGTGTGGGGGGAAGAGATCCCAACAAAGGAAACCTAAGGACTGTTGAGAAGACACCAAGATAAATTATGAATACTTTCAAGCAAGCAAAGATGTTCAAAAGTGCCAGAATCTCCAAAAAGGTCAAGAAGACTGAGACCAGAGAAGAGGCCATTGGATTCTGAAACATGGTGGTCACAGATACCTTTGGGAAACCAGTTTTTCTGATGCCATTCTTGTGGACTCTGTGTGCCCACATGTTAGGTGTAGCGATATATATGTAGGTACCCCAAACTACCATAAGATTAAGTATTTTTATTATATTATTATTATTATTAGGTCATTAAATATGAAATGTCCGATTTCAAATCAAAAGTTTAGTTAATTATATCTCAAGAAGCAGTACAATTAATCAAAGTATGCACCTAAACTATCGACACAGTTTTGCCATCTTAACGGTAGCTTGTTTATGCCAGCAGCAAAGAAGCCTGGAGAACAAGTAGGGATGAAATTGTGAAAGGCATTTTCCACAGCTTGTTGAGAATTGAGTATTTTTCCTTGCAAGAAGTGGTCTGAAGCCTGGAAGAAGTGGTAGTCAGTTGGTGCAAGGTCTGGTGAATACAGTGGATGACAGAGAGTTTCCAAGTCCAGCCTTTGTAGTTCGAGCAGCGTTGTTTGTGAGACATGTGGTCAAGTGCTATCTTGCAAGAGGATTGGCCTGTCTCTATTGACCAATCTCAGCTGCTTAATCGCAAGCATCCTCATCATTTCATCCACTTGGTTGCAGTAGACATCCGCTGTAATGGATTCACCAGGTTTCACGAAGCTATAGTGGATAATGCCAGTGCTGGACCACCAAACAGACACCATTAGCTTTTTTGGATGAATATTCGGTTTTGGACTGTGTTTTGGCACTTGATCTTTATCCAACCACTGTGCCAAACACTTTTGATTGTCAAAAAGAATCCACTTTTCATCACACGTAACAATATGGTGTAGAAATGGTTCACCTTTATGTTGTGACAGCAAAGAAAGGCAAGCTGAGAGACAATTTCTCTTCTGACGCTCATTTAATTCACGTGGAACCCATCTATCCAGCTTCTTTACCTTGCCCATTTGTTTCAAATGGTCCAATATTGTTGGAATAGTAATGTCAAACCTTCCTGCTAATTCATGTGTAGGTTGAGATGGATTCGCTTCCACTACAGCTTTCAGCTCATCATTATCCACCTTGGTCTCAGGTCGCCCATGTGGCTCATTTTTAAGATTAAAATCACCAGAACAGAACTTCTCAAACTATCAACGTGCTGTACGTTCATTAGCCACATCCTTCCCAAACACTTTGTTGATATTTTGAGCTGTCTATGCTGCACTGGTTCCATGATGGAACTCATATTCAAAAATAACATGAATTTTTGACTTATCCATGGTTTCACAAAAATTGCTCTAAAAAAAATTTGAAAGATAATCAGAAGCCAAAACGTGCGTTTGCAAGACTGAGGCTGTACCTTCACAATAAAAAGAAAACAAGAAGTGTCAAAGTGAAATGTCAGAGATATCAACTGTCAAACTTAGTACTTAAGGAAATTGAACATTTCATACTTAATAATCTAAATAGTATCGAGTGAGGCTGGTACTGGGTATGCCAGACAATTATGGCAATAACCACTACCATTTATTCCCTATGTACTATGTGCCAGCAACAGTGCTAAGCACTTGACATGCACGATCTCATTTTAATCTTCCAAACAACTCTATAAGGCAGCTACGTTTTACACTCAAGAAAACTAACTGAAGCCAACAGAAGTGAACTACATTACCCAAGGTCACACAGCTAGAAAGTGACAGTGTCAGGATTGGGCCCAAGGTTGGTTTGACTCTAAGAGCCCATACTCTCAGTCACTTCAGTAATACTTTCACTATGCTAATGTTAGGTAATCTATGCATGAGGCGAAGAGAGCTGGTATTAGTTGAATGTCTCATTGCCAGGTGTTTTACATACAACATCTCCTTTCATACATACACCATCAATATTATGGCTATATTTAGGTAAACCTTATGAGGGCATATTTAAAGAATTCTGATTCAGCACTTCGGAAAATAAGGTGAAGCTATATGATTCCAAGACAATCATTTATAATTCAAATGTATTTACTATAATAGTTCCCAATGGTTTGAAAGTTTAAAAAAAGTGTGGCATCATTGGTTTGGTGGTTGTTACTGAGATTCAAATTACTGACAATCAAACTCATAGGAAAAACGAAGGAATTTGACAGGATGATCTTAAAGGTCCCCTCCAACCTTGATTTTCTATGATTCTTGTATGCAGGTCTAATGCCAATAAGTTTAAAGATATGGAATATAAAGCAGAATGTAAATGCAGCAGCAGAACTGGTTGGCATGTCAGCATCCTTTTATTCATTAAATATATAGAAGCCTATGGTTATAATATTATAAAAATAAGTCTTTGGCTTTCAAGGCTTTGATTGCTAACTTAAACAGAAGCTTGGAAACTCCATCACAAAATGATACACTGAAAATCTAACCAAATAATTTGCTTACAACCAACTGCAGACCTTATGATACAGTTGGCTACAGGAAAGAGAGAGAGAGAGAGAGTGACACTCTGACAATTAATGTTTTTGCTGTCTATAGAAAAACAAATGAGATTCTAGTGTGAAGCAATTAGTATCACTGTTAATTGTGCATGTGTATAGCGATAATACTAGGCATTTGGGATGGCTTCCAGAGATTGTTCTCTTCTTTCTCTGGATTACAAAAATCCATTCAGACAACTAAAATATAGCAAGTACTTATGCAAATTGTTAATTATGAGGCAGAGATAATCATAATCTTGTACATTTATGAAGCCGCATATACAATGGGGATTACCAAATGAATTGTTGCTTCATTATCCTAGTAGTGGTTGACAAAGATGCTAGCCTTGCAAAGTGTTTTCATACATCATTCAGTTCACCAGAATTCAAAAATGGCCCCATCAATATTTACCAAAATTGTTTCTTTCCCGTCTTACCACCTGCACTCCTGTCTTCTTTCTCACTAACACCAGATATCAGTTGTTCTGACAATAATTTCTGGTCCAACTGATCAGCATCATAATAAGAATAAAGAGTATGTCAGGATTTGTTTACATAACAAAACTGTTACACAGAGATGGTGCTCTCATGTAGTAAATTTTAAAGCAAAATCCTCAAGATTTCCCCCATAAAAGCAATTATAGGGATATTAGTCCCTATGTGATTGACCACTCTCTTCATGGTCATCCACTCCATTTGATTGCACAGATGAGGAAATCAAGGCTCAGAGCAGGGACAGGACTTGATGAAAGTCACCCCACTAGTTAGTAGCAGAATGTAGTACTCTGGCTACCATGACACATCCAATCTATGATCTTTAAATGCCCTCCCATGCTAATCTTGTGTGATTAGGTGTCTGTGTGTGTCTATATCATTTATCTCAATGAATTATAATCTGGCTATAAAATTAAACACTGAATTTACTATTCTCAGCTGTCAAGTAAATCCACTGTGGCCCTAATGGGAATATGGAAGCCCAGCTGCTAAAAGCTAAACTGGGCATCCTCCAAATGGCCCATCTAGTCTATTTCACTGGGAGTCTGTCCTTGTGGAGGAATGCCAAAGCTACAGCCTTTGCTTTCACTAACCTATCTGGCCAGGGGAGCATAGGGTGGGATGTAGGTGGGTAGGAAGAGAAAGCAGATGCACTGGTAAATATTTCTGGAGCCAATAAGCCTACAACAGGCCAAATACAGTACTGGTGAGCATCATGACCTTAGAAAACAATGTGCCAAGCAACTAGAGCACACATTTACAAAACGGCTTATGATTCTCTGGTGGCAAAATGATGGTGGCAGCTCATGGCAACAGTCGTTGCCTAGAACATTCCCGGTGTCCCCCTCCCCGACAGAGAGGAACCATCTTCTGTTTGATTAGATTTGCTCTTCTGTAGGGTTCAAGTCATGAAGGCCCCTGGCCTGTGGGATTACTCTACCTTGCAAATCTACATATTTACATACTTTAAAAGCCCTGATATTTTCAAATAATTGATTTCCCTTCAATGAAATGCTGACCTAGTTGTTCCCTAAACCATGGTCCAACCTAGGGACAGGCAGGCGTGCCTAAAGCACTGTGAGGAACGCTTTATTGATGGTGGAGGTCTTCTTAACAGCACACTCTACCATGTCATCCTATTTCAGCAAAAGGGAAAAAGGAGCTACTGACCTACTGCCCACCTGTCTGGGCTGGCGGCCCTGAACATTCATCCCACTTCTGAACTAGGTCAGCCTTCAGAACTTAGACTACATGCCTGGGTGGTTTCAGCTGTTTTAAACTAAAAAAGAGCCCTGGGAATAATTTGTCCAAGCCCAAAATTTAACTATTTCTTGTTTTGAAATTAAACTGGCAGGCAAGTGTGGAGTTTATTTATTCTGGCTTACTTGGGTCAAACTAAAAATACATCGTTACTTACCTTGCTGCATCTAGAATCTGAAAAATCCTCCACCTGTTAAAGGAACAGTAAAACCAGTTGCTAGCAAGAGCTTGGTAAGAGAGGAGTTAAAATAATAAAAGTTTTCCACTTTGCTTTGATAGCATACTTTTCCAGCTTCCCAACCACAAGGAAGCAACTCATGGATGGCTTCCCCACTTTGCTCCCCATTAACTCATCTCAAGTAGTGGGGAGATTCTGAATCAGAGGGCTGAAAGAGGCAAGGCAGCACTGAAAGCCAGCCCCCCGGAGGGCTATGGGTTGGGAATGATGGATCTACCACTCACTCATGCTAATTCCGTTCCCTTTCACACAGAGCTATGGCAATCTAAGCAAAAAACAAAAGCCAATAAACCAAAACCCAAACCCAACCCACCCCTGTGGCATCACTGAAATGGAAATGCCTGATTGAAAGGACCCAGGAGGAATTTACAGGAATTTTTCATATTATCAAGACTATATGAAACACAAATAACAAAAGGAAAAAAAAAAGAGAAAAGAACGATTAGATTTTGCTGATGCTCTTTTAAAAGATGAAAATTCAAAGTGCATGCAAAGTAATATATAAATCACCTCTCTAGTCCCTTCCACCCAAACACAAGACATCCATCAAAGTAAGCACTGTCTCTCCATTCAAAAAACTTGCTTAGCTGTTTTTATAATATATGTCTTAAGGGTCACAAAACACTAATTCTACTGTGTGGATTTCTGATATTAGCAGGCAGGAACTGTAAAGTTTCACACAGGTCAGTTGCTAATTTGAGGATGCAAATGCGCTCAGTTAGCTTTTTATTTTTTTTATTATGCCAGAACAAGAAATATTACAATGTAGTAACACTTTTGTGCCCCAAATGGGTTATATGACCTGTGTATTTTCTTGGGAGCAATGTTTCTTTACATCAAATATGTTTGCAGGCTTTAGAAGTGAGTTAAGAGCATCTTTTAATAGCGTGGCTAGCAGCAGAGCTTTTGCATCACCATCTGAGAAGCAATAAATGCCTCTTTTATCATCACTCCCTAATGTGGTTAAGCCCCCATTCCCTGGTTCTGAGTTGTTAAGGCTGCTGGGGAAGCAAGTGTTATGAGAAACAAAAGTGATATACTTGGTGAGCCCTAACATTGGGTCTGTTAGATAAGACACCCCCATTAGCTGACTTACCATCCAGAGCCCAATGTGCCAGTCTTCTACTCTAGCCACAAGAAAAAAGTAATCTAGAGTGTACTGACCCACTCCATCACTTAGATTCCTACACAGTGAAGAGAGGCTGAGATCCCTACCATTGCGCCTGGCCTCGTGAACAAAAAATAACACAACTTTGGGTGAAAAATAAAAAAAAAAAAGAAAACATTTTTAAAAGGAAAACATAAAGCCATATGTTGATTCTTAGTATCAGAAAATTCCAAAGTCAAGTACGCAGCACTTTCCAAAGCTGTAATTTTCATTTTACTGTACATATAATAGAAACATTCAAATAATATAAGTATATACATAATTGATTTATGAGGACTGGATGAAATTTAACTTTAATCAGGGAACTATTATTGCTCTTGAGATTTTTTTTTATTTCTGTGTAAACTTCTGGACTGTCTATTAAAGTTTCCTCAATGATTGCACTGGGAAGACTTTTGGAAGCTCATTGCCTTACCTGGGAGTCCAGACGGGCAGAGGTGGAGTATTCAATGATGATTCATGCAGATGTTACAGATGCATCAACCAAAAGGGTGGGCGGTCATCAGAAGTGAACCAAAGGCCATGGGGAAAAGATTAAAAAAAATGGAGATACAGCAATTAGAAGAAAATGAATTAATTTTAAGAACCCATTTTATATATATGTACACACACACTCTCTCTCTCTCTGGAAAGTTTCTTAAGTGGAATCCTTTAAAAAGACACTTTAATCATGACGTTTTATTCAAAAATGTTCATTATCTATTATGTGCCAGGTATTGATTGTTATAGGTACCGAGGATACAGCAGTGAATAAAACATATGAACATCCTTGTCTCCATGGAGTTTACAATCATATGGAACATTTTTAGGCCATCTGCTTGGAAAACAGTTCCACAGAAATGTGCTACTGTATGTTATCAAATTCTAGGAAAGAGTTTCTCCCTTTTTTATTTATGCCTTTATTTATGTATGGAGAACATACCCAATGACATCATATTTAACATTAGCATTGGAAAGCATTCCCTTTCTGATTGGAAGGGACATTATAAATCCATGATTTCTCCCTGTGGAAAGCCCTCCCAACAAGCTGTAAATCAGGTTTCTTTTCAGCTGGGCCATTTGCTGCCCAAAGACGGCCAGCCACATGCTTGCACTTGAAATGCTGTAAAAACAGGAAGTCTCTAAGTGGCAATTTCATAATATTATAGTCCCACATCCCAACAGAGTTTTTCTCATTGGTTGCTGTCATGTTCTGTAACAGCTGGCCCAGGTGACACTCTGAGGTAGGATTCATCAGCCCTCAGCAAGCCACATCCTGGGAAAGCAACAGCAGTTAGGGGACAAAGGAGCTATGGTTATCATGCCCGTGACCCAGCCACTGGCTGAAGAAGAAGCCGTAAGAATAACCTTCCTCTGGGCCAAGTTCAAGAAGATGTGACTAAATATCCCTCATAGGACAGCAACTGCCTAAGTGTCAAATTAGTAGGGAAAGCAACAGATGAAAAAGAAGAGAACACACATATATCATCAGAGGAATGGAAATATGGGGGAAACTTGGGAGTCCCAAAATTCCAGAGGAGGATCCATCCTAACCAGGAACTCAAAAACTATGACAGCTACCCTTGGCATTTACATTCTCAGGGTTGGTGCTTAGGGCTTCAGAAATAAAAGTGAAGCTGTTCACTTTGATATTAAGGACCCAAATTAAGACCTAGGAAAAACAGGATGATGTAAAAATCCATGAGCCTTTGACTGAGAATCAGAATCCCTGGTTTCTAATCCTGGTTTTACCAATGACCCATTTGATCTTGGGAAAATTCTCTTCTCCACTCTCTCAGGGAGCTGTATGAAATGAAGGAGTTTCACAAGGTGGTTTCTCAAAATCCCTAAGTCCCAATATTCTTTAATTCTCTAGTAGCTTTCTCTTAATTTCAGTGCCAAGTTGGTTAAAAGTATACCAATCTCTAGTCATTTTCTCAGTACAACATGCTATTAGTAGTTCAGAGAGCCCAGAGCCCAGCATTCTGAGTTTATGAGTAAATGAGAATATGGTCAAAACAATAGTGGCCAAATTGTAATGCAGCCGAACATCACTTTGTCCAGAGAAACAGTTTTGTTTATTTGAAACACAGAGAGGCTGGTTCTTCATGATGAAAAATTTATTCGAGGAAACTTAATTGAGAAAAACAAGAAAAATCTAATTGATGAACAATTGGCCCTCTCCATTTCTCTTTCTGGTCATGCAGATTCTTCATCTGCCAGAAACCTGGGATGTTGGTGATGGCTATCCATTAGCGGAGACCTCCACAGCCACACACTTCCAGATAAAGGTTAGAAAGATGCTCAGATTCTGTGAAAGGTAGTTTGAAAAAATCCCACACCAACGCTGTTTTGGTCTGATCGCAAATCTGTGGCCGATAATACACTCTGTGGGAAATAATTGCCTACCACTGTTCCAGAGCTGCCAAGCAAATGGCCCATACTACCTCTCTGGTTTCCGACACTGGACTGGTTTGCTTACCCTCTATCCAACTCCAACACCAAGAGCTGCTGTGTTTTTGATTTTCTACATTTCTACATTTCTACACTTAGGATGCCCTTCTACCTTCATTCGGGTCTCAACTAGTACACTGTTGCTCAGTAACCCACCACTTCCTTTTGTACCTCAGGCTACCTTCCTCATTTGGTCTCTGAAGGCTGAATGAAGTATACCCCAGTGAAAAAAACCTTATCATTCTGCATGCTAAATTTGGTCCCCCTAAATGAGAAGGGGACCCATGCCACCAAAGTCGCAGGCTTGTTCAAACTGGTGAGGCAAATGGAGTAGCCAGACAAAGGGCCTGGATGTTTCTTAAGGCCCTAGGCAAAACAAGCTACTTGTCTTTTTACCAGCAAAGTGTTAAAATGCTTGGCCTCAGCCTTTTGCTTATGCACAGGCCTGAGAGGTGGTGTGGGGCCATGAAATAAGCCCAGGAGTCACACAGACTGGGTTTTAGTCCAGGCTCTTTCATTTACTAACTGCATGACATTGCAAAGGTGCTTTAATCTCTCAGCCTGATTTCGTCACCTACAAAATGGGGACAAGTATGGTGCCTACACCATTGATGATATTCAACATATTTAACAACAGATGTGGCATGTACACTGACCAATCAGAAGAGAAGCCAGCCCAATCACAGCAGAAACCTACAGTAAACAACCTGTATAGGCAGGCCAATGCATTTGGTCTAGAAGGGTGGCTTCCAAGGTACTTGTAAGGATTAGATGAGATCATGAACATAAACCCTGTAGCAGAATACCAGGTGCAGAGACAGTATGCAATAAATTTTATGCATGATTACTTTCATCTATGGAGGAAGACCAATAAGAGAATTGTCCAGAAGGATAGTGAGTCTACGGCAGGCCAGGGACACAGCTCCCAGCCTCCTGTTACCATCTTGCTACCCTGGGAAAAGAATCGGCTTTTCAAAGCCAGTGCTCAAAGACACCTGCATGTAAAAGGCCACTCTGACAGCAACCGCATTATTGATATGAGGGAAGGGTGTGCCCCACATCTGTGTTCTACTGTTTGACTGCTCTGTGTTCTTCCTTGTCCCATGTCAACTCCACCAGAAATCACACATACCCCATGAGAGGGAGCGCTTTATGGTTGGCCTGAGAATACTGAAACCTAGAACATCCTTTCTAATTTTTATTCTTTGAGTATTTGTTTTACTCCCCTGAGGCCCAGCCTTTGGCACAACTGTGAAGTTCCCTGAGTTTGTCTTAACTGCTCCTTTCACAGTGTCTGCCCTCCTCCAAGATTCTAAACCTGGATTCCAGACCCACCCTCCTGTCCTTTCTTCCCCTGCCAGTTGATAAGGATTTCAATCTGATCTTTGCTTTTGGGCAAGAGCACCTCAAGACTACAGAGCCTTCTAGACCCAAAGGAATGGCCCTCTATTGATTCAATCTCCAGTCCTAAAACATTTAGAAAGGACATATTTTTGATAGGGATTTGTCCCCATATCTCTCCATTTATGTCACCTAAATGACAGAATATATAACACAGAGCTATTCTAGTTAGGTCAAAAACCCTTTGGTTAATTGCCACTGGCCACTTATTCCGTAGAGTCAATGTAGGTGGGGAGAGACAAATACAGCACAAAGTAACAGAAAGAGGCCTGGACTAGAAGTCAAAAACTGAGGTCCTCATGCCAGCTCTGCCACTAACTGGCTATGAAACCCTGGGCAAGCCCATTCCCAAATGGGGACGATGGCTCTCTGTTTCCCTATCTCCACAGTGAGGGCGTTGGACTAGGTGCTTCCCCAAAGGTCCCTTTTCTATATTACATTCTAAGACTTTATAATGAATTTGACTCAGTCAAGAACACTCCTGTGAAGTACAGCTTGGGGTCTTACAAACCGTGACTTGGAAACACTCCTGCATTTCTCTAATGAACTCTGGGGCCAAAGTCAGAGTAAGTAAGTTTGTCATCAGCGTCCCACTCTTCCCATCAGGTCCCTAGTTCCCTCATTGGCTCCTCAGGGAACTAACTGTACATGGGCATGCCTGAGAATCTGGCTAGTGCCTAGCACACAAGGTAAGTTAGGAGTAGCCTAACTGGGACATAATAAGCCAATTTGAGGGGACCTACTGATGGCTTAGTGTGGTAACTCTCTGAGGTTATATTTGGACTAGGCCATAAGCCTAAAGGAATGACTAATATGGGCAGATCAGCCCCTCTGGGCTGGCAAATCCTTTCAGTACCATCTCTATTGACAGCGTGGAGTCACCTTCTATTCCAAGGTGTGCCTACTACATCTTGTTGTGTGTGTGTGTGTTTAAGACAGGGTCTTGCTGTGTTGCCTAGGCTGGAGTGCAGTGGCATGACCATAGCTCACTGCAACTTTGAACTCCTGGGCTCAAGCAGTTCTCCTGCCTCAGCCTCCTGAGTACCTGGGACCACAGGCATGCACCATCACATCCAGCTAATTTTAAAATTTTTTGTAGAGATGGAGTCTCACTATATTGCCCAGGCTGGTCTTGAACTCCTGGCCTTAAGTGATCCTACCGCCTCAGCCTCCCAAAGTGCTGGGATTACAGGTATGAGCCACCGCACCCAGCCTCACATTGTGTTTTATTCAGAACTCATGTGGATGCTAGAAACAACTGATATTGAGAGTTTGTTCTGCAATCATCAATCATAGACTCTGAGGGTTAGGAGGTGCCTTCTAGTGATCTTTTAGAGACCCTTAGTGTTGCCCAACCTTTCCCTGACCCTGAGACCTTGAGAGGGCAGAGACTTGCCACAGATCACAGAACACATCAGTGGCAGAGCCAAGAACAAGTCTATTGGTCCCTTTCCTTGACAGCTTATCTCACCTTGTGTCCACCAGAGCCTGCCTAGGGTCAGCAGGCAAGCAAGCACCTGCTCTCCCAATCACACAACCCTTCAGAACAACTGACAGAGCAAGGGCTGCAAAAGACCAGGAAAACAACCATAAAAGACCCCAAGGAGTCTAAATTCTTCTTTTCCAGTAGCCATTAAATCATAAACACATTTTCCTATGCCTCTCTCTCACATTTTGTTTTCTGCTTAAATGTGTTTTTACTACATCCCATGGTAACAATCAGTGATTCTTATATTCCTTCCATTTTGAGAAATAATGCCTAATACCTGAGCCCTGTATTGCCAAAGCACCAACCACATTCTGGAAACAAAGTGGACCTAATGAGGGAGATTGCTGAACAGCCCTTTTCAAATAGTGTTTTCTCATCTATTGGCGAGTCAGTGAATTTTCAGTTGCAGATGTCTTGTCTAGGCTGTTTGTTGTCTGAAGTCCTTATGGAAACCGCCCCCCCCCCATTCCCACCCTGGCCCACCAGATTTTAGTAAAAATCTTCCATTTTGGCATCATAAGAGTGCCCTCTAGTGCTGATTTAATTAAGAATATGGAGACTGAGGGATTCTTGCTTTCATGGGAAATGAGTTTGTCTATAACTTGTCCTTGGCTATGGCAGGATATATTCTTTCTGAAAGCATTTCTATAACACCTATGTGGAAATTTTGTCTTTCAGAGTGGGGTGAACAAACAAAGCAAAGCAGAACAAAAAAACCTGGAGGGCTATAAAAGAAAACCTGGCTTGTCCTCTCTCCTGAGAAGTATACTGACTTATGACATGGGGGTGCTATTTGAGTTATAAAATAAGGCACACAGACACAGGCCGACTTCAGCCAATGAAACTTGACAGCGATTTTCATATGTGTTTTAGAGTTCTTCGAATGCAAACATCTGTATTTGTATGGTAGGTTCCAGTGAGGCGTTTCCTCAACTTGGTCACATATTTACAGTACTTTTTTTTTTTTTGAAGAAAGTTAAGAACCAATAAGAATCCCTTAGAAATTTTCTGAGTGTAACAGGGCTTGCTCTGTGTTAATGAGGGCCTGAAAAAGTTTAACCTACAATATAAATAGAAGTGTGTGTGTTGGGAGTTATTTTGTCCCATTTTAGTGCCATGTTTCAGATTTTTGGGTCTGGAAGGTCCACAATGATGCTATTTCAGCACTGGTTCAAATCGGCAGGAAGGTTTCCACTGCACCTTTTACAGTAAGTTTCGCAAGAGGCTGCTACTTTATTGTATCTCAAATATTTTATGCTGACACAAAGGATGGCAAGCTGCCAGCAGAAGATATAGCTGCTTCATTCACAGTTTCACACTTTTAAAACACAGCGAATGAAAAAGTCCCTAACAAGTAATGATTTGGCCAGTGCTAAAATAAGGATTTCTCGGAAAATGTGCACCCAAGTCACTAACAGGATAAGACAACAGAGACACATGGAAAGGTCCATTCTGGATATTTGTCACCTGCTTTCAGCAAGGAGCTTAGGTCTCTGCTGAAGTCATGGTGGGAACCACTGGATTTAGTCTGAAACAACTTCCTTCAAGGCAGCCCAAAATGAAGAGTGATTCATGGGTCTGGCAAGAGGCCATGTGCTAGCGTGGAGTGAGCACAGGCACTGGAGTTGACAGAACTGTGTTCAAATCCCAGCTCTTCCACTTTTCTTGGGTCGCCTCAAACCTGCCAGTCTCATTTTTCTCAAGAAAACTGTGACTTCCTTGTGATCTCTGATAGTACCTAACAAGGGCACAAACCAGGTGATCAATAAAACCTGCTGAATTTAATATAGCCAACAGTAGATGAAAATATGAAAAATACTCCATGCCTTCATGTTTCCAAAGATCTAAATGTTTGGAGTCAGGTAAATGAAACATCTGGATGATGGACTTCATCGTCAAAAATCTGTGATAGCGTGCACTGCACCCGTTAGGTATAAATTTACCCCTCCTCCCCTCCCCCCCACCTGCCCAACACCGGATGAATGTTACTTCCATATGTGCACGTAAGTGTTGATCGGTTAGTACCAATTTAATGGTGAGTATATGTGGTGTTTGATTTTCCGTTCTTGTGATCCTTCACTTAGAAGAATGGGCTCCAGCTCCATCCAGGATAATACAAGAGGTGTTAGTTCACCATTGTTTTTTGTAGCTGAGTAGTACTCCATGGTATACATGTACCACATTTTATTAATCCAGTCATGTATCGATGGTCACTTGGGTTGATTCCACATCTTTGCAATTCTGAATTGTGCTGCTATGAACATTCGAGTGCAGATGTTCCACTGTCTGGGGGATGGGCATGCTTGTAGCTCTGACTTGGGTGGTGCAAAGGCAATTTATGTAACCAAAGAGTTTGTACCCCTGTAATATTCTGAAATAAATTTTTAAAAATCTGTGATAAAGACTTTAAGCCACTGCTGTTCTTGCCCACGTGTACCTTGCTCGTCTCTGTCAATATAACAAATCCACATGTCCAGGGTTGTCCTTGAAACCCCAGGCTAAACAGTTCTTTCTGTTTGGGAGGTACAATATTCATAATTGGATTAACGTTACTACTATTCATGGATGCACCGCTTTTGCAAAATCATGACCAGTTCAACAGTTTTGTGGGCTTCGTACATCTTTTTATGTGAGGATATAACACCATTATTAGGGCAAAGCCTTTGTTTCCCTGAGGAAACAGGTCTTCTTTTATTGCAGGATTCTCAGTTTCACGTCTCACCTGTAATTTCAAAACTAGGACCAAAAATACCCAGTGCTTTTGCCCCAAGAATACAAAATATGGAATAAGCTTGCCAAATCACCTCGAGGAATACACAGAATCTTTTCTAGAATTATTGGAAATTATACCTAAGTGGCAAACAGTAACAATCATACCATTAGCTGACATTTCATGAGTGCTTACAATATGCCAGGCACCATGTACTTTATAGGAATTGTCTCATTTCATCCTGAACAAAAGTCTATATTCACTGTATAGATGAGAAAACTGAGGTTCAGAGGGACTCGCAAGGTAAGTGGCAGAGTCTGGATTCCAAGCCAGAGTTGTAGGATGTCAGTGCCCAAGCTCATTAGCCACTAAGCTGTACTAACTATACTTCATTTTATCTTCACAGTAACCCTTTGAAGTAGGCATCATTCTTCTCATTTTACAGGGAAGTCAGGGAGGCTCAGAGGGTAACTTGCTCAAGGTCATATAGAAAATAAGTGAAGGTGCTGAGATTGGAATATTCAGTATTTCCTGACTCCGAATCTTATGCCTTGCCTATTGCACTGTGTGCCACGCCCCCACGAGACACTAATGTGGAAAGGGTCACTGTATATGATCTCTCTGGGCATATCACCCCTCCACTGAGAGCCAGGGATTGCACCCTAGTTACTGTACAAGGCTGCAGCATTCTCTGAAGTGCTTCTTTGTATGCCTCTCTTTAAGCTTTCTCATGGGACTATTTTTCATTTTGAATTCCAGGATAAACTTGCAGGCTATGAGTGCCAAGCACTTGAATACACAAGAAACAGAGGTGGTAGCTCATTTGAAGGTGAAAACCTGGTATAAATCTTCACCATAGCTATGCTGCTCCCCTAGGACATAAATCAGGTGGCAGTGGGTGGGCCAGGGGCCCACAGGGAAAGGGAAGTTGGCAGGCAGATCAGGTCTCTCTCTGTGGTGCAGTGGGGGCTGGGGCTGCTTCTTGCTACTACACCTATATTTCTTATTTATAGGAAAACGTGATTAAATTAGATATAGGCAGAATCCAGAAAGTCCAAGGCAAGATGACCAAGGAAAACAATGGGAAGAAGCTAGAGTATGTGCCCCATTCCAAGGAGGCCCACATAACTACGGTGGTAAGAGGGGAATTGTTGCCGTGGGAAAGAGTTGTGTTAGCCAAATGATCAAGTCCATCCTCTAGCATGGTGAGTCGGGCCATTCAGAATTTGACCCTGACTTAATTTTAAAACATATCAAAGTTGGAAGGTACCCTTAAAGACCATCAAGCCCAAACTCTGCATTTTTTAGGTCCTGAGAGAGAAAGGGACTTGTCCAATGTCACACAGTTTGTAATGGGGTCAAAACCATCTCCCAGATCTCATGACTTCCAGTTTGGGAATCTTAAATGCACCAAGCTCCTTGACAAGAAAATGAATGCAGCAATCCATGCTAGAGAGATAAAAGTAAAAACGCTAGTTGGGAGCCAGCAGCAGAGATCCAAGCATGAGGACTGGGCTCTGTTGTTTAATTAGAACAATAGCTCTGTAAGATCCTCTTTCCTATCTCCTTTTACAGGTGAGGAAACCGAGCCTCAGAGAGATGAAGCACTTTGCTAAGGTCATGTAACTAATACGTGGAGAATGGGACTTGCAGGTCGGTCTGACTACAAAGCCTATGTGCTTCTATACTACCAATGTTTTGGCCCCCTAATTACTCTGTGTCCATCTCCCAAATAGAAATGAGGTCCCTTCAAGTTACAAGTGAGTTTTAACATATTCTTCTTGTGCAATCATAGTAAAAACAGGGCGAGCCCTCATCTGCAAACCCAGATCCAACAAAGCCTTGGCTGGTGCCTGGTTCTCAGATTCCCGGGAACACCTTTGGACTGCCCTTGTCCTCGGGAACCAAGGAAAACAGGAAACCATCAGAACAGCCTATCAACTCCTTCATAGCCACAGTGGTCTTTGTAATCTCTCCACAGAAACTGATGTGCCACCTCAGGCTGCTGAAGGTGCTTGCCTGATCATGACAGCCAAGCTGCCAGCTAACTGGGATGATGCTGCGGGAGTTTCTTCATGCTTCAGGGAAAGGGATACAGCTGACGTCTGTATCCAGCACTAGGCAGTGCTTGCCTCTACACACGACCCCTCTGAGACTCCTACCTTAGCCCTACGTGGTAGCCCTGTAGCAGCAGATCAGTGTCTCTTCTTTCAGGAAAGTCAATAGCCACTGAAGGAGTGGGGATGGCCCTCATGAGTGGGAGGAAGAATTTGGAACTGCTTATTTGAAGCTGGACTTGCTGAATTGCTAATTGGACAAGTGGCACATCATTAGGCTGCTTGCTCATTCTTCCTCATCAAAACAGGAGTACACAGTATATCTTACAGGCAATGGGGAAATCACCAGGCAGCTGGGTTTGTGTAAATCGAATCCTAGTTTCCCACTGACATACATTCTGATCAATCTCCAACTGCCCAACAAACAGTTGGCAGTTGCCCTTCATACTCTGGCTTTAAGCTACTCTGCCCCCAAACCCTCATCAGGTAGGTAATGATCTGGAAACTCACATGAGCTGCTGCTATAAGGAAAGCCCAATTTAAAGGGATCTTTCTCTAGAGAAACCCTTTGAATATACCTGGGCAGTTATTTTAGACTTTGAATGAAGGTCTCTCCCAAAACACAGACACACCTGTTTTTGATTCAAATTGTGTTCTTTACTCTTCTAACATACCTAAATTTTTAACAGCTTTATTGAGTATAATTTCACATACCATACAATTCACCTAACTAAAATGTACAGTGATTTTTAGTATATTCACAGATACGTACAACCATCACCACAGTCAATTTTAGAATATTTTCAATCACCTCCAAAAGAAACCCTATACACTCCAGTGGTCCCTGCCCTATCGCTCTATTCCTCCCAGCCCCTAACTACCATGAATCTACTTTCTGTCTCTATGGATCTTCCTATTCTATACATTTCAAATAAATGGAATCATATAATAGTGGTCTTTTGTGACTGTTTTTCGCTTAGCATAATGCTTTCAAGGTTCATCCATGTCGTAGCATTTATCAGTACTTCATTCCTTTTCATGGCCCAGGTAACATTCCACTGTATAGAAACCCAAAATTTTTAAAAAGTAAAATCCATCTAAACAATCTTATCTCCGCTCACTAGACAAGTCCACAGATCTGTCCTGAGCACCGGCTGTGGCAGAACTATCACTAGCACTATGGGGTGACATCGAGATGAATAAGGAGATGCAACAAACACATTCACTCATTCAGCAAATCTCCTGAGTGTCTCCTATGTGCTGGGAATGGTGCTTAGGCACTTGGAATTCAAGGGTGAGCAAGACATTGTCCCTGCCTTCCATGAGCTCACAGTGAGGACAGAAGTATGGAAAACCATAGTAGCTCCACTGGCTATAACTACTAAAAGTACCTACAAGTTATGGTAAGCCCAGTTTCCACTCTGGAGGATTTCACAGCCCGGGATTGGGTTCCTGATTCTACAAACATTCATGAGAGAAACTAGCCCAAGAGAAGGTAGCAGCCAGGGATTCAGGTGGTTTTTCTGCTGTTGTTCATTTGTTTTGCATATTTTAATTGAAGCGAAATTCATGTAACATAAAATGAAGCATTTTAAAGTGTATAATTCAGTGGGACTTAGTACATGTTGTGTAACTGCCACCTCTATCTGGTTCCAAAACATTTTCATCACCACAAAAGAAAACCTTGTACCCATTAAACACTCACTCTCTCTTCCACCCTCCCCTCAGCCCCTGGCAACCACAAATCCGTTTTCTGTCTCTATGGATTTGCCTATTCTGGATTATTCATATAAGTGGAATCATACAATATGTGGCCTTTTTAGTCTGGCTTCTTTCACATGGCATAAAGTTTTTGAGGTTCATCCATATTGTAGCATGCACCAGCACTTCAATCTTTTTTACAGCTGAACAATACTCCACTGTATGGATACACCACATTTTGTTTATCCATTCACCCACTGATGGGCATTTGGGTTGTTTCCACTTCTTTTTCACTACCATGATTAATCCTGCTATGAATGTTCATGTACAAGTTTTTGTGTGGGCATATGTGTTCATTTATCTTAGGTGTATACCTAAGAGGAGAACTGCTAGAGACCATATGGTAATACTCTGTTTAACTTTTTGAGAAACTGCCAAACTGTTTTGCACAGCAGCTGCACCATTTTACATTCCCACCAGCAATGGATAAGGGTTCCAGTTTCTCCCAGGGATGCAGTCTTATTTCTTATTTTTAGAGAAGAGTTCCATTAAATTGGAGACACCCAATTAGCCCACCAAAGATTGACCCTAATTCTGGGTATTTGAGTCCGGGCCTCTTAATTAATGCCTAGACTAGTGGGAGAAACAAAGCAAATGAGCACAGGGGGTGAAGGGCAGGGGGCCTCTCTTCTTCCACAGCTCTGGGAGTGCCTCTGTGCATGCTCACAGCCTAAAGGGGCAAGTCGGCAGGTCAGCAGGTGGGCAGGATGGCTGTGGAACTGTCACCTGACCTACACGGATGGGATTCACAGCATCAGGCCCAGCAGAGGACTGAGAGAACATTCTTGGCTCTAAGAGCCAAGCCTAGCAAAATCCAGGAGGTGATTTTATGAAGGAAATGACATGAAATCAATAATGACTCTGGCAATAAGGAAAAAACCAACACGGCCTTCTCTATTACACAAGAAATTGGAGGAAGCTTCAATGAGTTGTGAAGGCACTTAGATCCCATGGTATTCGACACTGGCTCCTGTCCCTTGGAATAAAGGTCTGACATAAATCTAGGAAATAAATAATAATGATGAATGTCTAGCTCTAAAGATGACGACATGTAAGTATATCACTGAAACTTGCCCTTCTGTCCTGTCTCTCTTCTCCAGTGATCAGACAGCGTGACAAATATTGAATCCACTCCGCCTCCAGCCTATATCACTCCCTGGGCAGGTCAGCCCAATTCTGAAATGGCATTAAATCTTTCAAGCCATTCAATGCAATTTTCATGCACTGAGACTGTCACTGTCAAGATGACATGCCACTGACTGTCCAGGAAGAGCTAAGGCACAATCCCCAAGGCCCCTCCTCAAAGCCTACGAGTTTGCATCCTTAGGGGAGAAGCAGCCGCACTCCCAATGATCTCCATCAGCTCCCAGATCCTTGCATTTTTGCTAACTTAAGATTTAGGTGGGTGGATTTCAAACACTTTAAGAAGCAGAGTTCTTTTTTCAAACAAAATCTTCCAATAACTCCATTATATAAAACACATAAAAACTGAGCTGCTCTAACTGAAGAGGGGATGGGATGAAGGAGGAGGGGGTGAGGGCAGGGCTGCCATTCATTGCCCCACAGGATGGGCACTGCACAACTCCAGGGAGCACCATCCAGGTAGAACAGCAGTTCCCAAAATGTGACATGAAGACACTGGTGGCCCTCAAGACCATTCAGGGGGTCCCTGAGGGCCTCCCTTTTCCAAATATAAGCCTGTGTGGGGCTGAATTTTCTTCACATACTTCAAAACAACGTATCACAACAGATCAAATGTAGAAGCTGACATGGGAATCCACCTATCATCTATGGAGCCAGATATCAAAGAGATTTACAAGATATAAGACAATGCCACTCCTTTATTTTTTTTGCTTTGAAAATCAGTTATTTTTCATAAAAATCATGTTAATATGCAACAGGTGTACTATTGTTATTATAAATGGATTAATACATGTTTTTGAAATTTTCTCAGTTTTTAATTCTAGTACAGTCAATATCAACAGGCATATTCCACATAAGCAAAAGCTCTTTGGGGTCCTCCATAATTTTTAAGAGTGTTAAGGAGTCTCAAGACAGAAAAGTTTGACAACCGCTGACTTAGAATATGATGTAAATAGGAGTTGTGCCAAGCCCTGAAGCTCTGGGTGGTTGGTTAGAGGGTCTGAGTCCTGCCTGCTCTCCTACCTTCCATACCCCTGAGGCAACCCTCAGGGTACCTCCTTAGAACCCTGAGGGTCTAAGTTTGAAAATAACTGATCGAGTCCAGCCCCCTCACTTTAGAGACCAGGAAACTTAAGGAAGCCAAGAGTTGTGGATCCGCAAGTCCTGAAGACCGGTTACATCCAGGTCTTCTTTAGAAAGCTTCTCTTCCCTCACACTGGGCTGCCACTGAAAGAATACTTGCAGCTACCGTTTGCTGTGTTCTCCTCTGTGTTCAGCACTGTGCTAAGAAGCACTGTATCCTGTGAATTCCAGATTGGGCAGCCCCCCGTGCCTCCTTCTTTTCACTCTGTTAACACATTTGGTCTGTAATGCTCCATGTTTGCTAAAGCAACAGAGAGAGAAAGGCAGGCAACTGGCTGCCCTCCCTACTTCACCATATTCATCTCTGAATCAAGGCAGCTCTGGCTGCCTCAGTACAAAGAATTTAACCCAGCACCGGCTTCCACAGCACATCTTGATAAGCAGCATGCAACCCACCAGAGTGGTGATTTTTGAAAAGCCAGGAATCAATTGATTTAATCAGGTTCCTGTATAGTTCAAGAAAGGCCCACATGGGCAACAACTGGAAGGTTAAGAGCAGTGTCATGGTGGCTTGCCATGTGGTGACTCCACAGTGTGTGCCTTTGTGCCTCCTGCCCTCGGCACACCTCCCATCCTGTGAAAAGACTCTGCTGGGAAGGGGTGAGCTAAAAATACTGTGGAGCTAATCCCTGTACCACCAGAGTGGCATTAGTAGGACACACAGTGCCCGAAAAGGCCCCCTCAAATTGCTCATTCATCTCCCAGAATGGCAGAGCTGAGAGGGCCTATGGAGACCGGCCAGCCAGGGTCGGTCATATCACAGTCACTTGAGAAGCCACTAAACACACAGACCAGCAGAGCCCTGCCCCAGGGGAAGTCCTGCTTTAGTTAGGGATGGATTGTGTGTGTGTGTGTGTGTGTGTGTGTGTGTGTGCGTGTGTGCATGTACACACATATTTATATACTCCTGGTGGAGTACCAATGAGAACCCAACTCCCTCACTTTGCAGATGGGGAAACTGAGGGAGAGGGAAAGCAACTTTAGGACACACAGAGAGTTCCAGAAACAGCTGGAATGAGAATCCAGATATCCTGACCCCTAGTCCAGTGCTCTTTCCACAACACCAAGCTGTGCTCAACTGAGGGGAAAATAGTGCATGTGTGCACATGTGTATATCAGGGAGTGAGGGAAGGTGAGAGAGCATTCAGAAATAACCAAGCCATTTTTATTCGATTCGTGCTATTCGTTTCACATTCTCTCCCTTTTCTTCCAACGTGATCATTGGGTCCAGGCCTCACAATTTATAGATGAGGAACCCGAGGGCCAGAGCAGAGAAGGAAATTGCCCTGGGTCAGATTTAGGGCCCACATCTCTGTGGTTTCTTGCCTGTGTTCCTCCCACTACATTTTGACCCCTAAGACACATTCTGAGAGAAATATATTATTATAGATAGTATTTCATTATTATTCCTCTACCAAGAGGCAAATATTGTTAGAAGCTACCACACCCCCTCGTTCTATAGCATTAGCCTGCCCTGGGAGCTGTTCTGATTGCTTATTTCCAACCTACACTTACATTTCAGGGCCTCCCTGGAAATACTGGTGAAAGCCAGCACTGCTAATACAGACAAATGATGGCAAAACTAAAGGGTAGTGTTGCAATAAAATAAATTATTTGCATAGGTGAGATTTCTCTTTTAATTTTACTATTTTAAGGTTACAAATTGTTTTCTGGCCTTTATGTGTAATTAAATATAGATGGTCTTGGAGCTTAATGCCAGTTTAAATTTCAGCCTTTGGAAAGTAATTTGTTTGCATGTTCAGTGAACAAGCCATTTCTTATCAGTTTCAAAGACCCAGGCTCATGCATCATGAATCAAAGTTGCCTTTATCAAAGCTTAAAAGGGCAGGCAAAGTAGGCTTCCAACTCCAGTTTAGCCACCCTCTAAAAGAGAAAAATCAAGTGGGGTGCAGTAGCTCATTCCTATAACCCAGCACTTTGGGAGGCCAAGGTGGGAGGACAGCTTGAGGCCAGGAGTTCAAGACCAGCCTGGGCAACATGGCAAGATCCCGTCTCTACAAAAAATTCAAAAATTAGCTGGGCATGCTGGCGTGTGTCTGTAGTCCCAGCTAGTCTGAAGGTTGAGGCAGGAGGCTCACTTGAGCCCAGGAGTTCAAGGCTGCAGTGAGCTATGATTGTGCCACTCCAGCCTTGGCGACAGAGTGAGACCCTATCTCTAAAATAAATAAATAAATAAATGAAGAGAAAAATCAAGCTTTTGGTGCTCTGTTTTAAGACACAGGTGATTTAATTTCTTTAAGTATTAGTATGATAATACAAATGATTCACCTGTGCCCTCTCCACACACAAAAGCCGGCTAAATCCTGTTCATCACGCCATTTTGAATCCAACCACTGGGAGGACTTGGAACTATTTCCTCTGCTGTCTGGGCCTCAGTTTCCTCACATTCCATACGAGAAGATCTCTGAAATTCTTTCAGTTCTGACAGTCTAAGGTAACTAGACATAAAAAGGCTACTCCTAGAGGTGATTTTAAATGACACTGGTTTGTCTTAGAAAGCAGTTCATAAGGTTTGAAGTCTTTTAGGTTAAGCTATTAGCAGGGAAATTAGACCTATGGGTTCTTAGGCAACCTGCTCCCTCTGCCTTGCCTCCCTCTGTCCTCTCCACTCTCAGAAAGATGTCAGCTGCCCCAGCCCTTTTATCAATGGCTCCAAGGATTTTCCCACTCCTTTAGATATCCCTGTAGTTCCAGAAATCTCTTCCCCGCATGCATTCTCCAATCTCTTAGGGTTCCCCTACTAAATCTGCATATATACTAGGACTCATAAGTGGGTATTTGCTCATTGACAGTACATGACCAAGATATATTATAAAGTGAAAATAAGGACAGGTTATTAAACAGAATATCTAGTACGATCCTATTCCCCCCACCCTATAAGTAAACCAATCAGCCATTCTTTCTGATATGGCATAAATCTACACTAGCTCAGGGTCTCTTTTACTTGCCTCTCAATGTCAACAAAGGAGAATTTTGGAAGTCACCTCACAAGTACTTAAAAACGAGTTCTCTGTTTTATCTTTCTTTGCTCTAATGTGAGGTATTAATATTTGCAGAAACTCTCTTTTTCAAAAGGTGTTGAAACTCTGGTTCAATTTGAATTCCCTAAGTGGTTAGGACAATAGGATTCAGAGCAGGAAAAGGCTTTAGAGTCTAAAGGTTCCATAAAAAAGACTAGATAGGATTTAACAAGTGAGCATGGAGTCTAGAAGAGTGTCAGCAGTGGATCCAGAACTGAGGTGATCTAATGGTCTCTAGCTAAACGCTAAATGCTTTATGGTATTTTCTCATTTAGTTCTAACAACTATACCTTAAAATAAGGTATTATTATCTCCACTTTACTGATGAAGGACAGAGAGATTAAGCTACTTACCCAAGATCAAAGCTAGCAAATGGCAGAGCTGAGTGGAGTGGAGAACTCAAGTCATTTGTTTCTAGAGCCTATGAACTTTACCTATGCTTTAGGGTAGTGTAATGTCAAAAAAGCACCAGCCGGGGTGACTCAGGCCTGTAATCCTTGCACTTGGGGAAGCCGAGGTAGGAGGATTGCTTGAGCTCAGGAGTTCAAGACCAGATTGAGCAGGAGTGAGACCCCGTCTCTACTAAAAATAGAAAAATTGGCCGGGCGTCTTGGTGTTTGCCAATAGTCCCAGCTACTCAGGAGGATGAGGCAGGAGGATCCCTCAACCCCAGGAGTTTGAGGGTGCAGTGAGCTACAATGACACCACTGCACTCTACCTGGGGAAGACAGAGCAAGACTCTGTCTCCCCCCACCCCAAAAAAAAAAAAAAAAGCAACAGCCTAGGGATCTTCAGACTTGGGTTGTAGTCTCAGCCTTACTACTAACCCTGCAACTCTCTGAGACAATGAAAACTCCATGCTAGATAACCTCTTAGGTTACTGGCAGCTCTAAAATTTCTTTTAATCAAGAAAAATTGCCACTTAATATGCAGATGGCAGAGAAATGGTAGTGATGGAATAGTCCAATGTGATATTAAGGTTTCTATCTTGGAAAAAAATAGTACTTAAAGGGAAGGTATAATGATGAGTTTGGTTTTTGATTGGTGGGACTGGAAGGTTGGCAACACATGCCTGCAGGAATGTCCATGAGGTCTTTGAACTGGAACTTGAGAGACAGGTTTGGGCTCGAGACACTGAGCCTGTCCTCATAACAGGGGCAGTCAGTAGAAAGAAAGAAAGGCAAAGCACAGAGGACTGAACCTATAAGATATCCCAGTTAGAGGGAGGGAGAGGGAAGACCTAGAAACAGAGAAACAAAAGCGGAGAGAAAAAAAAATCACACAAATAGTAAGATATCAGTCAAGCCAAGAGAAGACAGGATTTTAAAATGACAGGTGAAGTGAGGCAGTTGGAGGTAGTGAAAACTAGTCAAGAGCCAAGTCACTTCGGCCTGTGAACCCTCACAGCCCTCTCCCCTCTCTGAAAACCTGTCTTTTCCCCACACGTGCTCCCAAGGTAATAGTGAATCTCTTTTCTTTAAATGCTCTGGATGTAGCAGGCACTCAATGTTCTTGCACTGGACTGAATCGCATGAACTCACTAGCTGCAGCCACCACAGCTCTATAGGCTGTCTCTTTACACGCAAAGCCAACAGGCTTTCTGAAAAGTAGAGGGGCCGGAGCAAACACAGCTGCCAACCAAAGTGCAATTTTTATGAAAAGAATACACCATGTTGGCCCTTTCAACCAAACCTGCATATGCCTGGATACCATCATTAAGCTATGTCATCTGTGAGTGACAACAGGAAGGACAGTGAGAGAAAGATGTGGAAAGATACAGTATGTGAGTAGAGATCGGCACAGCTACAATGGGGTATGTCTTTTCCAGAGAGAAAGCTGGTAGGGAGATGGGCTGGGGGGCGGTGGCTGGTGGTGTGTATGAGAAGAGGCCTAGGGAAAGATGAGAATAACAGAAACTAAATAAATAAAAAGGCAATTTCATTATCATTTCAATTTGGGAAACCAAATTGTATTGTTTTCTTGATTTTTTCAAACATACTTGAAAAGATGTAAACACAAGAGCAAAAAAATAATGAGATCTTGTCAATGTCCTGAATCAGTTGTCAAGTGAGCCACCCCTCATACACAGCTGTCATTTGGTGCTACAGCTTCCTGGGAAGGAGGCATGCATGCGCCCAGAATGATCATTGTCACGCTGAAGGGGGGTAGTATCAAGGCAGCAGAAGTAAGGCAGGCTAGGATGTGGGCTCAATAGGCAAGACGTGTTACAGAGCCTCATGGCAAAAGGTCAAGGATGTAGAAGGTCAAGGCATATGTCAAGAACATGTAAAGACTCCAAGAAGTTCAAGGGAAAAAGATGTGTAAAACACTAAGTGGCAGAAACTGGCCTGTGACAAAGAATTCAGGCAGATTATCATGCCTGTGGGGTCAGGCAGGTTGGAAAGGTCTGAGCAGGCAAGCAACCTGGAATAAATGTGCATGAGGAGTGTTCTTGGCACCAATCATCACAGCTTAAATAGAAAGCCTGGTCTCAACACTTCCTCTGGTTCTGCTTTCTATGGAAGTCCAGATGGAGCTGGGATATAACTAGGTGTGGGACTGAGGACACCACAGAGAAGGAACAGTTGGACTGGAGACCCAGGGCACTGTGGCTTTTCCTGATAATTCAGGATTGGGCACTATTCACCTTCTCCCTAAAAAGAGGGGTTTTACAACACTGCAATTATGTTCTGAGCAACCAGACACCATAGTGATGGTCACATATGGCCTCCGTTTCCCTTTCTGTAAAATGGGTAAAGGGATAGGAATTAGACGAGAATATCATTGAGAGCATCTGACGCCAGGTTTGACTTATTCAATCCAAAGTCATAAGAATAGCCCTGTTAATACTAGGTCTGATACTCAAAGTCTCCTAAGTGAGGTACATTGTAAGAGTTCCAAGAAGGGAATGAAAACACACCCATATAGCTTGTATTAACTAATTTGCACACCCTTTTCACTTTTTTTAGGTTTAACATCATTTAAGTAATCTCTATTTTAGACTGCTTAGCCTATGAATTGACCATTTGCAATACTCTTGGATCTGGGTAACTGAGTGTATTCCTAAAGATATGGTGCAAGTTGCAGGGTTCCCCACCAGGAGTGGTACGCAGTGCTGCAGAGTGACTCCAGCAGGGTGACAGCTCAAGATGGTGGCAAGGTACATTGCAAATCACCTCCCATCTTACAAAACTGACTGTGTTGCATGATCTTACGCATACACGTTGCCCAACATGATACTGGGCAAAAGATAGGTGTACCAGTGATATTGCCGAATGAGAGAATGGATAAATAAATATATAAATGAATGAATGATCAAACACACCTAAGATGGGAGGGTGGTATCAGGTGATGGGTCTGAGCATCTTAGATAAATACAAGATTCCTCCTTGCCCTTCTTGAAAAGAAATCTCAACGTGGACAGCTTGCTTTGTGAAAGAAACAAAGAGGACCCGTATGTCCACATTGGTAGGGAACAAAGAAGATAGAAAAGAGTTAAGTTTAAAAGAATATTGGTAGGAATGAGACACTTGGGGGCATCCCAGGAAAGCAATTACAATTTGGACCAAAAGAGGGCAAACCTAAACTCACAGAATGAGTATCTGAGCTGTAAGGTACCACAGAGCTCATCTGACTTGACTCTCATTTTACAGAGGGAGACCCTGAGGCCCAGAAGGGAGGTACCATCTGACAAAGATCAAATAGCCAGACCCTGCGCGGAGCCAAGCGAAAGAATCTTAGACTGAGAATAACCTGGGCTCTGAGAACCTGGATAAACTTGAGGAACGTAATGGAAAAAGGGCTCCAAAGTTAATCTCTCTATCAATGTATAGGCCTGAGAGTCCCTTCCTGGTTAATCACTTGGTCCCTCACATCTAGAAAACAATTTCTGGTGCTCTCAAGAAGAGATGTGCGCTGCTGTCATGAGAACTTACTGGGCAGGGCTGGGGCTAACAGGAGAATGGGACAACAGTTAGCAGCTGGGTGGAAGCAAACACGCACAAGGTTCTTTTTGTCTCTACTGTTTCCGACTGGCCCCCTCCTTCATCGTCTCGCTCCTCCCACCTTTAGCAACATGGTGGGGAGAGATGGTCAGAAACTATGGCCTGGGTCTAGCCCTGCAAGCCCACCTGCCATAATAAATTCAGGCTAAACACCAGTTTAACTAACTTCCTAATAGAATCAACTAATTGTCCCTCTGAATAATTTCACTGAATCCTCTCAGGTCAATTCTGGGAAAACAGTCAAACCAGCGGAAGGGGCAAGCACAGCTGTTTGGCATTTCTCTGGCTAGAACACACCCTGCCCCCCCACCCCCACCCCCAGGGCAAGCGTGAAGGCCACAAACCCAGGGCAGGGAAGTGCCAGCTGCAGCAGCCGGCAGATTAGGCATGGGAGGGCAGGGGGAGCCTCCTGCTGAGTTCTGAGATCCAGTTCCTGGAAGTAGGCGCCTCTGCACCAGGCAAGACGCCAGCGGAGTTTGATCAGGACCTCACTGCGTTGGCTCCCACGGCCAGTGCTATCCTGTTCTCAAACCCACTGAGCTGGTTCTGTTCTCTGCCAGTCCTTGGGTCTAGGCCAGAGCAGGTTTCTGACCTAGTCCTGACCTGAACTGGCAGCCCTCAGCCCGTCACCTCCCTCTTGGAACTCTCACTGCACACTGAGGAGTGTGTCTTTACTGTCTTTTCTGGCTCGTTCTTCCCTTCTGTGTGTTTCTCTTGCTTCCTCAGCTAGAGTGAAAACTCTACTGTGTCTTCCTTGCCCTTCCTTTCTAGTCCCCGGGCTGAGATGGGGACAATCTGTGTCATTACAGGGATAACCCGTAATGGAGTGAATCTCGGATTCCTTGGCCTACCTCACAGATACCCTCCCAAGGTCAGAGAGTTGTCTTCCTGCCTGTTGCTTTCCCGTGATGTTGACGAATCCGAATGGCTCTGTGACCAGACCTTGCAGTGGAAGTGTACAAACGCTTTTTCCCAAGGCAGGATGCAGAGGTGTGGGAAAAGAACGGAATAAGACCGCCGACAGCCGCAAGGGAACCTCTGCATTTTGGTATCAACAGTTAATCTACTGTGCCACATCGCTGAGGAAACGAAACAAAATGCAGTAACTGCTAGGACATTGAAGCTGTGTTGCAAAAACGATTTTGTAGAGCAAAAAACTATCTTATACTGGCTATTCTATGCCTTATTGAACAAGCAGCAGTTTATGAAAACAATGTTTCATAAATATGGTTGCAGGTTCTCGAGTGGAGACTGCTAGGATTTTCAGCAAGGGGGACTCCTTGGTTTCCTCATTCTCCCCCTGAACACTTTCTACGTTTGTCCTACTCTGGGCCTTGGCTACCATGTAGCCTCACATCCAAAGCCCATCTGCCAAGTCCCAAGAGACTACATATGAGGTGCCATGGGAGGGGGTTAGAGATACAGCAAGACCATCATAAGCTCAAGCAAAAGAGACACTTGGAAGAAACTAGACCCTGGACACTGTGGAGGGATGGAACACGCCTCAGACTAGGAGTCGGGAAACCCGGACTGCAGTCCTGTCTTTGCTATCGACCAGCCACAGGACAAGTCACTTTACCATTTGGAGTCACTTCAACTCAGGATCCTCATGTGGAAAACGCAGATAAATGTACTTGGCTTCCCTGCCTCCCAGGGTTTGTGAGAGAAAAAGATGCCTTTAGAAGCTGCATAGACTGTAAATCGCTAGATGCACGCAAGGAATGAGCTTATCACTATCATTATACTTTGAAGAAGCAGCCACCAGAGGCAGCAAGTGAGTTCTTTAAGCACAGTACTTAAGGAGAGACTGTCTGAACCTGTGTGCCAGGAAGTCACTGAGGAATTTCAGTGGCATTGGTGGGGTTGACACTAGATGCACTCCAAGGTCCTTTTAAGCTCTAACTCTGTGAGTCTGGAATGTATGGGCTTTTAATAATTTTCTTAGTTGTGACCGTGTGTTTGAGCAGGGCTAGCATTCTCTTAGGCTCGTTTTTATTTCAACCAATTTTTTTCTGATGATAAAATTAATGCATACTCATGGAAAATTGGAGAATACAGAAAAAGTACAAAGAAAAGAGAAATCACGGATAATCTTCCATCTTAGAGATGATCACTGTTTACATGGTATATTATTCAGTCATTTTTCTATGCATCTTATTCTTTTTCAAAATTGAAGTATTTTACAAAAGGGGATATGATTAGTTTTGTACCCTGAGAGGATTTTTTAAAATATTATACCATAAGAGTTTTTCCTAAAACCTTAAATCCTTAAATATTCTCTAAGAATATGATTTTGGATAAATAGCTAAGTAATATTCTAGTCTATGATTATACATTGATTTTTAAGCAACACTTTTTAGACATTCAGAGTCTTGTAGTTTTTTTCCTATTATAAGTAATAGGAAAAGTTAAGTATACATAAATAATTGTGTCCAGTTATTTCTTTAGGTGAAATCGAGTAGCAAAGCTATAGAGTCAAAACATACAAATACTTTTGAATTCTCTTGATCACACTGCTAACACGTTCTCTAGAAAGGCTAATTTATCACTCCTACCAGCAGTGTATAAAAACATCTATTTCATGACATACTCTTCAACCCTGGGAATTTTGATTTTAACATTTCTCAGCCAATTTTATAAGTAAAAATAATTTCCATTGTTAGTTTTAATTTACAGTTCATTGATTACTAGTGAAGTTGATTTTTTGCCTTTTGTTTATTAGCTATTTGTACATAATCCGTTCTGAATTGTCCTTTGTATTAGTCCCTTTTAGGACCTACAATTCACACTGCTCTGCAGATGTAATCAGTTCTGAGCCATCAATACCAAAGGAGAACAGAGGTGTCCTGAATGAGCCCAACCCCAACCCCATCAGAAACTCCTAGAGCTTCTCTCCCAGCAAACCACTCACAATAGCGGGGGGGCGTGGGGGAGGGTGTGCTGAAATGCCGCAGTGATTTGTATTTCCCTGCGTTTACTTCTCCTGCTCTGCCTCATGTATAAGAGCTAATGAGCAGCAAAGCTGACAAAAGACTAAGAAAAAAAGAGAAGAAAGGGCATGGTTAATCCCTTAAGTAGGATTGAGGAATGGATGGGGTTTGCCTTTAGAAAGGAAAAAAATAAGACTTTTTTTTTTTTAAAGCCATGCAGTTCCCAATATGTACCACTGGATGGCAATCCTCCATTGGTTAGGCAAAAAGCTAATACCTTCCAGGGCTAGGGAAACTGAGGAAGCAGCTGCTGAAACTGAGAGACAGACACATCAAGGCAGCGAATAGTTGAATACAGGTGGCCTTTTGACACCACTGGGAACATGGATCACTGGTGTGCCAGGTAATGAAAAGCAAAGATTATATTATACATTACAGACAATGAGACTTCATGGACATTGGCTAAGGAGGGTCAGTGAAGGGGAAATGCATTTCTTCCTACTTCATTTGTTCCTTCTTTTCCTCTGCTCTATTTTGGGTATTGTTTGATTTACTTCTTTGTGCCTGAAAAGGCAAAATTACCTACTTTGGGCATGTAATTGTCAGTAAGTACTGCATGCTTCTCAGAGCTGTAGGGGGGTGGATGTTGCTGCTGCACTGTAGGACTCTGAATTGCCCAAGCCTGGCCAGCTCTGCCAGTGAGGCTGTTCAGGAAAGGAGCTGCAAAGTTCCTGGGAGCAGAGAATGAAAAAAAAAAAAAAGTCATAAGCCCCTTTAAGACTTGTTCTAACCCCAAAGACAGCTTGGTATAGGAGAAACAGCACAGGTTTGAAGGCAACAAGCCTCGGGTTCATTTCAGCTTAGATGCTTAGAGGCGTGTGGTCTTGGGCAAGTTACTACATCTCTCTGAGCCTTGCTGTATTCCTCTGTAAAATGGAGGATAAAAGTACCTACACCTCACAGCATGTAAGAAATACTACTACTGTTGTTGTTATTATTACATTCAAGCTCCAGGGATGCAAAAAGCAGTCAATATAATAGCCATTAAGACCCTAGGATTTGACTCAGACAGTCCTGGGTCCTAACGTGGGCCTGCAACTTATTAGCTGTGCGTTACCTTCCATGAGTCATCACTCCTCTCTATCCTAGATACTTTGTCTGTAAAAGAGAAGAATAACAATACCTACTCCATAGGATTTTATAAGGATTAAAAGAGAAAATGGACACAGCACAGTGCCTGACAAACAGTACGCAGTCATTGGTAGGTGCTATTCGTGGTAGTGGTAAGAGTATTATATAAAATCTCTCCCAGTCTTCAGAGAGCACAGTCAAGAGAAAGGACCTGTACATCTAGTGCTGAGATGAAAGGGTCTTGTGTGGCCAGCCAGTGTGTGGAACCAGAGTGAGCATGAGGGGAGCTAGCACAGGACACAATCCAAAGATGGAATCTGCTACTACAAAGCATGTATCATTTGCCTACAATGTGGTTTTGGTTCTTTTTAAAGGCTCAAGGTCGACACAGAAGTTTTCCCTTGGATTCAGCTGTTTCTCCTGAAGTCACGACAACAGTCAAAGGTCAAATCTGGAAGGAACCTTTGAATCCAATCCCCTCTGGAAACTGAGACCCAGAGATAGGCAATGGGTTGCCCAAGTCACAGAGAGAGTCAGTTGCATAGCAGGAAATGGGTTCTAGACCACAAGGCCATCAAGGGGGGCTCCTCCACTGTGTACCTTACCCTTCAGGCTGATCCTTTATACAGCCCATTACATAAAGGCCAAACAAGGATTTCCCCAAATTTGGGTGAGAGACATTGTTGCATATCCTCATCTAGCCTTATTGTAACTGGCCAAATTTCCCCAACATATTTTAACTGGTGCAAATATGGGTTTTGTTTGTGTTTCTGTTCATTCAAAGCTTGGCTCTTATTTTTTTAAGGGCCAATTTAAGGAAATAATTATGTGGATAATCCGTAAGTCATGCGTGGGCATCTGGCTTTCCATGTCACTAAATAATTTTCCTAACTTATGAAGCCCAGGTCAATACTTAAAATCATATGCAGTTCTTACATTCCCCAACACTTTAAGGATTTAGGAGTGTAAGGTAAGCCCTACAGAGTCCTGTCTAGGCACAGTGGTAACATTTCAGGTAAATGCCACCAGATGACCAGCAGTGCCTGTTTGAGGATATAGGTTCAGCAGGTAGTGTTCTCAGTAAGGCTAAGTGAGAAGTAGACATGTCAATTCAAGATTCATAAAAGACCTATATAGAGAGAATTATGAAACACTGAGAAAGGAAATTGCAGAGGATATAAATAGATGGAAAGCCCTACCGTGCTCTTGGATAGGCAGCGTCAACATAGTAAAAATGGCTTTGCTACCTAAATTAATTTACAGAATCAATGCAATCCCTATCAAAATATCAACATCATTTTTTGCCGATCTAGAAAAAATAATTCTACGCTTCGTGTGGAACCAGAGAAGACCCCGTCTAGCCAAAGCAATCTTAAGCAAAAAGAACACATTGGGAGGCATCTGTCTACCAGACTTCAAACTATACTACAAGGCTATAGTAACCAAAACTGCATGGTATTGGCACAAGAACAGACATGTAGACCAATGGAACAGGACTGAGAACCCAAATATAAAACCAACCTCATACAGTCACCTGATCTTTGACAAATTCCAGAAAAACGTACACTGGGGAAAAGAATCCCTATTCAACAAATGGTGCTGGGAAAACTGGATGGCCATATGTAGAAGACTGAAACTGGACCCACACCTCTCACCTCTCACAAAAATCAATTCACAGTGGATAACAGATCTAAACCTAAGACATGAAACCATAAGAATTCTCGAAGAAAACATTGGAAAAACTCTTATGGACATTGGCCTAGGCAAAGAATTTATGAAGAAGACCCCCAAAGCAATCACAGCAGCAACAAAAATAAATACATGGGACCTGATCAAATTGAAAAGCTTCTGCACAGCCAAGGAAACTATCACTAGAGTGAACAGACAACCTACAGAATGGGAGAAAATATTTGCATGCTACACCTCTGATAAAGGGCTGATAACCAGAATCTATACAGAACTTAGGAAAATCAACAAGAAAAAATCAAACAACCCTATTAAAAAATGGGCAAAGGACATGAACAGAAACTTTTCCAAAGAAGACAGAATGATGGCCAGCAAACATATAAAAAAGTGCTCAACTTCTCTAATCATCAGGGAAATGCAAATCAAAACCACAATGAGATATCACTTAACTCCAGTGAGATTGGCTCATATCAAAAAATCCCCAAATAACAAATGTTGGCGGGGATGTAGACAGATAGGAACACTCATACATTGCTGGTGGGACTGCAAATTAGTACAACCTCTATGGAAAAGAATATGGAGATACTTCAAAGAATTAAAAGTAGAATTACCATTTGACCCAGCAATCCCACTACTGGGTATTTATCCAAAAGAAAAAAAGACATTTTATAATAAAGACATCTGCTCTCGAATGTTCATAGCAGCACAATTCACAATTGCAAAGTTGTGGAAACAACCCAGGTGCCCATCATACACGAGTGGATCAATAAATGTGGTATATGTATACCATGGAGTATTACTCAGCAATAAGGAACAACAGTGAATTAACACATCTGGTATTATCCTGGTTGGAGCTAGAACCCATTCTTCGAAGCGAAGTGTCACAGGATTGGAAAAACAAGCACCACTGGTACTCACCATCAAACTGGTACTAACTGATGAACACTTACATCACACAGGGCAATAACATTCATCTGAGGGCGGGCGGGCGGGAGGGGGGTGGAAGGGATGGGAAAAACTCTCACTGAATGGATGTGGGGAGCACAGTTTGGGAGATGACCACGATTGTGGCTCTGACACGGGCAGAACAGGGGCAATGTGTATGTCCAAAGTGTTGTACCCTCATGATATTCTGAAATTAAAAAAATAAATTAAAAAAAAAAAGATTCATAAAACCGCAAAGAGCAATGGGGAAAATGGTGGCATGAGTAGCACCACTGCGAGCCTCTGCAAGACTCAAACTTGCCAACATAAATATTAACACACATGCCTAATAAAAAACACAACCGAAATAATCAGAAAAGCAAGAGACAAGGAGCCGGTGAATGTATGGAATCATGGGCCAAAACCCAAGTGATATTTGACAAGGATAAAGGTTAAGCTGCAGACTGAGGTTTTAGAATATCAACTAGGTAGAAGCTGGGGGAGACCTGGTTTCACAGCAGTCCTTACCATAGGACCCTGGGGCTTTCATTGACGGGAAGCTCGACATGGCATGGGGCAGTGTTATGAAAAGGCCCAGCTCCAGGGCATGGGTCTAGGGTTCATTCTGTATCCCACACTCCCTGTGGGAGAAAATGGCAAACCAAAGCATGACCACAAGAAAGGGACTGGGAAGGCAAGGAATAAAGAAAACACATCATACTGAGGAATAGCTGAAGAACTAGAGCAGTTTGGTAGTAACTATCATGATGTTGATGGTGATTGATAATCATAATAACCATCACTTATTGACCACTTACATACCAAGCACAGTGCTAAATGCTGATATCACCTCATTCTCTAGCTATGATACAGGGTGGGGGAAGTGGGACTTACCAAGAGATTTTAAACTGACTTGCCCAAGCTACCCAGCCAGGAAGTGGTAGAGCCAGAAGTCAACCCCAGACCATCTGACACCAAAGTCTGTGTCCTATCCTCTGCACCACTGCAGTATTATTTTTAATAAGAATCATCAATGTTACCATTTATTAGATGCTTCCTATGGCTATGCATCAAGGATTTTTCTAAGCATTTTCCATGCCTAATCTCACTGAACCCTCCCAACAACCCTACTAAGAAGCACATAATATATTCAACCCTATGGATAGAGGAAGCAAGTGAGGCTCAGAGAGGTCAAGTCACTTGCTCAAGTCCACACAGCTAAGAAGCTGCAGAGTCTGATTCCAGAGCTGTGCTCTCCTCTTTCCTTCCTCAAGAGGAAACTTGGGAGGTCATAAGCTACATGGTCCCAGAGATTTGAAGGACTACAGTATGCTGAGGGAGAAGATTCATCCATCCTCGTGCACCCCAGTGTGCTTGATGTCTTTTCACTCAAATGTGGTTCCAATGGTTTGAGCCGACTAGACGCCAATGATTATCTGGCCTCCCAAGTTGCAGTGCTGTGGTTCTTCCTTCTTGAGTGACTCGACTAGCCCAGTCAATCAAATAACCTATCAGCCTATCAGGCCCACTGGCCGGATTGTTTTTTCACCCTATTGATCTGTTTGATCACACAGAATATACTGACAGGCTGCCTGGGGGTTGTATAAACAAAGCCCTCCTCCCACCAAGAGCTCTCTCAGTAAGCCTCAAACCTCAAAAGCCCCAAAGTCAAAGAGCTGCTTCCACCTCGTGCCCACTACACATTTGGACCAAATAAATGAATAAATGGAGGCCAGGCATCAAATACTCCCTCACTCACAGTTTAAAATTCCTTAGAACTTGCTATAAAACTGCTCTGGCCGTACTATTTTGAATGCACTTTGAAAGCAATTTTTTAAAAGGACATGTGAATGTCCATAATCTGCGAGGAAGAACCACATGTTTTGGCTGACCAATGAAGTCAAAGACAAAATCATTAGTGTCTGTGGTCCTTAGAAGGCATGGCAGGAAGAGAACTGCCTCACCCCAACACTTCGTACCCTTACCCATACACACTTGATTTCCACTCAAACACAACTCAGACTGAAGCAAAGCTCTGGGTGCAAGCAGAATGAGTATCTCTCTCAAAATCTATTGTGCCTCAAACCTTTGCAGAGTTGGGGGAAATCCTAAGAGTTCTGGCTTAAAGGGCCACCGGCTTTTAGAATCCCCTAGAAAGTAACTGAGAACAAGGAGTGAACACATTATCACTTTCTACTTACACCAGTGGTTCTCAATTCTGGCTGTGCATTAAAATCATCTGGAAAGTCTTTTTTTAAAAAAGTGTTCAAGCCTCACCCATGAGATTCTGACGTAATTGGTCTGAGTAGGGCCTGAGCAGGATTGTTTTTCCTATTAACTCTGGTATGTGTTTTTATTTTTTCTTACCTAAAATCTTAGGTACATCTTCAATTTTATATAAAAAGCTTTGAATGTTCAGTCAGTATTGAGAAAGACAAACACAGACCAGTAAGTATTTGAAAGCAAGGTATTTGTCTCTTATGGCCCATCATCAGATCCTTGGCTACAGCACAAAAAGAAGATGCTTTGCACATTTTCCTGGAGCAAATGAGTCTAAGCCAAAGATACTGCCTCCAATGGCCCGGGATCTGGCAGTACGTGGCTTTTAGGAATAGGAATACCTCGGAATGCGAACCTGTAGAGCTCACTCTAAGGCCAGAGAACCCACACATTAGCTAAGAGGCAAAACATTCTGACCTGAAGCTCTGGCCTCTTCATAATCAGCCAATTCCGGCTTCACCCCCTCTGCCTTGGAAGATGCCTCTCTCCTGCAAAGTTTAGGTGAAGGACAACAGAATTCAGCCATGGCCTTTTAGTAGATCTCAACTCTATTGAACAGCTTGCACCCCATTTCCTGAAATCTATAGTCACAGGCTCCCAAGAGACCCAAACTGTAAGATTATACTGGTGGGTCCATAGCAGACACACCACCACCGAGAAGGGCTACTCAGGACTTGAGCTAGCAGAGTCCCAGGACGTTATCATGCCCAGCAAGTAACAAAGAGCTCATGTGGATTTCCCATTTCTCTACTTGGAGTAGTTTTTTTTTTTTTTAAATTCGCTGAGGAAACAAGAATCAAACTTTGTTACCACGGGAATCTCAGTCCTCAGTCATTCAAAAAACATTTATTATCTACTCTGGGCTAGACCCTGTGCTATGCACTGGGGACATGGAGAAGATATGGTCCCCTTCCTCAAGGAGCTCACAGCCCAGCGAGGGAGAAAGACGAGTAAATAATGACAGACAGTATGATAAGAGCTACGGTAGGGAGGGGTTGTGCAGCTCCATCTTGGAAATCAGGGAATGCTTCTTGGAGGAGGTGATGCCTAAACTGTGCCTTAGTATGGTGATTTGAGGACAAAACTTGGTCCAAAGGGGGGCTTAAATCTATAACATGACTGTGTCCACCTGAATCTCCTCTGTAACTGAGGAAGTTCATTGATTCTCTACTTACCAGGCATATGACATAGGCAGCAAGTTCGCTGGTAGGGAACTGTAACTAGAAAGAGACAAGGCAGTTCGCCTGGGGGAGGGGAGCAGCAAGCAGGTCTTCCCCTCTTTTCCATAACTTTCCCTGTTGGCGACAATTAAAGCACTCCCCTGCCTCTCTGGGAGACTAATCTGCTGCTTGGGCCTGCTTCTGAGAGAGTTTGCAGCCTGTGGTTGGTGCAAATACTAGGAGAAAGAACTCTGAATTCTAATTCTGTCTGTCTCCATGGGCTGTGTGAGTCCCTTCCTCTCTATGGGCCTCAGTTTCCCATTTGTACGAGGAGAGGTTGGGCTCAGTGTTCTTCAAAGCCTCTTCCAGTTCTGATGCTCTTGGATCCTGTGCTCGCCTGAGGTTAGACAGGTACAGGACAAAACCAAAAACCCAGCCAGTGAGCAGAGTCACCTCTCATCTCTTCACAGATGCTGGCACCACCAGAGGATGCTGGTCCTTGAGGCTCCACGCTCTCCAGACTGGAGGCTGGCATTCTTCTCCCGACTATGGGAAGGAAACAGCAGGCTTGTGAGGTTTGGAAAATAAAGCCACGTGAAAGGCACGCCATTAGTGACAAAAATCCTACGTTATTTTCTTTGATTTAAAAAAAAAAAGAAAGCTTGACATATTTCAAAATAAAGCTGTTGCTTCTCTGCCACAATGCATGGGCCAGTCAGCATACCCACGAATCAGACATCAAATATTTTCTTTCTTTCCCAATGTAGCTCTCTCTGTGGGAACAGAGTCTAGTATCAATAATAGCATTAGAGGGGAACTACCCTTCAACATAGCTAAGCTGCAATTCCAACCTGCCATTCATGGAAAAAGCGATTCCAAATCCTATAGCCATTACTGTCTACTTCTTTTCTTTTAGAGGGCCCTTTGATTTCTTTCTTTCTTTTCATCTCTTTGGCTTTTCAAGCCTACCCTGAACACTTTGGTGATACTCCGGAGTTCGTTAGGAGTTTACCTCTTGTTAAGCCTCACTCAGAAAAGGGTCGCTGGTAACGGGACCAAAATAAATCTCACATTTAACTGCTCTCTCACAAAGCTGCTGTCCTTGGCTGCCACCACTGTTGCCACCATTTAAGGGAAGGTGGCTACGTACTAACCTTTGGCACCCAAAGAAGAGCCGTCCACAGTGACGTCACACTTGGCCATCTAGAAATGCTGGCCAGGATGGGGCCGAGTCCTGATGGAAGGATCACACTTGGGAAGAACCTTTTTATAGCCAGAGGCTCTCGATTTAATTCATCCCCTAGAAAACCACAGTCCACAGGAAGCCTCTCATCTCTCAACCAAGGTTCCCCAAATACAGCAAATGTGTGCATGCCTTTGCTCACACAGTTCTCCCTGCTTGGAATAGCTTTTCCACCTGACCCAGCTCAAATATCACCTCCTCTGGGCAGCCTTTCCTGACCCTCTCCCCCCCCAGGCAGAAGTAATCCTTCCTTCCTTTGCATCTGCAAGGCACACTTTGTTCTTGCCGCCACCACGGCACTTACTACATTACATTAGAACCAGGTGATGACCTGCCTGTCACCCCTGAGAGACTGTGAGCTTCTTGAGGACAGGGGCTTCAGCTGATATTGGAACACTTAGCCCTGGGCTCAGCCCACAAAAGTTTTCAGAGCTTGAACTGACTGGAGGAGTAAATGCAGCCTTCAGCAGTGAAGTCAGAAAGCGGTCCTTTCCAGCTATAAAATTCTATGACTGTAAAAGTAAAATGTGGTCTCACAGACACACTTGTTTTGGGGGCTTGGGAAAGTACATATTCTGGCCATGTGAGACTGGTATAGAAATCACCGTTCCCTTACCTAAACTCACCAGATGGTTTGCAATCAAGCGCAGTCACTAGCTAGTTAAGGTGACCAACTTGATGCGTTTGTGCTAGGCAGACAGCTGGCTGAATGGCTGACAGCCCTAAACTGTGGGCGACATGCTTATGGGGAATGGCATAGTGGTGGTGTGGGGCGGGGGGACAAGGCAGCCTGGGTGCATTTATTTTGAATTGGGCATTCACTTGTATAAAAGCAAATTGGAACCCTTGGCAGAGTCATTCAGCAGTATCAAAGATCTATAGTCACTGCAGCCCGGTGGGGGGAGTGCCACTAGTTACAGTTGCTTGGCTGTAAATAAAATATCCCCTGGAACGAAGCATTTTAATTTGAAGTGATTCTATCAGGAGCAGCTGACAAACCTTTCAAGGAAACTGGCAGTATTAAGAGGAACTTCTATACCAATAGGAAAAAGGCTTTGAAAAGAGCTAATGAAGTTTCAGCACGCAGCCCTGAACATGAGCTAGGCCCATTTGGATACTGGTCAGTGTGTTTCAAAAAACAAAGCAGATTAACCAGGGTGGGGGGCTTAGGAGGCCACACTCCCCAGCTCCCTTCTTGAAGTTTCCTGTGAAGCACCAAGAGCCAACAGCCTCTTCCCAGCCAGTCTCCCACCACAATCTGTGGGGACCGACTGGGCCTTCTCTCGGAACTGGACATGGTCCAGTTTGGGCATGTGTACTTGTAACACCCTCCTCCAATTCCAGTGCCTGGAACAGGACCATGAACCTGGTAGGTGCTCAATAAATGTCAGCTGACTTGAATTTCTGGAGGAGGTGTTTTGTTTTCTTAGAAGTGAAACATGCCAATCAAGAAAAAAGGTCCAAGGAAACCCTGCAAGCCACTTTTTTGCCTGGTCGGTATCACACCAACAGGAAATGGGGTAAGGAGTGAGCAAGTAAACCCAAAGCCACAACAATCTATTTTTAAAACTACAACAATATGTGGGCTGTACAGTAGTGCCGCTAGCTTTGTTTTTAATCTACGGACATCTGTTTGGGGTTTCTTTGGCTCTAGTACTTTATTCTGTGGTGTGATGGGCCAAGGCTACGGGAACTGGGTAGAATAATGTGGATACATATGTGTAGTTCCCCAAACAGGCATAATATCATCTGCAGAAGAAAAGGGAGCTCTCAATATACTGCGATTTAACAAGTACCCAGGAAAATTCCCCTGTCCCCAAATCCCCACCACCCCACCACCACCACCCACAACCTGCAGCTGATACCTAAAATTATACCATTAGTGCAGCAAGCTTTTGGTGTAAGTATTCACCCCTGTGCTTGGAGGCTTAATACATATCTCTTGAATTTTTATTCAATGAAGGCAGAGAGTAGATAATAAGAAGCCACAAACACCAGGTTGCATGATCTTTTGCTACTCAGCTATTTGGCAGTTTGTCAACCAGGTCCAAGCAGACTGTGGAAAGGATGGTGGGTTGACCAGAGGATCAGGTCCAGGACACAGACTCTAATCCAAAAGGAGAAAGGAAGCAAACTGTAGACACATGAATCCTTGTAGAGCAAGCTAGATGGAGATTTCACAGGCCAATTTGTTTTGGAAACACTCTTCATGGTTTCTTAATCCACAGTCTAGTCACCCACAGCTCAGCCCAACCTCTGGGTACACAAAGAAAGATCTGGGTAGAGGACAGCTGCCATTCTGGATCCATCCTCACCACAGAGAACCTTTAGGAACAGTGTGTCTCCGGGGGAGGGGGCTTGTTTCCTGTGGCAACAGCTGCTTCTGTCCCCCACTTTTCAATGAGGTCATGCAGTCTTCCACTGCACAACCAAAAAAAGTAAAGAGCAGGCCTGTCCAGTTATGATTATCATTAAAACTAAACTACATCAGCACACTCTTAGGACCGCACCTGGGAAGGCAGATGCATGAGGCTGCCCATTCTCAGGGCTGCCCTGGCTCCCAGGGACCTGAGTGCAAAGCCCAGACAGGGGTCTCCACACATTCCAAATGCCAAGAATTGAATGCGCAGCCTGACCAGGCAGGGGAGAAAGGAGGAGCAAACCTCCAGAGCCGCTTGCCTCTGGAAACCCCTTCTTGACCAAAGGACCTTCCCTCCTTCCTGTGGGCTTGGAAAAGGAAGGATAAGAAACCTCAGTCCCATGGAATATCACCTTGGAAAACCATCATTTTCCATGCTGTCTCTTCCAGGATTCTCCCAAGAGCAAGCTTTTGTTCCTGAACCATTTCCCATGTATTAATCAGCATGAAAGAAACACCCCTAGAAAGCTGGCTGGCCTCCTGCAACATATCTCCAGAGTAATTCCTGAGTGTGTACGATAGTGAAAGTGTCCCCTACCCCAACCCCAAGCTGCAGAATTTCAATGATGAGAGCTACCATCCAGTAGGCACCTTTCCTGTGCCAGGCACTGGGCTGAGTGTTTGAATGAGCTCCTTTAATCTGACAGCAACTCTACTAGCACCCCCATTTTACAGATCAAGAAACTGAGGTTCTGTGGGGGCTAGGTGACCTGCCCAGGTCACACAGTTAGGATGTTCTGGGATCCTAACCCAAAAATCTGGGATCCAAACCCAAGTCTGTCTGAAGCCAGAGCCAATGCTCTCACACATGAAACTGGACGCAGTCTCTGGCATTCACTTTCTAGCATTTCCCCTGCTAAATCCCAAGTGGTGGAACTGTTAAAGAACAGCCACCAGATTCAGGCACTTATTCCAATGGGACTCAAACTGCCCGGCTTTGAAGGATCTTCTTACAGAGATGCCATCAGAGACGAGATGGTACACTCTGTGAGTTAGTGTCAGAATCACCTACTCCTGAAGCCTGACTCCTCTCAAAACACATCTTTCCGCCAAAGTCAAGTCAACTCAATATTGTGCTTTCATTGATGCAGTTTCTCCTGAGGGAATAAAGTGAAAACAGTGTCTTTACCCAGCTTTCTGCCCCAGGCTGCCAGTCTCTCCACCCCTAGGAAGAGGGTGGGACTGGGGGAGGGGCAGGAGAGAGGTCTAGCCCTGTGACATTGTCTTTTTTTTTTTCCTTTTAATTTATTTTTTTAATTTCAGAATATCATGGGGGTACAACACTTTGGCCATACACATTGCCCCTGTTCTGCCCGTGTCAGAGCCACAATCGTGGTCGTCTCCCAAACTGTGCTCCCCACATCCATTCAGTGAGAGTTTTTCCCATCCCTTCCACCCCCCTCCCGCCCGCCCGCCCTCAGATGAATGTTCTTGCCCTGTGTGATGTAAGTGTTCATCAGTTAGTACCAGTTTGATGGTGAGTACCAGTGGTGCTTGTTTTTCCAATCCTGTGACACTTCACTTTGAAGAATGGGTTCTAGCTCCAACCAGGACAATACCAGATGTGTTAATTCACTGTTGTTCCTTATTGCTGAATAATACTCCATGGTATACATATACCACATTTTATTGATCCACTCGTGTTGACATTGTCTTAATTGAATACTTGTCCTCTCTTATCAGTATTGATGTGAAAATAAGGAAAGGAGGAAAGAGAGCAATAGGAAGGATGAAACCTACTCTGGGCTCCTCACATTCTGGGACAAAGGTCCAGGCTTCCAGAGCTCTATCTGAGAGGCAGGCACAGGCAGCAAAGAGGACCAAATGCTCCTTGCAAGGATGGCTTTGCTTTGCAGGAATACAGCAGCTGCAGGAGAAGCTCTGGCTGGCTGGGCATAGTACGGTTCCTTTTCTTGGACTACACTCTGTTTCTGTGGCTTAGGCTTCCAACCACTGCCTTTCCTCTTCACAGAGCCATACAGTTGGAACACTGGGAAGTGCACACTAAGCTTTACCTAAAGCCACTCCTCGCCAAGGAGTGTAATTCAGCTTACTCTAAGGAGAAGGTTGTGAGGGAAAGGGCACTATGGCTTTGTTTATACACAAACAAAGAGAATGCAAGCCACCAGAGCAGTGTGGACAGTTCTCTCCCAGGAAACCCCGTGCTGGAAATTTGTTTTACATTTAGACAGTAGGGCCAGGACTTGGGTGAGGCACTCACCTTGGGTGTAAAATTTAAGGGGGCACCGGAACATTCAGTCATTGAGATACTCTTTCAAATAAAATTTTTGTATTTTAGAATAGATTTACAGAAAAATTGTGAAGATAGTACCAAACGTTCCCATATACCCCACCGCCAGATTCCCCCATTATTAACATCTTAGATTAGTAAGGTACCTTTGTCACAATTAATAAGCTAACATTGTTATATTATTAACTAAAGTCTATGCTTTATTCAGATTTCCTTAGTTTTTACTTTTATCTGTTCCAGGATCCCACATTACATTTAGTTGTCACATCTCCTTGGGCCCCTCTTGGCTGTGACAGTTTCTCAGACTTTCCTGGTTTTCTGATGACCTTGACAGTTTTGAGTCAGTTATATTGTAGAACACCCCTCTATTGGAATTTTTCTGATTTTTTTTTCATGATTAGGCTGGGGTTATGGATTATGGGCAAGAAAACCACAGAAATAAAGTGCCATTCTCATCACATCACATCAAGGATACATACTACCAACGTGATTTGTGATTGATGATGTCGGCCTTGATCACCTGGCAGAGGTAGTATTTGTCAGGCTTCTCCACTATAAGGTTTCTCCTCTCTCCCTTTCCATACTGTACACTTTCCAAGGAAGTCACCATTCACAGCTCACACTTAAGCAGTAAGTAGTTATGCTCCACCTCCTTGAGGGCAGAGAACCTACACAAATTATTTGGAGTTGCCTGCATGGGAGATTTGTCTCTTATCACCCATTTATTTAATCATTTAATTATATCAACGTGGACTCTTAGGATATTTATTTTACACTTTGAGTTAGAGTCCAACACTACTTTATTTTCTCAAATTTTTCCAACTTTGGCCATTGGTAGCCCTTCTAGTTGGCTCTGGGGACATACTTCATTAATGTTTTGCTTTTTGTTTTTGTTTGTTTGTTAGCACTTCCTTACAGTCTGGCACTACAAGATGTTCCAGGTTCATCTTGTATATTTCCTGCCTCAGTCCTAGAATCAGTCATTTCTCCAAGAAGCCCTGGTTACTTTTATTGAAGAATGGTATTAGAAAGCAAGATCTGGATGCTAGTTGAAGAAATAGTGTTTTAATGAGATATTTTTAAAAAATCAAGTCAGCAAACTATGGCCCACAGGATAGCTGCCTATGTATGTAAATAATGTTTAACTGGAACCAGGGATGGCAATGGGCGAGGCAAGTGAGGCAAGGGTATCCAAGTGCAGAACTGGAACATGTCTTTATTTAAAATTTTGACATTTTGTTCACCATGGATTTTTCTGCATTAATTTGGAGTCTTTAAAACATATTGTTACAGCTCCTCAGGAGGCTGAGGCAGGAAGATCATTTGAGCCCAGGAGTTTAAGGCTGCAGTGTGCTAGGATGGTGCCTATGAATAGCCACTGCACTCCTGCCTGGGCAACACAGCGAGACCCTGTCTCCAAAAAATATAATTAAAATGTTATTTATGTTGATTAATGAGATTTTTGAGACTCCCTTTAGTGTAGGCCTTGATAGAAAGCAAGCTGGCTTCAGGTCAGCAATCCAGCTAAACTTGTGACTGCCTCTTGAGAAAGGGAACAGATTAAGGCTGACATCTTGCTGGGCATTGGAATCTCCAAGTACAGTTGTGTATTAAAACCACAGAATTATGGGCCTCAGCCCAGCCCTCCAAAATCATACTTTCAGGGAGAGGGGTCAGGAACCTGATATTTTAACAAGAAGGAGTCTGTGACAATTATCCAGCTCTGATGTTTGGGAACCAGGAAGGTAAGCCATCTAACACAGGTCTATGGATGGGGAGGTGGCTTGCTAAAAACACTGCAAAATGATCATGCTTTCCTTTGTGTTGAATAATGACATTTGTTCTAAAATTTCAAATAATATTGAAGGAAGGGGGGGGTGTATGTGTGGTTTTGATTGGTATCTAGGTCTTTCAAATAGTTAGATGATATCGATCCTGAGCATGTATGTCCCAGAAGTTCCATTTTGGGTCTAGGGAAGCTGGTGTCTGTGCCCTGAGCATCTTCTCTTCCTCTCCCACCTCCTTAACAAGTGAGGGAAGAGTGGCTTCTCATTTGGACTTTCTCTTCATAAGCCCACAAATATGTGCCTACCTCTCTCGTTGATTCCTTTGCGGCTGAAGGCTCGCCCTCCCTTTCCCGTCTCCTTTTTCACTGTCTTGGTCTCTTGCACTCTCTCCCTGCGTGCTCCATGGCTGCTGGTCCCTCAGATTTTCTCTGTTTGCACTTCTTTGAGGTTGCTCCCACTCCTGAGTGTGTTTTTGTTCCTGCATGAGCTTTCTCTATCCCTCTCCTACTCCTTCTCTACCTCTAACACACTCGCTTGCTGTCTTGTTCTCACACCCGATTGTGATCCTGCTTTCTTTATTGCTGTCCCATTCTCCTGTGCATGCTATGCATGCTGTGTGTGTGTGTGTGTGTGTCTTTGCAGAGCCAGTCATTTCCCAAAACACGACAACCTTTATGAAACTCAATAGGCCAAAGGAGGATTTAGAAGTAAATTGAGAATAGAGAGCTCAATTGAATAGGGCCATGAAGCAGAGTATCCCAGAGCAGAGGAACCAGGCCAGCTCCATGGGGGAAAACAGGAAAGGTGTTTTTTTCATCCACAAGAAGAAAAATGCCATTGGATCCAGGGTTCTCAAGAGTGATCTCAGAAAACTCTTAAAACCCTGGGGGCAAAAGGTGCTATAAAGACATAGATGTGCAATCTATTTGCCTATTACAGATAAATCCTGCAGCCTCATTAGAAGCAATCAAGATAACCAAAGGGGAGAACCACTTCACAAGGAGCACCCCCTGGGAAACCCTCATAACTGGGGCTATTTAGGACTAATTGTCTAACTCGTCCTTAGGAACAGGAAGCTGAGGCTAAGGGAGGAAGCCATTTTGACTGACCTCAAATGTGTTACCAGCAAAGGAACTTCCCGAAGTAGAAAAGCCAGCTTCTTGGAGAGGTAGCCAGCAGAGATGAGCGGCTTCTGTAGAGCTGCTAGAGGATTTCAGAAACAAGTCTCAAGCATGGAGTCACTGGATAAGCCCTTGACTTCTGCCACCAAGGCAGTCTGGGAGGCTCACTTAATCACCTCCAGAAACTTCTCTCTGGGCCACTCTCTGCCAGGGAGCAGAATTGTAGCATGGTCTGCAGCACCTGGGCAGAAGCAGGGTCACATGTGGGTGTGGTGAGACCGTAGAATGAGGTGGGGACATCCTGAAGAGTAAGATGGGAAGGAAGGGGAGAGAGCCCCAGGTGGGGGCTGGCCCTTTGTGTCCTCTGTCTCTATCTGTCTGTCTCCTTCTGTCTCTCTCTTTCTCTCGCTCTCTCCGTCTCTCTCTCTCTCCCCTCTCCCTTTCTCCCTTCTCCCCTCCATAAGTGAAAAGTTAGTTAACGTCCAGATTTAGGAAGGGATAATTTAGGCAGTGCTTTAGTGCTTTATGACACTTCCAAAAGTCGCTTTGAGACAAACACATACCAGGGGCTAAAATAAGACTTGGGCTATTCCCCAATATTTGCCTTTTAAGAGAGATTTAGCCAGTATGTTTTGGGCTCACTTATAGGAATCCATCTAACTGCTGCAACATAAAAAATCATTCCGTTTCTAGAACACAGTCTAATTTTCAATAAATACTTTCCTCCAGGAACAGAAAGGGCTAATTCAGTAGGAGCCACTAAATCTCCCACGTTGTGAATAGGAGGCAAAATTCATTCTTCCCAAACTTGAGCAAACACAAGAAAAACAAAATACTCTTGAGCATGAAATTTTCAGAAATTTCTATTTATTAAAACCCAAAGATGGGTCTTCAAAATACTTTTTAAATTTAATGTTATGGAAGAAGTTAACATTATAAATGTTAAAACTAGTCCTACAACTTAATGTAATTGCAATCACAGATAATGACCACTTATATACAAGTCTCTTAGTAAAGAGGAACTGTACATACGAGACAGAAATGAGTGAGAAGCCCTACTTTAGGATCACCCCTTCCCACTGTAACTTCTTGATATAACTTTGTGAATAATCAGATTGTTCTGATCCCACCCTCCCATATGACTCCTAAGAGCAGTGTTTCTCCATGTTCAGTTCAAAGACCAATGACATCAGAATCATTTGGGAGTGCTTGCTCAAGTGTTGTTTCTCTGGTCCTACCAGTGATTCTGATTCAGGAAGAGTGGGGTCCAGAGATCTGAATTTTGACATCCCCCAGGTGATTCTGATTGATGCAGGCTAAAGTGTGAGGATCACTGATTTAGTGCAAGACTCAACAGAGGAAGCACATTCAAATTACAGACACTGTATATATTTACTTGTAGAATTAATATGAGAACTCCACTCATTACCCACCAAAGCAAGGTTGTCCAACTATGTTAGTCTTCCCTACTCCCTTTTCTGGTCTTAAAAAGTACAGCAAAGTTTCCCAAGGTGGTTTTCTAAGAAGAAGTTCCTCTTTACAAGATGACACACTGATCAAATCCCTGAACTCCACATAAGCAGAAAACCTGCCTCAACACTGACTATGCCAAGAAGCCTGAAGAGCCTGGAGGAAGGCTCTCCCCTTCAGCTCCCAAGGGCAACAGAAGCCTTCTCAGACAGGCTTGCAGCCCCACAAGGCAAACTGGCTGACATACAAAAGCCTTTGCACACATTTGCCAAATCCCATAGTATTTGCACCACTGAATCCTCTTAACTGCTTGTCTTTCTTCCCACTTCTTACTTGAGTACCGAGCCAACTGGAGTTTCCCTCCTTCCTCCTTTACAGCTGACTCATCAAGCCAGTCCCTCCTTCACACAGCTTGCTAAAGGAGCCTATAAATTGTCCCACTGCAAAGAAGTGGCCAGCTCAACTGCACCTGAGTGCTGAAGAGCTGGGCCCCTCCAACCTGGGTGGTGTGTAAAGATCCAGCAGCTGCAGAAACAGACAACGGGGAACTTCAAAGGGGCGCATTTCTATGAGGGTTATCTGGTGCCTCCCAAGACTAAAATTCCTCTCTTGGAATGTGGCAGGATGGAAATTAAATGCCAAGAGGCTGACCTGCTAACCTTCTTCCTAGGCTTTACCATCATTTGTTTATAGGGCGTTCAGAAAATCTATCCCTCCCTTACTCAAAGTTTCAAGCTCCTTTTCTCTTTCAGCTACAAGACAAAGAAAATAATGTGAAGTATGGTGGAGAAGCATCCAAGGGGAAATTTCTGTGTTGGCCAGATGAGAGTATATCACTTCCGATTTTTCACTCCATTCCCTGACAAGGCAGCCCTAGGATGTCAGAGTATCTATCTTCTATTTAGAAATATGTTTCTGATTGACTTTTGGTAAAAGCTATCTAGAATTCACCTTTCTGAACTCCTCAGATTTATGGAATAGCATATGACTGAAAGAAATAGATTTAGAAACAACAAGTTTGGCAGGTGAAAGAGTGGGGAATAATTGCCTAATGGGTACCAGGTCTTCTTTTGGGGTGATGAAAATGTTTTGCAACTAGATACTGATGGTAATTTCACAACATCGTGAGTATACTAAATGCCACTGAATAGTATAATTTAAAACGGTGAATTTTATGTTATGTGATTTTCACCTCAATAAAAAAAAATAATTTGATGATGGAGAAGCTTGTTCTGTGTTCTGAGCAACAAAGTAACAGAACCAAGAAGATGCAAAATCCTCCACAATAAAAACAGCTAAGATAACAATGCCTGGTGACCACAGCCAGCATTTACTGATCACTATGGGCCAGGCACTGTGCTAAGTTACATGTCTTATTTCCCGAATCCCCCCATAAAACAGTACTATGAGGTAGGTTCTATTTATGATTCACTGAGGAAACAGAGGCTCAGAGAAGTTAAGTGATGTGCTCAAGGTCACTGGCTCCAACTCACCACAGTCTGATTCCAGAGTACATGCTTTTGACAGCATGCAGATGTGACCAGTCAGTTTGCATGCAGAAGGAAGAGTGTTCTCTAGGTCCATAAAGGCATATTTTCTTTGAATGAAAACAGGTGTGTAGGGTGAGCCCCTTGAAATGGTACACCAGAAAAGGCAGAGTTAGTGACAGCAACACTGGCCACCAGAACAGTAATGTGGGGTGGGGCGAGGGAGGGAGTAGAGTATTCAGAGTGAAGAAAAAGTTTTAGCAAGGAGAAAGCGTGTGTGTGTGTGTGTGTGTGTGTGTGTGTGTGTGTGTATCCACATGCCTGTGTGTGTGTGTGTGGACAGAGAGCAAGTGCACAAGCAACAGTGAGAATGAGCGCTGCTCGGTTCAGTGGAGGGGGCCGGGCTGGTAAATGCTCACCTTCCCGCTCTGCCCTCAACACACATAACTCGCCCTTGCAGCCTGGCCATCCCTCGCTTGTAAGTGTGCGTGCCTGAAGGAAAAGGGAATTTGAGGCCCAGGCCAAAGGCGTTGCCTTCTTAACAAAAACATATGTAAGCAATAAAAATAAAGCTCAATAAAACTTTGATAACTAACAAGACATAATGACCCAATTTGTGGTGATGGGATTTGTACTCCTTGGGCTTAACTATAAAGAGGGCATTGTTTCCTGGGAGGAGATATGGAGGGAAAATCACTATTTGCCTAAGAATCTTCCATCTTATACAAGGAATAAAGAAGAAAAAAAAAGACTTTTGCTTTGGAGCCGGGAGGCCTGCAGAGCCCTGGATAATTGACCCCAGAAACTTTCAGAAAGGTACAGGAAAAGCAGCAAAATTACACTTTACCTGTCTGAGTGCAATTCACTAGATTAAAGTGCTCCACAGGCAAAGTACATCTATTCTCCTCAGTGAGGCACCATCTGCAAACTCCCAGAGTGAAAAGAACTTCTGGTTCTCAGGGAGTGAAAAGGGCCCTGGGAAATGAGTGCCCAGACGTCAATAGGCCTGCTGCTGCTGTGGGAGGGGACAGGCTGCCAGTGGGATCCCACTGAGAGAGAAGCCCCAGGAGCTCACCCCAGCAGGGGTGAGCCACACCAGGGCATCCTGGGAGGCCAATCCTGGAAGTGGGCACGAAGGTCTTTGACCCTGAAAGCGTGTCTCCCAAGCCCTGCCATTTCCCAGGCCAATCATCCTCTCACCAGCATCTCTACTTCCCTGTGGGCAGAGGCAGATAATGACGTGCCTGTTCTGGCTCCTGCTGTTGCTTTACAAAGAGAGTTTTTCTGTAATTGGTCCATGTGAGGAAAGTTACTGCATCTTCTGAACGGTTAGCTCCCGAATGGCAATACTGAAGCACAATGGCTACAGTCACTGCCTTTGGAGACAGTATATTCATAGCCACTTCCTGTTTAGTGACAGGGAAGACAGAAATGGCCGGGAAATGTGTGCACTGGCCTTGTGAAAGATGGATCTGAATCCTCTGCAAAAACTCTGTGGAAGATATTACCCCTTATATTACTCATGGGTCCACATGGTAAATGCTCCTCACTTTAATTGCTTCATCTTTACAATGGGGGTAATGAGACATACATCATGAAGATATTTGTGAGGATTAAATGGGATAATGCATGCGAAGTGCTTAGCACAATAGCTGGCACATGGTAGGCTCCCAAAGAATATTAGCTATTGTCAAATAAAATAATAATTTATCATTATCATTTAGCATTATAAAGAAGCTTATCTCTTTTGAAGAACAGACACTACTCCATTTTTTAGGTGAGTACTAGATAATTCATCGTGTTTCACTTATTGTCTTGACTTCAATTCAAAGCCAAATTGAATACTCAAATTCAGTGATCATTCTAATGCTACCAGATTTTGAGCTCCTTGAGGACAGGGACCATGTTTTACTCAGCTGTTTTTGGGTTTTTTTTTTTTTTTGACAGGGTCTCATTCTGTCGCCCAGGCTGGAGCACAGTGGTGCAATCATAGCTCACTGCAACCTCAAACTCCTGGGCTCAAAGGAGCCTCCTGACTCAGCCTTCTGAGTAGCTAGGACTATAGGCTCATGCCACCACACCACCACACCGGCTATTTTTTAAAAAATTTTTTTTAAGAGATAGGGGTCTCTCCATATTGCCCAGGCTGGTCTTGAACTCCTGGTCTCAAGTGATCCTACTGCCTCAGCCTCCCAAAGTGCTAGGATTACTGGCATGAGCCACCACACCTGGCCTCAGCTCTGTATTATTCTTAGTGGCAGTCCCAGGGTTGGGCTCACAGTACTTATGAAATGTTTGAAAAGACTTCCATCCCAAGATCTTGATAGAAACATTGTTCACGTCTTCTTCTCCCTTTACTTTCTTTTATGAGGTTTCAGATCTCTTCGTTAACTTCAAATTTCCTAATAACAATTTTTATTGGGAGCTCATTCAGATCCTTTTCAAAAGTAGGTGGGGAACAAATAATACTAATTCTGAAATGTTTCTCTACAAAATCCCTATACATCTCACCTAAAAGGGAGAATGGTACATGTCCAAAGAGGGGTGGCAACGTTGTTGATGATCCAGGGAAAAAGGGACGTGCAGGCCAGGGAGAGGGGCAAGAGTGGCAGAGGCCACAAAGGACCCCAAAATGGGCCTGTGGACATATTGGCCCACACTGGCATTGTGTCAACTCCTAATGGACTTTTCCAAGAGGCTGACTTAAAACAGTATTTCCCCTTGGACCCCTGTTGCTAACATAGTCCAGGAGGTAAAACACATTCCTGTTTTCTTCCTATTCTTAACCTTTTTGAAATGGGTAAGGGCCAGGGACTTGCCATCAGCATAGCGTCACGGTTAAGAACTTTCTACTTTTCAACTGGCTGGATGTAAGTCTTAACTCTGTCACTTACTATCATGTAATCCTGAGCACGTTTCTTAACCTCTCTGAGCTTCTTTTTCCTCCTCTGTAAAATAAGGATGACAGTAAAAATACTGTCCCCATTAGGTTGTTGTGAAGGTTAAATAAGAATTATGTAAAGTGTCTGGGACATAGTAAGAGCTTAATAAATGTGAGTTGCTGTGATTACATGGCCTGCGTGCATTCGCTATAGGCTTGAATAACTGAGCAGCCCAGTAGACTGGAAAGAAGCCTGGACTAGAAGCCATAGGTTCAAGCTTTGAAGAGTGGGTTGTGGGGCCAAGGATGAGAGATTAAAGGGCATGCCCAGCTTCTCATGTGTAACATGGTGAAAATGTAGGTTCTCTCTATTTCCCATGAGTAAGTTTTAAGAATCTAATGAGCTAATGCATGTGAAAGTACTTTGCGAAATGCAAGCATTCTGTGCGAATGTAAGTGGTATTCTCACTGGGCATTCCCAGAGAGAGGGAAACATTATATTTAGCTCATAAATACTTGGGTTTTAATCCTTCTAGGGCTTTCCTGCTATCACACCATGGAATGGAGAAGCAGCAGACAGTTCAGACTCCAGACGTTCTCTCTGCAAGGAGCTGGGCTCTATTCTCAAATCTCTTCAGGTCCCACCCTGTGCAGGAGCTTTTAAGATGGGCTTGTCACTTTTAAATGTTCTTGCCAACAAGCCATCAGTTTTAGGCATCATGTTGCAGCTGTGACATGTCTAATCTTGCTCACTTTGACCATGCTAGGGCCATGACAGGGTAACTGAGGGCTTGGAGCTGCCTGTCACAGCTAATGGCTCAGCCCACAAGACTTGGAAGTGGCTCGTGTCATTCCCTGTCCAGTTGGCAGATGAAGTGGTATGGAGAGTTGTCATCCATTACCAAATAGAAAGCAATCTCTCCTGATGGAGATAAAACAATCAATATGTTTGGATTTCAATCAGAGAGAGTATGTTTTCTCAGAACAGGTCTTCATCAATGTGTGCCCTGCCAGATAGCATGTTGGTGTGGAATGTAAGCTGTGCAAGATATTTGTCACTTGGAATACCAAAATAGATTTACTAGGAGAAACAGACTTCAGAATATATCCTTGTTTCCTACCTTCTTATAGACTTTGTGAGACAATTCTTGTAGCAAGGTTACCTGACTCACTGGACTGCCAGCATTTCAACATTAGGAAAGAATGGATTTTCCAAAAAAAAGGAGTCGTGCAATTCTATTTCTGGGAGAATCTCCTGTATTCAGAGCTACAAAGGCCCCTAAGATCTTCCAACCTAGTTTGCTCCTTTTCTAAAAGGAACTGAGGCCCCAAAAGGGCAACTGACATGCTCAAGGTCACACAACCAGTCAGTCACAGAGCTGGAGTTTGAATCCAAGAAATACTAATAATTTTGGAATGGGATATAATGCAGGAAAGCAGCAATTAATGGCATTTGAACAACCATTGAAAGTTTTGTAAAAACACTAACAGAACAATGGTGTGTGCCCTCTGCTTCTTATTCTAGATGATCGCTAAAATCCTTCCAGCACTGGCAGTCTGGGAGTTTATGATGTGACATTTGCATTGCATCTCTCAGGGACCAAATCCCTGTTCTATGAAGTGTAAGATCTGGAGACATACATTGAATATGGCCCCTCAAGCAGCCAGTTAAGAAGTAGAAAATTCAACCAACCTCCTGTTTCATGTATCCTGAAGGGAAATGTCCCTCTTTATGTACTTGTCTGTTGAGTACCCACAAAGAAATCCCCTCCCCGGCCAAGTTGAATCTCCCCTACTCACCACGACAGTAGACACCGACTCACAGGGATGCGCTTCTTCTTCCTCCAAGAACCAAAGGTGCAATTTCAGGAAATATCCTCCATCTGGTTATGATTTTTTAAAGTGACATTAATTTCTGGGGTTTTGGGGGTGTTCCTCCCAATTCTACTTTTTGTGGACATTTCCTCCCAATCCTACTGCAAGAGAAACAAGCCAGAGAAGAGCTAACATCTCCTAGTTTTATTCTGTCACCTCCCACTTGCTCAGGCCCAGAAGAGTAAAGAGGTTCAGGTCTGGAGTATTTCAGTTGAGGCTTTTCATGTCCAGAACTCCAGGTTAATATAGCAAATGTGGTTTTGAGTTCCACACTAGGTAAGAGCTGGGGCTGTGTGCGGCCTGAGTAGGGGTGCAGGATGGCTATGACCGCTCCTCTGTCTTTAAGAAGCTTGCAAGCCTGGGGGAGAGAGAGTCAAACTTCTTACTAGAATTTCCCGCGGAACAAAATGCCTTCTATGGGAGGCACAAGTGGGAGAGCTATAAAAGGAACAATTATTCCAGTGGGGAGGAAAATCTCAAACACCTCAAGGACAAGAGAACATTAGCGCTCAGCTTTAAAGGGTGATTCAATGCATTTGGAAATACATGTGTGTTAATGCAAGAAGAATCTTCCTTTAATACTAATTACCATTTAATAACCAGAAAACCACATCCTCGATTTTAAAATGATATTAGTTCACATTTCTTGAGCACCAACTGTGGGTTCAGCTATATGCTTAAGTGCTTCATATTTATTATCTCATGTAATCATCATAGCAACCATATGTTGACTGGTAAGTATTGTCATTACCCCTTTAAAGTGGAGGAAACCAAGTCCCAAGGACTTCCAGGTAGTCAATGGCAGAGCCTAGATTTAAAGCCTCAAAAGCCAAATGGTTTTCTAAAAGTGTAGGCTGCATACCACTAGCCTTAGAATCACATGGACACCTTGTTAAAAGTGCAGACCCTGAGCCCCAGCCCAGACCCAGGAACCAGAATCCCTGTGTATAAGGCCTAGGAATCTGCATTTTCAACAAGGTCCCAAAGTGAAACTAATGCAACTAAAGTTTGAAAACCACTGCAGTAAAGCATTCATTTGCACAAAGAAAGCTGGAATATTATTACTACAGGGGTTTCAGAACACATAAACACATAATGTTTCATTATTAATTTACTAAGTCATTTTGAGTTTGATATGATATGGTTGATATCATATCTAAGAAAGGCTGGCCATCTGGGATTTGAGGGGGAAAAAAGAGTGACAAATGGATGGCAGACACTATAGGAAGAAAATCAGATTAGATTGCATAGCAATGGCTCTGGACGACAGTGTCACAAAGTGGAATCCTGGGGCCTTTGGCAGTCTAATCCTAGCCCTGCCAACTAAGTAGGCCACTTGATGTAGAGCAAAACACTCAGCTTTTCCAGGGCTCTCTCCTCTCTTGGAAAAGAAGGATTATATGTCACATACATAGCCCAAAACCTAGAGCACTGTGATAATCAAATAAGAGTGATGTAGAGAGAATGTGCCAATGACCACTGCAGCAATGACATCCTAGGATTAGAAGCCAATCACCAGGACATCTTATCTGGTTTTATGTGATGTCCATGTGGTTGGTTAAGACCTACTCTGTCATGAATACGTATACTTACAGAGCTGTAGGAAACTTCTCTTTATCCATACTGGCTGGAAAATGAGAAGTTCTAAGCCAATAAACAATCTGTGGTGATGTGGTTGCCATGTACATACCACCAATTCTCACGTAATTTTAATACCACAAAATGCACTCAATTCCAAAACACCACCACATGTAATGAAGTCTTGCTTCCATACTCAGAAGATACCTTTACTGGGCACTTATCATGTTCCAGTGACTGAGCGAAGTACTTTTACATGGATTATCCTATTTCATTTTCTCAATAACCCTATGCAGCAAACAATTATTGTATTACCATTTTACAGCTGAAAACAATGGGGTTCTGAGAGCTTAAGTAACTCAACTTGCCCAGTGTCACACAGCTAGAAAATGACAGCCAGGACTGGAACTCAAACTGTCTGACCTCAACCACCCGATTACAAAGGCTTTCTGTAGTAGGCAATGCAAAATGAGCCAGTTCTAGGTAGGCAGAAAAGGCCAGAGACAAAGAACGTGGCCTTCCTCAGAGAGAGCTATGATATTACTACTGCTCCAGCAGACTTCAAGATGACCAAGAACTTACATCCTCAAGGGGCAATTCTGCCACTGCTGTTGTTGCTGCTGCTCCTCCTAACTGCCCTTTAATGAGCCCCTATGCCTGGCATGGTGCTCTGTGCTATGCATGCTTAATCTCATTTAATCCTATCTGCTCTCCTTTGAGGTAGGTAGTGTTATTCTTCTCACTTTTCAAATGATGAACCTAAACCATAGAGAGGTTAAGCAACTTGCTCAAGATTATACAGTTACTAAGCAGAAGAGCTGGGATTCAAAACTCTACCTGGCTAAACATAAAGGCTTTGCTTTTAACCATGATGTTGTGGTGTTTCTATTTCACTTAGTAGACCCAGCCAGGCTCTTCTGGAGATGAGGCGTCTTCCTCTTTATCCAGAAGGCTTTACTAATGACCCAAGACATCCATGCCTACAATGGGCTCCACTGAGTCAAACATCAGGGTGAATGGGACCCACCTAGCAAAAGAGATGCCAAGTACTTTGTCAGACCCACCATACCCATGGAACTAATTAGATTCTGGTTTGGAGACATAAATACTTTTTAAAATGTAAAGAACATGTAAGTTCTATAAGGAAAATAAAAACAGGTAAAATCGTTACTATCAAATGATCCTCATAAACACCTTGGGAAGTAAGTATTACTATCCCATTTGACAGCTGAGGAAAAAGAGGCTCAGACACATTAACTTGCCCAGCTGAGCTATGAAAATGCAGGACTCTGTCACCAAAGCTGGGACTTCTCCCACTGGAGTGCAGTGACTATCGGGAACAGGCTCAGCATCTCAGCTTCCTCATCATGTTCAACCTGTCATCTCTCACTTTCATTAGGCTTGCCCATTGGTGTGGTTCTGGTTTTTGTGGATCTTTACACTAGAACATTATGAGTTGTATTTCTCAGGAGAAATGTCTGCACACATAAATCTAAGCCATGGGCTTCTTCTAGTACTCCTTAATATTTTATTTTTCATCAAAATTCTGGGCATAAGCAACATTCAAATTTGCTTCTTTTATGTGATGTGATTAAAAGTCCTGAATAGTGTCTGCATGAATCATCAACCCTCATGAAAGCTTTTCTGTAATAACATTTCCCCCTTTGAATAATGTGCTGATCCATTGATTAAATCAGTTCCAAAGGTTGAATCAGTGAGGTAAAATTGGCAGGCAGGAAGGTATTACCAGACACTAATTCTCCTTCCTCAGGGTGAGCTCTATAAATGTGTAGCAATAGAACAACTTTGCAATCTTCAGGGAAGTCTATGGTGCTGAAATGAAACCCATCAGACAAAGAATACCTTTTGCCAACCACGAATTACCCTGTGCTTTATGAGCAACAGGTAAACAAGTAGCTTTGGCAAGTGGGAAGACAATAATATTTTCCATTCAGCAAAGGTTTTATTTCACAAGGGCCAGAAGCATTAGTACTTTAAAAGAACAGTTAATTTGTCCTCATTCTTTTTAAACCTGGGGGCACTCAATGCATGGGCTCCAGGAGGGGAGAAGTCAGCACACATCACTGAAATAGACTAGCTTCCACCCCATAACAGGAAAGCGGCTCAGGGGGAAAAGCATGTTCATCAATTGCATTTCACAGACATTCACTGCAGCTTTTCCAGCCGCTAACGTTTTTTGTTTTTTGTTTTTTTGCCAGACACTTAGAGCTCTTGAATGCCTGTCTAATTTCAAATTACAAAAGTCATTCTTCAGAGATGGCACAAGAGACAAATATCACCCACTCTTAAAAAGCTTTTGGCTTGGTAGACAATTCCAGGGCAGCAATAGGCACGTCCTCACAATGCTACCTAGACAAAACGCACTCCAGGTGCCTTGAATGAGGCATGTGCAAAAGCACAGGTGACCAAGAGTTGAGTAGATGAGAATTTGCAACGACTTTGAGCATCTGATCTTAGTAAGTCTTGGTGTCACAGGATTTGGAGAGCCAACGCTGTCCTCTGCAGCAATACGTGCCAAGACTCACCTTTTCTGACACAAGGGCAAGCTATCCTTTTGTTGCTTTTTTATGACTGGTACAACTTGTTTATGATATATTTTCTTGTTCTTCAAAATGATTGCCGTTATCATCAGCATCACCATCTTAATTTGAAGTTGTAGTAGTACTAAGTGTTTTGCATTTATGATTTTATTTAACCCCCACAAAATCCTTGGAAAATAGGAAACATCATCACCAAAGCGATGGTAGTTATCATCTCCTGAGTGCTGCTACTGTGCTATGTGCCAGGCATTCTCCTAAGAACTGTACACACAGTATCTCATTTCCTTCTCATAAAAACTCTATTATTCACCCTGTTATGCAGAAGAGAAAACAGAAGATCAGAGACATTATTTAACCTCTCCAAGGTCACTGCTATTATAGGTAGCAGAATCAGAACTGAAACGCAGGTCTTTCAAACTCCAGCATCGACACTTCCCTGCTACTGAATTTTAACCTCTTTCAGAGTCAAGAACTGTGTTTAGTTCATCCCTATACCTCTCACAGCACCTAACTCAAGCTCTGACACATAATAAAGAATCAATAAATATTTGGATTGCCTCTCTGAGATTGTATCAACACCATTTCTCCAGTTCACTCTTAGCTCTGTAAAGATAATTCATAAACTTATGTAAATAAATAACCTACATCACTGCCTATTCTTGGTTCCAAATCCCAATGCTATTATATTGAGAGAGCTCTCCCTAGTGTTTTTAAATTCTCCTAAACAAATTGGCTTCCTCTTTGGTGGTGGTGGTCATTCTGACTCTTCTTGAAGACAAAGGGATGGATTGGGTAAGTCCTTCAGTTCCTTCAGTCTGCCATTTGTAACTTCCTTTCACTGCATTTGAGAAATATTCATATACTGCTGGTAGGTGCTTAAATTAGTAGAGGTTTTCTGGAGGGCAGTGTGACTAATACAACAAAAGCCATGAAAATGTGTATATCCTTGAATATGATGTTCAAAACAGTATTAATTATAATTATCAAAAACAGCAAAATAAAAAAAGAAATTTTAAATGAACAATAATAGGGAAATAATACATTTTGGTGGATACTTAAAATTTTCAAAGAATATTTACTGTCATGGTAAATGGTCAAAATATGATGTAAGGTGAATAAGATGATGGTCCTGGACTTAAAAAGTGTAGGAGATGAGGTAGATATACCAACAATTATAAATGTAATTATTATAAAAAAAATTAGAAGGCCAGGTACAGTGACTCATCCTGTAATCCTAGCACTTTGGGAGGCCAAGACAGGAGGATTATTTGAAGCCAGGAGTTCAAGACCAGCTTGGGCAACATAGCAAGACCCCATCTCTACAAAATATTTATATATTAAAAAAATTGGCCAAGTATCATGGCACACGCCTGTGGTCCCAGCTGCTCGGGAGGCTGAGGCAGGAGGATCGCTTGAGCTCAGGAGTTTGAGGCTGCAGTGAGTTATGATTGCACCACTGCACTCCAGCCAGGGTGACAGAATGAGACCCCATCTCAAAAAGAAAGAAGAAAAGAAAATTAGTATCACAGTTTATATCAGTTTATATCTTAACACAATGCATGGCACATAGTAAGTGCTCAGTGAATATTTATTAAATGGAAGAAAGAAGGAATGAATGAATGAATGAATGCAAGTAAACAAAGAGTGTAAGAAATTAAGGCAGAATGGTGCACCCTGGGTTGTGAGACTGTAGGTTATTTTTAAAAAATATTTTATGGGTTTTTAACTTTGTTTTCTAATGAAAACAACTTAATATCTGAAAAAAATATCTTACTGGAAAGATACTATCTACAAAGGAGGGAGAGGAGCCAAACCTGTGAGTGTGAAGGGAAAATATGAGCGAGAAATGTAACAACTATCTGGAGGACCTGGGGGTATTTTTCAGACCTGATTTTTTTCCATAGAATGACAAGAAGCAGCTGTTGAAACCCCTTCTTTATGTTCTGCACGTAACTTCTTCAGAAATGAAGACAACTTTTAATTCTTCACTTAGTCCCAAAATAAGGAAACAGGAAGCAGATCACAAAAAGGGGCTTCTTGTCCTTTGAGATCAGATCTCAAAGAATAAGTTGGTTGCCTGGGCTTGGGCCCCAGGAAAGCCTGCTCACATGGGAAGCCTCTGGCTTGGAAAACAGGCAAAGCCTTGGGGAAAATACTGTCACACCAAATCATCTTTGAAGTAGCTTTCACAATGAGCCTTCAAGATATTGTATTTGCCTAAAAATAAAGTTTGGAGTGAGTTCACAATTTGTAATTTGTGAGAGCCTTTGGCATATATTGGACGACTTCATTTTGATCTCCTCTTTGATGTGCTGTATCGATCGATTTCCTTTTCCCCTATGGTTGTTCTTGGATGTGTACAACAGAACCCTTTATTTTCAGAAAAGCAATTAGCATGAAATGTGACTTATGGTGTCCTAAACTATGTGTTCTATAAATGGTAAATGGTTGTAATTACTAGAAGATGAAAGTCATATATTGGATACATTCTTATGATTATTATAAAGAAATGCCCTGGTCATGGTCTCAAATCAAATTAAAGAGGCATAAAATTCAATTTCATTTTCTCAAGATCTGTGTAAAAGTTGAGCACACACAAAATGTAGTTTAAAATGTAACACACTGGCATAGAAGCAGTTTCTGCACAGATGTTGTAAAATGACATATTTCTAGAATTTTCTATGCTATCTCAAGGCCTAGTTGTGTTTTCTTATAACCACCACACTCTAAATTTTAAAAGTGTTAAAATCTGGTTTAGCAGATACCCAATCCCTCTTTTTCATTTCCTCTATGAGGAAAAAAAACAACAACACACCAAACTAAAGATGCAAGAGGGGAAATATTGAGCTGGCAAGGCCATTTCTGAGGTAAAGGAATAACAGTTTAAGCTTTTCACTCTTGTGTTCTATAGGTGTATTTATACCATATATTTATAATTCAAAAATCAACATTAATCCACTAGTATGGCTATAATCAAAAAGACAGGCAATAACAAGTGTTGGTGCAGATATGGAGAAATTGGAACACTTGTGCACTGCTAGTGGGAGCATAAAATGGTACAGCCACTTTGGAATACAGTTTGTCAGTTCCTCAAAAAGTTAAGCATCAAATTACCATAAGACCCAGCAATTCCACTCCTAGGTATACACCCAAGAGAAATGAAAACACGTGCCCACCCAAAAACCTGTACATGAATTTTCATAGCAGCACTATAGTTAAAAAGTAGAAACAACCCAAATGTCCATCAATAGATAAATGGATAAACAAAATGTGATAAGCCATACAATGGAATGTTATTCAGCCACAAAAAGGAATGAAGAACTGATATAGCTACAGCATAAATGAACCTGGAAAACATTCAGCTAAATGAAAAAAGCCAGACACAAAAGATGACATACTGTACGATTCTGTTTACACGAAATGTCCAATATAGGCAAATCCATAGAAATAGAAAGCAGATTTATAACTGCCAAGGGCTGGGAGGAGGAGGAAATGTGGAGTGCCTGCTGATGGGTACAGGGTTTCTTTTTGGGGTGTTGAAAATGTTCTGGAATTAGTGGTAATGGTGGCACAACTCTATGAATATACTAAGAACCACTTAATTGTATGCCTCAAAAGGGTGAATTGTATGTTATATAAATTACATCTCAAGCTGTTATTTTAAAAACTCAACATCAAATAGATAAACTATAAATAAAGATGATTATTCAAATAACGTCTGTGTCAAATCAAAAATTCATTAATTCCACAGCACATTATTCAAAGGGAGAAATGTTGAGCATCTCCTATGTGCCAGACACTATTCTCGGTGCTGGGAATACAGTAATGAATAGAACAAAGTCCCTGCCCTCATGAACTTGACATTCTAATGACCCAGCTTTGCACATTTTGGCGGATGGGTGTGACTTTAGGTTTGGAGAAACTCCCAGAAGAAGGTTTAGAGGGTTGGGAGAAAAGCTCCTGAACCTCCTTGTTCCTTTATAAAAACAGTGCCATTTGCTCTTTTCTGTTCTCCACCCTATATATTTATTTTTAGTACCAAGTGCAAATAGTCCTGCTTCTAGAAAAATAGCTCCTACAGACAGTGTCTCAAAACTGCTATGAAGCTAAATCCCAGCTCCTCATGCAAGGACGCCTTATCTGTTTGGGGAAAGCCACAGAATGAGTCGTGAAAGGCATAGGCAGTTGAAGCTGAGGTTGGTTTTAAGCACCTTCAGTGAACAGATCAGCATGAGCCACAGTTACAGGAACCATAACAATTCATTTTACTTAAACTTGGGTTGTAGAACACTCTAGGACTGCCCGTGTTGAAAAGTAGTTTCCCCTTCAAAGTACCATTCCCCAACTCTGCTTCGTAGACTACAGTGTTTATCACTGCTGACAACATTGAGTAGCCTGTTTTCCAAGGCCCTCAGAACCAGGGGCATCTTGTCCATCCAACCTGATTTCCACTCTTTTCCTAATTATACTGCTTCTCTGTTTCTCTACACCAGCTGAGCAGATTGCCTGGCATTTCCCTACAGACATCATGCTAATTGTCTTGTCATGTTACTCAAAATGACCACACCTTTTTCCCCAGGTTACTTTTCAAGGCCCAGTGTAAGTTCAGCCTCCTCCAGGAAACTTTCCACAGCTCTCTAAGACCATATTGGCCTTGGTCTGTGCCACACAGAGCTACTCAATGACCTCAGCACAACGGTGAGCTCCTTGAGGACAGGGGTCATATGGTTTGCCATTCTTCCTCCAGTTCCTCTTGTGCAATAAAAGATATGCAGAAGTTTCAGGGCTAGTAGTAATTCTGCAAGCTTATTCTATCTCAGATAAATGAAAGGGCACACTGAGGATTTCCTTTTCTAAGTGAAATTACTAAAAAGATTTCTTTATGGGATACAATCCAAGAAAATGGGGTTATAGTTTCTTCTTCTTTCCTAGTTGAACTGAGCTTGAATAATCCTGAGACCTCCACTGACTCACCATCTGCCAAGGTCACATCATTTCATTATTAAATGTCAGGCTGATTGGGCTCAGATTCATGGTACCAAGCTATGGGGCTTTAAACTGTTCTCATGCCATTTTCTATTTTAACTTTTCCATTTTAATAACTTTGAGGTTAGTTGTGATAGAGATCCTCTCTATCATCTTTCAGTACTAAACCAAGTGAATTTTCCTCTCTCAGCTAACACGCACTTCAATCATATCAGCCACAGTACAGGGCTTGTGTTTTGCAGCCATTTTTGGTTGTCTCAGGTCTTAAAAAAAGAAGTCCTTGGATCATGTTGCTGTCCTAAACATTCACATACTCACATTTAGATGCTGGTTACATAAAGGTGGTCTGTCAGACTAATCCTTAGGTTATTAAAATGTAAAAGCACACATCATGTGCTTCATGGACATGCTACATGCCATGAAGTTGTTAATTTCATTAATGTGAATATTATATATTTTGACAAAAATAAACTACAAAAGCAAAGTTTTCTTCAGGTGTGTTTAACAGAGGTATGGTCGTGGAGTGGATGGGTGATCAGATAACGCAGATAACGCATTGCCATATTATTGGAGGAGAACAGTGCAGGCAAAATTGATTGAGAACATTTTGAAAGAAATATGAGAGAGGTACAACATAATCGAAAAGAGGACTGTCACAAGACACAGAGCCGAAAAGAGAACTGTCTGAAGAATATGGATTTTAGCCCCAGGAGCTAATCTAAAAGACCTAATGAAGTATATTAATGTGAAGAACAAGACAATTACTTTCAAAGACAAATACATCTTCTGATCTCCAAAACACAGGCAAGGAGGAGAAAGAAAAACAATGTGTAGAGCCCACCCTATGACATGAGCAATGTGATGTCTACTGCACACAAAACTAAGGGATGCCATTGCTGCATTAGGAATAGGAATCTGCTGTCACTATTTCCACTTGGTTTTACCCTCTGTCTTTGTAAAAGCAGGGATGGAGGGAGTTACAGCCCCGCTCCTGTCCAACACCCCAGCCCAACCCATTGAACACACTACAGGCAGAGTCACTACCCAAACACCTCTTGCATCCTGCTACTTTTCTGCTCAGAAATCTACTGATTCACACCCCTTAGCCTGGCCTTTTGGCAACCAACCTACCTTATCAGCCTCACTGTCCACTATCTTCACTCTTCTCCCTGCAAGCCAGGCAGTCTAGTCACCAGGCCCTCCCGCAAACCCACCAAGTGCTGCATTGCAGTTTTGGAACCACAGCTCGTGCGGTTCTTTACACCTGAAATATCCTGTCTGCTTATTGAAATCCCACTCAATTTTTTTAAGGTCCAATGTAAGTCTCTGATTGCTCCAGCCCATTCACTCTAGTGACTTCCTTTCCCTCTTACTTCCTCATTTGACAGTCACACACTAATTTGCATGACGGATCACTTTTTACACCAGCGGTTTTCAATAGGGGGCAATTTTGCATCACAGAGGAAACTAAAGGCTGTGGAAATGTCTAGAGACATTTCTCATTGTTACAACTGGGAAGGAGGTACTACTGGCATCTAGTGAGCCAGGGCCAGTGATGCTGCTAAACACCGGACAATGCCCAGGGCAGTCCCTCACAACAAAGAATTATCCAGCCCAGAATGTCAATAGTGCCAGTGTTGACAAACTCTGGTTCACACATATGTGAAGTTTGTCTCTTGAACTGGATTGAAGTTCTCTGAGCAAGAACATTGCCATTTACTGTGTCTAGCTAAGTGCTGAGTATCTATGATAGTATTCCTTGATAAATGTGTGTTGATTATATGTCACTATCTATATCTGGTTGAGTAAAGAAAAAAATTAAGTTAAAATGATGGGTTTGGCTTTATCCTGCTTTTATCTAATGGAGTTCAAATATCACTTTTAAAGAATGTCATTTTAGAGTAATGTTCAGTGTCCTTTCTTCCTAAGCCTTTTATGAGATGGATGGTTCTTAGTAAGGAAATGGGGGCAGCGAGTAGTTAAAGGACCTGTCTAAAATTGTCAATTATGCTGGAAATAGAGAGAACAGGAGTCTCAGTCTTTCATTTTCCACTCCTTTGTGTCTGAGCAGAATATAGACAATTAATCTACCCATCAACAGACATTGAACGAATTCCTATCATGGAGCAGACACTGGGCTAGGCTCAGTTCTCAAGTTTTGGTGTGATGCATTCATTGCTAGAAACTGTGTCATGCCAGAAGCCATGTCACTGGCACAGCATACAAGCAATGCTGCGATCTTGAGCAGAGATTAGGCTCCAAGTATATCACAGATATGATTATGTATGTAACATGAAGGCAATCATAACTAAATTGTAATGTAGCTCCTATAATAAATTAAAATAGAAAATTGTTCTCTAAGTTCCTTAAATAAACAATGGTCTCTGGATACACTAATGTACGTATTCAACACACAAAATACAACTCCATTAAATATAAATTCAACTCAAACCTAATATAGTAGTTAAAAAATGTACATCAAATACTGGATTGAGCAATAAATGTATTTACCTTCTACAAATTGGGGAGGATTTGGAGGGTAGTATGTAAAGCTGAATTTAAAGCCCCAAATCTTTTTAAAAAGTTATCTTAAAAGGAATTGGAATTTGCCTTTTCCTTTTCTCCAGGGCCTTCTTGACACTTGGCTGCCAGCTATCGGAACATTTCACACTTCCAGAAAAGCTATAAAAACATTTAGCTGATCATCAGCACTACCTGTTTGCAAAAGGTGCTTCAAAACATTTTTCAAAAAATTGTAAAAACAAGGATAAACACTATCCTGAAATGGAGAGAGAAAGCAGAGAGAATTGCTGTGTGGGTGTTTAATTAGGCAGCAACTGCCTAGCTGAGCAGCACAGGGCAAAGGCAAAGCAAAGGGGCGAAAAAACTGCCAGCAGAGAAAGGACTGCATCAAGTCACAAGGAAAAACCGGCGGCAGCTCAGGCTGGAATAAGTACTGCGTGTGCTTGGGCAATGGCTGTGATTTAGCAGCAGTTCAATCCATTCTGAAAACAAGAGACTCCATCCTTTAAAACCTGCTTCATACCTCATTGATGATATTTTACATCCTTTCCCCAAACCCACGAGGACCATCTAGTAAATGAAGCTGCTCTGAAGTAGATTAAATGTGCAGGCTGCGTCCTAGCAGTTAAGCCCCATCTAATCTAAGAATTAGTGAAAATTCATAATTTGCACTAGATGCAAATATCACATTACTATCATTTCAAGTAAAATGCCTGAAAGAGTACAGTATAACTGTCAGATGCTGATATCTTCCAGAGTAGTTTGAAATTGGAGCAAAACCTCTATAATTTTTTTAAAAGCTCATTAAGACCTGAGCTACAAAATAAACTTGAGAGAAAAGAACGCAAAGCTTCTTTTAATTAATGGAGGCAAATGCAATATTTGCTGAAGTCAATTTGGGGAAGATTCATTTGGGATTGTTTCAGCAAGCCCCATGATCCTCTACACGGGCCCCTCCTCATCTCCCCCGCCACATCCAGCACACACAGTAATGATGCCAATAACCAGCATTTCTTGAGCCTTTACCATGTGCCTGGTCTGTGCTAAGTATTTCACATGGATAAATTCCATTATTCCTCCTAATAACCCTATGAGGTTGGTACTCTTACTATCTCTAGTAAGATGAGGAAACTGAGGCTCAGAGAGGTCATGGGTAGCCCAAAGTCACACAGCTAGCAAGTGGCAGAGTGACAATTCCAACCCAGACAGTCTGACTCCAGAATCCGTGGCTCCAACTCCACTCCCATCAGTCCCCCACTTTCACTTGTATCCTTTCCCCAGATGGTCCCCACATCTGTCAGCTGCAGTTCTTACAGGAGCAGATGAAGCTGCCCTTCCAGGGAAGGCATCGGAAACCACCATGTACACGCAAGGTCAGCTACGTGGAGTACATGCTGAGTCCATCCCTTATTTGCACAGGAGCCAAGCTTTATTGGCTTCATTCAGTCTCCACACAGCCAGCCTTTCTCCCATCAAGAGCTCTTGTGGCTGGCTGCTATCTCCCTCCTGCCCTTGGGATGGACTTGCCCTCCTTTGGCTCCCTAAGAATAGTGATCTTTTCATCATCTAAATAATTTCTGGACTCACACTCTCCTTTAATATAAAACTGCCCTCCTGTCTCCCTTCATCCTGGCTGAAAACAATGTCTCAGCCCATAATAGCTACCATTTATAGAGTACTTACCAAGGGCCAGGCACCATGCCAGGCACTTTGTATGCATCGTATCATTGAAATTTCATAACCATTCCATGAAGTAGACACTAATATTATTCCTATTTTACAGGTGAAGACATTGAGGCTCAGCTAGATTAACTGATTTGCCCAAGGTAAGCAGGCAGGGAAGTGCTGAGCCTCAGTGTACTCACTCATCTGTAGCATAAGGGAAATAAGAGTTCCTCCCTAATGAGGTTGTTGTGAGGATGAAAGGAGATAACGCAGGCAAAGACTCAGCACAGTGTCTGCACAGAGTAAGCCCTCAACGATGAATATTTTCCTTGCTGATGAGCAGGCTTCATGGGGTGGGCCGCTATTCTAGGCCTTCAGTCTCAAGATGACTGGAGAACTGAATAAAGATCCAGGCTAACTAGCTGAAGCTGAACCCTGAGCTGCTCTCTCAGGAGCAGAGGCTTTCAGGTAGGTAACTTGGGGTTTCATTTCTGCACCAAGGTGCTATTATTCACCCTACACTTACAATCGAACCTAAGAGAGAAAGAGCACACCATGGCACATGCTATCAGGGACTGTAGCTGAACTCGTTGGCAAGCACCCTGGATTTACAAGTGCTCTGGACCATCCCTTGCTATAAGGTTGCTCGCATATACTATCTTGCCACAACCTAGAAAGGATGGGACCGTTTTCCTGTTGGGTCAGTGATGAGTTCAAACACCCTTCAGGAGATAAGAGTAGTCTTCAAAAGATATAGAGAATGATCCAATTGGTTTGAAAGGCTAAAAGGCTCTGTAGAAATAGAATAACTTCATATGTGCTAAGTGTAATAATCAAGGTACATGAAAAGATTCTAAGTAAAAAGAAGGGGTGACTCATTCTCCCTTGGAGAAAACAAGAGAAAGCTCCATAGAGGGGAAGACAGTTGAGCTGGGTCTTTAACGATGAGTTAAAGGTAGGCAGATGGTGAAGGGAGGGGAATGGCTTTTCAGGCAAAGGAAAAACACAAAAACACAGAGGCACGTGAGGAACAAGAGTGGTAAGGGTGGTGAGAGTCTAAGGGGGAGAGGTGAGCAAAGGTCAGATGAAGAAGAGCCTTGTATGCCATGCCAAGGAATACTGCACTCATCCTGCGGTTTCAAATGTGTTCTGCAGAAGGTTGTTAGCAGGTCCTATGCTTAAAAATATGAGTGTGTGGAGGAGGAGTGATTCCGTGGTGAAATCCATTTGGGATGCTGAAGTATACAAAGTTAAACATGTTTGTAACTGAAGGACATCTCAGGACATTTAATATGCTATTTGAATCTCCAAGAGAAGAAAAATACATTGCACAGGGTATCCCAAAGCTATTTGACCACAGTCCCACTTTCACAGAGCATCCTGTGAAACTAGGGTGCAAATGTGCTTTGAGAAACATAGGTTCTGAGAGCCACTGAACAGTTTAATTAGGACCTTGAGAGATCTGTCAGCAGCATGGAAAACAGACTCACGCAGTGAAGCAGAATCAGAGAGACCTATAGGATGCTCTTGAAAAAATCCAAACAAAAGATGTGCGTGTAAAGAAGGAGTCTTGGGAGAAGAGAGAGGTCATCTTTGAGAAATATTCATGACGCAGAATGCCTAGAACTTAAAGGATTGATTTAGATGAGTGGGCGAGGGTAAAGAAATACCCAAGTGCCTGGCTTGGTAGATCATGTGAAGGGGTGGGGTGCAGTCATTGTTAGTGGAAATGCTGGATTCCTTTTGGGGGGGTGTGGAGTTTGATGCCCCAAATGAGTAAGTCTAGTAGGCAGTTGGATGGATAGGTGTGAAGCTCAGGAGAGAGGTCAGGGCTGCAGAAGCACATTTGGGAATTGTCAGCATATAGATGGCACATCCATGGGAATGGATGAGATCACCCAATTCAAGAAACAGAGTGGTCAGCATAAGTGCTAAATGCTATGAAAACAGGTTGGATAAGGACTGATTAGGGTTGGATTTGACAATATGGTCATCATCAAATGACCTAGGGGAGGACTGTTCCATTGGAGATGTTGGGATAGAAGCCAGATTCAGGGAACCAAAGAAGAATGGAAAGTGAATCTATGGAGACAGCAAGTCTAGGAAACATTTAGAAAAGAAATAACAGAGGTTTATCCCTAAAAGAAAACATGGGGAGAGGAGTCATGACACATGATGTAAAAGAGCCATGAGAGCTATTCTGTGTTTCCCCAGGGGGAAATGACTTCAACTACATGTCAGATCAGCCCAGGTTCTTACCCAGTTTGTGTGGCCTTGGGTAAATCATGTCACTGATCTGAGCCTCAGTTAACAAATCCATAAAATGGCAGTCAAACAAGTTCCTAAAGAAATGACCATGTGGTATTTGAAATCTTTACATATTAGACTCAACTATTCTCAGGCACCAGACATCCTCTTGGGAAAGCTCTCTAGAATCTGTCCTTTTCCATCCCACTCCACCTCCTCCTTAGTTCAGTTCAGAAATGAGAACATCCTTGCCCATAGCTATGGATCCCCGAGTCACTCCACATAGATTACAGGCCCCAGTTGTAATAGTCACTGCTAACACATTTCTTAGCTCTCTCCTAGCCTTTCAATATTTGATATAAACCTTCTCATTCAGTTAGACTTTTCAATTTAAAAGCTACATTTGAGTCTTCTCGACTTAATTGAGGCGAAAGAAGATGATTAAATGTTCTATCAAAGTCAAGTGTTAGCATGTAGCTTTCAACATAACCCCCAGAGAGACCTTGCATGAAGACTCCATCACACAAGACTTCAGGATGATGCTGAAGCTCAAGTGTGGCCCTCGGAGGTGTTCAGAAGACAGAAGTATGGAGAACTGAAGCATGAAATTGCTTTGAAATGATGAAGCAAAGATGCATTTTTCTTCCCAATCAAATCGTCTCTGGAAATCCTGACAGCAGGTTTACTCAACGCCCTTGAAACCTAATCTCTAGCATTGTTTGTCATACCTTGGTTTCCTGTTCAGCACATCACCCTATAATGCAGCCCATTTGCCTATAAATCACTCAGAAAGGGACACATTAACACTACTTGACACCTGGAGGATAGCTTCTAACATGATTGCTGAATAGAACTGAAGTGTAAAAATACTCCTGCCAGCTCCCAAAACACTCACTGCTCAAATGGCAACATCATGATGGAGGGGGCAAAACCAGCGGCAGCCCAGTCCCAGAGGCAGGCTGGGTCCACCCCATCCCAGAGCTAGAACCATTCCAAAAAAGTGGAGACAGGGAGACTAAGGAGTTGGTTCTCATCTTTGCAATTACTGTGGGACTATAAAGTTATTTACACCCAACTGAGAGAGTGTCATAGAGTGCTGGTTAGCATTGAAGTAAGGGCACTGTACTGGGAGTCAGCAGACTCCATTCATGAATCTGCTGCTAACCAGCCTGTTTGACTTTTGAGAGATACAGACCAGTGATTATGCCCAAGGTCTAGGGCACTACTTATGAACTGTGTGACCACAGGCGAGAAGCTTAACCTCTCTGTGCCTCAGTTCCCTCATCTGTAAATGGGGATCATAATAGTTTCTACCTCATAGTGTTCTTTTGAGGATTCCATGAGGTTTTTTTTAAATATATATACGTATATATATAATATTAGTAAACACCTAGAACAGTGGCTGGTATGTGGGCATTGCTTTGTAAATTTTAACTGTCAGTACTCTGTTTTTAGCTATAAAATGAAGGTTTTATTATTATCTGAACCTCTGTCACATGTTGAAGTTGAAGCAGCAGCTTGTGTTAGGAATGCCCAGGGCCAGCCTGCTTGCTTTTCCATAAAATCCTGAATATGCAGCACAATTTAGGAATGAGTCATTCTGGTTAACTAAGTCTTCCAAATTACAAAGACTTAGCACTTGAAATGTTCTCAGGAGTCACTCGGCCCTCCCGCACCAGCACCACCATTAGCTTCCTAGTCGTCCTCCCTTGCTGTTTTTGCCATCCTCAAAATTGCTCCTTTAACCCTTTTCATTCCCTTCTTCTTTCTCTTTGCTTCCTGTCTGTCTTTATTCTGAATGCTTTCTTATTCCGTGTGTCCTCCCTTCCTGGACTCACATATTGCCTCTACCTGGACTCTCTTCCCAGCCTTACCCCTCTTAGCTCCTACTCACCTTCAGGTCTCAAATTAAACATGACATCCCAGGGTCAGAGGTCCCTAATATATGCTCTCATAGCACTTGATTCTTCTCCTTTTAGAGAACTTACCACCACTGAAATGATATACTCAAAAGTATTTTTTAATGAACAGATACTATGCATTCATCTACCCGTTCATCCATTCACCCCTTCAGTCATTGAAGGCATTTATCTCTGGTCATGAAACTAATTACAGGGTATTCAATAATCCTTGAAGTCTCAGTATTGGGCTCTTTTTCATGATGTTTTCAGAATGATTCTTTGCAACCAAAAATGAATTCAGAAAATAGATATAGGCATACCTTGTTTTAGTGTACTTTACTTTATTGCACTTAGCAGATATTGTGTTTTTTACAGATTGAAGGTTTGTGGCAACCCTGCATCGAGCAAGTCTATTGGCTCCATTTTTCCAACAGTATGTGCTCACTCACTTCATGTCTCTGTGTCACGTTTTGGTAATTCACACAATATTTCAAACTTTTTCATTATTATTATTATATGTGTTATTGTGATCCATGATCTTTGATGTTACTATTGTAATTATTTTGAGGCACCATGAACTGCGCCCATATAAGATGGTGAACTTAATTGATAAATGTTGTGTGTGTTCTGACTGCTCCACCAACTGGCCATTCCCCCATCTCTCTCCCTCCCCTTGGGCCTCCCTATTCCCTAAGACATAACAATACTGAAATTAGGCCAATGAATAACCCTACGATGGCCTCTAGATGGCCTCTAATTGTTTGATGGCCTTTAAGTGTTCAAGTCACATCTCTCACTTTAAATTGAAAGCTAGAAAAGATTAAGTAAAGAAATGATTAGTGAGGAAGGCATGTCAAAAGCCAAGATGGGCCAAAATCTAGGACTCCTGCTGAAAGCTAGGCCTCTTGTATTTGCATCAAACAGTTAGCCAAGTTGTGAATGCAAAGGAAAAGTTCTTGAAGGAAATTAAAAGTGCTACTCCAGTGAACACACAAATGATAAAAAGGCAGAACAGCCTTATTGCTTATATGGAGAAACTTTGAGTGGTCTGGATAGAAGATCAAACTAGTCATAACATTCGCTGAAGCTAAAGCCTAATCCAGAGTAAGACCCTAACTCTCTTCAATTCTATGAAGGCTGTCAGAGGCGAGCAAACTGCAGAAGAAAAGTTTGAAGCTAGCAGAGCTTGGTTCATGAGGTTTAAAGAAAGAAGCTGTCTTTATAACATAAAAGTGCAAGGTGAAGCAGCAAGTGCTGATGTAGAAGTTGTAGCAAATTATCCAGAAGATCTAGCTAAGGTAACTAATGAAGGTGGCTACACTAAACAACAGATTTTCAATGTAGACAAAATAGCCTAATTATTGGAAGAAGATGCCACCTAGGACTTTCATAGCTAGAGAGGAAAAATCAAAGCCTGGCTTCAAATGCTTCAAAGGACAAGCTGACTCTCTTGTGAGGGGCTAATGCAGCTGGTGACTTTAAATTAAAGGCAATGCTCATTCACTATTCTGAAAATCCTAGGGCCTAGGATCCTAGTAAGAGCCATGCTAAATCTATCCTGCCTGTGCTCTATAAATGGAACAACAAAGCCTGGATGACAGCACAGCACATCTGTTTACAGCATGGTTGACTGAATATTTTAAGCCTACTGTTGAGACCTACTGCTCAGAAAAAAAAAGATTCCTTTCAAAATATTACTGCTCATTGACAATGCACCTGGTCACACGAGAGCTCTGATGGAGATGTACATGGAGATTAATGTTGTTTTCATGCCTGCTAACACAACATCTCATTGATCAAGGAGTAATTTCAACTTTCAAGCCTTAAGAATATATTTCCTAAGGCTATACCTGCCATAGACAGTGATTCCTCTCATAGATCTGGGCAAAGAAATTGAAAACCTTTTGGAAAAGATTCACCATTCTAGATGCCATTAAGAACATTCATGATTCATGAGAACATGTCGAAAGTTCAACATTAACAGGCATTTGGAAGAAGTTGATTCCAACCCTCATGAATGACTTGAGGGTTCAAGACTTTAGTGGAGGAAGTAACTGCAGATGTGGTGGGAATAGCAAGAGAACTAGAATTAGAAGTGGAGCTTGAATATGTGACTGAACTGCTGCAGTCTCATGAAGAAACTTGAAGGAATGAGGAGTTGCTTCTTACGGATAAGCAAAGAAAGTGGTTTCTTGAGATGGAAACTACTGGTGAAGATGCTGTGAACTTTGTTGAAATGACAACAAAGGATTTAGAACCTTACATAAACTTAGTTAATAAATCAGGGGCAGGGTTTGAGAGGATTGACTCCAATTTTGAAAGTTCTACTGCGGATAAAATGCTATCACACAGCATCACATGCTACAAAGAAATTTTCTGTGAAAGGAAGAGAATTGATGTGGCAAACTTCACTGTTGTCTTATTTTAAGAAATTGCCACAGCCACCCCAACCTTCAGCAACCACCACCCTGATCAGTCAGCAGCCAACAACATCGAGGCAAGACCCTCCATCAACAAAAAGATTATTGCTCCCTGAAGGCTCAGGTAATTGTTAGCATTTTTTAGCAATAAAGTATTTTTAATTAAGGTTTGTACATTGTTTTTTTAGACACAATGCTATTGCACACTTAACAGACCACAGTATAGTGTAAATATAACTTTTATATGCACTGGGAAGCCAAAGAATTCAGGTGACTGGTGTTATTGTGATATTTGCTTTATTGCAGTAGTCTGGAACCAAGCCCTTGGTATCTCCAAGGTATGCCTGTACTCAAAAGTATTTTCGAATGAATGAATGGATAGGTGAATACCATTCCATTCATTCATTCATCCCTTCCATCATTCAAGGCATTTCTCTCTTTTAGGTCATAAAGCTAATTATAGGGTACCAAATAATCCTTGAAGCCTCAGTATTTGGCTTTTTCATGATGATGTTTGCAGAATGGTTCTTTGCAACCAAAAATGAATTAAGAAAATAGATACATACGTATCTCTAAAAACAGCACTGTTCTGAGTACTGAGGACACTAAAAAAGGGTGTCTGGCAATGGTTAAATTTTAAAATGTATATACTGAGGCCAGGCACAGTTGGCTCACGCCTGTAATCCCAGCACTTTGGAAGGCCAAGGCAGGAGGATTGCTGGAGGTCAGGAGTTGGAGACTAGCTTGGGTGACATAGCAAGACCCCGTCTCTACAAAAAAAATTTAAAAATTAGCCAGGTGTGGTGGCCTGAGCCTGTAGTCCCAGCTACCCTGGAGGCTGAGGTAGAAGGATCACTTGAGCCCAGGAGTTCAAGGTTGCAGTGAGCTATGATCACGTCACTGCACTCCAGTCTGGATGACACAGCAAGACCCTGTCTCAAAATAAAATAAAATAAAATAAATTGAAATTTGAAAACTGTTGGTAAAATAACTTTTTAAAAACCCTCTTCAAAGAAAATCTTAAGATACATTCACATTCAAAGACATGGAATGGTACCTATCACTTCTTATTACATAGTATTTTTGGTAATATATTCAGTGAACTGCCCTCGAAAAAATGTTTTAAGTAGACTATGGTATATTTTGACAAAACCTTTAATTTCTACCAACATTTTAAATACCTGATACCACAGTTAATCTTTAACTATTGAGCAAATATTTTTAGTTGAGTTAAAGGCACACTGGCTTTCAAACATGGGCCTCTAGCACTCCCTTCTTAATTCCATTGACAATATGATCTTTCTAGAAATATGTGCTTATTGATGAGTTTTTTTGAGAAAAGTTATTTATATCTATCAGCAATGGTGCGAAATCACTATCCAATTTATAAAAAGAGTATTTTCTTTTTCAGGTGTCAAAATAATATTTCCTAACTTTGGATTGGTTCCCCTTAAAGTCAGAAATTGGAAGTAGCTTGAGGCTTGAACAAGCAAGAAAGTTTTTCTTTCCTTTTTTCTCTTCCTTTCTTTAAATAAGCAAAATGATGACATAATGAGCGAAGTATACAGCTCAATATTTTGGGTTTGTCATGTTAAACCAGAGTTAAAAATACTACCCCTTTTTCTCTTGAAAGTTACCATTTCCTATATGAAACATAAAAAATTATTTTGTAGCAGCTGCTTTCACTAATAGAATTACTGCATTCTCGTGGAAGAAAAATATTCAAGCTATTTCATTCTCAAAGGGAGTAACCTGAGTTAGGCTTTGGCAGGCCCTAGGAAAACAGGAGAATGGGAATAATTGGAGCTAAGCTTCATGGCAGAGTACCTACCCAAGTGGGCATGGGTTGGTGATGTACAGACACAGCTGGAAGCCAAAAGTTCTTATTTCCCCTCTTCATGGCATCAATTCTCTTCAAGGGAGTTCTTTGTGCTCAGAACTAGAACTAGAACTAGGCAGCTGCAAGTTAGGCTAGGAGGAACCTGAAAGTCCTAAGAGCTGGGAGGAAAAAAGAGTCAGGAGCCAAAACTGAGGTTAGGAGCTATTAATCTAGCTCAGGCTTCTGAACTGGAAGTGCACATCAAAAACATCTGCGGGAAACTTTTTTATATAACAGCTTTATTCAGATATAATTCATATACCATACAATTCACCCATTTAAAGGGTATAATTCAAGGTTTTTAGTATACTCAGAGTTGTGCAACCATTATCACAATTAATTTAAGAACATTTTCAGCACCCCGAATAGAAACTCCATATCCTTTAGCTATCATCTTCCAATCCCCCCTTCCCCCATCACCTGGCGGCCACTAATCTGCTTTCTGTCTCTATGGATTTGCCTATTCTGATATTTCATATAAATGGAATCACACAATATGGGGCCTTTGGTGTCTGGCTTCTTCCACTTAGTGTAATGTCTCTATGATTCATCCACGTTATAGCACGGATCATTCCTGTTTATGGATGAATAATATGTCATTGTATGGCGACACCACATGTTGTTTACCCATTCATCAGTTGATGGGCATGTGGGCTATTTCCACCTTTAGGCTGCCATGTATTTTTAAGGTATAGACGGTGAATTATCAATTAGGACTCAAAATCAGGTCCACAACAACTCCAAGAGAATCCCTGCAAATTTTTTTTGGAGACAAGTTGCAAATCTCCAAATCAACTCTTTTTACATACCAGGCCCTATACTAGATGCTGGGCTGACAAACCAGAATGGGCATGGTCCCTGCCTTTGGTAGAAAAAATACTGAAAGCGAGATTGAGAGAGAGTATTTTCTTCTATAATGGTCCCCATCTTTCTTCTTTATCTTGGTTGGCCTGCTGTGGAATTGGTCCAAAGTTTAGCTTTGTTGGGAGAAGATGTCAACCTAAATATTTATATGGGGACATTTGCCTCGACCTCTATGCCCGGACTTCTTACCTTCTATAATATAGGGTACCCTAAGTATGGTATACAGATGCCAAATCAAGTACAATTAGAGTTGGGGTGAAAATGTTTAATATTTTACAATTAAACATTTCTGAGGTCAAGAAATCAAAGTAGCTATGTTCCTGATAATGTGCCAAGGAAGGAGCCTGAGAGAAAGCTAACCAAAAGTAATCTAAATCTCACTTTGTTCATGTTAAGTTCTTCCTTTTGGAATTTCAACTACTTAATTATAATCCTGGAATTGTGTTTGATTCATTCTTGACAAGACCATATGTGCCCGTTTTGCTAGATTCTAGTAAAATAGATATTCCGTGCCACGTTTCAACACTCTGCCATTTGTAAAATTAGCAATTTCAGGGAAGCAAAAGGCTACTTGCCATTTTGCTGGATCAGCACCTCATTTGGTCTGCTTGCATATGCTGTGAGTAGAATTAAAGAATGCACAATTTTGTCTCTAGATAAATAAATTTGAATGCAAAGTAGATGCAAAGCTGTGCCTTGAGAGACAGGGTTCATTTAAATCTCAAACTAGATCTCATATCAGAAATGTAGTGCTTGGGCTTAGATGAAGGCTTCCTTCTGCTCTGGAAATGTGCTTTAAGGACGAAGAAGCCTGTCCACCAAGTGGGGAAGATAGCACCAATTTTCTCTCATCTAAAGGATAATGTCAATTATGTGACTACCCTTTCTTAAAATTTCTCAGAATCACTTATATTTATGTGGAGCTTTAGATTTTTTAAATACTTTCACATATATGTCCTCATTTAATCTTTACAATGATCCAACAATGCATAAAAGGAAAGGATCATGTTAGTCACTGTACAGATGCAGAAGCTGTAGTTAAGTAACTTGCCCACAGTCACACACCTCAGAAATGGTAGAGCTGGCCTTGATGTCAGATCTTGTGACACCCAGTTCAAGGTCCTTTCTACTGCCCCAATGTGTTGGGGGCCATTTTAGGATTGGCACCCTGCTGGTGTGCATGGGTCTTTGTTCCGAAAGCACACTTCCAAACTGAAATCCAGTTTGATTCCCTAAAAACCTGCAGGCAGTGGAATTCATAGGAGGACAAGGGGAAAGGTAGTTAAACCAGGAGAAATAGAAATCTGTCTTTAGCTTTTCCCCCTCCTCTCCCTAGCTGGGATCAGTCCTTCCTTGCACTTCACTGAGACCGGGAGGGTAGGGGATGGTTCTGATGGCTTTCTGCAGCTGTTTCAAAGCAAGCCCTCACATTCTCCTTACCATTCCTCGACTGCACTCACAGGAGCTGAAGGAATGTGGACCAACTGGAAGCTTCCCTGTGAGAGAGACCCATGTGCTCCCACTCCCAGGGCTGCTTAGGCAGATCTGGCTGGCTGCACGGGAATCACAACCAATGTACCCAAGCCCTTCCCCAGGAGAGGCTGTGATCCTTTCGTCAAATTTACAAGTGCCTTTCCTCACTTTCTGGATGTCCAAAGAGTATAGACAGCAAGGGCCTTGAAGTCAGAGAAACTTTTAATCAAGTCTCAGCTCTGTGACTTCCTAGCTATGCAATCTTCATCAACTTAATGTCTGAGCCTCAGTTTTCTCATCTGTGACATGGGGATAATATCTTCCACCTCACAGGATCCATGAGAGGATGACATGAGATGATGTGAGTAAAACCTTTAGCACGGTGCCTGGCATGTAGCACTTACTGACCATTGGCATTTATTATTTTCAATAAATTCTCAAAGCTTAATAATATTTATTGAGCACATTCAGGGGAAGGGAGGGGACAGAAGGATGGTGTGGGTCAAGGGTGAGGCACAGTTCTGAGAATCCTCTCCAAGTTTCCTTTCTGCTAGGCAGAGACTGCCTGCTTATGGATCTGCAAATCACATCTAACTTACTTCTGTTCTCCTTATGAAAGCTCGTTAACTATAAATATTTCCCTTCCCACCTACCGAATTCCTCCTGCCACCTGGATACCATTTTCCCCTTTTTAAATCTTGCTCCCCTTGATGGCACCATGACTGGGTCTGGCCTAGGGTTTGCTCCAAATACCTACCATATGTTTTCAATAAAAAGAAAATGGCTGTGCCCTGATTGCACTGCAAGTGGCAATCACACATGGACTGGTAAATTTAATGGGAGTGTTTTCTAAGGAACTTTCATTTGTACTTCCAGTGCCCATCACATAAAATACAATGATCAGGTTTGAACAGCAGTGTGGCTTTGAAACAAACGAAAGTCCATTCATGAAATAGGCCTTAACTGAGATATCTTCGGAGGCGTCCAGCCAGATGGACACTATTAAAGTCAATAGGCTTTCCATGGCAAGCGGAGCCTTGGGCTCTGACAACTACCTTCAACCATTCCCCCCACATTGGGCTACAGATGCAGGCCCAACCCATGGAGCAAAGGCAACAGAGCTATTAAGATCCCTGAAAGGGACAAGAGACACAAGGGTCCTTCGGAGCCAATTACCCCCTATTTCGTCAGTTGGGGGGTGAAGTGCTGCCACACTTTATTCTTATTTTTTTCAGTCTACTTTAAAGAACTGAGAACTTAATGTAAACCCAAAGTGCTAAAATCATAGAAAGGAAAGGAAAATTTAGGGCAGAGGTGAAGGGATGGATTTGTAAACACACTGCATTATGTTCTTTGAGCCAGAAAACTTCAGTACTCCCTGATTAGCCCACCTGCTAGTCCTTAGCCAGTGAATTCTGGGAAGGTGAATGCACCCAGATTGAAGGGGGGTGTCGGGCTCCATTCAAAGGAATAAAAGTAACTCCAATTCCAAGAAGTCTATGGCCCATGAGTGCTAAAAAGACACAAAGATTCAATTAATCTGTCGTGTCCTTTCTCCTTGATTGCAGTGGATACTTGGGGGATGGAGAGAACAACGTAATTGGTGGGAAAAAAGCATGCTCAGCTCAAAGAAAAGTCATAGGGATGGAAGCCATAATACCAAGCCCCTTATATTTTCCAAGTCAGATGAAAGCTGAAGCCTTCAGACTGCCTAACTGCAGATTGATTAGCTTACCGCCCTGTATAAAGTGCTTGCCAAGAACACCATCACTGTTGGGATCCTGGGCTCTCCCCTGTCTGAAACTTGACAAGGAGAATGGAATTCCATTTAGTGCCTAACTGTATAAAAGTATAGCTGTCACTTTGAGACCCTGAGTGCAAAGAGGGGCTAGGGCCCAATTCTTTCTCTCTAGTGATGGTGGTGGAGTGTGTATACTTGTGTGTGTGCGTATGTACACATGTGTGTGTGCGTCAGGAGGAAGAGGGGATGGGGAAGAAGAGGCAAGTTCTCATTGGTTCCTCTGAAGGAGGAACTGATCCAAGTGTTGAATTCTAGTCGGCCATTTAGTGGGAAGGCCCAGAAAGGGAAGGTCAGAAAGTTTGGAGAACTTGGGGTCGGGGAGAGGCAAGAGAGGCCCATCCACAAGGGGAGGACTGCTTTTCCCTTCAGTACACCCTGTACCTCCCAATGCTGGATGCTCCCAGGATGCACTGCCTGAGCACATGCCGGGAAGGAAGCAAAAGGGGCACCTCCTACATACTGCAGTTTGGAACCTCAGAATGATGCAGCACTACCATAGAAGTCCAGGATCTTAGGGACTTAAAAAGGAATGCAGAGATGGAGATTGAAATTCTATTCAACACCCATTCTACTGAACAGGAACTTGAGGTCCAGAGAGGAACAGGGACCGTCTGGGGTCACTCAGCAGAATAGCCAGCAGGGACCCTTGTCTTCTTACTCACAAATCATTGCATGTTCCATCATGCCATGTCGCCTCTTTGTAGTTAATGATTTTTAGCATTGTGCTTTTCTTTATATTTTTGAAGGTGCAAATGTTTGTGTATTACTGATTCGGGCTTCACAGCACACTGATGTATTCAAGTATTGTCCTATCTGTGCTACATTATAAAAAAGTGTCCCCTGAAGCATGTCAAAATATATAGTTAGTTATTTGAAAGTGAAAAAAGGTTCTACAAACCTCTACAGAATACATCTTTTGAGTTAGCATAATAATAAGTTGATTCTATTAAAATCATTTAAAAGACAACTGTTTGGCTTTAGGCTGATCTCAAGTCCAAGGTGGACAAGCCTCCAAATCTTCTGATAAGAATTGCCACTATCCTGCTACAACGTCCCAAGCACCCACACTCCCAAAGAACTCAGGGAACAGAGTTGCATGCCTTCATCATAGCACTTATCTGAGGGTTTTATAATTATCTGTCTTACTTCTTTTCTCCCCTAGCTGACTGTGATCTCCCCAAGGGTGAGAATTTCCTCATGTCTGTGTCCCCAGAGCCTAGTCAGGGGCCTGACCCAGAGTAAGTGCTCAGTAAATGTCTGTTAAAGAAATCATTAGAATAGCATCATTCTACTTTACGAAGTTCTTACAAGCCCATTCCCCCAGGCACTGGATTAGGAGCAATGTTTGTCCCTGACCCTAACAATCTTTTGACTCTATCAAGTGGCCTATCAGAAAATCAAGGTGCCATCTTGGTTCCTTTTTTGTGAATGGTGAACTGAAGATCAGCACCATTAACGAGAGGTGAGTTTCTAGGCTTTGGAAGTCCTTTCAGAGAAATCGGTGGTTAGAATTTGGAATAATTACAATGTCTCTGGATATGCTTATCTGATTGGAAACACCTCTAATTAGACACTAATCTAGACAGGTGAGGTGCTATGGAGTAGCATAATGTTGTCCCACGTAAGCCTCTAAATCCTGAGACCTGGGCCATTTTATTTCATCTGAGACATTTTCAGTGTCATTTTCCCCATAAAATATTGTGCCCTTTTCCACCTTTGAGCTGTTGAACTGCTTTTGCCACAGACTGGTTTTGAGAGCAGTATGTATGCCAGGATAACCTCTCTGAGCCCCACTTTCTTCGTCTATAATGTGAAGATAATGTCATTGTCAACCACATAGGATTGTGGAGATGATTAAATGAAATGATATGTGCAAGATGCCTAGTGCACTTTAAAAGTTCTCAGTAAATCTAAACTATGTTTCTGCTTCTCTTGTAAATACCTCACAAGACACACTGTTCTCCTTACCTGCTGGCAAAGGTTGAACTGAAAGGGCAAAGTTGAAGGTGAGGTGTGAGGGAGGATGAATTCTCAAGAGTCTGGAACATGCCAGAATAATGCTGTAGAGGGCCTCATTCACACCGTCCCCTTTGCTGACTGCTGCCCCACATGCCTGTGAGCTCCAGAGGGACTACACACCCACTGGCTGGTTTCTGAGTATTGTTCCTGACTCCTCACTGTTGTTTCAAGGGACAAACCCAGCAGCCCATGACACAGGAGCTTGGCTCAAGCCTCCTGGTGAAATCCCCCACAGGAAGGACATCCTACGGTTACAAATAATCTCTTATTTTCTCCTTCAGCCCCATTTGCAGCTTACTCATTCTACCTCCCTTCTCTTGTGCTGGATTCATTTTATATTCTTTGATTAGTTTCACTGCCTTGAAAATTGAATATTGATTACAAGATAAAGTACAAAAAGAAATATTAACATTTTTGATTTGAAAAGAGGAATTGGCAGGATTGTCCTCTGATGGATTATACAGCGAACTTTCAAAAGCCAGACCCCCAGGCCAGCAGGACTGCAATGCCAGGTGGCTGCTGTTTCCTTCTTCCCTTTGCCCAACATGGGAGTAGAGCTTAGAATGGCCTTCTCTCAGGTTCCTTGCATGCCGCAGCTCTCCACCATCCCAGAGAACTTTTTCTGCCTGCATCCTCAAAGGATTTGAAACAAAGGATGGTTCTAGGATGTCCTGTGGAACCATCCTGGCAAGTGAGGAATCCTACAAATATTTTTTAAATCGATACCTAAGGGATCCAATTAAACATGTGGGTTTTGCTTTTTATTGATAACAAAAATGGTCCATCAGATAAATATAGATTGAGATGTTTATCCTCTCTAAGGTACATATTAATGCGAAGCTGTGAGGTGGATGGGGAGGTTTTTATAGAGGCTTAAGGAGTTTATAAATTTTAATTGGGACCTGTTTTGAATGAATACAATTAACATTGCTTGTAATAGAAAATACCTGTATAACATATAATTGGAGAAATCAACTTGTTAATGAGAGTGTGTATGAATGGCTGGTGATGATGACAAGGAAAGCCACACATGGTACCAGAGAAAACTACCATGATGTTGCTATAGCGCATGGAAAACAAAACAAGTGAGAAGAGCAAAATAAAACCCTGGACATGCAAAAGTAATGACAGTCGTTTAGGTAATCTGCTTATTGCTTTGGCCTAAAATCCAGGCAGCGCAATGATGGTCACATATCACAATAGGTTTGTGTCATATTCCCTTTGCTGTCAAGTTGTCTTTTTTTTTTGGAGACAGAGTCTCACTTTGTCACCCTGAGTAGAGTGCAGTGGCATCACCGTAGCTCACTGCAAGCTCCAACTCCTGGGCTCAAGGGATCCCCCTGCCTCAGCCTCCCGGGTAGCTGGGACTACAGGTGTGCACCACCACACCCGGCTAATTTTTTCTATTTTTAGTAGAGATGGGGTCTCACTCTTGCTCAGGCTGGTCTCAAACTCCTGAGCTCAAGCAATCTTCCCGCCTTGGCCTCCCAGAGTGCTAGGATTACTGGCGTGAGTCACCATGCCTGGCCTGTCAGTTGTCTTTAACTTGAAGAGAAAATCTTTTGTCTGCCCTCACACTGTGTGGTCTGCTCACACAGCAAGGCTGCCTGCCTTCTCCTCAGTTTTGCAGATAAGGGGGGACTGTAGGGTAGCAACACTTTCCCAGGAAAACAAACCTTCATTCCAAAATAAACTTGGAGACTGGAAATACAGAGCAGGGCAGCTGTTCCCCCTAGAAGAAGATTTGTGGCTAAACTTCTGGGGAGCTAACTAATATTTCAAAGGCCAGCGATAACAGGTGAAAACTCGCTCTGATGCTCCTGCTCTGAGCCCAAGGGAATGGCGGGGCACCAGGAATGCACCTTTGCCTCTGCCTCTCGTATTCTGTGTACAAAAACACTAAACTGAGCCATTGTGATTTGTCTAGGCTCAGAAAAGTCTCAGTCGCAGGAAGGGTGGCTTCAGATGTCCCCTATGCTGGTCAGAACTAGGACTAAAGAGGGCGTGATAAGGAAGGGGAGACCAAGCAGAGGAAGAAAGGGCTGAACGCTTTCACTGTAGCCATCAAACCAAGTTTGGGTTCTCCCTAGAGGATGATGCCTCACTAATGAACTTAACATCCCCACCCCCATTCCCTCCTTCCTCAGGTACATGGTCATGTGGCCTCGTGCACCAGAGCCACTTGACTACAGCCATGAGAAGGAAGCCAGGTAAAATCAATTTCAAGGAAGTCAAGATAGGCCCATGGCCAGCCCTGCCCAGTTATAGATGTTCTGTCCAGTTCATTCTAGGCCCGAGGCTCTGTACTTGGTTAGCTAAGCAGCCAGCTTCTCTCCTTAGTTCACCCCTACTAGTTAGAACTTCCTGTCTTATGGTTTCTTAGTCTCCCAGGAAATAGCTCCCTTTTAGCTGCTTTCCTAGTTTCTTGCTCTACCCATAGTTCTCTGGCTCTGCCCTGTCTGCAAGATGTTGCCTAATGGACACCCTTCCAAGAGAAGTGACCTACAAAAGTTTATATACATGGTGCAGAGTATGGGGTATGAAGTCAGGCAGATGTGCTTTATAATTTCAAGAATTCCTTAGAATTCCCAGCTGCTGTCTTGGATAAGTGACTCCCTGAGCCTCTGTTTCCCCATCTGTAACACACATATAAAAATAGTAATCTACCTCATGGGATTATAAGTGGTATTAAATGAGATAAAATTTGCGAGCCCTCTGCACAATGCCCGGCACATAGTAAGTGCTCAAAAAATGGTAGCTTTCATTAATCAGCAGGAGTGACTCTGACACATGCTTCTATGTACAAAGAGAGAGCCTCAAAACAAAGGGCTCTCACTGGCCATGGCAGGGCATAAAACTCCAGGCTGTTATTTTTATTATTAAGTCAAAACTATATCAATAATTTATATATGAAAATCAATGGTGAGCTAAAATAATTGGCTTTATTTACACCTTTCAGCCTATGCCTGTTATAAAAGTGTGACTCCAGTGAATAAATACAGCAAAAGGACCATTGACATATCATTTTCTTCCTCAGGCTTCTTCCCTGAGCTCGGGAGGTTGAATGATTCTGTGGGAGTTACCAACATGCCAGCTCAGTGACAGTGCCATGATTGTCCCTTGTCAGTCATGTCTATTCCCACCACCCACTGCTTAGAACCCTGCCATGAGCAGGTGTGCAGATACCTGGACACCACATGGCACTTGGCCCGAGGAAAAAAGTGCACCAGAGACTGGAAGCCCCAACACTTTTCTTGGCCTTATCCTGGGCCAAGAGTTGCTATACTTTTGGGTACAACCAGCAGGGGTCAGCATGTGTAGCTGTGCCCATTGCTGTTCTCCTGCTTAACCCATTCATAAGACAGAGGGCATTGGCTTTGTTGCTCTACTGAAATGGTAGTTTGGACATTCAAATTGATTCCTCTTTAAAGCAACTTGTTGAGATAGGCAGATTTGTACCCTATATCCAAACTTCACCAAAATGGAAGTCCACCACTACAGTGTACACAGAGGAAATTCTGGTATATATAGCTAATGACTGCCACTGTCCACAGATGTTCAGTGTGCCTCCCAGGGGACAATAAGAAAGGGAAGGCAGGCTAGAGGTAAAAAGGGCCAGGACCAATCCTGCAAAGAAGGTCCAAATATGAAACCTCAGGGTGTGAGGTAAGCCTGTTTAGTGGACTGCATATCTGGTAAAAGTGAAGTGTCAGTTCTATACACATGTGGCCACCTTTGGCCTTCACTGGTCTTTGTCAGTTTGGCCTGCTGGTTGTACCCAGATGTATGGAGCACAACATGGAAATCAAATGTCAAAAAGTACATCTTCCTTTAAGACCAGCCCTGTAAGTGTGAAAGCCCAAAGTTCAGGAAGCAAGAGGAGGGGAGAAATCAGAGGGTCTGAGATCATCTCAGCAAGATCTAGCCCAACAGCTCCTCTCCTGCCTCCCTCCAGCCCCCTTGTGGCAGGCCGGTCTCTCACCCCTCCCACTGGTAGCTTTCCCAGCCTCAAGAGCTCTTCCCTGACATAGCTCAGCTAAACACACACCTGCCCCTAACAGGCCAAACCTCCAGATCTCCCTGCTCCCCCAGCCCCATGTATACCTCATCCCTTCTGAAAAGGCATTTCATTAGGGCTACAGGCCAGGCGGAAGATGGATCTGAGGACCAGAGCTCCAGAGTCTGCAGCTCCTAAATGGGAAAAGACTCCTGTCCCCACTCCCACAATTTAAAACTGCACAATGTTTGTGTGTCTCGACAGCCACACATTTTGTAAAGCAGATGAAATTTAATATTTCCCAGGCATTCAAATCTAGTTCCAATACACAAACACCCACTAAAGGCCACCTTGGTTAAATAGATAGAGTGGACCAGGGCTTATTATACAATATTTTGCTTTCAAACAGGATATTGTATCTACATCAGCAAGGAGATATTAATATGAATATCATCCCTGTAGATCTCCAAGTCTCCTTCTAATCTTGATATTCTAAGATTTTATACTTCTCTACAGAAATGTTCTTTTTGGGGAGAACGGGGTGTTATGGTGGTATCTGCTGAAATTAGACTTTGCCTTGTATGCCACATTCAGAATCAACTTCTCAGAATCCTGGTGCACCTAATAAGAGCAATTGAGTCTATCTTACAAACAGAAACTAATCATTCATTCTCTTCTTGCAGAAAAGGTTCTGATGGAGGAAAGGAAAACAAGAGAAACTTTAAATTAATCTAACTGATGGTGCTACTGCTTCTAAATTCTTCCTGATCCCTCAAAGGCACAAAGTGAATCCTCTAGCTAAAAATGCCACGAAAGCCCCATCTCATTTGTCTTACATGGACTTGTGGCATTTCTTCTCTTATAAATCGATCTCTACACACAAAGACACAGAGTCAGACTTTTGAAATGGTAGTGGTGATAATCTGGGAGTAATTCCTGAATTATCCATCCCAGTGATGTTCCAGAGACACAGCTACATGTCCTAGAGCAGGGGTCAGCTAGATAGTAAGTATTTAGGCTTTCCAGGCCATAGAATCTTTGTCACGATTCTGCTGTTGTACAGTGAAAGCAGCCATAGACAATACATAAATGAATGAGCACAGCTGTGTTCCAATAAAACTTTATTTATGGACACTGAAATTTGAGTTTTATATAATTTCCCCATGCTATGAAATAGCACTCCTCTTTTGATTTTTTTCAACCTTTTAAAACACGAAAATCATTGTTAGCTCAAGGGCAAGCTGAATTTGACCTGAGGGCTGTGGTTTGCCAACCGCCATCCTAGAGGAAAAATGTGTAGCATCTTGTACTATTCCTAATTGAGGGGGTAAGTAAATAACCATAATTATGATGACACCTGAGCTCATGATATGTGCCAGGGATTTTGCTAAGCTAGTTAAATGTGCGTCTTTTATTTAATCTTCGCAACTAACCTATGTGATCGGGACTACTGTCCCCATTTTACAAATGAGGAAATCAAGACACAAGACAGGTGAAACGACTTGCCCAAGATTGCACAGCTACTAAGTAGTAGAGCCAGGATTGGAACCACAGCTGACTGACTCCAAGGTCTATACTCCTTATCACCACCACACACTCTATAGAAAGGGAGTGCCAAATCCACACTAACTAAACGACCCCAATAGTGTGAAATCCTGTCCCAAAAAGATGCAAATACAATGGCTCCAAATGAAAATAATATGAGGTACATGAACTAGTGGGCCTGAGACAGCCATGATCCAGTTAAAAACTAAAGAGCTGAAACTTGATTTTCATTACGTTTTCAGCAAAGCATTTAAATGTTCAATTCTTTTCATATCTAACTGAGATAAAATAATAAAGAGAAAAGGGGCCGGATGAGCGGAGCTAAAGGGAGCTGAGTGCCAGCGGGGTGGAGGGAGGCAGGGAGGGGCCGCATCAGGGCTCGTGTTTATAGGGGCTTATTTCTGTCTTGATTCAATTTCTGTTGCTCTTTATCGAGCTCAGGTCGGAGCAGGCAAAATTGCTGAACGTGGCAAAATTGAAAATGTTAATACCTAAAAAGACATGAAACAAGTCAAGAAACAGCTTAGAGATTCTTCACTGTGAGGAGAAAGCACACAAGGAAGAGAAAAGTCACGAGGCATGATTTTGGTTGAAATGCAAGCACTGTGAAAGGACAGCGAGGAAAGTGACTGAAGGCAGAGGGTACTGGGCATGCGAGCAAAACAGCACTAGCGCTGAAAGGCTCCTGGGAAGGTCATGTCACAGCTGAGCAAGTGCTATGGCTTGCAATCCCTCCAGAGGGCTGGGAGAAACTCAGCAGCAGTGTTTGGCTATTAGCTCCCAAAGAGAAGGTTCCTGAATCCTCTTCTGCGACAGCGCACAAGGCTCCCCAGCCTACAAGACAATTCAAATTTGGCTGGCTTGGTGCACTTACTTTCAGACTAGAAGTGTCTCTGCAGCCTTTCTTTGCCTGTCTGGAAATCTCACCCTTGTGGAGCTGCTGAGAAAATGGCTTTCGCGAAATCCTTGTTCCAGAAGATCAGGCAGGTGAATGAAAATCACTATCTGAATAAGACACAGGATGAACCAAAACAAGAAAGAGATACAAAAAGGGAGATGTTCCACTCAACCCCCCAACTACTCCCCACAAACCTCTTTTCATATTTCCAAATGTCACAATCCACACTTAAATTAACATGCCTTTCTTCCTAACAGGGAAAAAGTATCCAATTTGTTTCAATATTTCAAAATGTGCGTGTAATACAAATGATTCCTGTAACTGAAGGCCATGGGGCAATGGAGATTATTTGATCTTGAAACTCTGCAGTTCCTTACACTCCCGCCCCATGTGCCTTATTTACCTTGGGAGGACATCATCTGGCTACTCCACTAGCCTGGGCTCACGGCTCCACTTTCTTCCAAATCCCAGAACTTGGAAAGTCTACACTGTCAAAGACACTGGGGAAAGAAATCCTTTTGGAAGCAAATGATACTTTACAGAACTCTAGGACCCTATCACTGCTTTTGGGATTAAGATCCAACTCCTATCCACTAAAATAAGGAAGACAACAATGTGGTGTTAGTTTAAATTCTGCCCCCCAAGGAAAAAAGTCCAAAAAAAAAGGCAAATGAGGAAATTGTAGCTAAATGGCTAAGAGATGCTAAATAACTGCCCCAATTCCATATGTACGGGGTTCATGTGGTGGTGGTTCTTAGGTCAGTGCACTGGACCACAGTCTTTGCTCTAAGTGGCTCTCTCAGCTGGGGCAAGGGTAGAGAATGACAACCACACCACTACCCCCAGACAAGACGGCATTAGTGACAGTTACATCTATTCCCAGATTTCACAAATATGTAAACTAGGGTTTCCCACGCATCCAAGGCAGGAAGTAGAAGGTTTTTAAATAAACCCTGCAGGTGATTCTGATGCAGATGGTTCAGGTACTGCAATCTGAAGAACCTAATTTACCCTACCCAATCAAAATCTCTGAGAGTGGATCACAGGAATCTGCAGAAATTCATTCAACAAATATGTTTTGAACACTGACTATGTGGCCAGCACCATAGTTGGTTTCAAGGATACAACAGTGTCACGGTCCCTGCCTTTACTGAGCTTGGGCGTTACCTGCAGGTCTCTAATCCCACATTTTAACTAAGGGTCTGAAGAACAAAATCCTTATACAACTGGCTGAAATCACTGGAGTTTTCTTTTATGGTTTCTTTTCTTTCCTGTCCATGTGCTCCTTGCTTGGATTACTATTCTAAGAAAGGTCTCGTCCAAGCAACAGCCTCAACTTTATGATCCTATCACATGCCCCATAAACCATCTAGATGCTTCATTTCCATTACTATGAGCTTTCCCAGGACAGAAATACATGTTATAACGAGCAACACAAAACAAACCAACAATGCCTTCCTGACCTGCATTGAAAAATAATACTTTATCAGCTGTAATCCAACTGCTTTGTTCTTTGTAAACAAGTAAATGATTATATGAGATTGTCTGAAAAACAGATAGAGCTTTAGTTTAAGCCTTTGTCTTCAAGAGACCAAGTGGCCTGAATCATAAGCTGGAGGTAAGGAAAAGGATAAGTGCTCCCCACTCACAGTCTCCAGTTTTCTGAACCTACCATGATGCCAGTTCCAATCCTGGTGTCTAGAGACACTAGAATAATATTTCTGAAAATGTTGTCAGTGGATTGCCTGCATCAGAATCACTTTGAGATGCTTGCTAAATATGCTGATTCCCAGGCTTTACTTAAACCCACTGTAGTAGAGTAACTGCATTAGTGGACCCAATTAATTGACTCTCTATAGCCTTGTCCTTTGCCCTCTAACTTTGTAGACTCCTCCCACTCTGAATCTGAACTCAGTCACATCACTTGCTTTGGCCAATGGGATGTTAGCAAATAGGATGCAGGCAGAGACTTGAAAAGCTCATGTGCATTTCTACCTGTTCTCTTGTATGACTGCATTTGCTTGCTTAGACCTGTGCCACACCATGAGAACAACCCTGGGCTGATTTTTTGAGGATGAGAGGCCACATGGAGCAGAATAAAGTCATCTCAACTGAGGCCATCTTAAAAAAGCCAACCCCTAGCTAACCCACAAGCTGACTGCTGCTGAGTGAGTCCAGCCATGATCAGCCAAGCCTGGCCCAGATCAGCAGAACCATCCAGCCAATTCATAGGCTATAAAAAATAATAAACAGTTGTTAAGTCACTTGGTTTGGGATAGTTTGTTATACAGCACAAACTAATGGATATGCCTACTGAATTCGTTTGGCGGCATGGGTGATTTTGTGAATCTACATTTTAACAAGTTCTCCAAGTGATTAATTCTCACACACATTCAAGTTCGGTCATCATTCTATGACTGTGTGCACGGCAGTGGGAAAGAAAGTCGTAAGTCAATTGCTTTAAATATATTGCACACAAACTTGAATCATAGTTCTGCTGGGAGGGTAGTTCTTATACAAGGTGTCTCCCCTGTATTTGCTATTTGTCAGGAGTGGGAAGAGTCACTGCTCTAGGCTGTGAACAACCCAGGAGACCCCAAGCAAGCTAAAGGGGTGGGTCCATAAGGAGTTCTTTTTTATTGCAGTAAAATATACGTAACATAAAACTTACCATTTTAACCATTTTTAGGTGTATAGTTCAGTGGCATTAAGTACATTCACATTGTCATGCAGCCATCACCACCACCTCCAGAACGTTTTTCATCTTCCCAAACTGAAAGTCCATACCCATTAAACACTAACTCCCCATTTCCCCCTTTTCCAGCCCCTGGCAACCACTATTCTACTTTCTGTCTCTATGAATTTGACTACTCTAGGTACCTCATATAAGGGGGATGACGCAGTGTTTGTCTTTTTGTGACTGGCTTATTTCACTAGCATGATGATCTTAAGGTTCATCCATGTTGTAGCAGACGACAGGATTTCCTTCCTTTTTAAAGCTGAATAGTATTCCATTGTAAGTATATGCCACATTTTGTTTATCCATTCATCCACTGATGGACACTTGGGTTGCTTCTACCTTTTGGCTATTGTGAGTAATGCTGCTATGAACATGGGTTTGCAAATATCTGTTTGAATCTCTCTGCTTTCAGTTCTTTTGGGTATATATCCAAAAATGGAATTGCTGGATCATATGGTAATTCTATTTTTAATTTTTGGAGGAGCCACCATACCATTTTCCATAGTGGCTGCACTATTTTACATTCCCACCAGCAGTGCACAAGGGTTCTAATTTCTCCACATCCTCAAAAATACTTATTTTAAATTTTCCTTTAATAATAGCCATCCTAATGGGTGTGAAATGGTATCTTATAATGATTTGGATTTGCATTTCCCTAATGATTAATGATGCTGTGCATCTTTTCATGTGCTTATTGGTCATTTGTGTATCTTTTTTAATAAAGAAATGTTTGTCCAAGTCCTGCTCATTTTTAAATTGAGTAGGTTTTTTTTGTTTATTTGTTTGTTGTTGTTGTTTCCATAAGGATTTTATACAGTGTAAAAACAGCAAGGTTTCTTAGACAGGCAGAGAATTCTAAATTAAAGAAGTAACTAATCATGAATGCCTCAGACTCTGTTTAAAAAAATCCCTTAGTTTATCTGTGCCTTGTGCTTCCTATTTTCCTAACCCCAACTCAGAGGAAGGGCTCAAGTCCATAGCTAACCCTCTGTCTGTGGTCCAGCTTCCATGCTCTCCTGCTTCCTCCATAATCTTTGGTTATCAGTTACCCCCCAACTTCTCCCCTTCTACTAGCTGCCTCTTCACTGACTCACTCCTCTCTGCCAAAATAGATGCTTAACTTTCTCCATGCTAAATAAAAGTTCTTCAGGATCTGTTTTGACTTCAAGATTCTGCCATCTTTCTACACCTTACCAGATACGTTTCTAGAAAGAGTTGTTTATACTCAATATCTCCAGCTCTCCATTCCTCATTCAGTTTTCAAACCACTGCCATATGATTTCCGCCCATAATATTCTACATGATCTGCTTTCTATTCCTCAATAACGTCTTTAATTGCTAAATCCAAGGGGCATTTTTCAGTCTGTCTGACTTGGCCACTCTATACCACTTGGCAATGCTGACCACCCCTTCCTTTTTGAACCCCCTTCTCCTGCGATTCAGGTGAGCTCTCTCACTCCCTCTTGGTCCTCTAGACCTCTCCAACTGCTTCCTCTTGGTTGGGGTTGTTTGCTACACTTCTTCTGCCCACATCACACATAGATTTTCCCCAGGGTTCTGTCCTTGCTTTCCCTCAAGCTTTAGGCCCATATATCCATCTGCTTACTGGATATTTGCACTTGGAGGACTCAGAGAAACCTTGACTGTGACAAATCTGAACTCACTTTCCTTCCTTTTCTAAACCCATGCATCTGCCCAGGCTTCCTTCCTCAGTGAATAGCAGCTCAATCCACCACAACATACAGGCTGGAATATCATGGCTTCATTGTTGACTCTCGTGCCCTGATCACATCAGATTGGTCATATGACCTGTCTAGTCAACCCTTCTCTTGTGTATGTCCCCTCCTCTTCATTACTGTGCCCCTAATTCATGTCCTTACTACACTTTATGTATTGAAAAAGCCTCACAATTGATTTTTTTGCCTCTGATCTCTCCTCCATTTAAGACGTCCTCTACACTGCCACCAGAGAAAGCAAATAAATAAGTAAATTGGATAAACTACAAGGAAAAAAACATGCTTCCTCCATGTTCAAGAACATTCAAAGCTCACATTTTCCTTAACATCCGAGCTGGTATAGATGTCCAGGGGTTGATGTGGGATGTGGAGAGGGCCCTGGGCATTAAGGTCAGAGAGAGAGCTCAGTTTGCATCTAGAGTCTGCCATGTACTAGGTGTAATATTGTTCAATTTACTTCACCCCTCTACACCTCCTTCCTTAGGATAATGGTGAGAATCAAGTGAGTTATCTATACATATTCCATACTTGGTACTTCACAGAGCCGGGTATATAGAATGTGCTCAGTAAGTATCAATTCGCTTCTGGTTTCCTACTGAGCACAGTCCCATCTATATTTTCAGGCCCACCTCCTAGGACATCTCCCAAAACCCTATGCTCTGGACACATACAACACTTAGCCTTTTTCCAACCATGGCAAATACTTTCTTTACTTTGCTTCTGCTGTTACCCGGGCCTGCAATGCCTTCTCTCACCCTCTTCAGCCTGATGAAATCCAAGTCACATTTCAAAACCCAAATCAAATGCAACTGCCTCCTTGAAGCCTTTCCAACACCCTCTGTGCTTCATGCATACTTCATCTGGGGCACTTCCTGTTGTTGCCTTGATTTATGGCTACATATCTGTGCACCTGCCTTCCTCACTTGACTGTGAACTTCTTAATTGTATGGATTCTGTCTTAAATATCTTTTTTATAGCCAGCACCTAAAACTCAAAAATACATATTGGAACAAATTAAATAGAAACTATATATGAGGACAGTCAGGATTTAAACCTGAAGAACAAATATTTAAATCATATTTTAGTATATAATGAAATATGTGTTTTCATATTTAATAAAAGGCAATAAAAATAATGATAACAATCACTTACCTAGTGATTACTCTGTACCAAACACTATTCTGGGTACTCTATATATAAACTCATTTAATCTTCACAACAGTCCTGTAAGGTAGTTACAATTATCATTTCAATTCAACAAATGAGGAAATTGAGGCTCAGAGAGGTTAAGTAACTTGCCTGAGGTCATACAGCTTATAAAAGGTAGAGCTTAGAGTCACATCCAAGCAGTCTGTCTCTAGAATCCATGCTTTTCACTGCCACTCTGCTCCAAAAGTTTGTATTGCAATTAACATTGCTACAGGCTAAGATGGCAAAATACATGAGTTCTAGTCTTGGTTCTGTTACCAAACGAGAATATTGTATCTGATGATCTTTTTGGTGCCTATCAGTACCAACATTCTGTGATGTGATGATAGGTATGATTTATCTGCCTGATGTCTCTTTCAATAGCTTATTAACCTCTCAAGGGCAGGTCCTGTGTTTTAGTCAAATGCATATTCCCACAGTGATGGGGAAATTGGATAGTGACGGCTAAAGGATATGGGGTTTCTTTCTGGGGTGATGAAAATGTTCTAAAATAGACTGCAGTGATGGTTGCACAACTCTGAACATACTAAAAACCATTGAACTGTATATTTTAAATGGGTGAATTATATGGTATATTTATTATTATATCTCAATGGAGCTATTATCAAAAAAATTGTATCCCCAGGGGCCAGCACATAGCATTGCTCGACAAATGTTTTTTGAGTGATGAACAGTCATACTACATGGATTTTAACCTTCAAATTCTGAGTCTATTAATGGAACAATTTGTACCTACTTACCAGTTCTTTGCATATGTGACATGGCACTTCTAAAAAGTGTGTTCTATTTGGCAGTTTAAATAACCCCCTTACCAACTTACTTTCTTCTTGTCATAGAAATATCAAATTTGTTCTTCACACTGTCTGAATTATTACCTTTTGAATTAATAGCAGCTCAATTAAAGAGGTTTAACTATATTTCTGATAACAATGCTAACTGTCATGCTGCCCATGAACAGATTAAACTAGCCCCCAAGATTCAAAGGTTATAAATTGCTGAGTTCTTCAAGTGAGAGATCTAATAGGAAAAGATGGTGTCACTACTGTAATTAGTCTTCAGGTACAAAATTAGTTATTTGAACCAAATGGGTAGGGAGCCATTGCCAATGACAGTTTTCCACCTCAAAAGAAATAAAAGCAGCATATTAATTACTGGCAAAATAGTTTGCAGTTTGTGCAAGGGTCTCTACTGGAGGGTAGTTTCCTTAAAATATTTGCTGGCTTATAATTAGCTCATGCATCTGATTAATTTAGAAAGAAAGAAAAAAAAAAGCAAAAAGATGTCAACTTTGAGACCAAATGTCAAGCTACTGTACTTGGGAAAACCCAACTGGAAAGCCAGTAACTTTGGAGTTCACTGCCAACAAAGAGTAATGAAACTTCTGGGCCCTAGGAAGTCTCCGCGCCAGCTGGGTTCTGTGCCTCAGTACAAAGAGGCCCATCAGGCCGGGAAGCAGGCAACAAAACCAGCATGGACTCCGGGCTCTAATCGGCAGTGATTAGAGAATAAAATGAAAAATAAAATAAGATCGCAGCAGGTAAAATTAGGGGAACAGTGGAGGCCACAGAGTTAAATCTTGGAACATGTAATCAAGGTGATTAAAACCTCGAGCTGCTCCACCTTGTTACTCACCAGCTCGCCAACTCACCACGCACTCTTCACAATCACAGCCAATTGTTCAGATTTTTAAAAACGCTCCATCCTAGAAACTCAACTACAGTTAACTTGTATTGGGGCAGTTGAACAGGATTTACATCTCCCCACCTTCACCTCAATAAGCCTGGCATACCATATAGAGACCAAGATTTGAATCATGCCAATATGTAAAGGGTTTGGGTGGCTTCTGGTTGGTCACTTGGAAATAAGAGGCAGGGGGAATTATGCATAGTAATCAGGACATGAAACACCACATAGATTCATGGAACCTGTAAAGTTACCTAGCCTGTACTCAGGGGTCCCTTATAACCAATTAGCACAATCTAGTGAGCCAATTGAGAGAAGAGTGGCTTGGAGATCAGCGCAACAGCCCTCCAGGGAGCCCTGATTGAAAGCAAATGCCTATGCTTTGCCAAGCCACGTGTCTTTTAAAAACTCTGATAAATTATCTTTTGACCATGTTCTTTTCATTCATCTGGCCAAGATTTATGGAGTCCTTACCATGTGCCTCAGCACTTTGAAAATGATTCCTAAGATGAAATCTACACAGAGCCAGAAGTATGCAAACAAATTCAATTCAACAAATGTCAATAAACACCTACTATGTGTCAGGCACTGTGCTAGGAGATGTGCAAGTAAATAAAAAGGAACTTGCAGTCAAAAGTGACCAAAAGCGAAGCTTTAGGAGCCAGACTGGTTGGCTTCAAATCCCAGTGCTGTCACTTACTAGCTTTGTAACCTTGGTCAAGGTACCTCTCGTAGTCTCAGTTTCCCCTTCTGTAAAATGGGCATGATAATCATACCTACATCCTATAGCTGTAGTGAGAACAAAATGAGTTTGTTTATATTCAGGCATTATATTCATGCCTGGCACACCACAAGTGTTGTATGTACATTAGGTATATGTGGAACTTATTAACCATATTTGTGTCATGAACTTCTTCAAGAAGCTGATGAAAATTCTGGCCCATCTCCCAAGAATATGTATGCATACTTTTGCGTCTAGTTTTAAGGACTTTATGGATTCTGCGGGGCTCCAAAGACCTAGGTCCTAGGTGAAGAGCCTGACTTTGTGGGGGAGGACCCCCACAAAAGGTTTGTAATCCCAATAGTCTTGTGCCCCCATCCCCAGTTATTAATGATTATACTGGGGTGACAAACCCTTTCGGCTTTCCAGAGAGACAATGCAGGGTAGCAGTTAAGAGCATGCACTGCAGGGTGACAAGCTCTATGTTTCAAGCCTGACTCCACCACTTAGTGGTGGGTTATGTGACTTTAGGAAAGTCACTTAAGTATTTTGAGCCTCGATTTTCACACCTGCAAAACAGAATATAAATTGCATCTCCACATAGGGTTGGTAGGAGAGATAATGCCTATAATGCTTTGGTATGTGCCTGGCACCAGGTAAGCAAACTCTGCATAACTGTCTCTAATACTAATAATATCCATTGGGGATAGGCAATAACTCTCATCAAAATAAAGAATGATCATCAGCAAGGAACTGTTCTGTATTAGGATTAAAATGAGCACCTGAAGGTTTTGTCTCTTGAAAATTATAAGCAAAAGTTTCCCACCTACAACTAAATCTCTATTCATCTGTAATGGAAATGTGTGCAAAACTAAGTCAGGGCTCTCTGTGGAAGAGCAAAATGCAAGAGGTTGGTGTCCACTGACTTTCTCAATACATAAAAGACGATCTATTTTCTGTATTATCAGAGCTAGTGCAACATGCCAAGAGAAATAGGTAGGTGTGACCAATTGGGAGTTTCTTTCCATTCCACCAGACTGTTGAATATCTCACCATATCCTTTGTCATCCAAATCAGCAGTGAAAAGCACTGTCAGCCAACCCCCAGCACATTCAGCAGATAGGTTGCTTAATTAAATATGCCACTGAATGGGCTATAGAATTCTATTGCTTATTCTGACAGGTGAAAGACAGAAGGGACAATTTCCTGGGTTTTTATTTAAGATGTATTTTCAACGTATCCTCCACAGAGGGTGTCCCAGGCTGCATTAATTTTTATAAGTCTCTTTCCTAAACCCAGCTCTACACAGAATGAGCTAGTTGATGAAAACAAGTCCAAAGTCAGTAATGCCTCTATTGTCCCCACACTGAGAAAACCACACTGCAATGGGTGGATTAGGCCATTATGAAAAATTTAGACGATTCTGCAAAGCAGTGTTGGGAAATAGCCTCTCTTTCCACCATTCTCAGTATTAATGCCTCTAAACTAGGAGTGGGAAACTGTGCCTCAGTACCAACTGGAGGTATGACATTTGTAGACAGCAAACAGAACTAACAGGTTCTAAACATGCTGAATTTAGAGATTAAGTGAATATTGTTAAATAAAGACTTGCTTAACCTGGGATTCACCCAGCTTTGAAAAGAAAATGCTGGAAACAACAAAATAAATACAAAACAATACGACAGTCTGGCTAAGAGTACATAAGGTCTGGTTTTGTATGCTTTCTGGAACATTAAGCTAGGAGATCACCAGGGCCAGCTGGTGTCCAGGCCCCATCAGTAGCACTTAACTGCTGTGATGTGTACAAAATCCAATACTCAGAGAACTAAGAGTGTGACCCATGCTTCCTCGAGAGTCGACCTTTCTGAAATAAATGGAAAAGAAAGACAAGGTCTCAGATCAGCATTCTCTTTTGGAAGAGTTTGAGAACTGGGAAGAAATCCTCCCTCCCACTTTTCCACCTGGAGACAGAATTGTATTTGACATGCCTCAGGTCACCTGCATTCCCAGAGCCAATCACTTGACCTGACAAATAACTGAACTTACAAAAGAGCCCTCTCCTGCACCCCACTTTCCCCCCTTTAGCTTAAGCTGCTGAACGTGTGATAGCATGAGTCCTTAATGTTGGGATTGCAACAAAACACACTGATAGAGCCCACCCAGTAGCTTAGCAACTGTTTTTATTTCTTTGGGCTTTTTTGAGAAGTAGAAAAAAAAAAAGAGCTTTGTCAAAGTGAATGTCACGCCACCATATTTCTTTCCACTTCATGGGGGTGGGGGTGAGGAAGGGGCTTGGCCAAATGTTAATTTTGAGCTGTGAAGCGTTTCATTCTAAGGCCCAAGGGAGAAGGATACAAGGCAGCAGGGGTGGCTCTTCCCATCTTTTAGAAAGCACTATGCAAACTGGCTGTCTTAGTAGGCACCTTGGGCCTCCCCAGCCTGAGGTCTATTGAAGGTAAGCAGGCTATGCCTCTTAGTGCCAGGCATTTAAGAAAAAGAGTTTGAGAGTCCAATCCCATCAATCCTAAGGCCCCCTGCTTCTTTGCTATTGTCTTTGTACAAAACAGACACATGAAAGACCCTAATAGGGCCCAAGCCAAAGTGATCACCTCTATTTTAAAGTGCAGAAAGTTGGGCACTGCATAGGTCTAGCCTAAACCTAGGGCAGATGGAAGTATGTAGGGGAGGGGACAGCCAGAGGACCACGAACAATCTCCACAGATTTCTGAACCCAGGGGATGGAAGAATGGAAAAGTGGTCTTCTTCATAGGCATCAGAGGAAGTCCACGTGACATGTGGGAAAGCGGGACAGAGAGCAGGCTGAAGACCAAACTACACGACTACCATGCAGAGAATGGCGGAGCTATCCAGGGACGTGGAGGCAAAGAGAGCTTCAGATGGCTGCTATCGAGAACCACTGGTATGAGCTAAATCTATGATGCTGCATAAGCGTGAACGCCCGCTCCGGTAATTGATAGGAATATTTGGGGTAATGGGGCATGATCACTGTAATCAACCACAAGTTGGAGCAAGGGCCTGAGCTGTTCTTCCATTCAATCAGAATTGAATGGTCATTAGGCTGATGGCAGGGTTTACAGTGTTGGTGTGATGGCACACTGGGCAGGACATTTACTCTAACTCCACCATATTGAACTGAAACAATAAGAACGTCCTGTTTCTACCCTCCACAGCCCTGGGCATTCAGTGTCATTACAAGGAGGGGACAGTAGCATCTTTTGTTGGCATCAGTTCCCATCAGCAAATTAGGGTTTAATTATGAAATTCAGATCTCCTCCTTTTCAAAGTGATTTGACTGATGATTCTCACCACCTCCCCCCAAAAAACCCTCATTAATAAAGATATACAACATTCCTTTTAAATACTTACTTCCAATAACTGAGAGTTAATCAAATGCAGTTTTTTCTGACTCTAATGAAATCATAGCTCCTGCCTCCCATACCCATTCTTTGGAGGTGAGAGGGCCCCTCACCCAGGCCCTCCAACCCTTGGGGTCCAGGTTCTCAGAGTCCAGCACCAGGGCTGGAGAACACCAAATGAAGAGTCTAAAGGAGTCCAGTTCTAATGCATATAACAGCTAATACAGTAGTTAAAACGCACTTCTTATGTGCCAAGCAATGTTCTGGCACTTGACAATACAAACTCATTTAATCTTTATAATAACCCTAAGACATAGGTTCTCTTATTGTCCCGGTTTTGCAGATGAGGCAACTGAGCCACAGAGCGTACAAGTGACTTGCCAGAAGTCAGAAAGTTAGTAAGTGGTAAAGATCCTGTATACCTATGTCATGGAATCTCAGAAGAGCTGGCTCTGTCCAGTAGGCCAAAGTGATTTATGTGTCCCTTTCTTTCGTAGGCCCAGAGCTACCTCTACCTCCATCCCTGTCCATGTTCTCAGAGAGGACACCCTCTCTGCTTTCAGAGACACATCCTTCTCAGCACCTCAGGCTTGCACTGAGGAGCTGGGCAAACCGAGACCATGGAGGAAAGAAAAGAGTAACACCCCGAACAATCGCCCCCATGCTTTGGCTAAAAGGAAGGAATCCTGGCAGCTCCCCAAGCTCTGCCTGGGCTCCTGATATGTGCTATATCACTTTCAAATATATCCAGATTATTACCCCAATACTTCACCTGAAGCGTCCTAATGAAATATGAGTGGATATTAACTAAGCAGTAAAATCCATAAAAATGCTGCTTTACAAGAGACATTTACCTATGAATCAGCAGTTGGGTTAATTCATTATTTAGTAGGCTTGTTATTTATAGCATATTACAGCTTGGTAAATTATTTATATGTGCTTGTTTCTGTGCATGATTTTCCCTTAAGAGAGGGAAAATGTTTATCAACCATACAGGGAGGTTGTTTCAGCCAGAGGCCTGATGTTAAAATAGCTTGGGCTAGTTTCTCTTTCTTATTTCCAGCTCAAGGCTCCCATCTGGAAGGTCCAGGGGCTGACAGAACTGTAAGCAAATCATAATTTAGCCATTATGGGGGCCCAAAGTCCCTGTAGAGTAGCACTTCCCACTGTGTGTTCTGCCACAAAGCCCATGGCATATGGGCTATGAAATAAGGGTTCTGTAGGGAGATCAGTTTGGTTAATACTGGGTTAAAGTCAAAGTTTTAAAGCTGCAGGACTTTGCAAAAAAAGTTTCAAAGCTGTGTAGCCTTCCGTATACTAATGTGTCTCTTAAATCTCCAAGAGAAAGATGTGGAATGATTTATTTGACAATGGAGTCCTTTTTATGTACAAACCTTATGGAACTAGAACCCACTTTAGAAACACTCCCCCCTAAGGAGAAGCATTTCTCATGCTGAAAGGGAACCTACATTTGGTAAATTGGGGGCCTGAACTCTGCCATTTTGTCCCTCCCTGGCAAATTCTGAAATGGAATGGTCAACATGGACTAATCTATCGATGTAACACAGAAGCAATCTAGTCCAGCTACACCTAAGATCTGCACCGCATCATTTGGCAAGTTCATGTGTTCTTTTTGGTTTGTTAATTGCTTCACGTCTTTTTTAGTCCTGTCTTCTAAAATTACTATGCTTCACTATGGTAGGGGACTGTCTTCTGCCTCTTTGGTCTCTCCTTTCACTGCATAAGCATGACAAACACCAGGTCCCAGCAGAGGCAAGGATAAGCAGCAAATATTAAGTAGCAACCAGCTATTTCAGGCCTTAGCTTCCTAAAATGTTTTTTCTCCCAAGGAAAGTAGAAAAGCAACAGGATATCATTGGACAAAGGAGGCTGGAGCAAGACCATAAAGTTAAATGATGGCAGAAGTCAGAAGAAAAAGGGTAAAGGAATTAAAAGTGTTGGGACCTTTGAAACCAGACTTAGAGAGGCTGACCACCCAACAGTTTGTCAGATAAGGAAGGTAGCATGAACACCTTCTAGAAGGCCTACTCTATGGTTACCCTAAGTATATCTTTACTCTTAGTACTTTTATTCTATGATCTGTTCTCCAACCAGAACCATATTCCAAGTAAAGGACAACATTAAACTTTAATTTTAAAAGTCATTGCTGGCCGAGCATGGTGGCTCATGCCTGTAATCCCAGCACTTTGGAAGGTCGAGGAAGGAGAATCCCTTGAGCCCAGGAGGTCAAGACCAGCCTGGGTAACACAGTCAGACCCCCAACTATACAAAAAAATTTTAAAAATTAGCCAGGCATGGTGGTGTGGGCCTGTAGTCCCAGCTAATTGGGAGGCTGAGGCAGGAGGATCGCTTGAGCCCAGGAGGTCGAGGTTACAATGGCTATGATCTGGGCCACTGCACTCCAGCCTGGGTGACAGAGTGAGACCCTGTCTCTTAAAAGAAAAGCAATGACTTAAAAAAATAAGTCATTGCTTTTCTTTTAAATGTGAGTTTAAAAGATTCGCTACGTTCAAAAGTGCCATCTTATTATATTCAGCAGGGTCAACATTTTTTTCATTTGAAGGACATCTGATTTTGTCAAAATCTATAAGACTATATAGAGTCCACTTACCACAAACTCATTTTATAGCAATCATTGCTGAAATCCATCTCTTAATTCAGGGATGCCTATCATGTATAATAAAGTTTTTCAACTGTTAATCTTAGACATCTAAAACAATTACCCAGAGTAACTCAAATACACTTCCTAATTTGAATGTGTTACTTTCTATTGAGAAGGCCTCTGGAAAATGTTAACATAGCTCACTGGGTGGCAAGAATCCTGATGTGGGCCCCAGTTCTGCTACTTCTAAAACTCTGTGTGACTCTTGGCAAAGTTTCTTCCTCTCTGGACCTCAGTTTTGTCTTCTATAAGATCAGGGTATTGAATTAAATGGTCTCTGAGATCCCAGTATTCTAATAGTATGACATTGGGATATACGAGGACAGAGAAAGGAGGAAAGCAACTACTAGAACACTGGGTTGTAAAGACCAGGGTTAATGACCTTAGTCAACTCCCAGAGGCATCATGCCAACAGGGCCCATTTGGACCTCTTCAGAAGAAACAAAGTGCAGAGAATCCTTGGCCTGGAAATTCTCTGTCGTATGTTGAAGTAGTACCTCAGCATGTCTGCAGCATATTTTGTCAACAGGGGTGGGGGCCTCCCATTACACAAACACACAGATCACTGCCCCCAATGTTCTCAGGAGCATATTTGCTGATGGTTAAGGTAAATGCTCTGGACTCAGATAGATTCAGATTCAAAATTTTGCTCTGTCAACTTTCTGGATGTGTGACCTTGGGCAAGTCATTCAACCTCTCCACAGATTCAGCTTTCTCCTTTGTAAGATTCTATGGCAAAATACATACAAAGCACTTAGTACGGGGACTGGCCACTAATCACACAAATGCTGGCTGCTATTATTAATATTATTTTCATCACTGTTATTAACTGAGGCATTTAGGATTTCCCTATATATTCTACCTCTCCATAATACAGCCAAAAGGAATCCCACCTTTATGCCAATTCTCAGTTACAGCCAAGCTAATCTACTTGCTGCCTCACAATGCTTCTAGTATTTTATCAGCCCTATACCTTTGCTTGAACTATGCCCCCTGCCTGAACCGCTTGCTCCTTTCTTTCCCCACCTCAGACAAATATTATGCCCCTTGTCCTCCATGATCACCTCAACCAGTAAGGATTAGTTTTTCCTCTAAACTCAATGTCCTTTACTGCCTGAACCACTGCTTGTGAATTAATCACAAAATCTGCCTTGTGGTTGGACACATTATAAATTACAACCAGAATGATTTCACTTTTCATGTGTGACTGCTTGATGGCAGAGGCTGCACTACATCCTTTTGTCTCCCCATTCCGGTGCCTAGCCGTGGAGCAGGGGTCCAATAAACACACTGGGTTGTTTTGGTTTTTGCCTATGAACAAACCTAGCTCCACCTTTACAGAAAAGATTCCACTACAAGTTTATTTGGACCTATGCTGCCCAATATGGTAGCCAGTAGCCACATACGACTCTTGAGCACTTGAAATATGGCCAGTCCAAAATGAGATATGCCGTCACAACAAATTTCTAAGACTTAGTACCAAAAAAAAAGGAATGTAAAATGTGTCGTTAATATTACTACATTACTTACATGTTGAAATGATAATATTTGGGGTATATTTGGTTAAATTAAATATATTATTAAAATTAATTTCACATGGTTCTTTCTACATTTTTTAATGTGATTACTAAAAAATTTAAAATTATATATGTGGCTCACATCGTATTTCTATTGTGTAGCACTGCTGTGGCCCTTAAAATATATAAAGCATGCAAGTGGACTGATAATTAGATGCACCAATTATTTTACCACTGTTCTTTTCAGAGAACACCTACAACAACCTGCTGGTGTTTGAATTTCATGTCTGTTCTAATCTAGCACTGTAGGTGTTAACTGTTCACAGGTCCTTGGAGAAAATGGGAGATTCTGATGTGTATGCCAGATGGGGACCTGTCTACAGAGCACTGGTAAAGGAATGTACTATGGTCAGGCCATCTCTTTCCTGCTTGATACGTTCTTATTATTAATTAAGAAGCTTGAAAGCTCCCTGGTGAAATACTAAAATAAAATACGGCCAAGAATGTTCATGCACACAAGTGGGGAGGATAGCAAAGGAAAAAACTCAGTGATCAGTGTTGGATAATGATATTGACTTTAAGGCAGCAGTTGGGGAACTAAGGAGACTCTGTTAATCAGAAATCACTCAGGAGCTCTTGGTCCAGTCACAAAAACCATTTATACCTTTATGCTAACAGTGGCTACAGAAGCAGTCTTCCTAACAGAACCTTGTCTCTGTCACAGCATTATTCAAGCCTGGGAGTTGTTGAGTGCTCTGTGCACACAACTTCTATAAGTGCTGTGGGGGCTACAAAAGATAGTAGACAGAGCTCCAACACTCACGGGTCAGATAAGCTCACTATGGTTCACAGTGTCAGGGAAGGTTTCACAGGGGAAGCAAGGACGGATGGAACTGGACCCCAAAGGGCACGCTACATTGGGTAAGTGACAGTTTGTTATGGTACAGAATGTTATAGCAAAGGACAAGAAATATGAGAAGAAGGAAAACAAGAGGATATGCATTTTGGAACGTACCAGTAGTGGGAAAAGGGGGAAAGGGGTGGCAAAGAAGAAATATAGCTGTGAGAGACTTTGAATGTCTTTCAATTTCCTCACTGTCAAAGGGCGATATCATCCCCCCTTTGACAATCTTATTGTGAATATTAAATGGGCTAATACACATGAAAGCCCCCAACATTGTCCCTGGCCTATTATAGACACTCCATCATTAATTCCCCCCACCCCCGCTCTTGTCTTTCTTCTTGGGCTTAGACCTCTTGGTTTCTGACCTGGACACCTGAATTTACACCCTGCAACCACCACTGCTGAGCCCTAAGTTCTTGCCCATGATGTTCCTAACCTTGACATTGACCTCTGTGTTGTTGCTAGAGAGAATTTCACATGCCTGTTAACCCATGAAGAGCCAGTCTATCTCAGTAAAGATGGAAGGGGCTGAGTACAACTTTCCTGGAAAATTGGGAGCCATGATTTTCATCAAAATCAACAGCAAAAATGACTGTTTAGTTTCAGCAAGGGAGTATTTACTTTCTGAACCTATATTTCAAACTGGATTGACCACCACAAACATACCATTTTATCAGCCCAATCCTACTCACCCTGGGAGATCCACTTTAAATCTACTTCCTAGGGACTTGCTGTGGCAAAGTATTGCAGGATCTGCAAACCAAGCACTTCATACCCTCTGTTTTAACTCATCTATAGAAAGAAGACATCCAAGAGCATTTGGGGGATTTGTTTCTTTAAAGTCAGCATCGCTCCTGCTTTATTTCTACAACAAACCTTCTTCGTCATCCCTACCTGCTGCCTCACATGGTTCAGAACAGATGGCAGTGGTTTCGTTCATTCTTGAGTTTTAAAAAGGTAGTGGATATGTTGTACACAGTCACAAAATGATCCCTAAGACAATCCGGCCACAGGATAGCTAAGCTCAGTACAGGCAACTGGGCAGGAATGAAACAAAGACTGTGCAGATTTGCTCAGGCCTGCCAAGATGAGGTGGCAGAAGTCAGGGCAGCGCCAAAGACATGATGATCTTCCTTCAGAGACTGCCTGTCAAATCATTTCAGAAGAGAGAAGAAACCTTCAGAAATCATTCAAAAATGAGGGACTTTCAGAATCATGGTTACCTGTGGGGGGGCGGATACTGACTGGGACATCAGAGAACCTCCTGGGGATGATGGAAATACCATTTGTGTGTGTGTGTGTGTGTGTGTGTGTGTGTGTGTGTGTACCTATATGTCTATATCTTGATCTGGGTGGCATTTTACACAGGTGTACATATGTAAAAATTCACCAAGCTTATGCCCTAAAGATTTGTGCACTTTACTATATGTGAATTTTTTTACTATATGTAAATTATACATTTAAAAATATTTTTAAAATGTTAAATGTACCCATGTACAGGCCCAGAGGAAGACTCAGGCCTTGCTGCTGCCAGCCCTGTCAACTGGCACAGCCTTTTGGGGAAAGCAATTTGCCACCACGTATCAAGGGCCTTAAAATAGGTTTAAAACCCTTGACTCAGTCACCTCATTTCCGTTTGTCTCTCCTGAGGAAATAATCGGAAACATGAGAAAAACCGTGTGCAGGATGATGGTCAAACATAACTAAACGGAAGATGCACTTGCTTGTGTGTGACTAGGTTATGTTCTGTGACTATATCAGGTTAAAAATGCAGGATACAAAAGCTTGTTTGTGCCTTATGACTTGTCCTGACCAAAAAAAAAAAAAAAAGAAACAGAGAGAACATAAAAGACAGAAAATACCACAGGATTGTTTCAATGTTTATGTTGTAATGATGAAAGTGATTTCTTTTATGAGTCTCTATCCTAAGGTTGTCTTAGAATCACTTTGTGTCTGTGCACGACATATCCACCACCGGTGTTTTCTATGAAATGTAGTTATATTATTTGAAAAAACAAAAAAAACATCAGGGAGCAGGGAACCTAGGGGTCTCAGGATGGTTCTGCTCTTAACAACTGCATCAGGTAACTGGTAACAAACCAGAAGGATGAACAAAACGATACTTATTAAAGTAATACCATACCCTGTGCGGCTTCTCTTGTATTTGTACCATGTTTTAAATATTTTCCAGAGCACTTTTACATATATATATCAAATTTAGAGGAAGAGACAATGATAAAATGCAAATATAAAGGGCTTCTGGATCCCCTGGATCACACAGGCCCCACTAAGATGCACATGGAACCAGGTACCTAGTGCCTGAAAAAGGGAAATGGGCATAGAGGTAAAGCTTCAAATGCCCAGGTTTGTCCTTCAGATCCCTGCCATTTCCTAAGACATTTTCATCTGGTTCTAATCTTGATGTATTCTGCTAGGTGAGTGATTCAGAGACAAGCAAATTGACACTCAAATTTTTTCACTGCCTATAGTAAAGGCAAGCATTTTTTCAAGCATTCTTCATCATCCCCTGTACTTCTTGCATTTCAAATCCAAAATTTTAAATTCGCGTCACTTCTCAGAACTTTCAGAGATTTTCTCCTTCCTACCTGTATGAAGTTAGAGGACGATTTCATTTTTCCCCTCTAGGTTTTCCATTAGTTAAAGCCATTAGAAAGAGCCTGAACCTTGTCTTTATGAGGCCTCCTTCAAAGTGGGCTGTCACTGGGGTTGATGGTCCGGTTATAAGATTGAAGACTTGGGCTCTGTAAAGAACTGCTCTTGGAAAGTCATTAGTGAGATCCCCAGGCCCAAGTTTTTACACCCAATGCAGGAATTCCCAGGGCATTTTACCCCCAGTGAATATATAAAGTCCATTAATCCACATGTACCTTTCCACCACTGCTCACAGAATAATTACATATGCAGAACACAATAGGAGGTAGTGAAGGAGGTGGCAGGAAGGACGCTGGGGGTTGTTTTGTTTGATTTTTAAAGATTTTAAAGAAGAACATATATCAAGAAACTATCACAGGACTTTCCTTTTTCAAGAACTTTTCTTCCTTTTAGGTCTCTGACACCTAACTATAAGTCCTGTGACCAATGATCTGCCCTCATTACAAACTGTACGTATCTAAAATTTCAATATGCTAGATTAAGGCCCAAATAATAAACATGAGGAGAAAAAGGTTTCCCAGAAACCTGACCCAAAAAAGCTAGGAAACAACTCTGAAATAACTGTGATGTTATTGTATAGGCAGACACAATCCACTAACTGGCTCTGTAGCATAAAGCAAGACACTGAAGTAACCTGGATGTTGGTCTCCTAATCTGTAAAGCGAGGGGTTCCAACAAAAGAGCCTTCCAGTTTTCAGAATTTCTTGGACAAAATGGGAGTCTAAGAGGATATTCAAGTGGAAGGCTGCTCTATTTCTGAGACAAGGAGGACTAATAACGTGCAGAACTCTCCTCAGGAAGTCCCAGCCACTTACAGACATTCCACGTTACACAAGCTTGTCCAACTGCATTCTGGACACTGCCCCTCAGTTCTCAGAACGGAGATGCTTTGGAAATGGTTCTCATCTACTAAAATGTACCCAACAGCTGTATTTAATGAGGGATGGGAGGAACGCTCATGTTCTGTTCCAGGGGCAAACAAAGGGGTCAGGCCTGTCTTAGGCAGAAGCCACCCAAGGCAACAATGCTTCTCTTCACAGTGAGCTTTCCCACCTGTCAACAGATGCTTAAAGCAACAGGATGAATATGAAACAGCTGAGTTGGACACCAAAGTAGACCAAGGCAGCTGTTCATTGCCTTTCAGTATAAAAAGCATGGCAGTTATGTTGAAAAGGGACTGGTGGTCCATAAATATGATCGCTTTGCACATTCTCTTCTCTCTGCAGTCTTTAGGACTTGAATTATTTAACTGAAGAAGTTGTAGGACAACCAAAATTTTAATGTTATAAGTAGGCCAAAGAAGACAAAATTATAGGAGACAAAGGATGATAATAATAAGGGTTCCCATGATGGGAGTGGGTAGGTGGGGAGTCTTTGAGCTTCAGAACTAAACTTCAATAGAAAGACTAGATTTTATGACATTATTCACTTGAAAAAGTTCATCTCCCACCATACTTAAGTACTAATCCTTTGAAGATCACTTATCTGAACGTTTTGATAAAAGCTAATGTAATTCCTACTTAAATTTATAAAATAGATTTAAGATCAGGACATGTAAATTTGGGGTACAAAGATAATTTTTATTTTATATTCTGAAATTATCAAGAGCTCTGAATCTAAACTGTGATAGACATCAATTCTGAGAAAAAAAAATACTAAGAATGTGTTATTTATCTCTGATTTTCCATCTTTCGTGTCTCATTTTTTACATATACCATTATGTTGGCAATTTTATTAAAAGTCAAAATATTAATGAAAAGGTTGAGTATTGATATTTAAACCTGAGTACACAGCGCCATAGACTTTATGTTACATTTTCACTTACTGTAAAAATAATTTTTATATCTTATTTTTTATCATTTATATGTTTAATTCCATGAGCTGAAAAAGTCCATAGTAATTCACTTTTGTTTATTTGCCTTTTAAATAGGCATTTTTTTCATTTTAAACTATGAAAGTACATATGTGATCATTGTGGAAAATGTGAAAAAATATAGAAAAAATAGACAGAAAAAAATCAGTCACAACTCACCACCAAATTATATCCACTGTTAGCCTTTTGGAAAATTTATTTCCATTCTGTTCTTCTATGTATAAGGTTTGTTGTTGTTGTTGGTAACAGCTTTATTGAGATATAATCCACATAACACACAACGCATCCATTTAAAGTGTACTATCCAATGGTTTTTAGTATATTCACAGATGCAACCCTCACCACAATCAATTTTAGAACATTTTTATCATTCCCAAAAGAAACCCCCATGCCCCTTAGCCATCATTCCCCAACCCCCATTACTCCATCCCTGGCAACTACTAATCCATTTTCTATCTCTATAGATTTGCCTATTGTAGTTAAGTTTCTGATTATACTATAGATTTTATCCTTTCTTAAGCTAACATTATAATATAAGCATTTTCTAACATTAATTACGTTTTCATTTAAAAAATGATTACATAATAGTCCATCAAATAGATTTATGATAATATATTTAACTACTTGTTGGGAATTTTCTTTCCAAATTCCTCTTATTCCGATCTGTTACATTAGACCCTGTACATAAACAATTGATAAGAGATTCATTCATTTGAATGCAAGTGCCAACCTGTGACATCAGGGCAACGCCAGCCTTCCTGCCAGCCTATATTTCTTCCTTTCTGTCAGGGTTTACTGCTCGGCTAGAATGCTGCCCATGAAACCCTTGGCTTGGAGTGGCTAACCTTGTCAAGGGGAAACTAGGGCTCAAAAGTGACCCCTTTGACCAGCCCTCAGATGCCGGATGTCTAGTGTCTTGTTATCTTCCTGATCTGATCACTATCACACCCAGAATACTATTCCTCCATTTGACACTGCAATTTGATTCCCTCAGGCTGCAGCCAGAAGCACACAGCAGTTAGGAAACCTGTAAGAATCTAGTCCCCACTCGGAAGGAAGTAGGCAGGAGGCTTCCAGGGGCATTCACAGGAAGAGAAGTTGCACATTCCACTCTTTCCAATGTGAAAAGTGATAGGACAACACACAGCAAATCTGGAGGGAATATAAGTTTTCATGACAGTATCCCAAACCCAACAATGACCGCTGCTAAGGATGCAATACTAATAACCATAGGTCACACCCATTGAGTATTTACATGCTCTTTATAGACACTATTACATTTAATCCTCACAAAGGTGCATATTTCTATTATCTATCCCCATTTAGCAGAAACTGAGGCTCCCATGCTAGGTAACCGGCCCAAGGTCACACAGCTTTCTCTATTCTCACTCCTCCACCCCTTAAAACAGTGGCAGAGGCAGGATTCAAATTCACACCTACCCTATGCCAAAGTTCAAGCCCTCTCATTCATTTAAATGTCATTCACTTACTATAAAAGAAGAGGAAAGAGGCAATATTACATATTTATTAGAACATCTACTATGTACCAAGCCCTGGATAAAATATTTCCTCATACGTGCACACCCAATCTGGGAGTTAAAGGCATCCCCATTTTGCAGTTAAACAAACTAAGGCTTTGAGAGGTTAAATGACGTCTAACCCCTCATAGCTAATAGATGGCCCAGCTGTAATGAAATCCCTGATTCCAACTAAAAGATCATATTGTTATATCAAAGTTTAAAGAAAAATGCCTCTGCTTAAGTCATTGATAAGGTCAGGGCCCCATGGCAACATCATTATTTGAAGACCTGGAGGCTCAAGGAAATTGCTCTTTGACGAAGTTAAAGAAAAGCAGGTTAAACCCATCTCAGGTGGCAATGAGTTTTGAATACTTCATTTCCAAATGAAAGATAAACTCAATGGAAAGTATATAATTTTCTTCATGATTTGAGAATTGCACATCATACATAAATGTGCACTTTGTCAAAGCTTTGTAGTTCACCTTTACGCTTAACAGACCTCTTGGGAAGCAGAAAAATATGACAATTATGCAAATAGCAGTGTTGAGCCAATTACATGGAAAAGTGGGTGTACTTAAAGGAGAAAAAGGGTTGGCAAAACTTAAGCTTCCCTTCTTAACAATGAAGAGTTTAAATTCAAAGACATTTTTGGCAAACATGAGGGCAGAGGTGGCTCTCGCTTTCTCTCTAGGTGTTATTAGCACCAGAGGGCTCCTAGTCCTTTGTTTTCAGCTTTTAATAACCCTAGTGCTTTCTAATGGTATTTTAAGTGAGTTGCTAAAATGTTCAGCATTCATTTACCCATGTTGAGCTCCACAGAGATGATTCTCAGCGAGCAAATAAAAATAAGCATTTAAAAGATTTCTTCTCTCATCAAATGGTGAGGAAATCCATTCCTTTTAGCCTGCTCCATGCTTGAAAAGGTTAGTGTGGCCTTTGGAAAATACCAGGCTGTGCATTCCCTACACTGTTAATGATTCCCGGGATGCGCTGACACTTTCGAGTACATCTTAACCTTTTTAAAATGGGGCCTCCATTGTCTTACCTTAATAAGCAGTTTGTTCACCTTATGTCTTACAAAGGCCACCATGGTGGAAAATACATATGAGATGAAAAGCTGCACGGAGGAGTGGTGTGACAGAAGGAGGAGGACAGAGCACCAGTTACGTACCCGCAGAGCCCTCCACCCCCATCTCTGACCCCAACCCAGGGATGACAGTCACGACAGCTGCTCGTTTAAACAATACCGGTGATCACTCCTCCTCTCAACTTCCTGGAAGTCCTCTAAATTGTAGCTGTATGAGGGTAATTCTCATACATTTATGTGTCTCCTAGTAGCCACCAAACTTCAAGCTCTCCAAGTAACCCCACATGGTTTAGAGAACCAGATTGGTAAGATATCTGCCACAAACGTTTTGCTTTCCTGTTTCAAAGCCTCACCGATTCTGGTGGCGAGAGCCCTGACCTGTCTGGAGTACCCTTTCAAATTCTTGAGCTTATTCATCCCTACACATTCTTTAGTACAGCTCCAGAGTCCCCTATGTGGAGTTAGCTGTCCCTTCTTCCAGATTCCCATGGCACTTTTTTTCCCCAGCAGCTTAAAACATATTGAGCATCAACCATTTGCAACAGTATGGGCTGAATTCTGGGGCTACAGATGTTTTGTCACACACTACCTTCCCTAAGGGAACCCAAGATCAAGTGGTTTGCACTTCTGTGGAATTTCTGTAAAGTTAAAACAGTTAACGTGGAGATCTTTCTCATGTGTAACTTACAATTTGTCCCTAAACATGAGGGACTCTCAAGGGTCCTGGCAACAGGGTAGCTTAAGGTTGCTGGGGAGGGGGTGTGTGTCCACAAATGGGAAGGGTGGAAAGAGAACTTAGGAAGACAGAAAAGGCCATTTTTGGAGTGTCTCTGGTCTCTCTACCTCCTAGGCAGAGAAATTATCTTTTCCAGCCTTCCTGAGGGTACCCTGTTTGCTGTGAGAGACAATGGCTCTCCTCTCTTCCCACAGCATTTTGTACACACTTCAACACAGGTTCGACACATCTTACAGAAGCGTCCACTTGCGTATCTGTCCCGCTCAATGGCTGGTGAGTTGCTTGAAGGAAGCAGCTGGGTTTATTCTTTCCTGTATCCCCTCCAACAACTTGCACGTTGCATGGCACACCTTCGCCTTCTCTATTGCTCCCAGATGAAAAAATAAATAAAGGTAAGTGAGTCTGGGTTGGTTAGTGGCAAGCCTTGATTATACAGCTAAGGAATTTGAACATGGTTGGGCACGGTTTTTTCATGAAAGAAGTCAGAAGAAATAAAGCCTTTAAAAGGAAATGTATATTCATCTGTGTTTCCTATAGAATTAAAAATTCTAGCTTCCACAGTCTAAAACAAGATATTAAAAACTCCGTTGGACAATCTGTTTGTGGGAAATGAGGAGCCATTTAGGATTCATCAGAGCAAAGAGGTTTACTTGAGCCTTGAGGTGGAGAGAAATGGTATTATAAATCCATTTTAAAAAGTAAAGCCAAAAACGCCTAGAAAGCATTTTGCAGTACAAGAGAAAAGCAATTTACTTGTTACTGCTTCAATTTCTTAAATCATCTGGCTTCATAGATCAACACTAACTCTCTTTAAATCTACCAAATGAAATTCCATCCAATGACTCATTACCCAGGGCAAGCCGCAAATTGTGATTTGTGATTCCAGTAGTTCCTCCAGGAAATGCGGGAAAAATGGTTGTCCAGGAAAACAGCAAAGCCCTGCATGTGTGTAAATAGATGCTGTTCACGCACCTACCAGATTCTGCTCTATTATGTCCCGAATTGGGAAGACTAATCAAAAATAGCTGCGCAACTTCTTAGACAGGTGTTTCTAACTGAACATTGACTTCTCTCCACTGTAGGACCGGGGCTGCCCCACTGGCCACAGCTAGCTGTAAAACTACCAGAATGGAGAAAGGCTGACTTCACTTTAATTGAGTTCCAGGCAGTGTCACTAAATCCCTAACTCAAACAGGAGCATTCTGTGGCAGGCTTCCCTAGAATAGCCCTTGTTATTTCCCTCCATTAGCACTTCTCTCATACCCAGGCAAACAATCCTTTACAGAGGAGCATTTGGGAAAAGAAAATCTAAAATCTCAGCTCTAATCTCACATTTGAACTGTTCTGCACACTTCTAGAACTACGACCACAGGTGCCCCACGGGAGTCCAGAGAATTCTTAGCTTGACCCTGTTTCTCAGAATTGTCCTCTCATCGAAAAACCATTTCGTGTTTGTTGTACTCTGTGAATTACCTGATCCAGCCCTATCTTGTAAGAATTCGTTGTTTAATTAATGGCTTTGTTGTGAACAATTAACATGAGATGCAAACAGACATAACACGTATTTTTTTCTCCTCACAAAAGCACTGGCTTCTTTATGGCACAGGCCTAGCTGTAGTCATCCAGTGCCTATTTGGTCTAATGCAGCATATTTGGCAGTAATTATGTTTTTATGGCTGTATTCTTCCACACTTACACAAAAACATCACTTTAATTCTCATAAATTCTTTAACCATCTCTTCTGTGAACACTCACTTTTCCCCCCACTTCACCAGATTCTGCCAAGCCTGCGGCAAAGCTTCACAACACACTTTTCCCTCCTCGTCTCCTGTTCACCCAATATATCTCCTCTGCCCTTCCCACTCTTTTACTGCAAGAGAGAGTCATCAGTTCTGTTCTCAAAGACGTCACTCATCCGTCACTCATCCGATGAGATCCTAAGAACTCTCCCCTGGTTGCTGTGCATCTGAAAGCAAGCAGGTCATTAGCAAAGTATCTCAGTTCCACTGCCTAGCACCAGATGGTGTTTACAGAGAAGGGAGCTCTGAGATCTCCAAATGATAGGCCTGAATTAAAGGGGTGGTCTAAGGGGGCTTTGGCTCCTAGGACCCAGAATTATAAATTATAATATGTGAATTGAAATTACACTCCACTTGGCAACACAAAATCATTTTAACTTGGGTTTGATTATTTTTTCCCACTAAGTAAGGACTTACATAGAAATTCCAAAAGGACACGTATTACTTCCAAATGAACGCAAGGCTTTCTTTTTTCTGAATCGCACATGAATGTGGAAAAAGTGGGTCTGGATTTCCATACCATGAGCTGAAAAATGCAGTGGCAAATGACAAGTCAAGTGTGAGGAGCATCCCACCTCCCACCACTATTTGTTCACTACAGCAAGCAAGAATTGTTCAAGATGATAATGCTCTGGAACCAGAATAGGAGGGTAAAAAATAGCTCCCCATGGAAGTGGGGGGCTGCAGATGGGTATCCTCTTCAGATTAGAGCCTCTGCAGGGCTAACAAGAGCTGTGAACCGGGCCTAATCCTTCGCTCCTGACTACGAAACAAGTATCTCTTAGTTCTTATTTGATACTATACCCAAAACCATCCAATTAATTTAACAATTGAATTTAGTTGGATGCGGTGGAGTGGAGAATTAGAATAATGAGATGAATAATGCAGGTTCCCAAGGTCAAGTTCAAATATTTTGAAATGAGGCGAGCTTTGTGTCTCCCTCCTCCCCATCCTCCTCTCCCCTCCCTCCCTTTCTCCTTCTACTTTCCCCTCTCCCTTCCCTACTCATTCTCCTCCTCCTCCTCCTCCTCCTCTTCTCTTCCTCCTCTGTCTCTCCATCTCTCGCTCTCTCTCTTTCTCAAAGAAAAGTACCTGACATATTTTTATTAATATCATTGGGATTTTAAAAGCATGTACATTGCAAGGATGCTGTGATTACTAAATGAAATTATGTGTGTGAAAATGCCTAGCACAGTGCCCAATACATTTTGGGAGCTCATGAAGTATTTATCTTACTCTCTGTTTCTTCTCCCCTTCCCCCTTTCCCCTCTTTCTACAGTCATTGATTGCATTCTTATGTGGCCATGAGTAGGAACTGAAGTCAATTCTAATATATATGTGCAGGCACAAAAATGCATAAATATTAGCACTTATTCTTAAATCAAGCTGTATGCTCCCTATCCTTAATGATAAAAGTGGTTATGTTGAACATTTTATGTTTCCCTCTCATATATAATGCATACCATGTTTGTTTTTTATTAACTTCACAGGGGTGGTTCATAAAAATCCCAAAGCAATTTTCAAACTATAGTGGGTCAGTACAAGCAATAGGCTTACAGAGCTTAATTTTTTTTTCAAGGGCAACAAAGTTTTGTTCTTAAATTCCAGTTATAAATGGTGAGAAAGCCCTAACACAGGAAATGAAATCACATGATCTCAACACTCACCCAATTTCATACTTTGAAAGAAACTGAGTTTCTCAATTATTTTTATGTGAAATAATGAGGTTGTACTCTTATGTAGAACCACGGTAGAAACTTGAGACTTATCAGTTCTCGGAGCACTCCAAAGAAGCCTGGTCCATTCATTGCTCATTCCTCCAAAGGCCTCCAGTGAAACTGCTCTTTTTATCTGGAATTATTTTCCCCCAAACCAAGAAAGCATCTATAATCAGCATAACTACCGCTTAGCTGCTACACCCTTGGACCTTCACACATTCTACAAATACCTCTCTAGCACCTCCTCTGTAGAAGACCCTTTGCATCTTGTAAATGTCCCTACTGGGTATCAAAGGGGCAGCAGAGGTACCACTGTGCCTTCTGTAGAGAGAAGCCACAAGCATGATACTGATTATGGAGTTCAGGCAGGGGAGACTTTGCTGGCAATGATGCTTATTATCAGAATTAGACAAGGAGTCTTCTTGTTGGCAGTGGGCCTCCCAATAAAATGAAGAGTAAACTGAAGGGGCACTGGCTTCAGCAGTAGGCTTGGTGACCTACCATATGAAATGGGGAGTCCCTGCTGTGATGATTCTCAGAAGTAAGCTTAACTTGATACCAGAATAGCCAGTTGAAAAGTGAAAAAAAGCAAGCAACCATATGTCATGTTTTATAAAGACAAAACACCAGGTCTACTGATTCCTTTTTACAAAGTACAGTTTTTTACAATGAAATCAGCCAATTATTTTTATAATCTATAGGCCCACCATCCTAGGTTAAACATCTTCTCTAGTGTCTTCACAGAAATAGGTTAGTGAAACTGATGGACACAGTTGACATGCCCATCAGGTGAAGCTCAAAGGAAAGATGAAGTAGTTCTATCTTTGAAAGCCTAAGAAGATAGAAGATGAAACAAATTGGGTTCAGGAAACCCGCTATGAAGACATGATACCAAACACAAATGATTAAAGGTTAGAAAAAAATCCAACCCAGTGAATTTAGAGGTTTTGTCTATATGAAGGGAGGAAAAACGCTTGAGAAATTCGGTCACTACATCAACTAGTTTTGACTGAACAGATCAGCTCACCCTACGGATTGGCCAAATTGGGCTTTGAGCTGATTCCACGCAGAGCCACGAACAACAGCTCAGGCTGGCAAATGCTCCCTGACAAGGTTTTCTGCCTCTCTGTGGGGACCATATATGCTCAATTTTGGTACTGTAGCAATTACATGCAGCCTAACTCCAGCACATTCATTTTTCACACAGCGGTTTCATTTATTTATTTATTTTCATGCTCAGTAGATTGGTCCCTAATCACCAAACAGCTTGTGAGCAAGTACCCTTAACTATGTTAACTCTAACTCATAATACAAACGCATTTTGCTGCTGTAATGACTTTTCGTTACCACCTCTAATTAAATGTTTTGCCAAACTGTCAGGAAAATATTTTCCTTTTTATTCCCAGAAAATCCTGAGAGAGGAGGACAGACAGAAAACAGTGCTTCGAGGCTGGCCTGCTCTCTTCCCCACCCTGCACTGGTTATGGTGGCTCTGCAGATGAAGGCAGGAGCCTTCCTGGATTAACACACACAGTAGAATATTCTCATTGGTAATCAATGCATCCCACAGTAGCAGCCTATGTGGGAACTGGATCCTAGTGACTCTATTCCCGTATGAGGGTCCTATCATGCCTGGGGTGTTTAAGTCTGTCCAATCCTTACCCACAATTCATTATAGACTTGGGACCAGAGGGATATTTCTAACTCCATTACAAGTATCTTGATAAATGGCCACTGATTTAACAGCAATGCATTTATAACAAAACGATGTTAAGAAACCATTCTATTTCTCTAAGGGGTAGAGCTGCCACACGTTTACACAAGGATGCTCTTGCTTGTTACTTACAGTGATTTGTAAACACATGCCATACAATGGGCTTCTCGGCTCAGTTGCATTCCAGGCAGCCCCAAATAGCAGTCACCCCTTTTGGCATCTGTTAACAAGAGGTATCTCCAGCTCCTACTTGGCTCACACTATCTTCCTCATTGTATAAATAGCAAGTGACCAGTTTTTGGCTGCAAATAAATTCTTCATAATTATCATATCCATTAAAAGTTCTGAATGCTACCTGAACTAGTAGTGTATATGACTGTATTTCCAGATCGTTCAAATAAAAATGCTAAAATCCTTCAAAATCAAATAATTTATCATGTAATAAATAAGTCACTTATATATTTTCACGTCTGAACATTGTTCTTAAGTATTGTACCACTCACATAGGTTTTGGTGTTTGCTCTGAAAACACCAAGATTTCTTCAGCATTTTGCAAAGCAACAAGAATATAAAGGTAAATGAGGTTTATTTTTTTAATTTCTAAAGAGAAACTTACTCATCTACATACATGTGAATAGCTGCCCTGATTTGGGCATCAATGTGATACCTTTTTTCTTAAATCTAAAAATGTGGGTATAAATCGATCCACAAGCCAAACCTTCAAACACAGGTTGGAGGAGATTCTGATAAATCAACGGTCAGCTCATTATGAGTCAGCAGTGTGACTGGCTATCAGAAAAACTAATCAATTTGGCATTAGTAAAAATATATTATCTAGAATAAGGGGGTGATGATAACGTTCTGATTTGTGCTGGTCAAAACACCTCTGAAATGCTATCTTCGATTTTACCTGCCATGACCTTATGGGCGACAATGACAAAATAAACAAAAACAACTCAACATGGGGAAGAGTCTGGAAACCACGAATATATGAGAAAAGTTTGGAAAGCCTCCTGTGCCTGGGGAAGTCACCTTAAGGAAGGCATAAAAACTGTTCTTATAATCAAAGGACTACAGCGTGGAGAGGGGTGGAACTTATTATCAATTGCTTTAGGGGGCAGAAAACAAACAAATAAAATGAATTTGGGGGAAGTTACACAGAGATAAATTTCCGCTCAATGTGAACAATAATTTCCCAACAATTCCGGCTGTGCAGCCTCATGAAGTCATATACATTCAGCTTTCCTGAAAGGTTCAAATGAGATAGTTCAATAATTGTTTATCAGAGTCCCTGGGGAGAGTTCACACATCTTCTAGAGAGGTGGTATTTAACCTTATTTTGAGGTAGGGATGATGGGAGTTTCCTGGACTCATCCTATGGAAAATAACAAAAGCTCTGAATCTCTTCTCTGGAAAAATACATGGACACACAGCTTTTGCAGGGAATCCATGACCTAACCCAGGTTAAGACCCCCTGATCTAGAGGGCTGAAAAAGAGGGACTCTAAGGTCTCTTTTATCCTGGATATTCCATGATCTTCCTGAATTCTAGGTCTTGATCTGCGGATACAAATAATAACATTTCTCATCTTACTGGGTATGTAAGTTTTGGACCCAAGCTCTGGATCTGAATTTAATAGGGCCTGCCTTCATTAGCTAATTATTCCATCCTCATCTTCCTCTTTCATTTCTCTTAGCATCACTACTGCCTCTCCCTTCAACTCCACTTCCAAATGGGGTGCTCAGCTAGGGCAGCTGTCGGTAGGGTGATCTCCAGGTAATCCACTGACTCCCCAGCCGACCACTCTTTTCTCCTTTGGCCATGTCCCAACACTCACTTATGACTCCATAAGTAGAATCAACACCCTGAATGCAACCTGATGCAGACACACCATAAACAGGCTTTTGACAATATTGGTGAAATTACAGAGAGATCGAGTATCAATCACTGGTTAATCGTAAGGATACAAATTATATAGATGAAGAAATCTCAAGGCTATTCTCTCAATTGAAATCAATTTAGTTCAATGCAATAATCATTTAAGGAGCATCTACCATGCTGAGCACTGTACTTCATGCCGAGGATACAAAGGAGAATAAATTATAATCTTGGTATCCTAAATGAACTACGAAAATAAAATGTTCTGGGAGCCATGATAGAGTCTCTCTAGGGTTTAAACTCAAGGTTCTGGGGAAAATATAAATATAAATTTTATAGAAATATATATGCATAATTATAATATATGATTGTATATATCATACATAATTGTGTATTCTATATATTATACACACACAGACATGTAGACGTATATATATAGAAAGAGATTGATTTAGATTCAATCACTGATTCATCATAAGGATAAAAATTACATAGATGAAGAAATCTCAGGGAATATTTTCTCAACATCAATCTGGTTCAATTATATATATGTATGTATGTGTTGCGTGTGCATGTGTATAATACAAGCAGCTGAAATTTAAAACTTAGCTTCCTAACATCTCTATGTATATGAGAAAGACAACTGGCCATAAGTCAAAAGAGAACAACATAATTTAACATCAGGTTAATTGCAAAGAAATCAAGGTAGAAGCCCCGTAAATTCAACATATAAAAAAGCTCTAGGAAAGGTCTCCACACTTACACCTGGCACATAGGAGGTGTACAAGACTTCTGCTGAACAAACGTGAATAGTTGACCAACTCTCAGAGTTAATCAGAAGGAGACAATCCTCAAAATGCCTACAAACATTAGAACTCTAGGTTGAGAGGCTATTAGGTGTGCATATGAAAAATCCAGAAACCCCTACCCCAGCAAATTCAGAGGGCTTCTTAAAATACTTCTTCCAGCTCCAAGACTGTGATTTCATATACAGAAATAGATGCCTTATTTAGCAGTCTCAAAACTCTCCTCACTGCCTTGAGTCAGACACCAAAAGACTCCCGTCAAACATGTTATTCCTAAGAAGTTTATTTTCTCAGCCCCCAACAGATGAAAAGTCACAAAATGAAGGTTCCTTTACACAAATTATGCTCTACTAGACCAAAGATTGGGCTTCACTTCCTGTAAAAGGCCAGATAATAAATATTTTCGGCTTTGTGGGCCATACAGTCCCTATCACAACTACTCAACTCTATTTTTATTTCAAGAAAGCAGCATAGATAACATGTAAACAAGTATGGTTGTGTTCTGATAATCCTTTTTATATGGACACTGAAATTTCAATTTCATATAATTTTCACATGTCACAAAATATTCTTCTTTTGACAGTTTTCAACCATTTAACAAGGTAAAAACCATTCTTAATTTGTGTGCCATAAAGAGACAGGAGGCAGGGTGGATTTGGCTGTAGTTTGTTGACCTCTGCTCTACTCCTTGGGATCGAAAATTGCACATTTTTCCCTTAGAAGCAAAACATTTTAGTTATCTGGTAATTTCATTCAAGTGGAACATTTCAGCTCTAGCAAATAAGGCATCAGAATTGCCTTAGTAGGACTCTTATACCAAGCGCACCTCATGTGGTTTGTAGGATGCAATATAATTGGAAGAGTCTGATGATTCTGACCAACAGTGGAGACAACGTTGTCATTAAGCCAGCAAGTGGAGCATTGCTCAGCCTGACACAGAAATCAGAATAGAGGCAAGAAAGTTTTCCTCAAAACAGACCCCATTAGAGACAGCAGGATCTGCCTACCAATAGCAGTGACTCTCCATCTCTGGAGATGTGGAACTAATATCACTGGAATAGTACTAGGAGTGAACGGACTTTGCCAAGCAACAATCTAGACATCCTTGTCTCCCCCACCCAGGCTCTTATGAGGGTCAATACATTTCCTTCTCCTGATGTGGCATTTGGAGACTCCATTTGCAGAGCGGTAGTGCTTAGCTAAATTCTCTCTTGCTAATCTGACTGGGTGGGAGAAGATACAAATGCCATTCTAGATCACACTAGTTCTCTATTAGGGAAGTTTGAGAGTACCAGACAAGGATAAAAGGAAATGGAGCACAGCCCCTCCTAATGGTCATCAGTCCACCTGCCATAGAAGGTCTCATCAGTCTAGGAAAACCTGCTTTAGGTAAGAAGAAGGTTCTCTGAAGCAACAGAAGTTCATGCATGAAGCTGTGCTGGCTGATGGTGTGTATTAACCTGGCCAATCCAAGGAGATCTTAACACACTACAAGAGTGTGATATCTAACTAGATGAAGTTAAATAGGAATACATGTAAGCTCCTGACCTGGGTCAACAAAACTACCTTCACAAGTACAGAGAAATAATTTTGAAGAAATATGGACATACGTGGCTTGAAGCAGGGTTTCTCAACCTTGATGCTATTGACATTCTGGGCCAGATAATTCTTTGTTCTGGGGGGCTGTCTTGCTCATTGTAGGATGGTTAGTAGCATCCTTGGACTCTACCCACTAGATGCCAGTAGTATACCGTCCCCCAAGCCATAACAACAAAAATGTCTCCAGACATTGCCCAATGTCCCAGGGCCAAGGGGGAGGGATGGCAATATCACACCTGGTTAAGAACCACTGGCTTAGAGGAAGCACAAACAATAACAGTTAGAACTTTTGTCGACTATAGGCTCCAGTATGGAGATTGCCTATAGCAATCTCCAGTATGGTGAGACTGCCAAAAGAACTAACAGGATCTTGGGCCCCATTGTTGAATCAAAGTAAAGTATAAAGATGAGGAAGATCATAAACACTAGTGAGACCATATCTGAATATTGTTAAGAGGAATATGGAAGAACTAGAGCCTATTTCTATCAGAGGGACTAAAAGGAAGATGAAGAATCAAACTCACATTATCAGAGGAATGGTTGTACCACTCCTCACTCCACCCCCTAAATCTTCTCTAATTCAGGTTAATCAACCTCATTGTGATTGACATGGAAAGGAATGCCCTTCTCCAGTTATCTCAAAGGCATCTCTTCCTTCTTCTTTGCTTCATCTTTACTGCATTAAAGGGCATAGAAAGGGTAGGAGAGGGATGCCATACCAAGGTCTGAATGGCTGGCATAATGAAGAACAATTACACTTGTTTTGTGTGGTTCCAAGAAGCCCAGCTAGCACCAATGGGGAAGATTTCAATTTGATATATGGAATGGATCTGAGGCCTCTGTCTGTGAGCACATCATACACAGGCAAGGATAACAACTTGGTTGTAGAAACAGCTGGTGCATCATATGGGGGTGGGTGGGTGGAGTAGATGACTTTTAACAGCTCTTCCAGCCCCTGGATTCTAACAAGGAAGTGAACAGAATGCTGCCAGCACTGTGCTCTTTTCCGAGCAGGCCGAGAAGGCAGTACACTAAAGCACGTATACTGAAGATGCCTACCTTGCCCAGTACTATATTTAACATGGGATCATAAAGATCATCTGTTCTCACTGTACCTTTGAAAGGAATATGGCTTGTCTGATAAGCAAAAAATGAAGCACCATCCAACCTGCCTCCCACAGCACTACCTCCACGCCCAGAGATGTGCCCCTGCTGGGTAGAGTGGATGGCAACGAGCCTGTCATAGGACGTGGCTTGGCATTAGTACATGTCCAACACCAACTCAAATGGAAACACAAAGACAACCATTTTCCACATCCTTTTTGTTCAAAGGAGTAGTGTCCTTTAGCATTCCTGGCCCTCTTCCACAAGGTGGTGCCTTCTACTTTCCTGGCACTTGGCCTCAGTGGTGCTCAGCACACATTCATCTGGCTGTCACTGGGCCATTTTCATAGATGTGTGCCATGGACTCATGGGGACTGCAAATGGGAGGTTTCTTCACTCCCAAAACACAAGTAAAGAGCCCAGGATATACAGCTTATAATTACACAGATTGTCAAGAAAACTCTATGCAGACTCCAAAAGAATCCCTACTGAAACCTGTAGCTGAAAGCCAACAGCATTCTAGTAGGAAACCCTAAAGCAGTAGGAGTACAGAGCTGTCCAACTCTGGAAACAGGATTCTCCCTAAACACCAACAACACCAACATTCCAATGACTGCAAAGGTCAGTTGCAGGCAAATTGATTGAAGGGCCATGATTAGAAAGACACATGTTTACAGAGTCCTCTCTTCCTTCCAAATAATGCAGATGAATGTAGCCAAATTATCAAACTCAAATGTGCCCAGGTTCCTATACAGCATATCCTAAAAAAGGAAAACGAGAAATCTCCTTGTCCTTGAGCTAGTAAAAAAAAAAAAAAAAAAAAGGGGGGGGTGTGCATGGGGGGAAAAGTGATAACTAGATAAAATTCCAATGCATTGCTTTGGAGAGGTTCTCTTTTTCCTTCTTCATTAAACACTGATAAAGCTCAGCAAGCCACTAAAACAAAAAGCAAACAAAGATAAAAATCTCGTTTTAGTGTCTGCTTTTCTATCTGTTATAATTTGTAATGAATTCTTTCTGGTGATTTTTGATTGCAAAAATAATTTTTGCTTTTATTCCTTTAGGCAATGCAGCACATTAACTCTCCAGTCCTCTCACTGACAATGCAAAGACACAGTCAAAAACCTGGATGCAAGAAGCAGAAGGTATTTTAACTACACATACTGTACCGCTGGCTTTTAAGGAGCCAAAGAATTGTATATGGAAAATATCAAGTGGGGAGGTTCCAGCCAAACACAACTATCTTTTCAAATCAAAATCATTATAATCACAGAAGCCTACACTAGATCATAGGGGTTACGCCAACAATATCAATTATTCCTACTGACGGGAAACTTACCATACAGCAAATATTAGCACAAAAAAACAATAATATTGAGCATTCACCCTCAGCAGAACCCAAGTATTCAATAAAGTAAAATATCTGTGGAAATGTTTCAGTGCGGCTTACTGACTTTATAAATTACTCACTCGGTGACATTACAAATGTCAATAGATCTGCTTTATCTAATACACAAATACTAAGGCTTGAAACATATTTCTTTTACCTACCTCCCATCAACCAAAGGTATGTTATCATCTATCAAATGACCTTTGTAAATTCTTTGCCTAGGCCAATGTCTATAAGAGTTTTTTCCAACATTTTCTTCTAGAATTCTTATGGTTTCATGCCTTAGGTTTAAGTCTGTTATCCATCGTGAGTTGATTTTTGTGAGAGGTGAGAGGTGTGGATCTAGTTTCAGTCTTCTACATGTGGCTATCCAATTTTCCCAGCACAATTTATTGAATAGGGATTCTTTTCCCCAGTGTATGTTTCTGTCTGCTTTGTCAAAGATCAAATGGCAATATGAGGATGGTTTTATATCTGGGTTCTTTGTTCTGTTCCAAACCCCAAAAGCAATCACAGCAACAACAAAAATAAATAAATGGGACCTGATCAAATTAAAAAGCTTCTGCACAGCCAAGGAAACAATCATTAGAGCAAATAGACAACCTACAGAATGGGAGAAAATATTTGATTACTATACATCCCACAAAGGGCTGATAACTAGAATCTATAAAGAACTCAGGCAAATCAGCAAGAAATAATCAAACAACCCCACTAAAAAGTGGGCAAAAGACAAGAACAGAAACTTTTCAAAAGAAGATAGACTAATGGCCAAGAAACATATGAAAAAATGCTCAACATCTCTAATCATCAGGGAAATGCAAATTAAAACCATAATGAGATATCACTTAACTCCAGTGAGAATGGCTTTTATCAAAAAGTCCCAAAACAACAAATGTTGGTGTGGATGCAGAGAGATAGGAACACTCGTACACTGCTGGTGGGACTGCAAACTAGTACAACCTCTATGGAAAGTAGTATGGAGATACCCCAAAGAACTAAAAGTAGAATTACCATTTGATCCAGCAATCCCGCTACTGGGTATTTACCCAAAGGAAAAAAAGACATTCTATACAAAAGACACCTGCACTCAAATGTTTATAGCAGCACAATTCACAATTGCAAAGATGTGGAAACAACCCAAGTGCCCATCAATCCATGAGTGGATTAATAAAATGTGGTACATATATACCATGGAGTACTACTCAGCCATAAAAAAATGGTGAACTAATACCTCTTGTATTAACCTGGATGGAACTGGAGACCATTCTTCTAAGTGAAAGTATCACAAGAATGGAAAAACAAACACCACATGTACTCACCATTAAATTGGTACTAATCAATCAACACTTATGTGCACATATGGAAGTAACATTCATCGGAGATTGGGCAGGTGGGAGAGGGGAGGAGGGGATGGGTAAATTCACACCTAATGGGTGCGGTAGGCACTGTGTGGGGGATGGGCACACTTGTAGCTTTGATTCGGGTGGTGCAAAGGTAATTTATGTGACCAAAGCATTTGTACCCCCGAAATATTCTGAAATAAATAAAAATAAAAATAAAAAAATACAGATACACCAAATTGCTATAAAAATTAAAGATTAAAAAAATGACCTTTGTGTACAAAATGGCTTATGATAAACCAGAAAACTTTTAGAGTGATACACAGAAGCTAGAAGACAGCAGTATTTAATCATCTAAACATTAAAAGACTACAAACCATTCATCTTCCTACCTGCAGAGACTTATAGAACAGGGAGGTGCTTTAGAAATCATCTAGTTCAACCTTCTTATTTTACAGAAAAGGATATCAAAGTCCAGAGAGACAATCTGACTTGACTGAGGTCATACGGCATGTCTAGGGAAAAAACAAGTTAGAGCCCAAGTCAACCACCTCCTAGCAGAAGGCTCTCTCTCCACACACTAACAACGCCTCCTCATTTTCTACATAAAGATGCATCAATTTTTGGCATCCAAGAAACCAAATGTCAGATTTCAGTGGGACTTTGTGTTTGGGGAAAGGTATGGTGTATGATTTTATAATGTTCCCTAAAAAGTTTATTTTTAGAGTATTTTACAAGACAGATCTTCATTTTTAAGCCTACATTGTAACCAATGTATTATTATGTAAGGAATGACATGCTCTGGTGAGCCAACTTTCTCCATTTTTTATTCTCTTTAAAGTTTACCTCTGGCCCAGAATTGGTGTCTGACCATCAGATGAAGCTGCCAGCACATTTTCCCACACCCTCTTTTTTCTAAGAAGCAGAGAGTCAGAAACAATGATGGCAGACAGACAATGCAATATACCAGTATAAGTTAGGCAATCTGAGCTCCATTTTGTGTGACTTTTGCAAATCTCAATTTCTTCCTGTCTAAAATGAGAGGAACACCTACCAATCGGTTGCTAACTACTCTGGGACCAAGCATTCTTAATTTAGTTTACTTCCACCACAGCCCACTGGGAAGAAAGAAAGGGTTGGAGGTGGAGGTGTTAAAGAGAAAACGTCTGTTACAGCACAAGTGGGAAGTCTACACATACAGATGTGTGGACATAACTTACTTTGACTATGAAGACTAAAGTCCAGATAAGGAACAGCTATTTTTCTACATCTACACACACACACACACACACACACACACATACTCTTCCACATCATACACACTATTGTGGAAAATAACCCAATGTATTCTCTCCCCAGAGCTACGTCAAAACATCCTGGTTTGGTTTTATATGCATCGTGACTTCTCAAGCATGGCATGCCAAAAATCAGTTTATTTTTCCCTTTCTTTACCAATCCTGTGCAAATGATCATAATTCTTCTACTTGCCTAACATTCTTTGCCAGGGACTGTCCTCTTCAAGCTTCACAATTGGAGGTCTATTTTTGGTAAAATGTAGAGCTATTAATCTATGTAAAGATTAGTATAAGAGTTATAAAATCTGTGTTACAAATGTATTATTAACCTTATCCCATGTGTATATGTCACTGAGTTCCTAGGATCTCAGCACATATCAAGAAGCTAAGATTATTTACATATTATACTTAGAAACGCAATAGAAACCATTGAGAGAAGGGGCGAGGAGAAAGAGAAAATTTACTTCTAACCAAATTTCTCTTTTCTATTCTACCCAAGTGTAGCCAAAATACAATCCACAGACTCCAAAATCAACTTCAGAAATAAACACTCACCTTTATGTCCTCTCTACAGAGACACACCATACAATGCCTTCTTCAAGAAAAGTAAGTGTTAGAAAGGTCCTAGTCTCTGGCATCAGAAAGACCTGGGTTCAAGACCTGGCTTGACACAGAGTTTGAGAATTTGGGAAAGTCACTTAACTTGTCAACTTAAAGGGTTGTTGTTAGGATTAAATTAAACAATGCATGAAAAGTAACTAATACATAGCAAGAACTTCACTGACATTACTGCCCTCCTGTTGGAGGTTACTAAGGTGGGTGATGGAAGCAATATCCATAACCAGACACAATTTAAATATTACTTCATAAATTGTCTGGTTTCACAGATCTATATCATACATTTTCAACAAGGGCAATATTGCCCACAAGGGGAAGAAAATTGGTTCTTGAGGAGGGTGAAAAAAAATCTTAGATATTACAGTGGTTTGTGGCCCTTCACATCCAATCCTACACCCCCCATTTTATTCCTTAGTATTTAATTTCTTTTGTTAGGGATAATTTAAATTGAATTTAATTTCCTCCTTAGGGGGATGATCATTAAAAAAGGTTGCGAAACACTGATCTATATTTCATTATTGAAAAGATGCAATCCTGGAAATTTTCACCCTGTTTTCCTACATTAGCACCCCAAAAACTGCAGTGGTGTCAGCAGCAAGGGGTAGGAGTAACCCAAGAGGGCATTTGACATTGTATATAATAATATATGTTGCATAAACATAACATTGTCTCTATATTTTAATATAATCATAGTAAATTTCATTTATTGGGGTCTACCTTTATAAGTCCTTGTATGTCCTTCCCAGCTTCTGATTTCCAGTCCTACTTCTAATCCATTTCAGAAAGACAATATAAATACGTAACTTACCTTTTCAATCAGGATTTAGGGCAGGCAGTACTATATCAAAATATTCTTGGAGCAGATGCAGAGTAAATCTGAAGTTTCATCCTTGCCTATTTGCATTTTTATCCACCCATAGAAATTCATTGAGTTTTCAAGGGTGATTTCCTTGGTATAAATCCATTCAGTTGTCTCTAATGAACCTGTAGGTGTCAAAGACTTCTCCTATTCTGTCATCAATTAATGAGCCTGGGGACCCATCCCAGTATAGGATTCAGATTATGGCCCTGTAGTTACCTAATGCCATTCTATAAAATGGATAAATGGATGCCACAGCTAGTTCAGTCCCTTAAGTGTCAGGGTTCTGATTAAAGTGGGAGAGGGGTTCCAAATGGGCAGCCAACACGCAGCTGACAGCCCCAGGCTCTGCTTCCTGTCTGTGATCATCCCAGCAATCCTGGAGGCACTAGGTAACTTCAAATGGAGATTTATTTGGTCATTCATTTATAGCCAGCTGTCAATAATTTATAGTCCTGTGGGACAGCATGAGCATGGATGAGTGAAATCTACAATCTCCCAAAACACCATAGCCAAAAGTGTCAGCCCCTTCCTCATTAAAGTCTTCCACCTGCATGAGCAGTAAGATAAAAAATAAAATTCTTTCATTCCATCCCCCAACCTCGAATTCTATACAAACTTTGAATCTGGAGCTTACAAAGGTAAAAGGTAGGTATTCAGACAGCAGGAAGTAAAATGAGACAGAATATTCCCCAATAAGGACAATCAGACTATGAATAATCAAGAACTGGACCCATTGTTACCCAGAATCATCAAGTTTTCTGATGTTTTCCATCAAGTCCTACAGCGCAATTGTGAGTGAGTTGGGATGGGGTACATTATGATCCTCAGGCTGGCACTGCGGGAGGCATGAAGCAGGAGCTCAAGAGCTGCTCAGGTGCTAATGTACATCAAAAGCACGAACAAATATCTGAAAACAATATAACCATACTACCCATTTGGACAGGGAACCAGCAGATCAGTTTAACAGTATTTTGGAATCTGGCAATTCTTTGCTGAGATTTTTTTAAGACTGCCATCTTCATGGTACTACAACACCCATCTTTTTATAGATGGACATCTTATTTGAGGAGACTCAGACTTAATTACTTTGCATCTGTCTTAAAAGATTCGGGTACTAACCTGCTCATGTCAATGTGAGTGAAAGAGCAAAAACCGAGTGCTGTGGAATAAGAAAAGTTGTGTTTCTAGTCCTGGTTATCTGCCTCTAACAAACAGGAGAATCTTGGATAAGTATACATGCCTCAATGTCTTCACTTATGAAATTAAGACAATAATCCCTGCATCACTAGACAGAATGAAATATGTGCAAAAATATTTTAAAGAGCATAAACCATTATATATGTGTAACTTATTGCAAGACTCATGAATCTGGAAATAAATCATAATGAATTTGTGGTCCCTTCCAATTTACAATAATATGGCAATAAATTAAAATAATTTTAATAGACTCAGGGAAACTTCCTATTTTAAAAATTGTAGCAAGACTATTTCTTTTACATTATAGAAACTCTTCAAAAAGAGATCCACCTAAAAGTGCTCATTGTGAAAAAAAATAATGTTGCTTTGTTATGCTCTTTACAAACCTTTACCATTTCTTCTGGACTCAACTGACTAAAATTAACAGTTAGAATTGTTTTGATGTGTTCTAATATAGATGAACAATTTCAAATCATTCAATCTCTCCTCTGTTCTCCCTCACTCCTGGCAGCTGAAAAGTGAATTGCCCATTCTGTCTGGCCTTTTGATAATTTCCAAAATGCTAGAGAAAACAGTCATCTTTAAATTTCCCAAGGTTAGCTCAAGAAATTCCATGCTTAATGTACTTTGCTCTCTCATTCAAATGTATTTGAACTGAGTTCTAATATGCTCATGTGGCAAAAGTTCAACCCTGGTAGCCTGTTACCTTCGAATCTTCCCAGTCAGGGATTAAGCAGAGCTATCCCAAGGGGTGAATCTTCACCCAGAAGATCTTCGATAGCTTTTCAATCCATTCACCAAGACTGAGACTGTCCAGCACTCACAATGATTAGAAGAGCTATTATTTGTTGAGGTACTACCATGTCCTGTGTGCCAAATATCATGATGGTGCTTTATAGACATGGTCTCATTTTATTCTCACAACAATCCTTCAAGGTAGGCATTATGCCTATTTTAAGATGAAGAAATTGAGGCTTAGGGAAACAAAATAACTTGATTAAGGAGACCAGATTGTAAGTTTCATGAGAGCAGGAACCACATCTGTTTTATTCACCAACATGTCCCTGGTGCCTAATATAGTGTCTGGAAAATAGTAGGCATGCCATAAATGTTTGTTTACTGACTGATGGAATAAAATGGCACTATAAACAAACTGCTATATCAATACAGAATCCACTGGGACTGGGGGATTGGAGAAGGTATGATGTATTAAAATGAAACAACTGGTTTTTATTCAACAATATTAACAATAATAAACTGTTCCTAGTCATTTACTAACTAGAAATTTGTGGAGTTGTTGGACCGACTTTAGTCCTCTACTCCCTAAATTGACAGGGCCCACATCTTGAGACCATCCCAGTTGGCATTTGGAATTCGGTTAAAACAGTTTAAAATGACTCTTACTGTTCCTTGATCATGTAAAGAAGTGACTTTCTGAAATAAAGCATTTCCTTTCCATGCCAGGCAACTAGTGTATGGTTCCATGAGCTGGTCAGTGTTTTCCTTATTGTTGATTATAATGCTCACAGAATCTTGGAAACAACAACCAAAGACAGGCCATTATTAGAGTTTTCATGCACATTCAAACTTGACATGGGTTAAATTATGGATTGAAAATAGAACCTTCATCTCCCTAGACCAATGCAGTTTAATAATTAAACCTGAGTTAGTATGTATTTCTAAAAGAACACATTTAGTTGCCTTGCTCAGACAATATGTTAATACCAATCTTACCTTAGTACAGTAGTCACCCCTTATCCAAGGTTTCACTTTCCATGGTTTCAGTTACCCATGGTCAACTGCAGTCCAAAAATAGGTGAGTACAGTACGATAAGATATTTTGAGAGAGAGACCACATTCTTTACATAACTTTTATTACGATACATTGTCATAATTGTTCTATTTTATTATTAGTTGTTAGTCTCTTATTGTGCCTAATTTGTTATTAATTAAACTTTATCATAGGTATGTATGTATAGGAAAAAACATAGTATATATAGGGTTTGGTATCATCCAAGGTTTCGGGTATCTGCTGGGGGGGGTCTTAGAACGTATCCCCTGCAGATAAGGGGGCACTACTGTACCTTGAAACTGAAACTTAAATAATATGAGAATGATCACTGGACTGCAAACACTGCTCTATTTGTTTTTCAATAAAGACTAAATGCTCCTGCCAACAAACAAGTTTCTTAAGAGCCAATTACTATTAGTAAACCAATATTCCTCCAGGAAAGCTAACCACAATCCTGCTGGTAGCCAGGCGGAAAAAAAAAAAAAAAAGATGTTTAAAAAAAAAAAAGTAAAACAAGCTATTGTGGGGAACTCATTATAAAAGAAAAACGATATCCCCCAAATAAACACTCAAGCTGCGTCAAATCAGATACCAAATTGTTTGGAAATGAAATTATCTTTGAGAGGATATTTACTATAAGCAGTCAAGATTTAAACAAATAAAATTATAGGAGAAAAAAGACCCAATTTTCTCCTGAGTATTTATCATGGTTAAACAGGCAATCTCCTGCAGCTCAAGAATCCAAGGCTATAACTCTGGGGCTGCTCTCAGGACAGAAGACTAAAGGAAATAAACAAAAGAAGGCTGATGTTGTAATGGGAGAAAATCTAAAATAATACTTGAAAAACTGAATAAAAGCTCATTGTGAGCTGGGCACGCAAGGTGGAAATACAACAGCCACTGTCTTTAGGCTAAACAAATCCACAAATTCACATGGAAAAAAAAGAATGATCTAGGCAAACATGGATACAGAAATAACCAAAGGTGAGCCATTGAAAAAGGGCATCCTTGTTATCTTCCTTACAGGACTCAATATTTGGAATTATGGGAAAACAAAGATATGACCAAGAAAGCAATTAAAGGTAGAAATGATGGTTAAAGAAAAAAATAACAGGAAGGAAAGATGGAAACATGTGTGAAACCTTTAGCATACACAAGAGGACACACTTAGTCCAGAGAGGGAAGCGATTTTATTGAGGCCACGCTCATCTGGTAAAGGGCAGATCTGGACAAAAATAGAGCACTCCATGACACAGACTTTTGTCTGTTTTGTTCATTAGTATGAAGACTGAAATATAGTAGCCTCTCAATAAATATCTGTTGAAGGAAGAGGGTGAGGGGGGAAGGAAGGACTAATTCAATTCAATTCAATTCAAAAATATACATTACATGATGTCCTGTGGGAAATTTCAAGAGAGTACACGGCATGACACCTGGCTCTAGGAGTTTACCATCTATTCGTGGTAAACAAGATGCACATAGGAAAGGGTGACTCACTACCAAATGTTATACACGGAGAGCCAAATAAATGGTATGCCTGTCAATGCTGCAAGGAGTCTGATGAATAGAGACTCAGCTATGAAGTGCAGTAGGCAGGGAATTCTTGATGGTGAAACAAGAAGCACTAATTGCTAGTAAAGAAACTAATATGACTAGAGAACCAAGTCTCTTGACTTCCTAGTGTAACAGGATCTCGTCTAACAGTACTGATGAAACACGTCTCCATAGTTTTCAAAGTGCTTTCAGTCTGCATTACCTCATGTGTTCCTAACAAAGCACTAGGAGGTGGGCAGGAATGGGATGCTGCTCTCCATTGAAGAGAAGAGAGAAGACATAGTCTCTGAAATGAGAATTCAATCCAGCACTCTATGTGATGGCACCTATCCATCTCCGGGAAGTTGAGTCTTAATGTGCATGTTGTTAGCATATGTGAGATAAGAAGATGTAAAATTGCCACGGACAAGTTAAGAAAAAGGGATTATTCAGCAGTGCAGTAGAATCAAAGCACACCCAGGAAATGTGGAGATGGTGGAACAAAAGCAAGCACTTCCTCTAGCACACAAGCTAATCCATTCTCTCCCCTGTTCTGCAACAAGTGACCAGGAGAGAAGGTGTTCTCCTCCTGGGATAGCTAGGGCTACCCTTAGCACATATGATGTCTCTGTGTAGAAGACTAAAAGGTACCTTCTCCAGGCCAGCCCGGCCCCACTCCAAAGCACAGAGCTTAGTGAACAACAGCACACGCTGCCTCTTAGCTCCTACTCGTTTCCTCAGCCAGGTGCCTTTGTACAATGTATGAATTGCACATCCAGATATGTTGGCCCTGGAAATAGACTGTTGTCTTTGACCTGCTGTATTAGGAGGTGCTTCCTTTTATAGAGTCTATATCCACCTCCCAGTGGGATTTGTTGTGCTCTTTCTAGCCACTTGAGAAGTACCTAAGTCCCACTCCCAGAGACAGTCCTTCAAACACTTAGACTGCTTTTGTGCCCCTCCTCAATGAAGCTCCTTGGGAAGAAAACCAAGCCAGCCCCAAAGCCACAGCAGAACTACAGTGTCTTTGAAAGCACACGTATAGCAGAACTATCATAAAGAGACTTGAAACACAAGGAAGAACTATATACAGACAAGGACCGTGACTAATTTGTCAACACTCTAATGGAAGCAGTCAAAGCATTAAAGGCGGGAAAAAGCAGAAGTAGCTGAATATGCAGGATACATGCATTCGAAAGAGCCTTGGAGTAAAAACAAAGAGGAAATGTAGCAATGGGGGAACACTAGGCAGAAATGAGGGGAAATGTGTAGTAAAAGTATACAGAATCCCAGAGGCGCAGGCTAAAGCACAGGGATGTGAACTGCTTAGGAGAAGGACAGAAAAGGGAAGGAGAAAGAAGGAAGGGAGGGAGGATGGAAGGAAGGGAGGGAAAAGGGAAAAAAGGGAGGGAGAAAGGGAGAGAGGGAAAACCAGCTCCTTATATCCATATGCAAGTCTGGTTGTCTGGTTTGGGTGTCAGAGTTCACTAATAAATGTGAGTCAGGAAAAACCAAACCCAGTGCCTTCCTGTTCATTATGCTTTGACCATATTCATTGAAACAGTAGCTTTGTATAAGGCATCTGTTGGTGGACGGGGGGTAATTTATTGATTTTTTCCCTAAAGGAAATCCACATCGAATGTGGTCTGTAAAATCTGGCTTGAATGATGCTCTCCCTAGCAATGGGCATATCTGAGCTTATGAGTGGCATATTGTCAGTCTGTAGTTGATTTGTTTTATAGTGCCTCAGATGGGCTTTTTCCAAGTCCAGTACATTTGGATTTTCTTCTGGTATTTCATGTTCATAATATGCAGTTTAATTTGCTACGGCACATTCTACCAGATGGCCTCCTCTTTCATTTCCACTACCTCTGCTAAATCTGCCCACACAGAGTCTTTGTACATCCTTTCTTTTGCCAACCATCACAGAATAAATCTCCTTGCATAAAGCAGTATTTTCTTCTACAGATTATATTTGACTGAAGGCTGGATAATTCTGATCACTTGCTGCTCATCAAAATGAGTAGTAGGTGTCTGAGGGCAAAGGGAGAACAAAAGGCAGCTTCCAACAAGAAACAATGCTTTATGAATATAATTCATTTCTGTGACTGCTTGCTTGTGTTTTCATTTCTACTCTGTATTCCTTCAGAAAATAGGACAAAGATAAATAAAAATAAAAATAAACCCCATGATCCTAATATACCAACTCTTTTCATTTTCCTCGAGTTCCCTTCCAGTCTGGATCCACATGCATGTATATGTCTTGACAGGGTTGAAATTTTAGACGAGATACAAATCTATATCCTGCTGTTTTTCATTTGCCATTATGAACATTTTCCATGTGGCCTCATAGTGGTCGTAATTATCACTTTAACAGATGTGTAATATTCCACACAGTATACGTATCACAATGTATGTAACCACCCCCATTAATGACTTGGTATTTTATATTGCTTCCCTTTCTTTCCATGGTAGGGCTAACTCTATAAATTAAAATCTTCACATATTTAATATATAACCTTTTCTCCACTTTAAAGATTTAATAGTAAAAGGAGGTGAATTTTTCCTTAGGGTTTTTCCCTCTGATAAATTTTCAGGAGGGGATTATTAAGTCAGAGGGAATGAACATTTTTATGGTTCTTGATTACTTCATCAAATTTGCTTTCTAAATAAAGTACTTTTAGCTGCCATGAGCAACATATGGTCTCAAACTTCTGGCCTCAAGTGATCCTCCTGCCTCAGCCTCCCAAAGTACTGGGATCACAGGCGTGAGCCACCATGCCCAGCCCCTCACAAGCAATATATGAATACGCCAGTTTTACCACCTTATCTCCAACACAAAGAATTATTATTTTCTTAAATTTTCACGAATCAAAAGATATAAGATGCTATCTTGTCATCACTTAATTCGTATTTCTTTGAAAAGTCCCATTTTGACTGTTCCTTACAAGCTTATTCACTAGTTATATCCCCTGTTGTGTGAATTGTCTGTTCACGCTCTTTTCCATTAACTTTCCTGGGTCTCTTAAGGTTTTTCTTATTGATAATGTAATTATTACCCTTGTCTTTCTTAACTGTTGCAAATATTCCCCAAATCTGTTTCCCTTTTTATTCTAAGTATATTTTAATTGTTCGTAAGTCTTTATTTTTTAAGTAGTTAAATCTGTAATTTTTTCCTTCATGATTTCTTCAGAACTTACCACAGAACAGATGGCTTCTCAAATGAATTTTCTGCTATTTTCTTCTATGATTTGATTTTTATACAAGTTTATTCTTTAATAATTGAATTTTATGCTATTTGAAATCTATTTTTTTCATATAATATATCAAGTTAGGAGCTTATGGATGTTTATTTGAAAACCAGTTTTCACAAAGCCATTAGTTAAATAGCTCTTCCCTTCTTATTTTTTTTTGTGATGCCCAGTTCACCACATATTCAATTTATATAAATATATGAATATAAATATAACACACAAGCATTTATTTTCATACCTGCATGCTTTTACTTCTTTTCCATTAGCCATACTTCTGTTTTGGGACTGGAGCCATGCTGTTTTAATGACTGTTGTATTTTATTGTGTATTTATCCAGCTTTGTTTCTTTGCATGGTTAATTGCAAGTGTACCAGCAGTGTTTCTTCACAGATTTGGATACAAAAAGAGCAGGCACAGTCTAAACGGTGGCCATATAATATAGGGATAAGGACGCTGGCTTCAGAATCAAATCCATGCTCTGCCATTTGCTAGCTCTGTGACCTTGAGAAAATTATTTAACCTCTTTGAACTGTAGCTTCCTTACATGCAAAATGAGAATAATAAAAGTATTTATATCTCATATCAGCATCATCCAGTAATATAGTTACTGGCCACACTGGCTATTTATGTTTTAATTAATCAAGATTAAACAAAATTAAAACTTCAGTTTCTTAGTCACACTAGAACATTTCAAGTGCTCAATATTCACATGTGCTAATGGCTAAAGAGTTAGGTAGAGTTGGTATTATAGAACATTTCCATCATTGCAGAAATTTCTATTGGACGGACCTGCATAGGGTTGATGTGATGACTAAATGAGATACTTAATGGAAAGCGCTTAGCACAAAACTCAGCATATAGTAAGCACTTTATGGTACCTGTAGTTGTAGTATTAAAAGTATGAACCAAAGGTGTTTTCAAATAAATATTAAAGTACCTACTAGTAAAATGGAAAAGATCTACAACAAGAAAGCATATTTACACCTCACAGTAAGAGAGCATTTATAAACCAGTGGCTGAGGAAGTTGAGGAAATTGACCAGTCTAATCAAGGTGGATAAGCATGGCCTCAGGCCCAGAATTCAACTCCAGAAGGTGCTCTGATTCTTCAGGATTGGGATTTGGTATATCAGCAGAACAATCTCTACTGCTAAAGAGGTAGTTTCCTCAGAGAGAAAATACATGTAAGTATTTCAACTCTGTTCTCCATGGAACATTCATTGTCTATAATTTGTTGTCCTGCGTGGAATCCCTACTCAAGAGCATATCTTAAGAGTCTGAGCAATCAGCGTTCAGTTGACAATATATTGTCACACGTAACAATACAGTGTAGAAATGGTTCACCTTTATGTCGTGACAGCAAAGAAAGGCAAGCTTCAAGACGATTTCTCTGCTGATGCTCGTTTATTTCATACGGAACCCATCTATCCAGCTTCTTTACCTTGTCCATTTGTTTCAAATGGTCCAATATTTTTGCAATAGTAACATCAAACCTTGCTGCTAATTCACGCGTAGGTTGAGATGGATTCGCTTCCACTACAGCTTTCAGCTCATCATCATCCACCTTGGTCTCAGGTCACCCAGGTGGCTCATTTTCAAGATTAAACTCACCAGAACAGAATTTCTCAAACCTTTGACGTACTGCACATTCATTAGCCACATCCTTCCCAAACACTTTGTTGATATTTTGAGCTGTCTGAACTGCACTGGTTCCACGACAGAACTCATATTCGAAAATAACATGAATTTTTCACTTATCCATGGTTTCACAAACATTGCTCTAAAGAAAAGTGAAAGATAATCACAAGCCAAAACGTGCATTTGCAAGAGTGAGGCTATACCTTCACAATAAAAATACAACGGGAAGTGTCAAAGTGAAATGTTAGAGATATCAACTGTCAAACTTAGTACTTAAGGAAATCGGAAATTTCATACTTAATAATCTAATAATTAGTAAATGAACAAACTGTCACTTCAGAGTTGTAGATCAGTGTCTTATAAATTTGGTTAAATCATTTCAAAGTTTGATAAACTCTGAGTGAACTGATGGAACTGAATCCAGGATCAACAAAGTAAAGGACTTCAGTAACTTCATCAAGGGAATTATGGCTCACAAGACTCTAATAAAGAGCTGTTCTTTCCTTATAGACATTGTATCCACTGCAAATAAGAACCAATTATCTTAATCCCTGGAAATATCCATCAATATGGAAACAATTAAATATTGAAGAGAGCTTAATACGCCTTAATATTCCTTAAATTGCCAGCAGTGTAAAGATGCCCTTCTTGCCAAGAAATGTGTTAAGCTCTGGCCACTGTATTCCCTTGCCTCCCAACACCTTTCTAGGGGGTCACTTCTCACCAAGATCAGTTGGTATGTGCTAAAGAAATGAGCACATGCCAGTATTATTGGGGCATGAAACCTACATCTACTGGAGGCGGGAGACCTTCAAATGACCCACATCAGTTTTCATTTATTGGTACAGAGAACTAAGAGTTTATCATAGTCTTACTCAAGAAATCAGTTTAAAATCCCATACAGATAAGGTCCTTGTACCGGATTTTGAAAGTCAGTGTTTCAATTAACTCTCCATTAAACAAACTACCTGTGTGAAAAAGATTGTAAAGAACAGGCTGTCTCCTATGAGGTTTTTTAAGCCTTAGAATGTTAAAGCTGACAAGGGACTTAGAGGAGATTGACTAAAGAGACTCCTCATTTTACAGATCAGGGCACTGAATGGGAAGAGAGGAGAAGTGACTTACTCAAGGTCACTGCTAATTAGCAGCAGAACCCATGTGCACTCACTCCCAGCACAGTGCTTCCGAAACAAAATCAAGTGCTTCAGTAGTATTTTGCACACATAACAGTAACTCTTGGAATTTAACAGATCCCTTAATGTGATAATATAAACTCTGTAGGTTTACTTATTATTTAATATATTTAATGTTCACAATCAGAAAAGGTTTATTGAGAAGCTGACTCCCTGTCCCTCTGGGATATTAAGAAACTACCAAGATTGCTGTGTTTTGAAAGCAGGAAAAAAAATAAATCAATGTGAGATCATTTCAGAATTGTATTACACAAAAAGGCTTTACAACACAGATACTTTTAACAATAAAAAAAGATAACCATGATACAATCAATAAAATGTTCTCTTTCTGGACATGCTGATCAAAGCTCTGCAGAGGCCCAGAGCTTCCTTCTGAGAGTCCTCAGGAGTAAAAGCAATACACTGCTGAGTCCCACAGCTAAGTCACGTGACTATCCAGCCATTTCCAACCCTGCCCGTCACCTCCTGCAATCTCTCAAAACTGCATTAAGGTCAGTCAAATGTCTCAGGGACCAAAAATCAGAAAGACGGGGGAAACTTTGGCACTGGTAAGCACTGAAACATGTAACATGGCTATTTTGTGATGGAGTGCTCAATGACAAGTCTATATGATGTACTAATTCCTCTGTTTTTACTGTATTGCTGCTACTGTAAAAGCACAGGATCGGGTCTGGATGCTCCAGACCACTCCTTTTCTACTGTGTGCTGTTCTTTCTAGCCCCACTCATCCTCTTACATTTCTTCCAGGGAAGACAGGAAACTAAGTTATTCTATGGGTGACAATAAGAAGCTTTGGGTCACCACTCATGCATCTATCTTAATATCAAGTTATTCCAGAGCTCTCATTCCTAGCAATTTTCCCATGCCCTTGGACCGCTGGTTATGAAAAGATATTAAAATACCAACATTTGGCTTGAGAATTAGATGCCTCTATGGCAAACTTTATTAAACTGCATTTGCCTGAAGCATCCATTCATACTTACGGAAACTATATGCTCAGTGCTGTCTATGCATAAATGAAATAAGCACTCCCTGCTCTTAAGAAGTTCACAGTTTAGTCGATCTGGGTCTTATTTATCACTGAATCCTAGCACAGACTTAATTTCAAAACACATTTGTTGACTGAACAAGGGAGGGAGTGAATGAATGAATGGCTTTAATAATATGAGCAACTATCAGTTAAACAAACATACGAACTGGTTAAGTATAGAAGCATCAATCTACTGAATGATCAGGAACAAGCACTTGGTATGGGATCTGGAGAGGAGAGAATTGGCCTGGACCTGGGATGCAACTGAGAGCAGCCCTCAGTGCAGGTTCCTGGGAGATGAAGCGAAGTTGTCCTCCAAGTGGTGAGACATTGTCTTTACGCATTTGACAGCCTTCTACAACTCCCTACTTCCTGAGAGCAGTCCCGCACACCAGATTTCTCGTCATGCAGCCAGAGGCTTTGTACTCTGCCCTCTGCCAGGTCTACTGATAACCCTGAAGCTTCAGACTTGCCCTAGATCAGAGAGGGCACTCCCTGAGCATTCCTAATTCCATCGGAATTATCTGTGTGAACTTTCAGAAAAACAAGTGATCCATAAAATCTTGCAAGAAGAATTTATCCTAGAGCTGCCCCAGCAAAAAGAAAGAAAACAAATCAATAAACAGAACCAACAATGTAACTTGCTTTCAATTTTGAAACACCTTCCTTAGGGCACAAGATAAGCCAAAGAGACTGGTAAAGACCTCCACACAATAGCCCAGGATGCCAGATCACAATGAAACTCGGAGGTACTGATGGGAACTCTCTCACAGTTCAAACTAAACAGTGCTCCACTCAAGAGTCCTCAGGACCCCACATGTGTTTCCACCCTCTCCAACTGGCTGTGTGAGAATGGAAAACCCAAATCCCAGTTCAGTCTCGGTCCAGCACAACATCCGGGCCAAGGTGACTGCCAAAGACCTCCCTAGACTTGGCTGGCTGCTCTGCCATGTGGGAGAGGCTTTCCCACACCCCCTCCTCCGGAAGGGAGGCCCATGGCAGAATGTGGGCAGCAGAGAGTTAGGGATGTTCTCTCTGCCTCTGCCACCTCAGATGGGGCCAAGAGTAAGTAAAAGTCCAAGTAGAGCAGGAGTCCAAGAGTAGAGGAAATGAAGTCCACTTCCCAGTGGCAAGAAGCTGCTTGTTGGCTACTCTCTAATGAGAAGCATGATTCATAAGCAAAGCAATGAAGCTACACGGAGTGCCAAAACCTGGGACGGGAGACAGGTAGCTGGAGAAGTTCAGTCTGGAGAATATGATTCCAGCAGATAGCAGGTATTGCCAACTTGATTATCACAGCAGGAACACAAAGTGTTTATGCATCCCTAGGAGAAGTAGAGAATGGGCATGGAGGAGAGGTCAAACTGATTTTAAACATGGGAGTTTACCTTTAATGTTTGCTTCAGTTCAAGGTTCAAGTTCAGGATTTAAGGGGTTCAAGGACTCTGGGTTACAGCTCACCTCTCTGGAGATGGAGCCCTGGTATCTGTATGCCCAGCCCTGTGTGAGAGGTAATGAACAGTCTCAAAGTCCCCCATCTGCAAAGGCTAGTGGTCTGGAGTGTGAAAAAAATCAGGACCCAGTCAGCTTCCTTTATCTCTATCCATTTGTGTCCGCAGCACCCAAGATGTCCGAGTATTTTGTTATGGGCTAGGGCACTTAAAATTAACACAGACCTTTCTGGAAAGCTCCCTTTGGAGGCCCTTGATGAATGGCAGGGGAGACCTTGAATGAATTCATGTTTTTTAGCTGATAAAAACAGAGGGATGTAACACCTCTGTAGAAAAACACACTTAAGGCCAAAGTCTACAGCCCAATGCTTGGACTCAAAGTAGATATTTTATTTTAAAATCCAGCATGCTTTGAAGATCACAAAACTTTGCAAGGGGTGCGGAGAGTGAAGGGACACTTGGTTGTACACCTACATTCTGTTTTGTTAGCCCACAAAAATACTGCCTCAGGGTATCCAAAAACAATGTGAAGTGAAAATCCAAAGATAGAGTATTTAAAAGAGAAAACTCCACCTCTTTGGAAGAGATGCTGTAACTGAAAGTTTTTGCCAGTGGGTCATTTCAATGCAGGGGATTTAAAACAACCACAGTACAATGAGGGGCTTCAGTAATGAGAAAATCCTGAAATATTAATACCTCTCTTCCAAAATGCAGGTCTATAATCATGTCCTGTGACAAATATGGGCTTTTTTATGTAATCCTATGAGCACCCCAAGCCCCTTTGTGGTGAAAATGTCAAGGTATAAAGGGGACTAGGAGATGGTCAATTTGCGTAAGAATGGAAGGCCTAATCCACCTTCACCTTAGGCAAACTTCATTAACCTTTGGGGTACCAGTCCTCATTTACTAAAGACCTGAGACCCATCTAGAGTTGCACAGGCATCAGGTGCTAAATTAATTGGAATCTGGATCTCCTGACCTTCCTGAATCCTTCAATAGTTCTCCTAGTGGTAGAGCTTTAAGTGAGGCTATTTGTGATCTGGAGACAGAACAACAGCTTATTTTCAAGTAATGGACATTGCAGGGTAGGTGTTTACATTTAGGATTGTCTTTCCTTGCAAGTTTTAGTTTTGAGGATTAATTGCCTTTGGTCCCAGGAAAGAAAAATCAGCCACAGGGTGGAGAGGTTCTGGGAAGTATGTGTGGGTGGCAAAAAGAGGGATAGAGGGAGGGAGGCGGGTGCACAGTCCTGAAGGAACACCCACTCCTTTATGGTGGGCGGGAGAGGAGAGACAGCTGAGGGGGCAGAGGAGTGAGTGACTGCTAAGGAATTAGCTCTGCTTCCAGCCCACCGGCAGGGGCCTCATTACCCTTTGATTTTAACCCTTGGTTTACCTTGGCAAAGAAAAATCACACTCCTTTGCTGGCAGCTGCCATTGCTGCTTCAATACAGATAACACCTTCAAGTGGGAAATTCAGAGGGGAAAACATTTTTCTTAGTTTTCCTCTCAAGAACCAAGGTGGCAATATGTGTAAGTAAATATGATATTTCCTCCACTTCAAGGACATGAATTCTAAAGGAATAATATTTAGCCTTTTTTATTGGCTGCCATTCAAAGACCTGGAAACATTTACTAGCAAATTTAATTACTTTGCATTTTATAGCTGAGAGGTTGGAACTAGCAAGGCTAAAAAAAATTTTTTTTAACTTGTGTAATCCAAGGTTCAAGCAGCCCTTCAATACACATTCCCCGAGGGCTGGAAAAGCCCCCCATCAGGACAGTCCCAAGAGGAGAATTCATATCCAGGCAACATTTATTAAACACCTCCTATTTGCTAAGCACTTCCACATATGTTATCTTACTTAATCCTCACAATAACCCAATAAAGAAGGTAAGTATTACCATCTCTACTTTCCAGATAAGAAAAAAATAAGGCTCTAGAAATGGAAATGCACTACAGGTGTTTGCACTTACAGTTTCTAAAAGGTTTGCACATACATTTGTTCTATTAATCCTCATATCATCTTTGCAAATTATGTATGTCAGATATTAATATTTATAATGTATAAAATGAGGAGACTAAGCTCAGAAAGGTGAAGTAACTAAAGGTCACACTACTAATCAGTAGCAGGTCTAAGGCTCAAATTGAGTCTTCCAGCTCTAACCCTTCAGCTCTGTCCATTCAAGGTCAGATCCCATTTCACACAGGCCATTTGACTCAATGAATGCTTCCCAAAAGGATCAGCTCAATATAATAAGGAAGGTTGTTCATGCAACAAACACGCATGAGCCAGGCACTGTGCAAGACACTATAGAGATCAAATCCAAACTGCATAATGGGACAGTGGCCAGGAGCTCATTGAACCCTACAATAAGCTACATCTTAGCAAGCAAGGAGCATAAGAGAGGTGCTTGAAGCCCTTGCCACCAATAGTGACAAAGCCATCAATGTCAATGTAAGGAAAGGGGAGATCAGAGAGGCTTCTTGGAGGAGGTGGTCTTAGAAATCAAGTAGGTGATGGAGTTGAATGACATTCCAAGAGAAGGGAACCACATGAGTAAAAATATTTAAAAGAAGATGAGGAAAAATAGCCATTAGAGAGATAGGATATAAAACCCTCTCGAGCAAGATGTATTCCTCTGAGTAAATAGGCAGTTATAAAATTACTGCTGCTACCAAGGCTGTAGCAATTGGTTCAGCTCATGTTCAATGTGAATTCTAAAGTGAAGGGAGATTCTATGCTACTCAAAGAATGTATTTGTTTTTTTCTTTTTGTAATGCTCAAAGATGATGAATGATGCCAAATGCCAATGAAATGCTTCTAAATGACACTAGAAAGCAAAATAGAATCTCAAAGATTGCACAAATATTAATTTAAAGAAAATAAGATCATTTGGAGCATAAATCAAGGATAATAAACCTATCACACTGTCAAAATTTGGAACATTTTCAGTAAGGTACCACAACCAAGATACCACATACAATCAGACAATTTTCTTAGATATTACAACTCTAATAGAGAGCACCACAAAATGCTTCCCTGGCACCCTGAGCCAGTCCCAATCCTGAAATAAAAACTGGCAAATAAGTAATGATGCCTGGGAAAGCAATATTTGAAAACCCCATTTCCAAGATAAAGAATGTCATAAAAAGAAATTAAATAAACTTCACCAAAGCCAGCAACACCCCAGTTGCTCAAGCTCCCCAAACAGATTGCTTGACAAAACCCAATACAGATTCATGGGAATTTTTAATTACAAGCATTTAAGGAATTAACATCTATGTTTAATTAGCAAGTTAGAATGCAAAACTCACAGTTCCGAGGGCTTCAACCTCTTCTCCCTAAGCACGAGGATAAGGAAGATGGCTTAAATCACATACAAAGTAGCTGATAATGCAAGGGCTAACCTCATGAGGAATTCTATCCTGTAACTAGCTAGAGTCCTGCTAAGGCAAGCTGAGGTTTGAAATGCCCCCTACCATTGCCTAACAGCCACCCCATCATAGAAATCCTGTGCATCATAAAGAAGAATGCTTGTTCTAAACAGTAACACATTTCAGACCATTGTATATATAGAAAGTTTAGCTATATCTCAACCCCTGGAAACATACTCTTTGGGTCTTGTTTGAAATCCTATCACATCCCGTTAAGTACAACAGGAAACTGACACCTTCCCAGAACTTGATTGAAAACCTATACTATTCAACCACAAAGAGGTGGTTAAAACAAAGGGAGCACAGGGTTTCCCTCAAGGGAAGCTTAGCAAGGGCTGTCATGGTTGAAATCAGAGAAATCTGAATTTTGAAGCTAGAAGGCACTTTAGAGATCAGATTTTGAGTTCAGTTCAATCTTCAATTCAATTTATTCTCACCTATTACATACCAATTGAACACTTTCTTGGTATAAGCCTCTGTTCCGGGCACTGGAAGTACAAGTTGAAGATTCAATCCTCGTGCTATAGAAGCTCATGGACCAATGGGGAGGCAGTCAATAAAAAAGCCAAAGGACCTGCAGGGCTATGAAACTCTTTTCCCACCATTTGGAAGCTGAGCACCCACAATGTTCACTACTACTCTCCTCGCACTTCTCCTCCACTCCTTGGTCTTGCCTGCTAGGACACTACACTCCAAGAGGGACACCGAGCTAGACTTCAGAGGGTACTTGAATCCAACCTTCTGCCTAACATAGGAGCCCTTCTGCAGAATGAATGCCAAGTGGTTGGCATCCAGCCTCTGCTGGGATACTCCAGATGTGAGCTAAAACTTCTCCAGGATTTGCCATTACCTCCAAAATGCTAAAAAATATTTATTCATTGATATATATCTCAAGCACAGATCCAAGCCTTCCTTTCCCCTTCTGTCTCTTTCCACCTCCCTCCACCCACATTAAAATAAATGCTAGTAAAGAAGTTCAAACAGGGAAATCTCATCTGAGAAGAAGTGTTGTAAATTTAGCAGAGATTCTACTTAACCAGCAACTTTTTATTAAGTGCTCAACATATATCAACTGTATAAATAGAAATTATTTTTATATATGATGGTTGTGAGAAAGAGAAGAGGAGAGGAAAGGAGAAGAGAGGAGAGGAGAAGGTAGGGAGGGAGGGAGAGAGGTGGAGGAAGGAAGGGAGAGAGAGACAGGCAGAAAGAATAACTTTCGAAAATCACAATTAAACCACAATATGAACATGTTTTGATTTACTGAGTGCCATCTCTATGCTCTGATCCTATGCTAGACAGCTCTGTGGATGCAACGATGAGTGAGAGATTATTCTTATCACCAGGAGGTAATAAAGAAATTATAACTACAATACAAATACCTATTCCACAAGATAGATCATTAACTGCCATTATAAAAATACAAAGCGCCACAGAGAAGAGAGTGAGCATGTCTAATCCGAGGCACACGGAAGGGTTCGACAGGCAGGAATATGGGAGAGGAGTGAAAAATAATATTCAAAATAAATTTTGACGATAAAGTCGGACAGATCCGGCAACCAATTAGATGAGAAGAATGATGGGAAGTGGAAAAGATAACTCTGAAGGCTTGAGATCAGGGCATATCACATCATGTGTATAGACTGAGAGCGTGGAGTCACCGGAGAAGATAAGAATGACCGTGAGAAGAGAGATACTGTTGGAGCAAGGTCCTGCATGTGATGATAGACAAGGAGGGTAAAAGGCAAGGATTCTTCATGGCACAGAAGGGAATTCTTCAGCAATGAGAAGTAAGTTAGAATATTATTATAATACATAATATAATAATTTATATTATATAAAATATAAACTGGGAAGGTATATACCCAAGAGAATTGAAAAGATGTCTACACAAAAATTTGTACACAAAAGTTCATAGCAACATTATTCGTAACAGACAAAAGTGGAAACAACTCAAGCGTCCATTAGCTGATAAACGGATAAACCAACTGTGGTATATCCATGCAGTTGAATATTATTCAGCAGTAAAAAGGAACGAAGCACTGATTCATGCGACAACATGCGGTTTCCAGGAGTTATTGGGAAGGGCGAATGAGGAATGACTGCTACTGGGTAAAGGGTTTCTTTGTGGGTGACAAAAATATTCTGGAATTAGATACTGGTGATGGTTGCATACCTTTGTGATTTATACTAAAAGCCACAGGGCTGTGAACTTTAAATGGTAAATTTTACGTTATATGAATTGTATCAATAAAATAAAATAAAAACTATATAAAGTGGGAAGTCAAAGGTCTCTGCGCTGAGTGGCCAATATCCTTTCACAAAGTGAGAAGGAAGGTCACCTGCTGAGATTGAAAAGTCTAGAAAAGAGGTCTTGAGCTAATGGAGAGCAAAAAAGCTTTTGGTACAATTTCTGAGGGAAAAGGATTGGCAATAATCATGATCCTAACAACTAAAACTTAGTGAGAACAGATATGCTGCAAGGTGGCCCAGTGGAAAGTAACAGCCAGGGCACACTTGAGAATAGCCTAAACTGTGAATGAGCTGCTCTACCCAAACACAGACCCACCAACAGAGGACAGCAGCCTCACTGGCATGAGATGTTTGATCACAGCCTCTGTACACTAAGCTGCAGATTAAAAAAAGAAACATAAAAACTCAGGCTTAATTAAAACAAGAATAAAAATACTGGGGGGGGGTGGAGAAAGATGGCTGAATAGAAACCTTCAGCAATCGTCCCTCCACATGAACACCAAATTCAACAATTATCCACGTAAGCAAGCACCTTCAGAAGACCAAAAATCAGGTGAGCAATCATACTACCTGGTTGTAACATTATATCAAGGAAAGAGGCACTGAAGAGGGCAGAAAAGACAGTCTTGCATTGCCTATGCAACACAACCCCATCCCCTGGCAGCGATCCGCCAGCACACCTAGTGGAGAGAGAATCTGTGTGCCCAGGGGAGGCAGAGTGAAGTGACTGTGAGACTTTGCATTGAAACTCTGGGCCACCCTGACACAGGGGAACACAGGACAGGGCAGAATTCTGCCAGTGCCCACAGAGGGAACATTTAGACCAGCCAGCCAGAGGGAAATCCTCTGTCCCAAAATCCAAGTTCCCACTAGCCCCACCACCAGCAGACAAAGAGCAGCCTGGAGCCTGGACTAAATTCGTTAAGGCAGTTGGGTCACAAAGGATGCAGGCCTTGGGCAATTCCTGCAGCTGTGCTGGCTCGGAGCCAGTAGACTTGGGGTGCACATAACCCAGAAAGACACCAGCAGTGGCAGCCAAGCCAGTGCCTATGTCACTCCCTACCCCCTCAACCACAGGCAGTACAGCTCAGGGAGTCTTCTTACACTTGGAGAAAGGAAAGGGAAAAGTTCAGAGGACACTGTTTTGCAACTTGGGTACCAGCTCAGCCATAGTAAAATAAAGTACCAAGCAGACTCCTGAGGCCCCTGAGTCCAGGCCTTAGTTCCTGGATGCCATTTCTGGACACACCATGGGACAGAAGGAAACATGCTGCCCTGAAGGGAAGAATTCAGTCCTGGCAGGACTCACCACCTGCTAACTAAAGAGCCCTTGGGCTTTGAATAAACATCAGAAGTAGCCAGGCAGCAGTCACCACAGGCTTTGGGTGAGACTGGACTGGCTTCAGGTGTGACCTAGAGCTGGTGGACATGAGGAAATGCCCATGTCACTCCTCCTCCAACTCCAGAAGCCCAGCATAGAGAGTGAGGGAAGAGGGAACTCTCCCATATATTACCCAAGTCCACCAAGGCAGTACCACCAGGAGCATGCAAGAGTCACAGCATTACTGGGCTTGGGACATCCCCAGTGCCCATATGGCTGCAGTGACCAAAGACTTAGATCACAACACTCAACTCCTTTTCAATGCTTGGAAAGCCTTCTCAAGCCCAAACTGCAAAGATTAAAATAAATACCTAACTCTTCAATGCCCAGACATCGACGAACATCCACAGCATCAAGAACACCCAGGAAGACATGACCTCACCAAATGAACTAAATAAGGCACCATTGACCAATCCTGGAGCAATGGAGATATGTGACTTTTCAGACAAAGAATTCAAAATAGCTGTCCTGGAGAAGTTCAATTAACTCCAAGACAACACAAAGAAGTAATTCAGAAGCCTATCAGAGAAATTTAACAAAAAGATTGAAATAATAAAAAAAAATGAAGCAGAAATTCTGGAGCTTAGGAATTCAACTGACAAACTGAGAAATGCAGCAGAGTCTCTCAACAGCAGAATTGACCAACCAGAAGAAAGAAATAGTGAGACTGAAGTCAGGCTACTTGAAAATACACAATCGGAAGAGAAAAAAGGAAAAAGAATAAAAAAGAAAGAAGCACACCTACAGGCTCTCCCTCAAAAGGGCAAATCTAAGAGTTATTGCCCTTAAAGAAGACATAGAGAAAGAGATTGGGATAGAAAGTTTATTCAAAGACATCATAATAATAGGGAACTTTCCAAACCTAGAGAAAGATATCAATATTCAGGTACAAGAAGGTCATAGAACACCAAGCAGATTTAACCCAAACAAGACTACCTCAAGGCATTTAATTATCAAGCTACCAAAGGTCATGGATAAAGAAAAGGTCCTAAGGGAAACAAGAAAAAAGAAAAAAAAACATATAAAGGGCTCTCATAAATCTGGCAACAGACTTCTCAGTGGAAATTTTACAGGCCAGGAGAGAGTGTCATGACACATTCAAAGTGCTGAAGGGTAAAAACCTTAACCCTAGGATATTATATCCTGCAAAAATATCCTTCAAACATGTAGGAGAAATAAAGACCTTCCCAGACAAACCAAAGGTGAGGGATTTCAACACCAGGCCTGTCCCACAAGAAATGCTAAAAGGAGTTCTTCAATATGAAAGAAAAGGACACCAATGTACAATAAATCATCTGACGGTATACAACTCACAGGTAACAGTAAGTACACAAATATAAAATACCCTATGTTGTAACTGCAGTGCATGAACCACTTATATCTTGAGTAGGAAAACTAAAAGACAAATCTATCAAAAATAACTACAACAACTTTTTGAAAGAGAGATATTATAAGAAGATTTGGATGGAATTAACAAAAAGTTTAAAAGTGGGGGCAGGGGATGGAGTTAAAGGGTAGAATTTCTGTTAAGATTTCTCTCTGCTTGTTTATTTGTTTGTTTGTTTATACGCAGAGTTGTCATGTTTAAAAGAATTGGTTACAAAATGTGTTTTGCAAGCCTCATGGTAACCTCAAATCAAAAAACCTACAACAGATACACAAAAAGTAAAAAGCAAGAAATTAAAACACACTACCAGGGAAAATCACTTTTAACAAAGGAAGACAGAAAGGAAGTATCAAAGAAAGAGAAGACCACAAAACAACCAGAAATCAAATAATAACATGGCAGTAGTAAGTCCCTCCTTATCAATAATAACATTGAATGTGAATGGACTAAACTCTCCAATCAAAAGACATAGAGTGGCTGAATGGACAAAAAAACAAGAGCCAACTATAAGTTGTCTGCAAGAAACACACTTCGCCTTTAAAGACACATATAGACTGAAAATAAAGGCATGGAAAAAGATATCCCATGCAAATGGAAACCAAAAAAGAGCAGGAGTACCTGTATTTCTATCAGATAAAATAGATTTCAAGACCAAAACTGTAAAAAGAGACAAAGAAGGTCATTATATAATGATAAAGGGGTCAACTCAGCAAGAAGATATAACAATTCTAAATATATATACACCCAACACTGGAACATGCAGATATATAAAGCAAATATCATCAGAGCTAAAGAGAGAGATAGACCCCAATACAATAATCACTGGACACCTCAACACTCCACTTTCAGCACTGGACAGATCATCCAGACAGAAAATCAACAAGGAAACATTGGACTTAATCTGGACAAATGGACCTTATATAAATTCACAGAACATTTCATCGAAAAGCTGCAGAATATATGTTCTTCTCCTCAGCTCATGGGTCATTCTCAAGGATAGACCATATGGTAGGCCACAAAACAAGTCTTAAAACTTCAAAAAAATCGAAATCATACCATGTACCTTCTCAGACCACAGCAGAATAAAACTAGAAGTCAATCACAAAAGAAACACTCAAACCCACACAAAGTCATGGAAATTAAACAACCTGCTGAACCTGTTGAACAATTATTAGGTCAAGAATGAAATTAAGATGGAAATGAAAAAATTATTTGAACTGAATGACAAAGGGGACACAAGTGATCAAAATCTATGGGACAAAAAAATATTCCTTATGGAAAAATTCATAGCCTTAAATGCCTACATCAAAAAGACAGAAAGATCACAAATTAACAACCTGATGTCACACCTCAAGGAACTAGAAAAGTAAGAAAAAACCAAATGCAAAGTAAGCAGAAGAAAGGAAATAACTAAAGTCAGAACAGAACTAAATTAATTGGAAAACAAAAAAATACAAAGGATTAATGAAACAAAAAGTTGGTTCTTTGAAAAGATAAACAAAATCAACAGACCACTTGCAAGATGAACCAAGAACAGAAGAGAAAGGACCCAAATAAGCTCAATGAGAAATGAAAAAGGTGACATTACAACTGATACCACAGAAATACAAAACATTGTCCGTGAATACTATGTAAATCTCTATGTGCATAAACTAAAGAACGTAGAGGAAATGGACAAGTTACTGGAAACACACAACCTCCCAAGATTCAAACAGAACTCCTGAACAGACCAATAACGAATAGTGAGATCGAAACAGTAATAAAAAACCTCCCAAGAAAAAAAAGCCATGGACCAGATGGATTCACAGGCAAATTCTATCAGACCTACAAAGAAGACCTGGTACTCATAATACAGAAATTATTCCAAAACATTAAGAAGGAGGGAATCCTGCCCAACTCATTCTATGAAGCCAGTATCACCTTGATACCAAAGCCAGGAAAGGACACAGCAAAAAAAGAAAACTACAGACCAACATCCCTTATGAATATAGATGCAAAAATCCTCAATAAAATACTAGCAAACTGAATTCAACAGCACATCAAAAAAATAATCCACCAGGACCAAGAGAGGTTCATCCCAGGGATTCAAGGCTGGTTCAACATACATAAATCAATAAATGTGATTCACCACATAAACAAAAGCAAAAACAAAGACCATATGATCCTCTCAATAGATGCATAAAAAGCATTTGACAAAATCCAGCACCCTTTCATGATAAAAACCCTCAACAAACTAGGCATAGAAGGGACATGTCTCAGAATTATAAAAGCCATATATGACAAACACACAGCCAACATCATACTGAATGGGGAAAAGTTGAAAGCATTTCCACTAAGAACTGGAACAAGACAAGGATGCCCACTGTCACCACATCTATTCAACATAATGCTGGAAGTCCTAGCCAGAGTAATCAAGCAAGAGAAAGAAATTAAGAGTATCCAAATAAGGAAAGAGGACATCAAACTATCACTCTTCACTGACAATATGATCTTGTTATTGAGAAAACCCCAAAGATTCCACCAAGAGTCTCCTGGAATTGATAAATAAATTCAGAAAAGTCTCAGGATACAAAATCAATGTACATAAATCAGTAGCATTTCTATACCAATAACAGTCAAACCAAGAGTCAAATCAAAGACCCAATACCATTCACAATAGCTACAAAGAATATAAAATACCTAAGAATATACTTAACCAAGGAGGTGAAAGATCTCTACAAGGAGAACTATGAAACTCTGAGGAACAAAATTGCAGAGGAAACAAACAAACGGAAAAACATATCATGCTCATGGATAAGTAGAATCAACATTGTTAAAATGTCCATACTAACCAAAGTGGTTTACAAATTCAATGCAATCTCCATCAAATTTCCAATGTCATACTTTACAAATCTAAAAAAAATAATTCTATGCTTTGTTTGGAACCAGAAGAGAGCCCAAATAGCCAGAGCAATCTTTAGCAAAAAGAACAAATCTGGACACATCACATTACCAGACTTCAAACTATACTACAAGGCTATAGTAATGAAAACAGCATGGTACTAGCACAAAAATAGAGACATAGACCAATGGAACAGAACAGAGAACCCAGATATAAAGCCATCTACCTACAAACAACTGATCTTTGACAAAGCAGACAACAATATACACTGGGGAGAGGAAGTCCTATTCAATAATAGTGTTGGGAAAATTGGATAGCCACATGAAGAGGAAAGAAACAGGACCTCTACCTCTCACCACTCAAAAAATTAATTAAAGATGAATAAAAAACTTAAATCTAAGGCTTGAAACCATATGAATTCTAGAGGAAAATGTAGGAACAACTCTTATAGATATCAGCCTAGGCAAATAATTTATGACTAAGACCCCAATGGCAATCATGGCAACAGCAAAAATTAATAAATGGGGTTTGATTAAACTACAAAGCTTCTGCACAGCTAAGGAAACAATCAATAGAGCAAATAGACAACCTACAGAATGGGAGAAAATATTTGCAAGCTACACATCCAATCAAGGGCTAATATCCAGAATTTACAAAGAACTCAAGGAAATCAGCAAGAAGAAAACAAACAACCCTATTAAAAAGTGGGCAAAAGACATGAACAGAAGCTTCTCAAAAGAAGAAAGACAAATGGCAAATAAACATGAAAAAATGCTCAATGTCACTAATCATCAGGGAAATGCAAATTAAAACCACAATGAAATATCATCTTACCCAAGTTAGAATGGCTTTTATTAAAAAATCCAAAAACAATAGACGCTGATGTGGATGCAGAGAGGAAGGAAGGCTTATACATTGTTGATGGGACTGCAAATTAGTAAAACCCTTATGGAAAACAGTATGGAGATTCATCAAAGAACTAAAAGTAGACCTATCATTCAATCCTGCCATTCCACTATTGGGTATCTACCCAAAGGTAAAGAAGACTTTTCATCAAAAAGACACCTGCACTTGAATGTTTATCTCAGCACAATTCACAATTGCAAAGATGTGTAATCAACCCAAGTGCCCATTGATTCATGAGTGGATTAATAAAATGTGGTATATGTATACCATGGAGTACTACTCAGGCAAAAAAAGATGAATTAATACCTTTTGCAATAGTCTCTATGGAACTGGAGACCATTCTCCTATGTGAAGTATCTCAAGAATGGAAAAACAAACACCAAATATACTCACTATTAAATTGGAACTAACCAATGAGCACACATGTGCACAGAGGGCAGTAAAACTCAGAGGAAATCAACCCAGGGGGGAGGAGGGAGTAGGGGAGGGGCAAAAACCTACCTAATGGGTACAATGAACACTGTTTGGGTGATGGGCACACCTATAGCCAGGCTTCAAGTATTACAGAAGCGATCCATGTAAAACATTTGTACCCCCCTTAATGTTTTGTCAATAAATAAATAAATAAAAATTTAAAAAATTTAAAAAATTAAATTTGACATCCCTTCATGATAAAAAAAGAAACTCTCAAAAAACTGTGTATAGAAGGAATTTACCTCAACATGATAAAAGCCATATATGGTAGATCCACGCTAGTATCATACCGAATGGGGAAAAATTGAAAGTCTTTTCTCTAAGATCAAGACAAGGATGCCTGCTTTCACCACTATTATTCCACATAGTACTGGAAGTTCTAGCTAGGGCAATCAGACAAGAGAAATATTAGAAAGGAAGAAGTCAAATTATCCTTGTTTGCAGATGATCTTATATCTAGAGAAACCTATAGACTCTACATCAAAACTATTAGAAGTGATAAACAAATTCAGTAATGTTGCAGGATACAAAATCAATATACAAAAAATCAGTAGCATTTCTATATGCCAATAGTAAACAATTGGAAAAAATAAGAAAGAAAAACAAGAAAGTTATCCCATTTATAATAGCTACAAGAAAAATAAAATAACTAGGAATAAACTTAACCAAAGAAGTGAAAGGTCTCTACAATGAAAACTATAAAACATCTGAGGAAAGAAATTGAAGAGGACACAAAAAAGTGGAAAGATATTCCATGCTCATGGATTGGAAGAATCAATGTTGTTATAATGTCCATAGTACCCAAAGCAATCTACAGATTCAATGCAATGTCCATCAGAATACCAATTACATTCTTTACAGAAATAGAAAAAATAATCCTAAAATTTATATGGAATCACAAAAAACCCAGAATAGTCAACGCCATCCTGAGAAAAAAGAATTAAACGGAGGAATCACATTACATGACTTCAAATTATACTTCAGAGCTGTAGTAACCAAAAGAGCATGGTACTGGCATAAAAACAGACACATACACCAATGGAACAGAATAGAGAACCCAGAAATAAGTCCACACATCTATAGTGAACTTATCTTTGACAAAGGTGCCAAGAACATATAGTGGGGAAGGACCATCTCTTCAATAAAATGGTGCTGGGAAAACTGGATATCCATATGCAGAAGAATGAAACCAGACCCTTATCTCTCACCATTTACAAAAATCAAATCAAAATGGATTAAAGACTTAAGTCTAAGTCCTGAAACTATGAAACTACTAAAAGAAAACTTTGGAGAAACCCTTCAGGACATCAGACTGGAAAATGATTTCTTGAGTAATACCCCCAAAGCACAGGCAACCAAAGCAAAATTGGACAAATGGGATCACAAGCTGAAAAGCCTCTGCACAGCAAAGGACACAATCAACAAAGGGAAGAGACAACCCACAGAATGGGAGAGAATATTTGCAAACTATCCATCTGTCAAGGGACCAATAACTAGAATATATAAGGAGCTCCAACAATGCAATAGGAAGAAATCAAATAATCCAATTAACAAATGGACAAAGGATCTTAATAGACATTTCTCAAAAGAAGACATACAAATGGCACAGGTATACGAAAAAATGTTCAACATTATTAGTCATCAGAGAAATGCAAATCAAAACTACAATGAGATATCATCTCATCCCAGTTGAAATGGCTTTTATCGAAAAGATAGGCAATAACAAATGCTGGAGAAGATGTGGAGAAAGGGGAACCCTCGTACACTGTTGGTGGGAATGTAAGTTTGTGCAACCACTATGGAAAACAGTATGGACATTCCTCAAAAAACTAAAATAGAACTACCGTATAACCCAGCAATCTCACTTCTGGGTATACATCCAAAGGAGGGGAATTCAGTATATTGAAAAGATATCTGCACTGCTATGTTTACTGCAGCACTATTCACAATAGCCAAGATCTGGAATCAACCTTCGTATCCATCAACAGATGAATGGATAAAGAAGTTGTGGTACGTATATACAATGGAATATTATATAGCCACAAAAAAGAATGGAATCCTGCCATTTGTAACAACATGGATGGAACTAGAGAATATTATGTTAAGTGAAATAAGCCAAGAATAGAAAGACAAATCTTGAATGTTTTCACTCCTATGTGGGAGCTAAATATTAAAAACAATTCATCTCACAGAGACAGAGAGTAGAATGATGGTTACTAAAGGCTGGGAAGGGTAATGGGGGCGATAAAGTCAGGATGGTTAATGGGTGTAAAAATATAGTTAGATAGAATGAACAATATTTGATAGCACAACAAAGTAACTATAATCAACAATAAGTTAGGATATACTTTAAAATAACTAAAAGAGTGGAATTGGAATGTTCCTAACACAAAGAAATGATAAATGCCTGAGGTGATAGATACCCCAATTGCCCTGATTTGATTAATTTACATTGTATGCCTTTATCAAAACATCACATGTACCCTATAAAGATATACAACTATCATGTACCCATAATAATTAAAAATAAAAAAATTTTTAAAAGAATAAAAAAACTGAGCAGAGACATCAGGGGCTACACACGATGTGGGAGACATAATTCACATATTTAGCTCAGGCAAGTTAATAAACAAAGAATAAGACAAACAAAAAACAGCAAAAACAACAATCTTCAGGGAGAAAACATCAGAATCCATAATTGCTACAATATATCATGTAAAACTTGAGTTTTGAACAAAAAACTATAAGACAGAAATAGAAACAAAAGTCAGACATACTCAGGAAAAACAATGAATTCAGTAGAAAGAGTTTCTGAATGCCCCATATGTTGGGCTTGGTAGATGAAACTTCAAATGACCTATTATAAATATGGTCATCACAGAACTAAAAGAAACCATGTTTAAAGAGTTAAGAATGACAACAAAATAGTAATGAATAAAAAAAGAACTTCAATAAAAAGAAAGAATTATTTTTAAAAGGACTACATGGGAATTCTGAAGTGGAAAATTAGAATAAGAGAAATTAAAAATTTACCACACAGGCTCAACAGCACATTCAAGATAACAGAAGAATTAGTAAAGTGAAAGATAAATCCATAGAAACTATCTGATCTGAAGAAGAAAAGAAGAAGGATTGCATAAAAATTAAGAGCTTCAGAGACCTGTAGAACAACATCAAGCATCATATACATAATGAAAATTCCAGAAGGAGAGAAGAGAAAAAAGGGAGTAAAAAAAATATTTGAAGAAATAATGGCTACAAATTTCCCAAATTTGATTAAGAAAAAATAACCTACAACCAAAAAGCTCAAAGAACCCCAAGTAGGATAAATATAAAGAATTCCACACCTGGAAACATCATGGTCAAACTATGAAAGAGCCCAAAGAGAGGCACAGGGGAAGGAAGGAGAAAGATGAAGACAAAGATGAAGAAGAAGAGAAAGAAAAAAATCTAGAAGGAAGCAAGAGGAAAAAAACTCATGTACAGTAGAGCATCCATATAATCAACATTGGATTTTTGTCTGAAACAATGGAGGCCATGGGCAGTGGAGTAACATTCAAAATGCTGAAAGACAAAAAAGGTCAACCAACAAGTCTACATCCAGTAAAGCTATCCTTCAAAAATGAAAGCAAAATAAGGATATTGCCAGATAAACGAATTCTCAGGGAATTCATTAGTGGCAGAACTGATAAAGGACTTGTATCCAGACTATATAAAGAGCTCTTACAACCCAATAATGAGAACACAAGCCAATTAAATATAAGCAAAATATTTGAACAGGCATTTCATAAAAGAAGATATATGAATGTCCAAATAGCACATGTCGTCATTGGAAATTAGGGAAATTTCATTAAATTAAAACTCAAATGAGAAACCACTGTACATCCACTAGAGTGACTATAAAAGATAAATAAAAGATAGACAATAACAAGTATTGGCCAGGATGTGGTGAAACTGGAATCTCATGTATTGCTATTGAGAAAGTAAGATGGTACCACCACTTTGGAAAATAATTTGGCTGTTTCTTAAAAGTTAGAAATACACCTACCATATAACCAAGCAATTCTACTTCTAGATATAGATCTAAGAAAAATGAAAATATATTTTCACACAAAGAGTTGTACACAAATATTCATAGCAGCATTACTCATAATTGCAAAACTGGAAACAATTGAAATGTTCATCAACTGATAAATGGATAAACCAAATGTGGTATATTTATATAATAAATATTATTTGGCCATAAAAAGGAATGAAGGACCAATATATGATACAATATTCATAAACCTCAAAATCATTATACTGTGTCAAACAAGTCAGACGCAAAAGACTACATGTTGTATGATTCCATTTATATGAAATGCCCAGAAAAAGCAAAAATATAGAAAGTGGTTCACTCAGTGGTCGCCTGAAGCCAGCAGTCGAAATGGAAATTGACTGCAAACAGGCACAAAGGAACTTTGTGGGGTAATGGAAATGTTCTAAAACTGGATTGTGATGATTGTTGCACAACTCCATAAATCTTCTAAAATCATTAAATTGTACAATTGGCAGATTTTATAGTGTGTAATTCATACCTCAATAAAGCTGTTAAGTATACATACGTGTGTGTGTGTGTGTGTGTGTATATATATATATATGAATAAATAAATAAAACTTACTGATCTTTTGTGTGCCACTCACTGCACTGTAAGTGCTTTGCATGCATGATCTAATTCAGTATTCACAAGTAACCCTCTAAGGTGAGTATCATCATCATTCCCAATTTACAGGTGAGGAAAACTGAAGTATAATAAGTTTAAATCAATTTTCCCAACTACACAGGTGGCAGATGAGCCTAGGGCTCATCAGATGCCAGTGTTCGGGCTATTAACTACTGTGCCATCCTGCCTTTCTGAGGAGATGGTAAGAGGAAAAAAAGAGCATTCAAGCCACAGGGAGGGCCCAGCTAAGATCAGAAAGCACTGCTGAGCTGTATACCCAATGAGCATCATTTTGTGATTTTTTTCCGCTAACACTTGGTACTTCAAGAGCAGAGTGATCGTGCTGGGGACTGGATGAAGAATGACATAAGATTAGGGTATTGAGGGATTTTAGGGTAATGAGTCATCTGTTGAAATGGCTGATAATGAGGGCCAGGATACAGGAGAGCATGTATGTATCCATGGTGAGGGGGAAGGGCTTCTATACTGGATCAAAGGAGAGGTATGAAGACCAATGAGTCCTGAGAGTACCAAGAAGAGCAGATTCAGAAGGGGAGAAGGGAAGAAATTGATGTAGTCAGAAATGAATGTGGTCAGAGGTTGAGGTCTTAGGAGTGGAAACACATACAAAAGCATAAGGTCAAATAGGTGATTTTTGCTAGTGGGTACATTAGTGGAATGGAATGGAGCAGAAATGCAGACCATCAAGGCTGGGAGGGTAGAGAAACTGAGTCATTAGAAGGGTCAATAATGTGTAAGCAATAGGTGACGCGTGGAAAGAAAGACCATGATTGATAACACAAAGATTTTTTATTTCTCCTCCACTGACTTAAAAAGTTCAGGTTTATAGGCAACAGTAACTTCTTATACCCAATCCTCCTGCTGTTAGAGAGGACATACTGTTTTTCGCCTAGAAAGTAGTAACAACAGTTAGCATTTAGTGACTACTTATTATGTGCCAATCACTAGGCTGTGCGCTTTACATAGATTAGTTCATGTAATCCTCAAAAGTACCCGATGAAGGCAGTACTATCTATCACTATCATTACTACCATCATTATTCTCATATTGTAGGAAGAAGAAACTGAGACTTAGCGAGGGCAGGTAAGGTGCCGTGGCCACACAGCTATCAAGTGGAAGAACTGGGACTGGAATCCATGCAGTCTGACTCTAGGGCCACAGCTCCTAAGTGCTCAGGTCTGTGAAAACTATGGAAATATAAAAATGGGTGGCCATGGGTTTTAAATGTAGGCTTCCATGGCCATAATTGGGATCTGAGCTGTTTCCCTGTTGAATCATCAGAATGGTTTGGTGTGCTTAGAGAACTTTGAGCTCATATGCATGTATTACTTTTGTTTTTTTTAATTCTGGAATTACCTCCAGGTGACTAATAATCAAATATTGATCAAGCTCATTTCACAGTTGCAGATACTGGAAATGCAGAGACCTGAATAAGTACTGATGAGCCTCGCTCCCACTATGCTGCTGGCTGAGGCTGTTACATGTACAGCCCTAATGCCAATCACAATGGAGGAGGAGGGAGGCTGAAGGTCACTGGCCTTTCAATCCAGGGAAATTGGGGAGTACTTCTGCCTGGGCTGTGGCCACAGCCATCAGGAAACTTATCTAAAGGGCCTAGTGCATTTATTTTTACCTAATTATAGCAATCAACTGGCATTTTCAAAGGACTACAATTATGTAGTCAGCAGCTTGGGAACCTGATACAAATAAGTTGAATATATTACTATGTATTCTTCTTGATTAAGGCTTTGGTGATAGGGAAGTTCCAGAACCATTTGAAGGAGTGCATGTTTCTGCTGGAGCAGTGGTTCTTAACCTACTTTGGTTCACAAGTCCAAAAAGAATGTGATGAACAGTTCCAGATTCTTTCCTTGGAAAATGCACACAGACAGATGCATGAACGACTTTGTATATAATCTTGAGGAGGTGTGTAAATCTTTTTGAAGCACATTCAAAGACTCCTGCTTAGAGTGTCAGCAATGTCAGGCTGAATTCAGCAAGTGGGGTAAAGTTGTTATCACCTAGTACATTTCCTCATCCAAATTTTTACAAAAAAAAAAAAAAACCCTGTTAATTGAAAGAACAAAATACTTTATCAGTTAGTACTTAGCTTCATATTCAATATGGTCTTTAAAAACAAAAGAACATTTTATCATGTAATATCAAGCAACAATACTTCTGTTAAAAATGCTCCATCGGGTTATAAGATTCTTGACTCCCTTTGTATTTCCTGCTACTCACAGTGTGGTCCATGGATCAGCAGCATCAGCACCACCTGGGACCTTGATAGAAACATAGAATCCCAGACTGCATTTTACAAAATTCCCAGGTGATGTATATACAGTCATCCCTCAGTATCCACAGGGTATTTGTTCCAGGACCCCCTGTGATACAAAACTCTACATATGCTCAAGTCCCTGATATAAAATGGCATCATATTTGCATATAACTTACATACACCCTCCATATACTTTCAATCACCTCTAGATTACTCATAGTACCTAACAGAATGTAAATGCTATGTAACTGGCTATTAGAGTGTATTGTTTTTTAGATTTGTATTATTTTTATATTTGTGTTGCTATGTTTCATTGCTTAAATGAATATTATAGATCCATGATTGGTTGAATCCATGGATGTGGAACCTGTGTATATAGAGGGCTGACTGTATACACATTGCATTTGAGAAGCACTGATGTACACAGGAGAGACATCAGAGCATAAAGAAGCAGTGAGACGTGGTAGAATGAGGATCTGGACTCACAGCCAAGCTCTGCCATTTGCTAGCACCTGACCTTGGCCACATCCCTCAACCTCTCTAAAGATGCTTTCTCAACTCTAGCAGTACTTCAAACAGTTGTTACACCTAACTTATAGTAATCACTTGACAAATGGTACTGTTCTGTTAAGATTTTTATTACATCTTGGCATTTGTCGTGTGTCCGTGCTTAGTAAACTAAAAGAAACTCCCTACAGAGGTAAAGGGAAGGAAAGGAGAGGGAGCAGTGTGCAATTGCTCTACATGGAGTGAGTGGCCCAGATAGATCACAGGACTTATACATGCCAAGTTAGGGGCCTGAGGATCTACTAACCATCTCTCAAATGTGTGCCTCTGGGCACAAAGGGGAGGAATGAAGCAAAGGCTCAGGGTATGAGCTCAAATACCAGGCAGATAGCATTGTTCAAGAAGTCCAGCACAGTTCTTCCCAGGCTGGGAGACACCCACCCAGGAACTGGGTGAAAGTGGGGAAGGAGGAGAGTGCACTGGGCGAAGATGGTTTGACTGAAGCTAAGAAAGATGGGTGGAAAAGAGTGAAGATAGTGTTAAGGCCTATCAAATGCCACCACCAAAAAGGGTTTCTACTTACTATAGGCTTACAGGTTGCTATGTAAGCAACCTAACTTACATAGCAACTACACAATCCTGAGCCTAATTTCCAAATGGTAAGGGACAAAGCCAGGCCCAGAACCCAGGCCTTTACATTCCAAATCCAGTGCTTTTCCCACTGCATCCCAGGAGCTTCATCTAGAACTCACGAATGACCTGGATTCTCTATTTAATGTTCTTGGGGCTCCATGTAAAGTGGGGCTGTTCAAATACACCTCTGGCACCCAGCAAACCAAAACTGGAGTGCTTTTGAGGGAATCACAGGTGACACTTGTGAAGTTTATTTTGAGGCTATGGCATCACAATACAGTCACGATGGCTTTCAAATTACAAAAATAAAAAAAACCTATTTTTGTAATGCAAGAGATTATTAGGAAAGTCACGTACTTCATTTTAAAAGATGACACAGTTTCCAAAGGGATAGAATATGAGGCTAAAAGGCAGGACATCCAGTTTCATGGGAGAAGCAGAATATTGCCAAGAAAACTAAGTGGATACATATCTTTTAATTTCACTTCAAGTGCAGCCAACTTTATTTTAGCTATAAAACCAAAACCTCTTCTTTGTTCTTATCACTCAGTTCAAATTCCATCACTGATCCCTTGGGTTTCACTATTTCAATAAACTAAGAAATTAAAATTTTCCTCCTCTAACTCATTACCTTTTACAATCACTTAAATTTAATGCAGGGAGCATGTCACCAAGAAGAAGGTAACAATTGCATTACTTTATTTTAAAGTGTTTTCATTAATCTGACCATGTAGATTTTTAAAAATTCTTATTTTATTAAATACAATGGCTCCTCATTTTTCTAGCCTCATTAGAGAAAGCAGTGTAGCATTGTGATAACTGAAGGTACTTCTCAGTAAACTAAAATGATTTTTACATTCTAAATACTTCCATGGAAATCATTCTAAAATGTCATGTATACTTCTCTGACTTCTATAAATTACAATGTATAAAATGATAAAGTATAATGATTAAAATTTAGATTTTTCAATCATATATATGTCTGTGTGTATATATAAAGTATATGTACATACACACATTCTTTATTCTGTGCTTTACATGTGTCAGGCATTAGATGAAGGCTTTATATACATTTTGTTTCAGGGTCTTTAGGAATATCTATTACCGTACTAGGTTATGATAATATGATGCTCAATGATATCGATATGGAAACAACTATCTGGCAGTTGGCTGTACTTGTTAGTTCATCGGTTTCCTCCCTTTCCTATCAACTGTACCTTCTGCCCTCTGACACTGGCCTGTGGGTTCTAATCATCGCCTCACATCTGGACTGAGAGCGACTGAATGCCTACAGTGTATAGCATGTGACCTTGATGAAAACTATTTATACGACTCAGGTGCCTCTTTTTCTTCTATAGGAGCAGCACTCTAATACTGTCACCTGGCAGATCCCCATACTAAATAATTGGAGGAATAACAAACATAAAGAGTGGAAGGACTGATTGCCTTGAAGGAGGGGCAATGTTAAATTCAGTGTTTTGTTCATATTAGGAACTCAATGGACGTTTTATGATTGCCAATTTTGAGCAGGTTATGATAGGAACATAGGGCTGCTATGTCATAAATAACTAGAGAGAGATTCAAAGCACCCTGTGAGAAGGGCAGAAAGACCACATAACCAAATCCAAAGCAAGTACTAATAATTCAAAGCATCAGAAGGACTTCAGCAGGATGTGGTCTGTCAGGAAAGACTACCTGAAAGAGCTAAGTCTTGAGCTTTGAAGGAACATGAGATTTAAAGGCAGCAATGAGCAAGGTCTAAACAGGAGACAATGAGAAAGTCCACCACATAGAGGTGGAAGGAAGCAACACGACAAAACTATATCAGATGGAATTCTACCAGAATGTGGAACATTTTGGAGGTTGAAAGAGATCTTTCTTGAGTAGCATCCAGGCTCTTCCTGAGCTGGAGTAGCCTAAAATAGATAATTGGGGGTGGGCAGGGGTACAGAGAGTCCTGGCCAGCGCCAAATGATGCAGAGATTGATGTGGAAGAACGGAAAAACCCTAGCTTTCTTAACAACTCAGGTGGAGATCGAAGGCAAAAGTATGGAGTATAGAGTCCAGAAGGCCTGGGTTCTGTCCTAGCTTAGCCAATCACTATCTGTATAGACTTTAAGTATATAATTAAACCTCTCTGTATCTGCGTTTCCCCACCTATGAAATGGTGATAGTAATGGCACCTACCTCACAGGGCTGGCACGAGCATTTAGTGAAAGAGAACATACAAAGTACTTAGCACAGTGCAAGACACACAATAAGCACTGGATAAATGGGGTAGGTTTTATTATCCAGAGTTCAGGGACATAACCTGGGTTTCTAAACATGCAGAAAAACAGGGAAGGCAGCTCCAGGAATAGGGGACCCTTGCAAGGAAATGTGGATGTGAGAACTTCTGCTTCATGCTTATGTTCACCACCTCCCTCTGCCCTCTTCCATTTATAATCCTAGTAACATATGCATTTCAGTTCTCACCACTTTGGACCCGGGGTGATTGCATTCACTGCATACTCTCAGACAAGTCACTTTATTTCTATTTCGGCTGCTAAATATCACCTTAACCATGATGTTTTTAGTTTGAGTGAGTTAGTGCTCTAAATGGCTTAACATTTCCCCAATAGTTTAGAAAACAAAATGTTTTCTCTTCCAGATACTTCTACCAACTAGTAGGTTTGAAAAAAGGTTTCCTTTTATATGTGCTCTCCTTATCAACTTAGGGTAAGTATATATAAGTTACTCTGCATTTTAATAAGCTGAAGAATTAGCCCTTGAAGAGCCAAACAGTGTAAATTCAGTCTGACATCTCAAATATGTATTAACTTCTGCTTCCAACCACGATGGAATAAAAGGAATCAGATTAAACAACTAGAAAACTTCACAAAACTTCACAAAGTGTATGAAGAAATAGTTGCCAGACATTAGACAACAGGAACAAATGAAGTACCCCCATAACTGCCCTAGATTACTGTCTGGAGAGGGTTTCCATGCTGCAGTGCAAGGAGGGGGAATCCAAACAGAGGCCAGTGATTTCCCTGTCTTGAGAAGACAGAGATCAGGGTATAGGGAGGCCAAAGCAGTTACAATCTGTGGGGAAAAGTACCAGAGAGAAGAAAGCTGCATAGGAGAAGCTCCAGAGGTCTTCAAGTGGATTCCCACATGTGTTGGGCTGAGTACTGATCTGCACATGTGTGGGAGGAAACTACTGCAGACCAAGGAAAGAATTGCTAAAAAAAAAAAAAAAAAAAAAGCAGGAAGATCAATCCCTAGAAGCTCACAAAGGGACAGGAATAGTTTGTATTCCCACCAGCAAAGTGGAGATATATTGTAATATATGGGGCATTAAAAAGTGTATTGTCTCAGTAGTGAAATAAAATTAGTCCTAGGCAAAGGCTGCACTGATGCTACCCTAATAGAAAGCAAGAAATCAAGCTTCAGAAAGATAAAACTGATTCCAATTAACTGCATCCCAGTTCAAAGTTCAATAATATTTAAAGGAATACAATAAAATACAGCACCCAACAACATAGAATTCATAACGTCCACATCTAATCAAAAATCATCAGACATGCAAAGAACAAGAAAGATACAACATTTAAGGAGAAAAATCAATCAGCAGAATCAAACTCAGATGACACAAATTATAGACAGCATATAAAAGCACTAAAATAACCATTATAAATCTACCCTATTTAATGAGGAAGCTAGAGGAAAGACTAGGCATGTTAAGTAGAAACATGGAGGATATAGGAAAAACCCAAATCAATATCTAGAGATGAAAAATACAATATCTGAAATAAAAAATATATAAGCTGGGATTTCTAGTATACTAGACACTGCAGAAAAAAAGATGAGTGAACTTGAAGACATAGCAATAGAAACTATCCAAAGTGAAATACACAGAGACAAAGGACAGGGAAAAAAAAGAATAGATCATCAGTTAGCTCTGGGAAAATACCAAGGGGTCTAATGAAGATCCAGAATACTTGAAGAAATAAGAACCAAGTTTTGCAAATTTAATGAAAATTATAAATGCACGAATCTAAAAATTTCAATGGAACCTAAGCAGAAGAAAAAAATGGAGAAAACCACACCATGGAACATCATAATCTAAGTATTAAAAAAATGAGAAAGTTGTTCAAAAGAACAAAGATAAGGCCAGGCATGATGGCTCACGCCTGTAATCCTAGCAGTTTGGGAGGCCAAGGCAGGAGGACTGCTTGAGGCCGGGAGTTCAAGACCAGCCTGAGCAAGAGTGAGACCCCATCTCTACAAAAAAAATAGAAAAATTAGCCAGGTGTGGTGGCATGTGCCTGTAGTCCCAGCTACTCGGGAGGCTGAGGCAGGAAGATCGCTTGAGCCCAGGAGTTTGAGGTTGCAGTGAGATATGATGGTGCCACTGCAGTCTACCCGGGGCGACAGAGTGGGAGTCTGTCTCAAAAAAAAAAAAAAAAAAATCAAAGATAAAATGACAGCATACTTCTCATCGGAATCTATGCAAGCCCCAAAACAATGGTGTGACATCTTTGAAGTACTGAAATAAAAAGCCGACACCTTATAATTCTATTCCCAGAAAAAAAAAAGTCTTTCAATAATGAGGTGAAATAAAGGAGTAGTCTGAGAGAATTCATTGCCAAAAGGCTGGCTGTTTTTGGACCAGTTATTGTTGGTACAAAGAAATGCTATTGATTTTTATCAATTGCTGCATTTTCTTATTAGTTTTTTATCATTTTTCTGTCTGTTACATTTTTTTCTGTAGATGATCACATCAACTGCAAGTAATGATAGTTTTATATCTTCCCTTTCAATTCCTACACTTCTTATTTCTTTTTCTTTCTTTAAGTGAGAATTCATTGCCAGAAGACCATCACAATAAGAAATAATAAACAAAGTTCTTTCAGCAGAAGGAAAATGATACCAGATGGAATGCTAGAGCTATAAAAAGGAATGAAGAGCACTGTAAATGATAAATATGTGAGTAAATATTAAATGTCTGTTTCTCATTTTTAAAATCTCTTTAAAAGATAACTGTTTAAGGAGAAAATAAATAATACTCTATTATACTACATGTGGAAAAATTATGAAAAAAGAGCACAAAAGCTGGGAGGAGAAAAATTAAAATGTATTGTTATAAGGTCTTCCCACTGCATATTTCAAGGTAGAATGTTAAAAGTTGGAAAGATGTTATGGTAGGCAGCCTCTAAGATGGCTTCCAATGATCCACACCTTCTGTTATTTGTGCCCTTGTGTAATGCCCTCCCTTTGAATGTATGATGGATATAATGACTCACTTCTAACAAATAGAATAAAGCAAAAGTACTGGGATGTCACTTCCAAGATTATGGTACCAGCAAAAAAAAAAAAAAAAGACACTGGCTTCTCTCTTGTTCACCCTCTCTTGTTATCTCCCACTTACTCTGATGAAAATAGCTGCCGTGTGGTAAACTGCCCTGTGTAGAGTTCCATGGTGCAAGGAACTGAGGGGGCTTCTGGCCAACAGTCAGTGAGGAACTGAGGCCCTCAGTCCAACAAACTACAAGGAACTGAATCCTGCCAACAACCACGTAAGTGAGCTTGGAAGTGTATCTTCCCTCAGTTGAGCTTTCAGATGAGATTATTGCAGACCCAGCCAACACCATGATTGCAGCCTTGTGAGAAATCTTGAGCCAGAGAACTGGGCTAAGCCATAACTGGATTCCTACCTCACACAAGGTGCAAGATTATGAATGTTTGTGGTGTTAAGCCACCAAATTTGGGGGTGAGTTGTTATGCAGCAGTGCATAACAATTATAGTTATATATTGGACATACTAGAATAACCACTAGAAGAAAAACACAAAATAAAGAGTATTACTAATGAGCTTATATAGAAATAAAATGGAATCTTAAAAATACTTGAGTATTCCAAAGCAAGAAAAGAGTTATTAATAAAAAGGACCAAACATTTGTTGAGCATCAACCATAATAAAGGCAGGGAGTCAGGTGCTAAGCATATAAAGTCCCTGCCTGGACTTAAGAAATTTCCCACTCTCAGTCCGAGGCAGGGATTTAGTTAGAAAAGTGCACAGAGGAAAACAAGTCTAAGCGTGGTACCCACACATCCTATGCCTTGGTGGTCTCAGGGCAGAACAGTCTCTCAAGTACAGGGAAAACCAGGGGAGCAGATTTGAGGTGGGCCTTTAAGAATGGCAAAATTTTCAGCACACAGAGATGTGAGAGAAAGGTAAAATATTCCAAGCAGAAAGTACACAGAATCAAAGGCTAAGTCGAGAAAGCTAAAGGGATATGTTGAAGGAAAAAGTCAGAGGAGGGAACGCCAGAGAGTTTATAGGAGACCCAGAATCCTGCTTTGTAACAGAGATCTAAAGAGAGGGTGGTATAAAGGAGTGTGGGGCTATAAAACTAAATGCTGCTGAAGGAGCAAGGAGGGCACTGAAAACAGGCCACTGGAACTGACTGAGGGACAGGCACAGCCTAATCCAGGAATGGTATCAATTTGCACACATCCCTACTGCCAGACCAGTAACAGATATCACTAATTAATGACAGCACTGAGACTGTGCATGGCCTCAGCTTCCTTCTCAACACAACGTTTCAGGCAGTTACTACCAAAACATCAGAATTGGCACAGGAGATGAAATGCATTTGTCACCTGTGGCCTGATAATTTAAGACGTCTCATCTGTGGTGGATAAAGGATGTAAAGAGCTTATTTTGTCATCCATTAAGGAGGCTCATTATATGTAGGGTGAAAAATAAGGAAGACCCTCCTCTAACTGAGAAGTTTGTAGTCTTTCCAAAATCATAAATATTTTATGGGGATAAAATGGATCAGCCTTCAAGAAGGACGTCTACAACTTCCAAAGCAGCACAACCACCTAAATTCATCCTGACAATCAACAGGTTAAAAAGAGGAAGAACTGACTTCCTCAACCTGATAAAGAACACCTAGGAAAAACCCACAGCTCACACCATACTTAATGGTGAAAGACTGAATACGTTCCCCTGAGATTAGAAACAAGATAAGGATGTTCATTTTAGCCACTTTTCTTCAACATTGTACTGGAAGTTTTAGGTAGGGCAATTAGGCAAGATAATGAAATAAAAGACACCCTAATTGAAAAGGAAGAAGTAAAACTATTTGCAGATAACATGATCTTGTATATAGAAAATCTTAAGGAATAAACTAAAAATGTATTAGAACTAATAAACAAGTTCATTAAGGTTGCAGGATACATAATCAATATACAAAAATCATTTGTATTTCTATACAGTAGCAATGAGAAAATAAAAAATGAAATTAAGGAATTCATTCCATTTACAATAGCATCACCAAAAATAAAATACTTAGGAATAAATTTAATAAAAGAAGTACAAAACTCATATTCTGAAAACTAAAATACATTGTAGAAAGGAATTAAAGGGGACCTAAGTACATGGGAAGACATCCCACTTTCATGAGTCAGAAGACTTAATATTAAGATGACAATACTCCCCAACTGATCTACAGATTCAATGTAATCCTTATTAAAATCTTAAAATCTTAGCTTTCTTTGCAGAAATCAGTGAGTTGATCCTAAAATTCACATAAAAATATAAGAGAACCAGGATATCCAAGACAATCATGAAAAAGAACAAAGTTAGAAGACTCACTTCTCAATTTCAAAACATTAATCAAGACAATAGGATACTGGCATAAGGATAGACATACAGATCAATAGAATTGAGGGTCCAGAAGTAAAGTCACATTTATAGTCAATTATTTTCAACAACGGTGCTAAAACAGCAGGGCAAAGTTCAGTGGAAAAACAATAGCCTTTTTTATATTATAATATCAATTTTTACTAGGTAGGATTTGTGACAACTATTTTGTAGTATAAAAATATGACTCTGTTTTCATGCTAATATTTCAAAATCTACAATACTTATTTTCTTAAACTCAAAAAAGTATTTTTATCACACTTCTGCTACCTGCTTTTAAAAAATTACTGTATATTTTATGTCATAGTGATTTATATATTCATTTTATAAATTAGTCCTAGCATACAATGTTTTTATCCATATGTACAAATTAAAGATTGTGCAGCAAGCACCCATGTTGCCATGACCCAAGTGTATCTACAGGACACTGGTCACTGCCCTGAAGCTGTCAGGGTCCCTCCAGTCACTAACATCCCCTCACTCACCCAGAGGTCTCTACTTCTTGACTTTTGTGGTCATTAGCTCCTTCTTGCTGTAGATTCACCACCTAATATACTTTAGTTTCTCCTATTTATGACCTTTATATAAATTGGAGTCAAATGTCGTATATTTTTTGTAATTCGCCTTTCTCAGTCAGTATCGTGAGAGTTAGCCTCGTGTGTTGCTTGAGCTTATTCATCTTCAAGTTGTTTAGCATTCTATTGTATGACTATACCACAAGTTGTCCACAGTCTTATTGCTAAACATTTTCTGGCTTTTACTATTACAAACTATGAATATTCTTTTTGTGTGTCTCAGTACAATATCTAAGGTCTATAGCTACGAGGGTCGTTGCTGGGGCATAAGACTATGCATATCTTTGGCTTTATTAGATAATGCCAAACTCTTTTCCAACCTGCTTGTACCAACTTACACTCCCACAGAAGTGGGTAAGACTCCATTCCCACAGTATCAAGGCTCGGTGCATCAGACATTTTTGTTTTTACCAATCTTATGTTATAATGGTATCTCAGTGTGATTTTAATTTACATTCTGATTACTAATGAGGCTGAATACATTTTTGTTTATTGCCCATTTAGATTTCTCCTTTTGTATAGTACTTAATGGTATTCCCCATATTTTAAAAATTTTTTTCCAGCTGTAGTGCTCTATGTATTCTGGATGTTTAACACTGTGTTATGTTTCTGCACTTTATGGCTTGTCTTGTCATTATCCTTATGATATCATTTGATGAACAAAATTATTTCACTTCAATGAAGTTGAATATACGAACTTTTCCTTTAAAAGTGCTTTTATGGCTTAAGAAGTTATTTTCTACCCTGAGGTCACGGAGTCACTCTCCAATATTATCTTCAAAGGGCTTTTTAGTTTTGCTTTTCACATTGAGGTTGTTAATAAATCTGCAAATTTTTTTTTGTGTGTATGATAAGGTAGTAATCTGATATCCAATTGTTCTACCACCTTTATTGAAAAGTTTCTCCTTTAACCACAGATCTGCAATTCCTCCTCTGACGTATGTCAAAATCCATGAATTCCTGAATCTGTTTCTCAAATTCTGTTTCACTGGTCTAGACAACTACTCCAGCACTAATACAAAGTCTTATTTATTACAGCTTGACATTTGTAAGGTCAAGTATGCACATTTGTTTTTGTTTTTGTTTTTGCTTTTTGTTGTTGTTTGGTTTTGTTTTGTTTTGTGTCTCTTTTCAGCTCTTTCCATTACCCTATAAGTTTAAGAATCAGCTTAACAAATCCCACAAAAAGTTGGGGTTTTGATTGTGATTACACTGGATCTGTGGACTAATTTGGGGAGAATTTCCAGTTTTATAATATCAAGTCCACTAATCTACAGATGCAGTTTATCTGTCCACTTAGGTAGGTCATCTTTAATGTTTCTCAATAAAATTTTATAAACTGCAGACAGATCTTATATAGCTTTGGTTAGATTTTTCCTAAGAACTTAATGGCTTTTGATGCCATTGCAAATGGCATCTTTTTCTAAATTTTGTTTGTATATAGAAATACAATTGATTTTTGTACTAAATTTATATCTAACAACTTCTTAACTATTATTAATTCTAAGCCTTTATTGTAGATTCTTATGGATTTTTCTATTTATACAATCATGTCTATGCAACATAAAAGTTTTGGGTTTTTTTCTCAATTCTTACATCTTTTTTTTGCTTTCCTATGTTATTTAGATTTGCATTAAATTATTAAAGAGGGACTGATTGAAAGCATCCTTGTCCTGTCCCTTTCTGAAATCTCTTCTGATAACTCCATAAGTTTAGCAGCCAAACCAAGACCTAGAAATCCTGAGAAACAGACACAGCTGTGACATAACTGTGCCACTCTTCCCTAGCTACTGAGCCTTCCGCTCTACCCACAATATAATCCATTAACTCTCCACTAGATGCCTCTGCTATGATGAAATACTCTGGCCAGTGGGCAAGGTATTGTAAATATAATAAAAAGGAATCCCGTAAATTTCTGTAAGTGGATCCAAGTTAATGCTGTTGAAACTGAGCAGGTCATCACAGATGAAGTCCAGATGAAATCCCAGAGCATGGTCATCCCCCCACCATCGCTAAGGCCTGCTTTCCACAACCTTGCATCTGCCCCGCCCCACTGGAAGTCACAACATGCATGGCTGATATGGGGCAGGGAGGGAACTGCTAACAATAGCCTTTTCAGCAAATGGTTCTGGGTCACGTCAATATCCACATGCAAAAGGACAAAGTTGGACCCCTACTTCACACCATATACAAAAAATTAACTCAAACGGGGTTGAAGACAGAAATGTAAGAGTTAAAACAATAAAACTCTTAAAAGAAAACATAGCTGTATATCTTCACGACTTTGGTGGCTTATTAGCTATGACTCCCAAAACACAAACAACAAAAGAAATAAATACATAAAGTGGATATCATCAAAATTTAAAACCTTTATGCTTCAATGAACACCATCAAAAAAGTGTAAGAAAACTCACAGAATGGGAGGAAATTTTCACAAATCGTGTCATTGACAAGAGACTTGTATCTGGAATACATAAAGAACGATTACAACTTTTTATAACTTCAAAGACAAGTAATCCAATTTAAAAATAGGCAAAGAATCTGAATAGATATTTCTCCAAAGAAAATATACAGATGGCCAATAAGTAGATGAAAACACGATCAATATAGTTAGTCATCAGAAAAATGCAAATCAAAGCTTCAATGAGATACCACTTCATGCACCTACTAAGATGGCTATGATGAAAAAGATCCATAACAAGTGTTGGAAAGAATGTGGAGAAACTGAAGCCCTCATACATTGCTGGTGGAAATGTAAAATGGTGCAGCCACTTTGGAAAACAGCCTGGCAGTCCCTCAAAGAGTTAAATATAGAGTTACCATATGACCTAGAAATTCCACTCCAAGAGAAATGAAAACATATGTCTGCACCAAGAGTTGTACACAAATGTTCACAGCAGCATTATTTGTAATAGTCAAAAACTAGAAACAACCCACATGTCCGTCAACCGATGAATGGATAAATAAAATGTGGTGTATTCTTGCAATGAAATATTATTCCGCAATAAAATGAAATGAAGTACTAATTGACACTACAACATAAATGAACCAAGAAGCGAGTCACAAAGGACCACATATTGTATTATTCCATTTACGGTAAATGTCCAGAATACACAAATCTCTAGGGACAGGAAGTAGATTCGTAGTTGCCTAGGGCTGTGAGGAACGGGGAGATCGTGCGTCCAGGCTAAGCAGTGAGGGGTTTCATTTTGGGGAATGAAAATGGTCGAAAATTGACTGTGGTTTTGGATGTACAACTTTGCAAATCCACTAAAAACCATTGAGTTTTACCCTTTAAATGCATGAATTGTGTGGTATGTGAATTATGTGTCAAAAAAATTGTTTTTCCTAAAAGGGAGCACTAACAAAGGTCTTGAGACACCTATTCAAGTAGCTGAGTTGTACACGGGTTGCTGGTGCCATTGCTTTCCTAAACTAGAAACAGTGGAAGTGTTTCAAAGCCAGACCTATAGAAGAACCCCACTGGAACCCCAGGTCTGGGATGAGGTACTTCCAAGGCCTGCAGTTTTCTGGACCTCACCCAGCATGGAGCCAGTCACCAGGCTGTCTTTTCTGATTAGAGACAATGGATAGCTATGAGGTGTTACAGCCTGGCTAACATATAAATGTGATTTTCTGCCTGAGCAAATTCTGCTCTAATTAAGTAAAATACTTTTAAATGATTATCAAAATGGGGCTACTACTCAGTTGTCTCAAAACATAGAAATGCCAGGATTTTAATGCCTGAGGGTTTCCCAAAGTGAGTTGAACAGGCTCTTGTTTCCTGAATCCAGGCAGACGGAGGTTTTTCAACTGTCAACTCTGCATTGATTCGATTTATCTCATGGCCCAGTAGATACAAACTGGTATTATTTGCCACAGCTAAAGTGGAATATTCAATGCAAGACTATATAGTAGGGCTAAATGCAAAGTAAACAAACACAGTGCCTTTACTGAGAACTATTGATTTGAACTCCTTTTTTAACAAAAATACAACTTGAGTTAAGGCAAATTTTTTTGCTAACTACATTTATGAAAATAGAATGCTTTCCTGAGGCTGAGGAAGGTAGAGGGAAGGAGCACACATTGTGAAAACCATTCCTCAAACCATAACAAATTGAAAGCTGTGGTTTAATATCTAACCCAGATGGTCAGTTTTCTAATGATTTTACATTTACAGTATCTTATTTTCTTTTCCCCTGGGGCATTATATTTCACTTGGCAATAGTTATTGTTCTGTTTTCCCTCCAGTTGCTTTTCAGAGGCAAAAATGTATATTACTTCATCTTGTGGTTTAATCTTGGTATACGGAGCATTACATCAGCAGCAGTGATTTCTTGTAATCACCTCTGCCCTGTAGCAAGGTCCTTAGGGAGGTGGTATTTCATGCATCATAATTTCACCACCACTAAGAATGGTCATGTAAATAGCTACAATGGTGGTACTAAATGAGGACATCAGACAGCCCCACCCATCCCACCCAAACTCCATTCTTCACTGTATGAAACATGATGACGTGAACATATTCACATTCACGCCACCATGTGCCATCCTGCAATCCTGAAAGCTTTCAAATTTGATCCTGAGCCTTATAATAAGAGAATGTTATTCTTTTCTTTCTAAATCTTGTGAAAACTGGTTGCTATGAATCTAGACTGTCGCCAACAGTTCTGGAATTTCAGTTAGGAATAAACTGTAGATCTAAACAAATATAAGGATCCTATTTTAGTAAAACACTTCCCACTATGTAGCTAGAACAAATAATCTCAGAACCAACTCTTGTTCTCAAGTTTTGTGTGGCCAACATTAGATATCAAAGAATGTAACCTTGCAAAGAATGATCACCAAAGAGGAAGAAAAGGGGGAAGGAGGGGGCAAGGAGCCTAGATTTGGGCTCCATTATCTTTTCTCAGTGGGCAGCGTACAGGACAATTGACACACACTCTTTCAAAGAGCATGATTTTCTTTAAGTCACTACCAAAGAACACCCTGATGAACAGCATTATGGAGAATTTGGATTTTGTTAGTGCCTCACAAATCCCATTGATGAAATTACAACTGTGTAATGTGTTAGAAAGGAGAATAGGCATTTTATGCATATCACACATAGGCAGGAAAGTAAAACTTGGCAGAATCAAAGGCAAGTCAGTTCCCAAGCAGGAAGTCAAATCCTGGCCTCTATTCCTTTGTTCCAGGGCCTAGCCCACACAGGGATGGTTTTATGTTTCCAGCAGTGGTTCCTTGCCTTTGATCCATTTGCCTCTGCAAATACAAGCCTCTGATAGACAAAGGAACATACTTCTAGGAATCCTATAGCATGACATCTATTAAAGTCTTAGAGGAGAAATATTTGTCAGTATTTTACCAGTAACCTGGTCTTAGTGTTATGGGCACAAAAAAAGGCTATTCCTAACTCATTTCCTTTCCACTGCTCCAGGCCCACTAACCATCCTGATCCATCCTGCTGCTACCAAAAACTCAGCAGACAGACAAGCTTTAAGGGAAGTTTCCTAACATGAGCCTCTGGTGCAAACTCTTGAGATAGATTCACCAACAAAGTAACAGTTGTCCATTGGAAGTTCCAGACTGCAAGGGGTCTGTCAAAGCATTACCTCTAAAAAAGGGCTTAAGTAAGGATTTCATGAACAGTCCCTAGGGCGAATCAACCTCAGGGTCTTTGCAGTTCCCTCAGCCTGGACTTCCTCCAGCTCTTCCATGCCTAGTTCCTTCCCGTGGTCCCTCGGATTTCAGTTTAAATATAACCCCCTTTGAGCTGCCTTTCCTGAACATCTCCTCTTAAGGAATTCTCTCCTCCTCCCACCACGAAACACTCTATCATACGCTTACTGACTAAACATTTTAACTTAGATACAATGTGAATTTTTTGCTTCAATAAGAAAAGCAAACCTTTATGTTTACCCCATTCTGCTCTCCCAAAGAGAGAAAAAGATTAAGGTACCATCATGCTGCTTATGTTTACTTCCTTCCCTGATAGTGTGCTTTTTGTATGATATCATCACTCTAACAACCCACATATAAACGCTTAAATTGACCAGAGAGTTATGGAATCCATTGACAACTACCACCTTTATAATCTATCTACCCTTGAGAAAAGCGAAGAGGGACCCTCATCTGACAAGCACCAAATTATTAACATTTAACTTCTGGCTCTGAAGCCTGTCTGAGTGCAGAACTGAGGGAAATCACAGCCTGCAAAATTTCAGCCTAACCACCAAATGTTACTTAGTATCCTCAACTTGTTTGCAGGGTAGTTTAGTAAATTTTGTGTTTGGCTTTTTTTTTTTCCTTTAACTAAGTGAAATTAACATCATAGAGCTTCCACAAGAGGGAAACTCAGAGGAAGGCAGGCAGGACCATTTTCCAGGCAGCCAAGTCAACAACACTATGGCCCTGACCTGAAGGGCACAGAGCCAGAACTAAGAAGGTTCAACGTCTTGATGTGACTGAATCATTGCCTTCTGAACCTCAATGGACATCCAAAGGGCCTGCCGAGCTGAGCTTGCACTCTCAAATGCAGAGCTGGTGCCAAGTCCACTCACAAAAGGGACCAAACAAGTGGGCAGGGGTTTTGTTCTTTCCTTTTACATTATTTTAAGTATTAACATTTATAAACATTTCTGTGCCAGATTAAAAATGATCAACCATTTAAAAATTTAGAAAAGTGGCATTGTCTTATTAAATTTTTAAAAGGAAAGAGGTATTTTAAACGGGAAACCTGCAGCAGACCAAGAAGCAGCCAAGTGAAATTAAGTCCTTGAGGTGCTCCTATAACCAGCCTGAACTGGAGACAGATTACCCAAAGCAACAGCTAATCCCCACATTAGCCATTGGATCCTTGTCAGACTTGCCCATTGGGGCCAACCTCAGCTCCTCTTTGGCTTGGCGTTCTCACTAGCAGTGCAGAAAGCATTGCCATTGGCCATCAACCCATTGTTGAACATTAGCTGTCTCTGTCACTATGAACACCCAAGGCTCAGTATAAGGCTGATCCGGGGCTCAGGTTATAGCAACAACTTGTAGTTGAAATCGCCAATAACTTGGCATTTCTGAGATATCAATGACTCAACCTCCCTGGTGTATATGAGCTGCATTCAGCAGTGAAATGATGTTCCTGCAAGCTTCTAGTGACTATCTCTTCGAGACTTATCTTTAGATTTACGTTTTGCTTTGATGTGTAACACTGAATGAGTAAGTCAGGAAACATAGTCATCTCAGTTTTGTCACTATCTGCATGATCTTGAGCCAACTGTTTACCCTCCCTGAGTATCAGTTGTCTCATCCACATAATAGAAATGATAGTATTAATAATAACTATAATAATTTTGTTGTTGATGATGATGATGATGATGGTATCCTCCTTGCCCCACTTCTCAAGTGTGGTAAAGATGTATGGAAAGGGTGGATGTAAAACTGCTCTGTAAAATGCAAAGGGCTGTAGTAACATAAAGTGTCCTTTTGGCCAAGTGCAGTGGCTCACACCTGTAACCCCAGCACTTTGGGAGGCTGAGGCAGAAGGATCGCTCAAGGCCAGGAGATCGAGACCAGCTTGACCAACACAGTGAGACCCTGTCTCTACAAAAAATAGAAAAATTAGCCAGGCGTGGTGATGCACACCTGTAGTTCCAGCTACTTGGGAGGCTGAGACAGGAGGATCACTTGAGCCCAGGAGTTTGAGGTTGCAGTGAGCTATGATCGCACCACTGGGTGACAGAGCGAGACCCTGTGTTTCAAAAAAAAAAAAGTCCTTTCGTTGGTAACTTTTAATAAGATGTGTTCACAATTCCTTCACACAAACCAAGTAATGGCAAAGGAAAATTGTGCTGGAGATGTAATATAGCTGTGGACAAGAAGCACTATGACACTGTGAGAACTGGAATAGCAGTCAAGAGGCTCAAGTTCTAGTCCAAGCCCTGCTGCTAACTACCTGTATGACCTTGTCCTCTCTGGACCTCTGCAGAAGAAACAGGCTAGATTAGGACAATTTTCCAACTCTGTAGGAGCACAGATCTTCTGTCACATGAAACCATAGGCATGAGCCAAACATTAAACAGAGCAAAGAAACAATGTTTTTCCAACTGCATAAAATTTCACTGTTTAATAGAAAACATTATATTTTCTTAATTTGATGATGGACTGTTTTTATTCACAGTTTGCATCTAAAATAGGAATGGGTCTTAGAATGATTGTGTACATTCTTTTAATATTCCTGAAGAGCCGATACTAAATTGATGGTGCAAACTACAACTAATGGCATCTAAGCATCAAGGACATATGGTGCTTTGGCATTTCCCTGACATTGATGTCCCTTCTCCAAACAGTTGGGATCTGGGGAACGTCATTTGAAAACTACTGGACTAGAAGGTTTCTAAGGGGCATTGTAAAGCTGACATTCTATGGTTTAAATACCACAAGTGACTATTAGAAATGGTGGCAAGGTTCTATCCAAGCACATTCAATAAGTGATCATGTCGAAAGGTGTTTCTTTTTTGACTAAAAAGATCAGTTCCAAAGGCAATTCTCAAGGAGGAGTTTTCAAAAGGTTAGAGCCACCTATACATGGTCGGAAATACTGTGTATCCATCCAAGGTGACTTGTCTAAAAGCACACCTCTCATTTTGAGCCCTCACTGATGAAATGGAGCTACATTTCAATGGAGCCACATGACCTCTGTGGGAGAAGGAATTTGTTTCAGCTTTAAGGTGAGAAAAGCTTAGGGAAGTCCTGTGCCAGCCTGGCCATGGGCAAATGGGGAAGCTAGAGCCCAGTTTGCTGCAGTGTGGCTGATAACCACAATAACTCCCCTTACTGAGTGTGATCCACAATTTAATACCCATAACCTCTTCAGTACAAGTCCAGGAGGGTAGAGAAAGCAGGTGCTGTCCTTCTCCTCATTTTAGAGATGAGGAAATTAAAGACCTGACAAGTGAAATAAATGCCCAAGGTTTCCCAGCTAATAAATGGCAGAGCTAGGATTTAAACTGCTTCATTAAGGTTCTGAGTCCACATCATTTCCTATTTCACCTGCCTGCCCACAGACCTTACAACATGCAGCCCTCAAGCAACCCTAGCTCTACTTAGGATCAGGTTCATTTTAACAGAGAGGCTTCTTTTGGTGGCAAAAGACTACAGGCACACACCACCACGCCATATGCCACTCTCTCTGCCATGTGTGGAAGGCTTAATTCCTTAAGCCTGATTTCCCCTTTGAAATATCAGGATCTCTGAAGATTGTCCAGACTGTCTATTATGGGAGAGCTAGACGACAGGCACAGGAACAGCCATGGCAGCAAGATTAAGCCAAACCATGGTGATGGGAGGGCAAAGCTTGTCTTTCTCACAGCCATAGTCTGTCAGAAAAAAGGCTAGGGCACTTGGTGCTAAGAGCCAGTCATCTTTTAAACAGACCCTGAACAACCATAATTTCCAGGATGGGAGGTATTTTCCCCCACCCCCTCAGAAAGCCTTCAGAAATGCAGTACAATTGGAGCCCCTTTGCTCCCTTCTTGGAATGTGGTCAGACAAGATGTGATCTCTCTTACTGGGTGGTCTTCAGTGAAGCCCAGCTGGCTTCTCTGTTTCCTCTGCAAAAAGCCCCACAGCCTGCTAACAGGCAGCCAAACAGTCACCCTAGGCTTAATGGTCCCCATGCTGGATGCAAATGGAAGGGTAGCTCAGAATAAATGGCCTGCTGAGGGCAAGAAAGTCCTTCTAACTCTTTTGATCACACCTTCAGATTGACCCTAGGACCACACTGTTTCTTTATAGTCAGTCCTTAATTCTTCATGCTAGCAGAGGGGAATGATGTCAAGGAGCGTCTAGGAAAAGAGATAATGAAAGGATAATTCATACTGGATGGTGGACTATGTTCGATGATGGTTTCACAAAATCACCTTCCCAATCAGGTTTTCTTTAATAGATCGTGAAATAAGTTGCCTTTTCTGGTTTGGCAGTGGCAGGGAGTCTTTAATGAGATGTGTGAAATAGGAGGAGGGGCTCCTGTGACCAATTCTCTATAGTCAACAGCTGGCAGACTAGACCTCTGCATGACTAGTAGCGCATAGGACCAAAGGGCACTATGTAAAGACTAGTTAATCTCTTAATGCAAGTGGCTAGCATATTCACTTGATCCCACAGGCACAACCATAGTTTAATGTCATAATAGAAAATAAAAGGTGAGATGTGATTTTCAAATGTGCCACAACATAAAGTCACATAATCTCTCTGCTCTGAATGAGTCAATTTCCATGATTAAACTTCTCATTTTGGGACGTCTAAGAAGACGGAGAACAGCAGCACTGACTTATAAAAGCCTAAGGGCCACCCTCTGGAGTTTCTCCTGCAGTAAAACATAGGTTTCATGTTAGTTTTTCTTTGAGATTTATAGGAGCTGAAAAACTAAAGAAAATGGGAAACTATTGAAAAGACGTATTTTGAGTAGCTTCCCTTTCGTAACTGCCACACACAACCCTCTGATAACGCACCTGAAGGTACAGTGTTTACAACTTTGATCTTCCATTAGCAAATTCCTTCAAGTCAAATGCACTTCGTTTTTCCCCTCACTCTTGAGTTTTAAACGGTCATTGGAAATCTAAGCAGAACTGGACACTCCGGCTACAAAACAGCCATCCAAAGTGGGACTGCTCTGCTGCTGTTGGGAAGCATTTCAGTGGGCAAATTTCTGTCCTTGGAAGCACTTCTTCCCACTGAACTGAATTAAAGCTGCCTGAACACATTTGAAAACCTGATTTACCCTTTAAGATCTCATTTGATTGATCTTCCCAACCCTTCTCTCTAGAGAAAGCCAGCTGTAAGCGTTAGTCAGCATACAGAAAACCCTAGAAAGATGAACAAAGAACAACTCCTGTGATGAGCTGCTAAATTAAAGAGGGAAGAAAACAAACTCTACCAAATGTCAACAGAGCTCAGCATTCTCCCCTGAATGAAGCCACACTCCAGCGGTGGAAGGCAGATAGTGGGAGACTAGATGAAGACTGGAAAGTGGCAGGGAAGTAAGACTTCCTGGGATAAATTCAGCCCATCCATCTACCCACCAAAAGGACAGGATACCTTCCTTTTCTCCTCATCTTCCAAAGTCCAGCCATCCCAGATAGAGTAGGTCTCAGCAAGGACAGCAGGCTCCTTTGTTAATCCTAATCCCAGAGGTGTGTCATTCTCCCGTAGCCACCCCAGGCAGTGTTGCAAAATTGGCTGTATCCCACACCCAGGACAGGCTCAGTGTCAGTGATGCTTACACCTTAGTAAGAATGTGCACATGCTAACCATCTACCAAACCCCAGCTGAAAGCACAGCAAGAGAAATCTGAAGGAAGAAGGAAATGACAATCAATCTTTTAGGTACAGGATGTGAAACAAATTGTTGCTGAATGTACACTAAAATTCTCAGTAAGTCAAATGGAAGAGGAAATTGAGCAAGGTATTTTGAGCCCAGACTAGCTAATATTTTGATTAGAAAATAGTGAGGCATCTCATCTGCCAGAGAATCTGAAAGAATGGATACCAAGTTATTGGGGTTTTACCCTAAATGACATGAAAAACCTTATCTGGTCCAAGAGCCAAGAGTCTTGGTATGTCGGATGCCTGGCCAGCCGGCTAGATGGATAAATGAATGGCTGGATGGAAGGAACAATATCTGTAGGCAGTCCTGTCTGCATGGGTTGGCTCTTAATACCGGTCCACCACCACTCACAGCCCTTGGCTTCTCAGGCCTCACGTTGTTTTGCCCCTGCCTCTGCTCCTACCCAATATAAAGGCAATCCAACAACAGAAGGGTTGTTGCTTTATCCTACGTTGAAAGCCTCTCAAAAACAGAGTGGCATGACCAGAGATGTATTTGAGAGATATCTTCTTGGCTACAGTGTAGAGAATGCAGCGGAGGACAAAAAGCCAGGTAGACTAGATGAAAACTACCGCAATAATCTCTGCAGAAAACCATGAAGGCTTTAGCTAAAGTGGTGGCAAAAGAAACAGACGTGAGTGGTTATAGTTGGGACAGGGAACATGGAATCAACAAGGCTTGGTGATGGATTAAATTTTGGAGATGAGGCAGAGACCATGGTCTAGACCTTTATTACTCAAACTGTAGTCTACAGAACAAATGCATCAGCCTCACCTGGGAGCTTGTTAAAAATGCAGAATATCAGGACCCATCCCCGACCTACTGAGTCAGAATCTTCATTTAAACAACATCTCCAGGTGATTCACGTGCACAGTAAAGTTTGAAAAGTGCTGGTTTAGAGAACACTCAGGTTCCTGAAAAGCGGCTATAGTGCCATCCACTGAAAGAAAATTAGGTTTGGCTTCTGATAGGTTGAATTTATGGTGCTTGAATATTATAATTTTGATTATTCAACATACAATAATTGACTACCATTGACAAAGGCACTGGGAAGACAGACACGAAAGACACAGTCTTTGACCTTAGAGAGCTCCTATCTCGTAGAAAACAAAAAACAAAAACCAGGCAATTACACTACTGTATGGTACGTACCATGTTTGAGCTATTCACAGGCTACAAGTTGGGTAAATCACCCAAAAGACTGTTCACCTTCCTGCTTTCATCCTGGGGTCAAGAGCCAGCCAGGACCCTGCCTGGGCAGGCTTGGGTTGCTTGCTCAGTTAGTGAGAAGCCCACACCACCCCTTGTTCAGACATGGCAATGGCTTAGTCAGAACCCCAGGGCTCCTTTCCTTCAAATTATGTGGTTAGAGGTAGGAGGTAAGAGAATTTTTTATGGAGGAAATAATTTGGCTTATTAGATGCTGATGGGCTATCATTTCTCTCTGCTGCCATACAGGTCACATCTTTGAAAGGAGTAAAGCTAGAAGGCTATAGACATAAAGCAGCATCTTCATTTTGACAAATAAATGCTCTTTCAAAAAACTTATTAGGCACAAATGGAGAGTATCACCTTGGCTCAACCAAAAAGGCTTTTCTCTGTCCACAGGTACCCAATGATGCTGGCTGCCTCCATTTATCCCGCCTCTTCAAATTCAACTCACTATCAGCAAGTGAGAAAAAGCCTTCCAAGCCACATGGCCATGGTGCTTGTCTGAATCCGACCAGCATTTCAGGGCTCCTTGTGGCAAAGCAACACTTTCTTCTTCATTTTAGCACCATCTTTTCCCATCTCTGTTTACTGATGTTATTAATCCCTGTTATTTGGTCAATGTGTTTTGCTCCTCCATTGATTTATTTCCTGGCAATATATTTATCTTTTACAAAACCATAGACTCCACTTAATTTGAGACAAGATGTTTCTCAGTTGAGTTCAAAGTGCTTTTACAGCATGATCTAATTATCAGTCCAGCATCTCCATGAGTTCAGGGATAGTAGGTATTCATTTCCGCTTCGTCATTAAGGAGACTCAAGCAGAGAGCACTATGGGGGCTTTGTCCAGAGTCATTGAGCTGAGTAGGGAATGGAACCTGGGGAAACCTGGGTGTCATTACTCCAAGGGATAGTGTAGTCCACCGCAGGCCCTCTCCGTAGGTAACAGCATTTGTAAATAGATAGCTCAGATGTGCAATAAAAAAAACAAATGTCTAGGCATCAGGAAATGTCCATTGAGCTCCATAAAACTTTTGCATAGCCTGGATTTCTGCAAAAATGTAATTTTCCCCTCAAGCATCCAATACTATATTGCATATCTTGTAAAGATGACAAGATTTTTTACAATAACAATTCCCCAGCTAAAATCCATCATTGGGTAAAGTCTTATTCTTCAGTTACCCCACATCATCAGAGGCAAGCTACAATACCTAACGTCTTTCATTCAGGTATGGCACATTAGCTAAACTTCGTCTCTTCCCAATAAATACAGCTCAGGTTGGAAACCAGGAATATTTATGAGACACATGGAGACCATTAATAATCCCAACTTTCAGCTAATATATGCAAAAATCAGATAACATAAATGTTGTGAGACCATTAAAACATTCCAAGGTAAGGCGAAGAGCAACAATAGCTACAAAGTCATAGCAGTTGACACATTTTAGGTTTTATGTAAACACGTTTGAAACAGTGGATGAGCCATCAACAGATACCCTGGAATGTGTTCCTATAAGCTTGAGAGAAAAAAATTACATAGAATCAATCCTTGGTTAGCCTAAAATTTAAAGGGTAGGTACCAATAATCACTATGGTATTGTGACATATAATAAGAAATATGTATTTTGGTCTTTATTCCTCCTAAAACCATTGGAATCTCTAAAGTGATAAGTGTTTTTTGTATGCTAATGAGATGACTGCGGTCTGGAGGTTCCAGTATAGCCACAGAATGAGGGCTGGTTGCCCAGGGAACCAACCATTTGATGAGAAGGTTGAAACTTTCAGCCCGTTCCCCAACCTCAAGGGAGGGGAGAGGGGCTGAAGATTGAGTTGATCACCAATGGCCACTGATTTAATCAATCGTGCCTAATGAAGCCTCCATGAAAACCCCAAAAGACAGGGTTTGGAGCACTCCATATGGGTGAACACATGGAGGTGACAGGAGGCTTTGCACCCCTTCCCACATGATCTTGCTTTATATACCTTTCCATCTGGCTGTTCACCTGTATCCTTTATCATATCCTTTATTAAATAAGAAACCAGTAAACAAAAGTAACTATTTCCCTGAGTTTTGTGAGCTGTCCTAGCAAATTATCAAACCTGAGGAGGAGGTCACGGAAACTCTAATTTACAGCCGGCTGGTCAGAAATACAGGTGACAACCTGAGAGTTGACATTGGTGTCTGAAGTGGGAGGCAGACTTGTGGGACTGAACCCTTCCTTACCCGGTGGGATCTACACTAACTCCAGTTAGTGTCAGAATTAAATTGAATTGTAAGACACACAGCTGGTGTCAGAGAATTGGTCAGTGTAGGAAAAATTCACACATTTTGGTGACCAGAAATGTTCTACGAGAGTACAGAGAAAAGGAAAAATACTGGTTTTTCTTTTACAACCACCTAATGATATTCTTTCTTACTAGGTGGAAATGGATTAAGAGTTAATTTTAAATGAAGCAGCACATTTAGATATTAGCAAGAATCTCATAGTGTTTCTAATAAGACTTTGACATTTTAGAACGAAACCAGAAAGCTAAATAATAATTAAATAATATTTATTTAAACAGCCATTAATACTTTATAAAGTCCTTTCACTTACCTTCAGCATTTGTGTCTCAAAACAATCCCATGAGGTAGCATTCCCCTTTTACAAATGAGGAAATTGAAACTCAGAACTAGGTGTAGTGATTTGCCCAAAGTCTCATGATTAGTAAGTGAAAGAGCCATCCCTTGAACCCAGGTCTGTGTGACTCCAAATCCTGGAAATATTAAATAGCTGATTCTAGATTCTTGAAAATAAATATCTCCACTAGTAATTTGACTGATTATAGATAATGTCCATAATATTAAATTTTTTACTCTAAAATTATCACTCTGACTTCTCCATGAACAATTGTGATCTAGAGAAATCTAAGCTTTTAGACAGCACTATAGAGAAAAGAAAAAAAAGGACAAAGTAAATACAAGCATTTAGTTTTTTTTTTTCAGCATGCACACTTCATGGCAAAAATGTGCATTTATTCTCCACTGCTCTTGGGCTTGGCACCTGCAATGGGAAGGAATGGGCACCCAAATCCCAAGCTTGAGAGGTGCTCCAGATACCCCTCACTTAGGGCCCTAAAGTTGGGCTGAGGCCTTCACACCATTCTGCATGGCTTCCTTTTGTCAATCCATTCCAAGGTTTAGCACTCCATTTTGTCAGGAATAGCCTCTTCCCATCCTTTCTGTTATCATTTAGGTCCAGTTTCTCTGATTTTATCCTTAGCAACTAGCAAGGATGACTTGTCTATGCATTGCAAATAAAATTTACTGCTTACATATTTAGAAATAAGTGAGAAAATGAGATAAAGGACCTCAGGACACCCAGTCTATATCTGCAGTCCTGAATTCCCAACCCACATATCCACTGCCCATGCTGGGCATCTCAATACGGTGACTCCACGGTCTTCTGAAATTCTGCGTGTGCAAACCAACACTCTCTCCCATCCCCCTGCTTATTACAGCTTCTTCTCCAGTCTTCTCAAGACAGAAACTTTGGTGGAACTTGTGCGCTCCCTCGCTCTCATCCCCACCATCCATACCTTGAGTCACCGAGTTCTTTTTATTCTTCCTCCTAAATACCTCCAGAATCCATTCACCTCTCTGCATCCCCGCAGCCACACCCCCAAGTCAAGCCACAACCCTCTCTCCCTGGACTACTCCACAGCCTTCTAGATGGGCTCACTGCTGTGTCCTTGCCCCTCTCCAGTCCCTTCACACAGAAGCCAAAGTAATGTAGTAAAAACACAAATCAAATTACATTACTCCTCTACTTTAAAAAGTCCCAATGCCTTCTCACTGGCCTCAGGATAAAGTCTGAAAATATGTTGCATGCCCTATAAGGCTCTATGTGTCCTGGTTTCTATCAAATTCTGAGCTCAAAGATCTCATCCCAGGCCCTAAATACAAGCCATACTTCCTCTTGTAGCTCTGCCTTTATTCATGCTGTTGCCTAAGGTTTTCTCCTGTTCTTTGCCTGGCTATGGACTCAACTCAGGTGTCATCTCTATCAGCACAGCCTTCTATGGTTTGAGAGGCCCTTTTCTCCATTGTCTCAGCAACCTGTGCCCACCTTTACCATAGCACTGATCACCCTATTTGCTTGCCTCCTCTCACTAGTCTAATAACTCTCCAAAGTCAGTGCCTATGGCACTGCTAGCTCTGTAACCCCAAGACCTGACACAGATCCTGGCACACAATAGGCACTTACTTACTGAATGAATTAGTTAATGGTAAAGATTCCAACTTAATCAAAATAGGCCATGTTACTAGGTCTATATCTTAGCATCGACCTATTTCATAGGCCATTTTTGTTTCTGTTCATGCTGAGTGTGTGGCAGCAGACAGAGACTTCCAGATCATACATCATCCAAATTCTCCCAAACCAAATACCTGAAAAGTCATAGGAAGGATGGATGAAACCAAAGCAACAAAAGTTTGGGGCATATTTGATAAAAATGTATGGACTTCAAAAGTCTGATCCCTGGAAATAAAGAAAATGGAGCCACTACAGTCCTTAATATACAGAGAAGTTGACTTGGTAAAATCAGGTGTGCACAACACACAGCCTCAAAGGCTTAAAAAGCCAACCCAGATCATTCAAGCAAACAGATACAGGTTAAGCAGACTTCCAGTTCTGGACAAGATAGAATATACACATTTCTCTCTATTCCTCCAACTAATTATAGATAGAAACATATGACAAGCCAGGTGCAGTAGTGTGCTCCCATAGTCCTATCTACCCTGGAGACTGAGGTAGGAGGATGATTTGAGGCCAAGAGTTTGAGGCTGCAGTGAGCTATGATCATGCCTGTGAATAGCCACTGCACTCCAGCCTGACATAATACATAAAACAAGCATAAGAAGGCACTGAAGAATAGAAAAGGTGTAAACATCAGTCAAAAAAAGGTATAAGTGGCTATACTAATATTAGATAAAGCAAACTTTGGAACAAAGAAAATTACCAAGAACACAGGAGGACACTAAATAATGATAAAAGGGCCAATTGACCAAGAGCACATAGCAATTCCAAATGTGTATGTAACAAACAACAGAAATGCAAAATATATAAAGTGAAAACTGATGGAAGTAAAAGGAGAAATAGACAAATACACAATTATAGTTGGGAACTTCAACACCCTCTCTCGAAAATTAATTAAAAAGCTAGACAGAAAGTCAACAAGGATATGAGAAAACTCCAAATTACCATCAACCAATAGGATCTAACCAACATTTACCCAACAACAGCATCTGATCAACTCCACCCAGCCACAGCAGAATTCTTCTCAAGTGAACTTCTAAACTTTCAATGGATCAAAAAGGAAGTCTTGAGAGAAATTATAAAATACATTAAAGTAACTGAAAATAAAACATGTCCAAATTTGTGGGACACAGCTAATGCTGAGAGGGAAATATTTAGCACTAAATGGCACAGCCACTTGGAGAACAGATTAGCCATTTCTTATAAAACTAAACATGCAATTACTATATGACTCAGTAATTATACTCTTGGGCATTAATTCTTGAGAAATGCAAACTTGTGTCCACACCAAAATGTGTATATGAATATAGACAAGTTTATCCCTGTGCCTCCCCAATAAGCACAACAATAAACCCTGGAAATGGCTCAAGAGACAACCAAAGGATAAATATGAAAGGTGGTAAGAACAAAGCAAGCTGTTTTAGGACTCCAGGACATGAAGAACAGCACAACAGCAGGATGTCTTACATCTCCCCATCCAACAGAGGAAGGCCAATTGGGCCTGACTTTCCCCAGCTCCCAATCTAGGAAACAGCCCAGGTAGACCCCTTCCTCCCCCAGATCAAATGGGAATCCCCGCCATCAGGAGAACCTAAGACCATCTGCAAGGGGAATAGATTGAGAGCCTCACCACAAACAAGCAGCTGGGACACGCACTCTCATTTCCCAGTGAGCCTGAGGCTTCCCTTTCTAGCAAGGCAAATGAGTGGAAATAAAAAGGGAAACCCAGCTACAGCAGGAGGTGACCCAGTACCGGCACACTCTTTGTTCCTGCAGGCCTGAGACTGTCCTCCCCCACCCGGAGACACAAAAGAAAGCAGGCAGAACTAGGCAAAGGGGCCAAATCACAACTAGCAGACTGGTCCAGGAAGTCCCTTTGTCTCTGAGGGCCCAAGATTTCCCTTCCCCCAGATACATCAGGGCTGGCAGACAGAACTAGAGAAAGGCACCCAGTCACAGCAAACAGCTAGATACAGGATGCTTCTTTGTCCCCATAGGCCTGAGACTCTCCTCCTTTGCTCAGAGACACTGGGGCAGCCTGGCACAGCCATCAAAAGGGACAGCTACAGCAAGCATCCAGGACTAAAAAGCCTCTTAGTCCTTATGTGCCCAAGATTCTCCTCCCCGACCCAGAGACACCACGCTGGGGTGGTACTGGTAAGGGGAATCCCAGTATACCCCCTTCCTCCTCCTGGACCCAAAGACACCCAAGGGCCTGGCTTGGGGAAAGCCCTTAGCTTCCTCAGGCAGTACCAGCAGAGACCAGTAAGAGTCCAATAATATTAGATAAATAGAGTACAACAAAAATAACACCACAAAAGCTCTGAAAATTAAACTCCCAATGGAACCACAGCCAAAAAAAGTAGGGCAAGACCTACATGCTCAACCTAAACAGGGAGACTGCTTGCTAAAATAGAAGATTTAAATAGGACCCAGAGTCTCTGAACATAATGTAAAATATGTCCTGGATTCAATAAAAAAATCACCCATCATACCTAAAACCAAGAAAATTGTAACTTCAATGAAAAAAAATAATCAACTAATGTCACTGCTAAGATGAGTCAGATGTTGGAATTATGAGAAAATGTTTAAAGCAGTCATCATAACAATGCTGCAACAACCAGTTACAAGAGCTCCATTTCCAGGATGGCAGCATGAGGAGCTCTGCAGATCTGATCTGCGGTGAAACAACCATACTGGTGAAAATTATAAAATAAAATGGCTATTTAATGTCTCTGGAAATAATCCTTAATGCTTATAGTCAATGAGGAAAGATTTATTCAAGAAAATCTACTAACCTTTGGTAAGGGGGAGAGTCTGTGGAACCTGAGCCATGATCTTGCTCCCTCACCCTCACCTAGCAGAGCCAGTACAGGTAGGTGTGAACAAGAAGAGGAGGCTCCCAAAATCCCCAGCTCCCAATCAAGAGCTATGGTATCTCCCCAGGAAAGCAAGGCTGCCAGAATTTCTCATCCATCTCAGCTCTTTGTTGCAGAGGCTAAATTCCAGGCAACTGTGGACAAGAAATCAGGGGGCTCCCTTCCTCAACAATGTCCCCAGTCATAGGGTAGAGACTCTACTCCAGGCATCACAGAGCAAGAACTCTGGGCCCTCATAACCATCATTTCAGCTCACTGTTAGTGAAAAGGTTCCATATCAGGAGAAGCAAATTGGGAGACCAGAGGATACTGACTCCATGTGTGCCCTGTTTGAAAAGAAGGAATGTCACTCTGAGAGAAGCAGACCCCTGTCCTTGCCTCCAACTCCAGAGCAATGGCTCACAGATCGTACACTGAGAGAAAGCCAGGCCATAAAAACAGAGAGCTCCAAAACTCTCCCCAAAGGAACTGACTTATTATAATAGCATAAGGGAAGTTCAAGCCTAAAAGCACTCTAATAAAAAATGGAAATTTTGGTGGTAAGCATTTAAGATGTTGCATGAGAGCAACCAGCTAAATTGTAGGTGAGCTAACGTGAGATAACCAGGGAAAGAGCCAGCAAAGAAAAGCCTTGCTAGGGTCAGAAAAAATCTCAAAGATTGGCCTCAAAAATTACCCCAGCGAAAGGGCCAGAACTTAATTGGATCAGACTGTGGAGCAATTGATGCCTCAGGACATTGTCAAAAACAATAGGGCAATCATCTGGCAATTAGGGGAGCCTAACAGTTGAATGTGATAAAAGCAGAGGCATACTATTTAACAGAAATATCAGGGAAAGACCCAAAGAGAGCTAAACTGCTAAAACTACTGTTATCCCAGAGTGACTGTGCATGTGCCCAAGACCAAGCCCTCTGACATCAGAGGCTTCATACTGGGGAGAAATAGGTTTTAGTAAAATAGTTCAGCCAAGTCACAGAATAAATAAGCAGATAGCAGCAAATACACACACCAGTGAAGATGGAAGGGAAGGGAATCAGTATCCAGAGTTGCTACAATACATTACCTAAAGTGTCCGGTTTCCAACAAAAAATCATAAGACATGAAAAGACAGAGAAAAGTGTGACCCATACACAGGGAAAAACAGCAAGCAACAGCAACTACCTATGAGAGGACCCCGAAGTCAGACTTAAAGAATTCAAAGCAGCCATTATAAATAATTTCAAAACTAATGGACACCATACTTAAAGAAGTAAAGGAAGGTATAATGACAATGTATCATCAAATAAAGACTATCAATAGATGGATACTATGTAATATAATACAGATACTACAAAAATGAAACCAATGAAAACTCTGAAGTTGAAAAGAACAATAACTGAAATGAAAAATTTACTACAAGGCTTCAGCAGAGGACTTGAACTGGCAGAATAAATAATCAGCAAACTTGAAAATACTTCAGTAGACATTCTATGCATTCTAAAAAACAGAGAGAGAAAGAATGTAAAAAAGGACCAGAACCTCAGAGATATGTGGGACACCATAAAACATACCAACATACACCTAATGAAAGAGTACCAGAAGGAGAAAGGAGCAGAAAAAATATACATATTTTAAAATGGCTAGAACCTTCTCAAAACTGAAGAAAAAACATTAATCTACACATCCAAGTAGCTCAAGAAACTCCAGGTAGGATAAATGAAAAAGAGATCCTAACACAGACGTATCATACTAAAAATGTTAAAATAAAAAGACAAAGAGAAAATCTTCAAAGCAGCAAGAGAAAAATGACTCACCACACACACAGGAACCCCAATAACATTAACAGCTAACTTCTCATCAGACACAATAGAGGACAAAGGCAGTGAAATGACATTCCAAATGCTTAAAGAATAAACTATTAACTGAGAATCGTATATCTCCAGCAAAAGTATCTTTCAAAATGATATAAAGACATCCACAGATGAACAAAAACTGAAAGAACCCCATGCTAGCAGTTCTGCACTACAAGAAATAATAAAGAAAAGTCCTCAGACTGAAAGCAAGTAAGGTCAGATGGTAATTCAAGTCCACATGAAAGAAAAAAACCCAGCTCCTATAAAAATAATTATGTAATAATAAAAGACAGTATATACGCATATTTCTTCCCTTTTTTCTCTTAACAGACTTTAAAAAGCAATTATAAAATAATATGTATATAACTGTATTGTTGGGCCCATAAAATATAAACATTAAATATATTTGATAATAACAAACAAAAAGAGGTGGGTAGGAGCAAAACTGTACTGGAGTAAGGAAACACAAAATGGCAACTCAAATCCACAGAAACAAATGAAGAGAACAAGTAATGGTACATAAAATGGTTTATAATAAACACAATAAATATACTTGTTCTCACACTTCTCTCACCTTCTTTAAAAGACATAAAATTTCATCAAGTAATAATTGTAACAATGTACTGCTGGGTTTGTAACATATATAGATGTAAAATTTATAACAATAACAGCATAAAAAGGAGGAAGAAGAAACAGAGCTATCTAGGAGAAACATTTCTAGATCTAACATAATTAAGTTATTACTATAAATATGAAGTTGATTCTGATAAATTAATACGCATAGTTAAGCCCTAGAGCATACACTGAAAAAATAACAAAATACAGTAGAAAATAACTGAAGGAATTAAAATGTTACATTAGCAAATATTCACTTAATACAGGAGAAAGCAGTAAAGGAGGAAAAGAGCAACAAAAAAGACATGAGATATATATAAACAAAAGTAAAATGGATCAAGCTACATCAGTAACAATGTTAAGTGTGAATGGGTGAAACAATCTAATCAAAAGGCACAGACTGACAGAATGAATTTCAAAAAAAAAAAGATCCAATATGTGTTTTCTACAGGAGACATACATTATATTCAAAGATAGAAATAGTTTGAGTAAAAAGGAAGAAAAAAAGATATCATGAAAGAAAGAACCATAAGAACTATGGAATAGCTATCCTAATATTAGAGAAAATTTACTAGAGACTTTAATAAATATTAGTAGAGATGAAGAGGTGAATTTTTACAATGATAAAAGGAACAATGTATCAAGAGAATATAACAATTATAAATATAAATGCAGCTAACAACAGATCCCAAAAACACATGAAGCAAAAACTGACAGAATTAAAGGGAGAAATAGATAATTCAATAATAATAATTAGAGACTTCAATATCCCAGTTCCAATAATGGATGGAACAATTAGAAAAAGATCAACAAGGAAAGAGAAGTCAAACAGCACAAAACCTAACAAGTCTTAGCAAACATCTATAGAGTACTCTAACACCAACAGCATACAGTTTTCTCAAATACACACAGAATATTCTCTAGGATAGACCATATGTTAGGCCATAAGACATGCCTCAATATATTTAAAAAGGATGAATCATACAATGTATGTTCTTCAACCACAATGGAATGAAATTATAAATAATCTCTAGAAGGAAATTTGGAAAATTCACAAATATGTGGAAATTAAACATCACATTCCAAAATAACCAAGGGGTCAAAGAAAAAATCACTAGGGAAATTAGAAAATTATTTGAAATAAATGTAAACTTATGGGATGAAGCTAAAGCCATTCTTAGAGGAAATTGTATAGCTGTAAATTCCTATATTTTAAAAAAGGAAAGATTTCAAATCAATAACATAACTTTCTATTATAAGAACTGGAAAAGGAAAAACACACTAAACCTAAAGCAAGCAGAAGAAAAGAAAAATTATAGCAGGAATTTAGAGTTGAAAAAGAACAGATAAAACCAATGAAAACAAAAATTGGTTCTTTGAAAAGATCAACAAAATTGACAAAACTTAGCCTGGATTGAACAAAAATAAAAAGAGAAAAGACTCAATTACTAAAATCAGGAATGAAAAAAGGGACATTAATACATCTTTTAGTAATAAATTAGATTATAAAGTAATACTATGAATAGCTGTATGCCAATAAACTTGGTAATAGACATAATGAAGTTACTAGAAAGACACAAACTATTGAAATTAACTCAAAAGGAAATAGAAAATCTGATCTGAACTATGAAAAGTAAAATAATTGAATAAATAAAGTTTTAAAACTTACCACAAAGCAAAACCCAGGCCCAGATGGTTTCTCTGGTGAATTACACCAAAAAAAAAAAACTTTTTAAAAAATTAACACCAAACTTTCACAAACTTTTTCAAAAAAAATAGAAGAGGAGAAAACACTTCTCAACTCATTCTATGAGACCACTATTACCCTAATACCAAAACCAGACAAAGCCATCACAAGAAAATTATAGACCAATAGCCCCTTTGAATAGATGCACAAAAACAAAACACTAACAAACCCAATCCAGCAACATATAAAACAGATTATGCACCAGAGCCAAATGGGATTTATCAACAGAATGCAAGGTTGGTTTAACAACTGAGAGTCAATTAATGTAAAACACTATATCAAAAAAATAAATAAATAAAAGGAATAAAAACACAATTATCTCAATAGATGGAGAAAAATCATTTTACAAAATCCAACACCCATTCATTGATTTAAAAAAACTCATCAAACTAGGAATAAAAGAGAACTTCCTCAATCTCATAAAGGGTATCTAGGAAAAACCTAGAGCTAACATCATATTTAATGGTGAAAGACTGAACGCTTTACCCCTGAGATCAGAAACAAGATAAAGAAGCCCATTGTAGCTGCTTCTATTCCACATTACACTGAAGATTCTAGCCAAGGAAGTTACATAAGAAAAAGAAATAAAATGCATCCATACTGGATAAGAAGAAGTAAAAGTATCTATTTACAGATAACATGATCTTGTGTAAAGAACATCTTAAAGAATACAATAAAAAAATTATTAGAACTAAAAATTCAAAAGAGTTCAGCAAAGTTGCAGTGCATAAGATCAATATTTAAAAATCAACTGTGTTTCTATACAGCAGCAATGAACAATCCAAAAATGAAATAAAATTCCATTTACAATAACAGCAAAAAGAGTATTATAAATAAATTTAGTAAGAGAAGTACAAAACTTACAATCCAAAGACTATAAAACAGTATTGAAAGAAATCAAAGAAAACCTAAACAAATGGAAAAATAGCCCATGTCCATGGATTGAAAGATTTAAGATTGTTCATATGGCAATGTTCCCTGAAATTGATCCATAGATTCAACATAGTCACTAACAAAATCCCAAATGGTTTCTTTGCAGATATTGATAAGCTGATCCTAAAAATCACAATAAAATTCCAGGTGCCCAGAATAGCCAAAACAATCTAGAGAAAAAAAAACAAAAATAAAGGATTCATTTCACACTTCCTGACTTCAAAACTAACTATAAGGCAGCAGTAGTCAAGACTGTGTGGCATTTGCATAAAGATAGTTATATAGATGAGTAAAATAGAATTAAGAATCCAGAAATAAACCCAAATATTTATGGTCAATTGATGTTTAACAAAGATACCAAGGCAATTCAATTAAAAAAAATAGTCTTTTCAACAAATGATACTGGGACAACTTTTATCCACATAGAAAATAATAAAGTTGGACACCTTTCTTACAATATGCACAAAAATTAACTCAAAATAGATCATAGACCTTAATGTAAAAGCTAAAACTATAAAACTCTTAGAAACAGATACCAAAGTACACTTTTACGATCTTGGGTTAGGCAAAGCCTTCACAAGAGACAAAAGTAAAAAGTTATACCGAACTTCATCAAAATTTAAAACTTTCGTGCTTCAATGGACATATTCAAGAAAGTAAAGCAACAACCATTGAATTGGGGAAAAACATTTGCAAAGCATATACCTTATAAGGGACTTGTATCTAGAATATGCAAAGAATACAACTGAATATTAAAAAGAAAAAGTAATAACACAATTAAAAATGGCAAAGAACATGAACAGACCATTTCTCCAAAGAAGATATTCATATGGGCAATAAGCACATGAAAAGATATTCAACATTATTAGCCACCAGGAAAATGCAAATCAATTCCACAATGAGATATTATTTCACAGCCATAAGATGGCTATAATCAAAATGACAGATACTACAATGTAGATGAACCTTGAAAACCTCATACTAAGAAGTGAAAGAAGCTACACACAAAAGGCCATATATTGCGTGATTCATTTATATGAAATATCCAGAGTTGGCAAATTCAATGACAGAATGCAGATTACCAAGGCCTGGGGAAAGGGGAGAATGGGGAGTATTTGCTTAATAGGCACAGGGTTTACTTTTGGGGTACGAAAATGTTCTGGAACTAGACAGTGGTGATGGTTGCACAGCACTGTGAATGTACTAAATGTCATTAATGATAAATTTTATGCTATGTGTATTTTACTACAATAAAAACAAAGACAGGTAATAACAAGTGTTGAGGATTTGGAGTAATTGAAAACCTCATACACTGATGGTGGGAATATAAAATGATGCAGTTGCTTTGAAGAGCAATCTAGCAGTTCCTCAAAAGCTTAAACATATACTTACCATACATCCCAGCAATTTCACTCCTAGATACATACTGAAGACCATTTAAAACATATGTTCACAAAAAAACTTATATATGAATGTTCATAGCAACATTATTCATGCCAAAAAATGGATACAACCCAAACGTCCATCAACTGATGAATGGATAAACAAATGTGATACATCCATATAATGGAATATTATTCAGTCACAAAAATTAATGAAGTTCTGATCCATGCTACAGTATAGATGAACCTCCAAAAAAACATTATGCTAAGTGAAAGAAACAAGACACAAAAGGCCAATATTATAAGATTCCATACATAAAAGTCCAGAATAGGCAACTACATAGAGACAGAAAGTAGATCAGTGGTTGCCAGGAGCTAGGGGGAAAGAAGAGTGGGCAGTGACTGCTAATGGATATGGATTTCTTTTTGGAGTGATGAAAATGTTTTGGAATTTGATAGAGGTGATGGTTACACAATTTTGCACATATATTTAAAACCACTGTATTTGTACACTTTAAAAGGGTGAACATTATGGTGTGTGAAATGTATCTAAATAAAAAAAGAACTTTAAGATGTATCATAAATTTAAATGTAAAAGTCAAAACTTGTAGAAAAAAATCCTAGGAGAAAATCTTTAAGATCTAAGGCTAGGCAAAGTATTCTTAAGACTTAACACCAAAAGCATGATCCACAAAAGGGAAAAATGATAAATTGGACCTCATCAAAATTAAACATTTTGCTCTGTTCAAATATCATGTGAAGATGAAAGGACAGAGTATGGACTGCGGGAAAACATTTGCAAACAACATTAACTGACAAAGGACTAACATATAGAATATATAAACAATACTCAAAACTCAACAGTTAAAAAAAACAGAATCCAATCAGAAAACAGGCAAATGGCATAAACAGACATTTCATCAAATAGGACATAGAGATGGCCAATAAACATGTGAAAGGATATTGAACATCATTAGCCATCAGAAAAGAAACAAATTAAAACCACAATGAGATATTGCTACACACCTATCAGAATAGCTGAAAATAAAAAAATAGTGACAACATCAAATTCTGGCAAGGATGAGGAGAAACCAGATCACTCATACCTTGCTGGTAAAACTGTGAAATAGTATATAGCCACTCTGGAAAACAGTTTGGCAGTTTCTTATAAAACTAAATATGCAATTACCAAATGACCCAGAAGTGCATTCTTGAGCATGTATCCTAGAGAAATGAACACTTATCATTCCACAAAAGCCTGTCCATGAATGTTCATAGCAGCTTTATTCATACTGGAGTCAGCCCAGATGTCCTTCAATGGGTGAATGATTAAAGAAACCGTGGTATATACTTACCATGGAATATTCTCAGCATTAAAAAAGAATGAACTATTACTCCATGCAACAGCAGATAAATCTCAAGGGAATTATGCTGAATCATAGAAGGCACCCAAAACCAGCTTTCACTCTTAATCCAGCAGAACCCTGGTGCCCCAGAAATCCAAGCTGAAAGCCACCAGTGGCTCTGACTTCTGAAGTTCTCACCACTAAAGCTGCCACTGTTTGCATGGGGCCAAGTGCCTCCCTCTAGGACCCTGAAACAGATGTGAATGCACTGATGGTCCCCAGAGCGTTTTCAGCTATGGCATATGCAGTCACAACAGTGGTTCCATCTGGGAAGGGGAGGCCAGAGTCACTAAGAGAGAGTCTGCCATTTAATTGTGGCAATAATTTATCTTTAATCAATAGTATTTCTCTTTCTCAGAGCCAACTTTAGCTCCTGACATTTCAGTTGAAACTCCTACCATTTCTCCAGTATTTCTACCTCCTTCAAGTTGTGGGAGAACATTTATATTCTTCCTAAGAACATAAACTAAATTCAGAGACCGCCAAGGTATAAAACCAATATCCAAACGATATGGGCGTGCACACCTGGGGCTTTGTGGCACTCAGATCTCTCCATCTTGGCAGGTTTACTGCATACACAGCTCCCCTCTGTAACCAGAAAGTGCTGCACCCTAGAGTCAGATCCCAGCAAACCAGAAGAGCTGGATTTTGTGGTCCCACGCTTGTTTGCTGTCTGCATGGAAACCTGACCTCTATGACATTCTCTAGAGAAGACATTCCCAGCCAAAGGTCACAACCTGAGACCCCACACCCAGTCCCTGGACACTAGAACCATAACCTTCGTACAATGAATAATGGTTACATCACCATGATTTAAAAGCAAAACAAACATGATACTCAATGGAGAGCATCACAATCCTGTTCATTCCAATCCAACCAAATTTTTTAAAAGGGGAGAGTTTGTCAATGCAACTGCTAACTTCTATGCATACGAATCCTTTATGCAGCCTTTCACTTAACATTCCGCTGAACCCTGGAAAATTATGAGCCACTTTCCTACAGTGGCATTAGGCAAGGTGCCTGCAACACAAGACACCCTTGCTGAGAAGAGCTGAGCTAGCGTAGCTACACTGAACAGTCTAGCTGAGCCACATACCTTTAGCTGAGCCACATACCTTTAGCTCTCCCCATAACTAAAGCACACCCCCTTCCCGTGCAGGAGGAAACCAAAAACTCTCATCCTAATGGATCTCATGACATCTATTTCTCTAAACTCCTCACTAATAATTTTTTAAGACCATCAGGATTATATGGAAGTCTCATTCAAAGCTGCATGTGTGCAAATTCTGGCACTTAAATGGATTCTATCCTTAAGTGCATAAACCAGAAAGCATGGGAACAATTGGATTAGGAAAGGAAGGGGTTTTTTTTTACCCCTTTTAATTGGCATTAACTCACCAAACACTGTCAAACATACATCACTTGCTTAATTATTGTGTGTGTGCATGTATATATCTTTATAACTTCATAAACATATAAATGAGAGGGAGATGCAGATTAATGTACACCCATATGGCGATAAATACAAAAGCTTCCAGAAGATTGTAAAATGCTACACTAATGCTAAAATGATCACTTTCTTTGGTCTTTTTTTTTTATTTGCTTACAAGTCACAAAGAATAAACTGAGGGTGGTAAATGCAAAGCATGGATCTTTACCTAAAAGGAAATATATTCACAGAGTATTTTGTTCAATAATGCAATTTTTAAACAAAAACTTGCTTCAGTTTCATATTCACATATTAGTCTAATTATCTCTCATTAATCTTATAGCATGTTTATACATAAAATCATTTTACATGTTCATTAAAATTTTATTGAAGTAATTTTTCATAAGTAGCCTACTACGCATCATTCACCCCAATATGCTTTATTTCAACATTGCTTTAATGACCTGTAACCGGCCTATTACACTCTTATAACATACTATACCACTTTCAGCACAACCAATCACAAAAATAATAAATATTTTCGTCTTTAGAGTTTCTGGCAAATAGGTTCAAACAGTTTATCAATCTTCAAGATGTTTTGACAGTTAATCTTCCATTTAGCAAAGTTTCAGGCATGAGGCATCTGCTGAAGTGGCCATGAGCCCAAGGTCACCCTGGCCTCTGGTCGTCTTTTTACCATTCTTCCATGTCTTCAATCTAATTTCTTTGCCACCCACACTAATAATGCCTGCCAGGCTGGTAAGCCCACACTAATTTGCATATTCTCTTTAATGGCACTTTCCTAAAAGCTGCCTCTTCCAAAAGGGAGACAATGGTCACTCCCATGGGAATTTGCTACTCTCACTTGGTTATTTCAGTAACTAAATACATTCTTATTAACTTCATGATGAGCCCCTGGGATAAGAGTAGGCTTCAGGATTCATTTTCTCTGGGATGCCTCCCTTGGTTTTAAAGAAAGTATCTTTATTTCACTAGCTTCTCTGCTCCCAGATTGCATGAGCTTCCCTGGCAGAACTCATTTACACTACCTTCCAAAGGCTGTGTCTACACAAACCAAATGCAGCAAAAAAACTATGGTCATTTATAGAAACAGGTCACTATTGGTCAAAGCAGTGCAAGTGACATTGCTAATAAGACAACTGCCAAGATTCCAGAAGGGGCGAGATGCTTTGGCCTCTTACAAATTTTGCATAGTGTGTGCACCATATTCGCAGTCCACATGGGACACAAATTAAAATACAGTTAAGGTCCTCATTTTCCTTATCTGAAAAAAAAAAACCGAATCTTTCCTCTAACATAACTCTTTTCTTTTTTTATTTCCCCCAAAACATCATTCTTCTGTGTAAATCAGTGTTGAAAGCATTTGAAATAACTTGGGTATCTAAACTTTTATTTAAAAGGGGAAAAAAAGAGCTGCAGAATTCACCTTCAAAGAGTAATTTTTATTAAACTTTTTAAAGGTGCTTTTTAAAAATCAGTTAACATGTTGGATCCTGATATCTCCAGATAGCTACTTCAGCTCTCCATTCCACTTAGCTTGTATAGACACAGCCACAAAAAAGATAAAGGCTTTTGGAGATTCGTCCGAGAATTTAGTAGACATTAAAATATACCAGACAGGCGAGTTGCCCCGATTGGATTTAAATGCCAGCTCCAATACTGTCTAGCTGTGCAGATTTGGGCAGGTTATATATCTTGTCCAATTCTCTGTTTTCTCATTTTTAAACGGGTTTTCAAAACATCTACCTCAGAAGGTTTTCTGAGGATTAAATGAGAAAATGTATGTTATGCCCCTTGCATAGAACCTGGCTGAGTAGGTACCCCAAAATAGTAACAGGTCTTCATAGAAAATCAGGCTAAGCTACCTGGGTCAAACTATCAATTTACAGCATTTCTCTTTGCCTAAGTCTTGGAGTTCTTCACTTTTGCATGTAAATTAAGAAACTCAATGTGGTCAGTGAAGGATTGGTAATACTTCCAAATGTATCAGACTACTAATGTTCCTTCACATGCATTCAGGTATAACCCAATCCCTCGTTCCTGCCTGACTGGTCACAACATCCAACAATTAAACACTGCATATGGTCAGACAGTATGGTCTCCAAGATATTTCATTCACTGAAGTTTTTCAAGACTAACTTTAAGGCTCAGTATATGGTCTATTTTCAAAAGTGTTCCATATGTGAAGAATGTGTATTCTTCCAAGTGGGTGCAAATATGTATGTGTGTGTGTGTGTGTGTGTGTGTGTGTGTATCTATTATATTGAGCTTGTTAATAGTGTTGTTCAAATCTTCTGTATCCTTATCCATGTTTTGTTCATTTCACCTATAAATTTCTGAAAAAGTCAGATTTCATTTCTCCTTACAGCTGTGCCAATTTTTGCTTTACATATTTCAAAACTATAGTGTTAAGTGTATACAAGTTTGGAATTGTTATCTGAAGAATTGAACTTTCAATCATTATTCGGTGATCCAATTTATCCCCCATAATGGTTCTGCCTTAAAGTCTATTTTGTCTAGCATCAACATAGCTACATCAGTGTCCTTCTCCTTGTTTGCGTAGCTTATCTATTCTAATCCTTTTTGTGTTCTTTGTGTTCCTGTGCTTTTCCTTTGTCTCGCATACACAGCATATAGCTGGATTCTGTATTTTCATTCATTGTGATAATCTGTGTCTTTTAACTGGTGAGTTTAGTCAACTCCTATTTATTGTAATAACTGAGGAGTTTGGCTGCCATGATCAAAGGGCCTTTTTAAAGTATTTCTGGGTTGGCTTGCTGCAACTTGGTCACCCTAGTCAATTTCTAAACGCTCTTTGCTTGCATTCACTGTCCCGTAAAAAGTTGGCAAAAGCCCAGGGATCTCCAGGAGTGAATTGGAGTTGATACTTTACTGAAGATTTGTCGTTATTAGTACAGTTATGGGAGAAAGTCATTTAATGCGAGGAATGTGCACACAGGCCAAATCCATTTGATGTAAATCAATACACTGCACATTTCAATTGCTCTGTATTGCTACAGAAAAGTGTGTGGAAGTGATTCATTAGGACTAAACTCTTCACAAGAAACAGACCAATTCTCTCAGGCTCACTAGGGCATCTCCACTAGTAAAATTTAAAAAGCAATCAAACTGAATAAGAAGTCCTCTTTGCAGACATTTACATCAGGGAAGAACACAATTCTTGACAATTCAGAGTAAATGAAGTGCAAATTATTCTCTTATAATATAACCCAGAATTGAAGCTTAAATTGTGACTGAAAAAGAGCCCACAGTTTAATCAGCAAAATATATTTATTGGTAATTCCCATGAGCTCATATTTGATACATTTATATCATAGGATAACAAGTTCAAAACTATTGCTAAGTTATAAATATGGAATTTATGCAGAATTTGCACGTATTGAATTTTATTTTGAATCTGCATGTGTGCCTATATTTGAATATTTATAATATTCCAAAAAAAGCACAGTGGAATGTGCAAGACAGATTTATTTAGTGTAATGCTCTGAAATGTGTCAAAGTCTTCAACACTGTTCTTAGAGGCAAAATGGCAGAAATAACAAATGGGACGCTATAAGATCAACTGAATACCTGCAAAGTCCAATACCTAGTAAAACGAGAAAAGCTCTTTTGCCAATAAATATTTTACTAAAGTTTAGACAAATATTTCTCTAAGCTTACAATGACATTGTTTAGATGACATATGCCGTCAGGTGGATTATTCATTATCCCTTAATGGAAAGGTAGAAATTTCCATTCATACCTTTCTTTCTAAACTCAATTACTAAATATCTCATTTTATGTGTCATGGAATGTCAATATTAGCTTTTCAACTGTGAAGGATGTTCTTTACACCATCGAAATAACTTATGCCTAGGATGTAGTTTCAGTGGTGCTTCAATAGTAAGATTATGCATCTCACTATATGCCTATAGAGTAGCCCCTCAGATTTCCAGAACTGTTGGGGAATGAGGTTTCTAAGCAACGTAATTTATGGTTAACTGGGGGTAATGCTCTTATGCAGTGAAACTGCTCTAGGAAGAGGCTGTCCAGCAGAGGGAACTCCCCTCCTCTCCTGGATGAGAGCAACACATGCACTAGCTGATCTAAACTCTGAGTTATAGATGTTTAGAACTACAGCCCTTTACCAACCCCAAGACTTTACTCTTCCAGCCAGACCATCAGCCCTGGTATAAACTCACTAGGAAAGACCCAAAGTCCAGACTATCTTGGGTGGCTCTGGCTAAGGAGAATAAACCTTATATTTCCAACTATGTACCACTATTAACTTCCTGCTCCACATAATTTATAACTGAAGAGTTATCGTTTATAAATGAAGAAGAAACAATAGCAATTCACCCAAATATTTCTACATTGTACTGGTATAAGAGTTCCATGTATTGTGTGGGAATATGATACCAGCCAATTATCAGAAAAATCAGCAGCGGATGCCCAACTTATCACCTCTGCCTTTCAGTCTGATGGTTTATTTGGGCTGAGGCTACTTTCCTCATTAAGGGCTCCCAGGATATCAAGAGGCTAATGAAATAGCCAGCCATAGTCTTCAGGAAGCAAAAAGCAAACATCAGTGGAATTTATCACAGCTATAGTAAAACAGTATTTTAAAAATTGCTAATGCTTACTTTTATTATAAAAGTAACACATACTCATGAAGGAAATTGAAAACCTTCAGAAAAGGAGAATAAGAAAATAAATCATTAGTAGATCTATTAATATCCTGGTATATTTTTCTTCCCCTCTCTGTCTTTTATGCTTATATTTGGGAGGGGTGGGATGATTTCTCACTCTTGCTCTCTCTCTTCTTTAACATAGTTGTAGTCATACTGGGTCCATAATTTTCTATCTCTTTTAACATTAAATCACTAGCAATTTTCGAAACTCTATAAAAGGACATTTAAATGGTTTTGTAATAATCCTTCAAGTGGATGTACTGAGACGTCTTGAACCATTCTCCTCTATACGGATGTTCAGATTGTTTCCAATTTGTTGCATTTGTGGTAACTCCAGTTAGCCTCCTAATATATGTTCTCATAGCATCCTTTACTTTTCCCCCATGGCATTTCTCACAATTTTAAGTAATTAATAAGGTGTTTCACGTCTATCTTTCCCACTCCATGAAGGCAAGGGCCACATCTGCCTGGTTCTTCATGGTGCCCCAACACATAGCACAGTGACAGCAGATGCTCAATAAATATTTGTTGAATAAATAAATGAATAAATGAATGAATGAGTGAATGAATGTAAAGTGTGTAAAAGATTATGTTTTTCAGCAAAATTCCAAAAAAGAAATTATGGGTCAAAGAAATAAATATTTTTAATGTTTTGTGTTTAGATTATCTAATTTATTTCCAAAAGGATCATTCAAATTTACATTCCCAAGGGTATTTACCACACCCTTGTCAGCACTGGCTACTAACATTTTTTGTTTGGTGGTGATGTATATTGATTTTCGCATTGTTTTGTTTTGTTTTAAACAGGATTAAGTAGAGAGGCAAAGAAGGTACCCTATGTTTAAACATTTAAATTTGTATTTCTTTAGTACCAGTGACACTACACAGTTTTTCTATGTCTGCAAACTAGTTGTGGGTTCCATGTTGTAAACTGTCTGGTCATGTGTTTTGTTTCTCTAATTGATTCATAGAAGTTCTTTGTACAGTAAAGATTTCAGCTTTTTGTCTGTTGTAACTGTTGTGCATATTTTCACCAGTTTGACATATGTCTTGTCGTTTTGGCTTTTTTTTTTTTTGACAGATGACCATTTCTCATTTTTATGTAATCATAACTGTCGATCTTCCCCTTTATTCAAACTTCCTTTTCCTTCTCATATGTGAATTACAGCTATCATTTAAATAACACCAGTTATGAACTAAGATTAACTGGGTTCACAGACTCCCACATATACTGTACAATTAAGCCCTAACCTACCCCAGAGCCCCAGTTCTCACCTCATTATAAGCCCTATACACTAGGAGTCTAGGCCACAGAGACCAGTCATGACTCTGTAGTAGCCTCCCAGATCAAACTAGACCCCCTTCTCAACATTTACATTTTGGTCAATGGTACCACCTCCACTCCACACTAGAAATCAGGGAGGCAGCTTTAACTAGACTCCAGCTTTCATTTACTTCTGTGATTTTTTTTACATTCTTTCCATCCAGGAGCTTTTTGTACTCACTGGGGTTCAACCTCCTCATTGCCAGTCCAAACCCTCTGCAGTGGGGCGTCACCCCACGCACCTCCCTAACCATTACTGCCCCAAGCATGAACCTTCTTATTTCTGGCCAGACCTGGCAGGTGAGGCTGCTGGACCTCACAATGCCATGAGATGCCACACCCATCCACGATGCCCACTTTCTTCTGAATCCCACCCACCTATTCCCAGAGGCCTTTGCAAAGGGTCTCTCCCTTTTCTGGCCTGTTCCTCACACTGCAGAAAGGAAAGGACCTTAGAAAGCATCTCGTTTAAATCTCCCATTTTACAGAGGAGACACTGTGGCCAAGGGAGGGGAAACGACTTGGCCAAAATCCAGAGTTCCTCACCCACCACCTGTCTACACTACACATTTCTGCACTTCACATGCTGATCTTTATGGACTTGAGGCTGAAGATGGTGTCCTTAGCTTTTGGGGCTTTGTCTTGGTTCTAATCTCCCCCAACTGCTAGCATCGTGCCAGGAACATAACAGTTACTCCACCAGGTTTGCTGATTAGACCTAAACTACAATATAACAGATGGACTTTTCTCTATCTTTTAATATCTTCTGGTAAATGTATGACATTTAAAAGACATTATTAATTTGCAAATTGTTTTCAAACAAAATCCATCTTTTTAATTAAACATCTGAAGTACCAAATTATACTATTCTACTGAAAGCTCTATGAGAGCAAGGATGATGTGTCTTTCCTGGAATATAATGGGCAGTTTCACAAAATTTTGTTTAATGAATGACAGAAGAAAAAGGGATGACTATTCTTTTAATGTCATTTCATACTACCTCAATTGACGACTGATATCCATAAAAGACAAGCTCTGGCATTTTAATTGTCACATAACAGCACTAATCTAAAATTATTATTAAGAGAGGATTCTGCGTAGCCTTTTGTACTACCTGAGAACTTAAGAGCTTTGTCAGGACTCCAACAACAGGTTTGCCATCCATGAAAAGATGCTAACTAATACTGCTGCTGTTCTACAGATGTTATCATGGTAGATTTCTGCCCCTCTTCTATGAAATAGGTGGGATGGTACAACAGCTCTCATCAAAGATGGCTGAAGAAATGCATCCTCAGCTAAGTGAAGCTGAGAGCCCGACAGCCTACAGCCTGACGAACCACACGGCCAGCACTGCTTTACTTGCTGCCTCATCCCACACCATGAGCCTGTTGTGTCATCTCACCTCACTGCAAAACCAAGACAGGGAAGGAGTGGGAGCATGGGCATGTGAGGCATGATCAGGCACATGCACTCTATAGTTCCAGCTCTTTCAAAATAGAGCCACCTTCTAAAAAGAAATGGAAAGGAAAGAAAGCTTTTATCACATTTAAAAAAACAAGAATGACCAAAAAAAAAAAAAAAAAGCTTTTCTCTGTCTAAACAAATACCCTTTAGTCAGTGACATCCTACCGGATTTTATATGACAATTAATTACTCTGCCAGATGACTGCTGAAAAATTTAGAGATGCTGAAAGTCTAGAATGCAACAGGAAGATGATCAGATGCTTTGACTTGGACAGCCACGGACCCTGACCTCCCACCCCCACTCCACGCGTGCCAGCCAGCACAGTACCTAGAGAAGGACGGGGGCTGGTGCAGTTTCTCTGGGCCCAATTCGGAATTCCTCCCACAGAACAAATGGCACAACAGAGTTGGCTACAAACAGAGGGAATTTGGCCTGAGAAAAGCCTGCAGAATTTGGGACTTTAAACAGCTGGTGAACAACAATGTTTTGATACATTTTCAAAAATGGTCTCAGAAATTCTAAAATGAGCAGGACCCTGCTCTGACCCCAAACAACATATTAGCAGACAGATGGATGAAATGCAATTCCTAATATTTTTAAAGAAATATTATTTTTAATAAACTTGAGCCTTTTGCCAGCCAAGCTCGCGCTCTCTCTCTCTCTCTCTCTCTCTCTCTCTTTCTTTTTCTCTCTTTGTCCTCTCCAGGCAGCATGATCACAGTGGTTTCTATTCAGCAGTTATATATTACCCAAGCATTTTACCATCAGCGGAGGCAGGGAAGCATCTCAAATGTAGCACTAGGAGCAGGATTCAGGGTCTTGGCTCGCAGCCACAATAGCCTCTTATGCCCCGTCTAATGTGGATGAATGGCTGTGAGTCAGGAGGTGGTTCCTGTCCCAGCTGACAGCTCCTACTGATGCTCATCCAACCTTTGCAAGGATCCCCAACATGGCAATGAGAGGCCCCTCTGCACTCTAGCCATGAGACCTGCTCCTGGTGAGCATAAAGCCCCAGGGATGTAGAAATCTGTTCTTCTCCCAATGGGTGTGGTAACCCTGGTCCAACCACTCGTCCAAACTCATATGCATAAAATTGCTAATGATGGTGATGATGCGGGTGATAACAACATCAGCCAGCATTTATTAAGTGTTCACTCCGTGGTAATGACTAACATGAAATACCTCATTGTGTTTTTGCAAAAACTCTTGTTCATCAAGGTGCAGTCAACAGAGCAAAGGTTGTGGAGCCAGACAGAATTGGAGTCAGATTCCTGCTGGGCCACTAAAGAGCTCAATGACCTTGGGGAAGTCCTTCAGCCTCTTTGCTCTTCATTCTCATCTGATAAATGGGGACACTTTTGTCCACTCTGCCCTCCTGCCAAAGACAGTGCAAGTTTACAGAGAAATGCAAGAGATAAGAGACACGAAAGCTCATCATAAACTGGAACACACTCTCCACACAGGCTCTGATCCAAGGTCACACAGCTGGTTCGTGGCTGGCCTAGAAGTAAGGCTCAGGTGTCTGAACTCCCAGGCTACACGGACAGAGCTGGGTTCCCCTCAGTTCAGCAGAGCAGGGAGACGACCAGCTAGCATGGAGAGGCTACTCGAACAAAGGGACTCCCGAAGGCAGATACTGTCATCTCCAGACGCCAGCTCTTTACCAGCACGAATCATGGCCAGTGCAGCTGCCTTTGCCTCTAAATTTTCACCTCCCACACACGTACACACTCACACACACACTATCTCCCTCTCACACACGCACACCTTAGCTCTTACAAATCATCAGAACTCACAGAACTGGTCCTGCAAGCAGGGATCTGTCAACATCCAGGGAAATTCAGGAACCCTCAGGCTATCACTATTCTTCAAGATGAATATTCTATAGGTGGGCAGGGATGAATGAAATAAAAGGGTGCCCTTGAGGTGACAATGTGTTTCGTAGCAAATTTTATTTCATTTTTGCAAATACTGTAAAATCCAATAACTCCTCCGATTTTTTAAAACGTGGTTCTTCTTTGATTAGACTAGATGGCACTGTGGTATCACCCTTTTAAGGCCCAAGAAAAGAAAATTCCATTCCATTTCAAATAATTTTGCTTCAATTTGGGACAATCCAAGAGGCTTTGAGGGGGTCCTGGTTATCTTATGGAGAATGTCTGAAGGAATCTGCCAGAGGCCACCAAATAGATAATCTAGACCACATTAATAATGTGTGTGTATAGATGTCACACCCTGACCTACCTGTTCAAAAGAATTGGTATAGACACACATGCTCTGTGGAAATCCAGGCAAGGCTATCACTTCCATGGTGACCAACACCTTGTTTTCACTTCTTTGCTACAGCTGTGGCTGTGGAATTCTACTTTTGCCCTAAAGATGTTTTTTTAATATTTCACCCCCCATTACACCTACAAGCTCTGTCAGCATGAGAAATTATTTTCAATATTGCCAAATTGTTTGGGAACTTCTTAAACACCAGAATCTTGTTGTGACAATGACTTACACAATTTTTTTTAACAGATTGAGGCAGCGACCTTCCTGGGGCTAAGGCTTTCTTGGGATGAAAAAAAAAATCTGTTAGTGCTAGAAAGGAAATGAAAGTTTGACAGATTCTTCCAAAATTCCAGCATTTGAGAGGGGACACTGTAAACTGAGGGAAGGGAAGGTGAGGAGGGGAGGCAGGGGTGATGTTTCCTCTAAATCTCACTGGCAACCAGCAAGTCAGAGGGCTCTAGAGCTCCATTTGCTTAAAGCACCCCTTGTCCACGACACGAGTGCCCCCATGGCTGGGGGCAGGAGGGGGTCCAGGCAGGCAGCCAGCCACTGCAGTCACCCTGTAGTCACCCAAACGGGGAAGCAAGGAGCACGGCCATGTCCTTGCCCACCCAAAGACACCAATCCAGAGGCCCTCTGGCAACTCAACTCACCTTGTCTACTCCCTGGACTCCCTGCCAAATCCAGATTTGTTTTGGGGAGACTGCACCCCAATGCACCCCCACCACCCCCTTTAAAGCACTCCATGACCTCCAGCAACTGGACATTGCAGCTGGAGGGAGGAAAATGCCCCAGCTTCAGGCTACAGACTATTCGTAAATCAGGTTTTTCTGCATCACCCCCAGGCTCCCAGAAACTGGGCTGGCGGTGCCCCACGCTGGGGCTCAGGTTCTTTTTGTATATCAGGGGAGGCTCTTCATAGCTGAACAAGGGAGGGGGCGGAGGGGGTTCCTGGGCAGCATCCCAGCCTGCCCCTCAGCCCGCGGGGTGCCCCTCGCCCTCCCAAAGCACCGCGGATGCCTCACTGCGCATATGAGACAAAGCCTGGGAACCACAGCTCTTCCTGGGTGTCTGAAAAGCAGCTTAGGGATCCCCCCTCGCCCGGGATGCTACGCCAATGTTTAAAGGTGATATGGCAATAAATTCTGGCTATAGAGATACTGATAGGTGTATATATGAGATGAATGAAAGCAAGAGAGAGAACGGAGAAAGAAACTCGAGCTACCTAATGATTTTGGTCACAAGTAGGAAAGAAAAGAAAAAGGCAAAGAAGAAGCAGCTTAAAAAAAAAGAGGAAGAGAATCGCCGAAGGAGGAAGTTTTTTTTTTTTTTTTTTTTTTTTTTTTTTTGTTTTGTTTTTTTTTTTTTTTTTTTTTTTTTTTTTTTTTTTTTTTTTGTTTTATTGTTTTTTTTTTTTTGTTTTGTTTTTTGTTTTTTTTGTTTGGTTAGTTGTTTGTATTTTTTTTGTTGTTTGTTTGTTTTTGTTTTGTTGTTGTTGATTTGTTGTTTTTTGTTTTTATTTGTGTTTGTGTATTTTTTGTTGTTTTTTTGTTGTTTTTTTATTGTTTATTGTTTTGTTTGTTGTTTTTGTATTTTGTTGTTTGTTTTTATTGTGTATGTTTGTTTTGTATTTTTTTTTTATTGTGTTTGATTTTTGTTTTTTTTTTTGTTTGTTTTTGTTTGTTGTTTTTTGTTTTTTTTATTGTGTTTTTTGTTTTTATTTTATTTGTTTTGTTTTTTAATTTTTTTTGTTTTTTTTTTTTAGGCCCGGGGCTGCTCCGGCGCTGCAGGGCCCCGCTCGGCCGCGGGGGCGCACTCACCTGGACGGTCTCAGCCTGGCGTCGCGCTTGCCGTCCACCACAGCCGGTACGCAGCTGGTGAGCTCGGTCCAGTCGGCGTGCAGCCCGCAGCTCCAGCCCGTGGAGAACCTGGAGAAGAGCCAGGTCTCCCGCTTACCCGGCCGGTGGCAAGTGCATTTCTTCTGACCCACGCGGCACTCGCACGGCTGCTCCAGCTGGATGTTGCGCACCAGGTGGCGGCCGAAAGTGGTGCCCCCGGTCTTCTGGATGTGCAGGAACACTATCAGGTCATCGCCCTTGATGTCGAAGTCTACCTTGCGCAGGAGGTCGCCGCGGGTGAAATTGTAGCGGGGCACGAACCTGGCGGAGCTCTCATCCTCCGAGCGGTACGGGTCCGGCACCGGGGAGCTGAACGCCTGCAGGCGGAGGAGCTGGCATTCTGTGCCGGGGCACACGTATTGGAGGACGATCACGGCAAATAGGAAGAGCATCACCAAAGCCAGCAGCAGCTTGTTGGATTTCTCATCCATGTTCCCGACGCTGGGGGAAACCCAAGCTCGTTACGTCAATCCCGCAGCTCAGCCCGCGCTCGCCGCGCCCCCGCACCGTCCCCTCCCCCTGGCGCCGCCGTTGCGCCCCTTTCCCCCTCCTCCCCACACCGAGTACTCCACCACGGCGGCGGCGGCGGCGCCCTTCCCCGCTTCCTTCCTTCCCGGCAGGCTCAGCGCTGTGGCTTCTGCCGCACACACCCCCCCACCCCGACTCCTTACCGCTGGCCGCCTGCCCCCTCCCCCCGCCGGAGCTTGCCCGAGCTCCCCATAGCCCCTTCGCGGGGTTGCGTACCCGCGGGACCCCTCCTGGCCCCGTCGCCCCAGTCCTCAACTCACGCCCCTGGTCCGGGCCCCCGCTCGTCTCGCTCCACTCTCGGTGGTTCCCATCCCCATCCCGCTTCGACCACCGGACTCTCCCCGGCTCTTCTGCCCCCAGTCCCCTTGGTGCGCACGCCGCTGCCTGCCCAACTCGCGGGCTTTCTCCCCACGCGCCCCGAAGCCCTGCTCTTGCCCGCGCCCGGTTGCCCACCCGGGAGGCCGTCTCGAGCGAGCCCCGAGCCGGGCGTTCAGAGTTCCCCTGGGGAAAGGAGCCCGCCGGCAGCCCGACTTGCAAGCGGAGACGCTGTGCTGCCGGTGCCCGCGGAACAGCGGCGAGAAAGCCGCAGCGTGGCCAAATGCGCGCCGCGCCCCTCCGGAGCCCCCGAGCCCGGCCACCACTGACCAGCTGGAACTTTGCGCCCTTCCCTCCCCTCGCGGCTGCCTTCCTTCCCCGCACTGCCTCTGCGCACTCTGGCCGGGGAGCGCGATCCCCGCTTTCGCCTAGAACGTACCTGGCCAGGGGGCCGAAAATCTTGGAGAAGATTGCACTGAGCACGTGCTTCAGCGAGTGGCCCAGGGCGGCCAGGCCCCGAGTGAGCAGGGCCCGGCAGAGGGAGCCCAGGTCCCAGCGTCGCCTGAGGTCGTGCATCCGCCTGCGGCGGCCTCGGGACAGCAGCGCGAAGAGCGGGGCGCGCGCGGCTCCCGCCAGGGAGGAAGACGCCTTTAGGGGCTCGTCCAGGAGCGGCTGGGAGTGAAATCCGTGAGACACACCCCTAGGAGGACCCGCGCAGACTGAGGCGGCGACCGACCCGGGCCGGCTCACTGCCAATTCGGCCTCTACTCTGGAATGCCGACGGGGACAGGTGGTGCGGGCGGGCGCTCCTCGCTCCGGTTGCAGCGGCGGCCCGAGCGTCCGGACTGCACACGCAGGCAGTGCCATTCCCCCCTTCAGGCAACTCAGGGTACTAAGGATCAGAGGCGAGCTTGAATTTATATAATAATGCCTCACGCCCAAGAGCTCGAGCCACTTCACGAGCAGAGGACTTGGGCTTTCTCCTGTCTTAGAAAACGGAGGTCACTCCAGTGAGCGCATCACTCCACTTTGGCTCATAATTTCAATCTCCCCTAAAATAGCAAAGGCGAAAATTGGACCTTTTCCCTCTCTCTTTGCCAATTTCCATTCTCCAACGGAAGCGGGGGCATTTTCTGAAAAGGTAAGTCAGCATGAAAAAAGAAAGCATGACCAAAAAGCATTGCAGGATGGGAATCTGAGCTTTTTCAGAGCATAGACTAGCTGCTACTCTTCTCTTCTTGCTGAATCCCCCCGCACCAAGCCCCGCGCCTGCAGGAAGGCTTCACTCATAAAAGGTTTATGGCGTGGATGCATACATGACTAAACACTACATCAGAGTGAGACCATCTAATCCAAGGTGATGTGACACATGAGGAAACTGAGGCCCAGAGAGGGGTAGGATTGTGTCCAAAGTCACACAGCAGAGCCCAAGAGTTTGAACCCAGGGAACCAAGCACTGCCCACCCATTTCCTGATACTAACACCACTTCCTCTCATAAATAGGCACAGACCTTCCTCACACCCATGTTCAAAAGGCTCTTTTCTGCTGCAGGACCAGGGATGCAGGGATTAACACGGAAAGAATGGATGTCCTTTCAGGAAAAGGACCCCGAGAGCTCAGGACTCAGACTGTCCCCATCTGATCACTGGTATTTCAGTGACTTGAGTGTGCACTCCCTCCAGTCCCACTGCTGTGGAAGGAGCATGGGGTGGCAGCAGTGTTTCGGAGCAGTGCTGTTGGCTCTGGAGCCACTGACGGGTGGGGACCATGAACTGAGTCCTGGGATGGGGGCATGTCCCTCCCAGTATACTGGCTCTCCCAGTATCTCCCTCACTGAGCTCTACTCTATCCCTTTCCTGTTCTCCTCTCTATGCCATGAAGCAGAGAGCCAAACGCTGGTCTGAGAGTTCTGGGAAATCTGTCACTTCCTCGCTGAGCAGCCCTGGGATAATCACTTGCCCCTCCCAAGCCTCAGTTTTCTCATCTGTAAGATAGACCAATACTGTCCTCCATTTTGACCAAATGAGTCACTGCGAGAATGAAACGTAGAAACCTTTAGGCAACTCCCAAACGTGAGACAGTGTACCTGCCGCTCTAAGCTCAGATGTGCCAACTGAGTCACAGGCCAAATAAGGAAGGAGCCCTTCTCAGGCAATTTCACAGCTGTGCCCCCTGTCCTTACCTCCCCAGCCCTGGGTGGATTTCCACGTGCCCCCAAACCTACTGGGGACAGTGAGGACCCCTTCATCCAGCTGCAGGCATAAGGGATAGTGGACTTTTTGGGAATCCTGCATTTCTGGTAATCCAGGCATCTCCTGTCCTGACGCTCCAGGGAACACTCTGACAAACCAATGAACTCGTAGTAAGGAGCCAGATGCAGCAGCTTACAAGGTGGACCTCTGGGCTTCCTCCAGGAGAGATCCTCTGCTGCCCCCAGGGTGGTGGGACTGGGCTCACTCCCCCTTGATGGCAGGTAAGCGTGTGAGCCCAGGGAGTGGGAAGCTATGGGGGTGGTCCAGGATCTCAGCTTGCCAGCTGCCCCTGCCTTTTTCTTGGCCTCCTACAGCAGTCAACCTCTTTAGCCCGCCCAGTAGGTGGCTCTCCTCATGCTGCCATATAAGGGTCCCCTGCAATTACCATCATTATACAGTAATGGCCTAGGAAAATACTTCTGAAACAGGTGAGTCACACATTCAAGCCCTCAGCAACTAACTCTGGAGTTTCTCCTCTAAGAGTGATTAGCGGATTTGGAACAGAGGAAAGTGCCTTGAGTGGAGGGCAGGGGGAAGTGGTAAGCAGCACAGGGAAAAATCAGGATTTACTCATTTCGAGTTGTGAAAAGGAACATGTGCCCATGTAGGCCCATGTGCACACACATGCACACACCCACGGTCCGACTTTCAGAGAAACAATCAGTCAGGCTGTTAGTTACAGAGCAAAAGGGGCAGGGTGAGGCTGCAAAGTCCAGTTCCTGAGATCTAATATGTCACTAACAAGCTAGTGTAAATATATACAATAGCTCCTTGGGGGATATTTGCATTTACAAGCCCTTCTTCCACCCCCCTCATGCTGTGAGGAACAAAGAAATGAATCTCTCATGGTGGAATTCATGTATCAGAGCTCCTGGAAGTGGGAGAAAACTGTCTTGCGGGGGCAGGGAGTCCCACAAGTCTCAGCAGATCCCTCCAGGGTTGAAGAGGCTCCTGCTGAGAAGCAAGGAATTCTTCCTATGTTTGCCTCAAGAGCCAGGTTCTCCCGGGGCCAGGTCTGGGTCTTAGCTGGTTGTTCAGGAGGTCTCTTGCAGTTCTGAGCTGGGCCCCCAACCTGGGAGCTGGTTCCTCTCAGGAACTGAATAACAAAGGCCCTGATGCTCCAGAATTTGGCTCTTGGGGGGAGAAATTAGGGATGGAAGCAAAAGAGGAATAGAACTGGCTGAATTGTCAGGTCTTTGGTTTTCCATCTCCCTATTTCTTAGACCAACCTGAGTTGCTGTGTGTATATATTAATATTTGAGATTCAGTACTTGGAAGGTGAGAACTCTGCAGTCTGAGCATGGCTTCTGGTTGTCTCCACAGTACAGTATGATTTTCATTATTTTCCCAGAACCGTCTTTCCATGGTTTCCAACAAAAGGTTGATGATTCTGGGAGCACAAAGGTCAGTCTGGCTTGCATACTAAGCAGTGCACTTGCAAACCTGTATCTGGTTGCTGTAGTCTGAGACGACAGCAGGAGGTAGTTGCAATAGCACCAGCCTGGGAGTCCAGAGACCTGGGCCCGTGTCCTGACTCTGACACTAACGAGACCCTATATGACTATGAGGAAGCCACATGCTTGCTCTTGGGCTCAACTTCCCTATTTGTAAGATGGCCAGGTTGATGTTGTGATTCAAAGGGCAACTTTCCTGATGTGACGTTCCAAATCACATGCTTACTTGTCTTCCTCAAGGGCCAAAGTGCTGCCAAACACTCAGGGCCTCACTCCAGGGAGAAAGCCTCAGGCCTGGTCCTTGGTGCATTCTGTGGCATTCCTATCATTGGATCCCACCAGACCAGCAGCTGGAATTGTTCTGGGCCTATATTACAAGGATGACAGCAGAGTCTCCTGTTCAAATTAGAACAAAAATAGTGGCAACTTAATATTTAAGAAAATGTGGCACTCCTTAGATAGAGGATAGAACACTAATATGCTTTCCCCACATCCTGAGCATTCTCTTCAACCCTGTCTTCCCAGCTGTCTCTAATTTTTTGAAAACATTCATACTCTCAATAATAGGCAATTTTGTCACAAAGATTGAAGGCATGCAAACTATTGAGTCGATTCATTTCTGCTTTTATGTGTCTCTCAAAACCAAATGAACAGCAGTACTTAATGAAAACATGTCCTGCCATTCAAGCTTTAATATTATAAACAGCTTGGGTGTGTTATATACATCACTCTCAATAGTCACCTGGTTTTTTCCCCCACAAAACACTGAATTTATTTGTCTAGCCTTACAAAACATGGGGCTCAAGGAATTAAAAAGGGTGGATAACTCCAGGGTGCTGTGGGTGCTAAACAAATGTGTGCTCTGAAGGCAATATAAGCACTGTGATGGGATTCATACTGGACCCATCCCTCTGAACATGCAGCCAAATGACCACCCCTCTCCTGATGAGGTATTCCCACCATGTCACTAACAGCAAGATTCCTACTTCTCACCGACAGTGAATGGAAGAGTCAGTTCATGCAGGGCTCTTAAAGCTATGATAAACCAAGGCCTGGCAACCATCGGCAGCAGGCCAGACTCTGCTCCTGGGACAGTCACCTCACTTCTTTGGGGCTCAGTTTCCACTCTTAGAAAATAGCCTTTCCAGGTACCTCCAAAAAGCTGGTTTAGGGGTAAAGAGGAATCCAATTTCCAATGAGCTTTTTTAAAGAAAAGAGAGCATAGGTTTGGAGAGCACATTGCCCTGGGGTTTGATCAGGGCTCTATAAGCTCCTTCAAAGCCTTAATTTTCTCATCCATGAAAATGGGGCTAATGATGGCTACCTCACTGGACTGTCCTGCCAGTTAGCTAAAATAATCTACTGGGAGCACTTACTCTAGGTCCTGGAAAAGTAGACCTTCAGTAAATGTTCATTTGTCTTCCCTTTTGACTCTGAATATCTTCGATTTGAGATCTTTGTTATGTTTTTCACAGTAGTAACATACACATATTTAACGACAGGTGGCTGCCATGGGCCTAATTATGGCCTAGAAGGCTTTGCCCAGATCCTATTTCTTTACCTGTAATCTTTCCTCACCCTCCCTCCACGTGTCTCCGGTGCTCTCCTGGCTGGTGTCTCATGGAGGAGGAAAGCCTCTGATCCCCTCAGTCACATTGAGGAGTGGGACACAGACATGTGACCCCTTCCAAGAGACATCAACAAGAGAGGAGGAAGAGAGCAATGCTTAACCTTAACGAATGGTCCCTCCCATGGGACCCATACTATGAAACACAGAAAACAGGGCAGCAGAGGAGATGCTTGGGGAGCTGAGGTAGAGAGTAGAAGAGAGTTATAGGTAAGTGAAGAGGAGAGAGAGCTTACAGGGCCGGTCCCACTCTAAACTCTTGACACTAATTTGCAGCTCCATTCACTTCAAAAGTTAATGGTTGATCTGGCCGGAGGGGTTTCAATTTGAGCAGCTGGTCAAACCACAGCAGTTGGGATTATGAAACAAGGTCAGTTTCGTTCGCATTCATCCTGCGTGAGCCAGAACTGGGCAAGCCCGTCCGTCAGCTGAGCCCTGGGCTGGCAGCACCAGTTCACAGAGGAAGAGTAGAAAGAGCACCAAGCTGGATGCCAGGAAAACAGTGTTTGAGTCCCAGTTCTGCCTCTAGCTCACTGTGTGACCCTGGGTGAGTCGCTTGATGTTGCTGGGATTTAGTGTCTGACCTTGGTAAAATGAGGGGCTGCATTAGATGGCCCTGAAAGCCCCTCCTAGCAGGAGCTGTCTGTGATCTAAGCTATGCTAGCTAATGGGAAGAGCTGGGGAGAGACACCACTCTCTCTGGTTGTTGTGTCAGCAAAAAAGCACTACCAAAAATGACCCTCCAGCTAGTAGCCAAGTCACAAAAGCAGGAGAAGGACTTAAATGAGGAGGAAACTTTCTCAGATCACATGGATAAGACAAAAACTTGAAAATAAGCCTTCTGGGCCTCTATTGACTTGGATGGTAAAGTTAAAGCTGAAAGATTGGAAAAAACATCTTATGGAGAACTGACCTCCACCCGACACAAAAGCCCAAGGTAGCTTTTAATAATGGTAATAATAAAAACAAGAATGGCCTTGCCTGGCCCACAGTCTCCCATTTATTTTCACACCCTGGGATCTCAGCAAGAGGGGAACACACCCATTGCCCCTTGCCTGTCTGGTGTCCGTGGAAGTTCTAGTTTTGATTAATAAAAGAGCTGAAAATTTTATCTCCAGGTCAACTTGAAGGATTTGGAGGAAGCAGGCTTTAAGACCAAAGTTGCTCCCAGGAAAAAGACTTCTTTGTCACTCAAATGGGCTTGAAAGGAAATGCCTTATGAGCATAATCCAGGAAAAGAGAAAATAGTTTAGCGTAGCCATATTTGTTATAGACTAAATGAGAATTAATTTTTAATAAGAGAGAGCCAGACCAGAGACTACTAAAGCCCTTAACTGGGCTTTATAGTAAAACCCGGGAAAAAAAAAAAAAACCTTGCTTTTTAATACATATTTTCAAAGTCCACATTTCACAAAATGGCATTAAGATGCAGAAAGCTACAGCATTAGAACAGTGGAGGAAAATGAACCTGGTAAAAGGCACTTTGAACATTCATCTTCTACACTGAAGAAAGTTGCCTTAATGGATATCATCTTGTGGAAGATTTAGCTGAAACAGAAGACAATATTCAAACATCCCATGAGAAGAGAGAAAATGCAGTTGGTAGGGCTCAATGAAGGGTTAGAAATGCAACATGGGTGGAGGGGTGGGGGGCAGGTTGACATATTGTCAAGGGTCCCACCTCCAATGATCCACACAATGATCAGGGATGGCTGGCCATGGTGATGTCTCCTATAGGTTGAGCTCGGGATGCTTAACAAATAATGCCAGTAATAGCTCCCACACTGAGCATCTGTTGTGTGCCACATACTTTACTAAAGCCTTCACATGCACTATCTGAATGAACATTCCCAGCAATCCAATGAGATAGTTACTTCTGTTCTACTTATTTTACAAATGAATAAACTGGGGTTCAGAGTTACAGCCACACGGCTAGGAATTATAGAGCTGGGACTTGAACCCAGATCTGTCTAATTCCACAGCCGGTAATGACTGATGCCCCTAGGATCCTCATCCAGCTCCAGGGTGTCTGGGCATGAGCTAGGGAATATGAGTCATCCTGCCCCACGGTGGAGTATCAAGAGACTTAAATCAACTTCATCCTAGGCAGGAGAGCTGGACAGAGAGGGATCATGATGTGTGTGTGTGTGCATGTGTGCACGTGCATGCTCTCATGCACATGATCTCATGCACATGATCTGAAGCACTGAAGAAGATAGAGGGCACAGAACCTGAATTTTAGTAAAGAGGGAAGCAGAGATCAAGACACCGCTGATTGACCATTCAATACATACACAACCTTGGGCTGTCACCCCCATTATCTGACACTGTTATTTTTGGGAAATGTCACAAGCAACTTTGTCCACCCTACTAAGCAATAACTTTCTGGAAGGCTAAAACCTTAGCTTCTTCATTTTAAAAAATTCCCCATAGTGCCCAATAACAATAATATTTGGACAAATCTTATGCCCACTGAAATACTAAGATGCTGTGGCACTAACAAACTAACAACAATAATTTACCGGGGTGATTACAAGTCCAGAATGCAGGACAGATTATTTTCTTTTTTGGCTACAATCTGGAAATATGGCTAGATATGATTTATCATCCACATTAAATGCTCATACCACAACATCCTAAACAGAGACATTTTAGGTTGGCTATCAACTGAAAATTATTTTTATTCATTATTAATTTCATCAAAAACTTAATAAGTGACATAGATTTCATCAAACGATGAGGGAGATTAGTATTATATAAAAATTCACTATAAAGTCATTATTTTATTCTCTAACCCCCCTTGCACTCCATTAGAACATTAGTTAGCAGACTAATACTCAGACAAACTGAGGGTAGGAGATTCAGGCTGAAATGCGGCCCCCCAACTCATACCCTCGAAACTAGTCTGAAATGACAAGGTAGGTGTTCCTCTTAGGAATATTTACAAACCATTCTTCATGTCAAAGAACATGAGAATTCCCCAAAAGCCACAGAAATAGAGTACTGTGAGCCAGTCCTTTTCCTGCCTTTCTTTTCTCAGAAATCTGCCGCAAAGTCTTGGTCAGTGCCCCAGGCTGCTCTTTTATCTCAGTAACCTGAGTCCCTTTGCAAAGCCCGCCTGCAGGTCAGGTCTCAGGCTCACTCCCCGGTATTCAGTGAATTCCCAGTCAAGTCCAGGCTCGAGTGGAGTCAGCTGCCTCCATTGTAAGTCTTTTGCAATTCGATGGATAGCTTGGCTCTTATGTCTTGAGGATTGGAATCTCCTGGGCAGGAATTGGATTTCACTTTCCATGTCTACAGCGTTTGCACCAAGGTTATTAATATAGTCTCTACAGGAGGGATCATATTGAGAGCAAGCTGAAATTCACATAATAAAACCTGCAGCTTGAAGCTAGGCTGGGCCAAGACCCCAGAAGGAGACTGGGTAACTGTGAGCAGCCAGTTACCCCTGGGGAACTTTGAGAAGTGTCCAAGTCCACCCTTTCTGGGATACACCATCTTTCTTTCTATATTAGCCCCACCCTCCCAGTCTTCACAACATGCCTGGAGGTGCCCTGCAATGCTTATGGGGGAAGAAAGTAACCTGAGGAACACTCACGTCCACCAAGGCATTAAGGACTCAGACAATTCCCTTCCCTGAAGCTCAGTTTAAAATGAATGAATGAATCATTTATACCAGTCTAAGAATCACTAAGACCATTGGAGGAGCAGGCAACCGTAATGGAAGGAGCACACTCTAGAGTCAGACCAGGATTTGAATCTCAGTCCTGCTCCATACTAGCTGTGTGGCCTTAGACAAGTACTTAGCCTATCAGTGCCTCAGTTTCCTCCTCTATACAATGGGGATGATACTAATCAGCTACCTCTTAAGGTATGCAAAAAAAAAACCCTACAGATAATGTATGTAAAAGGCCTTTTACAGGACCTTACAGAGAATAGGTATCCAACTAATGGCAGTTGCTATTATTGAACAAGGCAGGAGACATGTCTGGGACCTTCTTAGCGTCCTTCAAATCAAAGCCCTGAGTGAATGTCTACATCCACTCTAAACAAGAATTACTCTGCTCAAATAAGTCATTGGGTCTAAATGTATGCTTTACTATTTCTTCTACCTTCATATTTTTAAAATCCAAGCTAATTCTTGACTGAAAACTCTTTGTAAAGGTTCAAATATCATAGAAAAGACAAAAATTCCTCTTGATTCCCATATAATTCCATTCTCTTCCCCTGAGGTAAGCACTGTTTTCAGTTTGTTTTGCATATCGGGAGGCCATTATCGTAAGCAAGTACACATATGAATACACCTCTAAAAATACAGAACGTTATTTTTGTGTGGGTTTTTTAAAAAGTAAAATGTATGTTTTGTATGTATGCTTTTAATATTTTATTGAGCTAAGATATACATGTGGAAAAGTGAACACAGGATAAGTGTATGGTTGATGAACCTTCACAAACTGAACACATATGTGTAATCAGGCTTCATATCAAGAAACATTACCATCACCTCAAAAGCAGCTTTTGTGCCCCTTTTCAGTCAATAAACCCCCAACAGTGACCACCATTTTGATTTGTGTCAACATAGATTAGTGTTGCCTGCTTTTGTACTTTATATAAATTGAATCATACAGTGCATTAGTTTTATATGGCTGTGTAACAAACTACCACAAACACCACAGCTTAAAACAAAACACATCTATTATCTCACAGTGTCTGTAGGTCAAAAATTCAGGCACAGGGTGTGGCTGGATTCCCTTCCCAGGGCCTTACAGGGTTCAAATCAAGGTGTCAGACAGGGCTGTAATCTCATCTGGGGCCCGGGCAGCGGGTGGAGGGGGGGGGTCCTCTTCCAAGCAGACTGGGTGTTGGCAGAATTCATTTCCTTGCAATTACAGAACTGAGGTCTCCATTTTCTTGCTGGCTGTAGACCAGGGGTCACTCTCAGCAACTAGAAGCCCCCCAGACTTCTTATCACGAAGCCTCTTCCACTTTCAAGCTAGCAACAGAGAACATCTCTTGTATCAGTCTCCCTCATGCTTCAACTCTCTGACTTCGTCTTCCGCAAGCAGCCCAAGAATATACTCTACTTTTAAAGAACTCATGTGATTAGGTCAGGCCCACCTGGATAATCTCCCTATCTTACGGTAACTGATTTGGAACTTTAATTACATCTGCAGAATTCCCTTACAGACATACCCAGATTATTATGTGGTTGAATAACTGGGAGAAGGTGTGTGTACACCAGGGTCGTGGAATCTTGGAGGGCCATCTTAGAATTCTGCCTACCACATACAGTATTTACTGTTTTATGTCTGGCTTCTTTCATGCAACATTATGTTTATGAGATCCATTCCCATTGTGAGGGGTTATAGTTCATCCATTCCCATTGCTGTGAAATATTCCATTGTGTGAATATACCACATTTTATTCATCCAATATTTATTCATATTGGTGGGCATTGTCCTAATTTTAAGTGCTGGGCTATTATGAATAGTGATCCCACCAACAGGACTGTGATGAACATATGTACATATAGATTTAACAAGAGATAAACATTCTCTGTTATAAGGCACTAAGATTTTGGAGTTCTTTGTTACCACAAAATAACCCAGCCTATCCTGACTGATCCAGAAATCTGGAAAATAGAAGTGCTATTACAAAGGGAAATAGATACTGCCATATTGCGCTCCAAAAAGGCAGTCCCATGAATATTGTATGAAAGTATCCTGCTTGCCATGTCCTTACCAACACAAGGTATAATATATGTGTGTATGTATACGTGGATTTTGGCCAACCTGGACTTTATCTTCTCCACCTATAAAATAAGGATGTCACCTTGTGTAAGGATCCAGGAGAGCATGCCTAATCCCCTGCTCGCCCCAGCACTAATATTACCAACCCACAGGCTGGATGTCCCTTATTGTGCTCTATTTTTTCATGGAACATATTACTCCCAAATATTCCAGATGTTTACTAATTTATGATGTTTATTTGCTTTCTATCTCCACCCACTAGGATATAGGCTTCTGCATGGCAGGCATCTCTTTAGTCAGTTTATTGATATAGCCCAAAGGCCTAGAAGAATACCTGATATATATAGCAAGTGCTTAAAAATATTTGTTTTATATTTTATTTTTATTTATTTTTTTAAAGACAGAGTGTTGTTCTTTCGCCCAGGCTGGAGTGCAGTGGCACGATCGTAGCACACTGCAACCTCAAACTCTTGGGCTCAAATAATCCTCCTGCCTCAGCCTCCCTAAAAATATTTGTTGGATGAACAAATAAATATTAACCCAAGGTATCAACTTTTTGATGACTCTTACGAACAATGATAAATTAATTTCATAGTTATAGTGACCATATTTTCTAAACCAAACAGTTAGGACACTGACTGGGAAAGAAATGTTAGCTGAACTTATATGTGGGAAAAGATTTGATTATGCATTTATACCCATTAAAACTCCTTTGCCTCACTTCCCTGACCTCATTTTTTTAATTTGAAATTTTATTTTTAAAATTAATTAATTAATTATTTTTGAGACAGGGTCTCACTCTGTCACCATTGTGAGTGACTCTGTCACGCTGGGTGCAATGGTGCAATCACAGCTCACAGCAGCCTCAAGCTCTTGGGCTCAAGCAATCCTCCACCGCACCCTCTTGAGTAGCTGGGACTACAGGCACACACTACTGAGCCCAGCTCATTTTATTTATTTTGTAGATACAGAGTCTCACTATGTTGGCCAGACTGGTCTCAAACTCCTGGGCTCAAGCAATCCTCCCACCTCAGCTTCCCAAAGTGCTGGGATTACTGACGTGAGCCACCGTGCCCAGCCCCCACCTCATTTATTTCACTTTACATACTTGTGTTAGACATCTTTTTGGTATACCCTTAATTCTTTCTGAACATTTCTATAAAACTGAGACTACTGTGGAAAACCAGAGATTTAAAGTTGCTCCCTTCATAGAACATTGCACCATACCAAAACAATGAACATTTGCCTTTACAAATTCTGTCCTGAAATGTCCTCCCTTCTCCCTGCAACTAATGAATATTCTGCTTTTTCTTCACCATCACACAGTCAGTTGGGGTCTAGAGCAGAGTTGTCAAAGAGAACTTTCTTTGATGATGGTACTATTTATTATTAATCTATACTCTTCATTGCGATAATCACTAGCTGCATGTAGCTACTGAGCACTTGCAATGTGGCTAGTGAGACTGAGAAACTAAATTTTAATCCAGCTTAATGTTAAGTAAGTTTTATTCAGTTTGATCTTGTTACTTTTAAACGGCCACATGTGGCTAGTGGCCACCATTTGGACAGCACAGCTCTACAGGAAAGGGTGGGAAGAATGGCATCCATTTTTGATCTTTCTATTGTGTCAGCTAGAGGGATCCTGAGACCCACAGGCAAGACAGGAGGGTGCGATGCCCCTTGTCTTCATGATCCCTTCTTCCAAGCGTGAGGCAAGAAGGACAGAGTGCTCTTGGCCGTACTCGTCAGGTTGGGGAGCTCGGGCTGGGGGATAGAGGGAGCACGTGGATGGGTTAAACTATGCCCTTGTAGTCATCGGACAGCACCTTGGCTTGCTCCTTCATGCGGTCATTGGTTTAGGCTGTGTATACCCAGGCCCACCGACTCAAGCCGGAGCTCTGAATGGGAAGTGGGACTTGTGGAGACTTGGATTTCCCATCTCTCACACACAGATCCCCACTCACACTGTGAGTGTGCAGCCCACCCTGGGGACATAGGCAGAGAGGCCTTCAATCTACCTGCTGGGGCTGGGGCGTTTCAGAGGTGGAGGTAATTACTGAAGCAGGGAATGGATCATAAGGAAGTAAAGCCGAGAGAGGTTATCCAATAAATAAAATAACCAAACCCAGGGTTTCAAAGAAAATGAATATTACCTACCTTGAGATACTTCTTGGAGCAGAGCCTATCTGGGTCTACTGTACTGTTATGAAATTAATTTGAAGTTGAGAAACTGTAATATATTACAGCCATCAGTCTCTCTGGACGGTTTTACAATCAACATGTAGGATATGGAAAAAGAAAGATGCCAATAACATATTAATGTGGTATTCGGTGCTCAATCTTCTTTATGCAGCAAATATTACAGCTGAACAAAAAATGATCAAAAAGTTGGTTCTCTGTTATACAAAGAAACAGAAGAAGGAAAGTTAAACTTTAAATTATCCCATCTGTCACTTTCCATTGATTGAGTCTTGCTCATTAAGATAAATTCCCAGCGAGACTATCATTTTTATCTTTTGAGCTCTCCAGAAATGTATGCCTTTCAGCTGCCTTGTTTTCTTTCTTTTTCTCTCCTTCTTTCTTTCTTTTGCTCCGCCCCCCCCCCCATATATGCAGCTGCCAAGGAGGAATGGGACACTCGATCTTATGGTGTTTCCCTTTTTAATTGAGTTCCTCTGGAAATGTATGTATGTACCTGCAGTGTAACACCTGGTGCCCACCTACAGATATGCCCAGACGTCAGACATCCCCTTTTCTCTATTTTGCACGCCGTGTTGGTGCAAGAAGGGTATGTGGCTTCTCTCTGCCGGAAGAGACACCCAGATTCAGGTCTACCATAAATCAACTGCAGGATCTTGGGAGAGTCATTTACCCTGATTCTCAGCTTCCCCATCTGTTGAAAAGCAGACAGTAATGAAGAGAACAGAATGGCTAAGTGAGCTTGCTATATGACTTTTGGCTGGTTCTCACTAACTTCCTTTTTTTGGCTTAGTTTCTCTTCTTTCCCAGCATGCTGTGGCTCTGCTTGGAGGGTTATTTCAACCCCCCTCCAAAGCTAATGCTGATGTGATGTGGACATTCCTAGTAATTGGAATTGGCAGATAGCAGCTGTTCAATAAAAATAAATGCACTCCTTTTCTACTCTGTCCTCAGCAAAGCAGCTAGAGCTGGATGTTAAAGAGCTGCACCTTGTTGTTCCCCTGCCCCTCTTTGCCAGACATAAAGTGACAGGACAAAGCAGGAAGCATTCAAACTTACACATCAACTCTTCAGGGCCAGATGGACCCTGTGCAACAGAGGAAAATCAGAAGTCGACCTCCATCGACTCACCCTGATCCCCACCCCCTTGCCCCTGCGGATCTACTTCCCTATTGCACCTACTTGTGGGCTCAGCACCCTCCTTTTCCCTTCCCTCGCCATATCAAGACTCACCCTCAGATCCTTCATGCATGCTAAAGTGCGGGTGAGTGGGAATCCTCCTCAGTCCATGGACATTTACACATAGGTCAGAATCTGCAGTTAAACCTGGTTGTTCTCTGAGTGCATTGAGCAGTGGGAGAATTTCCTCCATTCCAAAGGCCTTCTCTGGAATTCTGGAAATACAGCCGTGTAATTACATGCCCACAGGGGTGAGTCCACACCGCAATGCCTCTTTAACTACAAAAACATGACCAACCATTTTCTCAATGGAGATTGCCCAAGTGATTACCCATACATAAGAAATTCTCCTAGATCCCTGTCTGTTTGAACAAGTGGGGGCAGCAGAGAGCAGTTTGTAGGAGATACAGGAGCAGAACAAATGTGGTTGGATAAAATGCTGGAAACCGTTTCAAGAGAGGTTTGTGAGAAAGCAGATTGAAGATGGGAGGGAGCAAGGCTGATGGCAAGAGAACAAACAGAAGCAGAGGACCAGGTCTAGGACTAGGGGTTGAAGAGACAACATTGGAGCTGGGGCTGGGGAATCATGAGGGGATCTGTATTTCCAAATAAGTGCTCTAGGGAGGAAGCAAATGATTCTTCAAAAGACTAGAGCAGCCCTTCTCAACCTTTTGTGGGTTGTGAAAGGACCCAGGTTTGAGAATTTGATGAAACCAAGGGTCCTCTCTAGAGAAAAATAAACACAAACAATAAATTGTGCAAGCAAACGCGAGGGTTTTTCAGCCCCCACCCCAGTCCTACACATGGACTCCAGCCCCAAAATTAATCTAGGTTTCAGAGACAGGAAAAGCAAGGCCATTCGATCATTCAGGCTGCTTGTTCTCTTGAAGGTGTGGACCTGGGACAACCTTCTCACTCAGGAAAGGGCCCAGGCCTGTCTTCAGAGTGACTCAGGTTTGTATTGGTACTAAACAATCCCAAAGTAGCCTGGGGCTTTGGCGTTTATCCCGGATCCACATATACAGATTTGGGAGGGACCCCCTCTTACTCCCCCTTGCCATCCACTAGCAGCAACATATTCCTAAGTGCTAAGTACTTTGTTTTCCTTACTTAAATATGGTCTCACAACAATAAACAGTTACTCTTATCATTCCCATTTTATAAATGACAAAACTGTGGTTAAACAACTTGCCCGTATTCAGAGAGCTGCCAGTTACAAAGGTGGGTTGGGCATCCAGGACACTCTGAGCTTGAAGTCTGGGTATTCAACTTTGTCTATACTGATTATCAGGTTGAGCTCTAGCTTCAGAGCTTTCAGAACAACATTTAAACAATGTTCTATGTAGGGATATTGTTCAGAAAATCAGTTTCAAGTATTTGCTTCTGATGGCTGCTGAAGAGCCCGGTCACTGGGATCTTTGCCCAATGTTTGGTTAGGCAGGTGAGACACCCACCTGGGGTGAGTGGGACCTTTGATGCTCACTTTCTCTATACCCTCAGTTAACATGTCGCTACATTGAACACATGACCCCCATGACTTGCATAGGCTTGTGAGTGCAAAACATTTCTACTCCCCAAATCCATGCAACTTGTTGAATTTTGTAGAGATAGGTTTTCTCCCTTTGTCTTGCTATGTTCTCTTACATTTTAGTTGACAAAGTATAGATATTAAAAGAGGGAGGATGTTTTAGAAAAAAGAGAGCCCCAGTGGTGTGGTGGTGAGTGACTTCACACTTTCCTGCCACCATCATTTAGCAGCTTCCTCCCACTTGAAGACAGAGGTTTGGATCTCTTTGTTGATTATGTGGACAGGTGGCAATAAAACATGGATTCAACACCTGCTGTAGTAGTATAAAACATCCCTTTCTTTAAATAATTTTTAAAAACGCCACGTTTGTTAACCTACTTTCTGAACAACCCTACAGAACAGAAAGAAAGACATGAACACAGATAGCAGGCATTTTACAGAATAATGAAGCCAGACCCTGCATCATATAAATAACAGATTTCTGTGGTTTAATTTAGCTTGTCTTTGTATACAAAATCCAGCTACCTTCCCTATTGTTCAGTCTGCTCTCATCTTAGATACACAGGGCTTTTCACCAGCTTTATAAATAAATTAAATCAAAGTTTCGTACAATAAAATGAAAAATAATTAAAAATTACATGTTTCTCAACTTCCCTTCAATGGCATGGCATGTGGCTGATATCCATGAAATATTCAATATGCTGAGTTTTGCTCTACTTCTCATATTAAAGCAAATTTGTAAAATCTTTTTATTTATTTCTTATAATTACCTGGAATAATGAGTGTCCAGTCACCCCCCTCTCTGATATTTTAGCTGTAAGATATGCTTTTCCCAGCAGGAAAAAAATTAATTAAGATGATTTCCTCATATGCTTCCAAAGGTCACAATGGTCTCATAATGACACACTCTGCTCTGGGCGTGCAATGTGGCAAAGCACTTACCTGCACAGAGAAGTTGCTTCCTGCAAAACTGCACAGTCCTCAAGGGGAGGAGAAAGAGAGGAGAGGGGAAGAAGAGAAGAGAAGGAAGTTGAAGAAGAGGAGAGAAAAAGATGCAGGAAAAGGTGGTATGGAGAATAGGAAGCAGGGTGGGTGGAGAAAATTCTTGAGTTGGGAGCAGCCCTGATAGGGAGACACACACACACACACACATACACACACACATGAATGTATGTATTTTAGAAATAGGGTCTCACTGTGTTGCTCAGTACAATGGCTATTCATAGGCACGATTATAGTGCACTGCAGCCTCAAACTCCTGGCTTCAAGGTATCCTTCCGCCTCAGCCTCCTGGGTAACTGGAATTACAGGTCCGCACCACTGCACCTGGCCTGATAGGGATATTGAACTTTGAATGGACTGAGTTGAAATGCAGAACCAAATGAGTAATTAATTACCCAAAAGAAATTAAGTTTCAAACCAGAAATGACTGAGTCATCTTAAAGAGGCAAGGTTTAGTCATTTCTTCCATCAGTGGAAATGGGGACTCACGAGCAGGTTGAGAGCAGTTACAGAGAAATAAAATTACATTTCTGCACAGATGAGTTATTCAAAATCACAAATCTGCTAGAAGGTGTCAACCCCCACAAAATTTCCAAGTGACATCAAAATGCTTGCACGTCCTTTGGGAAGTTCCTCTTAATCTACAGCTGAACTTCATGGAATAGTAGTTTCATAATACATTATCAGTTATTACAGGAAGGTAGTGCTTCATGGTCAAATAAATGTAGGGAAAGCTGTGTTAAATAAAAGAAACGGATATTTGTAATTACAGGGCTTCTTAGAAACTTTACTGCTAATTGGTACTGTACATCTCCCATAGGAGGACATAGCGCATTATAGAATTTCTCAAACATATTTGTCAGGGAATTTGTTGTTCACAAAACACCTAATAATGTCTCATTGATCTAGTAGTCCCTGTAAGAGTTTGGGAAATATGGCTATAATTTAAGGTGCTTTCCAGGGTATCTGGGTCTAGGACACAGAAGGGAAAAATGGGGCGTCCCTAAAGGATGGGCAGAGGAGCTCCAAAGACAAACTTTCCCTTCTCAAGTTTGCTTTGACTGGCCCTGGGCTGGTCATGGTAAGAACTTGGTTTCTCTGAGGGCAGTGGGCAAACCTCTGGCCCCACTCAAGTACAGCTCTTTTCCAGTCTTCCTTAGCAGGTCTAGCTGTGAACAGGGATTATGTTGGGTCTAGCCCAATACTTCTAAAATAAATCCAGAGGGCAAACAGCTGGGGTTCTTGAAGCCACCAGGGACCCCAATCATTTCCGTGATAACCAAAGACTGCAGCCTGAAGTTGTCATAGCTCCTAGGCATTTCACCAATAATCAATACTTAGTGGGACCAGGAGAAGGAGGAGAAATGGATCCAGTGAAAATGGCAAAGAAAGGGTTTGTCAATTCTGCAGTGAAGGATGTGATTCTTGGAATATTTTATGTTATTTTTACCATAAGAATGATGCCCAGGTACAAGAATTTCAACAGAGGTCTAGGTATTGGCTGAGAGATCAAAAACATAAAAATCCTGCCATTTCACACTTCTGTGACCTTAAATCACCCACATATTATTTGGAAAGTGATATTTACTCCAAATCCCTTTTATTGTGGGCTTTTTCATGAATGTGGAATGTCATGCTTTCCTGGAACAACTAAGTTTCCATCAAAACTCCAAAAGATTGGAAGTTTGGAAATGGAGTGTTAGGTTGGTGAAATGTAATCTTTCTGCCTTACTTTTGAAGCTCTCTGATCTTTCCCATGTAATTATCTTTGACATTTAATTGAAAGCATCATGTTTTTTACTAAGCAGCCCATTTGAGCCCTTGGTGGTCACTTAAGACATACTTCATTGCCATCTGGCACTCATCCGAAGCCAAGATTATGTAGTAGACACATGGTTCAGCTCCGTCTGCTGCTGTCATCTATTGATCTTGTGGTTCTTGAGGAAGTGGTGTCTTATTCATATTTTCAAGTTCTATCTTATAATGAAGGTTCTTTGGCTTCCCATGGTTTCATAGCTGTGAAATCAATTATGACTTCAGTAGCGCTGACAATGTACTATATTTGTGAAAAGAAAATTGAAAAATTATTGCCTGATGGATAAGAAATGGTTTTGACATTTAAAAACAGAAAATGCTTCTCCACATCTCTTCTAAATTATGTCTGATGTTGACTTTAGCATTTATGTAATTCATCCAATTGTGGGAGCCATCATGTACTAATGCTTAATAGCAGTAAAACCTATTACAGTGGAGACTAATATTCCTTCAAAAGGCTTCATTCCAGCCTTCTTCTTCTAGGCACATCATATCAACTCCATAATAATTAACTCATTTTGCTGTAATTTTGCTGTAGCAAAAATTACATTGCTGACATTATGTCCTGAAAAGGACATAATGGGACACCTAGAATTAAAGCTGAAATGAATGAGGCAATAGGCATTAGTCCAAGGGTTTGCTTCCATTCAGGGAAGGCTTAAGGACAACATTGAAAGGTATCAGATTCTTTTTGTAACAAGGGCCAAATCTTTCCTTAATTAACCAAAGGCAATTTTGATAAAGAGAGAAAAAAAATGTAAGGCTTAGGTTTGGGGCAATCTTAACAGAAAATTAGAATCTGCCTACCTGTGGTAGGACCAGAGGAAAGTATCATTCTACCTCAGTTTCCCCACAGTAGTTGGTTTTGGAAGGATGAAAACAAAAGAGCTCAAAATTTTTATGGATGGAATTGAGTACCTGTTTAGAAGCCATCTCTCCACAGAAAAGACCTGGGCAGCAGAACCATATGCCATCAGGTCAGTCTGAAGACAGAGCTCATGCTCACTAAGCTCACCAACCTGTGTCTCCACGGGGTGGGGGGAATGGTGGCAGCTCCAGAGAGCCCTAAGGGTTGCTAAGGTGTTCTCTCTTGCTCTGGGTGCTATATCATCAACAAGGGTCGCCTTCCCAAGCTGAAAACAGGGAGACGAGCATTGCAGGTGATGGGAAGAGTACATGCAAAAGAAAGGGACCATAAAAGAGTGTGTTCTAGAAATACTGAGGGAAGTGTAGTATGACATAGAGTATGTGACCAAAAGGGTCCCAAAGGGAGCCTGGGACCATATTTTAAAAAGCTTCCTATGCCATACTGAGTTTGGATTTGGGTTTGGAGAAAGATTAGTCCTAGGGCAAGGAGGAGAGTAGTCTATAAAGGAGGAAAGATAGGTAAGATGTCTTCCTTCCCCTTCTCTCCTTGGGGATTCCAATTCATCAGGACAGACTTAGCTCAAACACCATCAGCACACACTCTGTGAGACTCTCTGACCAACCCCACCACTCTACATACACACATACCCAGAGATAATATTAATGCTTCCTCCTCAACGCTCCCATTTCACCTTGTAATTGCCTTTATCCTGCGTTTAGAGTGATCTAGGGGATGAATTTGTATACATGTCTGCTTCCTCAACTAGAACACACCATTTGCTCAAGAGCGGGGTATGTGTTTTATCCATCTCTGTATATTGCCTGGTGTATGGTAGGAATTCAATGTATGTTTGCTGGATGAAAGAAATTGCTATTCTATTTTCTGCAGACAACATAGCAGGTTGAGAATTTGATTCTGCTCGTGTAAAGATGGTGTGGTATTAAGATTTTCCTCCTTAATACATTGGGAGGATATCACACATGCTGTTTACAACCACCGATTTCTAGTCAATTGACATTTGTGCAAAACCTACTACAGGTGAGTTGTGTTTATTATTTGTTAACAGTACATTACAGTTAATGTTTTGGTATTCAAACTCCACTGAACTTTTGCCTCATTTAGTTCTAAAAGAGAAGGGAGATATTCTTTCCCCTTTAAGTAATGGATGTGATAACCCAATAAAAATACATTTAAAGAACAAGTGCATTCACTTTTCATTTGTCTTAGATCAAAATTAGATGTTTCTCCTCCATTATCTCATAAAAGCATGTGATTTATGAAAGAAACTGAAGTGAGTGTCATTAAAACTGATTATCCTAAGTGAATGGTGACGTGTATGTGGGTATACAATCGTGATTATGATGTTACAGAAGGTAACCTAATGATCAGCGGGGTAATGCAATTTTGTGGTGTTAGTAAAAGACTAAAAGCAGAGGCCCTTGGTGAAATCATACCTGCTGATCTGAAACAGGGCCCAAATGGGGACCAAGGTGACATTTGTCTTGGCCTCCACCCTCTGACACACCCCAGGTAGACAGTGCCCTCAGGCTGCCCAGAGTCCTCTCTACCCCAGACCTCAGGGGCAATTTGAGCCCACCTGTTTTATGCAGAAACCAGGAGACAGAAGGGAGCACAGAACAGGAAGGGGAAGGGACATTCTCAGCGGGAGGAACAGGTCCGTTTGGCAGCCCTTTCCACAGAGGCACCCAACCCCACCTGGAGTAACGGCTGCCTCTCCCTCATTTGTCCTTGGGGTCCTACTGCATCAGTGACCCTCCCGCTTCTTGGTTGCCTGTCTCACGCAACAGTACATCCTCCACCTCTCAGGGCTTCTCAACCTCAAAAGTTCCTCTAAATTGCCTTGTCCTTCGGCTCTGCTTATCTTTCCCCCCAACCTGATGGGAAACCCACCCATCTTTGCTCCCTCTCTTTTCTCACCCCACAACCTCCCTAACCCTCTGAGTCTGGAGCTGATGCCCCCTGCCTACTGGCCTGCTTTCAAATGACGTGAGCATCTCAGGAGTGGATGCCACTGCCAGTTATGGGTCCTCCATCATATTGGACCTCTCAGAAGCATTTGATGAGTGCTGGGAATTCTCTTTACATTTAGAATCCCCGATATTTGCCTCTCCTGATTCCATTTATGTCTCTAACAAAGCCCTTCTCCATGTGCTGCCACCTACATGTGGGTATTGTCAAGACTCTGTCCTCACCTTTCTGCTCTTCTCCCTCAGAGATGTTTCTTTTTCCCATGACTTAGATGACCGCCACTCTGTGGCTGACTTTCAAATCTATGACTCCAGCCCACCATGCTGCCCCTTGTTCCTCACTCCCAGTGGCACAGAGACAATCTTCCCTCTTCGCCATTCATTTTCTGCCCCTGTGGCATGGTTCACTGTAGTGCTGGACATTTTACTATTATGGTCCAAAGTTAGAGAGTCAGATAGAAACAGGCTCAACATCCAGCTCTGCCACATGCTTCCTATCTGACCTTGGACAAGTTTCTTACCCAGTCTGAGCCACAGCTTCTCCATTTGTAGAATCAAAAATAATAGTTCATCCTTGCCTTGTGTGGTTGTTGTGAGAATGAAGAGAATCCACGCAAATCACCTGGACCATACTGGTAGTTCCGTAAGTTTTAGCTGTTGTTATTAACGTACTCAGTAAATGTTTACTGAATAAGAATGAACTATGGGGATGCTTCAGATACTGTAGCAGGAAGATGGGAGGAAGACATGAGGTTGGAAGACTTCTGAGTCTCCTCCCATCCTATATCATAGAGTGAAGGCACCTCCTCCACATAGGCCAATCCAGCCCAATGAGGATGGCTCACCTTTACAAAATATTACTTTAAAAAATATGCATATAAATAACATAATCATCTTTCAGATTAAGCTGCATATGCATTTTAGCCTACTGTATACAAACCCTGTTATGAGGTGATTCCAGTCTTCGTTTATTACTTAAATGGAAAACAATTACCTCAATGAAAATTGCACAACTGGAATGTGCTATCAAAGAAGAAAATCTCCATTTGATTCTCCTGAAATTAAAATGCCTCTCCCCAACTCAGCTAGGTTATCTTCTGGGATATAACAGACTTTTCCTCCTAAGTAACTTTTTCACACAAATCAAGCAGTCATCTCCCTAAAGAATTTTCCCCCAGTGTGTGAGGGAATCGGTACTTGATTAGCAATTTGTCTTTGTTTTGTTGACCACTCTGGTTTGTTCTTACTTAACACTATTTTTTTAAATAAACTTTTTTTGAATAATTTTATATTTACAGAAAAGTTGCCGAGTTCCTGTATACCTGTCATCCAGTTCCCCCTAATGTTAACATATTGCATAACAGTGGTACATTTGTCAAAACTAAGAAATTAACATGGTACATTACTATTAATTAAACTGCAGACTTTATTCAGATTTCACTAGTTTTTTCATTAACGTCTTTTTCTATTCCAGGATCCAATTCAGTATACTACATTACATTTAGTCATCATGTCATTTAAATACATATTCCACTGATATTGAACATTGCCAAACCATTACTGTCAAAAGGTTCTCTGCCCTGTAACAGTATATAAAACCTGTGAAATTCAAAGTGGGATGAGGAAAGCTAGCCAAAATGGAATTTAGGCCAGTCATCCAAATGAGCAAAATTTGGAAAAAAAAATTTTCAGATGGTGTCAAAGTGAAATGTTAAACATTTTGTTTCTTCTTCCTCTCCCATCTCAGAACTTTCTCTTGTTTTGTCTCTCCTGGAAGGCTGTGTTTCTGGTTGCACCCCCCACACTCAGGGTTTGACTACTATGCAGCTGCCTCTCATCATCAAATTGGAAGAAACAAAAGAGTTGTTTTAATCTTCACTGGAAGCGCAGCTATGTGACCTTGAGCAAGTCCATTCAGGCATTCTTGGCCTCACTTTCCTCACCTGTAAAATTTGTGGTTTGTCAATGGCTACTGAGTGCTGGTCTGTGGATCTGTTACATCAGAATCACAGGAAAACTGTTGCAAATGCACTTGCAGGTCCTGTCCCACTCACGAATATCTGGGCAGTTGGTCCTGGGGATCTGTACTTTCTCAAACACATAGACACACACACTCACTCACCCCGGGTGATTTGGATGCACAGCAGGGTTTGGGATACCTCGGATTAAACAATCTGCATGCTTCCTTGGGTTCAGAGGCAATAAGGACCCCGGGAAGTGTCCTTTAATAGGAAGCCAGGAAGGGGATCTGTGGAAGCCTCCCTGTGGAAGCAGGTTTGGTGCTCCGGGGAGCTCCCAAGACTGTCTTGTTAAGAAACAATTACCACTTTCCCAGACTTCTGCTGCACTCTGCCTGGGCGTTCAGTGACTAACGCATATTTAGCCTACACAGTCAAAGAACTGGCTTTCTGTGCATTTTATTTAAATTAGTTTTATGGAAAGTAGCTAAAAAGGCGAACTGAGATAAATGCAAGTTTACAAGCCTTGGAATTTGAGCAATGACATGTTTCTTGGTATATTGAAGGTTTTGCATTGGTATTTATTTTATTCATTCTTTACCTGGAGTGCAGAAAAATGAAAACGAAGTGATTTCACATGATGCAGTAAGTTAATCCACATATTCTACCTGTACTCTGCCTTTTAAGAAACTCTCTTAATCATGTTTCGAGGGCCAAAACATAACAAGGGAATATTAGAAGGTTGATTTTTTTGTGATTTCTACAATTTTCTCCATTTTAATTCACAGAACCTCAGAGCTGAAAAAAGCTTAGTGATAATATAATCAAAACAGATTATAGATCAAATAATTTAATAATGGGATACTGAAGAATCAAATACAGGCATAACATTATGTAAATTTTGACCACTTAATAGTAATCATTCACAATGTTTGAGGCAGCCATATTTGTGCATTTACAGAAGAAACGAGGCTCAAATACACAGGGCACACGTAGGGTAAACAGAAACAATACCAAGTCGGTCCCAAGTGCTCAAAGAATTTTGGACAGCCTATTTACTAGGAACTATCGTAATATAGAAATGTTAACAATTACTGAAAGTCTACTAAATGTATAACAAAAATGAAGGAACTAAAGGTTCAAAATTATGATGGATAAATGAGTTCTAAGCAATTCTTGAAAGCAATTTAGCAATATCCATAAAGTGTCTTTTCAAAAGTTCATAATCTTTGGCCCAAAAGATGATCAATCCCTAGGAACTTATCCCAAGGTAATAATCAGAAATTTGGCAACAGGCTTATTCGCAAAAGTGCTTATTGAAATAGTATTTTAAAAAACGAAAAACCTGGAAGGAAACTAAAGGTTCAAAATTAATGAGTTAGATAAATGATGGTTCTTTATATGCTATAATATTATATAACAATTAATAATTGTGTTTTAATCCAAGAAACGACTTTAAGTGAAAAAAGCATGATCAAGATATTGTATTTACACTATGATCCCAATTTTGCTGAAAGAAAAATATATGCATGTATGAAGAAAATAACACTGAAAGGAAATATATTAAAATATTTAAAAGTATCTTAAAAATGAAAAAGAGCATTGAAGTGGTTCTCTCTAAATGGTGAAATTAGAGTTTATTCTTTAGTCTCTTCTTTGGGCTCTTAGGAATTTTGAATTCTCTTTAGTAAGTAAAAAACCACTTTCATAATCAGAAAGAACACAATGCTATTTTTTAAAGAAATGAAAAATGCAGATTACAAAAATAAAATAATAATATATGGAAATAAATTCTATGATATGTTTAGTGGGAAAAAACCCAAAAATTGCATACGCAGTTAATAAAGATACATAAATAAATACTTAATTAGAACTCTGCAAAGGAAGGATTCGATGAAAACACAACAACATATTAAAGATGTTTGGGTTTAGATGGCAAACATAAGGTGGATTTCTTCTATTGCTTTTTACTTTTAAAAATCTTATTAATTAATATGATTTTTAAAATAATGTTTAAAAATTCTTTCATCTTCTGTATTCCTCCCACACACACACACGAAGTCTCATGACATCCCAGGGTGCTGTGCAGCTAAGAGCACACAAGCTATACAATCAGACACAGGTGGGCTCCCGTGTTGGCTCTGAAATGTACTAGCTGTGTGTCCTTAGGCAATTAACTTCTTTGAGACATAGCATAGCACCTGTCTCTCCAGATTACTATGAGCATGAAAGGAGATGATGGATGCTAATTGCTTAGCAGAGGGCCTGCCAGAGTCACTAAATGGGCTTTGTGGCCATTAGAGTGAGGAGCTTGATGAGTCTGGGGTTTTCACTCATGTGTCTTCAGCTTCCCTCTTGGTCTTACTTCACCAGGCCCCAGAAAAGTGGGGATGAAGTTGGCAGATCTTCTAAACCCTGCATGTAGCATGAGGAAAGTAGTCAATAGCCCGGACAGGCGAACTTGGAGGAAAATGTGTCCTTCCCAGTCCTACTAATGGTCTAACCCACATGGATGTCTCTGTCATTGGTGGCCCTCTCACCAGTGAATTCCAACTGTGGTCGGTGTGCTCACTCTTGGGTTATTAAACATCAGCTCAAAGATATGTTTTTAATCCATGCCTGTCCCTTCTATATAAATGTGCCTTTAAGGAATATTGATGGGTGCTCAGATAGGGCATGTCAAGGCACATACATAGACACACACAGGCATGCACTCCAATATCTTTCTGCTGGCCTTCCATGCCGTCTCATGGTTTATCATTAAGTTCAATTCTTTAGGACAACCCCATAACTCTCCTAAAATGAAGTATTAGCTCTTTTACTCAATCACATTTCAATGTCATTCATTTGTTAGGGACTTCCTCTAATCAGATATCTGGGAACAAGGTCTGGGGGAAAGTGGATCCTGAAGACAAGATAATTTTAAAATTAGGGATACTGGCTGAGTATGTCTAAGCATAGAGCCCAAGGCAAGGAGGTGAGGAGCTCAAGGACACTGCCCAGCCCTGTGCTGGGGAAGAGCAGCTACCTTCAGCTCTTCACTGCCTTCAGCTCTAAAATGGCCCGGAGGTTCTGGCCTTCTCTGCCTGCTGAAATCATCATCTTATGTTTAGAATTGGCAGAAACTAGTGGTTCATGGCATGGGGTCTAGGTAGGTCACACATGGACTCCAAGTCAGAAGCCCCATCTTACCAGTGGAACCTCAAAAAATATTACTTGAGATGATGGTGCTGTAATGATTGAGAAGTTACAAACAGTGAACAGCACAGATCCTGGCACTAAAAAATTCCTCAATAAATGGGAACAAGCGTTACTCTCCCTTTGATGTCACTCACATTCCTAAAGACTTCTCCAGTTCCAAAATTCCTTGCTGTCATGGAAAACAAAGATGCAACCTTCTCCCTGATCTGTGGAAGTTGACAGTGCATAGAAATCCCACCAGCAGCAATTCCTGTCTCCTGGCTTTTTGAGACCGTGGTTACCTTAACTCACATAACTCTCTCATAAAGATACAGGCTGAGCAAAGACACCATACACTTGACCAACTTCCCCCATCAGCTGGGGGCCAGTGGAACTGGGCCTTGTAAGCCTGATCTAAATTATGACAAAGATTCATTACTAGACTCTCATAACAATCTTAAGAAGATGTTAGGAAATGGAGTCAGGTTAATAACAAGACCTTAATGTCACTGCCATCTGCTCACCTAACCCCTCAGTCCCTTACAAACTCTCCACAACCCAGAATAGTATTTCAGAGAATCTCTGGGGAGAGGGGCACATATGATGGGGACACTACACTGGTTGGTGCATAGGTGAGGATAGCTGGGTAGGAATGGCTCGCAGCCTAATGGGCAACTCATTCCTTAACAGAGAGAGGGTAATACTAGGGATATAAACAAAGTTCCAGCTGTTATAGGAGACCAGAAGGAGGTTCTCTGAATTCTCAAACAGGACATGAGACACAGCAGCTTGGGCTCCTCTAGACCAAATGGCAAGATTAGAGTTGCTGACATCCACAGCCCAAGATCTGTATGAAATCCCAGGGAGAGACTCATGCCCAACCACCCAGCATGGCACATCTATAGGCAGGGCAGACTGCCACAGTCTTGCTCTCCTTTCCCATGGGGGGAGATTTTAATGATCAATAATAAGGCACTTTTTAAAAATTATTTTTTATTATTTTGGGTACATAATAGTTGTATATCTTTATAAGGTACATGTGATGTTTTGATACAGGCATACAACGTGAATGAATCAAATCAGGGTAACTGGGGTATCCATCACCTCAGGCATTTATCATTTCTTTGTGTTAGGAACATTCCAATTCCACTCTTTTAGTTATTTTAAAGTATAGCCCAACTTATTGTTGACTGTAGTCACTTTGTTGTGCTATCAAATATTGTTCATTCTATCTAACCATCTAACTATATTTTTGTACCCATTAACCATCCACATTTTATGCCCCTCTCCCCACTACCCTTCCCAGCCTCTGGTAACTGGCATTCTACTCTTTGTCTCCATGAGATCAATTGTTTTAATATTTAGCTCCCACACATGAGTGAGAATATGTGAGATTTGTCTTTCTGTGCGTGGCTTATTTCACTTAACATAATGTTCCCCAGCAAAACCATGGTAAACTGTACAGAAGACATGTAATTTTAGTTAATTGGAAATTTTTTACAAGCAGTAGAAAGAGTATTAATTTTTAAGGATCAAATAATGCCAAAAAGAATCTCTCACTAGCTTATCTCTTTGGATTCTGCCTTTACAAAGACTTTATAAGACCAAGTAGTATGGCATGATGAGAAACACTTCAGACTTAAGGGACCAACATTGTACCACAGGTGCAACCAGGAGTTAACTATGTACCCACTGCTTCCAGTCCGGGTTGTCATGACTTCTAGACTGATCTTCAGCAGGACTGTGTGGATCACCCTGCCTCTGCCATACCCTTAGCAGGATCAAGAGATGCCTGCACCACCCCCACAATCTCCAAATATGTATCTTGGCTTTTATGAAGTGGCCAAAAGGACCACTTCCCATAGGGAGATATTAGATTACCCAGTACCTTTCTTACCTTAACAAAGGGGAACACTTCCATCCTGGACTGGCCTGGAGATCCTACACCCTGCCACCAACTTCTTGTCCTCAGTGCATCAGTTTATATAACTCAGAGTTCTGCCCTGAAACACTGGATGATGTACTTAGCAGAGCCATAAGCTTCCTTGATCATGCTTGTATTCACTGTGAGTAATAAAAATATCTACAAGTAGAAGCTTTACAATAACAACAAAATTATTGGGGAAATATAAGTGTTTTATAAAATCCAAAAATAAAAAACCCAAAGCAACACTCTTCACTCTCACAGGCGTAGAAACAAGGGTAGCTCAGGAAAACTCAACACTAGGTCTTCTAAATAATGTTCTCTGTAATAAAAGGGTGTTAATGAGACTTAGCAAGCCATCACTCAGTCTTGTGTTCTAGTTCCAAACTCCAAAATTAATAGGACTGAGATTGGTTCAACTAGGGTGAAGTGACAAAAATCAAACTAAGTAGCTATGGCCAGTGGACTCAATCACCACAGCAAACAGAAGAGTGTGTGTACAGTGGAGAGTTCTCAGAGAAAAGGTGCCTGTTGGACAGACCAATCAGCCTGAAACTATCACCCTGCAGGATAAAAATACACTGCATACATATTTTGACATCTCCCCATATGTGAAATTCCAAGGTTCTTTATGTAAGCACACACAAGTGCACATATTGTAAGCAATGAAAGCAACCCAATGCCCAAGCCAAGGCCAAACCAAAGGCACAGCACCCTAAGGGCTGATGTCACAGGACCACTCGTGGATTTGAATTCCTCCAGGTAAAGTTCATGGCCTCTGTAGAACTGTTGTGATTCTTTGACATTCAGAAACCTATGGACTAAAGGTTAACTTTAAACACCACCAATGCAAAATATTACAGACAAATTGAAGAATCAAAGCAAAACAATTATGTGGAAGCTGTAAATGGCATTTCCCATTTTTCTAGTAGAAACACTCTCCCCCTTAAGTTCTGACATCTAAGAACATTTAAGGAAGAGCACTCATCTGTAATCATGGGAAGTTCTTTGCTCAACTATGACCCCAGATTCCTAGACCCATCTATTCTGGGCTCTGGAGGAGAAGCACGGGTGCTAGGTTCCTCCAGGACATTCCACATCCTGTAGATCAGCACCTTGTACTATCTGTAGTTTCCAAGCTCATATTATAATAGAGTCTACAACAGGCTTTTCCAGCTTTCCATAAAGCTGAATGATGGTGTAAATCGAGAAAATCTGTGAATATCATTGGGCATCAGGCCACTGATGTTCTTTGGTCAAGTTGATAAGAAGCAATACAGTAGGTCTGAATATGAATATGAAGAAGCAAGAGAAGCTCAGAAACCCAACCTAAATCCAAAATGTTCAGTGGTCCATCCGGTAGCAGTCATTAATTCTTATATGGTGATATTTAAGTCAGCACAATAGGCTGAGAGGACAAACCCACATCCAGAGGCATCTAGAGGAGATCATTCAAATTGCCATTATATGGGACGTACAGAGAAAGCAATTAAATTATCCCCACATCTACCACCCTACAGCCCCCTAAGATCTTCAGAGATGTTTGAATTAGTTCATAAGCCAATAAAATACATGAATACAACAAATTCTGCCCAATAGAAACCTATGAAATTACCCCAAAGTCATCCCATCTGTCAAGTCAGGGCTTGAGGTAGATCTGAAGTAGTTCACAAGTAGATAAGAGTGCATGGGAAAAACAATTACATATAAAAATCATGGGGGATCTCTGTTATAATTCCTTCCTTTTAACCACTGACACAAGCACACTGAAATTGGTTTGGGAGTATAGAGATATCCAGGTGTTCCCCTCCGCAGCCCAACAGGACAGGTAGTCTGACAAAGAAAACTGGACTCTTCCAGGAAAGAACATCAAAGAAAACAGAGGACCAACACACAACACCATGACAGTCACACTGCCAACTTTAGAGGCAGGACTTGTGCCTGCATTTAAGAGGCAAAGAAGAGCCCCTATGGCTTCTATTTGACCTTCCTATCATGATGGCCTTTGTTCAAATGGTCAGGAAGCCAGGATGAATTTTGACAAATGCCTAACATGCACTCACTTGTTTGTTTTGATTATGCCTTAGATTTTATTAATGAACAACAGATTACAACAAATACAAAAAATATTTGGAGGAACCTCAAACTCTCTCCAGGTAAGTGATTCCAAGTGTGCTTTGGGTCTTGTACTCCTTGACAGCCAGATATATGTGAAAAGAACTTCAACCCAGAAAAATTCACAAATACAAACAATTGCATATATTGTATAAAGCTCCAGATTAAGAACCCAAGATCTAGAGATTGTATACTCAATCAATTTCTACATCCTTCACTACCATAAATTCCAGGAACTGTGTGTAACATCCTCTTCCTTGCACCCCCCCACACACACAAAAAAAAAAGAATGACAACTTGTTAACCTCTTTTAATAAACCTCATTGCAGGTTGTGTGTATGGTGTCCAAATTCTTTGCGTGGATTAAATGCTGCATGCCAACTTCCCAATCTTTTCATTCCATGCTGTTGCAAACTCTCACCACAGAGAAATTTAAAACTCCCTAGTTGCTGAGAAAAAAAATGTAAAGCTCTCAATTTAAAGCACAGTGGCCATACAAATTGAGATCATCAAAGACATATTCACAGGTTGAGAAATGTATCATATTTGAACAATTTATATTTTGAATTTCACATCTCCTCCCCCAAAAGGATTTTTTGCTTGGACCAGATTCCCAAAACTTCACTTGATAAGTTCAAAAGAAAGAAATAAAGAAAACAAACTTTTTTATAGCTTATCGTCAATATTTTAAAATTTCTTCAATGTTTTGAATTTTTCAATACTTTGAATTATTAAGGATCTTCAATATAGCAAAGTTGATTTCCAATGGTACTAGTATGATCACACAATGTTATACAAAGTCACATTATCACAAAACGAGGAGCATAGAAAGTAAAAGTGTCCTAGAAATTACTATTATGTTGCTGCGTTCTCTTCCAGACTGTTTTCTACACATATACTAACTCTATTAAAATGGGATCATACCATATTAGCCTTTGTGAAACTTCCTGTTTTCATTTGATATTGCTTAAACATTTTTCAGTAACTTTGAATATACATTTGCCTCAATCTTAACTGCAAAGTAGTTTTCTATTTTCCGGCCATACTGTAATTTACCTAACCATACCTATTAATGGACAAGTGACTGCAAGCAGCTAGAGCCCAAGAAAGTGCCAACTTCTGCTCTCCACGACCCAACAAGTTAGTTATTTTAGAAGCGAAGTCATTTCTAATGTTGAAGGCAATCAAAACGCTCTACCAGTCTTTTAAAATGTCTTCAACCTCTCTCCAGCTCCTGGTTGTCACCTTCTTTTTCCTACCCTTCAGATATTTTTGAAACCTAAATTATTATGTTCCTATCAACCACTCCCCCATTTACCTTTTCCCACAAATCTCAATTATTCTCTTACTGTGAAGTGCTTCACTGTACATGCCAAACACCCTGAACTGGAAGAGACATGGCCAATTTACTTTAAAGAAAAGCATCAGAATTTTTTCTTTACTCTCTTTTTCCACAGTAAGAGAGAGGATGTTTCTTTCTAACCCCAGAATCTCTATATGTAGCCCCCTGGTTCCTCCCATGTTTCCATGAAGAGAAGAGGTTAGTAAGCACCCAACAAATGCACTTATGATTGCAAAAATGCCCGCAACTGCGTACCTTCAACACAGCTATACACAGTACGCCATTCACCTTATTTTTTCAAAACAATTCAACAAATATTTTATAATAGACACCTGAGTTAGCAGGGTGCCTGTAAGAGATGCCACCCGACCCACAGCTCAGACTGATTCCTGTTGCTTTTATTTGGCTATCAATCCCAGATTTTAATTATCTGAATTCTGCACCTCAAACAGATCCTTTCATGTTTTCAGCATGGATGCACTGTTTGGCTGGCTGGCTTCTGATTTGGGTTTCAGCCCTAAACAGTGTCAATGGGCTTATTCTTATCTCTACACATATAGCATATGGGTCACAGTGACTTGTCCCGGGTACCAACACCAAGAACCCATGACCCAACCTGGGACAGCCTGTACCTGGAAGCCTCCTTTTGTTCAAGGACAACTAGGATGCCATATACTACCTACAAAATGCTTTTAGTACCACATGATAATCCATTTAGTCTCCACTTTGAAGAGTTCACGGTTGAGTAAAATCAAACCATAAAGTGTATGCACAGCTGTAATCATAATATAGATAAGAATGTATCTATTTAGTATTTTTTCTATTCTCTTAGATATGCCCACATAATCATCTCAACCATTAATAATGGTCAAAAGATGCTATTAAGCCCCTCCTTTGACTGGGTTTTTCTAATTTCTTCAATTGTCTTTGAGAAAGGTAGTTATTATGTTCCATGCTTCTAGACAAGAAGCATCACCTAAGTTCATACTAAGAAACACCTGCAGGTGGTTTCATTTTCAATGAACATACACCTTTTTTCTTTCTTGACTTGCTTCAATATAGTGGTGCTGACAATGAAATTACTTCATTTGTGAACTGGTTGCAAAACCGCAACCAGCCTGTTCCTGGTAACCCAGGCAGTCAACTATTAATAATTAGCCTTCAAACAGAAACTTTGAGTAAGACTTTCGGTGTGTGCCTGGGCAAGAGCTCCAGCAGCAGGGTTATTAGAAGGGAAATAGGGAAGAGCTGAAAGACACGAAAATGCATTGAACAAAACTGTTAAGGCATGTGACTTATGATTGGCGCGTACGTGTTTTGAGCAGAAAGCAGGTACACAAATAGAAATGGGTAGTAGGGAGAGAAAGAAAAAAAAAAGAGAACAGGTTCCAGTGCCATCCTCTGAAATAAGATTCTCTGACTGCTTTTTTGTTAATAAATCATATATATCATTAGCTCAGCTGTAAATATCTACTTCCTTTTGGACTAGAGCAGAAAGTCTTAATACTGCAAAGACACACTAGGGTCAGTCTAGTTCAACACCTTTATTTGGCGTGTGAGGAAATAGGTCCAGAAAGGGTTAGGTGGCTTGACAAAGGACCTAGTCAATATTAGAACTAGATCCACACCTGTAGTCCCAGCTACTTGGGAGGCTTAGGTGAGAGGATCACTTGAGCCCAGGAGTTCGTGACCAGCCTGGGCGATATAGAGAGCAAACAAAAGTGAGCAAACACACACACAAAAGACTAGATCTAATGAGATTCAAGTCTCCTGACATCTAATCTAGTGCACTTTCTCCATAAAATTCTACCTCTCAAAAAATCATACGGCACATGCAATCTTTAGCTTCATTAGAAAGAGAAAGAAATATCAATTCAAAGATTGTTTTCTGTGACTCCTCTGGCAGCAAATCTTTTACCTTCTAAAACTAAAAAGCACTAAATGACATTTTACTCTGACCAAATCACCAGAGAGTTCATATTTGCATACACATATTGTATATATAATGTAAATAGATTTTTATCTTCCTGTCCTTGGTTTAGCTTGATGTTTTAGTTTGGCTATACTCATCTGTAAGCACCAACTAGCAGGAAATGCTGGACTTACAGATGGAATACACCATGCACTGCAAGCAGTCTGAAGCCATAGCAACCTAGGTCAGCTGAGATGGCACCTAACTCCATACCAAGAACAAAAGAGGCTCTAAATAAAATTCTATGTCCCATTCATGATCACTCTGGCAGCTATGGACTAGATGGAGGTCACTAACCTCTTACCATGTCACCATATCAGACTGTACCTAAAGACTGTCTTATTCTAGAACCTCCTCTAGCAAAGAATGTGATGAAGTATCAACATAGGTTGCTCCAGACAAGAAAAAGGGAGCTATTCCAAAACAGATAACCCTCCTATGCACGCATGCTGCAAGAGAGCCTAAGGTCCTTCCCTCACATGGGCAGTTTTTATGGGTAAATGAACTCAGGGTTCTAATTTTGTAAATAGTGTAGTATACCCCAAACAAATTACAAAACCCATGATAGACCCTAGCTGAAGTGCAAGCAAAACTGCATCATGGGTTACGTGGACATTTGTAAACTGGTCTGAGCACAGAAGCCCTAAGTACAGCAATGTGTTTATAGAAATATTAATCCTCTGTTGAACAGAAACAAGAGTATAATCACTTGCCCTTACTCACCTCATTTTTCACTCCCAAACCTGTGGTCCCAGGACCCCCTCCCCACACAGGGAAATGGAATTATTCCTCACTCTCTGGGGGAGCTGCATCCCCCATTCCCAAGGGCAGGATAGGCTGAGCATTTTGAATGCTGGGTGTTTGTATGTCAGCAAGTACCTATATTCATTTCAGCTTCCTGAAGCATTTATGAACATAAGTTAGTCATATTTCAGCCACAATATGGGAGATAAGACAGCCAGGAGATCTCATAGGTAGGTTGTGAGGAATAAATAATGAAAAAGCACTTTGCAAAGCATAAAGTATGATCTTAATGCTCAATAGTATAAGATACTTTACTTTACCATTAGCCTACTTTATCACAAGCTGCCTGGAAGGGAGGCAAACACTAGACGTCATCAGCACAGCCTCCAGTTATGGATTAGGTCATAGAGAACAAAGTAACTTTGGCCGGAGCTGTTTCATCTGAAATAAAACCAGGTCATTAAAATTTTTCAGTAACATCCAGTTCTTGGGGCTCTCATGACCCCCATTTACTATTCAAAAATAAACTTTGTAGTAAGGTAAAAACTGATTTAATTCGTTCATTTCATCTGGAAAAACACCAGTAACAACGTATTGATTTTTTTCCTTCATAAAGAAGGCAACTTATTACCAGATACTCAAGGCTAAGATAGTCTAATAAAGAAGCAGAATACAGAGTTAGAATTATAAATAAGGACCCCAAACTTGTGATTCATTTTGAAATACTGAAGCACAGAAACTGACACCATTTTGAAACACTGGTATATAACATATAACTGAGACTAAACCACGTATACAAGGCTGACACCATAGAAGAACTGAGTAAACAAAAAATGGCACAGGCCTGTAGCTTCTGAAAGACAAGCAAACTTTCTTGCAAAGCTGAAGATACAATGTGAATAAGATAAGTGCTCTCTTTCCTTTTAGGGATTTATAATCAAGATGAGATGAAAAATATGTATGATATAAGGAAAGGATAAGGCCTTCTATAAAATATGACAGGCAGAACCTGTCACTTATTCTTTCTACACTTCCTCCCACCCTATGCTCACACAAAAAAAAAGGAAATATTTCCACCCTAAACAGCTACTGACTGTAAATTGCATATTTAATGAAAGTCATTCATAAAGGTCCCTGTGCCTTCTTTTAAAAAAGCAAGCTCTTATACATATCCACATATGTTTAAGTATGTTATGATGTCTGGATTTTGCTTCAAAATGATTTCATGCTGTTAGGAAGAGGGATGGGGCAGAGATCAAACCCCACTGACCATGGGTTGGTAATTGTTATAGATAGATGATGGAGACGTAAAGTTTCTTTGTATTACTTTTCAACTTTCACGTATTTGAATATTTCCACCATAAGTTTGTAAATTGCAGTCTGCCTTGGGGAGCAACCTCAAATGCAGGTCATCATGAACAGTAAGTGCTGTATCAAACTCACTTTTCTCTGGACAGCAAGAAACCTAACCAATATCACACACTCTGTACTGGAAAGTGGACTCAAAGAGAAAGGTTCAGAGGCACTGGAGACCTGGCTGTCACCAGACTTGTCACCATGCGGCTGTCACCAGACTTGTCACCATGTGGCTGTCACCAGACTTGTCACCATGTAGGATCTAAAAGCATTTGATTTGTGAAAAGAGACCTCTGACCAAAAGAGCCCATAAAAGGTTATAAAAGCATCAGAACTAGAAGAAACAAAGTAAAAGCATCTGCCCATTTCATGCTTTAACTCATTCTTTGTACTGATTCTAGCATCGTGGAACAAATAGGTATGAAGGGATTTGGAGCTATCTCCTCCAAAATCCAATCCCATCCACCTTTTCTCTTGCTTTTCTCTACTGCAAAGGTTGAAAAGCTAAACATACATTTACCAGGACATCTTGCAGCTATCGGAGGCCATATGCCAAAGGTATTGTCTGAGTATGCAATACCTGGGCTGAAAGAAGGAGCCACCAGGCCAACATGCTAAGGAAGGTAGAGCTGAAGGAATGCAAAAGCACAACCCCTCATGGCGTAATCGAGCACTACAGTACAAACAGGATGACCCCTAACAATACCTGCTATGAGACAAATATGTTTACACTACTGTTCCGTTAGGTTTTCAGTTACGTGCAGCCAAATACACTCCCGCCTGCTTCAGGAAGAGAGCCAATGTCTCTTCAAACAGACAAGAACCCAAAAGGGATATGTGTGCTGATAAATGTTTAGCAATCAGCTCTCTGAAAAGCAAAAAGAAAACACCTGACTTGTACTGTTTACCAACTTCCACGGAGTAAACACTCCCACTGTGGCTGAGTTCAAGTTACCAACAGATGTCACTAAATGTGGGGTTGGGAAGGAATGTCCACAATAACCTCACACCAGCACAAGCCAGCCCCAGCACATCACTGAATATGTCCTATCTACACTTCCCAGGAAGCCAGACTCAAGCAATTTGCTTAGAAACTGCCTATAACCCCATAGAGAAATGGTATTGGAAAGGGGGTGGGCGTGGCACAGAGAAGAGGGATGGGAAGGAGGAGGGAAATGGGAAGATACCAAGTTTCTTAAAGTTGGTAATTACTTACCAAACTGGAAAACGTTAATTTTGACCCATAGCTTTCTTCAGGGATCAAGAGCTTTAGAATTCTAAGATATTAACAATTTAGGAAGTGTTTTGTGTTATTTGTTTATTCCATTTGGCTCATAAATTTGGTCTGGTAGCCATCATGTAATCCTAGAATGCAGGTGTCCCCTTGTTTAACACTTAAGAATATACATGGCATTTTCACACAAGTTATCTCATTTAATCCCCACAATCATTCAGTGGTGACGAAATGATTGTGTGTGTTTTGCAGATTAAGAAAGCGAGGCTCAGAAATTAAATAGCTTGTTCAAAGCAAGACAACCTCAGAATATACCCCTCATAAGAGTGGGGAAATCTTTGATGACTCTTCTTATTACAACCCCAATCAGTTTGGGGTAGAGCTACAGACACAGGTTTCACTTACTGGCTATTGGACCCAGACTTAAAAGAATGATTAGGCTGGGTGTGGTGGCTCATGCCTGTGGTCCCAGCTACTCAGGAGGCTGAAGCAGGAGGATCGCTTGAGCCCAGGAGTTTGAGGTTGCAGTGAGCTATGACGATGCCACTGCACTCTAGCCCAGGCAACAGAGTGAGAGCCTGTCTCAAAAAAAAAAAAAAAAAAAAGAATGGTTAATGTGATGATTTATAATGAAAGCAAACACAGTAGCTTGTTTTCCTTTTTAATAGAAATCATGCCCCTAAAAATAACAACAAAACCCGCAGAGACAGCATGTGAAAAGTATTATCAATTTTCACATTTATTCCTTAGACTTCATTTTAAGAATAACAACTCAGAACCCTGGCACTTCAGCTGCACTTACAGATAATTGCTTGTAAAATGAAAAGGGCAAAAAGAAAATTAGAAGCTTCTAAAGGAGGAAGCTGAAAATCCTTTAGAGAAGATAATCATTTTCAATAATGGTCATAATTATTGCTAAAGGATTGTCTCTGCTCAGCAAACTTTTCATTTCCTACTTGTACTTCTCTCTGCTGATCTCCAAGTTCTCCCTTAGAATTATTAAAATGATCCCAAATGGAAAAAAAATATGTGGCAATTAGAGCAAAATCCAAGTGGCTGATATGATTGAATTAAGTATGTCTTATTCCTACCAGATTCAGGAGCGATTTTAGAACCTGATCCCTAGCCTCTTCAACACAGGGCCCCAAATGACACCAGTGAAAGGGGAGTGGAGCTTTAGTAAGTAAGGATTCACCTTGGCAGTGCAACTTCTGTCATCCTAACACTTGGGGAGGGCCGGCGTGCTGAGAAAAGGAAAGTTTTCATGGAAGTTAAAGGAAGGACAAGAGGAGTGACAGTGAATAAGAGGCAATTCAAGGATGTGACACTTTGGGGCTAGGCGATCTTGGGGATGCTGCTGGATGGAGGGTGCTGATAAATGGAGAGGCTTTGGAGTCTGAAGGAGGTGAGAGCAGACATCAAGTTGGGCCATGACAGATGGGAGGAGTCGACCCAAATCAAAGTGATCTACTATGTAATGAACGTGGCTGCTGCATACGGAGGGGCTGAAGAACAATGGGCTTGCAATTTTTATTGAGGAGAATGGAAAATATCTGCCTCAAAACCACGCAGAGGCTTATAGGAATCGGGGACAAGCCTATGGATGTTTTGCTGCCACCCTAGGCCCTCTGGGTAGACCATGGTAAAAGGATACTAACCATGCACGAAGACCAGAGGGCACACTGATGCCTAAGCCATCTCAGAAGCTGCTTGTTCCCATGGTGCCCAGGGCCCTGTGGCAGCCATAAAATCTCAGGTATAGAAAGTGATTGTTGCATCAGGCCAGCTTCTGCTACTTTCATTGCCACCAGCTATTCTTTCCTAATGCAAATCAGCCAACCTTTTCTGCACCAAAGACTGGAAGGAAAGGGGGGGTGGCATGTTAGTACAAAAACTCCCAATGTCTTTCTTTCCTCGGTAGACCTTAAAGCCTTAGCTTTGCAGAGGAGCTATCCCAGTCACCTTTTTTGGAGCATCCACAACTGTAGAATGAATGTATACCTTGATTTTAAATTTGTAAGTGAAGTAAGTATTCTGTGGGGTAGAAAAAGGAGGGATCAAGTGTTTTAGGCAAGGTTATGAAGGGATCTATTCATTTTCAAGTATTTGGGGAATATGTTGCTGAGGACATGCAACTATTGAGCCTTTCACATTACAGATGGATCCACGGTTGAGGAATACACCTTTTGAGCTATTGCCCAAGGGTCAGAAAACTGAGGCTCAGAAGTTTACTAGCTCAACAGTCACACAGGATTGCAATCCAAATAGGCAAGGTACTGATGATATTGAAGCGAGGAGGCTGTGCCACATATCAACGCATTGTCTCTTAGCTCCAAATTCATCCGTTCATACGTGTGCTGTGATAATGGACAGAATTCACTTAAACATTTCTCCTTTACAGTGTGCACTGTAAATATTGTGCTTTACCAGTAGAGGGCGCAGGAGGGACATTGCAAGAGGAAGGGGCTCTGCTATTTCTGGCAGCTGCACGGCAGAGTGGCTATGAGGAAGTTTGGGGAAGAGGTATGTGGATAGAAGACTCAGAATGGGCACAGACTGTGAAGATATCAGACGGACAAAATGATGCATTCTGTGAAAGTCAACTTGCTCCAGACACCTAAGCGCTTCCTCAACGGGCCTATGAACAAAGTGGCTGTGGTGGCAGGGGTGGAAGCTGGGCATAGGCAGAAAACAACATGAACTTCCCCTCATGAAGGCTGACCTGGCTACAGCTATCCTGAATGCCTAACCTGCTGATGGCAGGGATGAACACTGAGGCCCAGATGTGGCACCATTCCTCAGGAGGACCAGCTGGCCACCTGGGGGCAGATCGACTACACTGGACCTCTTCCACCATGCAGGGGGCAAATATTTGTCTTCACTAAAATAGATTATATAGATCTAGGTATAAATATAGATATGGGGGTGTCTTCCCCGATGCACCACCATCCATGGACTTGTGGAACGCCTAATCCACCATCATGGCATTCCACACAGTCTTGCATTTCACAGTAGAGGAGGTGCAGCAATGGCCTCGTACCTATGGATACAACTGGTCATATTGCATTGCCCAGAAGCAGTTGATGCAATTGAAAGGTGGAATGGCTTACTGAAGACTCATTTGCAGTGCCATTTGGAAGAAAACATCCCATCCTGACTGGGTGGGATTCAGTCTCACAGGATGCAGTTGATGCTTTAAATGAGAGACCATAATGTGGGGCTGTGTCCACCACACCCAGAATGCATGGATTGGGAAATCAAGGAGTGGGAGTGGAAGCGGCTCCTCACACAATCACACGTAATAGCCCATTTCCTGCATTTTTGCTTTCCATTCCAGGAATTTTCAGCTCTGCTGGTTTGGCGCTATTAGTTCCCAAGGTGGGAATGCTTCCACCAGGGGCACAATAATGGTTCCACTGAATAGGAGGTTGAGAGTGCCACCTGGCCATTTTGGTCTCCTTGTGCCACTGAACAAACTGCAGAAAGAGGAGTTAATCTACTAGTGATTGATCCTGGTTACCAAAGAGAAATCAAGTGGCTGCTACACATTGGAGCCAAGGAAGACTGTGTCAAATAAAAAACAAATCCAGACTCCGGTTAAGAAAGACTTTATTTGAGGGGACTATTGCAATAGGGGGAAGGGGACTATTGCCACAGGGAGAAGCCTCTGATCATAAGATCTGCAAGCATCTCAAAGGTCAGGTAGAAAACGTTTTCATTTTATAAGGAGAAGTAAGTAAGGCTAGAAAGAAACAGATGAGGGGAAGTGGGGTGAGCATGTGGCATAACTGGACAGTTGATCAAAGATGTCTTTCTTTGTGGCCAGCCGATTTTTTGGGGGGGGTCATTAAGGAGAGGCTCTTCTGCGTTCTGATGTTTGCTCAGGCTGAGAGTGGATCAAAGTTCAGGGGCCTGTGGGGAGGGGAGAAGCCAGACTAAAGTTTGGTCAAATCAAGTTAGTTGGTATTTTGTCCAGATTGGTCAGTGAGGACAAACAGTTCAGTTCAATTTATATGACAAAAAAATGAGAATTCAGAGAGTGTGTCTCGCCTTGTCATAGGTAGGGAAACAAGGAGGTCATGCACAATTCATACGGAGAATGGTGATTCTTTGCAATCAGTCATTTCCTGGAACACAAAAGTGTTGGAGAATTTCTTAACCATCACTGTTTTTTAGTGTCACAGGGCTCAGGTAAAGTTGAACATTGTCATCTGGAACCCAGGGGAGTCTCAGGGGTGCCTCTCAGTACTTCCATGCTACATTAATTTTCTATAGCTGTTGTAACAAATTACCACAAATTTAGTGGCCTAAAACAACAAAAATTTATTATCTTACAATTCTGGAGGTCATAAGTCAAAAATGGCTCTCACCGGACTAAATCAAAGTGTCAGTAGGGCTGTGTTCCTTCTGGAGGTGCTAGGAGAGAATCCATTTCCTTGCCTTTTCCAGCTTCTAGAGGCCACCTGTATTCCTTGGCTCAGGGCCCCATTCTCCATATTCAAAGTCAGCAATGTCAGGCAGAGCCTTCCCATGATGTCATCTCTTTGGTTCTTTCTTCCTCTTCTATTTTTTTTTTTTTGAGCCAGGGTCTTGCTCTGTCATCCAGGCTGGAGTGTAGTGGACTGCAGCCTCAAATTCCTGGGCCAAAGTGATCCTCACGCTTCAGCCTCCCAAATAGCTAGGACTACAGGTGCACACCATGAGGGCTGGCTACTTATTATTATTATTTTTTGTAGAGACAGGGTCTTGCTGTGTTACCCAGGCTGGTCTCAAACTCCTGGCCTCAAGCAATCTTCCCACCCCAGCTTCCCAGAGTGCTGGGATTACAGGCCTGAGCCACCACACATGGCCTCCTCTTCCACTTTTAAAGACCTCTGTGATTACATTAGTCCCACTCAGATCATCCAGTATAATCTCCCATTTTAAGGTCAGGTGATAAGCAGCCTTAATTCCGTCTGTAGGCTTGATTTCTCTTTGCCATGTGACATGACATATGCACAGATTCTGGGCATTAGAGTGTGGACATCTTTGAGGGGGCCATTATTTTGCCAACCACACTCAGGGTATTATGTCTGTTGGGAACTGGGATGGGTTTCACTCATTCAAAGGAAAAACATGTCTTTTGGTAGGGACACAGCATTGTCTTTTGGGAACTGCAAGAGATTGTTTATCCTCATGGTTGGATGATGAGCAGGGATCTTGCGTGTTTGTTATATCTGTAGTCATCTCTATCCTGGGCAACACTGCCCAACTGCCAGCCTTTCTTCTGTTAAATGTTGTCCAGCAGGAATGACATCATTCATGCACTGACCAGCTTCTTAAGTGCACAGTTTTGGCTCTTGTGGGGATGGACAAGGAGTGGAATCCAGCACTGAAGTGAAAGAGTAATCAGCGTACAATGTGTTGTTCCAAAATTTTGAATGACCTCAACGTATCCGTATTCATCTGAGAACCTACTGACATACCAATAGTAGAGGTCACCGAACGCATTAAATGGAAATGTGGTAATACAAAGAGATAATTTCCAGTGGGGTGAGAGTTTATCAGTGCTCATTTCCTCCGTGTTGGTCACCTGCCATGAAGATGAATATGCTAAGGCAGGTGAGGAAGTACAGTCAACCCTCCATATCTGCAAGTTTCACATCCACTGATTCAATCAACTGTGGATTGAAAATATTAGAAAAATAACAATACAACAATAAAAATACAAATAAAAAACCACTACAGTATAACAACTATTTACATAGCATTTATATCGTATTGGGTATGATAGGTAATCTAGAGATGACTTAAATATACAGGAGGATGTTCATAGGTTACATGTAAATACCACGCCATTGAGGCACTTGAGCATCAAAGATTTTGGTATCTGCAGAGGTGAGGGTCCTAAAACCAATCCCTGTAGATACTGAGGAATGACTGTATAAGTCATAATAGGTAGGAAAGTGCAGAGATATTATATGTATAGTCAACAATGGCTCTTTAGATTGAATTAGGTTCTAAAAGATATAGCAAAGGGGAGATTTTTCCAAGACTTAGCATTTATATTTGTTTTGCAGAATATTTCACGGTTTGTGGGGGATAAGTTGGTACAGACTTGGTGACCAAACCAGAAACTAATTATATTATATTCATTTGTTAAGAATTTCACAAAGTTATGTGTGAATTGTAAAATCTCTTACCATGGTCTCAATGTAGACACAGATGCCACTTTATTTCTTCATGTAGGATTTGTTTCACTAGGATGCCATTTTACCAGGCATATGTATCGGGTGTCACTTGCTCCCCTCCCACACACATGATTATGTTATCTTTAGCATAAGTAACAGTCTCCCTGGATACAAGAGACCATTAATCAGCACATCGTCTCACATTAATTAAGTGTAAACGAGCGATCTGAATATGCTCAGCCAGCTCTTTAGGGATCACACAGCTTGGTAGTGGTTTGGTCACTGTTTTTGATGGCCCACTTCACCTTTGAGGGCAAAGTTTTAGGTTCTGCTTTAGTGCCACCGTGTACTGTAATACTAGAATGAGGCATTCCACATGTTATGCCATTGCTGGGCCTATCCCTTCACTTGAGATGCCCCTTTTCTACACGTCTGAATTCTGTGCAACCTTCAAGGCTCAGCTCAGCTGCCATGTCTGCCTTTAAGTTTTCTCTAATCAACCCAGGCCTCAGCAATCTCCCTTCTCTGGAATTTTATTCCCCTCAATGTCTTGTGCCTCTCTTTGGTACTGTATGGTGTCATCAGTTATATTTTCATATATACATCATAGATTCACAGGATTATTAGTTGACTGGGTTGATTGATTACAGTCTGGTCTAGGCTGGGAGCACAGGGGATGAGGGAAAGGAAAGAGACAGATGACTGATTGGCTATACAGTGCTTGAGGGAGAGGGTGGAGTTAAAGTTGGTGCTCTTATTTCAAGGTTGGTAGCCCCACTGACAGAAATGAATCAAGCTTTCTATTCTCAGCTAGATTATCCACCTTTTGTCTGCTAGTATAGATGAAGTACTCAATTAATCCTTGTTAAGGTTAATTGAATTCACTTCAACTGGAACCTTTTCTCTATCTTTTTGGTATTCATCCAATGTCTCAGTGTAGTGCTCTCCATGCCATTCTTCCATGTTTGGGCTTGTCCTTGCCAGTGTTGCAGGAAATGGCATCCATAACAAGTCTGCCACTCCATGTTCCTTACTCTCTGTGTGTATCCTGAATGGGTAAATTGTGTTCACCACCACACCCTCCCTTACTCAAATACTCTGTCCTGAAGCACTTCTCAATGCCCCAACTTCCTTTCTCCCTCCTCCTATCCCTGTCTTCATTTCTACCCTAGGCTTAACTTGGAGGAGAAAAGCATCTCACCTCATGAACACTGGAGTGTTCTGTCCAGGGCTTTTCCCTTTACCAATAGGCACGTGCCCAAATGATGTCTTCCTCATGGGGACTTTCAAGCACCGGCACAGTGACAGCCCAAAGAAGTGGTTAGCAAGCTTTTTCTTTAAAGAGCCAGATAATAAATATTTCAGCCTTTCTGGGTCTTTTCACAACTACTCCATGCTGGTGTTGTAGTTAGACTGTATGTAAATGAATCAGTAGACAATACGGAAATGAGTTGCCATGACTGTGTTGCAATAAAATTTTATTTACAAAAACATATAGCAGAAGAGATTTGGTCCACAGACCATAGTTTGCTGAACCCTGGTCTACAGTCTTGATTTTTGGCATTCTCATTGTCCCTCAAATAATAACACAAAAGCAGTGGTCATTTCTCCCCATCTATTTCTCTCTCACTCATGTATGTATACATATCTATCTTGCATTGTAGTGACAGTAAATTTTATGATGTGCAAAAAAGGCAAGGGAGTATGTGTTTCCACTGAAAACCTTGGTTGTGAATATTACAGATGCTAGCATTGCAGACAGAACTGCAGAGGTGCCTTGGAAAAGCATCAGGTGCTGATGACTCATAGAAGTAGAATTAAAGAAGGGAAATTAGCAGTGTCTGCCAGGTGAAAATACCCCATTCTTGGAAAACTGCTAATTTTTTGCAGTTTTATACTGCAAAATTGGTGTAAAACAGTGATAGTTCTTGTAATAATGAAACTGAATAGTTAACCTGGTTGAGAGTTTCACTAAGTAGCCTGAGAAATAGTTTCCCCAGGAAGTGGGTTTTTGTGGTTTTTGTCCTTAATACTGTCCAATTGAAATTTTCTTCCTAGGGATACTTTGCTTATCCTCTAATGATTTAGAACTATAACACAAAATATGGCATGCCTAAACAAAACTGAGTTTTGCTCATGCTTTTCTTAAGGCACTCTGAGTTTCTGGACTTACGTAACATGTGACAGTTTGTTTTATGTGTCAACTTGGCTACGCTATAGTCCCCAGTTATTCAATCAAACCGTAACCTAGGTGTTGCTGTGAAGGTATTTGGTAGATGTTGTTCACATCTACAATCAGTTGACTTTAAGTAAAGGAGATCGCTCTTGATAATGTGGGCAGACCTCAACCAATCAGTTGAAGGCCTTAAGAGCAAAACCTGTTTCCCAGAGAAGGAATTCTGCTTCAGGACTGCAGCAGTTTCCAACCTGCCTGCTCGCCTTATGGACTTCAGAATCAAGATTGCAACATTGACTCCTCCCTGAGTTTCCAGCCCACTGGTCTGCCCTGCAAACTTCACACTTACTAGCTGTATTAGTCAGAGTTCTCCAGAGAAATAGAACCAATATGATAGATATAGATACATAGATACTCAGATAAAAAGATTTACCATGAGGCATTGGTTTATGTGATTATGGGGGCTGAGAGGTCCCACGGTCTGCCACCTGCAAGCTGGAGGCCCAGGCAAGCCAATGGTGTAGTTCCAGTCCAAACTCAAAGGCCTAAGACCAGGTGAGTAAATGGTGTTAAGTCCTAGTTCGAGTCTGAAGGCCTGAGGACCAGAAGCACTGATGTCTGAGGGCAAGAAAAGATGGATATTCCAGCTCAAGCAGAGAGCAAATTTGCTCTTCCTGTGCCTTTTTGTTCTGTTCAGGTTCTCAACAATTCAGATGATGCCCACCTGCATTGGTGAGTGTGATCTTTAATCAGTCTGATTCAAATGCATCTCTTCCAGAAACACCCTCTTGCAGACACATCCAGAAATGTTTTACCAGCTATCTGGGTATCCCTTAGTCCAGTCAAATTGACACATAAAATTAATCATTGCACCAGCCCTAACTCACATGAGCCAATTCCTTAAATTAATCATTTTCTCTCTTTCACTCACTCTCCATATACACACACATGTGCACACACATATCCTGTTGGTTGTTTCTCTGGTGAACCCCCACTGGTACAACATATTAAGTTTGAAAAAGTAGCCTGGCTATATTGCTGGCAGAAAAGCCAGAAAGTATGCTTAAGTATGGGCTAAACCATTCCAGACCATAAGCCAGCTGTGCCTAGTATACTGGTAACCTCAGGTATGAAACTTTCACATGTACATTGGGGGAAATAAGCCACTCTGCCAGGTTACAGAAACAAACTTGTTTAAGGCTTCTCTTTTGAAATATTTTTACTGAGTGGAGTCAACATAGAGAGTAGAAATGCAACCAGGTTGAAAGGAGATGAACATAGACACTAGAGAGTGATGCTTGAAGTCCCCATCATTGACATGTGAGCCTGTCTGAATTGCAATCACACAAAACTATCTAGTGTTCTTTATTGTTATCCACATAGCAGATGAAGCATGAAAATAAGAGGTGCTTGCTTAATATCTCAGCCGTATCTTGCCAGAAGTTACACAGGCAACTGGCGTATTGTGATTTTGAATCCAGCATTCTTTGCACTGCTTTACATCAAAACACAACACTAAATAAAATTAAAAGATCCCACATTAAAGTCTTTGGATTTAATTGGAATATTATAGCTAGAATACCTCACATGCTCAGCCTCTGTATCAGTCTGGGTCCAATCAGGAGATAGAAACTGCACTGAAACAAGAGAAGTTTAATATAAAGAATTATTAAACTGTAAGAGTATCTATAGGATGTAAGAGAAGTCTATATTGTATCTGAGGGCTGTGGGAGAGAACTCAAGGGAGGACAAATTTGGAAAGGTGCCCCAATCCCTAGAGCTAAGGTTCAGACCTTGTAGAAGATGTAGTTCCAGCCCAGTGGATACGGAAGTTTGTTAGTTTGCCCAACACAGACCTGGTCTGCAGTCACTGAGCAAAGAATAATTCTCTAGAGGGCAGGAGTGCAGTTAGGACGTAGGCACACCTCAGTCAGTGTATGGATGCACCGGCATGCAGAGGAAGTGGGGTGCCCAGTGGTAACCCTCCAGGACACAAGCAGGGCTACAGCCAATGGCCAGATACGTGGTCATGCAGAGGGACTGGGAGTGCCAGTGTGGCGAGAGGCCTGGAGCGTGTGTACCATATTGCTGTCAGGAGGGCTGGGTGTAAGAAGGGCTGTGGAATACAAACCTGGGAAAGGTACAGCAGCAGAGGGAGTTAGGGCACTGGTGCAGGCCAGGGCCCAAGAAGGCACGGTGTCCATGTCGAGACAGCAGCAGGAAAGTGATCCCACCAGGCTGAAGCTGTGAGGACATCAGGGACCACACATTCTGGGTCTGTGGCTGGGATAGTGCACCACCAGATATTCTCACACCCACGCTGCTAACCCACTGTAAACTGATAAGATCAGGAGAGCCACTTCCACTTGCAAGGTAGCTGTGGCACCCTCTACAGAGAAAGCTCAACATGTGTTTACTGCAATGGAGAAATGCCTAAAATGAATCCTGTTATCTCGGAGCATGTACTGAAGGTGAACTTCAGGCTGAGGGGCAATACATTGATGACTGGCACAGTCCACCCACTTGGTTGCTCAGCTTCCATATGTGCCCCTTGACACACACCTGAACTCCCTTGCAGCAGTAAAACAACTCTGTATTTTTACCTAACAAGATAGACCAATCCTTCTTGTAAGTGAAGTTCTCACTCTCACCAAAAGCCAGATGAGCCAGATCCTCAAGTCACTGCATCCTTCATGGGGTCTACTGAATATTCCTCAAATTCAGTCAAGCCCCCATTGACTATTTTATTACCCAAAGATAAGCAAAGCTAACCTTCAATAAACTTTAAAATAAGAACTAAAACAGCAAAAAGGGTACAGTGAATATATACAAATAAATGTATGCATATAATAAATATGGGGAAATATGCAAAGTGACTGTAGTCCTTGTTTCTATAATTGGCCTCAAGGTCTGAGCTCTTCAATTACCAACTACAAATTTCCCTCACCCTCAGCTAAAAGCCTCAGCAGCTTTACCTCAGTTCTTTACCTGGTGGAGTGACTCCCAAAGGGAGTCTGGGTCCCCTTCACTCCCAAAGGGTCTGGGTCCTGAACCACCCTGCCTTATTCTGTGGTTGAAGGTTTTCTGTTAAGTTTTACTATCAGGCATGTGTGGTATGCACAATGGCCCTACATCCTAATCCTTGGAAACAGTGAGTAAGGTGTGTTATGAAACAAATGGGAAGTAAGATTGCTGAATTAAAATAGGGAGATTATTTTAATCTAGATTGTCTTGGTGGGTCCAGTATAACCACGATGGTTCTTAAAAATGGAAGAAGGCAGAAAAGAGAACCAGAGATGGTGGAGTGAGAAGATAGAAGAGCAAGGCCATGAGCTAAGGAATGTGGGCAGACTCTAGAAGCTGGGAAAGGCAAAGAAACAGATCATGTTCTTCCAGCATCCAGGACTACAGCCCTGCCAACACCTTGGTTTTAGCCCAGTGATATCAATCATGGACTCCTGACCTCCAGGAACTGTAAGGTAATAAAACTGTTTCGTTCTAAGCTTTTAAGTTTGTGGTAATTCATTACAGAGGCAATAGAAAATGAATAGAGTCAAAATTTTTTAATCTCTCTGGATTAGTTGGAAACAATCCATGAATTAGAGGACAAATTTACATCCAAAATAAATTATAGCCACTGAGTCACAGAATAATTCTTTTAATCTTTTATTTGAAATAACAATATAACATCTAGATGGTTTACAGCTACATTTCCTCACAGGACAATGATGGATTTCACTCAAGATCCTCCCTGTCAATGGATACCTTTACCATCTTCCTCACATTTCAATGTGCCCTGCATATGGAAGTGTGACATGCCGAAGAGCAGCATGTCCAGGATGTAAACTCCGTACCAAAATATCTTAAATCTTTTAAACTATTGGCATCTTCATACTTCGTATTTCAAAACAAAATAACTTTCCTTCATTCTTACCAAAACTCCCATTCTGATATCTATGTAACTGGGTTCAGCATAAACTATTCTAGAGAGGCCAAAAGCCTGAAATTTAGAAACCAAACTGTCAATTTCCTCTTGTAAATGAAACTCCAGCCTTATCCTCCAGCTGCAGAAATACTATAGAAGCTGAACAATCTAACTGTTGTATCTGTAACACCTTCCTCCATGAGAGTGATTAATTCAATCTGGGACACTCGCACCTATATACCCTAGCAATCTTCAGGTCCCATTAAGACCTCCCTTCAGATATACTGTGTTCTGAATAACAGATTCCCTAAGCTTTAGGATCTGGCTTGTCCCTTAAATGGGCATTATCTAACTTCTAAATTAGACTAAATTCCAATTAACCTCTTTAAAGGCCCCTAGGATTTAGAGCATCAACAAGCTCTTGGATTAATACAGCTGTACTAAGACCATTACCCATACACAAGGGGGGGTCCACTCATGTTGGTAAAGGTGGGATTGAAAATTCAATCCTTTTATATAATGTAAGAAAGCCTCTTAGTACAAGACATTTGTTCATAACAAAAACACAAGGCACTACAGATTCACTGCCTCAAAGGCAGGTAAAGGCTATGTTACAGAGATGGCACATGCTTGATATCAGAATTATTAAATCCCTGGATTATACAGAGGTTCAACGAAATACAACCACCCCAGGATCCATGTGGCTTTCCCTAGAGGCAGACCATCTCCATACAGATTTTTTGGTGTAGTATCAAAGCAGTAACAACTAAAACTTATAGATACTACAAGTCAACTTTAAAGCATGTATAATTTACTAGTTGAAGGAACAAGAAGGAACAAGGCCACAACATTGTAAAGTACAGAGATGCAAAAGAAATCCCAAATTAGTCTTGTAATCTTGAATGCAGAGGGTTGCTCAAGGTTTCCCAGATAAAGTCCTGGTAAAGTTCCTTTGAGGCAATGCAACTACCTCTCTGAGATGACCAAGACAGCAAGGTGGGCTCAGACTACCAAGGGCCAACAGCTTCCTAGAAGAAACATGGGCCAAACTCTTGAGAGAAAATCAACATCGCCATCCTCAAGTGTTAAAGCCTGAGGGTACACAGCCCCTTTGGAAAAGGAGTAGTCTGGCAGCCAATTTGGAGATTTGACCTGGCGGTGTTCAGTATCATTTATATATGCCTGAGAGGACTCAAAAGTTATCAGCCTCATTTAATGTTTATTGCCAGGATCCCAGCAACTATTTTTTCCCACCAAATCGCTGAGTATGATCGTCAGAAGTGATTTTTTAAATGAATTTTGCATTTTTAAATTTTAAAAATAATTTTTATATTTTTAATTATTATGGCTACATCATAGTTGTTTTGGTTTTAATTAAGTTCACAAAGGCAAGGCACACATGAAAATAAGAAACAAAAAAAAGTAATCAAAATCTTTTACAAAATAAGGAATTCAAACAAACAACAGCAAAATATACCAAAATACTCTCCATGCTACATTAGTGGTTCTCAAACTTTATCATGCACCAGAATCGCCATCAGATTGCTACTCCCTACCTCAAGTTTCTGAATCAGTAAATCTGCAGTGGAACCCAAGATTTCACATTTCTAAGGAGTTCCCCATACTTCTAACACTGCTGATTTGAGGAGCACACTTTTAAAACCACTGCATTAAAACATGGAAAGCCCAATTCCAGTCTTGTAGGAAAAGAGGACGCTCATCAGCCAGAGCTGTGGGATTGAAGTGTGTGTCATGGTTAGAATGGAGATTTCTCCATAAGTGTTTCTACTTGAACTTTGGTCCTGGGCTAATTGCCTCTTCATCTCTAGATAGAGTTTAGAGTTTTCCTTCCATAAAGGAAGTGGTAGTGAGTGAGGCAGTCAGGCAGTTCTGTGCAATGAGTCTGTTCCGTATTTCTCCTGAGGGTTCTCCCCTGCCTCATTGCTATGAAGCTGGGAGTTCTCTGCCCTTTTCAACAGCTCTTCAAAGATCTCATTATGCATGTAAAAGAAGATGTACCCAGTGCAAAGCCTAGCCTCCTGCATCAGGGCCTCGTGGATATTTGATACCTGCATATCATTGTAAGTGAACCAGACCTGCCTCTCAAAGTCATAGGCATCGCTGATATAATGGCCTGAATTTGGGGTCTTCCCAAGATGGCTGACAACACCAATGAGCCGATAGGTATAAAGATCTTCATCATCAGCATTTCTTTTTGGTTCCTTGGCTTCAGACTCTGGCTTCTTACCTAAAATGTCTTTGTTTCCAGGGTTCTTTTTGGAACCCAATGCACCTTGGTACTTCACATTATCCTTCTGGAGATTTAATTTTGTAGGTCTTCTGCAGTTCTCTTTGTGTCCCTGGGCATATGGCTTTGGAAAGCTTTGAGGCAGTGCCTGCTGAAGGGCTTGTTCATAGATTCTCATCCTACCACACTGCTGGGTCTGTTCAGCCACTTTTTGGAATCCTTCTGGAATTCTGATTTTTTTATTTTGATAAAAATCTTCAGTAGGCTTACTGACCTTATCAAAAGCTACAAACGTATTGGTTTTCTTGTATTTCTTTAGCTTTGGAATTTCAGGAACTTCTCGAAGATGAACTTTTGCAACATATGTGTCTGGGACGCTGGTGAATTTACCTCCATCTCTGTGGATCAGAGAAAGGGAGGTGTCTTCCAGATACATCATTGAGCCAACAAATAGCTCTTTTTCAATGACTGCCCTATCTCCTGAGTATAACAATTCTGACTGTATTATATTCAGTTTAGAATTTTTCTCCAGGTCTTTCTGCTGTTGTTCTCTGCTTGTCCCTTTAAAGACTCTCTGGCGTTTTTGTGGTTCTGACTCCTTGTCTGATTGACTGTGTAGTGCCAGGGAATCCTTGAGTTCCAAGGTCAACTTAATTGAAGGTGTTAATGAGCTGATGGTTCCAGAATTCATCTTTTGAAAAACTTTTAATACTTGGAAATCCCTAATATGTGCATTCTTGCTCAGGGGAAGAGGTGGTTTAGTGCTTTCATTGCAGTGAGAAGACAAGTTTAAATATTTGGAAATAATGACTTCTTGTTCATCCTTCCTTAAGGACCAAAACTCATTAAAGCTATAGCGTTTCAGATGAACAATAAGGACTCTGGGTAGCCTACTGAATTTGTGCACTGCAACAGAAGTCTTGTGCTTACACTTCTCACAATTATATTCAAGCTCTTCTGCTTCAAAAAAAAGATCAAAAGTACGTTGAATAGACAAAGGAAGTGCTTTTGGTCCTTGGGGAAGGTTGATAGAGAGATAATTGCTCAGTTCTGTCTTGAGAACAACCCTACCACAAGCTTTACAAATAATAGAACGCAACAACTCAAACTCAAAATTACTGATGACAGGACAAACAAGCACTTTGGTGGCAGCATCACCAGCACAAACCTGTTCAGGTGAATTTTCTTCCCCAGATTCACTTTTAGTCTTCCAAATTGTGTTTAATTTTCCCATGTTCTCTTTCAGCTGATCTAAACAGTGACCTAAAAACTCATGAGCATCATTCTGCATGTTGCCAGAGAATATCTCTGCAACTGCTGAAATGGCTTTTTTAATATTCACAAGTAACTTCTCCTTGATTTTTATGTTATAATTATCTTTCAAAACAAGCAGCTGTGCCAAGCACATGCTAAGAGCACCAAGGGGAATTTTACCCCATGGGAAACCCTGATTAAGTAAATCATCAGCAAATGATGGAATTGAAAATAGACACTGTAAGACTGCATTCATATAACAGGTGTTTCCCAAATTGGGGAGGCCTTGCCATAGTTTCTCTGGGTGTAAGTCAAAGGACATTCTGAATTCATCCCACTCTGGGCCGTACTCATTACAATACGGTTGCAACAGAAATGCCAAATATATTTTCTCAGTGAGAGTCTGGAGAAGACCAGTGCCATCTAGGTAAGGGTTTCCAGTAGAGTTGGTCATAAATAAAGATCCAAATTCCAATTTCTTATTCTCTTTTAACTCCTTTAACTTGAATTGTTTCTCCTGATTGTGGCTTACATACCTCAAGGGATTTGTCTTGGATTTCTTGTTTCTTACGGAGTTTTCTTTCAGGAAGTTCTCATTTATCTCTGAGCTAGACAATATCATTTGTTTCCTCTTCCTATGTAGAGTCTCTAATAACCCTTTGCAAATAGGTGTTAATGATTTTGATGTAAATAAAGGCATCTTATGAAGGGCAGGTGTTTCACTACCCTTTTCTGTCTCATAAGATCTGCCTCTTGATTTCTTACAAACTTTGTGAAATGAAGTTTGATGGATTTCCTTCTGTGTTGTTGTGCTGGCAAAGATACCCTTATGCTTATGAGGTCTCATGCGTGGTTGAAGCTTGTTTTCATGGACTCTGTCTAGGAGTATCTTCAACTGTTCAGCATCTGTGGAGGATAATCTTTCAATAAACATGAAGGCATTATTTTGGAAAGTTAAAAGCAGGCGATTTTGGTTTTCTCCATAGGATCTAAGGACCACTTTTTTAATATTATTACTTAGCTCAAAAGTTTTAATTTCTCCAGTGCTGAAATAAAGGACCAGTCTAACTTTCTTCTTTCCTTCCACTGTTTCAATGAATGCTTCTTTTGACTTAGATATCCCAGTCTTCCTGCTCCATATTTGGACAAAACCATGTACTATTAAGGCAGTCATGCTTTCTTTACAAATAAAATACACGTATTCTGGATTATTGACAATGCTGATGTTCCAAATTGTTTTGCAACTTCACCTGCGGAGACACACCAAAGGAATGGTTTAGTTCTATATACAGAATAATCCTGTCTCTAGTATTAATTTTATACTAGAGTCTCTTCAAATTCTAGATATTGAGCTCTTTAGTGGTGAGACTTGTAAACTAAAAATAAAATCCTAAGCCCCTCACCAACTAAATGGATCCCCTCTTGGCCAAGGAGACCCCAGGAAAACCTTAAAACTGAGTTCCTAGTCATGAAGGGAAGGGAGGTCAGACATGCCTCCTTATACCCCCTTTCTCCCTTTTAGAGTTCAAACAAAATTGACCAGCACTAATGTTGAAACAGATCATAAGACAGACAAAACAGACTCTTTGTGACAATAAGATACTAAATAATTAAGAAGACCTAAGTCGATGCAGGGCAAAGGTTAAATCACTCACAGGCCACCAATTTGCTTAACACATAGCTTGAGTTGGTATATTGTGAATTGTCTCTGACTAACAGACATCCTTATCTTAACTTAAACTATTCCAAGCCTTTAGACAAAGCTTTCTCTAACCAATTACAAATCAAAGAATCTTTAAACCCACTTGTAACTTGTAAGCCCTGCTTCAAGATGTCCTGCCTTTTGGGGCCAAACCAATGTATACCTTCCATGTATTGATTTATGATTTTACCTGCAATTCCTGTCTCCATAAAATTAATGTATAAAATCAAACTGTAACCTAATCGCCTTGAGCCCACTTTCTCAAGACTTCTCGGGTGTGGCTCTATGGGCCATGGTCACACACATGGCCTAACAATAAACCTCTTTAAATTATTTTACAGAGTTTTTTTTCTATTAACAGATCAATGCCTTTTGAGAGCCTCCCATGGTTGCATGAAGGCAGAAGTCTTAATTGCCAAGGCAAGATCACTACAGGAAAAATCAAGAAAGTTATTTAACTGCAGGCTCTCACTTATAAGTGGGAGCTAAACAATGGGTATACATTGTCATACAGAGTGTCTTAATTGACAATGGAGACTCAGAAGGGGGTAGAAAGAGGGGGTATGGGATGAAAAATTACCTACTGGGTACAATGTACACTATTCAGGTGATGGCTAAATTAAAAGCCTAGACTTCTCCACTATGCAATTCATCCATGTAACAATAATCCACTTGTACCCCCTAAATCCACTTAAACAAAAAAATGAAAAAATTAAAGTATACGTGCTAACATTAAAAAAAGAAAAGTTATTTTAAAAATAACAAAAACGCTTAGATAGAACTCAAAATGTACACCCATACACTAAATCCACCCCAATATGAGATTCCATTCTGATTAATTTCCCCACTTCAATTGAAATCATGAAACATCTGGGAGACTTTCAATACATAACTGAAAAGCATACTCAATAGAGTCTTAACTGTATGCATACACTATGCTAATCTTCCTGTCACAGAATGACCCCCACAGGGCAACCATAATGAGTGAATAAGAAAGTGGAGGCACTGTGTGGCCCTCAACCCAGTAACAGAAGAACATCCCTTGATGTCTAGAGGACTTCATACATGGACCACTCAAAATAAATCAATCTAACTCTTACCACATCTATGTATGCTCCTGTATTTTACTTGGCACTAGGGAACATCAATTTATTCTACCCCTTATTAACAAAAGTTAAAGTTATGAGAATGAGAACTTCTTACCCATCAGATATAGGCTAGTGAAGCTCCTATGGCCAACTCTGGCCACAGGGCCTACTTAACCTGAGCTAGCTCCCTGTATTCAAAACCAGTGGGGAACGATCTGATGTACTTAATCACTGAAAATTAGAAATTTCTGAATGACTCTGGCACAAATCTGAATTAATTAATAAGTTAGCACTACAAATGTTTGTATCAGAAAGTGTATGTCCAAGAATTGATTAGAAATTGTTTTCTCCTAAATAGTTAAATATTGTTGCTTAGCAAACCCTGTCTTTATGGGTAATACTAAAGGAAACTTCTGCTCAGTCCCTGTTCAAATTATCAAAAACTCAAAATTGGTGGAGCGTAAATTAAATAGATTTTTGTTTTATAAAGTATTTCACCTATCAACCTATGTTCAATGAAGTAGGGATTGCGCCCAACCATATAAAAGTGTCTATACATCCAAATAAGAATGATTGTATTTAACATGGTGGAAGTGGGGCCATAAAAACATTCAAGCACAGCAGCAAACTCAAGTTTTCTGGATTATTTATAGTTCACTGTCCTACTGTAGATGCTAAGTAAGGATTTAAAATATTTCCTCTCCACAAAAAAAGACAGTCTTAATTGTTCCTTCTTATTTCAACAACTTGCAAGAACCTGCAACCCCAAAACAACTTCAAGCCTGCATTCAAAAATTTTGCAATCCCAGCTCATCTGTATTTATTAAAACTTGTTGTCTCTTCTTTCTAATGATAGCTGACATAATCTAAGACCCTTCTGGCATTTCTCTGCCCTCAAAAATATAGTTAAGAGACACATGTTTACAAAATATCTCCATTCATAATTCCTTCCCTCACAGTCCAACTTGCTTATATTTCATTCCAGAATAAAGGAAACTTATTTTGAGCCCACTGAGCATGGAAAGTGAAGATTAAGAACCATCTTGCTAATGTACAGCTGAGTGGTCTAACCACTGCCTACTTTCCTAGCACATCTTAAGCTTAAATTCCCTCCTTCATTCTGCCTCATCATTCAAGGCTTTTGAGGCCTCCTTTGATTGCTTGTTTTTAGAAGATTTTAAACTACCATGTATTGGTTCCTCAAGACTCCACTGAAGAGCACTATGTGACTATTCTATGCAGCCTAAAATAAACTTCAGCAGTAGTGGCATTCCTCCTCCCTTGTCACCTCCACATCAGATTCGTAACATATGGATAACCGCTACATTCAAAAGTTATGAAAGCCAACATGCTTTCCTCTCAATTTCACCTACAAACTCAATCCATTAAATTTGACTGATCAACTACTAGTGCAATACTCTTGACTAGCTGCTGATCTCAAACCATAGCCAGACACTCACAAAATGGCACCACTCTTGTCAGATTTAGAGGCATGACCTATGGCACGAAGAAGTTGGCTGTAGGGTTAAAAAAAAAACAACCCTAGTAGAAGTGTCTGCTTTATTGTTAACTTACTAATTCACTGTACATTGATCTTCTTGGTAACTGAGATATTTGCTAAGCATGTGCTCTACGCTGCATTTTATGATTTGCTGAGGGTCTGTTCAATGCTGAGTATTGCAACCATTGCTCCCAGGGACACAGAGGATGTAATCATTCACTGTACCTAAATGATTTAGACTCTAAACATCACTGTGTAAATATTACAATAGAAGAGGGGTTTAATTCTAGTGGGTACAAAGAATCTTGGAAAATATCCTTTCAATGCCATTTTCTGGGGCTTGACATACCCAGGGTGGGAGCAGTGTTTGTAAAAGAGAGAGGATCTCCTAGAATGTCATGTCTTAGGCCCTACCTCGACTCCCCAAAATGCCTGGTTTAGCCTCATCCTTTGCAGAACAAGTGAGAAAACTGGCCCTTAGAATGTTTGCAAGCCCAAGAACCTAGAAGCCTAGGTTATCAATTCCATATTAAGACACAGTAGTCCTCCCTTTATATGTGGTTTCATTTTCCACAGTTTTAGTTACCCATGGTCACAACCACAACCACGGTCAAAAAACATTACATGGAAAATTCCAGAAATAAACAATTCATGTTTGAAGTAAATTCTGAATAATGTGATGAAATCTCATGCCATCCCACCCCATCCCACCTGGGACGTGAATCACCCCTTTGTCCAGCTGTCTACACTACCTGCCCATTAGTCACTTAGTGGCTGGATAGCTGTCTCGGTTATCAAATCTACTGTCTCACAGTACTTGTGTTCAAGTAACTCTTCTTTTTCCTTAATAATGGCCCCAAAGAGCAAAAATAGTGATGCTGACAATTCGGATATGCCAAAGACAAGCCAGAAAGTGCTTCCTTTAAGTAAAAAGGTGAAAGTTCTCAATTTAAAAAAGGAAAGAAAAAAACGTATGCTGAGGTTGCTAAGTTCTACAGGAAGAATGAATCTTCTCTCCATGAAATTGTGAAGAAGGAAAAAGAAATTTGTGCTAGTTTTCCTGACACACTTCAAACTGCAAAAGTTACAGGCACAGTTCATGGTAAGTACTTAGGATGGAAAAGGAATTATATTTGTGGGTGGAAGATATGAATAGAAACATGTCCCAGTTGACTACAATGGGTTCAGTACTATCCGCGATTTCAGGCACCCACTGGGGATCTTGGAACGTATCTCCTGTAGATAAGTGGGGGACTACTGTAATTTAATGAGGACTTTTGCTGCTTTTGGAGTATTTACCCTCTGTATCCTGCATTTATGTCTCTTATCATTCAGGCTTTCATTATTTCAAAAGGAAGAAAAACTTGAAAACAAATAAGTATACACCTTTCAAATTTGAATATGCATTTCTCAATCCCAAAGTGTTCATTACAAAAGAGTAAATTAAAAAAGAAAGTTATTTTCTTTCAAGCATTTTGGTTAAATGGACGATGCTTTAAGAAGACAACCATTTGTTTTGGAAAGTTTAGAGGGAGCTACAGCCTGGAGGCAGATTAATAAACTCTAGATGGCCCTTTAGGCTAAATGACTAAGAGAAAGTAACATTTTTATGTCAGCTCTCTTCTGCTGATGTGAGGACAACTGTGATCAGCTATATAAAATCAAGTATGTGTTTATCTCACTGAATAGGTGATGGTCAAAGTACATGGTGGTGTGGTACAGGTGGTGAGTTTAAATTATCATTTTATTTCACAACTTCTTTAAAACATGTGAAGTAAGAAAACAAAGACATACCTAGAAATCTTGCTCAGTTACCTAAGTACGCCTCACTGAATAGAAATGGTGAAGGACCCACGAAGTGGTGTGCCAGCCCATGTATGCAGTAAATGGAAAAGACATGGCCAGATAATTACCACGTGAATTTCCAATCATTTCTGGGTATTTCCAATTATCCCACGCAAGAGTTTTAAAAAGGAAAACAACTTTAAACCACATTTATTTTAAACTACACATAGCTTAGTAACCTCAGACAAGCCAGTTCCACCATCAGGGCCCATTAAATGACATGGAAAATGATCATCTAAATCTAAAGCTCTCTTTCAGGACTCTATGCTATGAGACTATGACTCTAACTACAATATACTTAAGCATAGTGGATTTCCCAAGACAGTCCAGATAAAAAATATTTTCTCCAACAACTAGATGAGGTTCACTAAATCTGGGCTTGGAAACTATGGGCACCATACAAGAACTGTGGGAGGATGGGTAGGTGACTATGCTGGGCTTGGCAAATGGGAAGAGAAGATTCTCAAAAGCCAGTGGGCATTGATCTACCCACTCATTCATTAAACAAATATGTATGGAGTCTCAGAAAACATTCTATTAAGCTCTAGGTACTGAAGAATGAAAAGAAACACAAAACCCACACTCTCATAAAACTTTCATTCTAGCAGGGGATTAGAAAATACAGTACACACACACAAAATATACAGAATGCTAGATGGTGGTAACTGCTAGAAGTTAGAGGAACAGAGTGTGCCAGTGGTGATGGGGATGTGCTTGCTGCCTTATACAGGGGGGCCTGGGAAGGCCTGACTGATAGTGATGACAATATGCAGCAGGGTCTCGAAGGAATAAGGGAGGAAAAAAATAAGGGAGATGCAGAGTGCTCCAGGCAGGTGGAAGAGTAAATAAAAAGGTCCTCAGGTGGGAATGTGCTTGGCATGTTAGAAACAGAAAGCAAGCCAATGTGGCTGGAGAAGAGGGAAAAGATTTTAAGAGAAAGGTGTGAAAGTTTTGTAAAAGAGCAGGAGACTGAATGGACTAGTAACCTTGCTGAGCAGCACCAAGGGCTGACTTAGTCATGATTTCACAGCAAGACCAATCAGCATATTTTTGTTTTTCTCCAGCTACATTCAGATGCCCAGTTGCCATGGTGCAGGTGTGTACAGGCAAAGCCTCGAATTTAACTTGTTTGAGATTTTGCCATTCATAAGTAACCAAGTAAGAGGAAAATGGGAGCTGAAGGTATAGAGAAGGAAATGATTATAAATATAAACCCAGAAAAGGGTGGAATGGGGACAGTGAACAGAAAACACACGGGAAGGCCTAAATACCATGAAGTACTGGGGGGTAGGGTAGAAGTATCAGGGGACCAGCTCTTATTTCAGCAGTTATAATTCTGTCCCCTGCTTCTCAGCAGCTGTCAACTGCTTGCAAGACTTCCTTCTCCTATTCTCCTCCCACCTTCCTTTCTGTTCTATTCATTCTCATTCTGGCTCCAAAGCTGGAAGTAAATAATGGGAAAGGGGGTGGAGAGTTGAATGTTAGGGGTATGTGGACTCTGTCAGAGGCAGGCATGATCAGATGCAGGGCGTGGAGGGCAGCGGGCAGAAGGGGAAAGGAAATCACCCCCTCCCTTCTTTCACCCTCCAAAGTTTGGGTTAAAGGTCAACACATCAAGAGAGCCATTGCCTCTAGAGCATTAGCAATTAAATCCTGTCATTATGTTTGGTCCCAGCTTCAGTGTGCATGGCTTTTCAAAATGATTGCATCAGGGCAGACTCTCCTTTTCTTTCCCTGGTTTAAAGGTGCATTTCTGCACTCAGCAAACGTCCGAGTCATTGTACAGCAGAGAAATGCCATTATTTTGCCTCTTGACATACACTGCACATAAATCTCTCCATAGGAGGCCCTGACCAAAATGGGAAGAATTCTCTAGACTAGCAAATTGTTCCCATGAACTATTCAAGCTTTGAACCCTTTCTGAGAGACAGATTTGGCAGCGCATTTTTTTCCATTCTTTTAAAATTATGCTAGTGCTATTAATAAGACATAGTTGATTAGGAAAACAGAATGCAAAGACTATTTTCCAGAATTTAAATATGATTTCATTAAGAAAGAGTGCTCTTCCACGAGAAAGCATGTACTCATTACATTGAAATCATGATAAATGAGGCTTCTGGAAATTAATTCTTTTTCTCCTATTGAAACCCTCCTAGTATTTTGCAGCCCTTTCTGCTAACTGCTGCATTCATTTGTTTATTCACTTGTTAATCAAAATATTTGTTGATACCCAGTCAACTATGGACATCAACTATGGATCATATTCAAAGATAAAGGAGTAAAATATTCCTGACCTCAGACAGGTTTTAAGACAAATACAAACAATGGCATGGCAGTACAAGGGAAAATGTATTAAGAAGCAAAATTCAGTTATTGTTACCTAAAAGTACATGTATTTTTTGCCATCTCAGCTTTTCACAACATTTCCTCTCTGCCTGGAATTCCCTAATAACTCCCCCACTTTTGTCTTAGTTCTACCCTTCTTTTTAAGACCCTATCCAAGTCTCACTTCATTCAAATGATTTCCAAGTTTGATTTTTCCTTCCTCAGAACTCACTTATCATTCACTTTTTGTAAGTAAGACTGTTTCTCTGCCTGCGTGACCTTGCATTGCTACTCCATATGACCTGACCATAAAGTTAATAGATATCAGAGGACTAATTTATTTTCAGTGTGTGGAGTGACATTTTCCTTTGCCTAGAGAAATCATAAAGTTGGACAAGCCCTTTAAGAGTTAGGACCAAAGAATTTTAACTTTCCTGAAGAAAACAGTGTTCAAAGTTTTAATAGGGCTGGCAGCCAGAAGGGTGAAATAATGTGACTGTTACTGGAACATCAAGCTGACTATGACATGAAAGCTAGGTTAAATGAAACAGTAGACTAAACAGGTGAAGACCCTTATCTATCAAATTTAAAATGCATAATATGAGACAATTGTTCTATAAGTTATCTATGACATAATTGGAAACTATAAATCTTTAAACATAGCATCCTTCCATAATTTTAAAAGATTAATTTTATTACAAAATGAGACTTTTCCTCTTGTCTTGTGATATTGACAAAGGGGCAAAACTCAATACGCAGGAACCACATTGTACAAGAATTACTACGTATGTGAAGAATAGTTATCAAAGATTTTTGAAAGGAAATTCATTAATAGGGAACACTGTGGCATTTCCCTCACTCCCATGTACAAGTCAAGAGGAGGGGACTAAAACTGGGGAATCTTTTCCAAAAAGATATGAGACTACATCTCATATCCTGGCTGTCCACTTACTGAGCAGCCAAAATGTGTAAGCCAAACTCATGCAGTAGAGTGTGAGTCACAGGAAAACATGACATGTTTGCTCTGAAGATGGAGGGGCAGAAAAACTGGTGCCTGACTGACACTGAGAAGTCATGATACTGAATGAAGTTGCCCCAATGACAGGGCAAGAGGAGGCAAAAGTGAAAGCAAGTTCCACTCCCTCTATTTGGAGAGGAAATGGCACAAGACTCTTTGTCCTAAGTGGAAGATAACTGAACTATAATCTCATGAAGAAAATCATCCCAAAGGAAGTGTTTGACAGAAAAAGGTGAACCACCAGTGGATATACTGCAGGAGAGCAGGAAATAAGGGGGAAATCACAAAAGATTAGCTGGAGAACCCAGCTTATCAGAGAACGGCACCGGGTGTTGGTCCCAAGGGGAGAAGTTTCCAAAGAATTTAGTAACACCCCTCCAGGAAAGAACTAGCTTTTCGAGCCTATTATGACAGAGAAATACCCACTACTGGGTATTTACCCAAAGGAAAAAAAGACATTTTATAATAAAGACATCTGCTCATGAATGTTTATAGCAGCACAATTCACAATTGCAAAGATGTGGAAACAACCCAGGTGCCCATCAATACACGAGTGGATTAATAAAATGTGGTATATGTATACCATGGAGTACTACTCAGCAGTAAAAAACAACGGTGAATTAACACATCTGGTATTATCCTGGATGGAGCTACAGCCCATTCTTCGAAGCGAAGTATCACAAGAATGGAAAAACAAGCACCACTGGTACTCACCATCAAATTGGTACTAACTGATCAATACTTATGTCACACAGGGCAATAATATTCACCAGGGGGCGGGCAGGCGGGAGGGGGGTGGAGGGGATGGGAAAACTCTCACTGAATGGGTGCAGGGTTCACAGTTTGGGGGATGACCACGATTGTAGCTCTGACACGGGCAGTGCATGGGCAATATATATAACCAAAGTGTTGTACCCCCATAATATTCTGAAATGAAATAAAATTTTAAAAATAAATAAATAAATAAAAGTGCTAGTTGAAGAAGCTCATTATTTATTTAAGTTTGTCAAGAAAACAAATTGTCACTTTCTTGCTAACCAAGTGCTTCCACCCTACTGAAGACACAATATTAACTAGCTTTATGCACACAGTAGCAGTGCCTGTCATTACTTGGGATCCTTATTCTTTAAACATGTGAATGGCTAGACACTGTACTCAAAAAGTAGGAAGGCAGGCCTGGGACCAAGTTTGACAATAAAGTAACATGAAGCCTAAAAGGAACACAGTCCAGACCTAAGTAGGGAAAGGAAGAAAAAATGGTGTTTGTTTTAATCCTCTCAAAGATCTGGAATGCTGATAGTAATCTAGGGAAGTGAGTTAAGTATTGCTGGGCAGAGTTAGTTTGGTGTCAATAAACTGATTCAGACAATGTGCTTATGTGTTCAAAAGAAGGGACTGATGTGGGTGGTTTGGGCAATCAGGAAAATAGTCAAGTTGAAGGGGGTAGCTCAAAGATGATGAGGATTTTGGGGAAGGTATTAGATTGGGAAAATCTTAAGCACTGCCCTGTACGGGGATTTACTAGTTCTAAAATTTCTTTATGGAAAGAGTGATGATACTGTAGAAAGTTTTAGAAAGCTGTTGTAGGCCAATGCTAATCGAGCTACCACTGCTAGAAGATTCCCTGGGCTACTGAAGCTCCCAGACATACAGCTCCTTTTTCCTCCCACAGTATATGAAATCTTACCTAATTATGATTTTCTGCCCAGAACAACCTTCTACCTCATTCGTATTTGACATTCCATCACAGCATTCTTTGTTCAGGAGAACTTCAGGTCCTGATCCTACTATCCTGTGCTCTTTTGTCCTTACTTACTGATAAACCTATTTCTAACTCTTCATTGGCAGGCGCTCATAGTCTTGATACCTGACTAAAGAGCTCTGCAGTAGCAGGTAGGCAGGGCTAGGGCTCACCCCATGTCAAGGGCTCCAAAGCCAGATTTGCAAACCAATATTCCTCCATAAAATATAATAGCTCTAAAAGAAGAAACTCTCACAAGTAAACAGGTGGTGAAGTATGCATGGATTGTGTCTTTGTATTTATGCCAAAAAGCTCAGGCACTTGATCTTTGAAGGAAACTCCAGGGTAAATTGCACTTATTTGTGCCGACCCATCCATCCACTATCATCACACTCTTCCTTGAAATAAATATGTTGGGAGTCTACGTAAGAAAAACAAATCACAAGCAGACAGCCTACGATAATAGGAGATCCTTCTCGCCATTATTCCAACAATCACTGTTGGGTCAAGGTCATCCTGGAAACATCCATGACTACTAGTATAATTCTGAAAAGAGCAAGATCTTGTTCCAATTACTGACAAGTGGGTGAGTTCATTTTTCAACAAGCAGAATATGATAGAGGTCTCACTAGAATGTTTTGGGGTGGTCTAACAAGGATCTCTTGGCACTTGCCCATATAGCAATGTTCCTATCCCCAAATATCCCTGAGGAGATACTTTTAGGATACTAAAGGAGTGGATTCCACTGCTGTGGATCAATTAGGGGTGTTTTTGGCCTCACATGACACAAGGGGGAGCTATAGCATTCTCCTTTCCAAGATAAATATGGCAGCAATTCTTCAATTCACCTTCAGCCTAGTTGAGGATAAATGCAACACAGGCCTAGGAAGAGCTGTGAGGGAATTTTACATAGCCACTTATTTGGAAAATGAACTTGAAAATGTACTAAGTGCCATAATTGCTGGAATGAAAATCTCTCAGAATGCCTTCAAAATATCAATTTTTTCTACCTTTAGATAAAGGATCAGTCTCCTGAACAAGGAGAAATGAAAACTTGCCTTAATTTGTTCACTGGTTTTTTAGAACTTGTCCTGAAATATTCCTGATTGGATTCCCAAAACCGGAAGCATACCTCTAACCCCTAAAAAGTGATTCTCATTCATCTCCCTACTTAAATAGTCCCTCATTCTGCACACCGTATCTTTTTCCTTTTTGTTGCCAGAGAGAGAGAGAGAGACAGAGATCAATCTCCAAAAATCAAAGAAAGTCAACGCCTCCAGTTTTTCGGAGCTTTGCAGCTCCTGCCTCCTGGGGTCTCTAACTCACTGTTTGACAAAACAGTGCCCTGCTCTCAGTTCAGTCATCTTGGAAGAAAAAGGAACCCACAAGGCTCAGATGAGAAAATGAGCAGCCGTGGTGGATTTGCATACTTGAACAGAATCCCTGAGAGTCCAACAAACCACCTCACCTCTCATTTCCCTCCTGACATTTTAGTGATGTTTATGTGATACTAATGTAGGCCATCCTCAAAGTCAAGAAGGCATAAAGCTAAGAAACCGCTCCATGTTCTGTGCTTCATTTAAAAAAAGCATAGACAAGAAAACACGCCACCTTGCTGCAGAGGGCGCAGGAGCCTTCAAAAACAGGGCTCTGAACCTCCGTGCTTCCATTTTCCTTCCACAGGACTGCAGCAAAATGGAAAGTCTTTACTTGCCCTGAATGGACCCATAAAGAAGAAAGGAAGCCATGACCAGCCAAGCAGTCGTAGCCTTTAGCATGAAACAGCAGGCTACCACTTTATAAACTTATACCCAGAGATCAGGGCCTAGCTCAAGTTCTGTCTTCTCCATGAATGTGCCCAACATCCTCCCTACCTAATAGTATGTCTATTCCCTCAATTCTTGCCTCTTACCTCTGTGAACTTTAAAATGCCTAAGTACCTGGAGAGCAGCAGGGCACAGGTATTTCCCTCAGCACATAGGTGCTGAGAACCAAAACCATCTACCCCACAGCTTACTGTCTTCATTAATATGAGCCTACTATTCCACTTAAATTCATCAATATGACTTTACTATTCCAGGAGACTCTTGCCTAGCAAGATACAAATTGCAAATAGCTTTATTGTTCATTCCAGTAACTCCTTGATAGAAAGTACAATGGACTGAATGCTTATTCTTCCCCCCCCATATTCATATGTTGAAACCCTAACCCCCAAGGTGATGTAAAGAGGCGGGGCCTTTGGGAGGTGATTAGTTCATGAGGTCAGAGCCCTCAGAATTGGGATTAGTGTATTTATTAAAGAGAACACAGAGAGATAGCTAGCCCCTTGTACCATGTGAAGACACAGCAAAAAGGCCCTATTCTATGAACCAAGAAGTGGGCCTGTAATAGACACCAGATCTGCTGGACTTCCCAGTCTCCAGAACTGTGAGAAATAAATTTGTTTACAAGCCACACAGTTTATGGTATTTTGTTATAGCTGACTAAACAAAGTATCAATTTTGTACCCTGAGACATTTTGAATTGCTTGCCTTCAATTCCATATTGCAATGCTCATCATTGCTAAACCATCATATCATGATCTTTACACAATCCTAATCAAGTCCTCCCTCCCATTAAGCCAGACTTTAAAGTCTCACCATCCTGGCTTGCCCTTTCCCTCCCTAAAACCCTATCAGATTCTGTCAAGGTAGAGTCCTCCCTTATGGTGGTAGGCAATAAACTCAGCTAGCTTTGTCTTGGCAACAGGTTATTCTGGTGATATTTTGAGGAGCCAGTATTCAACATGCCCATTCAATAAATGCTAAATCAAGTAATTAATTCATGGGGTTAAATGATGGTATTGGTTTGGATGTGGTAGGCATAGAATAACTGTAAAAAGCAGTTCTTAATTTTGGGGTTTGACTTTGAAGCCACTGAAAGGGATTTGGATTTGATTGTTCTAGATCCCTATTTTCATCCTATTTTCATAATCGCTCCTTTGTAGGTTTTACTTTTTCAAGCCTTTGGACATATGACAGCACATGTGTCAGAACCTTCATACCCTAGAGCAAGTGCTATTTTAATGCTAACACCACAGTAGAATAGTTGCTTTCTTTTCTTTAGAGTCCACTTGTTTCTGCTCAATTAAGCAAAACACCTTTGGAAATTGGTGAACCACCTATGCTTACTTCTGAGGAGCTGCTGGGTAGCTGTGCAGGCTTCTGTTGAATATGTCACTCACCATACAGGTATGGCAATGGAAAACAAAGAACAAAAAATAGTTTCATGAGAGCAGGTTGATCAATAATGCATTGATTTACTCAGTGCCTCCTGACAAGGGTCAGAATTCATGAGAATTTCCTTGGGAACTTGCAATTTTCTCACTGAAAGAGACAATGAGTTGTACTGGGCATTTTCTACTGCAGTTGTTTTTGGCTATTTCTAGTGTACTTTTTTCATTTGCGCTGAGGGGTTACACATTTAATGATTTCCAAATATTAAGGCAGGGACATTTCCCAAAGAGAATCATGAAATTTGTGCCACAAAAAACTTGTAAATGCTCATTTCCAAATGAGAAAAATATGCCTATGGATAAATGACTTGCTCAAGGGCACAAAGCTAATTCCTTTAAAAATTTTTTTTCAATATCAGTACATATATTGGCAGAGCAGACATCCTCACAGCTAGGGCCACAACTCAGATTCTCTACTGGTTACCTGTGCAATATTTTTCCAAGTCTCAAAATTTCCATTTGTGTCTTCTGAACATGTGAAAATAAAGCATATCTCTAGAAGAAACCTAGATCTTCTCAACCTATAGATGATTACGCTAGTTACTTACTTCCTTGTTGAGGGCTTGTAAAACACACAGAGACACACACAGACTGAATGGACCAGGGGGATGAGTTATGGAAAACGCTGGATTTCTTTAGTATGAAAAAAATGAGACCAATGCTCAAGGCTATTGGACATGCTCTAACTAATGTGCCAGAGTGGGTTGCCAAAAAGTATTTGGTTTTCAGTGTTTTAAGGTTTTTTTCATTATATAAAGGGAGTTAGAAATGAAGGCCAGGAATGAGAGGATGACGTTTACTCCTCTGAGACATTTTCACCTCTAGCTACAGCCACAAGGAGATTAATGACATCTAATTGAGGCAGTACAGGCAAACCACCTTAATTTATGTTAAGAAATCAAGAATAGCAGCAATAAACCAGATTATGCACTCATATACTTTTAGATAAACAATAAGATAATCAGTTTAACATTTTCCATTTACTATTTGTGAAATAGCTCACATAAATAAATAATAACCAAAAAGGAAATTCAAATGCATGAAGTACTCTTATCTCTTAATTCTGTAATATTCCCTATTTTTCTAACTGATGTATTTTCTTCTGTCCCCCCACCCCAATCAACCAAGGCTATTTACACACACTTTAAACCGGGTGTTTCCATTTATACTTTTGATACTACACAGCATCTAGGTGATAACAGCCTTTCTCTTCTTATTACTCTTACCAAAATTTTTGCTTCTGCCCTTCTCTCTCCCACTCTAGCCCTTCTCCAAGCTGAGGATCTAAAAAGCTTTTCAAAGGGTAAGCAACACTTTGGGCCACTAGCTATTCCTCATTCACACTTTTAAAGAACGTAATTTTACCATATGGTTTCTTAAAGGGGCAGTGCCCTTTAGCCATCACAAAAACTAAAACACAGAATTAAAACTAAAACAAGTTTCTTCATCATCACCACAATTTTTACCTGTTCTCAACTGACTTATTTATGATCATTTAGGTCCTTGCTATATTGTAATGTTAAGCAGCTCAATGAGCGAAAACACCACAGATCACCCATGTCAGTATTTTTTGCCAATCATATACACTAGAGCATAGAAGAACAACAACATAAAAGTATAATTTTTAAAAATAAGAAGCAATAATAGTAAGCAGGAAGACAGAAATGTATAAAAAGCCACGTTATCTACTTAAAAGAACACTGATCTTAACAGCAGAAGACCAGGTCCCTGGTGTCTGCTTTGCTTCTAGCAAGCTCTGACAACTAGAAATTAACCCTGTCCCTTCACTAACCCTATTTCATCTAGTACAGTACTATGCAATAGAACTTTCTGCAGTGATAGGAGTATTAAATGTGCACTGTTAATATGGTAGCCACCAGACATATGTGGCTATTGAATATGCAAACGTGGCTAATGAGACCGGTAACCTGAATTTTTAATTTTATTTAATTTTAATTTAAATAGTTACAAGGAGCTAGTAGCTACCATATTGGACAGCATATATCTATAAAATAAGGTAACTGTAGGCATAGTTTAATACCTTGCCAGTTATGGAAAATATATTGTGATATCTACTTTTATGTGGCAGGTACTGTAGGTTGACTGACCCAACCCCCATCCACAGCATTTCTCTTTCCAGGGTATGGAGGACATGTGACACAGCTGTCAACAAACAGCAGCAGGAACCTACTGAGTTTATTTGCCTGATAAAAGATAGACAAGCCTTTGTCAGGAAGGATCCATTTTGCCATTTGACTTTCACTCTTCCCCTTTTCACCAGCTGAACACATATATGACAGCCGGAATAAAGAAATGAAGCCCCATGAGACAATAAGTATAAAGAGAATGGCTGGAATAAGGAAGCATTCCTAGGCTCATGAGACAACACAACAGGAATTGAAGAGCAAAAAGGTTGCTTAAGAACATGGATCCTTGAAGATGTCATTGAGCCACTGCAAAAACTGCCATACTCATTTAAGCTACTGTAGCTGTGTTTTGTTACTTGCAGTTGAAAGCCCAGGACTACTGGATATGGAATACCACAAGGTTTAAATCCAAAGTTTGGGAGAGGAAAGAAAAGTCATTTTTGATTAGTTGAATTGGAAAGCTAACAAGTTCAGGATGGCAGAGTAAAATGAAAGATCGCAAAAGCATTGACCCTTAATGATCACAAGAAGTGAATTTACTACCCACACATTTTCTGTGATATGACAATTAAACAAACTCTTATTTGATTAAGAACCTGCAGTTGGGGTTACATGCAGTAAAATTTTTTGTTACATGAAGTCAAACATGCCTAAATGATTCTGTACTTGGTTTTAGTCATCAATTCCATACTCATTGTGGGAAGAAGCCTTAAATAGAAATTTTGACAGCCCAAGATACAGCTGTTATGTGAAACATAATTAAAATAATTTAAACTCCTACTTGTTTAAGCCACTACAGTTACTTGCAGTGAATGGTTTCCTAACTGATACTATTCAAGTTCCTATTTTACGTTCATGTTTGCTTATAGTATGAAATAGACGGAATTTTGACAGGTAACGATGAAGTGGCAAAGAACAGATATAAAACTGTAGAATGCTCAACATCAGTAAGAGTAAGGCAATAGACAAGTATGAAGCTCCTTGCAAGAGCAGTTAATATCCCTTTGGATGTACAGTCACTAGGACATAGATTTTATTGAGTCCAAGGTGTGGCCCCAGAGATAGAAGGTAAAAAATAGTTTTATGACAGTGGAGTCTGAATTCAAGAGATATTGCAGTAGACAAGTTTACACATTTAGGGAAGTCAGGCAGCACACCTGGGTGGAAATAAGAGATCTGACATCCAGATCACAAATGGCATCTGATGCCATATGTGTAACCAATTGAACACAGTGGGCCTCAATATTTACCGGTCTTCAGAACTACTTGAAGAACCACAGCAAAATGCAGGAAAGGGAGTGAATATGTTTGTGACTACCACAAAAGGTAAAATAGGGTAAAATTTGATTTGATTTTTATTCCTGTTCAAGTCTGTTCACATAACTAATTTAACTAATTCAGGAAAGACGTCCCTCCACAGATACCACTGGAAACATTAACTTGATTGTCTTTTGGTTATTTTCAGTTGGAAAGAGAATGATGTGTTTATGATTCCAGCCAGGAGGCTGGTTGTACAAAAAGTCCCAGGAAAAGAAGGGGGACTGCCATGTGCATTTCAGTGAGAATATGAGAGTGCTGAGCAGACTAGGAATAGAACACAGTGGGGACTGCTTCTAATTTTCTTAGTTGGCAGGCAATCAGAGCACCCACCCCGTCCACCAAGACTGGTGAAAGGAAATGGGGGACCTGACCCATGTGGGTACACTCAGACCCTTCCTCTCCAGTCTGAGGGTCTCTCCTTACAATGTAGATGGGGGGGTAGGGAGGACTGGTAGCTGTCTCCTCTTGCCACATTGAGAGGGTACCTTTCTGGGTCAGGAAAGAGCCAAGACTCAAAGAACAAGAGAAAGCAGAGCTGTGAAATAGAAAGAAAATACTATATGTAAAACTAAGTGCCACCACAGGATTTCTCAGTAACATGCCATAAATTCCCTTTCTTACTTAAAATCTGCTTTGAATTGCTTTTCTTTCTGAAACCTTCAACTGAAAGTGATCCTACTAATATACCATGTGTACAGCACTCAGTTCAGAATATATGATCTCTGTAAGAAGATCATGACATGGGTATAATGTTAAGAAAGCAGGATATTAACCATGAATATAGTATGAGCTCATGTCTTCTTAAAATATGCATAGAAAACGTGTCGAGGGCTAATATTTCCTACTGCTAGCATAAAACCAATTCATACCTGAGACAAGTAAAGAGTATAGGATTAATTTTTTAATGTGAAAATTCAGGAACCTAGTTAGTGCTCTTTTCTAGACTTAAGTAAATCTCACCTTCTTCCTCATGGCGATGGGCCACAGAGCAGGGAGCTCTCTGAGGTTGGTAAATACAAGGATGGAATCAATAACTCTTGGTGCTGATGGGATATAAAAGATTCTTAGCCTCACAGTCAAGTTTGTCACATAAAGACATTCAGGTCAGAGAGGTCTTAAGTGTTTGAAACAAGACTGGAACTCAGAGCTTCTATCTAAGTACAGGGTCTCCTCGTTTCCTGTCTGCCTCGGGATCAGGCTAAGCTTTTTTACTAGTTAAACTAAAGATTGGGAGGGGGCATTCCAGAGATGGAAAGCAGCACGGAAGTACAAGATGTGTTGGGCTGGAGAAGAGAGTTTGGGTAATTAGGATATTTGTCATTTCAATAACTAAACTCTCCTGGATAAGCTCCAAGAATGTCTGCTTCATCCTGATTTCTATTTTCCAGTGCACAGAGCTAGAGTACGTTTCGGGGCTATGCTTCCTACGTGCAGGCAAAAGGTTAACAGCCTTCCAGAGATTCTCAAGAAGTGACTCATTCAGAGTCCTCTAGACAGCATTTACTTCTTTAACTATAGATGGGGCTGACCAGGTGGGAGTGTCATTGGTCTCACAGTTCCAATTAATTTTTTCACCTTCCTCTTTTCCACTCACTTTGCATTTTCCCCCCTGAGTTTCAGTGATGCAAACAGCACTGAGGCACCACCATCTTCCATACCTTAAGTGAAATGGATTCGCAGAATAGTTTTACAGCACTGAGCATTCAAGTCACAACTGCTGTCTGGTTTGCCTTGCTGTGCCTTAATGGCCAACAGAAAATACTCTCAGAGACCTTTATAGGAAAGCAGAGAACTTCTTAACATAATAATAGCATTTTAACAATTCACTGGAATGCATTATGGGCTTAGCTGGTTTTAAGATTCTGTCCTTTTCCAAGCTTCTGATGGACTTTTTTTCTTCTCACTGCCCATAATGAACCTCATTCTCTTAATTTTTCAGTCACTCAAAATCTGAATGACTTGAAAATTGAAGACCATCCACTGGGATAAATTATTTGGTGTAATAATGCCTAATGATACAACCTAAATCATCATAGAAAACCCTGCCTTGGAAACTCCAATCCCATATTCTATTACCCCATATGGCTACCAATTTAGCCTACCCAAAGAATAACTGGTTCTTAGGTACTGTCATTGAACTGCAATGTTGACAGTAAAATTACAGGTGCTATTTATCAGCTAAAACATCTGTTTCAGTCCTAGAAGACAATCACAGAGATGCCTGCTGCTTATATGCAGATGGTTGGAACTCCAGCTTTAAAGACTGACCTGAAGTACAGTAGCTAGTTAGAGAGCTTGGGTACTAATGACATTCTTAAAAGAATGCATTTGAAATTTTCAAGAGACGTGCTCATGAATACTTGAAATGAAAAAAAAAAGTTTAACGTTTCAATGATTGCAAGTCTGCACTCACTGAAAAGGGGAGTACGGAAAAAATACTGCTTTCACTTAATTTTAACAGAAGTGATGCATAACAGTTGCGGGGGGCGGGGGGTGGATGTAATTAACTACGCACAGCACTAGTTTCCTGATTGAATGGGTTACCTCAGCTCTCAGAAGGTTGCCAGTGACAGATTGGAGCTGCACAGACACAGCAATGGCCCTTGCAATGGAAGTCATTACATCAGGTGTCAGGCAATGTAAATCACAAGCAAGGAATGCAAACCCCCCACCCGCAGACCCAGATTAGAGTCAGCCATGGAGTTGAATTATTATGTGAAATGCCATTCTGCTATTAAAACACAAAAAGACAAACCAAATTGCCCTTTAAACAATTGTAAACACCAAGCTTCCACACAGGGAATTTCTTTATCTGTGCTGTACATGTAGGCAATGCTCTGTAGCTATTTATTGCCTCCAATGATTCTCCATGGCTAGAGAAAGGATAGAGGATGTCATAGTCAGCTCAGGCTGCCATGACAAATACTATAGATAGGGTAGCTTAAACAACAGAAATGTATTTTCTCACAGTTCTAGAGGTTGGAAAGTTCTAGAGGCTGGAAAGATCAGGGTCCACCAGGGTTTGGCTTCTGGTGAGGCCTCTCTTCCTGGCTTGCAGATTTGGCCACTTTCTCCCTGTGTCTTTACATGGCCTTTCCTTGGTGCATATGCCTGTGGGGGGAGAGAGAGATCTCTTTCTCTTCTTACAAGGCCACCAATCCTATTGGATTAGAAACCCACCCCTATGACTTCATTTAACTTTAGTTACCTCCTTAAAGCCCTGCTTCCAAATACAGTCACATTGAGGGTCAGAGCTTCAACATATGAAATTTTGGGGGAAACACAATTCAGTCCATAGCAGAGGTGATGCCCTTTGGGGCTGTGAGCAAGATTATTTTGTTCTGTTGAGACTTGTTCTCTCTACATGGAAATAATTCACAGGATCTAATAAGCAAAAAAAAAGGGGGGCGTGTAATCAGGGTCCTGCAGTGATCTATTAAAGTCATTATCCATGCAGAACAGAAATGAATAAGTATATAGTAATTAATATTTGATAGCAACTTTTTCAAAGATATGAGCTGAGTGAATCTTGGCAGTAGTAGTTCAGGTACGTCATAGTGCGACACTTGGCCCCTGCTTCCCAAATGTCTTAGCTTTCTCATTTTCTTCTACTTCTCTCCCACAATCTCCGGCTGCCAATAGAGAAGGCATGGTGACAATTGGTTTGGGCCTTTTTCTTCCTCTTGCCTGAACTCCTTGACATTCCCCACCCTCACTCCTTTCTGACCCATACGGTTTTATTTTCTGAAAGCCAAGAGCTAGAGAGTCCCTAGGAAGAGCCAATTAAGGGATTTCTCTTTGTCAGGAACTAGACTAGCAGCCCTGTGACTCAGAGGCAGAGAACTGAGACAGAAATGCAGCATTTGAAATTGCATACAATCATGAGGTTTGCCTCAGGTGAGTCATTCTTAATGTAAATTTAAAGTCATTCAAAAGTGATTTGCTTTTCCTTTTGGCACTTGGAATGTGATGAAAAAACCCTGGTATAAGGCAGTTGAAAAAATGCAACAGACAGGCACTGTTATTATTAGCTGCTATTATGGTGATTGTCATTATATCCAATCTTTCTTTCTTTTTCTGACTACCAAGGCCTATTTCCCCTTAAGGGAAAATAAAAGGCAAGTCAGTCTCCACCTTGAGAAATTTAGCTTTGATTCTTGTGAACACCCATATTAATTCAACAGAGTTCCCAAGATTGGTGAGAACCAATGAAATATGGTTCCCAAATGCATTCACATGTCTGGCTAAGTAAGGCATGCTCTCTGACATCTTTGTCCTACTATCCATTGCAGCCAGAGCATACTCAACACTGATCCCTAAACTAAACAAGACGTTTTGTGAGCTCAGCCTTTGCATGTACTCTATCATCTACACAGAGGCCTGTATGCTTCAGCAAGCCCCTAATCACTATTTTAAATTTTAAATAGATTTTATTGTAGGAAGTTTTAGATTTTTACATCCATTGCATCAGTAGTGATGACCCCTCTCTTTCGTTTCTGATATTAGTAATTTGCGTATTCTCTTTTTTTTTGTTTGTTAGCCTAGCTAGAAGTTTATCAACTTTATTGATTTTTCCAAAAAACCAGACTTTGGTTTTGTTTTCTCTATTGTTTTCTCATTTTTAATTTTAATGATTTCTCCTCTAATTTTTATTTTATCTTTTAAATTTCTTTTTCTGATGTTTGCTTTAGGCTCAAACTACTCTTCTCTATTTTCCTAAGCTACAACCTAACCTAACTGAGTTTAGATCTTTCTTATTTTTTAATATATGCATTTAACGTTATAAATTTTCCTCTAAACACTGCTTTTGCTACATCCTCACAGGTTGTGATGAGTTGTGTTTCCACATTTAGTTCAAAATATTTTCTAATTTCTCTGAAGACTTCTTTTTTAACTCAGCTGTTATTAATAAATGTATTGTTTAATCTCCAAATATTTCGGGACTTTACAGCTGCCTTTCTATTATTGATCTTTATTTTTATTTCAATGGAGTCTGAGAACATATTTTACATGATTGATTGCTAGTCTTTTAAATTTGTTTGATATGGCCCAGAACCTGATCTATGTTGATGAATGTTCTATGTGAGCTTGAGAGTATGTATTTTTCTGCTGCTGAAGTAATCTATAAATCTCAATTAGACCAAGTCGATTGATGGTGCTGTTCAGGTCAACCATACCTTTACTGATTTTCTGCCTGCTTGATCTATTAATTAAAGAGGTGTTGAAGCCTCCAGGTATAATTAGTGCATCTGTCTATTTCTCCTTGCAGTTCTATCAGCTTTTCCCTTACATATTTCGATAAACTGTTGTTAGGTGCACACACATTAAGGATTCTTGTGTCTTCTTGGAGAATGTACCCCTTTTATGATTATGTAATGCCACCTTTTATCTCTGAAAATTTTCCTTGTTATGAAGTCCACTTTGTTTAAAAATAATATAGCTTACTCCAGGTTTCTTTTTATTAGTGTTAGCATCTTTCTCCATCTCTTTACTTATGAAGTACCTGAATCTTTATATCTAAAGTAGGTTTCTTGTAGACAAGATATAGTGGGGCCTTATTTTTTTGTCCACTATGACAATCTTTTTTTAATTGATGTTTTCAAACAATTAACATTTAAAGTGATTATTGATATAGATGGATTCATATCTATTATACTATGTTGGTAACCATTTTCTATTCACTGCTTTTATTCTTTTTTTTTCTTCCCCTATATTTCTGCCTTCTCTGGTTTTAACTGAGCATTTCATATGATCCCACTTTATCTCCTCTCCAGAGTTTACAATATACACTTACAACTAATCTAAATTCACTTTCAAATAACACCATGCTGCTTTACAGGTAGTGCTACTATCTTCTATATAACAGAATATTCCCAATTCCAAACTCCTATCCTTTACAATATTGCTGTCATTAAGTTTCACTTATCCATATGCTTTAATCACCCAAAACTGTTATTATTATTTGAACAGTTACCTATTAGATAATTATAACTACATCAAAAGATTTTAATTTCCTTCATTTAATCCTTCTGTGATATGCTTCCTTTTTTATGTAGGTCTGATTTTCTACTTAAATCATTTTCATTCTCCCTAAAGAACTTCTTTTAACATTCCTTGCAGAGGAGGTCTGCTACCAACATAAGACCAAAATATTCAGACACTCCTAAGACTTATAAAAGTTAAGTCCCTCTCAATCATTTCACTGTAGCAGGAGACACCATGACAAACCTAGCAGTTGGGAGTATCTGCACTAGAGTAACATTGCCTGGGTTTGAATCCAAGCTCCACTGGGTGAGCAAGAAATGAAGTGCTTTAAGGCTCAGTATCCTATCTCAGATTTATACAGTGAGAACTAGAGCCAACCTCACCAGGTAGCTGTAGGAATTTAATGTTGTTTGCACTTTCGCTGTCACACATTAAGCACTCAACAAATACTAACTGTTAAATTTTTTTGGAGCCACTATTTCACAGAACCAAAGTCTGGTGACAGAGTTGACAATGAAAAAAAAAATAATCCAAGCATCCTAGATTTGGAGGATCCCTGTGATTACTGAGATAGCTGCAGCTGAAAAAACAGTCCACTAAATTAGCTCCTATGACTTTGCTCCCCCTAAAGTAAAGCTCTGGAACTGCCACTGTTTTGAGGGACATCAAGCCCCCAAAGCCAAGAACACTCCATAAATAAGTCCAGGACCTAGCTAAGGACTTCCCTTAACAGAAGCTTATAAAACATCTGCTTGCCTTCCCCCTCCACTCCTCCTCTTCCTTAAATCACTAACAATAATCTCCAAGACACTGTTAAAAAGTAAAGATCTCAGACTTAAGATACAAGAAAGAAGCCTTTGGAAGTACCAGAGTGCTAATAATTCCTAATACTCTACAGTTCTGCTCTGTTGAAATGCATTCTATTCAGATTAGTGTAACAGCACAGAAGACTGGCAACAGGCCATCACCAATTCCTTCCCTGCAACCCAGCATTTCCCAAGTCTAAAATGTTGAATGGCAGAAAGGGGCTAATCAAAATGGAATTCAATACTGCAGTGAAATGAAGATTTAGTGTATGAGAATATAGTTTTGAATTTTATGCAAGCATTTCTCTAAGAGCTTGAAGCACTCTTCAGCTGTGGCAGGAGACAGTGTGACATACAGGAGTTTTAATAATTCCTAATACCTTATTCTTCTCTGTTGAAATGCATTCTGTTCAGCCGAATAGAGTTAAGAGCACAGAAATCTGACAAGAGAGCAGATATTGGTCTTGCCTTGAAATCAGACAAAAATAAGAAACTATTATTCACCACAATATAAATATTTTACTTAAATATTATTTTCCTAATGCTAATGATCTAAGAATTTACTTTTTCTTTCCGGATAGTAAAAATCTTCCTCCTAATAACTGCTTCAAATGTTTCAAAACATTATGTAGAATATCACTGTACTTATGGTTAGAGTAAAAATTAATGATGTTTTAAAAGTGCGTCAATTCATGTAAAAGACTCACTAAAATAAACATACTGGGGTAATCTTAAAGGTAAACCCTTTCCAAACCCTATACAAGCTACGTTTCTCTTAACACCATCAGAATGACTTAAAAGTCAGCTTTAGAATACAGTAAAAGGAGATCGTTGGCCTTCTGTATCTGTGGGTTCTGCATCTGTGGATTTGACTAAATGAGTATTGAAAATATTCAGACAAAAAATCCCACAAAGTTCCAAAAAGGAAAACTTGAATTTGATGCACACCGAATACTATGGTGAATCCACAGGAATGAAGTGATGTGGAGGCACCATATTTCGTATAAGTAATCTAGAGATGATTTAAAGTACATTGGGGGATATATGTAGGTTACAAGCAAATACTTCACTATTCTATAGGGACTTGAGCATCTGCAGATTTTGTTATCTGAGGGGGTTCCTGGAACCAACCGCTCATGGATACTGATGAACAAATGTAATTTACAGTGGTTTTTCTAAATATTAACCACAACAAAAGTCTGTTTGCTCTAGGAATAACCTTGACACGTGTTTAAAAGGAGACTGTAGCAGGAATTTATGAATTGGTGGGTCAGTTTAAGTTAATGGTTTCTCAAGTCCTAAGAAATTGTCTTCTGGAATGCCCTCTCTGCTTCTTAAATCCAGATATACAGAAGCATATTCTTTGAAAGTCTTTAATGAATGCTCCAATGAGGCAGAATAAGTAGCAATGTGTGCTGAGGGTCTGATTTCCCTCAATCACATCTAAATATTAAAGACATGCCCTCAGATGTCACTTCCAAAATTACAATCTGTGTATGCTTTCACAGGTTGTGAAGTGAGAAATGCATTTGAAACATTTGCTCTAATAAAAGCAGCTTATGTGAACAATGAATGTGTAAGAAGATATAGTAAACAGTTCTTCAAAGAAACAGTGCTTTCTAGCTCCAAATTCTAAGATCAAGCTCTAAGATTGGAAGTCTCACCATTATCTCACTATCTTGCTTTGGGCGCCTCAAGATAGTTTAAGTGGTAGGAAAAAACCTTTTTCTGTTTACCTATTGCCTGTCCTCACGGATAATATGAACTCTGTTCAAGCAGAAGGATTTGATCAATTACAAGGCAAGAGAAGGGGGTAGGGCTAAGTGTGCCAGGAACCTTGCAGCAAGTGGGAGGCTGGATGAGCCCATCATCTGGAAAGAGTCCCTTCAGCACAAACGTAACATTGCAGGAAAATTCTCAAGAATTTGTGTGACAGAAGAAATGCAATACATGTTTCAAGGAGCAAAGTTAAGGGCAGAGCTTAAATTAAATGACTTGTTGATATATAATAAGCAAAAACTATTTGGATTATCAAGACAGTATTTTGAGGGCATTCTGCCAATTAAGAATGAGCTAATTAGCAACTCATATGAATAGAGTGCTTACTGTAGACTTTCAAATTTATAATTTTCTGATAGAGAGACTCCTATACAAATAACCTGCCCCCTTCCTCCATTTGTTAGTTGAGATGTTTTTAAATGGCTCGTTTAATAGATGACCTTGTGCTATTTTTTTATTTGCCCAGACTCCAGAGAAAATGGTGTAAAAATCAGCTGTGGCACAAGTGCACAAAATAAATTCTACTTAAAACCCAGGTTTAGCATTATGAAAAGCAACTTTCATGATGTTTTGACAAATAGGGAAGTCTATAATTGGTGCCTTATGTTGCATAAGGCATTGCAAGGGAAGAAGAAGGTGCATTTTCATGAGAAATTAAGGAGGAGGACAGGGAGAAGAGGAGAAAGAATATTTTTTATTTATTAGAGAACAAATGTGAAGATTAGAAACAATGATTTCTTTGTCTAGTACCACCACAATTGGAGTCACAATTATGAGTGAGAAGCTTATGAGGGACTATCAAGAATTGGACCTAGGAAAGACTCAGGGAATGAGGAAGGTGGGAAGGTCACTGTTGCCTAAAAAAGAATGTCCAGCGAAGTATGAGTTTCACAATCTTTGGAATGTGTTTCCAGAAAATAAAGCAAAAAAGTCAAAGAGACATATCATATGTAAGAACAAATATAAATATTACAGAGGATTGGTCCAGAAGATCCAGGATCTGACTAATAAAAGATCTAAGCTGAGTGCAGTGGCTCATACCTGTAATCCCAGCACTATGGGAGGCCGAGGTAGGAGGATCGCTAGAGGCCAGGAGTTCAAGACTAGTCTGGGTAACATAGGGAGACCCCACATCTACAAAAAAAATTTTTTTTAATTACCCAGGCATGGTGACATACACCTGTAGTCCTAGCTACTCAGGAGGCTGAAGCAGGAGGATCACTTGAGCCCAGGAGTTTGAAGTTACAGTGAGCTTCACTGTGATATGCCACTGCACTCCAGCCTGGGCAACAGAGCAAGATCTCATCTCTAAAATAAATAAATAAAAGATCCAAAAAGATAGAGGAAGGAAAAAAACCATAGGCCCATGGTTTTAAACCTAGAATTCTATAGCAAGTTAATCAAATGTGAGGTCTAAATACTTATATTTTCAAGTAGTTAACAACTCAGAGACTTTGCTTAACACGTGTCTTTTTTAGGAGCTTACTTAATGATTTACTCCAACAAAATAAGAGGGTCATACAAAAGAAAGAGTGCTCCTAACCTTGATAACGTAAAAGCAAAGGTACATTTGACAGAGGACAAAATGTGAAAGGAAGAGAAGTGAAGGGAAGGACGAGTGCAAAATAAATGTCCCTGTCAAACATGAACTCTTGACCCAACAAGAGATAAAAGTTAAAGTATATTGGCTAAAGTTGCAGAGGTAACTAGTACAGAAATTAATAGTGACATAAGTTTTGGCAAAAGAGACAAGAAGAAAAACGAGGGTGGTATAAATGAAGTATCAGAGAAAAGACAATAGAAAATCTCCTAAGAAAAAACTTTAAATAATGGTTAAGCTAGTATATGTAGATAGGGAAATAGCCAGAACTAAAAAGAAATATGAAAAGGGTGGAGGGAGGTAAAGAAACATGGTTGAGGAGACAGTTGATCTTCATCAGAAACCCATCTGTATGTTTTAAACCATTTCTTTTTTTTTACTTCAAAATGCTTTTAATTGAAATAAAAAGGAGTAAGGTCAACCTTTATGGTATTTATGTCCTCTTCTCCAGGGTGTTGGTATATTCTAGGTCCAGCCATCCACCAGTTAAAAGAATGTAGATACCTTTGGGTGCCTCTTCTTTATTCCTAGGGACTCTAGGGAGCCTGCTCATTCATTACACCCTCTAGCCTTGTGTCTGCACCTTTGAATGTCTTTAGGATGTGGTCTTTGCAGAGCTCTCAGCATGTCAAGTCTTTGTTGTTCTTCTGATAAAAATTTTTCCCCTTTAACATTTAATTACTATAATTTTCCAGTTGATCTGATGTGTTTAATGTGAGTTATATAAATTTCTCATATGAATGATAGAATGTTGATGGTTTGATTTATTTTCCAGTCATATTAAAACCAGCTAATTTTCTCTTCTCAGAAAATTGTGAGTGTTTGGGTGGTATTTAATTACTATTGGCTGACATATTTAAGCTCCAGGGTGAGTATAAAGATACTTTCAATTTTAATAGGTTTAAGATGTCATTATTTCATACTGGTGAATTTTTACTTGTTAGAAGAAAATCTACTAGAATTAATGAACTTATTTGGACATCCCTATACAAGCTTAAAGTCTCAGGTTTACAAACCTTGACTATAAAATTAAATTGTATTGGATGAAATTAAAACAAACACACATCCCAACATGAACAAATGAATATCTGAAAGCTGAATAAATACAGACATAAGAAGCCTAAGGAGAAGTTTACCAAGAGCTTTCAAAATGTTTTCAGTAGAGCCTATAATAACATAAACACTTTAAATCTTATTTATTTGAAAGGATTTGTGTGAAACTCCACTCATAGCTCTGTCACACAGGGTACATCTCCCCTTACCTCTTGCAATTACAATAACAGTAATTTACCCCATTAAATACATAAGGGAAAAAGATTCATTTTTTTAAAAAATAAAATTTAAGAGCAACCCAAAAATAAAGTAAAACAATCACACAATACCCAAAAGGATTAACAATGTGATAATTAACATTTAAATACCAAGTGCCATATATAGGGGAAAAGTTGGTGCTGCAGTTCCCTTGAACCAATGAGACAGTTTCTTTGCCTAAGTGTCTGCTCTTCAAATTACCTAATAGGAGCATTTGTTCCCTTTGTTTCTTTTGCCTGTTTCTGGTCACTGTCCTACCTTACTGGGTGCTTGGACTGTGCATTCATTTTGTTGCCTAGAACAGGGCTGAGTAAATAAAGCACTATGAGGGACTTTAGGGATCATCCCATTAGAACACTCTAATTTTATATTATAGAAAACTTAGACCTGAGAAGTAAAAGGATGGCCCCAAGGTCACCTGGCTGTTTAGTAAAGTACTAGATACGTGTCCTGCATCCAGCACAGGGCCCAGAATACCTGGTAGGCAGTCAAATGTCTTATGATAAAATAAAGAAACAACTGCTTAGATAACATTAACAGGAATTCTTAGCCTGGGTAATACATTGGACTCCCAATGTAATCCTTGAACCCCTAGAAAATTGCAAAAGCCTATGGGTATGTGCAAAGGCCTATTTTTCCAAGGAGATAATGTACAATGTCAACAGGTGATCAAATGAATCTGTGACCCCAAAAATGTTAAAAACCACTACTTTAAACCAAATAAAATGCAATCCTACAAATAGAACTCTTGGTCTTAACAGATGGTACACTCTGCCATATGGTCACCTGGCTCTGTGTGTGTACGTGTGCATGCACATGCACATGAACATGCACTGGACGAGAAAATGCACTCCCTACAAACAGGCACACTATCACAGCTCCTTTAACTCTCCACTCAGCCATTTCAAATACATACATTCACGTATATAGGACCTCTATGAAGCTCTTGTCTACTTTTGCCCTTCATTAACACAAGGGTTAGATATGACAGAGCATTCTATAAATGCAATGTAAAGAAAAATTTATTACATTTAAAGTGATAGCATTGTGAAGTTGAACATAACACTCTATTATTTCAAATCATGTGGCAAACCAATAATGGCTACCATAAACAGGAAGGTAAGCTGTGACTTTTGGCAAGAAAAATTTTGGCCCCTATCAGTTTTAAGAAAAAAATTCAAAACCCTGTAAATGTCATTTGCAGATGGTTTCTATCCTATCTACCCCTTATTTAGCTTTTCAACAAATTTTATGCTCAATAGCTGAAAGAAACCTTATAGGTCATCTTAGCTAACCTCTCACTCTCCTTAGGGGACCCTTTCACAGCATTCTTGACAACCTGTGAACACAGACTGGCCTGAATTGGATAGTCAGAACAATAGACAGCCAACTTGGTTCATAGCTTTTCACACCACTTTATAAAATCATTTGGAATATAGTTCTTTGAAGACATTCTACAAGCACTTATTATATTGTTGTCTTTCATAGGATCCCTTTGAAACTAGGATGAATAATTCAAATGGAAAGACTGTCAAAGAAACTGTAATTAACAGAGGTGATATTTTACTGCAAGCAGTATGGCAATCAGTGTACAGACAACAGTCAAACTAATCATAGCTTTTAGTGGGAAAGCTTAGATTGGAAACTATTTCTAAGTGTGAAACTGATAGTCCAGGCTGGGCACAGTGGCTCACACCTATAATCCTAGCATTTTGGGAGACTGGGGTGGAAGGACCACTTGAGGCCAGGAGTTCAAGATCAGCCAGGACAACATAGCGAGACTCCATTTCTACAGAAAAATAGAAAAATTAGCCGGGCATGATGGCACATGCCTGTAGTCCCAGCTACTCGAGAGGCTGAGAGAGGAGGATCGCTTGAGCCCAGCAGTTTGAGGGTGCAGTGTGCTATGATGATGCCACTGCACTCTAGCATGGGCAACAAAGTGAGACCCCTGTCTCAAAAAAAACAAAACAAAACAAACAAACAAAAAAACCAAAACCCAAAAAACCTGATAGTTCATCCGCAGAGTTAACACTGGCTTTGCATTTCACTCTCATTACGCATTTCAAAATATAGGCTAAACAGTGAGTTACTAAACGCTCTCAATCTGCTCTATTAATATAATAGAGCTCAATACTCGATTGCTGAGTTAATGAAGGGAGAGATGATCATCCAAAGCTGTATCATGGGATCTAAAGAAATAATACACTTTTCTCCAAGGACATCTAATGTTTCCATGCATTTCTTATCTTGTCCAATTGAGTTTCCCAACTGCACAGAAAACATGTTCCTAAGACACTCCCTTGTGTTTATGCCTTTAGTAACACTTCTGAGTGCTGTTAGAATGCCTTAGGTTCAGATCCAGACCTCAAATGTAGCGCACTTACCACTTCCTACCTACTAATTACATGCTTATAAAGCATGTTTATTACATGCTCAGAAGCTGCTGGAAGGCTGAACCCCTATTAGGCTCAACTATGCACATTCACATCACTCTCCCCTCCCCACTGCTAATGCTTCAACCCTAACCCTAACCCTAATCTAGCTCTAGAAATAAGTATTTAATAATCCCTACAAACCTTTGAATTCTAAAAGGATGGCAAAGTCTTTCTAATGACTGAATGTCACATTCAATATGTACCAGTAATAACATTAATCACCTAATTACATTTCTTTGTAAGTATTGATGAAGTTATTAGGAACAAGCAGAGGTGTGGCCAGAGCATGGTAATATGGATTCCTGACCTAGTGCCTTCTCTGGCCTTATGATTGTGGATAAATCATTTAAGGTCACTATGGTTCCTATCCCTCCATCTGAAAAAAGAAGCTAATTTACTGCTTTTGTTTAACTATTGGCTTCTTGGAAATGTGAGTTTTGAGTTCTCCAGAGAGGAAAGGTGCACAGTGGGATGGAACTAACAATATATACCAGGATACAAGACTCTATCTAGTCTCAGTTCAATCACAATCTGGGTGCCCTTTATCTCACTAAATTGCCATTTCTTCACTTATACAATGGGGAGTGATCTCCAAGGGCCCTCCTGGCTTTGACAGTATGAGAATGTGGAATAAGTATTAGGGAAGAGTTCTGGGAAGCCCCTAAACATGGCCTAGCTGATCTTATCAAGAATTCAAACGAAAGAGAACATAAATGGTCCTGAATGTTCATTTCCCGGTATTAGATGCAATGCCTCTTCTTTATATGAATACGCTTCCTTAACTTCTAGATACTCTGTACTTTTTAATTTCCAGGTTGTACTGGAATAGTTCATTGGCTATTCTGTTGAGAAATCAAACACACACAAGTAAATAGATCTAAAAAAAAACTCTTCTGAGAAGCTCATATGAAGAAGTAGCTGGTTTCATTTACATGCTCAGGAAAGCAACTTGTATGTGGCAAAACAAAGAGCTACTTCTTTTCTGACCTTGCAAAATAATTAATGTTACAATCACGTGTGCATGTATGTGCATGCATCTGTTTAATAGCCTTGGACTACATTAACATGTTCTGATCTGATATTTCTCTCATCAGTTCCTCTTGGAAGGAGTGGCAAAGTTTAATGAAAATTTCAGCCCAAACTCTTAACACAGTGTTTCTAAACAACTCTAGAGATTTATAGCCTGAATGTAGAATTATTCCCTGTTCTTTTACTTCTCATTCAAATGCAAAGAAATTAATTTTCTGGTCATAATTTCAGTACTTCTGGGACATTACCAGGACAGAAGTAAAAATAGAACATCGTTATATTGTCAGGTCCTATGGCTGAGTGTGACTAATAACTATAGTGTCACTGAAGTAATAACCCAATAAAGCCTCTGTGTACTCAGGGTCAAGTCATACTAGTGCTGGGAAAGAGGTAAGTCTAGCTGCAGCAGCAGATTTCAATCAGCAATTCAGCATTAAAGATGATGGCAGTCCTATTTGTGCCCTACCACTTTTGTCCCCTTACTGTACACTTTTCTCTTCTCTGGTACTCTCCTCTTCTCTGGATTCTTACTCTTGCTTTATCCTTGAAAAGCCAAAACAAGTTGCAATCCACCATCAAGATTTCCTAAGACTTTTCTATCTAAATGGCAATGTTTCCTTTCCTTCAACTCATTATACTGATTAAGTGAATCAGAGTTACTTTTGCCTCTCTAACTAGAATGTAAGGTCCTGGGGGAAAAACCTTTTCTTTGCCATGTTTTGTTTTTTTTTTTCACATTCTTTGCAATGGCTGGCTTTGCCCTGAGTTTATTTCAAGTATGTGATGCATTCTTTGTTTCCTGAGCAAATCTATTTTCTTCAATGTTTTCATCTACCAGATGAGATAGGAAAATTACTGAGTAGCCTCTGAGGCCCCTTCCAGTTCTGTTTCATGATGGTAGAGATTTGTACTTCAATGGTTGAATACCACACTGCAACAAGACTATAGATGGCCAGGTATCAGCAGGCCAGGGATGGCTAAGACCAGCGTTCCAGACAGAGGAAAGAAATAGCGCAAGCAAAAGCCCTGAGATGGAAAGTATTTGGAATGCAAATGGAACAAAAAAGAGGCCCAGATTTATGGGAGGGAGTAGGAATCAGAAAAAAAAATATGTCAAACAGGTTTTCAGAGAGTTCACTAGCACCAAACAGAACTGAGGTATGAAGTTGTTACCTTTTAACCACAGATGTTTTATCCATGGTCCTATAGCTACAGGAGAAGGGGAAATGAGGAGAAAATCCCATAGTAGAAGGAAGTTTTTTTTTTTTATCTTAACAGGCAATCCAGACTATCTGAGTACCTTTACCCGTTATCCCTTACTTATTGAGTTGCATTTACCTATTGAATACTCTGTGAAATCAGAAGCAAGGCAGACTGCATAAAGTATCATGTGAATTGCTGAAGTCTGAGAGCTTAACATAAATATGTGGAAATAGGTAGAAAGGCAGGAATTTATCAACTCGGTGTTTTAACACAGGTCATCAAAAGCCCTACTTGATAGTTTCCAATGCCAAAAATTTCTACGTGAGGAAGAATCAAATTAACACTTAATAATGTAGTTTATTGGTCCATACAACCTTTTTCAAACATGTAATCCATGGGGAAGACCATCAAATGATTTCTTGGTGCTCTAGATGCTAGGGAGCATCAAACTAGGTGATACCCTTCATCTACCATGAAAACAGAATGAATTTCATTCTGTGAATTTTCCTCTTCCACAATGGTGGTAGATGCATACTAAGGCTAATGCCTCAAGTTTACAAGACCTCATAATGAAGACAGTACTACTGACTGCTGGGCCTCTGAAGTAACTGCAGAACTGAGTCAGGCATTGTGGTAAGCAGCCCTTAAGATGTCTCCAAATGCTCCTAACTTTCTAGTATTCACACTCTTGTGAAAAATCCCCTACCCCCTTGAAGGTGGGCTGGTCTTACTGACTAGCTTCTAACAAAGAGAACACAGTAGAAATGATAGATGTCAATTCCAAGATTGGGTCACCAAAAGACTGTGGCTTCCATCTTGAGAGACTTCTCTTACTGTCATTCACTCTGAGAAAAAACAGCTGCCATGTTGTGAGCTGCCCAATGGAGAGGTCCAAGTGGCAAGAAACTGATGTCTTCAGCCAACAGCCAGTAAGGATATGAAGCCTGCTGACAGCCACATGAGTGACCTTGGAAGCAGATCTTTCTCAAGTTGAGCTTTGGAGATAATACAGCTCTGGCAAACAATTCGATCACAGCTTCCCAAGAAACCCTGAGCCACAGTCACCCAGATAAGCCATATTAATATTCTTCATCACAGAAACTTTGAAATAATAAATGTTTATTGTTTTAAGCTAAGTTTTGGACTAATTTTTATAAGTATATATATATGTATAAAAAATACACACATCCATTTTGAACAGTAACCAATACTAAGCACTGGGAACAGCCTCCTGCAGTCATTTCCCCCTTCACTCCAAACACTCAAGAGCTCTTCAAAGTTAATAAACTAATACACAAGCTCTAGGTTACTAAAAAGCTGTAACATATACCAAAGTACAATGCTCTTTCCTCTGTCTCCATTTATTTTCTACAATAGTATCAGAACCATTAGGAGGAATCACACCTGACTATTAAAGTAAGAGAACGAATCAATAATATTGAGTTGATATTTATGTAGCCTAGAGATAATTAACTTTAAAGTAACTATTTATCTTGAGAGAACCAAATTTTAGCTGTTGCCCCAATATTAAATATAGTCCTATGATATTTTTCCCACATTAATCTGTGAGGTGAGCAACCCATTCTCCAGTTTATGGCATATTGAGTCATAAAAAATAAGCCTAAACTATATACCATGTAGATGGAGCTAACTAGTGACACCAGTATTAGGGCCAGACTGGAAGCCAGACAGGGAAGACCTACCAAGATTTCATTTTCAGATATACTACAAGGAAGGCAGAAGGCTGCCTCAGGTTGGCCAGATGAGTTTTGTTTCTGGCGTTTCACTCAGCATGTTGAGTACATCTGCCCCCAGATATTTTATCTCGTTTATGAAGGATTAACCTGAATGAAAACTCCTATCAACCTGCCCTCCATTATCTCTTGTGATTAGTCACTTTCTAAAAGAGTGGAAAAAATTGCGTACAATAGTTGTTATACACTTGACTTTTCCAAGCTAGGTTGAGCCCAGGCATTGAAAGGAGTTAAATGACATTTCAGAAGATTAGTCATTCCAAATAAAGATTCCCTTTCCTACTGAGTTCAAGCAGAACAAATATTGCATTTAGGTAAAAAGGCATAAAAATCAAAAACAAGGCTGGGCACAGTAGCTCATACCTGTAATCCCAGCACTCTGGGAGGCTTAGAGGCAGAAGAATCGCTTGAAGCCAGGAGTTCAAGACCAGCCTGGCCAATATGGTGGGATCCTGTGTCTGTAAAATTTTTTTTTAAATTAGCTGGGCATGATGCGCATGCCTGTAGGACTAGCTACTTGGGAGGCTGAGGCAGGAGGATCATTTGAGCCCAGGAGTTCGAGGCTGCAGTAAGCTATGATGACACCACTGCACTGCAGCCTGGGCAACAAAGTGAGACCCCATCTCCTAATAAAAAAAAAAAAACGAAAAACACTTGCCTTATTAATGCTACCGCCACCATTCATAAAGTACTTATCATTTACAAAGTGCTTCTGTATACTGAGAACTGGAAGAATATACCTCCTTACGGTTCACTGTCTACATTAACATGGTTTTACTCTTTGGTTGTCTTCACTAACATAATTTTATTATCCTATTGTATTCCCAACATAACTTTACTATTCTGGGTAACTTTTGCCTGGGGAGAAAAAAATTGTAAATAACTCTCTTGTTCATTCCAGAAGCTTCTGGAAAAAAATATTCAAATGCTTCACTCCAACCTGGATGACAGAGAGAGACCTTGTCTCAAAAACAAAAAACAAAAAACTGTGTCTGTGTGTGTGTGTATATATATATGTATGTTCGAATGAGCAGCAAACAGAATTAAAATCAAAAGCCTCCCCTAGTTGTGTTCACCAATCCTAAACTACTATATCACAATCCTTACCCAATCCCAATCAAGCTTCTACATTCAAAGAGCCACCTCAGGCTGGGCGCAGTGGCTCACACCTATAGTCCCAGCACTATGGAGAGGCAGAAGGATTGCTTGAGCCCTGAAGTTTGAGACCAACTTGAGCAACATAGGCAAGACCTCATCTCTACAAACAAATTTTAAAAATTAGCCGGTCATAGTGGTGCACACCTGTAGTCCCAGCTACTAGCCTGTAGTCCCAGCCTATAGTCCCAGCTACTCGGGAGGCTAAGGCAAGAGGATTCCTTGAGCCCAGGCGTTTGAGGATGTTGTGAGCTATGATGACACCATTGAACTCTAGCCCAGGCAACACAGGAGACCCTGTGTCAAAAAAAAAAAAAAAGCCACCTCAATCAGACTCCAAAATCTCATAAATATCCCCACTTTTCCTGCCCCCCTCTGACATGCTACACTAAGACTCTTACCACAGTCTCTTCCTTACCACAGTCAGGATAAACACAACTTTGCCTTAGCAACAGGTTATTCTGGTGGTATTTTTGAGGACCCAGCATTCAACAATACTCTTAATTCCTTCCACTCTCATAACAGCCCCTTTAAGAAGCTGGGGCAGATCTTAGCTCCATTTTTTACTTCAGGAAACTAAAGTTCAGAGGAATTAAGTATTCTGCTAAATCAAAGATCACGAGCAGTAGAAGAATATTTTTTAAAAAAAATAGAATAGATTAAGCTCAAAGTAAGAGAGTTCTTAATACTAAGTATGAGATCTTAGAAGTCAGTCTGTGCACATAGGGGAATAAGAGACCTTGAAGACCAGGAAAGATGGATAAAAATAGAAAAGGAAATAAACCCAGGTCTATATTCTCTTCAATAGTATATTTAGATATGGAGGAAAGTTTAAGTTGTTAAAGATCACAAAGGGTGACCAGGACCCAAGAACCTAACTGAAGAGAGACAAGAATTCAAAACTCAGAATGAAATGACCCCAATCCCCACCCCCTGCAGGAGCCAAGGAGGAGGAAATTATTAAAAAGTACATATTAGAGGTGTAGATAAAACGTGCAGTAATAGCAATTAGGAAACTACTCCTTGAAAATTAAGATTAAAAATCTAGATTAATGATAAGGAAAGTCCAGTGATATCAGCATAAAATACTAAAAGACTTACTAGATGATTTTCTAGTGACAGTTACCATAGGTGGGCATGTAGGAATTACACGTTTCCTAAGGCTACAGGGCAGAGAAATTTATGGAATCAGGACCCTGAGCAAAGGCACATCAAAGATGAGACATGATAAAGGGGAACCAAGCAGAAGAAGTACAGAGAAAACCAAAGCCTGGTTTGGTTTATTTTAGATAGCTTCGTGGTGTTCATGGAAAGTAGACAGGACCTTGCTGAAGAATGGATGCTTTTAACAGACTCAAAACACATCATTTCAGAAGTGTCCTTACAGTGAGACCCTACAAACACAACTACGTTAAGAAAACAAAACTGTGGGCCAGAAAACAAGAAGAATAGAAAAGAAGGCACTGAAACTTGGTACACAGAAGTAGCCCAATATAGGGAAAAGAAACTAACCAATGTAAGGAGTTAAAACTTAGAAATTCAGCTAAGCTCTCCTGAAAATCAGTGAGGGACCACAAGAGGGAACTGAAATATTACAGGCAGCAACCACAACTGCAGAATAAGGTACAGCAGAAAGATACTGGAATACGGAAAAGCAGAAGGAATACTGTATGGAGGAGTATGTTGGAACATTACCCTCAAACAGCAGCTCATTTGCAGAAGTCTGTCCCAGATAATCCAACTCCCCAAACAAGCGAAGAGGTTGAGAGGCCACCTATCTCCAGAGCCATATTTCACAGGCCCAAGAAAAATCCACAAAAGAAGCAGGGGCAGCAAAGCCTGTATCAGCTCAGAAATACAGAATTCACAGGGAAAATGGAAAATAAAGAGCTGACCCCATCACCAATTTCTCAGTGTTGCAAGTGGATAGCACTCTCTCTTATACTCAAAATGAGCATTGGTATTTGCTTCTTCCTTACATGTATCTGGAGCATTGTGTCAAGCACCTTTATTTCTCTACAAGCTCACACTACTGTTCTGAATAGAGGCAATCCAATCCAATTCCAAACTACTCATTTTCCACTGAGATCAAGGTGTTTGGAAAGAAATAAATTAAATATACAAACTAATTCTGAGACTGAAAGGTTCTCAGATTGTAGTCCCCTTACAAGTAAACTGACTGACTGAATTGCCCCCATATACTTTCCCTTCACTCCTTTCCACATTGCCTAATTTGGCCTGTCTCCCCTGGTCTTCTGTGAACTCATGAAGATTATACACCTAAGACTTTGAGCTATCATTTTTCAGGGTGAGAAACTACCACCAAGAAATTATTATTTAAAGCATCTGCAGTGGAGCCCAAATCTCCTTCTGCATTTTGGTGAATAAAATACTTTTCTGGGATGAAAAGAATTGTTCTCAGGCTCTGAGTGATAAAAAGATGATGATGAACACTACTTACTATCCCTTGCTCATGTATCAAGAGTACTCGGTCTTTGTCATTTTAATAGCAGATCAAGAAAGATGATAGCATTAAGGGCATAGAGCTACCAGCTCCTTGCCCATGTGTTTGAAAAATGGAGCATAGGTGGAATACACATTTAAATTAAGTATTTAAAGCAACTGATGCATTTCAAACTGAGACTGCCTTTTTTTTTTTTTTTTTTGAGATGGAGTGTCACTCTACCGCCCAGGCTGGAGTGCAGTGGCATCGTCATAGCTCACTGCAACCTCAAACTCCTGGGCTTGAATGATCCTCCCACCTCAGCCTTGAGACTGCCTTTAAGGGTACTAAAATTTAAAGTTTCCTCTGATGTCTTCTCCAACTAAAAATCATCTTTAGGTATTATTATAAGTTGAAGCAAACTACAAGGTAGAGGGTGTGAAGACACATTAAAGTTTTAAAAAATCAAGTGGCAATAGTATTAGACATTTCTTTTGAATGCCTGTATTCTAAAGCTGAAAGTTGGAGGGAGAAGTGGTGTCTGTAGAATGTCATAGTTTTGTCTCTTGCTATTTAAGTGGCCTTCCATATTTGCTGGCTGCACCTTGGGCCACATAATGAAAGTCCCAGACCTGTGATGCCTTAGGTTGTTTGTCCAGTTGGGGAGACGTTGAAGCAGAGAGGAGTAGGAAGGGAGAAGGGGATAGGAAGACATTGCCTTGAACATACAGTGCCCATGACACCTTTCACACCAAAGGCCTTTGTCCTCCTGTCTGCCTAATCCTCATCCTCAAGAGCAGCTCTATACAGTGTCGTTGTTCACAGCACTCTCCCCACCTCTAGGCTGTGGGTCTCTAAGGGTAAGAGACCATTTATTATTTGTCATTCCATGTCTCCTAATCCCCCTTTTCTGGGGATCCAACCTCTGTAATTCTCCCCTCAGAAGAACAGAAAACAAAAGTGGCCAGAGAACCACATCTTAAATACTTTTAGTGCTCTCATATTTTTCTGAGAAGTTTTCAGCACCAGTTTTTTTCTACAATCGCAAAAATCACATGGTGTCGTTTCTGGATAACCACGGGAAGAAATGAAGGAATGGTGGTAGTTTGGAGAACTACTGTTTTTACGAATAAACTTCCTGGAACTACTTGATTCTTTAAATTCCACACATGTGTTACTTTGATATAAATAAAAACAAAATACAAACTTCTATTTTTTGCCTGTTTTTTACACCCAATGAGTAGCTAGCTAATCTCTACTCTGATGAGCCCTGCACAAACAGACTGCAGGAAATGCATGTCAGCCCCATAGCTGGACAGTCAGTGACCAAGGCACAACCTTTTCTGGATCACTTCTGACTCATTAGACCACCATGAAAAATACGAGTTCCAACAAATGCCTACATGTGATGAGTAGAGTTTACCAGGAAATGAGACAGTAGGGTCAATGTACTGCTAGAGAGCCCTCATTTTAATAAAATATCATTATATCCCCTGATTCTGCTAAGAAATGACAAAATAAAATAGCAAGAAGGGGAAAAAAGCTTTTCAAGGTGAGGGCAATATTTATGTCATTAACACGCACCAAGTTACCTTTCACTCTGGGTATATGTATAATGAATCCAGCCAAACCATGGACATACAGCATTTGGAAATTAGACGAAATTGATTCCTAGACTCAAGCAAAAGTTCAAGGTGAGGGGGAGGGGCGAAAAGCAGACTCAGAAAATAAGTCATTACCAACTCCTCTGGAATACCAATAAACCTCAGTTTAGTGAAAGCATTTTTTATGGAATTTCATAAACATCCCTCTGTGGTCCCTTGACATTTCCAACCTAACTATATGTGCGAATGGAAGACAGGTTTATGGAATAGCTGAAAATGAGAGACGCTAACAATAGGTAGCTGGACAGTGTTTTTCACTTAATAGAGGAAGGAATCAAAATTTCCATTGGGTTTAGGTACCCAAATGACCCATGCTTATACTAACTAGCTGTGTGTGGGTGACTTTGCTTTGGCCAAAAGTCCAAGGGAACAGATGGCTTGTTGGGTTTGGGGGTTTCCTGATGGTTTGATGCCAACCATGGCTTTAATTGAGAAGACCCAGTTTATCTAAGCACATATTTGAACTCAATAATTACCTCTCACAGACAAGGCTTCTAACTGGTTCTAATTAACACTCAAGCAGGCTGTGAAAATCTTCACCCACAGCCATTTTGTTTTGTGAATCAAAATGATATATATTTAAAATAATGCTTATTTTCTGTGACTCACGAATATCCTTACCTCCACCAGAATCCTCAGAGGCAGGCACTTAGCAAGGAGCCCAGGGGGAAACAGTGAAACAGAATCTGTTGGGAAGAGATCAAATTTAGAGAAGTTACTCTGAGCAGCAGGTTACACACATCCCTTTGTGCACTTCTCGCTATTCTTTTTCCACCACGCTTCCAGTCAGCATCCCTTGCCCTTTCCCCTCTCATGAAGTCCTTGCCAGTCATCAACCACTGTGTCATCAGGAGGAGGACTCAAGCAAGGGGAGCAGATCCTCCATTCTGACTCTGGGAAGAGAGCTCAAGCCAAAGCTCAGAGGTCTGCTCTTTGGGAATCCAGCAGTGTGAGGCTCTCCTGAGGTACTCCTGGCTACCCAGAGTCCTTATGTAGTATTCCACTTGAACAGCCTGGAGATTCTGCCTGGTTTGGCCATTGTGTGGCAACCTCATCAGTTCCTTCTAGGCCCTGGGCACAACTTCTTAAATTGTGTGTCTATACACAAACACATAGCAGTGCCTTTTGTCCCTTTTGATGCCTCACTTAGACCTGGGGTCCTTCAATAGGAGGCAGTTTATTCCTAGAATCAATTCCAGACACTAGGAATACAAATAAAATATGAACAGGACAGAGAAATCTTCTCTCTCACTTGTGTTTACATTCCCATGGGCAGACCTACAACTATTCTGCATCAAGCAATATAAATGAATTTCACCTGTTCCTACAAGGATCATGGTCTCTTCACCACTCCTACATATGCTGTCATCGAAGTCACACAGACAATAAATCTGCATCAACAATACGAGTTGTTAAACGCTACCCTGTACAATGCTTTTCAGAGCATTAAGTTCAACAAAAATTAGAATCTTTAAAATAAATTGACTGAATCATGATGTCTACCTAAGTATGTGCGTAACATTTGAGTTTGGAAACATGGAAGAGTCAGATATCTGAATGAGAAAGCACAGATTTACAGCAGGTCCTCAAATAATGTCATCTCCTACAACATCATTTCATTATAACATTGATTGAGGAAAAAAAAACAATTCCTGGCCAGAGCCACTGTGTGTGGAGTTTGTACATTGTCCCCATGTCTGCGTGGGTTTTCTCTGGGTACTCTGGTTTCCTCCCATATACCAAAGATGTGCACATTAGGTTAATTGGCATGTCTGAATTGTCCCAGTCTGAGTGAGTGTGGGAGGGTGTGGGAGTGTGCCCTGAGATGGAATGGCATCCTGTCCAGGGCTGGTTCTAGCCTCGCACTCTGAGCTGCCTGCTGGGAAAGCTCTGGGCACCGTGACCCTGAACCAGAATAAGTGGGCTGGAAAATGGCTGAATAAATGAATACAAATTACTGCAAAATAAAAATTCTCAAAGTCTATGATAATCATAGAAATGCACACTAAATGATGCAGTACCAAATCGCTCAGCGAGCCCATCATTTTTTTTTTAACTGCGTGGTGATAGGAGGTGCTTCTTATAATTTTCACTTTGCAAACATTTATTCCTTGATTTAAACCCACCACCACCAAGACCACTGTTACTCACTGATTCACCAAAAAAATGGGTAATTACTGTATCTTGTTTTTATTAACCTTTCTTAAAGGTATATATAGCTCACATTTATTTCAATGTTTAATATTAGAAGTGTTTTGGGTCTTTATTTAGAAGTTTGGTGATGTTTCTGTGATCAGAAACATGCTTTAGGAACTTAACTCTTATTTATGTCAGTTAGCCTATAGTAAAATTGGTTTCATTGTATGTCGTTTCACTTAAAGTCGCAGTTTCCAAAAACCTATTGGCGACAATGAGGACTTACTGTACTTAATAATAACCAGTAACAAGACTTATCGGAACAAATATGTGTGTTTTCATTGAAAGACTAGTTGGCAGAGTATCAAAATGTTAGCAGCAGTCATAACTCTATGTAGTTGGATTGCCAGTGATTTTAAAATTCATTCAGTGCTGTGTAAGAGCTGGCTCATATGAACCGATAGTGCACATCTCTTCTTAAATCTGCACTGGTAGCTTGAAACTGGCCATGGTCGTAGTATTTATACCTTAGAAATTGGCAAATGCTACACGTCAGGGTTTTTTTTTTCCCTTTGGAGAGCTAGTAATTAAACAAAAAGCATACCACTCTTTGTAGTTTCTAGACTTTCTTTGTGAGCACATATTACAATTTGAAGTTATTTTTAAAGAAAATAAAATTTGAGCATATTAACCTTTGTGTGCATAGTGCTTTTTCACGAAACACCAAGGAAAAAATTTTTCCTCCATAAAAGATACACAATGCATATAGGCTTGCCCTAAAATTTCCATTATAATCCAATCTCTCTCTAGTACTCATATAAATAAGAAGTATGAAAACATATTTAATCCAAATATGAGTATGGGGAGGGGGAATCACACCAAGAATTTATGGCACACATTAAAACTCCAAATAATTAGTAACCATCCACAGAGTAAACCTGGTGCGTAGCCCAGGACTGAACTCCTTAGGAACCAAGAAGTCAGGCCCCTCCTTAAGTTCTTAATAGGATCACTTTTACTTTTCCTAGGTTTCTGAATTCTGGGGATATCCACCCAAATAGAGATTAACTCTTTTGGATTCCTCTGCCTTGTGACCACTTTTTAAATACCAATACTTAGCAAAATTACCAGTGAGGACACCCAAGATGACTGTAAAGAGCACTGGGTACAACAAGCACGTGCAAAAGGAGGAGGAGGTGTCAGTTACAGTTAAGTTTCATACCTTTTTTTGGACTAGCAAATAAGCAAAGGTCACCATCAGGTCACTTGATGAAGGAACTTAGCTTTTTCTAAATACCTCTGGCCTCAGTTCTTTCTGGACAGGAAAGAGCAATGACCCCCACCTTCCAGGGCTTTAAAATAATGTAACCATTTGTGACCAGCCTCAGCAAGAGTGAGACCTCGTCTCTACAAAAAATAGAAAAGTTAGCCGGGCATGATGGCACGTGCCTATAGTCCCACCTATTTGGGAGGCTGAGGCAGGAGGATCGCTTGAGCCCAGGAGTTTGAGGTTGCAGTAAGCTATGATGACGCCACTGCACTGTAGCCCAGGAGACAGAGGGCTCTGTCTCAAAATAATAATAATAATAATGTAACCAATTACAGGGATAAATCAAAAGGCTTTGAAATGTCAATGTGCTATTTAACAGTTAGACACTTTAGTTTCATAATAAAAAAATGTGGATTTTTTTTTTACCTTGGCTAAGTGAACTTCAGGTTACATGATGCTACCAGAATAAAATCTATGCTACTAGAAAAGTAGAGGAACCAGAGGTTTCTATCAAGACTAAAGGTTAAAAGTCTCTTAGAGAGCATCTTAGGATAGTGCATATCTATATTTAGCATCTTTCCTCCATTTCTTACATTGTCAAATGTCTTAACCTACTCTTCAATGAACTAATCACAGCCCGTAAGTGACTTTTTATAGGCAAGGAAAGAGGTTTCTAGGACTGCCAGTTAATAGGCACCCTCCAGGCCACACAGCAGGAGTCCTGCTGGGTGCTGAGCACAACAGCCTCCGTATAATGTGTCCAAGCTGGCCAAAACAGAACTCACCTCACAGCAAGGAAAAGTCTAGGTTCCTCGGCCACCTTTTGCTTCACAGCAAGATTACAGGGTTGCTGGTTTCCAAAGGGAAGCCAGTGTAACCCACGAGGACTGTGCTGTACCTGAGAAAGGAAAAAAAATAATTAAAGGAAGGAGGCAGAGAGAGGGGCTAAACTGAGCGCTGTAATGTCCTGCTCCAATGGGTGCATTCAGGAAATGGAGGACTAATTCCTGAGAAACTATTGTGTATGGGGTGCCTTACAAAGATTATTACACTGGATTCTCACAATATCCCTGACAGCAAAGAAAGATTCCAGTTTTGTAGATAAGGAAAACTGAGGCTCAAAGAATTATTTCGGAACTAAGGAGAGAAAGTTACTGGTAAATCAGGTTTGAACTGAGGTCTAACTGACTCCAAAGCAACCCAAGAAGTAACTTACAAGGCACCAAAAGTTAGAGCTATATAATCCAGGAATTTATTCTGCAGATGTTTAGAATAAGTACAAGTCATAAGTACAAGTTAAATGGCTGCAGGGGAAGACCACATTCCAGAACATATGCCACAGTGGACCAAAACTCCAAAAGTATAAACTTTGGTTAGAGGGTTCCCTGCTCTGAGATTTGGTATTTCCATGTCCTGAAAGCTTGAATCCCAAATTGATATGAAATTCTATCACTCATCAGAAAGGAATCCTGAAGCAGTTACTGCATACCTTGCCAGAAAATGGACAGTTAGCAAAGATGAAATCAATTTCAGACACAGGACCTCCACACATTTGAAAGAAAACACATCAGATAGCAATCTGGGGGAAACAGCACCAAGTACAGGAAAGCTTACCAATCAAGCCTTGTGGTTTAGCTGCCGTATGGAACACAGACTATGACCTGGACGGGGATGAGAGAGCATTTATTATACAATCAATACTAGCACTTTTTGTCATGATAAACTCACCCAAATCCATTCATCTCACTGTACTTCTTCTGTGTAATAGCACAGGAAACACAGTAGTTAGGGAGCCTTAGCATGCAAACCCCAAAACCTTGCCCCCAGCTTCCTGTGCCTGAATCCATTGCCAATTTCTAACAGTGCCACAAAGTGCGAAAATAGTATGTTAGAAACCAGCTGAGCTTCCAGGCAATAGCCTTAGAGCGAAAATGAGCTGAGCATTTTTCACACTCGGAGGCTGGAACCTTGGGGTCCCAGAAATGTCTACAAAGCAAGGAAATGGATAACATATACGGAAAGGTAAAGATTTGGAGGAATACTGACCTACATGTTACTTTAATTGTTGGCCTATGCCTTCAGGACCCCCACCAAATAATGAGTGGGGCAGACTGAAAGACTACCATTCCCTGCCACCCACTTGGTCCACGGGTCCTATCCCCCCCATTTCATAGATATAACTAACTTTCAAATTACCTTCATATCCATGTTCTCATACCTGGAACAAAGGCACCTGAGCAGCACTCTGCCCTCCCTCGACTCCTGAAGATTTTCTACGATGCAGTCCAATCCATCCTTCTGCTATCTGCTACTAGATTTCCGAAAATAAAAATAAAGATCAAAACTGTGGTTTTAAAAACTCAAAACCAGGTTTCTCTGAAATCAGAAAAATTTAATTATGTCAATGTCTCTGTGACAACAGCATCCACAGTATACAAGAGGAACATAAATGAGGACTAGAAAAAGATGCCCCTGTCTGATTAAAGCAACAGGTTGTAGCAACAGGGTCTCTATTCTGGAGTTAATCAACAGTACCTGGGGTGTGACCCTGCCACTGCTGGTAGTCCCTATGTCCAGAGACTCTGGGAGGAAGTTTCAACACCATCGCTAATAATGGTACAAGGGAAGGGGGGAAAGGGGGGTGTGCCCTCCCTCCGTAAAACACCCATCACCTCACACAACATAAGGATGCCCTGAACTTGTCTAGGTGGTCTTGACAAGTAGTTCCAGTTCTACCCTCTTCATCTTACAGGCCCATAGGCTGGCCAGTACTGGACTTTTCCATCACAGATTCTAAAGGAGACAGTGACTGTACAAATCTGTCAGGAGATGTGCCTGTGGGTGGACAGCTTAGCACCACTGCAGAAAATTATGTAACTTGGAAACTCATTTATGTGGGTGGCTGGGGCACACTTTTTTCCCCCTTATTCAGAGAAACTTCTGAAAAAGGTTGATTGAGCCAGGGTACCCAATCATGCAGAGTGAAAAAAAAAGTAAGATAAGGACTGCATTAAGCTTGTGGTTACAAGATCAGTTAAGACTACTACCTCAGAGGTTTGACCATACTTTCAAAATGAACTACAGTTCATCCTGCTTTAATCAAACAACACAGGGGAATTATACATTAGGCTAATAGGCAATGTTCCTTATTTCTAGAAGGGGAAGTCTCAAAGAAGTCAGTTTATTCTATTCAATACCATGGAGAAAGACTCATGAAGTATTATGAATAAGCCTTTGAAACGGGAGGGTGAGTTGTTCACCAGGTTATACAATAGCATCTCATGGTGTATTAGTGTCAGTAACCAGTAACACAGTAAGAAATGCATGGACATCAAAAAGAAGCTAATACCACTTAGGATAATTTAATGAATAATTCCAACCATTAAACAATGTTGCTACCATCTAATACTAAGTATAGGTCTTCAAGGAAATAACGATGGAAGAAATTTTGCATTTGCTAATATTGGCTTTTGTGGATGAGCTCTTTACTCCTCTAGGATTCTATAAACAAAGGGGATGCAGTAAAAGCGCCCTCAAGCCTGACACCTGAACCTAAATTCCACGGTTAGATATCATTCGAGGGCTAGTGCTCTGCTAGAAAAGTCAGGATTGGTGAGGCTCGCTGATGCCACATTTCCTAAAATCTTGGTACCTTATAGTAGCAAAGGCAAAAGCACTTTTCATTCTTACTAACAATTAATTATCTAATTCATAAATGCAGTCCAGGAGGATAATATTTGGAGAACACCAATGTTCCACTAATAAAGATGTGAAAAAAATCACTTAGATTTTAGACAATATATGTAATTCAAGTCCAGATCAAGAATAAACCAAACGACTAAAAAACAAATTCAACCAGCACCATTTTAGAAAAAAAGTATTTGTATTTTACCTCAAAAACAAGAATCAGATTCCTCTCAGTGACTACGCTCCTCAGATTTTTAAGAGAGACAAAAATTTCCCTTTAATTTAATTCTTCCCTTGAACACACAATAGGTGTCATGCAATGGCGGGTGCTGCAAATTTTAAAAGGCTGCCCTCGAAGCATTAGTTGCAACATTGCGCACAGTCGTCCACGAGGCCAAAGGGGTGGCGCCAGCACAGGCTGGCGTGGGATAAGAGGAGAATCATAGGATAGGAGGAGAATCATGGGATAGGAGGTGAATGGAGGAGAATCATGGGATAGGAGGAGAATCGTATTCCCGCCATTTTCTGTCCTTACTAACCTGGCCCTGGACAACTGCTGTTCTCTTTGTAAATAGAAACTACACAAATCATTTCTTTTTCTGTAAAAGAACACCTGGGAAAGAGGACCTAAGCCAATTTTTTTAAATTACCATTATGTTAAACACACAACCATAGTGTAAAATAAAATTCAAACAATGCAACATAACTTCTAAGGGGTATTCACTACCACAAAACACCAAGCATTCAATCCTACAGTTAATTTCCTGTTTATACATTGAAATGTCCCACACTTTTCAAAGGAAACATAGGCAAAAGACCAGGGACAGAACTGAATAATGTGATACTTGACACTGAATTGTTACGGAATGTGAAATCCCAAAAAACTTTCTGTGGGGGCCAGTGACTGGCACTTTTGTGCTTTCACTGTCCTTAAAAAAAAACGCTCAGCCAGATTGTCAATAAGTGCATTTTTACATTGAAAATACCACAAAATATTCTTTCAATTAGAAAATTCTTTTCCTTATTTGTGAATTGAAGGTAATATAAAAATTTTTTACACGAAGCTTTTGAAAAGGACTAGGACCCACATTTAATGGAATAAAATAATACTACACACACAACTCCTCTGTAAAATAAAATTCCAAACCTCACTAAATCGCAAAGGATGACAGACACTTAAGTGCCTTCACTGCTGCAAAACATTAAGGGCACAACCAGATGATTAAATTCTGCATTCGTAAATGGAGAGTGTTCCAAAACGTTTATTTTCAAGGAAGTTAATGAAGCACGAACAAGACCAGAATTTAGACAAATAAAATTATACCAAATATGCAATTCTGTTATAAAATAAAATACACTCAATCAGACTGTTAATTTCCTCCATTGTAAATTCAAATTTGCTCAGAACCTTCCACAAGAAACCTATGAAATTCCTAACACCAAAACTTAATTGAATGCAATGAGGACGAACACAATTGTTTTGTAAAATTAAATGCCAAATTGCATCTAATATTGCCAAAGAGAGGCTTAGCGGCGTCCACAGTGTTTGTAAAACATCAAGTGCAAATAAGACCAAAATTTTAAAGGAAAACGCACAAAAAAATGTCAGGACCACATGTGGCTGAATACAATATTACATTCACAAGTATTGTATAAAAATGCAAAACAGCATCAATGATGACCAAAGGCTATTTAAAGTCCTCAATGAACAAATCCTGCACTGACCAGACGGCATTTTCAAGTTTAAAACCCCAGAAAACTTTTTTCTTTTAAAGTCAGCAGGTGAGAGGATTGATTCCAAAATTTAACCACATAAGTGATATTAAAAAAAGGAGAAAAACCCAAAGTTTTACTCAAAGGTTGCTGACAGCCATTAAATGTACCAATCACCCCCATCCCTCCACGTGTGACATTTCCTCTTTCCAGGTAGAAAAGAACAGAAGCCATGACCAAGATTTAAACAAATACACAGCAACAATGACCACCCAAAAATGTAAAATAAAAGGCAAAGTCAGCTCCCTGACAGCCACTGTGCTGTCCTTGTACCTGATCAACCAACAGCACCATCCATTTCCTCTTTTTTAAGCTAAAAACACCACAAAACCTTAAAGAGCACATACAAGAGGGAACCAAAACCAATATTTAAACAAATAAAATATTAAGGAGTCATCATGTTGCCACAAAAAGTGAAGCTCTGTGACCAAAGTCGGCTAAGGAACCCAAACTGTCCAAAGCCCTCCAGACTATTAAAGTATATTATTAATGATAATATTACTAAAGTGTATTATTACACTCCATACAGCCATCTATAAAAAGCATACTAAAAATATCCAACTATCAATAACAATTAAGAATGAAAATAAATTAACCTTAAAATAGCCTGTGGAAACAGCCACAGCCGCAGCCATGGCGGCAGCCACCAAAACGCCTCTGAAGCGAAAGCTCCACCACGTGCCCACTTCACACTCCAGGACAAAATGCGCTCTGGCACGCGGCGTTGGGCTTCTTTCATAGCCAGTCTATGGCTCCACCTACAAAGATCCTGATTGGTTGTGGCTGAAATGATTGACAGGGATACTGTACTCCGACCTTCTCTATTGATGGAAAGTCTACGTATAATCCCGGTGTCTGCTCCTTATGGGTGGGAAGGGTTAGCGCTTGGAGTTTCTGCACTTCAGTTGGAGTTGCAGGAATTGTGGGAAGCACAGGATAAACTTACTTACACCAGACTTTCTGATTGATCCCAGTGATGAATTCAAATAACCCACCAACCATCTTTTAAGCTTTTTACATGTAGCTGCCTTTTTCTAGAAAGTTCGTCCCCGCCATTTCTGCCCTTGGGATCAGATTCAAGCCAGATACCTGATTGGACTCAGTAGGGAATTCAACCCCCACCCCCAGCACTTACGTTTGAGAAAAAGGAATGGAAGTGAATGTCAGGACAGGGATCTGGAGTGAAAAATGAGCCTAAATAGCTGTTCACCTAACAATTGCACGTATGAATTAAGGGCCTTAAGTGGGGAGGAGTGTAGCCATTGACGACGAGATACACAGAACGAGCAACTATCTAACAGAGCATGGGTAGTCAGGAGAGTGTTATACAACGGGGAGAATGGGTGTGGGGTGTGGGAGGACTGAGGAACGGGATCATAAGAACTAGGCAATGTCCGTACCAAAAGTTTGAATCCGTGACTCCCCGTCAACAATGTGCGTGCTTTATGCCTCTGTGCTACAGCAATCATGCCTTCTGTGTAATTGCCTCTTGTTGGAATGTCCTTTGCCTCCATCTCTGCCCACCCATCAGGGCACAGCTCAAATGCAGCCTCCTCCAAGATGGATTCACAGATCCTCTTTCCCTCTCCAACATGGGCTCTCTCTTGCTGCTATCAGGTGTGGAATATGGGAAACCATCAGAATTGGGGTGCAGGGGGAGTTCTGGGGCACTGAGATCAGTTAACATTGGGCTGGACGTGGTGGGAAGGACTCAAATTTGTATTTGGAGGTTTGCACTTCTTAAATTGCAGAAATTCTGCAAAGTCCAGAGAAAACAAACAACAAAGTAGACATCCCTGTCTCATGGTTGGTTACAGCATTTTAAATGTAAACTACAGTTGGAAGCGGACTTGGTAAATAAAGTAATGCACAACAGCCACCAGAATTGGTCAGAGCCAGGAATTCAACGTACATTGTAACTATGTTTCAGGATGGGCAGGAAACTAGAGGGTGGAGGGAATGAGATGAAGTAACTGAATGGGACAAGTATACTTGTGCAGCAGGGGGCGCAGTGGGCATGGTTGCTGTTATTTCAGTTCTTCCTACTTAACTCTTCAGAGGCATGTTAGTTGAGAGAATACCAAAGAATTACAGACCGCATTCCTTAAAGGCCCTTTGTTATATGATTAAGATTGGTCAGATCCTTTTGTAGTTCATAAGCGAGACGACTGGGTGTGTACACGCGCATGTGTGAGATGTGCCTCCCTCAAACCCTGTTACGGCGTCGGCACATTACCCGTCTGACGCGGGAAAAAAAAAGATTGGTTGACCAAAGTGTGGTCTCTAAATCCTCTGCATCCAAATCAGTTGGTGAGCTGACCTTTTTGCTACTGAGGTGAAATTCACATAAGATAAAATTAAGTATTTCAAAGCGAACAATTCAGTGGCCTTTAGTACATTTACAATGTTGTACAACCACCACCTCTATTTGGTCCTGAAACTTCTTCACCCCCAAAGAAATTCCAGTACCTATTAAGCAGTTGATACCCATTTCCCTTCCCCCAGCCTCTGGAAACCACCAATCTCTTTCTGTCTCAATGGATTTGCTTATTCTGGACATTTCATATAAATAAATGCAATCATACAATATGTGACCTTTTACATTTGGTTTCTTTCACTTACTATACTGTTTTTGAGGTTTATTCAGGTTGTAGCATGTATCAGTATTTTATTTCTTTTTATGGCTAAACAATACTCCATTGTATGTATATGCCAGAATTTCTTTAACCATTAATTTGCTAATGAACATATGGACTGTATTCACCTTTGGGCTATTGTGAATAGTGCTGCTATGAATATTCATGTACATGTAATTGGAGAGCTTCTTAAGGTTTTTGAGCCCCACCTTAGCCCTCCTGAATCAAAATTCTGTGGATGGGGCCAGGTGTCCCCATCCATTTTAAATGAGCACTCCAGGTAATTCTGATAGTTTCAGCATTTTGCTGTAGTTTGCGGTGGGAATCAGAGTCTAGGTGGGGTTAAAATGACCCTGCTGTGACTGTCCATGGGCGGGGATGGAACGAATACAGACAACTGCCAAGATGATTTCAAAATTAAAACTTGGCTTTTGAAATACTGATTGAATAATCCCAGCTTTTTATAAGGCTAGGATAACCTTGATAACCAGACTCAGGAAATGACAGAAGAAATATTATAGGCCAAATTGATTTAGAAACATTTGATGCTAAAATCCTGAGTAAAACATTACTAAATCAAACCCATCAGTATGTAAAGCAGGTATAGTTTATCTGACTAATGCAAGCATAGTTTAACTTTGGAAAATCTATCATAATTCACCACATAAAGGCATTGAGCTTGCATATGTTCCATTTGCCCAACTGGATCCATTCCTTACTTTCTCTATCTTGTTCCATGACCTGAGAGCTGACCTCCATGGACATCACCCAGTCTGCCTTGCCATCTGTCTTCCAGTTGTGTTCAGCCACTGGGAAGCAGAGGTGAGAAATTTGTGAGGACAATAGAGAGGTCATTGCCATGTCTGCATTTCCCTATCTACAGTTAAACTTCTTGCAGTAAGCTCATCTCTCACAACTACAGATTTTGCCTATTCTAGTAACAAAAGTTTCTTTTAACTTGGCCCACTCTTTGGAAAATGAAAGGGGTGTCCTTGCAAAAATAATAGGAAAATACCTAATCCCACAATTTCCCCAGTAATGGTTAAAGATCCAGCCTATGAGTTCTCTCACTAACAGGTACCCTGCAGGAGTTCTGCTTTGCACAACTTCTGAAGAGAGATGAATGGACGGAAAACAGATGTAAATTTCTCTCTTTCAAAATTGTTTTTTGAGAATCTGCTTTTACAGAGTTCTTGAGTAACAGCAGAACAAGCTCCAAACCTCAACCACATATCAAGGACAGAGTCACCTCTCCTGTGATAATCCTATCTCCAAGGAAGGGCAGGAAACCAAGTCTTGGACTTTGACATCCTCGCAGTTTTTGTTATGTACCTGCTGCTGCTTCTGTTATCAACTGACAGCCAGCACTATTTCTTTCTCTTCGTCCCCCTTAAAAGCAGCAAGCCACTTGGCCTCGCTGCTGGCACCCCCTTCTCTTTCTTTGGGATGCCACGGCTGTCTCCCTGCTCTCTTCCTCCCCCCTTCCCCCTCTCTTTCTCCCTCTCCCTCTCTCTCTCCTCTAAAAAGATAAAAAGATACATTTTGCTTTTATGTGTCTTAATTTCTGCATGAGAAATCTTTCTCCACCTGTACTGTAAGCACCTACCAGGCTTTCCCACCCTAACAGAAAATAGTCTTTTTATTAATCACTCTACAATTAATCTTTTGACAATAGTATCTGGTGCTTGTGAGAACACTGAGTGATGCGGAAATTAATGGATAAAAACCATATGATCTATCAGTACTTGCAGAAAAAGCTTTGGATAATGTCAACTCATTTGTATTTTTCTTATAAGTCTTACCGAGCGTGAAATAGATAATAATTTCCTTAAATCAATGAAGGATATCTAACGAAACCTTCCAAGAACATCATATTGAATGTTTTCACCAAAAATAGGAATAAAATTAGAATAACTTATATGGTTATAAGTTATTATAAATAATTAAATACTAGTATTTAACATTATATTGGAGGTGTTCAGAGGGACTTGACCAAAAGAAAAAAAGGATGAAAATTTCAAATGATTAAGACAATTTTGCCATTAATTGCAGATACCATGATTATTTTTATAGAAAACCCCAGATAATCTATAAAAGTATCTGTGGAAAACAAAATAAAGATAAGAATTTTATGGCATAAATGAGCCGATCTCTATGCTCAACTCATTGCAAGTGAAAATCTTTGGCCATCATGTGAAATAGATTTTCCAAAATCTGCAAAATCTACCCTTGGTTGGGTACATGTTCTATTAAATTCATTTTTACTTTACCAGTAATTGGTAGTCATGATAGAGGATTTCAAAATTTATTTCAAATAGCATCATCTTACTCTTTCCTGTTCACACTTATGTTCAATAATTTCTGAAAATTCTAAAATCCCCCTGCTTTTATTATTTTCCTCACAGTTCAAAGAGGATTCCTTACTTAACTCTGAATTTGATGGTAATTTTGTTCTAATAATGTCAACGTTAGAGACATGATAATTTTCAGTTTTTCTAGTCAAACTTGTAAGTGCCTTTATACTTTTGATCCCTTTCCATATACATATTTCTCCTCTTCCTAAACATTGTACCACTTAGCTCTTTATATGCTATATTTGTCAAAAAAGTATATAGTATAATTTTTAAATGTTTATTATTAATTACTATAATATTTAATAAGAGTAAATATATAACAATATTTGATTAATTTACCTGAGTTAACTTAATTCATGCAAATTATAATAATTAACAATCAAATATGTGCACATAAATTTAGTATTAAAAATAACAGTCTATATCAAACAGCAAGAAATTACTCACTAGGTTTCCAGACAAATTGGTAAAGAAAAAAGTTGTACAAAATAATTTTTTTGTATAAAAGAATGAATAACAGTTTTAAGTGAACGAAGTACATAAGATTCCTGGTAACTTGAGTATTTTCCTGTTTTAGAAAACATATTTTTATACAATTTTGATATACGATCAAATTTCATTTGTGAAAATTAAAATATATTAATAAACAAATGTGTGTCACTTAACTGCTCTTAACAATATGAGCCACACAAACACATAATTGTAATAAAATGAAATGTTCCCTTTTACATTATTATAGATTGACTCTATGAACAACAGAAAAAACCGTCAACTTCTGTCATGATCATATCGACATAAATTCTAGAACAGGAAAAACTAAACTATGGTGTTAAAAATTATAACTGGGGTTAGTTATCTGAGGAAGCAGATATTGGATGGAAAAATACATATGGGGAATTTCTGGGATGATTTTATATATTTATTTGTATTTTGGTTACACAGATATATGGTTTTGTCAAAAGTTTATAAATGGCATACATAAGATTAGTGCATTGCATTATATGTAAATCTGACCTAATACAAAATATATAAGGATATTCCAGTTCTGCAAAAGTAGTGTAAGATCCTAACAGTGCTTTCCTTCTGCTGATTATAACTATAAATTTTCGATAAAATACAAAAACCTACCACCTGTGGATGGATTTAACAATCTAATCAAAAGACAGATTGTCAGACTGGATTAAAAAAAAATATGATCCAACTATATACTGTCTATAGAATACATACTTTTGATTAAATAAAACAAAGAGATTGAAAGTAAAAGGATGGAAACGGATATATCATGCAAACAATAACCATGGGAAAACTGGAGTAGTTATACTAATAACAGACAAAATAGACTATAAAACATCAAATGTTGCTGAGATAAGGAGGGGCATTTTATAATGGCAAAAGGGTCAGTCTTTCAGGAAGATATAACAATTATAAGCATATATGTACCTTATAACAGATTACCAGAATACATGAAGCAAAAACTGACAGAACAGAAGAGATAAATAAATACTTCAACAATATTTGGAAAATTTAATATCCCACTAAACAACTGAAAAGAAGATCAAAAAGGAAATGGAAGACTTGAACAACAGTATAAACCAATTAAGGCTAACAACTATCTCTAGAACACAGAGTATGTTCTCTGACTAAAATGCAATGAAAATAGAAATCAGTAACATGTAAAAATGTGTGAAACTCACTCATAAGTGGTAATTAAACAATACACTCTTAGATAACCAATGGATCAGGAAGAAATCAAAATGGAAATCAAAAAATACTTTGAGACAAATGAAATGAAGACAACATACCAAAACTTAAGGGATGCAGCTAAAGCAGTTCTAATGAGAAATAGACAATCAGAAAAGATTTATATCCAGTTAAAACACTGAATCATTAATTTAAAAAACTATACCCAAAGCAATGGCCCAGCCAGGTGGTTTCACAGCTCAATTATACTAAAAATTAGCAAAGAAGAACTAATGCCAGTTCGTGATGGTTGATTCAATATGTCAACTTGACTAGGCCACAGGATGCCCAGATAGTGGGTTAAACATTTCTAGGTGTGTCTATGAGGGTGTTTCCAGAAGTGATTAGCATTAGAATTGGTAGACTGAGAGAAGCAGTCTACCAATGGCCCTCCTCTGTGTGAGTGGGCATCATACAATCCATAAAGGACCTGAATAGAACAAAAAGTGGGGGAAGGTTGAATGAACTCTGCCTGACTGCTAAAATGGGAAATCGATCTTTTCCTGCCCTCAGCACTCTGGATTCTCAGGCCTTCAGACTGACTGGAATCTATACCAGTGGCTTTCTGGATCTCATGCCCTCAAATGCCATCACTGGATTTCCTGGGTCTCCAGTTTACCAATGGTAGATTGTGGGACTTTGCAGCCTCCACAATCATGTGAGCCAATACCTAGTAATAATTATCTTATAATAAATACCTTATAATAAATCTCTTCATATATATGAATACATATAAATAGTCATGTGCATCTCTTCATATGTATATTTTATATATATACTTACATGCCACATAATGACCTTTCAGTCAACGACCAACCACATATACAATGGTGGTCTCATAAAATTATAATACTGTATTTTTACTGTACTTTTTCTATGTTTAGATATGCAAATACTTACCATTGTGTTACAATTGCCTATAGTATTCAGCACAGTAACATGATGTACAGGTTTGTAGAGTAGGAGCAATAGGTTATACCACATAGCCTGGGTGTGTAGTACCTAGCAGTACCATCCAGGTTTGTGTAAGTACATTCTATGATATTCAAACAATGACAAAATTGCCCAATGATGTATTTCTCAGAATGTTCAGAACATTTTCTCTCCCTCTCTCTCTCTATACATATATATAGTAAATATCATATATGTCATATACACGTAGTATAAGTAGTATATATGTCATAGTGTACATATCGTATGTCTTATATGGTGTAAATATGTTGTACATGTCTCATATATGTTGTATGTGTAGTATATATGTCATGTATATGCTGTATATGTCACATATATGTTGTACGAGTAGAATATGTGTCATATATAGTATATGTTGTATATGTCACATATGTCATATACATATCATATATATGGTATATACATTGTATATATGTCATATATACCATACATGCTGTGTATATGTCATATATGCTGTGTATATGTTGTATATATTGTATGTCATGTATATGCCATATATTGTAAATATGTTGTATATGTGGTATATCATGTATGTTGTATATGCCTTGTATATGTCATATATATGTGGTATGTGTAGTACATATGTCATGTATGTTGTATATGTCATGTATATGTCCTATTCATCGTGTATACGCTGCATATGCTATATGTGTAGTATATATGTTGCATGTGTGGTATATATGTCATATATCATTTATGTTATGTATGTCATATTGTCATGTATATGTTGTATATGCTATATATCATGTATATGTTGTATGTGTCATATGTGTGTGTCATGTGTGTCGTATAAGCATTGTATATGTTGTGCATGTTGGGTGTACATTGTATGTGTTGTATATGTCATGTATGCTGTATTTGTCATGTATGTCATATATAGTGTGTGCCATGTGTATGTCATGCCGTGTGTGTCATGTATGTTGTACATGTAAAACACATGCAGTGTCACATGTCATGTATAAGTCATATACGTTGTGTGTCATGTGTCAAGCATGTTATGTCATGTACACACCATATATCTTATATTAATATGTTGTGTATATCCTGTATATGACATGTACATGCTGCATATGTCATATATATCACGTATGTCATATATGTTGTGTATATGTTGTATATATCATATATCATGTATATGTCATATGTCTCGTACATGTTTATGTTGTATATATCGTATATGTCATATATGTCAAACATATCATATATCATACATATGTATGTTGTATATAATATACATATCATATATATCATATATATTCCTATACATGCCATGTATGTTGTGTATATATTTTTAAGTTGTATATGTTGTATATTACATATATATGTTGTATATATCATATATATCTCATATATATGTTGTATATAACACATTGTATAATGTTCTGTTTCTCTGGAGAACCCTAATATACAATTCTTCACAAATTCTTCCAAAAACTAAAAAAGGAGGCAACACTTCTCAACTCATTTCATTTTATGAGGCCAGTGTTAACCTGATACCAAAACCGAAGGTATGACAAAAAATCTCCAAACTAATATCTCTTATTATATGGGTGCAAAAATCCTCAGCAAAATGCTAGCAGACTGAATCCAGCAACATAAAAAATAATTATACACCATGACAGATTTTATTTAGGGATGCAAGGATGGCTTACCATCCAGAAATCACTTAATGTAATAGAAAAAAAAAATCACAAGATAATTTCAACACATGCAGAAAAAGCATTTGACAGAATCCAATACTCTTTCATGGTAAAAATACCCAACAAACTAGGAATAGAAGGCAATTTCCTCAACCTGATAAAGGGCATCTATGAAAAGCCCACAACTAACATCATGCTTAATGCTGAAAGACTGGAAGCTATCTGCCTAAGAACAGGAAGAAGAGAAGGATGCCCACTCTTGTCACTTCTATTCAGCATTGTACTGGAGGTTCTAACCAGGGCACTTAGGCAAGTAAAAGAAATAAAATTTATCCAAATTGGACAAGAAGAGCTAAAATTATCTGTGTTTGCAGATAACATTATCTTATATGTAGAAAATCCGAAATATTCCACAAAAATACTGTTAGAGCTAATAAAAATCAGCAATGTTGCAGGATACAAAATCAACATACATAACTTAGTTACATTTCTATATTCCAAAAATGAAAAATCAAAAAAGGAAATCAAAAAGTAATTGCATTCCCAAAAGCATCAAAAAGGATAAAATACTTAGGAATAAATTTAGCAAAAGTGCAAAATTTATATTCTGAAAACTATAACATACCATTGAACATAAAGAGTTATCTAAATAAATGGAAAAATATCTTATGTTCATGGTTAGAAGACTTAACTTTGCTACAATGGCAATACTCCCCAAACTGATGTAAAGATTCAATGTAATGCCAGTCATAATCCTAGCTGACTTCTTTGTAGAAATTGAAAAGATGATTCTAAAATTCATATGGAATAGCAATGGAACCAGAATAGCCAAAAGAATCCTGAAAAAATAGGCAAGTGGGAGGACTCACACTTCCTGGTTTCAAAACTTACATAAAGAAATAATTATTGAGACATTTTGATATTAGCACAAAAGTAGACATACAGATCAATAGAATGGAGTTGAGAGTCCAGAAATAAACTTACACATCTATATTCAATTAACATTTGACAAAGGTGCTAAGACCATTCAATGGGGGGGGAATAATCTTTTCAACAAATGGTGCTGGGACAACTGGAATGCCATATGTAAAACAATAAAATTGGACCCCTACATCACACTTTTATACAAAAGTTAACTCAAAATGGATCAAAGACCTAAATGTAAGAGCTAAAACTCTAAAATTCTTTGAAGAAAACATAGGATATAACTTCATGACCTTGGATTTGGCAATGGATCCTTAGATATGACACCAAAAGCATGACCAGCAACAAAAAAATAGATAAATTAGACTTTATCAAATTAAAAATCTCTGCACTTCAAAAGACACAAATGAGAAAGTGAAAAGATAATAGAAAAAATGAGAGAAAATATTTGTCTAATAAGGGGCTGGTATCTAGAATGTATAAAGAAATCTTACAACTCAATGATGAAAAGACAACCCAATTTACAAATGGGCAAAGGACCTAAATAGATATTTCTCCAAAGATATACAAATGGCCAATAAGCACATGAAAAGATGTTCCACATCATCAGTTACCAGTGAAATGAAAATAAAAACTACAATGAGATGTGATGACAAACCCACTAGGATGGCTAAAATCAAAGAGTCAGATATCAACAAATGTTGGTGAGGATGTGGAGAAATTCAAACCCTCATACACTGCTTGTTATAGTTTGGATATTTGTCTCTCCTAACTCATGTTGAAATCCCCAGTGTTGGAGGTAGGGCCAAATGGGAGGTGTTTGGGTCACTGGGGCAGATCCCTTATGATGGTTTGGTGCCATCTAATAAGCAAGTACTCATTCTGTTAGTTCCCACAAGGGCTGGTTGTTAAAAAGAGCCTAACATCTCCCTCCCCTCACTCTTGCTTCCTTTATCACCATGTGATCGCTACATGTCAGCTTCACCTTCCACCACGGGTAGAAGCAGCCTGAAGCCCCTCACTAGAAGCAGATGCTGGCATCATTCTTCTTGTACAGCCTGCAGAACTGAGCGCCAAATAAATCTCTTTTCTTTATAATTTACCCAGGCTCAGGTAGCCCTTTATAGCAATACAAACAGACTAAGAGAGAAAATTGGTACCAAGGAGTAGGGTGTTGCTATAAAGATACCTGAAAATATGGAAGCACCTTTGGCATTGGGTAATGAGCAGAGGTTGGAAGAGTTTGGAGGGCTCAGAGGAAGTCACAAAGATGAGGGACAGTTTGCAACTTCTTAGAGATTGGTTAAATGGTTGTGACCAAAATGCTGATAGAAATATAGACAATAAAGGACATGCTGACAAGGTCTCAGATGGAAATGAGGAACTTATTGGGAACTGAAGCAAAGATCACCCTTGTTACCCCATAGCAAAGAATTTGGCATTGCTTCCATGCCCTAGGTCTTTGTGGAAGGCTGAACTTAAAAGTGATGACCTAGGGTACTTAGTGGAAGAAATTCTAAGCAGCAAAGTGTTCAATAAGTGGTGTGGCTACTTTTAACAGCTTACGATCACTTATGGCAGCAAAGGAAAGACCTAAAGGTGGAATTTATATTTAGAAAGGAAGCAGAGAATAAAAATTTGGAAAATTCACAGCCTGGCCATTTGGTAGAGAAGGAAAGAGCATTTTCAGGAGAGGAATCCAAAGGTGCTACAGAGCAACCACTTGCTAGAGAGATTAGCTCAGATAAAATTTAGCCAATATTCAAGACAATGGGGAAAAGCCTCCAAAACCATTTCAGAAATGTTTGAGGTTGCCTGTCCCCTCACAGGCCCAGAGGCCTAGGAGGACACAATGGTTTCAGGGGATAAGCCAGGGGTGCAGTTGCCTTGTGCCGCCTCAGGATGCTGCTCCCTGAATCCTGACCACTCTAGCTCCAGCCATGGCTCAAATGGCCCCGGCTACTGCTTGGGTTGCTGCTCTGGAGGACACAAGTGGTAAGCCTTGGTAGCGTCCACATGGTGTTAAGTCTGTAGGCATGTAGAATGCAAGAGTGGTGGAGGCTTGGCAACTTCCACCTAGATTACAGAGGATGTATCAGAAGAGATTCTACTAAGGCAATGCCAAGTGGAAATATGGAGTTGGATCCTTCCCCATTGAGGCACTGCCTGGTGGAGCTGTGGGAGTGGGGCTGCCATGGGAACCCCAGAATTATAGAGCCACCAGCAGCCTGCAGCCTCAGCCTGGAAAAGCCACAGGCATTGAATTCCAATCCATGACAGCAGCCACGTGGGCTGTGCCTAGCAAAACCATAAGGTTGGGGCTGCCTGAGGCTTTGGGTCCCACCCCTCACACCAGTGTGCCCAGGATGTGGGACATGGAGTCAAGGATTATTTTGCAGCTTATGATTTAATGTCTGCCCCACTGAGTTTCAGACTTTTTGTGGAGCCTGTTACCCATTCCTTTTGGCAGATTTCTCTCTTTTGGAATGGGAATGTTTACCCAATGCCTGTACAACCATGGTATTGTGGAAGTAAATAACTTGGTTTTTAAATTTTTTTTCTTTTTTCCTTTTTTTTAGTAAATAACTTGGTCTTGATTTTACAGGCTCACAGCTATAAGGAACTTGATTTGAGTCTCAGATAAAACTTTGGACTTTGGACTTTTGAGTTGATGCCAGAACAAGTTAAGACTTTTGGAAACTATTGGGAAGGGATGATTATATTTTGCATGTGAGAATGATATGAGATTTGGGGTGCCAGGGGCAGAATGTTATAGTTTGGATGTTTGCCCCCCCCCAAAATCTCATGTTGAAATATGATTCCCAGTGTTGGAGGTGGGCCAAATGGGAAGTGTTTGGGTCATGGGGGAGTATCCCTCATGAATGGCTTGTTGCTTTCCTCACAGTGATAAGTGAGTTCTTGCTCTGTTAGTTCCCATGAGAGCTGGTTGTTAAAAAGAGCCTGGCACCTCCCTCCCCTCTCTCTTGCCTCCTCTTTCACCACATGGTCTCTGCTCCCCTTCACCTTCCACCATGAGTAGAAGCAGCCTGAAGCCCCTCACCAGAAGCTGATGCTGGCACCATGTTTCTTGTACAGGCTGCAGAACCATGAGCCAAATAAATCTCTTTTTTTTAATAAATTACCTAGTTGCCCAGCCTTGGTATTCCTTTATAGCAACACAACAGAGTAAGACATTACTGGTGGGAATATAAAATTGTACAGTCACTTTGGAAAGCAGTGTGAGAGTTCCTCAAATGATTAAACATTGAGTTACCATATGACCCAGCAATTGCACTTCTAGGTATATACTGAAGAGAAAAGAGAACATATGTCCACACAGAAACTTTTACATGACTGTTTATAGAAGCATTTATTCATAATTGCCAAAAAGTGCAATCACCCAGGATTGGACCCATTCTACTCGATGAAAGAACAGATAAAATGTGCTATATCCATACAATGGACTATAATTCAGCTACAAAAAGGAATGAAGTACTGATACATGCTACAGCATGGATGAACCTTATTCTAAGTGAAAGAAGCCAGTTACAAAAGACCACATGCTATATGACTCCACTCTTATGAAAGTCCCGAATAAGGAAATCTATAAAGACAGAAAGTAAATTAGTAGTTGCTTAGGGCTGGGTAGTGGTGGCACAGGATAGAGTGGTGATAAGTGATGTCATGGGGTTTCTTTTTGAAGTGATAAAAATTTCCTAAATTTGACTGTAGTGTTTGTTGCATATATCTATGAACATGCCCCAATAAACCTATTGAATAGTATAATTTAAATGGGTGACTTCTATTGTATATGAATTGTATCTGAAAAAATATGTAAAAATAAACAAAGGAGGTAGATTGTGGAGGGGAGTCAAAACTTGGAGATGCGACCTGCACAGGTATGTGTTTTTGTTTTTTCTTGCTGGCTTGCTTTCTTGCTTTCATCTCTCATGGCCTTTTAAGAGTAGGTCACAGTTGCAGAGTGACATGTTGGGGGCTGCAAACTCTCCACTATTTTTCTGGCCAGAAGAACCTGGTAAAGAAGCCACTGCAAGTCAGAGAGTAGTGAGAATATCTTGGGTAGCAGAGAGCTAGAGAAGGGGATTTGGACCATGAACCTTTATGTCTCAGCCTAACGTCTGAACCATTCACACGAAGGATAGATCAAACCCAGTATATCACGGTTTTAAGGAACTGAAATGAGATTTGAACCACCTCCAACAGAAGGTGAGGCAGAATTCATGGTCTGAACCTACTAGGGTTGGATGCCTGATAAAATTCAAACATCAGCATTCTCCAAAGGATCATTGAAAACTCAGATTCTCATTACCAACATATGAAGAACCAAAAAAATGTGGCCCATTCTCAGGAATTAACATATGGCAACCCTGAGATGATCCAGACATTAAAATACCAGATAAACACTTTAAAGCAGCTGTTATAACTATTATGCATCAGGTAAAGGAAAACGTCTTGAAAATAATTAAAGAATATGCATTCTCAGCAGGGAAATAGAAACTATAAAAACAAACAAAGTGAAAATTTTAGAACTCAAAAATATAATATATGAAGTGAAAATTTCTTTGAACTCAATAATAAAATGGAGAGAACAGAGGAAAGACTGAATATGAAGATTATTTTATTTTGTTTTATTTCTTTTTTTAGAGACAGGGTCTCTTTATGTTGCCAAGGTTGGACTTGGATTTCTGGGCTCTAGAGATCCTCCCACCTCAGCCTCCTGTGTAGCCTGGACTATAGGCATGCACCACAGTACCTGGTTTGAATATGAAGATAAAGCACTAAAAATAACCCTTGAACAGAAAAAGAAAAGATAGACCTGTGGGACAATATCAAAAGGTCTAATACCTTTATAATTGGAGTCACAAAAAGAGAGGAGAAAGAGATTGGAGCAGAAAATATATTGAAGAAATAATGCCCTCAAATTTCCCAAATTTAGTGAAAAGTATACGTTTACAAATCTAAGTTCAGCTGACCCTCAAAAGAATGTATTCAAAGACAACCACACCTAGACACGCCATAATCAAACTGCTAAAGATCAAACATAAATAAAATACTTTGAAAGTAGGTAGAGAAAGATGGTACATTATATACTTGGAAAAATTGATACAAATAATCAGACAATTCAGACCAGAAACCATGGAATCTAGGAGGCAGTGGAAGAATATCCATGAAGTGCTGAAATAAAAAAAACTCAACTCACAATCCCACATCTAGTGAAAATATACTTTTCAGATGAAGGAAAATTAAAAGAATTTATTGCCAACATATCTGCTTTACAAAAATTCTAAAAGAAGTTTTCAGAATCAAAAGAATTGATAAAAGAGGGAAACTTGGATATTTAGGGATGAATGTAGAGCAAAAGAAATGGTAACTACCTGAATTAATATGAAATAATATTTTCATTTGAATTATTTAAAAATACATATAACCATTCAGAGCAGCACATTCAGTGTATGTACGGAGATGTATTACAATTGACATCTATACCATTAAAAGTAGATACTTTGACTTACGATGTAGAAAACAAGAAATAGCATCACTACCACACTAACAACGAGAAAATACTGGATAATCTATAAAATCACAGCTTTTCTAGAATGGATTAGAGAGCTGACAAGTAGCCTGAATCTAAGTAGAAACAAGCATATCCAAGGAAAGTTTGAATGTATGGTCTTGCTTTTATGGGGGCAAAGAACAGTGTAAAGAGAGGTAGCCGAGATTTTGATAGAGATTGTGTTGCATCTGTAGATGTATTTGGGTACAATTGTCATATTAAATACATCAAGTCTTCTAGTTTGTGGACATGGGATGTCTTTCCATTTACTGGTCATACCCTTGTGATCAAAGAAGATACTTTGTATGATTTTGATCCTTTTAAATGTATTGAGACTTGTTTTATGGCCTAGCACGTTGTTTGGAGAGAAATTACAGCAGGGCTTTTCTTGGTTAACACTTTCCCTGGTTCTCTCTTTTAAACTTCTAGCTGACTGACCATTTTCATTGTTACTATCAGGGAACTAACAATTTCCTCTTACTTGCGCACCATCAAAATTTCTGTTATTATTCACAGCGCACTAAGGCTTGAATTTCTCCATGGGCTGTTCAAAATAAAATCAGTCCTCACAGGGAGAGCTATGGAACTCTCTTTTCCTGTGGCTTACCTTTTTCCTTGGGCAGGATTTCTGTACCACTTCTCTGAAGCTAGGAGTGGAGACACCAGCCCAATTCTTTCTGACTGACTTCCTTACTCTATGAGCAGTGGTCTGGGTAGGAATGGTAGTCCATGGACTTTTTAGCTTGCCTCTCCATGTGGGGAACCTTCACCTTGTGTGCAATCTGGGAAGGTGAATATTGGGTCCCCAGTATTCTGTGCCTGCTGCACCTGGCCTGACATTTACTGGCATAGAACTTATACCCCATGGGTGGAAGCTGGGTGGAAGATAGGAGCCTCTCAGCCACTCTTGTCTGGAATAGAGCTTATGCATTTGGGGAGGGCAAAGACAGATTGAAAGAAAACGATAGAAAGTACTATATAATGGAAACCCTATTCAAAAGAAATCTGGAGAGGTTATTTTGATATCAGGAAAAATGAACTTCAGAACAAAAATACTATCAGGGCTAAAGAGGGGCATTGCATAAGGATAAAGGAGTCATTTCACCCAGAAGACACAGCAGTACAAAATGTGTATGCACCTAACACCAGAGCTTCAAAAATATGTGAAGCAAAACCAACAGAACCAGAAGGAGAAAGAAGCAAGTTCACAATTGTAGTTGGATACTTCAACACTTTACTCTCAATAAGTAATGTAACAAGTAGACAGAAATCATGAAGGATATAAGGGAACTGAGCAACACTATCATCCAAATTGACCTAATTGACAGTTACAGAACTTTCCATTCAACAACAGTAGTATGTACATTTTTTCAAGTGCACAAGGAGCATTCACCAAGATAGACTATATTTTAGACTATAGAATAAACCTTTGAAAATTTGAAAGTATTGAAACCATGCAAAGAATGTTCTCTGCATAAGAGATAAAACTATAAATGAAATAAAGATATTTGAAACATCCTCTAATATTTGGAAATTAACCCAAAATTTCTAAATAACTCATGGGTAATAGAAAAGTCAATATGGAAATTAAATATTTTTGAATGAAAAGCCAACATATCAAAATGTGTGGGAGCAGCTAAAGCAGTGGTTAGAGAGAAATTTATAGCTTTTAATACTTATGCTGGTAAAGTAGAAAGGTCTTAAATGGATGATACAAACTTTCACTTTCAGAAATCAGAAAAAGAATACAAAATTAAACACAAAGCAAGACAGGAAATAATAAAGAGCATAAATCAATAAATTAAAAAGAGAAAAACAAGAAACATCAATGAAACCAAAAATCTGGTTTTTGTAATGATCAATAAAGTGTACTAGTATTGATTTATTGCTTCAGTTCCAAATTCACTCTTCAGTATCTGATTTTCAATAATGACTGGACCCTAAGAACTTCTGCTTTACAGAGTGTACAATGTTAAGCTTTGTCAGTAGAGGGCAGGGAGGGACATTGCAGAAGGAAGAAAGCTTCTCTTCCTGGTTCTAGGGTTACTTCCTTTCTTCCCTTCTTTTCTTCCTTCCCTCCTCCTTTCCTTTTTTCCTTCTTTCTTTCCTTCCTCCCTTCTTCCAATCCCTCTCCCTCGAGACAGCACAGTTGCTTGGTGACCATGCAACAGCCCCAGGTCAGGACCAGTGACCATCTTTGTGCAGCCCTACTGTCCTAGTGACACCCTGATTCTCTTTATGTACCTACCCACTAGCCTCAGCCTACCTGCACCTGAAAGGAGTGTTCTTATAGCCCTCCCTGCATGGAAACCATGTGCTTCACACCTTAGGCCTGTAGCAGTGTCTCATCTCCCTCCGTGAATATGCTCTGCGGTTCACCTATGCCTTGCAGGTTTGTTTCCTGCTTGCCTGGTAACTGTGAACCAACTCTGGCCTAGGCATCACCATGAAATTTTCTGCCATTCCTTGGTCTGCAGCCAACCCTTCTCCAATGAAGTCTGAACTTCAAACTTGGGGACAGGGCCTCTTTGCCAATTTTGTCCTTCTTTGGGTTCAAGAATTGTGGGGCTCTTCCAATTTCACATGGTTGTTGGCAGAATTCATTTCCTTATTGCTGTAGAACTCATGGCAACTTGTTTCCTCAAGGCCATGAAGAGAATCACTTTGTTGCTTGAATCTCTTCTTTCAGGGAAAGCATAAATCCTCTCTTAAAGGGCTAATTGGATTAGGTCAGGCACAGCTAGGATAATGTTCCTTTTTATTATTTCAAACTCAACTGACTAGAGACCTTAATTATAGCTGCAAAATGCCTTCTCCTTTCCCATATTCTATTAGTTATAAGCAAGTCATGGGTTCTACCCACATTGGCAGGGGATAGGATTACACAAAGCTATGGATACCAGAAGGCAGGAATTATAGGGGTATCTTAGAATTTTTTCTACCACAATAGTAGGCTAATCTTGGGCAGGTCCAGAAGGTACTGATAAGTTGCATGAGCAAGTGATGAAACTCCTTAAACACCAAATCCTGTCACATTGCCCTGTCTCCCTCAATCCATGCCTATTGTGTCCTGGGGTATTCCTTATGGGCACTTGAGACAGGAAAAAATTCAAGCCTGATTTACAGATGGGTCTGCGAGATATGCTACTATCACCTGAAAGCTGACAACTGAAGGATGGCCAGAAGTAGACCTGCAGTGATTCCTAAGCATTTGCTAATGGTTTAGCTGGGTGGTTAGAGTCTTGAAAGGAATAAGATTGGAAGACTGATGACAAGGAAGTCTAGGGAAAGGTATGGGATAGACCTTTTTGAATTGGCACAGATTGTGAAGATATGTGCATTCCATGTGAATGCACATCAAAGGGCATCCATAGCAGAAAAGATTCTTAACAATTAGGTAGACAAAATGACACACTATGTGGATGGCAGTCAACCTTTCTCTAGTCACCCGAGTGCTTGCTCAATGAGCCCATGAATATAAAAGTCCATGGTGACAGGGATGGAGGCTGTGCATAGACTCAGCAACTCAACTTCCTCTTATCAAAGCTGACCTGGATAATACTACAGACAAGCACCTAATCTGCCAAGAGTGGAGACCAACAATGAGTCCTGAATATAGCATCATTCTCTATGAGGAGCTGCCAGCTACCTGGTAACAGATTGTTTACATTGGACCTCTTGCATCAATGGACAGGGGAGAGTTTCATCCTCACGGGAACAGACACATATTCTGGATATGGATTTGTCTTCCCTTCTCATGATGCTTCTTCCAATAGCACTATCTGGGGACTCATAGAATGCCTTATCCACCATTATGGAATTCCATACAGAATTACAGTCATGTGTTCCTTAACAACAAGGATACATTCTGAGAAATGTGTCATCAGGCAACTTCATCATTGGATAAACATCATAGACTGTACTTAACACAAATCTAGATGGTCCAGCCTATTGCTCCTAGGCTACAAACCTGTACAGCATGTTACTGTACTGAATACTGCAGGCAACTGTAACACAATGATAAGTATTTATGTATCTAAATATATCTAAACATAGAGATGGTACAGTTAAAATACAGTATAATAGATAAGAAATGGTACACCTACACCTGTAGAGGGCACTTCCTATGAATGGAGTTTGCAGGACTGGAAGTTGCTCTAGGTGAGTCAGTGAGTGAGTGGTGAGCGAATGTGAAGGCCTAGGACATTGCTGTACACCACTGTACACTTTATAAACACAGTACACTGAGGCCACACTAAATTCATAAAATTTTTTTCTATCTTCAATAATAAATTAACCTTAGCTTACTATAACCTTTTTACTTTATGAACTTTTTAAATGTTTTTTAACTTTTTGACTCTTTTGTAACAACACTTAGCTTAAAACACAAACATATTGTACAGTTGTACAAAAACATTTTCTTCCTTTATATCCTCATTCTATAAGCTTTTTTCTATTTTTTTAAACTTTTTAAACCTTTCTGTTAAAAACTAAGACACAAACACACAAATTAGCCTAGGCCTACCCAAAGTCAGGATCATCAATATCACCATCTTTCACCACCACATCTTGTCCCACTGGAAGGTTTTTAGGGGCAATAACATGCGTGCAGCTGTCATCTCCTATGATAACAATGCCTTTTTCTGGAATACCTCCTGAAAGACCTTCATGAGGATGATTTATAGTTAACTTTTTTTAATAAGTAGAAGGAGTACACTGCAAAATAACAATAAAAAGTATAGTAAATACCTAAATCTGTATATCATTATCAAGTATTATGTATTGTACATAATTATATGTGCTATACTTTTATATGACTAGCAGTGCAGTAGGTTTGTTTACCTCAGCATCACCATAAACACCTGAGAAATGTGTTGTGCTATGACCTTAAGATGGCTGCGATGTCACTAGGAGATGGGAATTTTTCTGCTTCATTATAATTTTATGGGACCACTGTGGTGTATGCAGTCCATCGTTCACTGAAAAGTAGTTATGTGGTGTATGACTGTATGTATCTCCAAGGAACTCATCTCACAGTAAAAGAAGTGTGCAGCAAAGGTGTGCTATCCATGGAAATAACTGGTCTTATGACATAACCAGAAGCAGCTGGTCTAATTGAAAGGTGAAATAGCTGACTGAATGCTCAGTAACTGTGCCAATTGGGAGAAAACACCCTGCAAGGAAGAGATTTAGTCCCCCAGGATGCAGTTTATGCTTTAAATCAGAGACTATTATCTGGTGCTGTCTCCCCCATTGTCAGATCACATGGGTCCAGGAATCAAGGTGTAGAAGTGGGAATGACTCCTGTCACTATTACACCTACTAACTAACTCACAGCATTTTTGCCTCTCATTCCAGCAACTTTGAACTCTGTTGGTTTGAAGATCACCTGCTTTCACCAAGAGACATAAAATAGTTACACTGAGCTGGAAGTTAAGACTGCCACCTGAACATATTGGGCTTCTAATACCACTGAATCAACAGGCAAAAAAGGGTGCTAAGTTACTCGCTGGTGTGATGGGTCCAGATTACCAAGAGGAAATTTGGTTGCTGCTACACAATGCAGTCAGGAAAGACTACATCTGGAATCCAGGAGATTCTCTGGGGTGCTTCTTGGTACCTCCATGTCCAATAATAAAGGTTGATGGGAAACTATAGCAACCCCCTAAAACCAGAATAATTGAGTAATCATATCTTGCAGGAATAAAAGTTTGGAGCACTCTGCCATATAAAAAACTGAGAGCACCTGAAGTTCTGATGAAGGCAAAGGAAATAGGAATTTTTTCAACTACCAATTGAAGAAAATAGTCATAGATATCAACTATGACCTCGTGAACAATTAGAGAAACAAGAACTGTGGTAGCTTTTCATATTTTGTCTTTGCTTGATAGATGCACATGTTAATTTGTATATACAATTTTTTCTTCTCTTTTTTCCCATTTTTATTTTATACACGCATTATTGGAGGCTAACTTTACAATTTAGTGTTTAAATAACAGAATATTCAGTGATACTGTGATTGAGTTTGAGGAGTAATTCGTATAGCCATCTATGGATATAATGACTTGTTGGACTGTGCATCCTCTCATTTTGGGAAAGGATGAGAACTTCTTCACTTAAAAGGATGTTAGCTGTATTTTCTTATGTAAAAATATAGATAGTTTAGATGTTGTGAGGCAATTCAAATGTGTGTAGAGGGTGCATATGGAAGCAGAATAGCCAAAGGGGTGGACTGTACCAGTTAGTAATTCATTGCTTCTCACCTCTGAATTTACCCTTCGGTGTCTGCTCTGCAGAAATACACTGGGCAGTTTAGTTCTCCTCCTTTATAGTGAACACTATGTCAAGATTTGTCAGTAGAAGAGGGTGGAGGAATTGCAGGCGGAAGGAGGCTTCTCTTACTGGTGTGCTGTGGGTTTTGTCTTGTTTTTCTCACTCAGTGATGCAGGTGTGTGGGGCTATCTAGGAACATAAGGTCCTTCAGTGAATGTGCAGTTGTGGCTCATCTCTAGTGCCTACCTTTGTGTGGCCTTCAGAATACGGACACCACCTGCTCCAGCTCTTATATCTACAGCCACACCCCAACTCCCTCTGCATGTTTGCCTGCCAGCAGTGACACAGCTGTGTCCCAGACAGCTGTTCCCTGCAGCCCTTCCCATATAAACACTTCATGCTCCAGGCCTCACAGCTGCAGCAGTGTCCCAACTCATGCTGTTCACCTGTCCAGCAGCTTTGCCTCACCAGCACCCTGGAGGGTGGTCGTTTCCTGTTTGTCCAGTGACTGCAGATCTTTATTGCCCAGAAACACAGTGAAATTCTCCATCATCTGGTGGTATGCGTCTACACCTTTTCTAAGGAGGTCTGAATCTTAGCATTGGTAAGGAATCCCCCTTCCAATTTTGTCCTTCTTTGAGTACTCTTCTCAATTCTAGGGTACACTTTCTATTTCTCCTTCCATATTTATATTAATCTCCTATCTTAAGTTTAATAATTCTTTATATTGAACTTTTCATGTTTAAATTATTGTATGCATTCAGTCTCTTGATTGGACCCAGACCCATACAAGAAAACTGAAGCCAACTTGACCAAGGGAAAAAAAAAAAGAAGAAAAGATACAAATCATCAATATCAGGAATAAAAGAAGGTACATCACAACTATATAATGATGTGTCATATATTATATATAACACATGTATATATATATATATCATATAATTTATATTCCAGCAACTAGCTGCTCCTTTTTAGGGCTTCTTGCTAGTTCTTCTATTTCTCTCTTACTTCCAAACAATGGGGTGTCCAGGGCTGCAGCCTTGAGGCTCTTTTGTATCTACCCTTACCCATAGTGATTTTATCTGCTGTCATGGCTTAGATATTATCCACCTGTGTGTCTACACACAAATACATATGTGTGCCTGTGTGCATGTATGTGTATGTGTGTATGTGAACATACATATATAAAAACATTTAGTAACATAGCACCATACCTAACATATAGTGATTGATTGAAAAATGGTATTTGCTTTTATGTAAATGGTGGTTATTATCACAGGTAAAGTACCTGGCTCAAAGGGCCTTCCCTCCTTTCTTGTTCTTAGTTTGGCTTCCTTGCACATATAGTTTCCTTCCCTGCTTGTGTTCCTGAATTGCCCTCATTGCTCTCCGGAGCATCCTCTACTCCCTCTCACTCTCTTAATCCTTAGGAAATCGGCCTTCCTAATAAAGACTGTGGATCAGGCATTCATCTCTTTGTATCTACCTTCCTGGCTAATTATCTGACACTGGACACAAATCATGCTCCTTGATCAGCCCTTTGCTGCCCTCACCTGGCCTAATTCAGCATCCGTCACAGTTAACTAGATGACCACTGGCTAGCAGAGGCTCAGCTCCGCCTTAGTTCTGATAAGGATTTCACAGGAATAATTACCTAGGGAAATCAGGCTAATGCATCCCTTCTTCTGGAAGATAGGGATGAAGAGGAGATGGCCAGCTCAATATGATACCACCAAAAGGGAAAATCCAGCTACTTTGAAACAGTTTGTTTTAAAAATTATTCAGGACTATTTATGGCTACATCAGCATTATATGAGGAGAAAGCAAAAAGTCATATGAGAGCCCCAGTCCTCACACGGTTTTGCCTTTCTGAGCTCACTTCAGCTCTGGATCTCTAAGTGCTGGGACCTACCTAAGATGTAACCCTATTTCTGAACATCAGCCCTCTCTTCCTATCATGGAATCATGTGCTACTATAAAGGAGGGGACAGGCAGTGAGAGCACTTTCCCTGTTACTTAACTGTGTGTCACGTAAGATGCCAACTTGGACTTGGCAAGGGAAGTTCATTCTCTTGGAGGCAAAGAGCCTGAACCATCTCCCTCAAGAACTGTCAAAAGAATAAGCGTAAATTGATACTGTCATTCATGAGCAATTTCTTGGCCAACCATTACACCTAATCTTTTGACCTAGAAATCACTTAACATCATAAGATTTCAATGAATTAGTGATTACAAAGTTTCTGAGAGAAATAGTAGCTCACTACAGCATTAAAATGCAGGCTCTGACCTTTTCTGAGTAACGACTAAGCCTGCCTTTACATAATAATATGTGATATCTGGCGAGTAAAGCATATGTCTCTTTAATTAATTGACTAGAAACAGATTTATAAAACACAAATGGAAACACCAGCTGGTAATCTTCCTTCCTGCTGCCATAATAATTCTTTTATTTACTTCAACTCTTGACATGGGGAGAAAATCTTTATTTGTTGCCTCCTCAAAGTTTGCATCTCTGAACATTCTCACCCACGGTGCTCTGAAAGAACTAGCTGTGTACTAAAGAGCACGTGCCAAGGTGTCAAGAGACTTAAGTTGTGCACCCAAGGATGCCTGAGTTCCAGCTGTGCATCTGGCAGCCCTGTGACTTTGACCTCAGTTTCCCCAGGTATACATTAAAGGAGTTGGACTAGATGATCCCTAAAGTTCCTTTGAGTTCAAACATTCTATAATTCTAGTGTTTAAAATACAAAGAATCATCTCATTTACATTCTTTCTTTCTTTCTTTCTTTTTTTTTTTTTTTTGAGACAGAGTCTCACTCTACCGCCCAGGCTGGAGCACAGTGGCGTCATCATAGCTCACTGCAGTCTCAACCTCCTGGGCTCAAGCCATCCTCCTGCCTCAGCCTCGGAGCAGCTGGGACTACAGGCACACACCACCAAGCCCAGCTAATTATTCTATTTTATTTTTGTAGAGATGGGGTCCTGCTCTTGCTTAGGCTGGTCTCGAACTCCTGGCCTAAGCGAACTACCTGCCTCAGCCTCCCAAAGTGCTAGGACTACAGGCGTGAGCCACCAAAGCCACCCAAATACAAGAATCATCTCGCTTACATTCTTTCATTTCCTTTCCATTGGGGGATCTTTGTTAGAACAGCAATTAAATTTACCAAGAGATTCTAGTCATGAACACTTCTGTCCATTGCATTTTGTCCATTGGTGGAACATTCAAACAGCTGCAACTAGCTACAGCTGGTTACTCCTTCAGGACTCCTTGCTGGTCCCTGATTCTCCCTTACTGCTAAACATTGGCGTGCCCAGGGCTCAGGCCTTGGGGCCTCTTCTCCATCTTTCTTTACCCCTGCAGTGATCTCATCAGCTCTCATGGTTTAAATACCATCTGTACAGTGATAACTCCACAATGTATACCCCCAACCCAGACCTCTCCCCAGTATTCCAGCCATATATACCCAATTGCCAAAAATACATCTCTTCTTAGGAGTCGAACAGGCACCTCATACATAATATACCCAAAAAGAGCCTCCTCATCTTCTCACCAAAACTAGCTCTTCCATCATCCTTCCCAGCTTAGCAAATGGCAACCCATAATTTCAGTTGCTCAGGCCAAAACCTTGGAGTCATTCATGACTTCTCTTTCTCTCACACTCCTTACCCAATCTGTTGGCAAATCCTGCAGTTTCTATCTATAAAATATATGTGGAATGCCATCACTTCCCCCCATGCCCACTGCTACCACCATGGTCCAACCCACCATCATCTTTCACCTTGATCATTGCAGTAGCCTTCTCATGAGTCTCCCTTCGTCTGATTTACTGTCCTGTAGCCAGTTCTCCCTCGAGTAAACAGAGTGATTCTGTTAAAATGTGAGATTCCATCAGCCTCAGCCTTTAATCCTCTAATGGCTTCCTATAAAAGACAAAGCCTTTACAATGGCCTATGAAATCCTAAACAATAGCCCTGCCCGTTAGCTATGCAGCTCATCTCCTACTCCCCTTCGCCTCACGCCACTCCCGACACAGGACCACTTTGCTAGTCCTCAGACACACCCACACATGCTCCTGCCCCAGGGCCTTTGCATTTGTTATTCCCCCTGCCTGGACAGCTTTCTTCCGGATGTCGGCAGTAGCATACTGACTCCCTTACCTCCTTCAGGTCTTGGCTGAAATGCCACCCTGTCAGTGAGGCCCTCCTCGATAACCCCTCTCTAGCACAGGGATTCTTGTCTGTTTTCCCAGTGCCTAGAAGCGCGCCTGGCACATAGTAGGTGCTTCGTAAATATTTGTTGAATAAATACATGAGCTGTCTCCATTGACCAGATGCCTCAGAGATTCACCTCCCTCTTGTTAGAAAATGATAAAATGGCTTTATAGAGGGAATCAGACTGAACAATAAGTGAAAAATACTGTGTAGATGCACAAATGATTATTTCATTATCTGGCCAATGTAAAAAGGACACATACAAATTGTTCTAATCACCCAGTGATGAAAGAGTAATGAACGACGGGTTCTTGAATAAGTGCAAGGAGAAAATAATGAATTGTAGTTTAAATGAAATTGGGATGCAATGGCCTGCATCACAGTCTTGCTTTTTCTATTCCTTGAGCACTGTCATTTGGGGGAAAATGTCCTTTAGAGAAAGACAAATGGGTCAGAGAGGCAGGCCAAGTGAAGAAATAGTTAGGCCCAGGGCTTTCATGGAGTAGGTCAGTATTTAAATGCCTTTCTTTGTGGATCCTCTACTTTCCAGATACAATTTTCTAATTATTTATTTGCAACAATGAATCAAATGAGCATTTGCTCCTTTGCCTTAAAAGCAAATTTTCTCTTATTCAGAATTTGTGGGCAGCAACTGAAAATTTTGGCTACCTCTGATCAGATACCTTCCTCATCCAAACACAGTGAACTGAACAATAATTAGTGATTAGGATTGCATATTCCAAGGGAAGATTTTGATTTAGGGTAGGTCTACAAAATACTGTTTCCATTTCCCTTCGTGCATCTCAGCTGTTGGATGCAAAATAGAGCGTTAGGCAGGTGGACACTGTTGCTAAGGAGAAGGGCTCTTACCTAAGTCTTCACAGGGTTCAGAGCCAAATGATGATTTCTAGTTGGGTGTATGTGGAAGGTTTTGCTTTAGTTGAGCAAGTTGCTTGATTACATTTGTACAATCGTATATTCAAGACCTTACGACCATGGGCTGATGCCTCCTATAATGGTGGAACAAGAAAGAAATATCCAGTCTTACCACAGTGTGTTAAAGTTTTAAAGTCTTCACACCAAAAAAAACCACTTGAGCCTTGAAGGAAAAGAACCTGTTTGGCATTTGAAGGTGGTGCCCGGCACTGGTTGCAGGCAATGACTTTTGAACGGATAAATGAAGAATTGCATGTCACACATGCCATTCATGTTAGAATTCTTATATGTCTGTTTCTTTGATAGGCCTCATATTCCTGTCCATACCTGAAACATAGAACAGGAAGTAACATTTTCTTGCAAGGATAAGAAAAATCAATAACAGCATCCAAAGTCATGGCACAAAAAGACACACATTTTCCCTCAGCAGGTCTCAGTGCCTCTATGTGAAAAGCACACAGAGAACACAATCATTCCCACCTCTATCAGCAGCAGGCTTTTTTTTCTTAATGGTTAGCAATCCAAATCACAATGAAAACTAGATCTATATTCTTCACACTGACCACTATGCATATCTGTTTAAAACATTAAATAAAGTAGTAAAAAAGGTCACTTCTATAAATATGAATAAATATACATACTACTAATATAGAAGTACCATTAATTTTTCTAATGGTATCTCCTCTCAAATCTGTTATGAGGTAATATGATGTGTTTCTTTTTTCCTGGTTTTTATCATTTAAAGATGCTCTCAGGTAAATAATACACATGGATACAGCATGATTACTAAATATTTCCATGTCATTTGCCTATTGCTGTGCAACAAACAACCCTACAACTTCATGGCTTAAAACAATACCAATTTCTTAATTTTTTATGCTATGTGGATTGATTGGGAGATTCTTCTACTTCATGTGGTGTTGGCTGGGACTCTGGGATGGCTAGAAAGTCCAAAGTGGCCTCCTTCATAGGGCTGGCAATTGGTGCTGGCTCCTGGGTGGGAGCTCAGCTGAGGCTGTTGTTTGGGGCCTTGTTTTTCCTCCATGTGGGCATCTCTATGAGGCTTCTTGGGTTTGTGCACAGTATGGTGGCCGAGTTCCAAGAGGAAGTGTTCCAAACAGGAAGATAGAAACTGAAGATCTCTCAAGGTTCAGCCTTGGAAGATACACTGTCACTTCTGCCACATTCTGATGGTCAAAACAGGTCATAGGACCAGTCTAATTTCATTTCTCAATGGAAGGTCTGGCAAGAGCACATTGTAAAAGAGCAGGTGGGATGGGAGATAATGTTGCAGCCAGCTTTGGGAATGTATTCCATCACAGTCCTGAAATGTGCCTTTTACTTTTCCCTTTGCTGCTTTCTTCCTCATTTCCCCCGTATATTGGATTTTGAATCAGATCACGTAGATGTACCAGATTTGAGTATGCTAAGTGCACAAGATGTTCTGATCCTAATTTACAAACTATGTCAGTGTAAATCAATCATGGGGAATGGGACCAGGCAATATCCATCTGAGGATTTTAAGGAACTCAAGGGAGAAATTGTGGTGCTGTTTGTTAAAATGTGTAGTCTGTGATTCTACAAGGTTATTCTGTGAAAAGGAGCTCAAGTTTCCTGGTGTCTGTGTACCAGACACCATTCTGAATATTTTATATTCATCACCTTATTTAATTTTCACAGCACTTTGAGGTCTATTTTATTGTCTCCATTCTCCAGATGAGAAAATTGAGGTCCAGAAAGATTACATTAACTTGCTCAACTAACCATAGCTCTTAAATAGGTGGACCTTCAAGTATGTCTAACTCCAAAACCCCTGCTCTTCAAAGTGTGGCCCCACGGGACACACCAGAAGAGGTTTAGCCTGAGGAAGCTAGACAAGGGTCCTCTAAAGCACAGGGACCAGGATAGGGGTCTCAGTTGCTGATATCTAAGGGAAGTCAGAATCCATAGGTCTACAATAAAAGTTGGGAGTGATGAGCCACAGTTGAGATCATACAGGATGCTGAATACCAAGCTGGCTAGAAATATTTGTAAAGGGCTACGATGAGCCAGAGATTAAGTATAATTTGTTTGTGGAAGATGATATAGTTTCTCTGAGAAGAAATCAGACCAGAATCAACTACCCAAGTTCTTTTATGAGGGAAGAGAGGTTATAGATTCATTTATGTGTGGCTACTATGGGAACTTACAGCTTTCCAGAAACATATTCCAAAAGTGAAAAGTAACAAAACCAGAGACTACCTATTCTGAGACTTGTGGCAGCTGAAGGCCCCTGCAGCCACTGCTCCAGGGCAGCTGGAAAGGCTGGTATTGGAAGAAGTTTGTTCAAAGTCCATATCCTTCAAGAACGTGGGGAGCAAAATCCCATGAAGCTACAAATGGAAAGCTATTGTTGTATGATGGAAGGAGTCTTCACTTTTAAATCAGGCACATTAGATTTTGGATCTTGTTCTGAATCAAACAACCTGTATGAACTTGGGGAAGTCATGTAACACGTCTGAGGCTCAATTTCCCTATCAATAAATGGGAAATAATAGTACGTACTTTCCAAGGTAGTTGTGTGAAGCAAAAGAAAAAATCTATATTTTAAGACCTAGCAGACGGTGAATAGACATTACTTTATTTATTTTCTATTTACATATGCTTGCCATGTGCCAGGAACTATTCTAAGCAATTTACAAATTTTAACTCATTTAATCCTCATAACAAGTCTATAGGTATAGATACTATTGTTATTTTCATTGCACAGATGATAAAACTGAGGCACAGAAAGGTTGAGAGTGACTTGCCCACAGTTGCACAGCTAGTGAACAGGAGCACCTAGATTTGAACCCAGATAGCCTAGCTTGAGAGTCTGTCCACACTCCTAACCATTATGTTACTTAAACATCATGTTAGGCTGGAATTTCTGAATTCTCCATCATTAAAACCTTCGAATGATTCATCCAAACAGAAGGATTTTGAACTTTATTTTCACCCATTAAATTTTAAACTTCTGTAAGCTGTTTTGATGCAAGAAGCATAAGCAGGCAGCATGTTCAGAAACACTGCAGCAAGTCACCTTGCCTCTCAGAGCTAATTTTTGTAGGCATCACCACTAAGTAAATGGAGCCTGCCCTCTACTCCCACCCCCCCGGCAGGGGTGCGGAACCTGTGGCTTTCTGATTTCAAGATTGTTCTTTTTTAAGCACCAGAGGAGGCAAGAAAAGCTTCATCTTTCTCTGCTGCACCCCTTTTAATAAAATGACTTGTTCTGTAAAATTTGGATTCAGTCAAAAGGCTGCACTTAAGGACCTAGAAGGCCACATGTTGCCTTAAGGCCACAGGTTCCCCACCCCTGCCAGGGTTTTGTCTGAATGCATCTTCAGCCCAAACACGGCCCCTTCTGTGTCTGCAGGCTGGGTCAAGGAGGTTGACAGAGTTTTTATTCTTTCCAAGGTGATCATTAAGGACATAAATTTTTATTTCTCTCCATTAAATTGTTGATTCCTTTCCATAAAAGCTAAAATGTAGTCTCCAAGGGTGGGACAAAATAGGCAGCTTGCCACGATTCTGACTTTCTATTTAATTTAGATAGAAAGGGGTTGAGAGATCACAATGCATGATTTAGCCTTACATCTTTCCATGCCCCAGAAACCACTGCTTCATAGGAAAGTAATAAAAAGTCAGAATGCACCTTGCTCTTTGATATAGGATTATGCCTAGTAGAGAAATAACAGAATGACTTATACAGCAAAGTGTCAGGACTAGGTGAGTCCAGTTCAGGCCTAATAAGGATTTACTTTGACTCACTCTGTTCTGTCAGGGAGTTGATCATTTAATGAACAAGAAACTGTCACTCTTGGGTATGTTCTGCTTCCCTGCCTTTCTCACCCAACTCTCTCCCACCATCCATACCAGCCTGACCCCTACCTACTTGTCTTTCTCCTTGGAAATTCCCAACATGGAAGGGGCAGCCAAAGCAGATAAAAAATGGACGTGAGGGAGATGGTACTTGCCTGTCACTGCCTGGGGCAGGAGAGGGAGGAAGGAGTCCTTTAATTCCTTGTTATAGCTTTTCGGTATTTTCCTTGTCACTGCTCCTTGCTGGCTACACTGAGTTTTGGTTCCACCAATACCCCTTTTGTGCTCCAAGGAGATGTCAGGTTTGAGAAAGAGCTGCAATAACTATCTGGTTTTCCTTTCCCCAAACTCCTGGGGCCTAAACCTCTGATTTGAACCTTGAAAAAAAAGGAAATCCTAAATATAACCAGCCAACCCTTGTAAATTAGTTTCTTCTCCTTCACTCCCTCTTCTGTTTCTATTAGAGAGATAGTACTGCATAGGGGTTACTGCATACACTTTGGGGCCAAACTGATGCTGCTTAAATATCTGAATTGTTAACTTAAATAGGTAACTGGGAACAGAGTCACACTTAATTGAGGTTTATTAAGCCAAGATTTCAAGGACAAGCCCCGGAAAAGCACAGCCCACAAAATATCTGTTGTGGACTGGGTTCTCCATAGAAGAGGTTGAGAATTTCACATTTAAAGGAAGAAAGTGGGGTGCACAGGAAAAAGGGAGGGGTGAAGGAGGTGAGCAGTGAGGCAATTGATGGTATTCTTGTGAAGTTCTATTTGGCAATCAGTAAATTTACATAAGATATGTTGACGGAAAAGAAGCCAAACTCTGTAAAATATTTAAAGAGGCTTATTCTGAGCCAAATTTGAAGACCATGGTCTGGAGCCACGCCCAAGAAGCCTTGAGCAAGCGGACCCGCTGTGGCTGGGTTACAGTTTGGTTTTATACATTTTAGGGAGACAGGAATTACAGGTAAAGTCTTAAATCAATACATGGAAGGCATACATTGGTTTGGCCTGAAAAGGTGGGACACCTCAAATGGGGGGGGGCTTACAGGTTATAGGTGGGTTTAAAGACTCTTGGACTTGTAATTGGTTAAAGAAATGAAACTTTGTCTAAAGGCTTGGAATATTTTAAGATAAGGACATCTGTTAATCAAATACAAGCTACCCCGCCATATATTTGTTGTGTAAATTGAGGACCTGCAGGTTTGTCTTGCATAGCCTTAGGCCTGTTAATAAGTTACAAAGGACAACTCCAAGAAGGGAGGGGGCATGAGAAGGCATGTCTGACCTCCCTTCTCACAGCTAGTAACTCAGTTTTAGGGTATCCACTTGGCCAAGAAGGGGTCCATTTAGTCAGCCATAGTGGGGGTGTGGGGCTTAAGATTTTATTATAGTTCACGGATAAGATGAACATTCAAAAAGAGGGTTAGAGGAAACAGGCAATGTTGTGATCCTCTCAGGGTGAGTAGAAGTGTGATCATGTCTCTTCCTTGGTTTGCATCTGTGGAGATAAACTTGTAATGGACATTTAAGAGTTTATTTAGGCTACAGCCCTAAGGTTATAATTGACATGCATTCATTTTATAGGGGCTGTATATCTTAAAGGGTTTTTTTTTAGGGCTGAAGGAAATAAGAAGTATTCTAACACAAAATACATTTCTTTGACATATTTTGAGAAATTTGCATCTGTAGAGAATCTCTATTAAATGCAGCCAGGCATTGTCTATTTGATCTGGGATAGGTTTGCTGAGAGTCTGCCACCCTTAAAGGTGTGGAAAAAAAACATTTTCCTGAGGGCTGTTCTGCATAACAAGACCACCTTGCCAGCCAGGTTTCCTTTCTCCCTCCCATACCCTGTACACCAAAAAAACCCTGTTTAGTCATTTTCTAAGTTCCTTCATTTCTTAAAAGAGGACCCCTGTACCTCACTGGGGAGGGGATGGCAGTCTTGTGTGACTCAGTTCTCAGGCTCAGTTCTCCCTTTTGGTATAATGAATTTTGGCGAGGGGGGCCTGAGATTTTTATTTTTCCTTCACAGAATCTCAGTTGCCTCGTCTATATCATGGGGAAAATAATAAAATCTACTCCCATAGTGTTATTGTGAGAAATTAAAGCATATAAAACATTTAGAACAACACCTGGCACAAATCAAGTGCTATTTAAGCCTCAACTATGATGTCATGAAGAAGGTAGGGATAGATGAAGGTGAAAAGAGACAGATGCTCTAGAATTTCAGAATTTTAAAGATGAAAAGGGCCTTAGAGATCAGCTGGTTTATGCCACTCATTTTCCAGGTAAGGAAACTGAGAGCCAGGTGGATGAAATGCTGGATTCCCATGTTAAAACTCTTTCTATAATGCTACACCTCAACTAATTTTGTGCCTACGCTGGTCTAACTCTGGTTTATTTGTTCTTTCAGCCAGCACTTCGTAAAAGATTGTCATAATGCCCACCTACAGGAAATTGTACAATACAGTGGCTCTAAGTCTAGCTGGTAAGATACTGTGGCAGACACACTCTAGGTTGGCCTTCATGACTCCCACCTCCTGGTGTTCACACCCCTGTGTGATTCCCTGTCTTCTAGTATTGGCAGGACCTGTGATCGCTTCTAACTAGTAATACAGCAAAGGTGACAGAGAGTACGTGATTACATATATGTGATCACATGACAGAAGATTCTAATGCCCATCTTGGTAAGAGAGACCCTCTCTTCCTTGCTGGCCTTGAAGAAGCAAGCAGCCATGTTTGGAGCTGCCACATGGAGAAGGAGCTGAGGATGGCCTCCAGTTGACAACCAGCAACTGAGGCCCTCAGTCTGGCAGCCTACAAGGAACTGAATCCTGCCAACAACCACGTAAGTTTGGAAGCAGATCCTTTCCCAGTTGAAGTTTAGAAAAGACAGCAGCCCCAGCCAACACCTTGATTGTCTTGAAGGTTTCTTTTAAGACCTTGAACAGAGGCCTTGCTAAACAGTACTCAGATTCTTGACCCCGCAGAAACTGTGAAATAGTAAGTGAAGGGATTTAAGGAAAGGAGTGATGTAGGCAGATTTGTGATACAGAAATATTTATCTGGGCCAGTTGGGAGGAAAGTTTCAAAGAGGATGAGACTAGTAACAGGGAGATCAATTGGAAGACTGTTGTAGTGGTCCAGAAGAGGACAGAGAAATAGTTGAGCTGGAGTCGTGGTAGTAGGAATGGACACCATAAATGGTTAAGCAGATACATCATGTTCCTTTTTATTGGAATGATAACAACAAAACAAAACCAAAAATACCATGGGATAAACACATCCTTTCTGCTACCTGTACATACCCCTATCAGGGGTCAGATAATAAGACGACTTGATCACTTGGGGTTAAAGTTCATGGTGGCCTCCTAGCCTTCCCTGTAATCTAGTGAGAAACTTATCACCTTGGCTGTTTTCTTTCAGGTAGGCAGTTTGAAGAAAGCATTTCAAGATATTAATTTGTCCGTGATAGTGTTCAGGCTTGTTTTGTTTGGAGAACCAGAGTAATTATTTATTTATGAAAATGAAAAAAAAAAGCAATCTGAGGTAAAGGACTTGTTATGATGGCACCAGAGTTAAGAGAAACTTACTGTACTTACAGCTCACTCACAACTTCAGGCCAAGAATCCTAGTAGGGAAGGTATAAATCCCCTGCTACCAGATTGCTCAGTAAACAAATCTTCATCTCCCACAGGGCCCCGACAGGGCTGCAGATTGGTGTTTCTTCACCCATCAAGACTGTAGCTTTGTGACGGTCTAGCTCGTTAGCACACAGCTGCAGATGGAGTCTAGCACTGCAACAGAACAAAAATTGCCAAGTTTGTGAAGTTTTGATTCTGTGTACTTTCTGTCCACCATCCTTTCTATTGCCTCCTCTTTCTTTGTCCCTACTTTGAGTGTCTGTTTTCTTCAGTCTTAAATTCAGCATTCTCATGCCATTCTGAATCATGCTATGTATACCATCTCCCTCCCTACATCTATAAGTGATGACATTAATCTATACATGATACATCTACATCTTATATAGATTAACTCACATTAAGGTGCCTAAGAGTTTATGTTTGCTCCTTGACATATGAAAACCAGTTAAGTATCAGGTCCAAGACTTAATTATAGATTAGCTGGTGTGTGATAATCATTTCACAATGTATACACATATCAAAACATCACATTGTACAATGTAAGCATATTCAATTTTACTTGTCAGTTACACCTCAGGAAAGCTGGGGAAAAAAAGAGTAGCAGATCTCCAGGGAAATTTGAATCCTCAACCCCAGTAGGTCTGATATGCTGAGGTCAGGACCCTGATTAGGAAGGGGTGGGATCCTAAGACTTGTGCTGGTGAATATGTGTTGATGCACTCAAAAGTCTTGATTCCCCCATTCTTCTGAAGCCTGTGGGCCTGCTGAAGTGGCCCACTGCTTCCTGTGAAAAGCTAGAGCACCCCTTCCTTTGCTTGCAGACAATGAAGAGGCCTTTGTCTTATAAGACAATGTGCATTACTGAAACTGCCCTCTAACTCCCAGAATGATGGTAAATTAAAACACACTGGATGAATGGCAAAGATCAATGCCACCCTTAGACACCTAAATGGTGTAGGGATGGTTGTTCCCATCATATCCCCATTTAATTCACCAGACTGAACACTGTAAAAAAGCAGACAGATCCTGAAGAATGACAGTAGACTACTGTAAATTCAACCAAGTACTAGTCTTAATTGTAGCTGCTGTGCCAGATACAGTATCTTTTCTAGAGCAAATTAAAACAGTCTCAGGTTCATGGCATGTGGTCATTAAGATCTGGAAAATACCACCATTCTTTACCAGCCCTATCAGGAAAGATTACCAGAGGCAGTTCACATTCACATGGAATGACAACAATAGCATACATTTATGATCTTGTCTCAAGGCTATATTAACTTTCCAGCCCTCTATCTTAATATAGTCCAAAGGGATCTGGACATGCCTCAAAACATCACATTGGTTCGCTATAGTGATGATATCATGCTAATTGAACCAGATACCCAAGAAGTAGTAAGTGCATTGGAGGCCTTGGTAAGACACATTCGTATCCAGAGGGTAGGAAAAAAACACAATGAAGATTCAGAGAACATGCCATGTCGGTGAAGTTTTCAGGTGCTCTGATGTGTGGCATGCCAGGACATCCTCTCCAAGGTGAAGGACAAATTATCTGTGCCTCCTGCGGCTAGGAAGGAAGCACAAAACCCGGGCCGCCTGTCTCCCTGCAGTGCGTACAGTGGGCGCTAGTTCAGTGGTTGTTTCGCTCCCCTCCGACAGTCCTTTACAAGCTTCCTAAGTTTAAGGGTGAGAGGGGAGGATGAGAAGGGAAAGGAGGAAAGGAGAGAAGAGAACGGAGAGGGGAGGAGATGAGCGGGCAACGGAGGTAACAGAAGAAGAGAGAAAAGAGGGATGAGCGAGAAGAAAAGGAAGGAGAAATAAAAAAAGAGAAAACTGGAGGAAAAAATCATATGAGAAGAGAACAATAAAAGAAAAGAGAAAAACAACAAAGAAAAGAAGGAGAAAGGGGGATATTAAAGAAAAGGTGTGAGAGCAGGAGAGAGAGAAGCACTTTCTGGTTTCCTAAATTGAGATTAAAGATTGCTTTGAAGGAGAAAAACTCTTTCAAACTATTTTAAAGAGCTAATGTCATGGTGAGAAGACAATGCAGGCTTTACAGATGCTCCTTGACTCAAGATGGGGTCACGTCCCAATAAACGCATCGTAAGTTGAAAATATCGTCAGTCAAAAACGCACTGAACACACTAACCCACCTGCCGTCGTGGCTTAGCCGAGCCTACCTTAAATGTGCTCAGAACACTGAATTTAGCCACAGTTGGGCAAAATCATCTGACCCAAGGACTATTTTATAATCAAGTGTTGAATAGCTCATGGAATTTGCCGAATGCTGTACTGAAAGTGAAAAATAGAATGGTCGCATGGGTGCTCCAGGTTTCTGCTGAATGCATACTGCTTTCGCAGCATCATAAAGTCAAACCATCCTAAGTCGGGATTGTCTGTACTTGCGTTTAACATTACTTACCACGTTCTCCCTGAGATATGGACCCAGGCCTCTCTCAGGCAAATAACTGCAAAGTAGAAACATAATAAACTGCTGCCACTTCCTCCTCTAGAACAAAACACAGAGTAAAGAGAAGAAAAGAGTAGTCTACACAGCTGCCGTAGTGTACACTCACAGAGAAGAGGGAAATGAAACCCCAATTTTGTGATCCCTGATGTTGTTCGTGGTGTCAGATGCCACTGTTGGAAATCAGAACAGTTTGGCCAGATTTGGGGAGACTTCCATACACACTCTTTTGCCTGAATTTTTTGAAAGCCAGGTCTTCAGAAGGTACATAGAGGACCAATCTGCCAGGCCACATGTGGCTCAGGGACAAGAGGGAAAGACTGCAAAGATCTCAAAGGGTTACTCCTACCATCAACACAATCAGCATATTGGGAAGAGCCCATCTTCTAATGTTCCTGCTAACACAGCAATAGTACTCTGCAGGAATCTTTAAAACAAAACTAACACCAAGACCCACACTAAAACAGACATCATAGTGCAGCTTGCTTGCTTGCTTTATTGAGACAGGGTCTTGCTCTGTCATCCAGGCTGGAGTGCAGTGGCATGATTATAGTTTACTGCAACCTCAAACTCCTGGGCTCAAGCGATACTCCTGCCTCAGCCTCCTGAGTAGCTGGGACAACAGGCGCCCACCACCACACCTGGCTAATTTTTCTATTTTTTGTAGAGATGGGGTCTTGCTCGTGCTCAGACTGGTCTCAAACTCCTGGCCTCAAGCAATCCTCCCACCCTGGCCTCCCAAAGTGCTAGGACTACGGGTGTGAGCCACCATGCCCGGCCTATTTATTTCTAATAGTTTTTATTTTTAATTGTGGTTTAAACAAACATAAAATTCACTATCTTAACCATTTTAAGTGTAGAGTTCAGTAGTGTTAAATCTATTCATATTGTTGTGCAATAGATCTCCAGAACTTTTTCGTCTTGTAAAACTGAAACTCTATACCACTTGAACAACGACTCTCCATTTCTCCCTTCCCCCAACCCCTGGCAACCACCGTTCTACTCTCTGTTTCTACAAGTTTAAGTACTTTATATACCTCATATATGTGGCATCATACACTGTTTATCTTTTCATGATTGGCTTATTTCACTTAGCATAATGTCCTCAAGATTCATCCATGTTGTGGCATGTGACAGGATTTCCTTCTTTTTAAAGACTGAATCATATTCTATTGTACGTAAAGGCCACATTTTGTTTATCCATTCATCCATTGATGAACATTTAGTTTGCATCTACCTCTTGGCTGTTGTGAATAATGCGGCTATGAACATGGGTGTGTAAATATCTCTTTGATATACTGCCTTCAATTCTTTTGGATATACACCCAGCGTGGGGATTACTGGATCACATCATAATTCTATTTTTAATTTTTTGAGGAACCTCCTTACTGTTTTCCATAGTGGCTACATCATTTTACATTCCCACCAATGGTCATAGTGCAGCTCTATTAAACCAAAACAACCATTGGATAAAACTGCAGAGATAGCTAAGGACAAGGATAGCCAGGGTGAGCACGCTGGGGTTCTCCAAAAGGGTGTCTTTGTTAAAGATCACTAATTGTGGTGCACTCACCCCTCAAATCAAGAACATATGAAATACCAAGAAGAGGTAACCTGGCATTTACACAACAATTAGTGTTTTTGATCTGTCAGATTTCCATGGGCCTGGACCCTAGGAACTAAAGGAACCACACAGAACAAGACATTTTAATGAAAGTCCATTATAGAGATCTTCTGCTGAATGGAAATTCTGATTTTGGCATTGCTCTATATGCTTTGGAGAGCAAGAGGAAATCAAAATTTGCTTTACAAATCACTGGCATATTTTAATATACATTTCTAGACTCCACGCCAGCCAGAAAAGAAGTTTATAGTATTTCTCTCCTGTTGATGTCAGAGATAAATTCCAGATAGAATCTATACTTCCTCTATATTGCTGCTGCTGCTTCAAATCCTCTTAATATTCCTAGTCATGGACTTGGCCTTGCATCTTGGTATTTTCTCTACATGCTTCCAAAGCCTATAACAAAAGTAAGGGTCTTAAAAAAGGCAAAATGTTTTACAAGTTGTCTCTCTAATTCCCCTTTGTGGGTAATTAAAACCTGCATTCCTGCCTGAGGCCAGTAATCAGAGGGGCAGAGGAGTGTTCTTTGTTCTTTGTTTTCTAGTATCTCAAACCACAGGACAATGATTTTTTTAAGACAAGGTTCTGCCATCCTCCTCATTTGCCAGCAAATTAATAATAAACTTCTCTTTCCTTTTCCTCAAACCACTTGTCCTTGTTCTTTTTTCAGCCTTGGGGACCAGTACCAAACTTTTGGTAACAGAATTTGGTATCCCTGGGTGGGCCCATTGGCGCCCGGGTGGAACAGCACCCTGTGGCTGCTGCCGTGGCTGGAAGAGGTGGGGATCAGCCCTGGGTTAAGCTGTGGGTCTTCGCCAGTAGGAGCAACATCTTTTTGGGATGAGAGAGTCAGGGACCACCCCAGCAGTTGTCAGAGCCAATTTAGCTCCAGGGAACTCCCATCTCTACCTCCCCAAATTAGACGCAACTTCTCACAACATAAACCTTGTTGAGGAAAAGGAAATGGATTTGGGAAGAGTCACAACGCCTTGGCCATTTTGGTAAGTTCCCCAGTGTGCACACCAAGATGCTTGATTCCACCCATTTGGGGAAGGGTTTTGAACCTTCCAGCCCTGTAGTAGGGCATTTGTCTGCAGTGCCATTTGGTGGTGGAAGTCATGGTTGAGTGGAACTAGGGAACCTGGGGAATTCATTCCCTTTTGGATTAGAAGATGTTGGTTCTTGTTTGAGAATTTGGTTCTCATTTGTATGGTTCCCATTGGTTTGGTAAGGCTGTGGCATTTGAGATTGTTTGCATTGGGAATTCCCTGTATTGTTTACTTGTCAACTTGTGTTTGTTGTTTTTGTGAGTTTTGTTTCAACATGGGCGCCTGCATTTCTATTCCATCTGTAGGTCCCTTGGCTGAATGGTCAATTTATAGCTATAAGTCTATGTCTAAAAAGAGAATGATTTTGTTTTTTTGTAATACTGCTTGGCCAATGTACGTGCTGGAGTGTGAGGAGAAGTGGCCATTGAATGGAACCTTAAATTATTATACTGTCTTACAAACGAATTATTTTTGTCAAAGGTCAGGTAAATGGGACAAGTTTGCATATGTACAATCTTTCATGCAATTGCATAATAAAGAGGCTGAAAGGCCTGGGACCAAGTTAATGCTAAGGATAGTCAGACCTCAGGTGATAAAACTGGGGAGAAATTAACCAGGTTGGATTTCATGAACCCGCTTCCCCTCCACCAGCTCCCCACCCACTGGGGAAGGTGCCATGGGCTCGGCCATGCTCAAGCTTGTGCTGCTTGGACCCCGCTGCACAGTCTGCCACAGCCCCAGGGCAGTGGTCACAGAGCACACTAGCAGAAGTGGCTTTCCCCTACCAGAGCCCTGCAGCCAGTCTGGGAAGTGGCCCCACACGGAGCCAGGCCTGGGGCAACTGCCACTGCCCACAGCTGCTGCCAACTTGGCACTGTGAGGCAGGGCTGGGAAGGGTGCAACTGGAACTAATTCTTCAGTCCCAGACCACTGGGTTATGACTCAGGAGTGGAAATGGTCTCTCCTTTCAAGACCCGGCAGGGAACTCAGTTTGTCCAGAGGACACCCATAGCTGGGGCAGGGCAATATCAGATAGGGGGCTTGAATGCACAAGGACAGCTGGCATGGTGTTAGTGGACTTATACAAATTGGGATCCTAATGCAGACACAGACAGTGTGAGAATAAATCATTACTGAACGTGTATTCTGGCAGGCCTCTGGAGGGGAGTGCCTGACAGAAGAGTTTAAACAAGTCCAAGAATTACAATAAAAAGCTAATGAAGATCCCTCTGAATTTTTGGAATGTATCTATCAGGCATGTTGGAAATATACAGATGTGATTTCAGAGGCCCCTGAACATTTGCACATAGTTAATATGACTATTATAGGACAGATTGCTTCAGATAGAAGGAGGAAGCTGCAGCGTGTGGAAGGGGCAATTGGCATGAATCCCTCACAGCTTGTTGATATTGCCTTTAAAGTATAAAACACTAGGGAAGAAAAGAAACTGAAACCTATGTGTGTTCTGTTGGCTGCACCAGCCAAGGGTCCTTTGAGAGAGTCAAAAGGAAAGGGCAGAAAAGTTTGCCCCAGGTTGAAGTACAATCAGTGTGTTTTGTAAAGAGGAAGGACATTGGTTGTGATCAATTAGTTGTAAACACCACTGCACTCGGACCAGCCAAGAGGAAGGACACTGGAAAGGACACCGCCCAAAATTGCAAAGGGCTCCAGGTAACTAGAAACCCCCAGGAAGGCGAGTGGTTTTTCGAGTCTAGGACTCAGATGATGTATAAGGGGGCCCGGGGCTCCATGCCTCACCAGTGGCTCCAACCCAAATATCCCCACAGGAGCCCTGGGTACAATTGACAGTGGGGACTCAGGACACAGGAGTGCTGCCACCACCAAACCACATGGGCAGAAGCAGTCTAGGGCCCTCATGGCCACCACTCTGGCCCCCGGCACCAGCTGTGCATGGCACTCCACGAGTCAGGCAGGGGGCAGGGGCCAGGCAGTGGTGGCTGAGGAGCTCGCTGCAGCCCCAGGAGGCTGCCTTGCAAGAATAAGTAAGTTCTATTCCTTCTGAGGTCTACCAAAAAGTGAGTAAGGCCATATGGGCTGATGGAACCTGAGGACGTGCAGAAAGAATTTAAATTCTCCATACCAATGAGTATAGACTCATGCAGGATCTATATGCCATTAATGATATTGTACAAGTGACTATGAATGGTACTCAGTCACACTTGAATGGAAGAATCCTGAGACTAGGATGACCTCACAGCACTGCTGAACTGTGTTGCCTCAGGGGTTTAAAAACTCTCCTACCCTATTACTAATAGCAAAGCCCTTACATGAGGCCCTTAAAGGGAGAGAAGTGGAGCCCCTGATCTGGCAAAATGCCTTTGAAAAACTAAAGCAGAGTCTTATGACTGCCCTGGCTTTGGGGTTGCCTGACTTGCAGAAAGAATTTAAATTATATGTTCATGAAAAATAAGAAATGAGCCTTGGAGTCTTAGTACAGTTGCTGGGAGACATCCCACGGCCAGTGGCATACTTGTCAAAACAACTGGACAATACTGTGAGAGGATGGCCTCCTTGCCTCCGGGCAGTAAACAACCTGTTGTAGTATATGCCCCCAAACCAGGTTCTGACTTTATTAGAACAGAAGGGAGGGTTATTGGCTGACTGCAGGAAAGCTAGGAAAATACCAGGCCATCCTTTTGGATAATCCAAATGCTAAATTAAAGACTGCCTCTACTCTCAATCCTGCCACCCTGTTAGCAGCTAAAGAGAATGAGCCTTTACAGCATGACTGTTTAGAGATTCTGGAGGCTGTCTATTCTAGCAGGATGGATCTGTGCATACCATTTGGAAGGAAAGGGGGCTCCTGACAGCAGGAAGCAAGGATATTAAGTATGCCCCTAAAACCATGGCCCTGACACAGGCTGTGGCTGGGCCCAAGCGGGTGGCCAACATGCACTGTCCTGGTAACCAAAAAAAAGGGCAACACTTGGGTTACAAAAAGAAATCAGGTCGCTGACAGAGCTGCTAAGGATGCTGCTAAAGGTGATCCGTTCCTCAGGGCCTTGATACCCTGGCCAGATTTAGATCAATATAAACCTCCTTTAAAACTAAAGACTGGGGCTCTGACACTTCGGGTGACACAGCTAAGTGGAGACAGAATTCTCATGGACTCATTCTTCTACCTGAAACCTCAGTTCAGCCCCTTTATGAGGCACCTACATGAATGTACACATTATGGGCCTTAATGGATTTGGTAGGACCTCATTTAAGAGGACCCTGTTTGTAACAAACTATCCAACAAATAACTCAGAGCGTCCCTTTATGTGTGTAAAACAATCCAAAGACAGAAAAGTGACCTGCTACATAGGGAACCCAACATGTGGGGACCCACCCTTTTGATGACTGGAAAATTGATTTCACTCAGATTCCTAAAATGACTGGAACTTGTATTAGTATATACCTTTTCAGGCTGGGTAGAGGCTTATCCTACCCAAATGGACAGCGTGTCTGAAGTAACCAGAATCCCTCTGAAGGAACTTATTCTGAAGTATGGGCTCCCTTTCTCCATACAGACAGATAACAGACCTGTCTTTATATCAGAGGTAACCCAGCAAGTAAGTAAAGCCCTACATCTAGAATGGAAATTGCATGCATCCTGGAGGCCTCAATCTATGGGGAAAATGGAGAAAATGAATCATACTTTAAATAAAACTATACCAAAATCGATGCAGGAAACCTATCTAAAATGCAATAAGGTGCTGCTGCTTGCCCTCCTCCAGATAAGGGTAGCCCCTAGAAGTGGGCTTTTGTTAAGCCCCTATGAAATAGTTTATGTGAGACCCTTCCTAGCACCCTGATGTAAGTATGGTAATATAACCATACGTGAAGAAAACAGAGTAAAGCATTATGTCAAACAGATAAAGTCTAACCACTATGCATGAGTTTGCCTCTTTCAGGTCCCCACCCCAATTGGAAGCACCCCTCCATCCCTTCAAACCAGGAGACTGGGTATTGCCTAAAGCTTGGAAAGAACAAGGACCTGAGCAACAACTGGCAGAGAAGTGAAAGGGACACTATGAAGTACCTCTAACAACTCACACCTCAATGCAATTGTCAGGAGTAAAACCTTGGGTCCATCATACCAGAGTAAAGAGGTGTCCCATGGAAGAAGAGGACCTAAGCCTGCAGAGGATGAGCCAGCCTTCAGGCAATCTAAAGTATCTGTTTAAGAAGAAGGAAAAATGAAAATGTTGGTATTCTCACTAACCTTTCTTTGGTTATTTGTTCTGTCTATAGGATGGAGAGACAACTCCTTAGTGAGGATTTCTCAAACTATCGCCTCTTCTGCTGATGTGTCTTGCTGCTGAATTTGTCATCCTAAACCTCATTTGGTGCAAGTATTCCTGTATATAATTTATTACACTCTGAATTTGCAGAAGCCAGTCTCTTGGATCACCTACAGGGTGGGACTAATAGCTCCATACTCAGAGGTCCCATGTTTCTTTCTTGCCCAGCCCTTTATCAGACATTATGTACAAAGTAACAGTAAGAACCCACAGTCTTCTGGTGTCTTAGATACCAAGCAGGGTAAAATCTCTCTTATCAGGTATCCTCCATTTCACCTTGTCAATCCTCATGGTTGTAGTTGTTGCTCATGCCCTTTTTCATCTGGTAATCTGTTGTATTTTTATACAAACCAGAAAAAGCAATGGCATAAATAAGTACAAACCTTCCATCTAAAACATTGCCCCAATTCAGCACGAAGTAGCTCAATGACTACATTGCCCCTCCTCCCATAAACATGGAAGGGTAAAATTGACAGTGGGTAATATGTAACAGAAATAAGGGTCTGAAAAATGGCAAAATGTTTTACAAGTTGTCTCTTCAAAATCCCTCACCCTTTTTGAGGAATTAAAACCTGCATTCCTGCCCAAGGCCAGTGATCAGAGGGGCAGAGGAGTGTTCTTTGTTCTTTGTTTTCTAGTATCTCAAACCACAGGAGGATGGTTCTTTAAGATGAGAGTCTGCCATCCTCATTTGCTGGCAAATTAATAAACTCTTTCCTTTTGCTCAAGCCACTTGTCCTCATTCTTCGTTTGGCCCTGGGACAAGTATTGACCTTTTGACAACAAGCCCACAGAGAAAAGCAAATGGTGCTCTGAAGCCAGCCCTCTACTGTTTTACAGGGTGTCATGTACTGGAGACTCATCATTTCCAGCAGTTAACTGAAGCCACATGGATGGCTGTGACAAACCACAAAGCAAATCTATCTGAGCGCTCCCACTACCCCAACTCACTCCCCTGTCCCAAAGGTAGGAAGAATAAGCAGGCTTTTATAATATCCCTGGCTGCCTGCAAGTTAAATATACACTGTAAGTGCAGGCACAGATGACAGTGTAGGCCTCAGAAGAGAGAGATAGGGAGAGAAGAAAGGAGGGAGAGAGAGGCAGACAAAGACAGAAGCAAAGAGAAAGAAAGCAGCCTCCACTCTTGGAAAATTTTTGAGCAAAAAACCCTCCAACCCTTCAAAGACTCTTGGAAGCCAGGTAAAGGGATGCTGGTCCTGCCTTGCTTGGGTCAGATGTACAATGCCCCATTGTCCCTCTTTTCTTGACATGTTTCACTGTAGTGACTCTTAACCTGGTTTCTATGTAAATTATTGCAGTCAAGTTAGCATTATGCTCCCATTCCTATTGTTCTAATCTTCCCCTGGATACAATGGATCTCATTAAGGCCTACTGGCAACCAGATGACACCACCCACTGATAGCACACTCCACTGATACCGCACTGTCACATCTTCCTCTACTAAAATGAAATAATGAGTGCCATGAAAAATTTGAATGGCAAGCATGCACCATATCATCAAGTTATCTGTCTCATGTGTGTAGATATCACTAATTATTTCTGCTAGCTTTGCTGGGCTCCAATAATGCCAGAAAGCAGTTGCTCAGGCCACGTTCATCTCCCTCTTTCTTTCCCAACCAGTAATTCTCTACTACAGCTGCAGTGTTTTCCTGTCTAGAAATCTTGCCTTGGGAATTCTCATCCAGGGAAATTTAAAAAGCCTTTAAACAGGTGTTTTTTTGGGTTTTTTGTGAGAATATTAAGAAACAGCAGGTATTTGACATTTCAAATACCTGGCTTCCACTTATCATCTTAAATTAGAGAATGAGAAACAGTCAGACACACAAACAGAGAGAGAGAGAGGGAGATTATTGATTGATTCCAAGGCCTTACTATTAGTGATAAAGGGAGAAAGGTGAAATGTAACGTTCAAGAATGAAAATCACTTCTCCAGTTCTTTTCACAGGGAAAAAAGCCTGAGGCTCTGGCAGCCCCAATTTCACTGTGCTTAGGAGTGCCAAAGACAGAGGAGTATATGGGGGTAGGGGGTGGGTACTTGAGCTAGGGGAAGAGAGAACTTTCAAACAAATGTTTTGGTTCTTTCTATTAAAATAGGCTGTGTAAGACTTTAAAATGGTTGTGCCAGCAGTGAACAAGGTATGGGAGCTTAGAGGAGGAAGACCCAGGGGGCAGCAATTTCAGGGTGCCAGGGAACTTTGAGGGGGACTGAAAAGTTGCTTTCAAAGACTATTAATTGCCATCCCAGCACCAAGATCCTCCCAGTAGTTCCTTGGCTGGCAAAGAGGTGTAGCCTGGCTCAAAACAGCCTCATGATCACAATGGTCTCATTATGATCACAGCTGGATCTTGCTGAGTGTTATGTTCCCATAACATAGCCTGCATTAACTTACTTTATCCTTACTACTACTGTTACCAAAAGTTTGGTACTTGTCCCTGAGGCCGAACAAAGAACAAGGACAATTGGTTTGAGGAAAAGGAAAAAGAAGTTTATTAATTTGCCAGCAAATGAGGAGGATGGCAAACTCTCATCTTAAAGAACCATCCTCCCCTCTTTAAGCAGAAATACAGGGTTTTTAAAGAGGGGTTTCAGCTTTGGCATATTGCTTTGTAACTATAGCATCTCTGATGAAGATGATCTTGTGAGCTCTGTCCAGATAATTCTGTTGACCTTCCTCCTGTGGTTTAAGATACTAGAAAACAAAGAACAAAGAACACTCCTCTGCCCCTCTAATTACTGGCCTCAGGCAGGAATGCAGGGTTTAATTTCTCAAAGAGGGTGAGGGGTTTCAAAGACACAATTTTTAAAACATTTTGCCCTTTTTCAGTCCCTTACTTCTGTTACACTACCCCATGAGGTAAGTCCTATTATTACTATATTAGAAAATGCAGAAACAGAAACTCAGAGAGTTCAAGAAAACTTTTTAAGCATACATGGCTAGCAATGGCCAAAGCCAGGAAGAGAACCCAGGACTGTTTCATTCTGAGGCCTGTGGGTCTTCTCTTCCTTACTGTATGGTTTCCCAAACATTAACAGCAAAAGGAAATGATTATTTCCCAAGATTTGTTCTTTATTAAAAAGCATATAGGCCAGGCTCAGTGGCTCATGCCTATAATCCTAGCACTCTGGGAGGCCAAGGTGGGAAGATCACTTTGAGCTCAGGAGTTGAAGACCAGCCTGAGCAAGAGCAAGGCCCTGTCTCTACAAAAAAATAGAAAAATTAGCCAGGTGTGGTGGCATGCATCTATAGTCCCAGCTCCTCGGGAGGCTGAGGCAGGAGGACTGCTTGAGTCCAGGAGGTAGAGGTTGCAATGAGCTATGGTGATGCCACTGCACTCTAGCCCAGGTGACAGAGTGAGAATCTGTCTCAAAAAAAAAGTGTATAAATGGGTTTTAGAAAGATGTCAACAAAGCAGAGGCAATACAGTTTAGGTGCTGACCTGGAAATGATGGGACATGGGTGATCATTCCAGCTTTGTGTTATGAAATAAGTACTGCTGACTCCATTTTGGGCTTCAGTTTCCTTGTCTGTGAAATGAGGAGCTGGAGAAAATGTCGAGGAAAACCTCTGGCTCTGTGAGGCAAACAATGTACAATTATTTTAAAGGTAGAAGAACAGAAACAACTTTTTAAAATGCCAAAACGCTGAGTAGTGACATTAATTGAGTGTGAACACTAGTGTTAGACCTACTCAAAAGACTGATTAGGCAGCAGAGCCTCCCCCTATCCATGAGCACTGTGAACAGATGCTGTCTGAGAAAACAGTGTGCAGACACCATTTAATCACTCTTGCCCTCCTCACATGCCTGCGTGCTGCAGATAAATAAAGCTCTGCTCTTGCCACCACTTCCCTCTCCTTTTATGGTAACTTCTCTGGAATATAACATCTTGAAGTGGGTTCAGAATCAAGGCTAAAGATATTGTGACATTGACCTGGAGGTGACTAAAGTCTAACTTAAAAGGCTGAAACAGGACCGAGATGAGGGTGGGACGAGTGAGGCATTCACTTTGGGCTCAAAATTTGAGGGAGCACCAGAAACCTCAGCAATCAAGGTAAATAATATTTGGATGTGTGGAGGGGAGGGGAAACTTCCCCTTTCCCCAAAAAGTTTGCTGAAAGATCAACTCACAATTAAGGCAGGTTAATAAGAGGAAGAGGTTTATTTACCGTGTGCACAGGAAGAATCACATAATGATTACCCAATATCCCAGTGGGATCCAGATAAATTTGTATCTGTCTTTTAGAGGTTTGGAGGAGATGAGGAATATAGGTAATTCTGTTTAGGGGCAATAAATAGTTGCTAGGGAGGATGAATGGATGGGGGAACAGATTGACTTGTAAATGATTCTCTTTGTAACGGCAAAAGCCGGAGTCACATTGCCGAAGAACACACCTACACGAAGATGCAGAGAGATCAGGTTTATTAACGCTGGCAGGCTCAGAGGGGATCTTCCACCAAAGTCTGAGCACCCCGGGTCAGGGGGACTTGTCTTTTATACTTCAAGAGCAAGGAGGTGGTACAGAGCGGCTTATACCAGGAAGTGTACACATAAGGAAGTTACTGTAATTTACAAAGTAGCTGCTGCAAAGGGGAGCTGTTTACGGGAGCGTGAGCTGCAGGCATTAGTCAGTTTCACAAGGTGACAAGCAGTCTTACAGAAGCAGATTAAGCAATTAACATACATAGGGTTACAGCTTGTCCATTTCAGGGTAAAAGGTTTTTAGTGACTTTCTATTTTTCCCTCACAGTATGCCTTGCTCACTCAGATCACTTGAGAAATCACCAGCAACAACTTTTCTGCTGACCAACATGATGACTTTCTATTTGGGAGATATGTTCTCTAGGAGTATTTAGATAAAAGATTATTTTACCCCCACCCTTCATCTGTGGTAACAATTGCATTTTGTTTCAGTGTGTTTACAGCAACTAGATTCAACGTGTGTGTGTGTGTGTGTGTGTGTGTGTATGCATAATACATATACATACAGTTATATAGCAACTAGATCCAAAGTGTATATAGATACACACACACGCTTTGTATCTAATACACACACACACACACACACACACACACAGAGTCATAGGCTCTTTCAAATAAGATTGTGCAAGTCAATGAATAGCAATGAATAGGGTCTGGCCAAGTTGTACTTCCCATAAGAGTCTGTTCGTCTGTCTGGGCATACATACATCTAATAAAATTTTCATCATCTGGGATTCAAATCCCATGTCCAGCTTCTTATTTGCTTTGTATAAGATCAAGCAGGTCAGGTTTTCAGATTGACATAGTTATTCATTTACAGATCATCCAGTCTTTCAGGAGTTTCAATATGGATTTCTACATTTTGGGCAAAGTCCTGAAGTTTTCCTTTTCTATTTCCATTGCTGTATATACAAATGATTTTAAAGCCCTCATATGAATACTTAGAACATGCAGCTTCCACTTGAAGAGCTAATTCTCTAGTGGGTGTGAGGACTAGAATGTCAAGTCCATTCCTTTTCTCATTCAAGGTGAATATATCTAAGTATCAAGTATTTAATAATATAATGTCTTCCCTCTTCCAGATTGGGTTATCCTAATAAGATCTATTGATTAAAGAACTATTGGCTATGTCTGTGACAGTTGAAATTGCCTTTAGAAGACATGTCTTTTTGGGTTTTTCACAACTTCAGGATAAAATTTAAAGACATCATAAAATTTACAAGTGAGATGGGGATGAGACCTTTTTCACCATCCTTCAAGTCATCACACATTATATTATAACTTTTCTGTCCCTAATTGTCTGCTTATGACATTGAGCTTGCTGCTGACTGTACATAATCTTTTTTCATAATTTGAGGTAAATCTGCCCAATTTTGTTTTCTGTAGATTGTAGAATGGGAAATGACTGACTTTCTATAACAATGTTGTAGTCTATGTTAAATTTCTTCCAACAAAAAGTGGGAATGCAACAGTGCCAGCACTGGATTCTGAACTGTAGTTTTCTTCTAGCTTTTTTTAAAACAATATGTCTATTATTGTTTAAAACAGCTTTATTGAGATATCACAGACAATCCACAAAAGTCACTCGTTTAAAGTCTACATTTTAGTCATTTTTAGCACATTACCAAACTGTGAAAACAATCACCACTATTTAATTTTAGAATATTTCCATCACGCCCAAAACAAACCCTGTATCTATTAGCAGTCAGTCCCTATCCCCCTTCCCACCCAGGTCCTGGCAACCACTACTCTACTTTCTGACTCTAATATTTGCCAACACTGAAAATTTCATATAAATGGAGTCATATAATATGCAGTCTTTTCTGCCTGGCTTCTTTCACTTAGCATTAATGTTTTCCATGTTCATCCATGTTGTAGCATGTATCAGTACTTCATTTTTTATGGCCAAATAATAATCCATTGTGTGCACATACAGTTGACCCTTGAACAACTGGGGGCTAGGGGTGCTACTAGCCCCACATGGTTGAAAATTCAAGTATTACTTTTGACTTCCCAAAACTTAACTAATAATAGCCTACTGTTGACTGGAAGCCTTACAGAAAACATAAACAATCAATCAGCATATATTTTGTATGTTATATGTAGTATATCCTGTATTCTTACAATAAAGTAAGCTAGAGAAAAGAAAACGTTATTAAGAAAATCATAAGGAAGAGAAAATATATATACTATTCATGAAGTAGAAGTGGATCATCATAAAGGTCTTCATTCTCATCATCTTCATGTTGAGAAGGCTGAGGAGGAGGAAGAGGAAGGGTTGCTCTTGCTGTCTCAGGGGTGGCAGAGGTGGGGGAAGTGGAAGGGGAGGCAGGAGAGGCAGGCACATTTGGTGTAACTTGTATTGAAAAAATCCGCATGTAAGTGGACACATGCAGTTCAAAACCACGTTGTTCAAGGGTCAACTGTACCACATTTTGATTATCCATTCATTGGTTGACACATATTTAGGTTCCTTCTATTTTTTTGGCTAGTAGGAATAATGCTGCATAGAACCTTTGCATACAAGTTGTTGTGTAGATACATGTTTTCAATTCTCTTATGTATATACCAAGGAGGGGAACAGCTATGTCATTTGGTAGTTATATGTTTAACTTTGTGAGAAACTGCCAGGTTGTTTTCCAAAGTGGCTGCACCATTTTACAACTCCAGCAGCAGGGTATGAAGGTTCAACTTTCTCCATATCCTTGCCAACACTTTTTTGTCTGCTTCTGATTTTAGCCATCCTACTGGGTTTGAAGTAGTATCTCATTGTGGTTTTGATTTGCTTTCCCTAATGACTAATGATGTTAAGAGTCTTTTCGTGTGTTTATTGGCCATTTGTATATCTTCCTTGGATACATGGCTATTCAGATACTTTGCTTATTCTTTTAACATTTTAAAATGTTACAGTTCAGTTCATTCAACTGTTACAGTTCAGTTCAACTGTAAAATCTAACAGTTCAGTTCATTTTAAATGCATTCACATTATTATATGACCATCATCACCATTAATCTCCAGAACTTTTTTCATTTTACAAAACTGAAACTCTGCAATCATTGAACAATAATCCCCTCTTTCCCTCTACTCCCAGCCTTTAAATACTACAATTCTACTTTCTGTCTTTATGAATTTGACTACTCTAGGTAGCTCATATAAGTGGAATCATATAGTGCTTCTCTTTTTATGACTATGTCACTTAACATAATATCTTCAAGGTTCATCCATATTGTTGCTTTATTAGAATTCCCTTCCTTTTTAAGGCTGAATAATATTCCATTGTATGTATGTACTACATTTGTTTATCCATTCATTCATCAGTGGACACTTAGATTGAATCCATCTATTGACTATTGTAAATAATGCTGTTATGAACATGGGTGTGAAAGTGTTTGAACCCTTGCTTTCAATTTTTTGGGGTACATATCCAGAAGTGGAATTGCTGGATCACTTGGTAATTCTATGTTTAATTTTTTGAGGAACTGCCATACTGTTTTCTATAGTGGCCACACCATTTTACATTTCTACCTGCAATGCAGAAGGGTTCCAGTTTCTCCACATCCTTGCCAACACTTGTTATTTTCCATGTCTTTTTGATAATAGCCCTCCCAATGGGTGTGTGGTTTTGATTTATATTTCCCTAATGATTAGTGATGTTGTCATCTTTTCACGTGCTTATTGGCCATTTGAAAATCTTCTTGGGACAAATGTCTATTCACGTCCTTTGCCCATTTTTTTAATCAGGGTTTTTTGGTGTTTTTTTTGCTTTTTTTGTTGTTGAGTTGTAGGAGTTCTTTATATATTCTGGCTACTAATTCCTTACAGATATATATCATTTGCAAATATTTTTCCCATTCTGTGAGTTGCTTTTCCACTCTCTTAATAGTTTACTTTGATGCACAAAAGTTTTTAATTTTGATGTGGCCCGATTTATCTATTTTTTCTTGCCTGTGCTTTTGATTTCATATCTTTGCTCATTTTAAAATTGGGTTTATTTGTCCTTTTATTACTAACTTAAAAGAGCTTTTTATGTATGCTGGATACAAGCCCCTTATCAGCTACATGATTTGAAAATATTTTCTGCCATTCTGTGGATTGTCTTTTCACTTTCTTGTTGGTGTGCTTTGAAGAAAAACAGGGTTTTTTTTTCATTAAGTCCAACTTATCTATTTTTTCTTTATTTACTTGTGCTTTTAGTGTCTTATCTAAGAAGGCATTATCTAATCCAAAGTCATGAAGATTTACTGTTATGTTTTCCTATAAGAGTTGTTAAAGCTTTGGATTTTACATTTAGGTCTTTGAACCATTTTGAGTTCATTGTTTAATCTGGTGTGAAGATAGGGGTCCTATCTTATTCTTTTGCATGTGGATATCCAGTTGTCCCATCACCATTTATTGGAAAAACTATTCTTTCCCCGCATTGAATTGTCTTGGCACCCTTGCAAAAAAATTGATGATAAAGATATGGGACTCAATTATTTTCCATTAATCTATTCATCATTATGACAGTGCCACATAGCTTTGATCATGATAGTTTTTTTATAAGTTTTGAAATTATGACATGTGAATCATCTAATTTTATTCTTCCTTTTCAAAATCGTTTTGGTCATTCTTGAATCCCTTGCATTTCCATATTAATTTTAGAATCAACTTGTTATTTTCTGAAAAGAAAACTTCTGGAATTTTTATTTACTTATATATTTATTCTAGAGACTGAGTACCACTCTGTCGCCCAGGATGGAATACAATGCTGTGACCATAGCTCACTGCAGCCTCAAACTCCTAGGCTCAAGCCATCCTCCTGCCTCAGCCTCCTGAGGAGTTGGGACTACAGGCAAGTGCCACCACTCCCAGCTAATTTTTAAAAATTTTTGTAGAGATGGGGGTCTTACTATGTTGCCCAGGCTGGTCTTGAACTCCTGGCCTCAAATGATCCTCCTGTCTCAGCCTCCCAAAGTACTGGGATTACAGGCATGAGCCACTGTACCCAGCCACTTCTGGAATTTTGACTGGGATCACATTGAATCTGTAGATCAATTTTGGGAGTATTGCCATCTTAACAATATTAATGGTTCTAATCCATGAACACAAGATATCTTTGTGTTTATTTAGGGCTTCTTTAATTTCATGCAATAATATTTTGTATTTTTCAGTGTAAAAGTCTTACACTCATTTAAGTTTATTCTTATATATTTTATTCTTTTAATGCTATTGTAAGTGGAATTATTTTATTAGTTTCTTTTCAAATAATTTGCTAGTGTTTAGAAAAGCTTTTGATTTTTTATATACAAAACTTGTTTCTAGAAACTTGCTGAACTCACGTATTAGTTATTTTTCATGTGTAAGGGCCATAATTTCCTGTTTCTTTGTGTGCCTCATTATTTTTTGTTGAAAACTGGATGTTCTAAATATTATAATATGGCAACTCTGGAAATCAGATCCTCCCCAAAGGTTTGTTGTTGTCTCTCTTTGTTGTTCTTGTTGCTGCTGATGTTTGTATAATGACTTTCAGAACCAATTCTGTTACCTCTGTAATTTTTATTGCGTGCAGCCATTGAGATCACTACTTGTTTAGCCTAGTGGTCAGTTAATGACTGGACAGCGATTTCCTTTAATGCCTTCAGCTAGTATGTCTCTCCATCTTTGCTGATGGTTTCTCTGTATGTATTGGGGAATGGCTTCAATGCTCTAGCAGGCGGTTTACAATTCTGTGTTAGTCTTCACCTCCTGTATCAGCCAGAGATGAATGATTAGAACCTTTATCTGTCATCTCTGGGCACGTGCACACTCTTGCACATGCAAGTGGACTTCCATGTTCCGAGAATGTACTGCAGCTTTTCAAAGCCCCCTCTGGGTATCTCATTTCTCAGTTTTTCCTTTTAAGTTTCTTGGTCAGCTTCTTGTTAGCCCCAACTGGTAACACTACCTCAGGTGGCTGTGATACTAAGCCATTGCTACTTATTTTTTTCCACAAGTGACCTAGGGATAAGACTGTTCACACAGAGCAAGGGCTGAGTCAGGTTAAATAAAGACAAATCCTGAGAATGGAGCTTTTCAGACAGGTCAAATAGTGATAATTCTCTGCAGATAGGGCTTTTGGGGAGCTTCAAACCCCTTCTTACCTCTTCAGTAGCTGTTAGGCTTATGGTTTTCATGGCTACTGTGGTGCTAGGGAGAAGCAGATGGGAATGGGGCGAGTTAAAACCTCGCTAAAGCTTGCTGCTCTTACCGAGATTTAGCTGTTTTTCTTGAATAAATGTGCCCCAGTTTATTGCAAGCCTTTGATAGTTTTAAGAATTCTGAAAAAGTTGATTCTGATTATTTTTGCCCGTGTCTTCATTGCTTTTATTGAGGAGTGGATTTTTGGAGATCCTTACTCAGACATTCCAGAAGGGCTTCCCTACCACTTTTGCTTTTGCCTGCGTAGTTTGGCTGCCAAAAATTTCGACCTCTGCTTCAGAACCTCCTTTTATTATCATCCGTATTTTGGTGTTTGCTGTACCTCGGATGACTCTTATTTCTGACCCACCATGACCAATTATTAAACTGACCATGTTGTTCTTAAATCCAAAGCAAGAAGAGTGGTGGTTCATCTAAACCCAGGCTCCAGGAGAACAGAGGATTCCCTCCAGCCATTGCCTCTGATACTCCTCATCCTTATAGACCCGCAAACTTTTGAATTCAGCTGCTCTTCCCACATCCACCCTGTGTTCCAGTACATTGCCTAACTTCATGGGGAAGTGGTAACCTAGGAGGAGGTGGTGGCACTGGTTTCTCATCTAGATATGATGATAAGAAGATTCAATGCATGTGGAGTCTTTTCTATCAGGCTCTTTACCAGCTGGCAGCATGGCCATTAATTGGTCTGTCTCTCAGCAACCATGCTGTCACTACCCAAGAAGCCTACATGCAGCTCATCCTGACCCTGTCTTCCTCAGGCTCTGGCTGCAGAATGACTGGCTGATGAGATGTCAAGGGTGGGACCTTTATGGCCTGACCAATCCACTTTTTCAGGGCCACAGTAGGATGAGGCAAGTGAGACACTCAGGGCACAAAATTTAAGGAGGCATTCACTCTCAGGATCATGTAGGTGCTGGGTGAGTGCCTCCTTAAATTTCATGCTCTGAGCACTTCACTTGCCTTACCCTAGTTCTGGCCCTGGGATGAAATGTGTTCATGGTAAGAAAAAGCAATTAGTGATCTCCCTGCTCCATACCCACTAAAGTGCTTTATCCCAGATCTTTTACTCTAATGTAAGGTTTCTCATCCTCCACACTATTGATGTTTGAGGCTGGCTAATTCTTATTCTTGGTTGTGGGTGCTGTCCTGTGCATTGCAGAATGTCTAGCAGTATCTCTGGCTTCTACTCACTGTATGTCAGAAACGCTCCCCCAATTATGACAACCAAAAATATGTGCAGACATTGTTAAAACCACCTGGGGAGCAAAATCAGCCTAGGTAACAACCATTTCCCTACAGTCCAGCAAAGTAGGGCTGGGAACAGGGCAGGTCCTGGGGAAAATTGTAGATTAGCAGTGGGTTGAATGCTAAAATTCTCAAAACACTTAAAGGATTGACACTCTGATCCTAAAATTCTAGGCTCCAGGTGGCCTGGAAGCATGACAACCATATTTCCCCTTCCTCTCCCCTCCCCACAAAGTCCTGATTTCTCATCAGTTTATTCCTCTGGTGATAGTGATTTATTAAATACAAAAAATTGCTATTTCTATTATATGCCTAGTACTCTTACTTTAAAGTAATCATGATCCAGAAAAATTATCCTTTGGCAAACCATGTGCCCTGATTCTTGGTTGGAAATAAGTCATCTTGGGTTTCAAGGTGTTTTCCAAGCCTGAACATGCTTTTATCCCATGTATGGGGGGCATCTTGAAGAGAGCACTTTACCAGGAGCCTTTTAAAGATATCATGCAGGTGGTGAGAGCACACCGAACATTTTTATTGATCTCCTTTGATTCTTTTCTGTGTTCTGCTTATCACAATGGCCAGGCCAGCCCTTCTACCCTCCTCTGAAATGCTCAATCTTTTCTAAAATCAGATAGACTATATCACCTCCATTATTTGTTTGATTCATTCTTTCTTTGGATGTTTGTTTGTTTATTTATTTTTTAAACAGAGTCTCACTCTGTCGCCTGGGCCAGAGTACACTGGCATCATCATAGCTCACTGCAACCTCAAACTCCTGGGTTTGAGAGATCCTCGTGCCTCAGCCTCCCAAGTAGCTGGGACTGCAGGCACACGCCACCATGCCTGGCTAATTTTTCTATTTTTTGTAGAGACAGGGTCTCACTCTTGCTCAGGCTGATCTCAAACTCTTGGCCTCGCAGCACATTTTGCAACTGCAAAGATGTGGAATCAACTCAAGTGTCCATCAATTCATGAGTGGATTAACAAAATGTGGTATATATATACCACGAAGTACTACTCAGCCATAAAAAGGAATGAATTAACATATTTTGCGGCAATTTGGATGAAACTGGAGACCATTATCCTAAGTAACGTATCTCAAGAATGGAAAAACTAACACCATATGTACTCCCTAATAATTTGGAGCTAATTGATGGACACAGAAAGAAGTGAAAATCATTGGAAATCAAGAAGAGGGGCAAGGGGTAAAAACCTACCTAACAGGTACAGTGAACACTATTCAGGTGATGGGCACAATTATAGCCCTGACTAAAACATTATAAAAGCTGTCCATGTAACAAAAACATTTGTACCCCCTTAATATTTTGAAATTAAAAAAAAATTTTAAAAACTCCTGGCCTCAAGCAATCTTCCTGCCTTGAGCTGACAGAGCGCTAGGATTACAGGCGGGAGCTACATCGCCCAGCCTGGATGTATATTTATTGAAGGCCTACTATGTGTCAGGCATTATGCTAAATACTATTGAGACAATGGTTAAAAAAAGACAAACTTATTCCATGACTTTATGGAACTTTTGTTCTAGTGGTATAATCAAAAGGAGCCAATAAATACATAAATAAAACAATTACAAAATGAGATAAATACATGAAAGAAGACAAGCAGGGATTTAGATAGAGAATAACAGGACATGCTCCCAGGAAGACCTCTCAGAAAACAAGTGATAATTAAGCTGAGATCTGAAAGACGGGGAATACCAGCTGCGGGAAGAGTGAAGGAAAGAGAATTCTAGGAAGAGAGACCAGCACGTTCAAGAGCCCTAAGGTGGCTCTCCGTAGTCTATAGCAAAAATGGCCATAATCCTTTTTTCCTTTTTCTATCCAGGCCTTTTGTAATGTGACTTTTCAGCTCCTCCCACCAAGAGGTGGAGTCTATTTTTATTCCCCTTGAATCTGGGCTGGATCTGTGCCTTGCTTTGGCCAATAGAATATGGCAGAAGTAACAAGGTGCCAGTTTGGAACCTAGGCCTCAAGAGACCCTGCACACGTCTTCTCTTTCTCTTGGGACCCTGCCTAGTTGCCACGTTAATAGGCCTGGATTAGCGTGCTGGGGGATGAGAGACCACAGGAGACGAGCCATTGCAGCTGAAGCAAGTCATCTTAAACCAGCCAGCCCACAGCTGATGCAGCAGCTGACCACAATTCTCGGAGAAAACCCAGCCAAGACCAAGTGAATCACTAGATGAGCCCTGCCCAAACTGCCAACCCAGGAAATTTTTAGCTAAATTTGTTTAGGTCACTTATTTTGGGGGTAGTTTCTTACACAGCAAAAGTTCATTGGTACACCCTTTGAAATGAAAACAAGGTCCTTACCAGAGTAAACTCCTGCATTTACTCTGCTCCAAACTTTAAAAAACTCTGCTTTTAGAATCATTGCATGGTCAAATTTGTATATAACAACATACACCAATCATTTATAAGCCCGGCCCTTTTGAAGACCAACTGGCCAGTTTCACCCTGAAGGTCTTGCTTAGAATCCACTGAAACAGAGTGGCATCACCACTAGCTTCTAGTACAGAAAGGCAGAAAGGGGTTCAGATGAAAGACTCACTTCAGTGAGACATTGGTGAAGGAGACATGAAATTTTAAAAATTCAAAATCACATTGCAGAGATGCTCCCAGAGATTGGCCTGTTTCTGCAAGAAGAGTTGCAGAAAGGCAGCTGTTCCCCCAAAGACAAGTTTTATTTCAGAATTCAGACTACTATGGAAAGAGAAGGCTAGGGACTCCAAAACCACATAGTAAAAAAGATCAGGGACCCATGTGATTATGTGGCTTTCAGCAGGGTAATATGTAATAAAGGCCAAGTTCACCTGTGATTATAAGTGAATTCAATTTAATAACTCCCTTTGGAAACACTGTATGCATAAAAGCCATAAAAGCCTGGGCAGGAGTATGGTGGTCATCTTGAATACCACAATTGATCTGAGGAAGCCAGAAAGCCAGTGCAGGTCCCATTCATTGAGCAGGACTCAGCAAATCCCAGGCCAACACACCAAGCCTTTCATATCCATGGGTCACAGCCACTGGCAGGCAGGTCGGCCTGGCTCATAGTATGTGGCTCAAAGTGAGGCCAGGCTGCATATTTTGCTGGAAACCTCAGCAAATTTCCAGGCAAGCAAGTTACATTGCAGTCAGGCCATTCTCAACCTGGAGGAAGTTGCTGATCTGATGAAGTTCTCCTGTGGACTAAAGCCCTTTAACCTGGGCAAATTGGTGCCAAAAGAGCGGGTCCCAGACCAGCAGCACCAGCATTAGTTGGAAACCTGTTACAAGTGCAAATTGTGAGGCCGCATCCAAGATCTAGTGAATTGGAAACTCTGTGGGTGGGGCCCAAAAATCTGTATTTTAAGGTAGTAAGCCCTCCAGGTGATTCTGATGTGGGCTCAAGTTTGAGAACCACTGTGGTAGGCAGTTGTGGTCAGCCCCATTGCTAGAGTAGAATTCTAGGTCTTAAATGGCCAGTCAGAGCAAGCTTAGCACTCCTGACAGTAATCAGTGTTCACCTCATTTCCCTGAAAAGCCTTCATTTGATACCTGTACTTGAAAGTTGAGCCATAGCCACAGGAGACATTTCTTTAGTAACATAGTTTCTGTCATAGTTAATAATCATTAAGTAACACATTTACCAGATACAGCAACAAAAGGTCCTGGGACCCTAGTTTCTCAGGGTTAGAAGAGACCTCAAAGACTATGTCATGCACTGCTTCTTAAACTTTAATGTACATAGAAATATCTGGGAATTTTGTTAAAATACAAGTTCTGATTCAGTAGGCCTGGGGTGAGGCCTGAGATTCTGTGTTCCTTAAAAGCTTCCAGGTGATTTGAAAGCTGCTTGTCTAAGAAGAACACTTTGAGTTGTAAGGTTCTAGTCCAAATCTGATGCCCAAATCCCCTACCCAGTGGTTCTCCAACCTGGCTTTCCCTCAGAATCACCCGAGGAGCTTTGAAATACAGAATCCCACGTTCCACCTCAAACCTCATGAGTCAGAATCTCTTGTAGCTTATATATCTAGATTTTTGGGGGGATGGGGGGGGTTTAAAAATCTCCTCAGGTGATGCTGATACAGCCAGATTTTCAGCTATGTCTGATTTGGCATTTGTGAGCCACTGGCCTGTATTATTGCATGCCTACCAAGTAACATGGTCTTACAGCTTGTGCTTACGCCTTTCCAGGGAAAGGGGCAACACTCTTGAGGGTGATGAATACATTTGCAGAGAAGCACTAATCACATCTCTTACAATTAGGTCTTTGATCCACCTTGAGTTAATTTTTGTATATGGTGTAAGGAATGGATCCAACTTCATTCTTTTGCATGTGGATATTATGTTTTCCCAGTGCCGTTTGTTGAAAAACTTTCTTCATTGAGTGGTCTTTGCACCATTATCAAAAATAAGGTTTATATCTGGAATCTCTATTCTACTGCATTGGTCTATATGTCTGTTTTTATTCCAGTACCACAATGTTTTGATTACTATAGCTTTGTAGTAAGTTTGTAAATTGGAAATAGTCCTCCAATTTTGTTCTTCTTTTTCAAGATTATTTTGGCTACTTGAGGTCTCTTGAGATTCTGTATGAATTTTAGAATACATTTTTGTATTTCTGCAAAAAACATTACTGGAATTTTGATAGGGATTGCATTAAATCTGTAGATAGTTTTGGGTAGTATGGACATTTAAACAATATTAAGTCTTTTAATCCATGAACACAGGATGTCTTTTCAATTATTTTTGCCTTCAATTTCTTTCATCAATGTTTTGTAGTTTTCAGTGTGTAAGACTTTGCCTCCTTGGTTAAGTTTATTTCTAAGTATTTTATCTTTTTGATGCTATCATAAGTGGAATTGTTTTCCTAATTTCCTTTTCAGATTGTTCATTGTTAGTACATAGAAACACAACTGGCTTTTCTTGTGTTTTTATTTTATACCCTGAAACTTTGCTTTTGTGGAATCTTTAGGGTTTTCTACATATAAGAACACATCATCTGTGAACAGAGATAATTTTACTTCTTCCCATCCAATTTGGATGCCTTTTGTTTATTTGTCTTGTCTAATTGCTCTGGCTAGAACTTCCAATTCTATGTGGAATGGAAGTGGCAAATGCAGACATCCTTGTCTTTTTCCTGATCTTAGAGGAAAAGCTTTCAGTCTTTTACCATTGAGTATGATGTTAGTTGTGGGCTTTTGATATATGGCCTTTATTATGTAGGGGAAGTTTTTTGCTATTTCTAGTTTGTTGATCGCTTTTATTCTGAAACAGTGTTGAATTTTGTCAAATGCTTTTTCTGTATCGGCTGAAATAATCATGTGGTTTTTTCCCCTTCTTTGTGTTAATGTGGTATATATACTACATTGATTGATTTTTGTATGTTGAACCATCCTTGCACTCCAGGAATAAATCCCACTTGGTCATGGCATATAATCATTTTAATATGCTGCTGAATTTGGTTTGCTAGTATTTTGTTGAGGATTTTTACACCAATATTTATAAGAGATATTAGTTTTCTTTTCTTGTAGTGTATTTCTCTTGCTTTGGTAGCAGGGTAATGCTGGCCTCATAGAATGAATTAGGAAGTATTCCTTCTCTTGAATTTTTTGGAAGAGTTTGAGGAAGATTGGAGTTAGTTTTTTTCTTTTTTAGAAACAGGGTCTCACTCTGTTGCCCAGGCTGGAGTGCAGTGGCCCGATCATAGCTCGCTGTAACCTTGAACTCTTGAGCTCAAGTGATCCTCCTGCCTCAGCCTCCTGAGTACCTATGACTACAGGTACTCACACCTGGCTAATATTTGAACATTTTTTGTAGAGATGGGGTCTTGCTATGTTGCCCAGGCTGGTTTCAAACTCCTGGCCTCAAGCAATGCTTCTGCCTTGGTCTCCCAAAGTCCTGGGATTATAGGTGTGAGCTACTGTGCCTGGCCCAGTTCTTTAAATGTTTTGTACAGTTCATCAATAAAGCCATCTCATCCAGGAATTTTCTTTATTGGGAGGTTTTTGACTATCAATTCAATCTCCTTACTAGTTATAGGTCTATTCAAATTTTCTATTTCTTAACGATTCAGTCTCGGTGGGTTGTGTGTTTCTAGGAATTTGTCCATTTCATACAGGTTATCCAATTTTTTGGCATAGTGGTGTTCACAGTACTCTCATAATCCTTTTTATTTCTATAAAATCAGTAGTAATGCCCTCACTTTCATTTCTAATTTTAGTAATTTTTTACTAAAAATTTCTTAGTCAATCTAGCTAAAGGTTTGTCAATTTTGTTGATTTTTTTTGAAGAACCAAATTGTTGTTTGTGATTTTTCTCTATTGTTTTTCTATTCTCTATCTTATTTATCATGCTCTAATCTTTGTTATTTCTTTTCTTATGCTAGCTTTAGAGTTAGTTTATTCTTTTTCTACTTCCTTAAGGTACACAGTTGGGTTGTTAATTCAAGATCATTTTTCTTTTTTAATATAATCATTTACAATTGTAATTTTGTCTTTTAGCACTGCTTTTGCTGCATCTCATGTTTTGGTATGTTACATTTCATTTTCATTTGTCTCAAGATATTTTCTAATTTCTCTTGTGATTTCTTATTTGACCCACTGGTTATTTAAGAGTGTGTTGTTTAATTTCCACGTATTTGTGAGTTTTCCCATTTTTCTTCTGCAGATTTCTATTTTTATTCCATTGTGGTAAGAAAAGACACTTTGATTTTGAAGGAGCTTAGGAAATTTCACCCCAAAATATGCCTCCTTGGTATTTTGAATTAAAGGCTCTTAGAAATTAATAGGCCCTTGGAAGACGCTTGCCCTCTATCTGTATAAACCAGACTGACCCATCAAAAAGAACAATTGATTTCTCTTCCCCTCCCAGTTATCTCAATATATTTCAGGAAAGAAGATCAAGGACGCAACCAGACCTGGCCCAAATCATTTAAAACATAATACCCTGTCTCTCAGGTTAATTTACAAGTCAATCTGTTTCTCCCCATCCATTCATTCTCCCAAGTATCTATTTAACCTCCCAGCAACCGTTTATTGCCCCTAAACAGAATTACCTATACCCCTCATCTTCACCTCCCCTCTAAAAGGCATGTATAAAAATATCTGGATCCTACTGGGATATTGAATAATCACTCTGTGATTCTCCCCATGGGCATGGTAAATAAAACTTTCTCTTATTAATCTGCGTTGTGAGTTGATCATTCAGCGAACTTTCTGGGGAAATGGCAGGTTTACCCTCACCCCTACAATTTTAATCTTTTAAAACTTTTTAAGACTTGTTTTGTGGCCTAGCATATGGTCTATCCTGGAAAATGTTCCATGTGTATTTGAGAAAAATGTGTATTATGCTGTTGTTGGGTGGAGTGTTCTATAATATATACGTCTGTTAGGTCCTGTTGGTTTATAGTGTTTTTCAAGTCCTCTCTTTACTTATTTTGGAGCTGCGTATATTTTGGAGCTCTGATGTTTAGTAAGTACATGTTTATAATTGTTATTTCTTCTTCATAAGTTGACCTTTTAATCAACATACAATGTCGTTTCTTGTCTCTTGTAATAATTTGTGACTTAAATTCTATTTTGTCTGATGTTAATATAGCCACCTCTTCTCTCTTCTGGTTACGATTTGCATGGAATATCCTTTCCATGCTTTCATTTTCAAACCATTTGTGTCCTTAGCTCTAAAGTGAGCCTCTTATTGACAGCATATATTTGGATCATGTTTCTTAATAAATCCATTCCGCCTTTTGATTGGGGAGTTTAATCTATTTACACTTAAAGTAATTACTGATAGAGAAAGACTTATTTTGCCATTTTGTTATTTGTTTTCTGCATGTCTCATAGCTTTTTTGTCCCTCATTTCAAATTTTTTGTGTTTATCTAATTTTTTTTGAAATGACACATCTTGATTCCTTTCTCATTTCCTTTTGTGTATATTCTATAGATATTTTATCTGTGGTTGCCATGGGATTACATATAATATCCTAAAGTTATAAAAATTTATTTTGAATTGATAACCACTTAACCTAAATTGCATACAAAAACTCTACTCCTATACAGCTCTATCCCCCCATATTCTTTATGTTATTGATATCACAAATTACATCTTTATACATTGTGCACCCATTAACATAGATTTATAGTTTTTTATGCAATTGTCTTTTAAATTCCGTAGAAAATATAAAGCAGAGTTACTAACCAAAATTGTAATAAAACTGGCTTTTATATTTGCCCGTGTATTTACCTTTACAGGAGATCTTTATATCTTCATATGGCTATGAGTTACTATCTAGCATCCTTTTATTTCAACCTGAAGGACTCCCTTTAGCATTTTTTGTAGGACAAATCTAGTGGTAATGAAATCCTTTAGGTTTTGTTTATCTGAGAATGTCCCCCAACGTCATTATTCTTAAGTAACTCTTCAACAAGGAGATTACATAGATAAAATTCTGTGGGTCTAACTTCCTGATAGAGCCTTTGGTGGATACCAAAGTAGTTTAAGTTGTATTCTTAGATTTCCTACAATACAGATCAACTGATCATTAAAAATCCACCCCCACCCCCACACAAAGTATCCCCTTTGTAGTTGTCCCTTGAGTGAGCCGTTTAAAATAGTTTCATCAGACCTAGAATCACAGGAGTTTAGGGCTGGAAGGGACTTAGAGATTTCCACAAAGATACTATTAAAATAAAGTTAAGTATATATTATTTGCCTTCCATTTTAAAATATTATCTCAAGAGAACCCTGAACATTAAACTTACACCAAAGCATGCTTCCTTGTTCAAGCATTTTAAAAATACTCTAAATATATGGGGTTCTTGGCCTTGTGCCTAGGATCTTGTCTTTTAGGATAAAAGTTTAGGATAAGCGACACTTCCAATTATAATTTCTCACTGAAGAGGGCCTCTCTAAGGCACTTCAATAATAGAGTAGTTACCTGGGGCAGGCAGCCCGGGGATTTCACAAAAGGCTGAAAATGTGCACAGCTGATAATTAACGTATTCGCCCATCTGACCTAAATCTTTCTTTGGCTTTTGTGAGATTTTTTCCTGTACAGGTAGAATCCTATTTTAACAAGCTTGACAAGACACAAAAATCGCTAGTTTTACCCTAATCTCCGTAAAAGAGAAACCTACTGTTACAAGGTGTAGAGAATAGCCAACCATTTGTGGTTTTTATTTTTTTGACAGGAAGCAAATGTATATTATTGTACTTTATTTGCAAACAGTACAAGTTGGTGGGGATGCTGGGAGTGGTATGTATGTGAGGACGTGTTTTGCCTACCCAGAGCAAAGGTGTTTGAAAAGAATATGCAGACTTGTCTTTCTTCTGTATGGCTATACAGGGGGCCCTTGAAATCCCCAAGTATCACTGTAGTATGTGATTTCCCTCACAAAACCTCTGTGTTTTGCAAAAGAATCATCACCTTCCTAGATTGCCTTCATTCCTGCTCACTCCCATTGCCGGCGCTAGCAGTTGGCTTTCTTTTCATTTGGATTTTTTTACACTGGGGTGAGGGGCAAAATTGTTTTGACTTCATAGGAGCTCCTGCTGTAAGCTGTAGAAGCTGAGCGATTGGCTAGGCTCAATGAGTGTAGTTCAACGGGTGTCTCACTCTGTACATCGGCCTGGTAAGGAATGAAGTTCAAATTCATGCCTCAGCAAAATTGCAAATCACTACATGGCATGGACATCCTAGATTTCTCCTAAAGGTAGAGATCTCAAATGTTAAGTCTGTGAATGCCAAAGGCACACTACATTTGAAAACACTGAAATATTTTCAAAAAGTTGAATTGATGCTTTGGGAAAATTTTTGAAGCAGAAACTGTTTTAGTGGAGACACTTGCTTTGGAAATTAGAGACATGTTAACTAAGGCTGTATGTATCGGAGCAGTAAAGCCAATCAGTCTTGGCTTTAGTCAAGAGGTGGTGAGGATGCAGGAGTGTAATAGACATTGAAAGCCACATTGTCAGAAATTATAGATGGCTTTGGTGGGTATTGGTTGAGTCCTAACCTTTACAATGTGCCTAAACTACATATTTCGATTTTAGCTCTCTGCTCACTATCCCTCTAAAGCTCCATACCTGCCATCATTCTTAGTGGCTTTAATATACACATAGATGATCCCTCCCACACCCTAACCTCTCATTTCCTTGAAATCCTCTCCACCAGTGAGCTTGTCCTCCGTGCTACTTCACCCTCTCACCCCAGAATCTCACTGCCAGTCCTCCCGCCCAAAACTGAATTTCAAGCTTCCCACTCTGGGCACCATCTCCTAACTCTCCAGGTCACTTGCCTTAGAATCCCATCTCCAACAACCCCTTTACCCCACAGGGCCCTAAACTCTATTGATCTTACCATCTTTTCAATGATTCTCAGGCCCTCAAATCTTCACTTCCCACTTGGCACTAAATTCTGTGGTTTATCTTATGGCATTCCCTTGCTTACACACTCAAGTCCCTTGCCCCCATATTCCTTTGTGACTCTCACCTGACAAAGCCCCAACCTGGTTAGATCCTCCTCTCTACCAGCACCAGACCTGCACCTGTGCAGCCCATTGTAGCTGGAGAAACAAGCCAGACTTTTCTGTCTGCTCTCGCTTTACCTCCAGGGGATCCAGACTGCTGCCCAGCATCATGCTATCTTTCCCCAGGCCAGTTACTTTCCCACACTCCTAGATCATGATTGCATACCTTCCCTGTCTTCTCAAACCTGCTACTCATTCTTAGTATTCTCACTCTCTGATGATTGATTGATGACCTTGCTTCCTCTTCCATTGAGAAAATATTAATAACGGCAATCAGAAGAAAACCTCTACACACAACCACCACCAAATCTACAACACTATCTATACCTGAACCATATTCTCTATCCTCTCTCCTGTTACTACAGATGAGCTGCCTGTGTTCCCATCCAAGGCCACTCTTGTGTGCTAACACACTTGTGTACTAAATCCCCTCCCATCTCACCTACACTACGTCATTAGGGCAGAAATTCTACCACCTCTCTCCTGACTCATCATTTTCCCTCTTCCCTGGGGGAGGGAATATTCATGGGAATAACCCATGACTATACAATCATGCTATTGTTTCTCCCATCTAAAGTGCCAGCTGGTGATAGAGTAAACGGGAGAGATGAGAAGCCAAAATGTACTTTAAGAAGCTATCGCGGAGTTCAGATGGAATGTGAGGTGGGTTGAATCAAGACACGCAGAGGAAATGAGGACTGAATGAAGAAGGTGGATTCAGGAGACATTTCAGTGACTGAACGGATAAAGCTTGAGGTCCCATAATATGGGGCTAACAGGAAAGTTGGAGGAAGAAGAGAAGAAGATGGAGGGCACTGAGCTGTCTCTGCCTGGGTGATAAGCAAATAGGAATGGGATCAGCTAAGAAATAGGAAAATTAAGTTGGGTCTGGGACCTTTCCTAGTTTGGTAGGGATACCATAACAAAATGCCACAGACTGAGTGGCTTAAACAACAGAAATTTACTTTCTCACAGTTCTGGAGGCCGGAAGTCTGAGATCAAGGCGGCAGGATTGGTTTCCCCTGAGGCTTCTCTCCATAGCTTGTAGATGGCCATCTTCTCCCCGTGTCTTCACATGGTCTTCCCTCTGTATGTGTCTGTGTCCTCATGTCCTCTTCTTATACGGACACCAGTCATATTGGGTTAGGGCCCACCTTGATGACGTCACTTTAACTTAATTACCTCTATAATGACCCCATCTCCAAATACAGTCCCATTCTGAGATACTAAGGGTTAGGATTTCAACATATGACTTTTGAGGGATACTGTTCAACCCATAACAGGTCTTCCTCAACCTTGGTTGAGGTATTTGTGGGGCATCCAGTTGAGGTATCTTACAGCAAGTGGGCCAGGGCTGGAGTTGGGAGTCTTCCCCACAATGTAGAGTAAACAAGAGTACCCAGGGACAGACTATAGAAAAAGAAGAGAAAAGGACCAAGGATTGAGCCTCTTGGAATGCTTGTGTTTGATGGCATTCAGAGATAAAACACTAGGACATAGCAATTTGAATACAGTATGAGGGGCCAGCTAATGGAACAAGGAGTAGCCTTAACTTCTACAAGTAAGTAACAGTACATTTGGATACCTTCCATTTCAGCCCCTCCCCAGCCTCAGGCCAGCTCAACCATTAAATGTTAGCAGCACTATTTCTTTCCCTTCTCTCTCGCTACTACCCCACCGAATATGTGAATAGGGCTGTATTCCCAAATTGTAAAGAGTACATTATGCAGCTAAACAAGAAACTTGCTAGATGCCATTTTCACAGCACCAGCAGATTAATGTTCATGACCCACATGTATATACATACACACATATTTGGTTACAATACCCTCCCACCGTTCTCAGAGGGGTCGTGAAAGATGTGTGGCCTTTGCTAATGGCAGGCCACTGACAAATGACCCTGTCTTTGTCTCCAGCGGTTCCATGGCAGGACTCAGAGAGCTGAAGAGTGCAGGGACAGAAAATGTTTTCACACTCAGTATTATGTTAGCTCTACTTTTTATATTCAGCAAGGTTGTGCTTTGTGATAATTTTACCTGGACTGCCACTCAGTGGCCATTGGGAGAAATACCCAGAAGAGAGCTGCCACTTCTGTAAACCCTCCAGTGTTTTTTAGGGAAGGCCAAATGCGAATGCTTGAACTCTGTTTTACATTCTTAGTTGTTTTTGTAAAGCGTGCTGAAATCCATGTTAGTGTTACTAAATTTTAAGCAGTAACACTCTTTAAGGATAGGATCTTTCAATTGTCAAACTCATTGACCTATTTATTTAGAATTCTAATCATGAGTATTTTCCAGAGGTTCGGAGGAACTTGAAAGATTCTTCTGCAAGAGTTTTCACCCTCAAAATCCCCCAAACACCCACTCCCTGTTATTCCACTAGTGTGCTCCTCTCTGCCCTTTCCTTGGGGACAATGTTTCAGTGATGCACTCCCCACACCCTTATCAGTCCATCTGTAATCTAACACTCAACTCTTTGTAAATGTGAGGTGAAGGGCGAGTATAGGGAGCATTCGAATCAGGAGTAAGTCATAATAAAGGCACAAACTGAGTTATACAATAAAAAAATTCTAAAAAGACGACGTTAATGAAAACCTCTTAATTTTTGAACTTCATGGAAGTTTTTTCTAAAGTAAGTTTTAAACAAAACATGTATTGCAAAAAAGGTTTTTAAAATACATTTTATTATTTATGTTGGAAAATATTAATGCTTATTTCATGGCAGGAGTTTCCATAAGTCTGAGAGTGAAATTTACAACCAGCATCCATGATTCTATTGATTCCAATGGCTTCTTGTCTCAGAGTAAAAGCCAGATACCTAACTATGTATTACAAGTTTCTCCACGGTCTGACCTCCTGTTACCTCTCTGATCTAATTTCCTGCTACTGCCCCCCACCCCCAGCCATACTGAGTGGTCTACCTGGAACTCTTCCTCCATAGTATCATGACTTTGCCCCCTTGTGTCAAATGTTACCTTCTCAGCAAGGCCTTTCCCTACCACCTCATTGAAGGGTAGGCACCCTATCCCCTATATCATTTTCCTACTTTTGCTCTAGAGAACGTATTACCCTCTGCTATACTATATATTTTGCTCACTTCCTTATTGTCTCTCTCCTTACAGGATAGAAGGTAAGATTCAGGAGGGCAGAGAATTTTGTCTATTTCTATAGAGCTGTATCCTCAGTGCCTAGAATAGTGCATAGCACATAGTACATACTCAATAAATATTGAATGAATGAGTGAATGAACATAGCTGGCAATGAAGTTTGGAGACATATGAACCTATTTTTTCTCTTTTTAGAGATAGGGTCTCGCTCTGTTGCCCAGGCTGGAGTACAGTGGTATGATCATAGCTCACTGCAGCCTTGACCACCTGGGCTCAAGCAATCCTCCTGCCTCAGCCTCCTGAGTAGCTGGGACTACAGGTGCGCACAACCACACCAAGCTAATTTTTAAAATTTTTTCTAGAGACAAGGGTCTTGCTATGTTGCCCAGGCTGGTCTCAAGCTCCTGGCCTCAAATAATCCTCCCACTCAGCCTACTGAGTTGCTGGAATTATAGGCATGAGCCACCATACACAGCTATGAATCTATTTTCTTTATGTAAGGAAATTGTCTTCTCTTTTGCATTAAAATGAAAAATTTTCTGATCTCAATAACCTGATGACTCTTCACCATTCTTTGTCTGGTGAACTCCTATACAATCTTTAACACCAGGTCTGTGACATCCTCCCTGACTATCCCCTGCCCCAAGAATGAATTAGTCACTTCATCTGTGATCCCACAGTACATGTATATGCCTTGGTTTTAGCTTTTATTATACTATACCCCTATAATAATAATTAGCAATTATAATTATTAGTAGTAATAGTATTACTTTACATGTGAGGCCCTCCAGAATAGAATCTGCCTTATTTATCTCTGTAGCCTCTAAGCCTAGTGCAATGCCTGGCACACATGTGGTATTTAATAAATATTTGGTAAGTGAATGAATGAATGAATCGTTAAATAAATGAATTATTGAATCAATAAACAAGGGCAAAACTGTTAGTGCAAGATTTCTATGCACACTAAACAGCTTCTTAAATATCCAAAGGACTACCATGCTAGTGACTGCCTCCTCAAACTTGCAAAAAGCAATTCTAGACCACCCACGTCTGGTTATATACATCCTGTGTTTCAGTAGAATGTGAGATTGTTTTTCCAGTAGTGGGGATGGCTTTGTAAGCAGTAAATGGTAAGTTCAGCTGCTTAGACTATAGTTTACAAGGAGGCCAAGTTTATGGGCTTGGTTTTCCCGTGTAGCTATTTCACTAATTTGTAGTCTGCCCATGTTGTCAGGTTACATGAGCGTAGCCAGTGGTTACGAAAATGGCTGCACTTGCTGGAAAATTTCATTGACACCTTGGATAAAATTTGCCTATGACAGCTGCAGCTCACTTGGTTACGGGCCCAAGTCCCAATTATAAGGCTCCGGATGATGACCGAAGATAGCTCTGGGATGACTTGGGCACGGGGCATCCTTGGAGCATGCTCTGCCAAGGGACGCTCTGTCACCATGCTGCCATGCGCTCTGTAAGCTACGCTCAGTCTTACAAACCCTGGCATGGCCCTCTTCGGCACCTACTCGCTTTCTATTGAACAAACCCTTCTGCCTACTTAGTCCACCTGACCTGCCTTGTCAATAATTGTCACGCATAGTGCAATATCTCAAGTGAATTGGAAATGTTGGCTAGCACTGCAATTGTTCAGCATGAGCTAATGATCCCAAATCGGAATTGGCTCCAACAGGATAACCAATGTTTAGCAGCCCTTAATGACATATCCCAGTGGCCATCTATCCAAGGACACCATATACGATTCCCCCACTGAAGGCTTACATGACCCAGTACACCAACGGCAGGGCATACAAAACACAGATTCTTAAGATGAACAATTGCTCTTGAATAAAAAAGTGCTGGACCTGCCAGTTAAAACTACGGACTGTCATTAGACTAACCAGTCAGCAACTGATAAAAGTGCTGTGGAGTGCCATTTATAACACTCACAGAGCTTAAGGTCAGTGCAGCTTTGTCAGACCGCAGCAGCTAGGAAATTAGAAATACATGAACTCTTGGAGGAAAGAAACGCAGATCCAGTTCCCTGTGGCATAAACGTAAAGGATCCAAGCAGAGGAACCCAGTAGAATGTGGGGGTCGTCAAGGTGCCTGAGAGTCAAGCTCACTTAGAACAACAGCCCAAAACAGCTAAGGTTTGTTTCAAATGATGTCTTTTATACTCAACTGAGTGAATAATAACTGGAACCTGTAAACATCAGGGGTCTAACCCAAGAGAGAATAGAGTACCCTGTAACAATATATACTAATTAAATTCAACTTGGTGAGGTTTAGTTCCAATGTGACAATTCATATTGTGTCTTGTTATTGATTTGTGGCTGGAGTTAAGCAAAGCTCTCTTTACAGCTAGCACATTTTGAAGTGCCACCCGCAAATAGGAAAAACATGCAAATACGATGTCTTCTAAAGTGCTGCGGTTCCACAGTGGAATTCTCTATGGCCATTAAAGATGACAAGTATGTGGACTTTGTTGATCTATGGAAATGTGTATACACAATAATGTTAAGTGAAACAGTGTGTCCACATTGATTACAGCCCTGCAGGAACCCTGTACCTCAGCCAAGATCATAAGTGAACATGGAGTGACACAAAGAGAATTGAATGTGCATTTGGTTTTGAGTCTTTTTTTTTTAATAGAGTTAAGCTTACCATAAAAATAAATGAAAGGAGTAAAAAACATTGCTGTGGTTCCAAACCTGTGTAGTAGTGAAGCACATATTGAAATCCAAGTCCATCGACTCCAGAAAGGGAGCAAACAGAAGGATGACATAGTGACACAGCAAACAAAAGGACCTGCCTAGAAACACAATACTGAGGCAGTGATCAGCTACAGCACAAGGTTAATGCTACTGTAGATTAGCTGGATGCTTGGGAGCAGCATGCATTCTGTTAGAACAGTACTCCCTTCCCTAGAATTAAGGGAAACTACTGACTTTTTATATGCTTGCACTTCAAATTGTAGGTGTAGTTACCAGTTTTCCAAATGGTCCTGAGGAGGAATTGAGATGCTTAGAGAAGCTGTAGGAGTAAGGGGAAACTTCCTCTTCTCCCCCCACAGAGTTCACTGAAAGAATCACAGAGTGATTACTCAATATCCCAACGGAATCCAGATATTTTTCTACATGCCTTTTAGAGGGGAGGGGGAGATGAGGAGTATAGGTAATTCTGTTTAGGGGCACTAAATGGTTGCTAGGGAGGATGAATGGATGGGGGAAACAGATCGACTTGTAAATTAACCTGAGAGACAGGGTATTATGTTTTAAATGATTTGGACCAGGTCTGGTTGCATTCTTGATTTTCTTTTCTGCAATATAGTGAGATAACAGGGAGGGGAAGGGAAATCATTGTTCTTTTTGATGGGTCAGTCCAGTTTATGCAGACAGAGGGCAAGCCTCTTCCAAGGGCCTGTAAATCTCTAGGAGCCTTTAATTCAAAATACCAAAGAGTCATATTTTGGGTGAAATTTCCTGAGCTCCTTCAAAGTGTTAGGCCAAAATCTCAAGGCCTTGTCTTCATCTCTGGAGATGGGAACGGAGGCCGTCTCAGAGAGCTAGGAGACCAGAGAGACCTGAAGGGCCAGATACTGTAGCAACATGCAAACACCGCCTACATAGGCTTGTTCACAGGCAGGCGGGGGCAATGGCAGTGAAGCTGTGGTTTTGCTCCTCATGATGCTGGGACATGCCTGTCCTCTCTCCACATAGCTCGGGCAGACACACGGCTGCGTCTGTGCAGGAGCCACGCAGCACTTGCTTATCCATCTCGCTATTGCTTTCCCCACCTTTTGGCCATTTTCTTCTTCTGCACCTTTATCAGAAGAGGACAGGGAGGAAATGAAGCCTCCATGCCTGGATTGCAGGTGGTCTACCCCCCAGTTTCACAGCAGTGGCAGTGCCCTATGGAACCCTGGATTGTTTGTGTAAGTTGGGATGGCAATAAGTAAGATCTGTGTGGTTTCTCCAGGGCAGGTTTTTCCAGATTCTCTAAGCACTTTATCTGAAGGTTGGATTTCGTTAGTTAAATGGAGAGTTTAGGGTGGTGTGGGCTAGTTCCCATCAAATTTGCATAGCCTTTCCCTTCTTTGTGGCTTAGGTCATCTGTGCCATGATTTTCTTCCCATTTTTCCCAGTACTCCATGGTTGCTGTGCTGTGCTTTAATGAGAAGTGACTAAAGCACACACAGCAATAATAAATAAGGAGTTTCTCAGAATCAATGTGTAGTAGGTATTAAGTACACACCTCATAGGCAACTATAAAATTGCCTGGAAGAATTGATGCATGTCTTCCCAGAGCACTGTTTGTAGGCTTTGTAAATTTATGGCATAAATCAGAGGCATCATTCTCTGAACAGCGTCTTCAGCAATGACACCAACAATGAAGGGAGAGGGGACAGAATTGGGATTTCTGGCATCTTAGTGGGGAAAAGGAGACCAATGTAATATCCCTGCCAAGGCCATGAATTATGGCTTTATACAACAATGTTCTCAGAAATGAAACTCTTCTCCACTGACTGATCAACACAGCATAAAAATCCATCCGGGGAGGTCCCCGATATAATGCCCGATGCTACCACAGCTGAGAATCTGACGGTGCTGCACTCTCACATTCGATGTCCTCATTTGTGAATGTGAGGGTGGGAGAGGAAGCCTCAGCCAAGGTCTTTACTTTATAGACTATGAGTTCAGTGAGTGGCTGACCTGCACTAATCCAAAGACAGAAATAAAAACCGAAAAGGAAACACAGCCACTTCTATGTTGATAAACTGCTCATTGAAGCCTCTGAACCAGGTGACAATGTGATGGATCCAGTCCAAGGGGACAATGGCAGAGAAATTGCCTAGAATAATTATCTGGCTGGCATCACAGAGCCAGCCTGTTGGGAAAGCCAGTCCTGACATTTACTTTGGCACAGCTGTTGACTTTGAAGTGAGAATCCTTTGTTCTATTTTGCTGACAAGTAGGCTAAGCCAGGGCCTCCAGGCAGGCCTTTGCGAAGGCTATCTGGATGAGACTTTCAGCAGGAGACATGACAATTGAAGGTTGCATCTAGGTAGTGTAATACAGGGTTTAATGTTTTTTGAGCACTTACTATGTGCCAAGTACTGGCAGAAAAGAGTTGGCACATTCAAAACAGGTAAATAAGGAGGGTTTAATGAAGAGACTGTTTACAAAGGTATGGCCAGGGTTAGGGTAACCAACAAGGGATGATGAAGCTAGTATCAGCTGGGAGCTATTACTACCCCTAAGCTGAGGGAGCAAAAAAGCTGTGGCTTAGTTCATGTGTGACTGAAAGAAACTGTGAGTGGCTGCAGGGAGAGGGAAGCAGCCACCCTATAGCTATGAAGGAAGGAGAAAGCCAGGTAGATGAGTACTTTGACCTCACTCTTCTGATCTCTGGTTTCCTGTTAGTCTCTCCCATTGGCTGGGCCAACCAGAAGCCAGAGGAGATGGTGTTACCAACAGTTCAGTACTTGTCCCCTGCAGCCCACAAATGAGGAGGATGGCAGACTCATGTCTTAAAGTACCATAATCCTATCTGTAAGCAGAAATACAGAGCTTTTAAAGGGTGTTTTCAGCTTCGGGCTATTGCTGTTTAACTATACTATCTATGGTGAAGACAATATCGTGACTTCTGCCCAGACAATTCTGTTGAGCCATCTCCTGTGGTACAGAGAACAAAGGACACTCCCCTGCCCCTCTGATCACTGGCCTTGGGCAGGAATGCAGGTTTTAATTTCCAAAAAGAGAGTGGGGGGGGGTGGTTAAAGAGACAACGTATAATACATTTTTCCCTTTTTCAGGCCCTTATTTCTGTTACAATGGGAGACCCCTGATGCAGTCCATTGAGATCACAGAGCAGGGTAGAGAAGGGTGGAGGATGGATCTGAAGGGGCCTGCAGAGAATATCCAGCACATCCCCAGTTTACAAGTAAACCAAACGAGGCAATATCACTTGCCCAGCAGGGAAGTGGTGGAGCTGAGAGTTGAACCTGGAACCATTTGACCCCAGAGCCCATCCTCCACTACCCTATCAGAGTCTTCATTTCTGAGCCCACCTACCCGTCCCATCTCACCTCCCTCTAGTTCCCTCTACTCACACTGCCTCTGCTGCTAGTGGCTCTGCCTCTTTCATATTGTACGTGCTGGCACGTTCTGTTTCCAACTGAAATGCCACGTATCTAAGAAGTCTTCTCTAGCTGATGATGGATGACTACGGCCCCTCCCTCTTCTGAAGCTCTGGAGTGTATTGTCTGAGCTCCTCTTGTGACATTTATCACATTCTGTCTCACATTTGATGATTTTCTCTTCATAGCTCTCCTAGTAGACAATGAACTCCTTAAAAGCAACCGCTCGATTCTACTCATATTTGTCTCATGCCCAGGATCCAGCCCAGTGCTGGACAGGTAGTAATTAATACATATTTGCTGGATGAATCTGTCAAGCCAGTCAGGGGAAACAGGACAATTATTTCCCACAATAGAAAGTAAAGTAGTTGAAAAAAATACTGAAAATTTTCCAAAATAGGTGTATTAAAATTCAATATTATTTGAGGCTTAAATAGTTTGTTTATACCCCAAACAGAATTTATCATTTTATTTTCCTGGATTTAATGAAAGAAAATACACCAATAATATTCTGAAAAGCTATTTCTGGCCAAAAATATTAACCCTTCAAAAATGTACAAAAACACGTATATAGGCACACAACATTTTTTCTTTTGCCTCAGGCTCCATTATGTTTTGGAATGCCACTGTAAGAGCCTGTATTTAAAAGTTTGATAGTTTGTTCCCTATAGATTATTATTTTCCATTCAATTGAATTTTTAAAAGTTTTGTATTAAAATATGAGGGTTTAGCAACCCCCCCCTTAAATTTTGCCCCAGAGGCAAGAGCATCCGCCCACAGGTGACTGCCTCATTGGCCTTACCCGAGCCCCAGCCCTGAGGCCAAGGCAGTAGCTTCAGAGCTGCAGAAGAGAAAAAAATTCAAAGGGCTATTAAAGCCCCAGCATCTAATGTAAATGACATTCTAGCCTCTTGATCTTTAATTTCTGGAACATTCATTAAAAGACATCCTCTAAGTGTATCATTAGCCGTATCCCACTCTATGAGAGAAATTAAAATATCTCCCAAACATGGGGATGAATATCGTGAGCAAGACCATTTCATTCAGAATCTCTTGCCCTCTATCAGGTAAATTATTTCCATGTAGGGATGCTTAAAACAAAGTAATAAACTAGGGGGATAATCTCTTTCCCCCTTTCCTTATCTGATGGGTGTCTTCTGTGCCTGAGCATGTGGTTCAGAAACCACCTGCTACAAGGCCCAAAACATATAGCACAGAGGGAGGGTTTAGCCCTTACCCCCGCCACCTGGAAACCCTTTAGGGACCAGGTGAGTGGTTTTTATTCTGGTTATTTAAAACTGTCCTTGAGATATTTAATTGGATTAAAGAAACACCACCAAAATGGAACTAAAAAAATCACACTGTAAATAATCTATTAGTACCTTATCAAATATGGTAAATGCTACACACACACACACACACACACACACAGATATTCATCATAAAATTGAAAACTCGAAAACAACCAAGATGCCTCCAAATAGGGGAGAAGTTAAGTAAATTATGGTTAATCCACTTGACAGACTAGTATGCAGTCATTAAAAATGACAGCCAAGAAGACTAGGTAGCACCACGGGAACTTAGGTTTGGTGAAGAAACACAATATGGAAATCACACACATTGTTATTACTGTATAACTATTTATAGAATTTGCTTAGGAAAATAGACTGGAAGGAAATAAACTATTCACTCACCAAATACTTATTGGGTGCCTACTCAATGCACGATGCAGAGCTAAGCATTTTACACCTTTTCATTGGATTCTGACACTGACATTATGTGATCCTTATTTTACAGATGAGGAAAATGAAGGCCAGAAAAGTTAATAAACAAAGCTAATAAGTGCAGAGCAGAGCTGGGGTTCCATGCGCATTCAGTCTGGCTTCAGAGCCGGGGCCCCTCCTCTACTGCTCTTCTGCCAAATGCTAACAGTGGTTGTGCCAGGGTGACAGGATTCCCATGGCTTTTTTCTTTTCCAAATTTTCCTTATCATAGTTACATTTACTTTCATAATTCGGTAAATTGCTTCCTTCATTAAAACCCAAATAAAGATTGCCAAGTAGAACTTCAAATTGGGGAAGAAAGCTTTTCAACAATTCTCAAAAGGAAAAACAGCAATAACAAAAAAAAATCATCCTCAGAGGAAAGGCAACTTTAGCAGCTTTCGGGAAATGAGCAAAAGAGGCAGGAAAAGAAGTGAAGAAAATGCTGGCTCTAGACAGGTCCCTCTCTCTCCCCTGAGAAAGAAACAGATGAAGGCCGTCTAAATAGATGGCCTTCAGGAAGGGAAGGTGTCTGCGTGAGGGCCCGTGCGTTTACTTAAGTGAGTAAACTTTGGCAGGGGGATTAGTGCTGAGGGTGGCTGTGAGCAAGACTTGCTCATCTGTGCGGTATAATTTGAAGATCGTTGTATTGGAAATGTTTAAAGTTTCATATTTTCCTGATGTCTCGACATCCTTACAAACAGGCTGTGAGCACCCCACCCACGTGACCAGGTGCACCAGGGTGATAAGGCTGGTCCCTGCCACAAGCTCCCCTTCTTGTCATCCCCTGACAATGACCTTCAAATGCACCAGTGAAGTCCCCTCACAGCCTTCGCTTGCATACTCCACCTCGACTCCTAGTGAAAGCACCTGCCTTTGTTCTCCCTCCCGCCTCTCTCTTCTCACCGGCTTGGTTTAGCTCAGCCCCTTGGCGCTCCTCCCATGTGGCCAGCACCTCTGTGGCATGCCTCCCTCTCTAGGGCCTGTGAGTACATAATAAATCCTTTAATTTCATATGCCTCTCTGAGTGCAATTTCTGTGGCTGCGTTGGAGTGATCCTCAAAGACCCCACAAGGGGACTTACTCCCCCACTCACAACACAGTCATCCATATAGCAGTTAGATTTCTAAGAACAAGCTTTAAAGTCAGACAAATCTGGGTTTCAACCAGAGTCCAATTTCTCAGCAGCTGTGTGATTTTGATCAAGACCCTTGACCTCTTTGGGCCTTGTTTCCTCCCTCTGTAACTCGATCTCCTTCACAGAGTTGTTATAAGGAACTAAATAAGGCATAGAGAGATAAAATATATAAAATCTTTAGGACAAAGTCTGGCACATAGTAAATGCTCAATAAATATTAATAATTATTGTAATTTCCAAGAAGGTCCCCCCCAGATTGAGAATATTTCCCACATGGTATTGATGTCTCCACCATCAGAAATTCATGCCTTTTGGGCTAATGTCTGTCCTCTCCAGGTATTCCCTGTGGTTACCGTCATCAGCAGTCTTCAAAAATCAATGGGGCTGGTGAGCCATGGCCATGGAATAATAGTCTGAAAATGGCGGGAGAGAATAATGACCCCACGTCTTTCATGCCTTGTGAAATAGAAAAAGTAAGGAAAGGAGAGACTTTTACTCGGAGTTAGTGTGGGGAGTGGAGAGGCAGAAACATAAGAAAATCAATCAACTTTTAGTTACAATGAAAGGAGGCAGAAGGGTTTCAGACCTTGCTCTCCATCTCTACTAATACTTCTGGGGAAATAAAAGTAGGCCATTATAGCCACGGGACAGCCACACACCCAAAGCGTGAAATCCTCTAGGGGAACCTGGGTGATAATGGGGCAGCCTTTGCCCCTTCTCTCAGCTGAGGGACATCTAACAAACAGAAGGCCATTAGTTAAGTTTTGTGGTTGAGGATGTGGGCCCAGGAACCAAACTGTCTAGGTTTCAACCTCTTTGCCAGTTAAAAGTCAGAGGACATTGGACAAGACATTTAATATCTGTGCCTCCATTTCCTCACCTTTGAAATAAGAATGTTATAGTCGTACACAGAACTCTTGTGAGTATTAAATGACTTAATAACATCTTAAGTGCCTACCACAGTGCCTAGCACTTAGTACGTGCTCAATTAATGGTAGCTGTTAGCATTGTTACCAAGGCATACCAATGAGTGAAAAGCAATTTTGTTTAGTTTGAGAAACAGAACACATTTCACTTAACTGCTTTTAAAATTAAGAATTGAAGCCATAAATATTAATAGTAGTCACAAGTGATTTTAAGTTTTCTTCCATTTCATATTATGGGCATATAAGGGTAGAAGACAGTGGAGAAGGGGTAAAACTGGTCTGAAGAGGCAGCAGGGAGGGAGAGAAAGACAGGAAGGTAGCTCTGGATGGGCAGGTGCTGAGTGTGTGACTTACCATCACCTGCTATTCCCCTGAACCCCGGCCTTCACAGGAATTTGTCACCACCCTTTGAAGTACATGGTTTTTGGCTCTTGGAAGCAGTTTTTCTGCCTTTTTTCTAAACCTCAACATTGATTTCTGAAATAAAATTAATTTTTTCATGAAAGGATGAGGGTTTTATACCTGCACACAGGTGAAGGGATGACTTGGGATTTAGATATGTGTTTTGGAAGGCAAAAAAATGTCAGCAAATTGACGATCTCCATCTGGAAGTCCTTTGGCCATTTGAAAGCTGCAAGAATAACTCGAATGTGTTCTTTGAGGCTGCCTCATTTGTGTTCAGAAGTTTAGAGCACTACGGCCCATTGGTTTTTCTGCCCCTGGGAGCAATGGCAGAGGTGGGCTCCACAGGACAGAGGTTCTTCCCCTCTTTCTCTGAGCCTCAAGCTGGAACATTTCAAAAAACTGGCCACCCCAGGGATATGAAGGAGTTAGGTGTTTAGTGCTTCCTGCCTTCTACCTGCTTGAGGTTTGGAATCTGTGGCTTGTAGGGGTAGGGCAGGGTTGAATCCACAGGGAGGTGGGTTGCTAGGCCAGAGGCAGCCAGGACTTTGGGTCCTCATGTAATTCTTCCCAAGTCTGCAACACTAGGGCTGATGATCTAGCTCAGGGCCTAACAAAGTTTTTCTGTAAAAGGCCAGTTAGTATATGTCTAGGTTTGTGGGCCATACAGGCTCCTTCTTACTTACTTACTTATTTATTTTCCTTTTTGAAAAAAAATTAATATAATTAGAGGGTAGTTGAATTCTGTTACATGTATATATTGTATAATGGTGAAGTCTGGGCTTTTGTACCCATCACCTGAATAGTGTACATTGTACGTCATAGGTAATTTTTCATCCCTCGTCCCCTCCCACCCTCCCCCTTTTGAGTCTCCAATGTCCATTACACAGGCTCCTTCATATTTAATCAACTCTGCTGTTGTTTCACAAAAGTAGCCATAGACAATACATAAATGAAGGACCATGGCTGTGTTCCAATAAAACTTTATGGACACTGAAATTTTAATTTCACATACTTGCCACATGCCACAAAATGTTCTTTTGATTTTTTCAACCATTTAGAAATGTAAAAAGCATTCTTAGTTTACAAAACAAGTGTACAAACAGAAGTGGTGAGCCAGATTTGGCTCTCAGGCCACAGTTTGCTGAGCCCTGCTCCAGCTACAGGATTGAAAATCTGGGCTTCAAAACATGCTGAGGCACAGTGAAGAGTGATGGTCTTGAGATCCCGGACCCCACTCTTATGCAAAGAAACTTTTCCTCTGTAGCCATTCATTGTATAAAGAGGGATTCTCAACCCCTCACCAGATAACCTGAATTCCTCATTGCCTGATTATATCGGATAACTGAAGGGTTAAATTGCTATCAGAGCAACAGTAACCTTGCTTTCCAATTCCAATTCTTGACACTATTTTTGGAGGTTAATGAATTTGAAGAATGAATGAAGTAAGTTCCATCATCAAATAAATTGGGGACTCATACACCAAGAAACAACTCACTGCACAGAGTTGATGGAATTTGAACCAATTTAAAGAACTAACCAATGGGAAAATATCCCAAAAGCTGCAGCAACTAACATACTTAAAGATGCACATAACTTTCCAATAAGACACGTCTCAGCACAGACATCAGATGTTTGAATTATCTATCCTCTGCAGGTAAGTGTGCACAGATCCCCTCACAACCCAGGGATCCCAAGTCACGAACCATACACTAAGTTTAGCCCTCTCATCTAACACAGGGGGAATGAAAGCCCATTAAAGGGAAATGCCTTGCACAAGGTCACACACCTTGCCTAGGGAGGGGGCCAGAAACACTTGGATTTAGGTCCCAAACAGAGGGGCTGGTGAAGGTGAAGAAGGGTATGCCCCAGATGGAATTCTCCCCAGGTAGCAGAGTTACCCAATTTCCACAAGGGATTGGGAGTGGGGTGTGGTGGCAGGTAGAGGATAAAGTGGACCAGTAAAAATACTGAAAGGTACAGGTCATCCTTTTGGAAGCCTATTAAGAGTGAGCCGGGAACAGTACTAAGTGTGCCTTATACACCCCATCTTAAGGCTGTACGGTTACTCTACACTACAAGGTAGATATAAAAATCCCCATTTTGCAGATCAGGAAACTGGTGCAAGAGACCTACTACAACAGCTGCTAACCCTGGGGTGAAGAGAGCCCTTAGCGACCTCGGCAAGACCAGCCTCAGCAGCAAGGGGAAGAGCAAGGTCCATTTAAGGTGCGACAGCAAAGGTGGCCTCAGAAATGGAAGCCTCAGCTTCCTGGTGCCTGTGACTGAGCTCTCAGAACCTGCTCAGGGATGCAACTTGGGGAAGGTTTGGACTGATGGGCTGCTTTCATTCTCACTGTGACCACTGTTCACACCCCATTGTACTATACCGCTCTCCCTTCCTCCCTCTCTTCCTGCTGTTATGACCTAGAGAAGCAAAGGTTCAACTCATAGTGTATGGCAACCACTGAAACCATGGACATTCAAACTCTATTCAATTATCAATTAGTGCATTGTTCATTGTTTAGATTATCTGTGGGGACGTGAGAGTCTCACATCTCTTTACTTCTCAGAGGTAGTGTCCCGTAGTGACTGAGAGCACAGATCCTGGAACAGAGATCCTGGAGCCAAACTCTCTGGGCTTGAATCCCGTTTCCGCTACTCACTAGCTATATGACCTTGAGCAGGTTGCTTAACCTCTCTGTGTTTCATGCCTTCATCCGTAAAATGGGGATGCTAACAGCAGCTACTTCGTAGGATTGTGAGGATTAAATGAGTTATGTGTAAAGCACATAGTGTGGGCTTGTATGAGTTCATTGATGTTGTTATTAACTTCAAGGTCATGTTTTGAGTTAGACTGAACTGGGAAAGCAGCCAAGACAGGTACGAAGGGTGCTTGTGTGAGGGTGAGTGTATGAGGAGTAGGGAGGTGAAGAAAGTGGAAACCAGGGGCAAAGGAGGAAAACATAAAAGTCAAGGAGGAGGAAGGGAGAGAAAGACAGGGTGGGAGAATGGATGGACAGGGCCAGGACAGGAGCAGGAGAGAGGCAGGGAATCCAACAGCAAACCCTGGACAATGTGAAAGGAGTGGGTGCTTCGAACCACGTACTGCAGCAAATGTAGAGGTGGTTGATGTCAGCCAGGTGAAATAACAACAACTATAGCTGCATTGATTGAATACCACGTCCCAGGTGCTGTACTGGTGTTTTATATGTGCTAGCTTAATTCTCACCACAACCCTATGAGAATTTTACCACCATCCTTTTCACAAATAAGAAAAGTTATACTTAGGGTAATCATGATCGGGTCTAAGGTCACTCATCTAGTAAGAGGTACAGAAAGCCCTGGATTCACATTCAGGTCTGCCTAACTCCAAAGTCCGTGCTCTAAACACACCCTCTGTCTGCCTCCCAATCGAGAGTTATCTGTGTTTGAAATCTGTTGACACCAGATCATACCCAGAGACGCACTTATAATTTATTTAGAATAGTAGCCTAATGAAAATCATAAATGTTCAGAAAATTGCTAGGTATACCTCTAGCTTTTAGGGGATTCCCCGAGAAGACAAATCAAGCTAGACTAATCCAAGATACCAGCTGCTCTAGAATAAAAATAGGTCCAAATTCTTGGTGTCTTCAAGGCAAATCCACTGGATGGTGGGAATAAAAAGGGAAAATAGAGAATGGGCCTTAAACTGCTGGAAACACTATCTTTGAAAAGGGGAAAATGAACCCGAGTAGAACACACAGCACCTGAGCTGACATCTCGTATCCCTAGGGCCCACTGACCTCTCAAAGAAGGGATCTTTGAAGATGATTAATTTCTTCATTTTAAAGGCGAGAAAACTAAGGCCCTGAGAGGGGAAGTGGTTGATCCAAGGTCATATAACCTGAAGGAGAGGGAGGGCTGGGGCTAGAAGATATGTTTCCTGACTGCCAGCAAACGCTCTTTCTTTCTCTGCCCCAGTGGCCTCTTTTCCTTTGCAGAGTCAGTTGGGGTGAGAATTCCTTGCCTGATTTGCCCGAATAAAAGACAAATGTTAAGATGGAAGGAAATGTGTTTCTCCCTACCCTGATGCAGGTGTGCTTTCTAGCTGACAAGCTCTCAGCAAAGGGATTTGCCCCTGAGTTTCTAATTAAGAAATTATGGAAGGAAAAAAAAATGCACACACACTTAAATTTCAAGTAGCAGATTTAGGGAAAAGCAGGAATTCTCTGGGGGGCTTCCCTTACACCTTTTGGAATGTTTATCCTCTTGTTTTTTTCATGCCCTTCTCCCCTCACCCCATTTCCCTCTCCTGAGGGGTCCCTGAGATTTCTCTTGGCTGCAATGGCCTGGGTGGAGACTCCCTTTCTGGAGCCCCCGTGTGTTTGGAGAGTCCAGAAGGGCCCACTCTAAGACTAGGCTTCTCCCAGACACAAGTTAGGCCGATAAATCACCCGGCTTCCCCTGGCTCCAGACAGCTCTAGGGGCACCAATCTGAAGTGATTCCCTAAATGCAAGAAAGATATTTGCCCCAACAAGCTTTAAGAATGTATTTAAGGACATCCTTCAACTTTCCTCCTTTGGCTGGAAAGTCCTGTGTAAGCTTTTCCAATTTAAACACCCATTGGAACAAAGTACTTCCTCACTTTTTTGCTCTGTTCTTGCTGCGGGGCATCTCTTAAGCACAATTTAATCACATTGCTGGGAACTACAATTATTTTGCATCTCCGGAGGCTCCTGAGAGACAACTGTAAATAATGGCTTACTCTCCTCACCAAACAAGAAGGCAATTGATTCACACAATTGCCTGAAGACTGGGCCTGGGAAACTCCTGTTCAGTTCCACGGGGATGCACTTAAAGGGCTGGCACAGAGAATGGAAAACTCCCCGATGGAGGTAGGAATGGTCGTTTTTCAAGCCATATGTTTCTTCAGGCAGACTCCTAATTTTAATTTGCTTTTAAATACATTCAGCTCTTGCTCCAAAATTCTCTTCTCATGATTCTTCTTTCTTGCTTATCAATAGGAGGATGTTTCCAGCTGCCTGGAGTCTCCGAGGGCCAGTTTTCATATACGAGATCCAACAAATTAAAAATGATCCTGGGAGACCTGCTAGCTGGCAGTTTACAAAATAGATTTTAAAAGAATGATCTTGGGTGACTTTTCTAAACACATTAACGTTAAGCTTGACGTTTGTTTAGGAGCCTTTCGGACTCCATTAAAAGCTGTCTTCTGTGCTCGGCTCTCTTTGGTTCTGGGCCTGGGAAAGGGGGATTAGGAGGTTCTCCCCTCCTTTTGAATACTCTAATTTTCTGTAACTGCACTGATGGTGTAGAGCTGTGATTGGTGCAGATTAACCACAAACAGGTGAGGCTTTGAGAGTTTTCCTGCTTGTCTGAATTCTGATCTAAGGCAGGGCCAACTGTTTGGATTTCGTTCAAACACAGCTTCGGCCTAAAGTATCACTGTGTACGCTGAAGGAAGCAGACAGAAAGAAAGGGGGGCTGCTGTTGCCAAAGTGCTCGAGAGGTGCGTTCTGGGGGGCAGGAGAGAGACCGGGACACGTCGTAGTTGCAGGCTGGAAAATGGCTCCGAATTCCTTTTGCCAGGGATGGCAATTCCCGGGCTGCTCTTCGAGCCTGCCAACATCAGGCCCCTACCTTCCGGGGACACTGAGACTCACCGCCCTGCCCTGAAATTCCCCCATTAGAGACTCAGGCCTAGGGGTGAGGCAGTCTCCTCTGCCATTCTCCGCCAGTCTTCCACCATTCTCTTAAAAAGGATCCACTGAGTAGGATGCCACTTGAAGACATCACCCCCTAAATTTTGCATGAGGCCTTAGGTTCTTTCTCCTAAGGTAGAAGAGAGATCACAGAAGTACCCAACTCAGAATGTTAAAAGGAGAAGGGACGGGAAAGCGAGGAAGGGGCCCCAGGATGGGAACGGAAGGCAGAGGTGAGGAGGGGACCAGCGAAGCTCAACTCCCCCTGCTTCAGGATCCGGCCTTAGGCTCTCCGTGACAGACTAACGGAGTCTGAGCCTTAGGAACTTGGAGGGAACCCACACAAGTCAGCTGCCTTTGTCACTCAGGAGCTAGGACAGGGAAGCACCCCTCCTTCCCCACCAGTAGCCCCCTCCACCAGCTGTGAGTCAGGTACCTTTTTTTTTTTTCTTATATACATGAGATAATATTCATAAGTCAGTGGTTTCCTTCTTCCGAACTCCACCCTTCCCCTTTGGAATTTGAACATTTGTCTTCCATTTCCTGGTACATGCCCCTTCTCAGCAAGCACCTTTAAGAAAGGCCAAACGAGCCTCTTCTTCCCTCTGTGGCTGAGCAGCAGATGGGCTAGAAAGGCGGCCGTGGCTGGGAGCTCAAGCAAGTCATCTATCCTGTGGAGGAGCAGTTCCAGCTTCTGTCCCCAGCCAGAGGGCCACCGCTCTTCTAGCTCTGTCGGCACCATGGCAGGTGCTCCTACACACAGGAGCCAACCTTGCCACAAAGAACAAGTCCTGCAAAGGCCCTTGGGGCTCCTGCTGAGACCCAAGGCTCCTGGAGCCTGAAGCCATGAGTGGAACAGATGATGTGTGGAGGAGCTTTCTAGCAGTGCCAGGAGAACTAAGTCCAAGCTGGCTGGGGAAAATGTGAATTGGCCAGGTACCAGCCCTCTCTACATTCGCAGCCTACTCTTCCTCCCAAAGCAACCAAAACCTTGCTTCTGTGATCAGACAGGAAAGGAAAAGGATCTGAGAAACTTATTTATAGGAAGGAACTGGAGGTTTAATGGGAAGTGGTACCAGGGTGATTTGTGCTTTTAAAGATGGTAATTCTTAACACAAGAATGCTCAGGTGAAATTGCTGGCATCAATGTTGGGGGGTGGTGCAGTATATGGTGAGGGGGAGGCTTTCTGGTGCCCCTCAAAGTACAGCAGGCAAGTGATTGTCTTCCTGGAAGACCAGTCCTGGCTCTACCCTTTAGAAACATCAACTTTTCAGCTCCCATGCTCATACTTGAGCCACAGAGAAGGGCTGAAATTTCCCTCTGTGATGCCCTTCTTGAACCCCTTTCCTTGGGAACACACAATTATGGATCTCACTGCAAAACCACAACACTGGATACTCATTCTCTGTCCCCAGAAAACGTTCTTCTTAAACCCACAATTGGATTGCTCATTGAAAGCTATATTTTCTCTGGGAGGTGAAAGATGTTATGCCAGAGTTGCTCTCTCAAAGTTTCTGAGAACAACAAAGCATTGTTTGGTACCACCAGCATTCAGGCTTAGGACAATTATGTAACGAATCAGAAGTATTATAAGCTTGTCTTTCATATGACTTAAGTTGCATCATTGTTTCCAAATCTCTTAATCATCCAGAAAGCATTATATCTAGAGATTACCAAGTTAATTGGAGGGGAAAATACCCAGAATTCAATAAACCTCAATGGCTCTAAACTACCTGCCATACTTTTCATGATTTTTTGAGTTATAAAAAGGGTGATTGGTTTGGGGGCTTTGTTTTAATGATGGTGATAGTGAAAGATGAGGAAGGACATTATTGCCTCATCATCTACTAGCAATCCTACTGCACTGGAAAGTGTGTTGGATTTTAGAGTAAAAAAAAATCTGGCTTCAAATCCTGCTACCTATATATCAAATATTCACACTTTAAGATGAAGGACATTATTGACCTGCTGAAGGAAAATCAAGAAAATATTTACAGGATGCCTGTAAAGCTTGCCCCTCATGCTCTGGAGAAGAAAAACTAATGAGGGAAAATCTATGCAACACTAAGTGAATTGGAGCTATTATCACAGGGACCCAACTATTAATAAATCGAGGTGTCTTTTGGAAATCAATATATTTTAGGTTCTGGAAAAACTGAAGCAAATTGTCAACAGAGTCCCACAGGGACTTTTCATATTTTAATTGCATTGAATTCTCACAGCAATCTTCTTATATCTGGTTAACATTTAATAGATAAGAAAACTGAGGTTCAAAGGGAGTAGAAAACTTAGCCAAGGTCACACATCTAGTGAATGGTAGAACTAGGGCTTGGATGGGTCTGGACTCTAAATACAGTATTCCTTTCACTAAATCATGCTGGCAATGTATTCGTTATAAACAAGTATATATGGGTTGAATTCTCTTCTAAAAAAAGAGAGTGACAGAATGGCTTAAGAAAAATAAGATATCCTATTGCTCACAAGAGGCTTACTTAAAAAAAGACACAACCTGATGCAAAGTTGAGACCTGGTTTAAGGTCTATTATAGTTTGTGCAAATGCAAGTAAAAAATGTTTCTTAATCATGTAAGACAAAATAGATTTCACAGCAAACTAGTAAGAGATTAAACAAGGAAACCATGATAAAAGTTAACAAAACCTAATAATCTGAACATATATTAATATGTCCCAAACTACAAAGCAACAACATACATTTAAAAATAAAAGTGACAGAAATAGTAGAAGAAAGAGTTAAATTTACTTCAAGATGTTAATATTTGAGATAGAACAGTTCACATAGTATATAAGTTAGGGTGATGGTAGTCGCTGTAGCAAAAATAAATCCCAATATTTCAATGGCTTAATACATTAGTAGTTTCTCACTGATGTAATAGTAGGATATGGGTGTTTCTGGTCAGTGGGCAGATTTTTTTCCTGTGATAATTAAAAGACCAAATTCTTTCCATTCTGTGTTTCCATCATTCTCAGAGGATCCCAGAGTCCTCTGCAGCCAGCCATCAGAAAGGGAAAGAAAAAGTGGAGAAACCCCACCACTTCTTAAAGGCCCCACCCTGGAGATGACACAAACCGTATTAGCTCCCTTTCATGTGTTCATGATCACACCTAGATGCAAAGGGGGCTGGGAAATTTAGTCTCTAGTTTTGTAGCCACCTCTCAGAAACAACTTCACACTATGCAACAGGGAACAGGATTATTTTTGATGGGCCAGTAAGCCACATTTGCCACAGACAGGCAAAGAAAAAACAAAGTCAAACATTACAGAAAATAAGATAGGATTTGTCCATGAGTTCATTGTAAGGCTGAAGGGCAGATGCAACCAGAAGGTGCATTACCTGATGGGGCCTAAAGTTGAGGTAGAGTCAAAGGATTGGCCAAAGTTATTTGGGTGGGGGGGGGGTGAAGAATTCATTAATTTCAAGGGGTCAGTCAAAGGTGTAATAGAAAAGAAATAACAAAATCAATGGCTAGGAGAGTAAAAACAGACAAATAAGCAACCCTCCCTCCCCCCAACAACAAAACAAAACAAAACAAAAGACAGGACAAAACAGGACAAAGTGTGAGGTTTGAGTCAGATTAGTTGTTCAGGTCTTGGTTTTTAAAAAAAGAAGGGTATGCTCCATGGACCTTCCTTTAAGTAGCAGCACCTGGGGGAGAGAGCAGGAGCTGGAATGACTTTGAAATGTCACATACAGAGAATGCAAAAATGCATTTTGTAAGCATAAAAAATTCTACATTCTCAGACTATGATGAAATAGCATTAAAAATATGGAGCAGGAATAGAATTCAATAGTAAACAACAATGTAGAATTTTTAAGACTCTCTTAGGTTACTCCCAGGACAGGGAAGAAATGCAGAATAAAATGATGGAATATTTTTTAAATGAAAATATAAATACAGCATTTCATAATATATGGAATGCTGCCAATACAGTACTTAAAAGAGTACATATCACCGTAAATGCCTATATTAAGAAGAAAGAGTGAGAGAAACATAATGAACTCAATCTCTAAATCCCTTTAAAAGGAAATAAAACAACCCCCAAAACATAGAAATGGAATAGCCAAATAAAAATAAGCAAAATGGAAAATATAAAAAGAAGCACTTGGTTAAAAAAAAGTTTTAAAAAAATTAGCAGAACTAACAACCAAAAAAATCACGCAACATAATAAATTAGAGATAAGAGATTTAACAATGAATAAGGAAAAAATTCAAAACACTTAGGGTTATGTGCCCCTCTTCTCTGTTTCTATAGCACCCTGTGTATATCTCTATTAAAACATTTATTATGCTATGCTTTAATTATATGTTTATTTTTCTGTCTCCTTGTGTTAGCCAGGCTGCTGGCAGGAAACAGATGGCATACTCTGAAAGGTTTTATTAAAGAGAATCTAATGAAGGGACTATTTGCAATAATATGCACAGGGTTAAGGGAACCAACAAGGGATGTTGCAGCACCCTGGGGCTAGCAACAGCAGCAAGTCCATACCACTCCCAACCCAAATGGGCAAGGAGCAGGAATGGTGTCTGGGGAGCATGGCAGGAATTGGGGCTGGGAGCGAGGGGCTGCCTGCCAGAAGCTATGGCAGTAGGTAGAAGAATGAAGCCACCTTCAAAACACAGCCTGGAAGGCAGGGTGCCAGAGGGATACATATGCCAACCTCTTTTACCTTCCAACCTCTCATTTCCTGCAATTTCTCCCAAAAGTGGAATCCTACCTGAAGCCAGAGAGCAGAAGAGCCTTGGGATTGAGTCCATGGAAGTCAGCCTCCCAGAACACAGAGCAGTGCAAAAATGGATTGGGGTGGGGTTAAGGGGGACACAGAGACCAACCAGCGCACTCTACAATCAGCCTATGGAGTCCATGAGAACAGGGACTGTATCTTAAGCACTTTTGTGCCACTAGCACCTAGTGGCAATGACTCAATAACTATTTGTTGAATGTGGACGTACACAGATATATATAATACCAACTATGGCACAGGAAAATAAGCATGAATGGACAATTCACAGAGAAAACAATAGAAAAAGGAATATTAAAATAATATAAAATCAGGCACCTGGCTCTGATCAATTCACTGGAGAATTTTTCCAAGAAACAATCCTCCCATTAAACAAACTGTCCAAAAATGTAGAAAAGAGTGTCCTATCAAATTTGTTTTATGTCTTTCCTTAAATATAAAGAAATAACAATATAAAGAAAGAAAATTATAGGTTAGTTTTATGAATACAGACACAGAACTTTAAAAGAAAATACCATAACAAAAAGAATGCAACAATACAACAAAATTGCTGTGACCTGGCAGAAGCCTTCCCACAGATACAAAAATATTATAATCTGAGAAATACTTTTAACATAAGATATCACATTAATGGACAAAATATAAAATTTCTCTCTATCTATGCCTTCAACAAACATGTATTGAGGGCCTAGTATGTATCAGGTACTGTTCTAGGCACTGGGGATCCAACAGGCTCTCTTGGAGCTTCAATTCTAATGGGAGAGGGAGACTAGTAAGCCAATAACCAGCTGGAATAGTTTCACATGATGACAGGTGTTCTGAAGAAAACAAGACAGGATGATACAATAGAGTGTGACCGGGGGTGGGGGTCACATTAGATGTGGCTACCAAGGAAGGCCACTCTGGGGACATTTGAGCTGAGGCTTGGTATTTCAAAAGCGGGCGAGAAGACATTTCTTAAAATTCAAAACTTCCATTGATTACACAAAATAAAAAAGCATGGGAAGTTTTCTTTTTTAATGGGAGCATTGTGCATGTCTAAAATCAAGAGCCAGAGGCACTGAAGACTCTCTATTAAAAACATAAATATGACAAGGATGTCTCTTTCATCAGTCTTAATTAAGTTTGTAATAAAATGAGACTGCAGAAAAAGAAATGAGTTATAAATATGTGAAAGGAAGAAATAAAAATATCACTTGCTCAAATGACAGAATTGTATAAGGAAGATGTCCAGGGCATCAACACAAAATTCATTAAAAATAATAAATCTGTTCAGCAAAGTAGCATAACATAAAATAAATGACAAAAGTTAATTGCATTCCTAATAAGAATGACACAAAGCTAGACAAGATAATGAAAAAGGAGATTCACAATAATGACAAAATCTTAAATACTTGGTTCTTCACTTAATTTGAGAGAATAAAGATATGTTGAATGAAAATTATAAAATGCTAACAGGAGAAGGAAAGGAAGACATGAATAAATGATGCTATTTACCAAGAAGAAATATCATAATACTAGAGAGACCAAGTATTGTAAAGACAGTTAGGTTCACATATAAATTTAATGCAGTACAAATGAAAACCACTGAAAGAAGTTTTATAGAATTTGACAAATTCTTAGTAAAACTCTTCTAAAAGAATTCATTGATTGTAGTCTCATCCTTTAAAAGTTTTAAACAAATTAAAAGTGAAAATTATCAAAACAATATGATATTTGGTTTTTAAGTGCTCAAGGAAATATTACTATTCCAGAATAGATTTGATTGTTTAGTAATTCAACATACAGCAAACAGAAACAATAGAATAATAGGAAAAAAATCACTAATTAATTAATGGATTTCAGTATGAGTAAAATTAACTGAGATCTAGAGCTTGAACCATAAGTATAATAAATTCTACATGATTCAAAGACTTAAATATAATTTAAAAAATCAAGAAGAAAATGCACCCCAGCTGTGGAAGAGGGGAAACATTTTGTTATCAAATAGAGGCTATCATTTATCAAATTTTAATATATATTTTACAATGACATAAAAGAAAACCAATATTTTTAAAGTTGCAAGATGGAAAAGCAAATACAAAAACATAATTGGTGAGATTATACTATTGAAATGTATTTAGAATTCAGAAAATGATGTGAAATCAACATCCAGATACCACTAGAAAAGTGGTTAAAGGAGATAGGCAGCTTATACTTAAGGACTACAGACAATAAACAAGAAAAATGAACAGTCAGCCTAGCAATTAAAGAGTACAAATTAGAACAGATGTAAAGTGTCACTACATGGCTGGTATGGTCTGCATATTGGTATCCCCCCAAAATTCATATGGTGGAACCTAATACCCAATGTGATAGTGTTAAGATAGTATTAAGAGGTGAGGCCTTTTGGGAAGTGATCAAGTCATTAGGGCTCTGCCCTCATGATTGGGATTAGTGCCTTTCTAAATGAGGTTGAAGGGAGCTGTCTTGCCCCCTTCTGCCATGCGAGGATGCAGGAAGGAAGTGCCATCTTTGAAACAAAGAGCAAGCCCTCACCAGGCACCAAATGTGCTAATGCTTGATCTTGGACTCCCCAGACTCCAGAACTGTGAGCAATAAATCTATTGTTTATAAATTACCCAATCTAAGGTATTTTGTTATAGCAGCCTGAATAGACTAAGACAATGCCTTATAAATTAGGGGAGAAGAGGTTAAAATGATAAAACTTGATATTTGTGAAGCTATTGTTGTGAATCAGGTACAGTGAAACATTGCTAGTGGAACTGTATATTAATTTGTGTTTTCAGAAAAAGCAGTCTACTGGTATTTTATGTACTTTTGATCCATTAATCTTGCTTTGGAAAATATGCTCTAGAAATAACTTGGGGCAGGGGTAATATATATAATGATGATCATATAGCATTGTTCTTTATAATTTTGAAAAATCAGAAGCAACTAAAAAGATCCCTGCAAAATAGAGAAATAGCTAAGCAAAGTGTGTTATAACACCATGATGCACTTCATTTTTGCTATTCAAAATGACAAATGAATGAGTGTACTCTGGGATAATTCACCAACCTTTATTCATATAATTTGTGTACCTTCCTATGTATAAGTATATACATTATACTTCTAAAAAATTATTTTTACAAATGACAAACATACAAGCTGGATTAATACAGCACATGGAAATGTATGCAAAATGATATGAAATTAAAAAGTTTAACACAAAATATTAAGCACTCACTGATTACAACTATAAAAAATAAATATATTGTAAGCACTGACAAGGACTGGCAGGGAGTTGTGGTGATGAGACATTTGTGTTCATTTCTCTCTGTAAATACCAGATTTATTGAGATATAATTCAGATATTATAAAGTTAACCTTTCTAAAGTGTACAATTCAGTGCCTTTTAGTATATTCACAAGTTTGTGCAAACATTGCACCATCTAATTTTAGAAGATTTTCATCATCCCAAAACGAAACCCTGTCCACACTAAGCAGTCGCTCCTCATTTCTTTCTCTGTCCAGGCCCTGGCAACCACTAATCTACTTTCTGCCTCAATGGATTTGCCTATTCTGGATATTTCATACAAATGAAATTATATATTACATGGTCTTTTATTACAGGCTTCTTTCACTTAGCCTAATGTTTTAAGGTTCATCCACGCTGTAGCATGGATCAGTGCTTCATTCTTTTTTATGACTGAATAATATTGCACTGTGAGAATACACCATATTTTATTTTTCTGTTCATCAGTTGATGAATATTTATGTTGTTTCCTCTTTATAACGATCGTGAATAATGTTTCTATCATTTGCATATGAGTTTTTGTATGAATATAAGTTTTCACTTCTCTGAGTTACATACCTAGGAGTGGAATGGCTGGGTTGTGTGATATAATTCTGTTTAACCATTTGAGGAACTGCCAGCCTGTTTTCCAAAGTTGCTGCACCATTTTATATTCCCACCAGCAACGTAGAAGGGTTCCAGTTTCTCCACATTCTCAACAACACTTATTTTCTATTATTTTTATTATTATTATTGCCATCCTAGTAGATGTGAAGTGGTATCTCACTGTGGTTTTGACTTGCATTTCTCTAATGGCTAATGATGTCGAGTATCTTTTCAGGTGCCCAGTGGTCATTTACACATCTTCTTTGGAGAAACATCTATTCAGATTCTTTGCCCATGTGTTAATTGGTTTAGTTGTCTTTTTATTGTTTCATTGTTAGAGTTCTTTATATACTCTGGATGCTGGACTCTTATCAGATATATGATTTACAAATACTTTCTCCCATTCTGAGGGTTGTCTTGTCACTTTCTTGATTGTGTTCTTCACAGAACACAAGTTTTTCATTTCAATGAAGTCCAATTTATCTGCATGCATTTCTTTCAGTGTAGTTAAGTTCTAATTAAATAAATATTGTCTTTGCAAATCATTTAGAAGGGAATGACTACTGGTGGGGACAGGAAACAGCAGACTAGAGACCATGTCCTGGATATTGCATTAGAAGTTGTTTAGGCCTGGCCTATGCCTGAGCCACAAATGTGATTTTCTGCTTCCAGCGTGGATCTTTTACTCTATTTCATTTATTCATTCCAGAAATATGCCTTGGTTACTACTACATGTTAAGCATTTTGCCAGAAGCATGAGCTACAAAAATGAAAGAAGACAGTTCCTGCCCTTAAGCAGCTGACAAAAGAGGAGTGGAAGTAAGATGTGTAACCTTGTCATTGCAGCACTAGGTATCATGAAGGCAACCACATAAGGGGCTTACGGAAGAGTTCAGATTATGGAGAGAACACATCTGGCTGGGGGTTTTCATAAATGCTACTTTGGCTGAAGACGTTTTAAGCTATGGGGCAAAAGCAACAACCACTGAATCAAGAAGAAAGCCATAGCCACTGAGTAAACACCAGTTAAAGGAATGCTGAAATGGAGGGAAATTTTCCTAAACGCTCTGTCTAAATTCAAACATTGCCGGGTTTTTTTTTCCTGAAGTACACACCCTCCATTTTGATCTGCATGTCTGAGTTGGTGCATTTGGGTGTGTATCATTATATTCCGTGCTGATGAAAGATAGCCAATCCTTTAAAAAAACATTTCTTCCTTCTTATAAAGTTAAATTTACCCCTGGCACCACCTGAATTGCGTGTAAAAAAGTTCTCCTTGAGTGAGAGCCAATGAACCTCTGAGGTTCAAGTACTTATTCAACAAACAGCTCATGAACTCCTACTGCATATCAGGTACTGCGAGAAGGGAAGGGAGAGAAAAATAACCATGAAGAAGCCAGGCATGCATTCTGCCTCCAGGGAGCTCACAATCTAGTGGAAGAGACAGAGACGTGAATGGACCATTGCAACACTGCATAATAGGGAAAGTACAGCATATATGTGAGTAAATATCTAGCCTGAACTTGAAGTTGATTTTGGATACTGGAGAATGTGATGTCCAAACTGGGACCTGAAGAATGAATAGGAGTGATTCAGTTAAAGACAAGAACTGGTAGGAAGAAATTCCAGGCAGAAAAAATAGTATGGACAAAAGCGAGAAGACATAAGGTCTTTGTGGAACTGAAAGATTAGGCAACCCAGGGTGGGGAAGGGGAGTTAGGAGGGAGGGAGAGATGACACTGGAGCAGAACTAGACCATGAAGAATCTTGTAAGCCATGACAATGGGGAGTGACATGATCAGTTTTCTGTTTCAGATTAGCTGGCAGCTGTGAGGGGAATGTGTAGGAAGGAAGCAAGACAGGAGGCTGAGACACTTGTTTGACCACTGAATTCTAAGCAAGATGACAACATCGTAGGGGGCCTCAAAGGAAAGAGAAAGAAATGGGTAGATGTGAGAGGTTATTTAGAAGGTTGAATCAAAAAGCCACGATGACTACTTGAATATGGTGGGTGAGAGGGAAGGAGGGGTCAAGACTGATGTCCACAGTGAGCATTGTTCAAAATGCTGGGGGAGGTACAAAGATGTTTATGATCTAGTCCTTGTCCTCAAGGAGCTGTTAATCTAACAAGCCGAACTGCTAGCATCTCTTTGTGTACATCAGAAAAGGTGCTCCCTCCAAGTGCGCCTTGGCAGGTGGATTTCAGCCCCTATTTGTCTCCTCAGCCAGGCACCAGTATGCAGGGCATAACTAGAACCACTGTATTTGGTGGCCCTGCTAGCAGGGGGAAAACCCAAACCACTAAAATACAGGGTTAGAATAGATTGACATGGCATGTATACATAAAGAGCTAAGAAGAGAAGGAAGGAGCATGGGGTGAAGGTGGAAATTGAACCTGGCCTTGAATGCTGGGTAGGACTTTCAGAGGTGGAGACGGAGAGAGGTGTGAGAGAGAAAGTGGAACTCCCTAGGCCGGATGGGTGGCTCACGCGTGTAATCCCAGCATTTTAGGAGGCTGAGGTGGGAGGATTGCTTAAGGCCAGGAGTTCAAGATCAGCCTGGGCAACACTGGACTACATAGCAAGGCCCTGTCTCTACAAAAATTTTTTAAAAAATTAGCCAGGGGTAGTGGCATGTGCCTGTAGTCCCAGCTACTCGGCAGTTGGAGGCAGGAGGATGGCTTGAGCCCAGGAGTTCGAGTCTGCAGTGAGCTATGATCACGACACTGTGCTCTAGCCTGGGTGATAGAGCAAGACCTTTTCTAAAAAAAAAAAAAAAAAAAAAAAAGGAAAGCAAGTTGAGGGAATAATGGTAGCTCAGTTGGCAGCAACATGAGAAGAGATGGCTGGATTACACACACACACACGCACACACACACACACACATACTGAAATTTCCCTAGTAATTCACCATTTTTTCCTTCCTCTCTTCTGTTCTTCCCTTCCAAAGTTCCTTCCAGGAAAGCACATGTATTCAGAAAATAACAAAAGGTACACTTTGGCTATTAGCCATTTAGTGATCCCTTAGGATAGAACAGTATGAGATAAAATTATAAAGACCCCGGTCATGGTCTTGACCACTAGGCTGGGAAGTTCTGACGTTGATAGGTAATGAGGAGACACTGGACTCTAGTGTGGAGGGAAACACCACTCTCAACTTGGTGCTCCAGAACGATTAATCTGCCAGCATTGTTTACAATGGATTGAAGAACAGAGGGGCAGGAGATAGGACGACCAAATTGTTTTATTAAATTATATAAAATCCTAATTATTTCCCAAAAAACCGAGTCAGCTTATAATGTGGAGGAAAACTACTGTTATACAGACCCCAGTCAGACCAGTGAAGATACTCCTTGGACATATATGAAAAATGTTGCCATCAAGCACTTAATAAGGGCCCGAGACTCAATGCTATAGGAGCCAGAGGGCCTACCTCTCTTTCCAGTGATGATTTTTTTCTTTTGAAGAGACAACCAAAACATACTTTTTCTTTCTTCACCTACTATTTTTGGAACATCTGCTATGTGCTTGTTGTTTTACATACACTATGACATTAAATGCTCACAAAAACTTTTCCCTATTTTTCAGATGGAAACTAGGGCAGGCTCAGAGACAGTACGTACTTTCTTCAACATCACTTCAGCCAGTAAGAAGTGGCAGAGCTGACATTCAAACTCCAAACTCTCTGACCCCAAAGTCTGTTGGTCTTACTAGAAAATAGTAACTTAAAGCACAACTAATCAAAGGAGGAAGGAAAATTAAAAGTAACTGAATGGAGTATTTTATGTTGTTATACTCAAAGTAGAGATTGATGTACGCAAGTCACAACTGTACTATGCTCTTCTCTGAGCACATTAGAAAAATGGTTTGTGCAGTTGCTTAAGGATTCTATGGTGCCAGAGACTACAGAACAATTACTAATAGGTTCATACCTCTCAAGCCAAACACAAGGAGCCAACCTGGTGTTTCCAACAGTAATAGCAGATCACAAAGTGGGTTCTAAATTCTGAAGCATCTACTTAAGCAAGAAAAATAAAACAAAATTGTGTGTGTGTGTGATGCCCATATATTTTGTGTTTACCTTTTCAAGGTAATTAAATCATATCAGGACTACCAACATTTATTTATTAAGTTTGCCATCTTATATGGGTGTGGTTCATGGTGTCTCAAAACCATTACAATAGTAACATCAAAGATCACTGATCATAGATCACCATAACAGGTATAATAATGAAAAAGTTTGAAATATTGTCAGAATTACCAAAAATGTGACGCAGAGACATAAAGCGAGCTTTCTTTGCCTATCTATCCACCCACTTTCCCCACCTGTTCCCCAGGTACATCAATTTGGCATTTCTAGCACAGCTCAGTGGCTGAAAGAATTTGAAGAGTCACTTGTGAAGATGAGGGCAGGGGAAGGAACTTGAAAGTATAGATAACGGAAAACTCCCAACTTTAATTTCACTACCACACTTCCAAATTGGCTTTGACATCGTTCATTACCTCAACCGAAGGAAAATTTGACAATCTCAAAAGAGTTCCCAACCAACCACCTCGATCTTAAAAACAGTTTAAGCAAAGTTTAGACAAAATGATAAAATGTAGACCATTACATAGGCCTGTCCCCTGTCTCTAAAAAGCGAAGAATAATGAATATTATTTTTTAACAGACAAGCCAATATAAAAATAATCATCTAATTAACCCTCAGTCTGGAGTTTTTTCTCTTTTTGGAGCTCCTATAGCTCTTAAAGAGAATAAAGTCCACCCATCTGGAACTTAACATTTCCAGCATAGCATTGATGTTTTTAGAATAATAACATCTTTTTAGTTCTATATACTGCTTTTCAGTTCACAAGGCACTTCATATACATTTGTCACATAAATGCATAACACATTTGTGAAGATGATGGCGATGATGTTGATGATTCTCATCTTAGGGTTGAGGAACTGAGGCTCAGAAAGGTTAACTGATATTTCAAAAGCTACACAGCTAGTGAACAGAACTAGTATTTGAAACATGGTTTTCTTTTCTTTTTTTTGAGACAGAGTCTCACTCTGTCACCCGGGCTAGAGTACAGTGGTGTCATCATAGCTCACTGCAGCCTTCAACTCCTAGGTTCAAGCGATCCCTCCCTCAGCTTCCTGAGTAGCTGGGACTACAGGTGTGTGCCACCACACCCAGCTAATTTTTTTATATTTTTGTAGAGATGGGGTCTCACACTATTGCTCAGGCTGGTCTCCAGCTCCTGGCCTCAAGCAATCCTCCCGCCTCGGCCTCCCAGAGTGCTAGGATTATAGGCGTGAGCCACCATGTGTGGTCCAAAATGCGGTTTTCTGATGTTAAGTTGAGTATCTGTTCCTGCAAACCCCCAGATGCTTGTGCATGTCTCTCCCCCCCCCCCATCATATCTATAAGCTCCTGAAGGGCAGGGGCTACATCTCATGCTTCCTGGTATTTCCAAATGTCACCAGGTGTTCATTAAATTATTCCACAAATATTTCCTGAGCAACTACTGTGGCCCAGACCATGTGCTAGGGACTGGAGCTACAAGGATGAACGAGTCAAACATAGTCCTGCCCTCAAGTAACTTATAATGTACTCGAGGAAACAGACAAGTAAACTATTACTTAGTGTGGTATCTTATATGTGCTATAATAGCATTTGCCATTTATTAAGCTATTAGTGTGCATCAGATACTGGGCTAAGCAATAGATATTATCTCAGATAATACTTGAAGCAACCCTATGAGGTAGGCTTTATCACTGTTCCCCTTTTACAGATGAAAAGACTGAGGCATAGAGAGGTGAAGTAACTTGCCCAAGGTCACACGGCTAGCAAATAGGGATGCCAAGATTTGAGGTTTGGCCTGTGTGACTCTTAGCCACTATGTCATGCTGGGTCTAATTAGTTAACCTTATGTGTTGGATGAGAAATAAATCCTGAATAAAAATGGTACCTCTATATCGCTTATCTCAGATATGAGCCAGTCCCATTAGTAAATGGGAATTGTGCTTGACGGGCTTACGCCACATCACGGCAAGGAGACAGCATTATTGAGGTTATATCTGTGCAGCTACATCATCCCAACAACTTAAGAAAAACAAATACTTCCCTCTCTCTTCCATATTTGTCTATCAGCAGCAGCCCATTATCAAAATGAAGACTTGGATTTATGTTAATGTCATCACATAAATTAAAAAGAAATACACTCAGAACCCGAGTTTGATCCCAGGAGACAGGCACTTCAAAAATGGAATAACTGTTGCTCATTAGTTCTCTTATTCCAAATCCTTGGCCCCATAAACATCAGAAAATATTTGACAGAAATGTGATTTCCGTTGCATATCATGATGAAATCAAGACCACTGAAACATGTGCAAAGCAAACACTTCTTAACTTACTTAATTACCCAGAGACTGATTCTGAGTTGGCTAAGACAGAATGGACCATACAATATTTTCCATATTTGATCCATTTTAAAAGGAATCTCAAATTTTCCAGTGAAAATGACTATTTGGAACAAGTAAAAGTCACATTAAAACCAGGAAAAAAGGCTTAATGTCTCTTTTTCAAATTTCCCCTTATTCTATGGTAAAAGATTAAAGAACATTTTGAAAATAGAAAAATAGATTCTTGCCCTGATCCCACAACCTAAACACAACTCTTTTTTTGTGTGTGTGTCCCTTTTAGCCCTACCCATATGTAATCATGTTCTCCATAATTGCATTCATGAATATACAATGTGGTATTTTGTTTTTATCACTTGACATAATACCATAAGTATTTTTGATGTTGCTACATAGTCTTCTTAATTATCATTTAAAGTTTTTTCATTGGTTGCATTAATATTCCATAGAGCAGCTGGACCATAATTTATTTAATCATTCCCTTGTTAAGCAGGTTGTTTCCAATTGTTCAGTATTATAAATAATAGAAAAGTGAACACTTCATTCATGTAGAGTTTTTTCCCCTACTTTTGGATATTTCCTTGTGATAAACCCCCAGAAGTGGAGTTATTGGATGAAAGTATGTGGAATTTTTTTAAGGCCATAGAACCAAATGGATTGCTGTGGGGCATCTCTCTCATCATTTAGGATCCAGCTCAAAATTTCCCTCTCCCCACTCATACCTGCATACCAAGCCTGGTCAATTACTCCCTCATTTGTACAAGTACTATACCTTGTATATACCTCACTTGTGGCATTCACAGGGCAACATTAGTCAACTTATTTGAGGTTGCTAAGATGCAGCTTCCTTGTTTGTAAAATGGCCATAATCATACCAAAGCTACAGACTATTGCGAGGATTAAATGAGACAATGTCTGTAAAATCCTTAGCCTGGTGCCTGGCATGGAGTCAGTGCATTATTATCATCACATTGTATTGCAGTCATGTGTTTACCCGGCTACTTGACTGTGAGCTTTTGGGGGGGAAAAATCACGTTTTGGTTATCTTTGTGTCCCTAGAACATAGCACAGTGCCTGTTGTGTAATAAGCATTCAACTAAAACATTTATTGAATAGATGGATAAATGAATGAATTAATTAAATGAATTTTAGTTGAAAAAATTTGCACTGCCATAAGCACTGTTTGAAAATATCATTTTTGCATAAACCTTACCAGCATTGAGTATCTACGCTTGATATCTATAAGGCAAAGTAAATTTTTCAGCTTACCCAAGGCTATCTCTCCCCATTAATGTGAAAAAAATAAATAAATAATACTTGAGAAAAAGTTTCAGTTTTTACTCTGCTGGAAAAGATTGGGAATATAGTCTCTAACTGCAATAGCCACTAACCATGTGTGGCTATTTAAACTTAAATTTTATTTTTAATAAAAATTCATAAAAATACAGTTAAATTAAAAATTCACTTCCTCAGCCTCACTAGCCACATTTCAAGTACTCAATAGTCACCTATGCCTAATGGCTACCGTACTGGACAGCACAAAAAGTTCTGTTAGATAATGCTGGTCTAGAATCCAAAAATAATTTTGTGTTTGGTTTGGAAAAGCATTTCATGATCAATTTGCAGTAAAAGTGCTTGAAAGTTTCATTTTATTTAGACTAATTTTAAAACCAATTAATATCCCCTGAGCATCTACCAGCTGTGGAGTAGGAGGATATGGTCATGGAGCTTGAGAAATAGGCAGAAGAAGTCTAAATGATGTTACAAATTTGCCACACGGTTCCTCAAAAACTTAAACATAGAATTACCATATGACTCAATAATTCTGCTCCTAGATATATACCCAAAAGAATTGCAAACAGCTACTTAAATAAATACACGTACACACATATTCATAAGCAGCATTATTCACAATAGCCAAAAGGTGGAAATAGCCCAATGCCCAGCAATAGATGAGTGGATAAACAAAATTGTGGTTATGCTCATACTACAGAATATTGTTCAGCCATAAAAGGGAATGAAGTACTGATATATACTACAACTTGGATGAACCTTAAAAACATTATACTAGGTGAAAGAAGCCACATACCAAAGGTCCCATATTGTATGATATGAAATATCCAGAATAGGTAAATCCATAGTGAAAGAATGAAGATTGGCAATTGCCAGGAGGTTGGGGCAGAGTGTAGATGAGGGAATGGGGAGTTACTATTTTTGGGGTATGGAGTTTCTTTTTGGGGTGATGACATGTTTTGGAGCTAGATAGAGGTGATGGTTGCACAACATCACAAATGTCCTAAATGCCACTGAATTGTTCACTTTAAAATGGTTAATTTTATGCATGTGATCTCACATCAATAAAATAATCACCATAGATGTTCCACAAAGTGAATACCTGGCATACAGATAAACCATATTATTATTCAAACCATAAAATGGGCAGTGGTTTCTTCAGCTGGGTTTTTGTGGCGTGAGAGAGTTGCACACTAGGGGAGGTGGTCCTTGGAGGGCATCTCTCTGCATAGCCTGTTGAGCTGGGCCCAAGGAGTCAAGGAAACCTGTCTCATCTCTCTCTCCTCTCTCCTTTTCTTCCTGCACTCAATTCACTCCAAACATACCTTCTGTGAGTTCTCTGTAATGAATGTATAAGTGGAACCAATAACTGGGAGAGAAAGTAACAGGAATTTTCCACCAGGGACCAGCTTTTAGCTATAACCAAGGAGACCAGATGATGAGACTGAACCTGGTGGGAATGGAGAGATCTTTTCTTGTTCTGGGTTACTGTATCAATTGAAGGCCTTTAGAACCTTGAATTAGGAACCAATATTGACATGGCCTTGGTCCTGTGTTTGATCTCTGTGTGAGCCAGGTGCCTTAATTCTGTTACCTTAATTTGGTTCCCCAAAGTTCTCATCCTGGCGGTGCACTGCCCTGGCTCTCAAGCAGCCCAGAGACTAGATCTGGCTTGTTGGTGATTTACTGAGTGACTTTGACAAGTCTCTTCCCCTACATTGGCCTCAGTTTCCTCATCTGCAAAAACATTGATCTAAATGGCCTAGTGGCCCAGATAAGCTGGTTTTCAGGATAAATTAGTTTTCAGGATAAGCACACCATTTTTGTGAAAGCTAAACAATTTCATCTTTTTCTTCAACTACCTAAAGAAATTGAAAAATCTGAATGGCACCTATGGCCATCCAAGACTCCTCCTCAGACGAAAGGTTTTTTTTTTTTTATATCATTGAGCTACTTCCTAATACTCCTATAGTGTCCTCCCTAAAGGATATGTATAAAGTTCTGAAAAGTAATTCTCCCTGTCCCTTGAGACCTAAATATGCTACTTCATCAATAGGTATGGGGCTCAGTTGTTCTTTCTGCCCAGCCTCACCTGTGGCCAACATTATGCTCACAGATGAAAGATACACCTCAACCCGCCAATTCACGCTCAGCGAAGAGCATCCTTCAGCTTAAATCCTTCACCGATTGGAGGGAGAAGAAATAAGGCTGTGAGAACAAGCTCTTCTACTCTGGCTAGAAAGGAGAAGATTACTGGGTGCTCACACTCTCCTGGTGGGAAATAAGATGGTGGCTGCCATATTGAAATTGACAGGGAGCTAGTAGGACTGAAGGCAGCTAAGATTCTGGTAAAACTAGACCAGTTCTCAGGGACTGCAAGTAAATTATGGCAGCATCACGAATATACCCACTCTGGAAGACTGTTTTGGGTGTTGTTTCTATTCATTGTAAAGCAGTTCCTTTTTATTCTCTCCTTAATGTAAATTTTAAAATATTTTTTAAAAATCAGCCTGTTTCAGCTATATCTAGAGGAATCTCCCAAAGAAGTGTTCTGTCCACACAAGGGCCAGACCATTAAAGGAGGAACATATGGGGTCCTGATGGTCACGGCAGTAGCAATTGAAATGAGAAACCTCAAGGGAAAGAACGCAAAGGCACTGAGTCAACCCACTAGGGCAGCCCTCTTTTGCTTCCTAGCAGACCCGCTTGCAGCTTGTTCTGCTTGCCTACAACCCTGGAGGCCTCTGTGCTTTGTTTTAATAAAATCTCCTTGCTCTCTTCCAGTGCCTTCCTGCCTTCTTTAACTACAAAGTTCTTTATGAAGCCAAAGGAGGTATTACCTTCCTGTACAGAGTCAGACTTCCATAGGTAAGCCAACATCTCTCTATCTCTCTCTGTGTCTCTCTCTCTGAGTGCAATCTCTATTTATGAACATGGTTATATTTCTTTTAAAGAAATACTCTTGGCCTTCAAATAATTCTGCCCTACTAATTCAGGCATTTCATCCTTGACCCCGATTGAAGTTCTCTCTTCCTGTCCACCAACCGCCCCCCTCCCCGGGAACATATTCCCAGGTCTTGCCACCATGTAAACCCGTAATCTTTTATGCCACTATCCATATTGGTTTATAAAACAGAGGTATGCAACACATTGGCAAGAAAAATGGCACCTGTCAAATACCAAACCCTATGAAATGCCTGCACAATTTCACTTTTCACCTAGTAAATATCCAATTATTTTCCAGAATAGCTCTTTCCAGAATTCAAATCTGTTTCCATTAATATTAAAAGTTTAGAGGTCTGGGAGAACAGGAAGTGGCTGATTAAAAGCAGACGGGGTTCATTATCTGGTTAATCACAATCCAGTATTTCCCACCCCCGTTTACTGCTCCCCTCTCCAACACAATGTTCTGCCTCAGACAAGGTCACGCTAAAATTCTGTAAATAAAAACTTATCCTACAACATTTCAAGGGTGGAACTGTCTTTTGGAGGGTTTGGGATGGGTATCATTATAAAAGAAATTTATTTCATACCGTTTTTGCCGGGAAAGAAAATATCTTCCAAAGTATTGCCTATCATTCTATTGCACAGAGCAGATAGATGCCCAGTGTGCTTGCTAGAGCCAGGCTCTGCTTGAATATTAATCATAGAATATTTAGAGTTGGAAGTGCCTCTTGGAGATTTCCTGCTCATTTAGTAGATGGGGAAACTGAGATGAAGAGAGGGGAAGAGATTTGCTGAAACCGCACCTCCAGTTAGTGGCGGGGCTGGCACTGAGACACGTATCATTGCAGGCATTGCTGGTGTGTGGGAAAAGTGCCGAAAGGGACTGAATTGAATGAATTGTAGTCATTTCTTAGTCCACTACATCTCCATGGGCCACATGTTAATGGTTCATCTTTTATTGCTCCCCTGAGAACTGACTCAAAGGCAAAGCCAAAATGGGTATTTTAATGCAAAGTACATTAGGAGGCCAGAAGGCAGAAGGAGGTGTTGTCTCAGGCTGATGGCTGCACATGGCTGGGAAGGCTTTGCTCCAGGCCTTGGGAGACTGCTCATTCAGATGCTATAGGTGCCAGTGCCAAGGGGAAGACAGCAAAAGGCTGAACCTAGCTATGTCAGCCCTGCCCCTTCCTGGAGTCCAAGTCTGACAAGCAGGGCAAGTGGAGTTATGTCCCTGGGAGGTGAGGAGTGGCCCCTCTCAGTGCCGTGAAGTTCCTCAGAAAACTTTTAGGGATTGGAAGGCTTCCAAAGTGGGGCAATCATGGTGAGGCTTGGTGGGAATAAAAAGGCATGTGTTTTTCAGCACACTTTGAAAAAGGGCGCAAGGGGAACTGGCTCAAAAATAAGGACCAGCCAGTGCTTTCCCTATATACAGGTGACCTTGGTAGTGTCTCTTCTACTCCCAGGACTACGCAAAACCATCTCCTAGACCCCTTGCACATTACTGGATAGAATGTAAAATGGTGCATCCACTGTAGAAAACTGCATGGCAGTTCCTCAAAAGGCTTAATATATAGTTACTGTGTGGCCCAGTAATTACACTGTTATGTATATATGCAAGAGAATTGAAAGCAGAGACTTGAACAGATATTTGTATACTCATGTTCATTGCATTGTTATTCACAATAGCCAAAATGTAGACACAACAACTATCTATCAACAGATGAATGGATAAACAAAAAGTGGTATATCCATACAATGACATGCTATTCAGCCCGAAAAAGGAATGAAGTCCTGATACATGCTACAACATGGATGAACTTTGGAAATACCATGCTAAGTAAAAGAAGTCAGTCACAAAAGATCACATATTGTATGATCCCATTTATATAAAATACTCAGAATTGGCAAATCCATAGAGACAGAAAACAGATTATTGCTTGCCAGGGGGCCTGGAGGAATGAGGAGTGCCTGCTAATGGATTTGAGGTCTCCTTTTGGAGTGATGGAAAAGTTATGGAACTAGATGGTGGTGATGGGTCCACACATTGTAAATGTACTTAGTGCCATTAAATTGTACACTTTAAAGTGGTTTAAATGGTAAATTTTGTGTTATTGTATTTTGCCACCACCCCCCCAAAACCTATCTCCTAGAAACTTGAGCTGCAGGGGTCTATATAGGGCAGCTAGGGTAGTGGATCTCCATCTTGAATGCTCTTTAGGGTCATCTAGGCAGCTTTTTTCCCCTCTTTTAAACTGCATTTTGTTTATCCATTCACCATTGACAGACACTTGGGTTGCTTCTACCTTTTGGCTATTGTGAATAATGCTCCTGTGAACATGGGTATACAAATATCTGTTCCTTTAGTCAATTCTTTTGGGTACATACCCTAAAGTGGAATTGCTGGATCATATGGTAATTCTATTTTAAATTTTCTGAGGAATCATAAACTGTTTTTCAGAGCAGCTGCACCAGTTTACATTCCCACTGCCAATATATAAGGTTTCCAATTTCTCTATATCCTTGCTAACACGTATTTTCTGTTTGTTTATTTAATAATAGCCATCCTAATGGGTGTGAAGTGATATCTCCTTGTGATTAACTGCCTGCTCTCTCTTATGGGTCTCATGGTCTTGCTTTCACACTGATTACCCTAGTGTCTTTTCCTCTTAGATTTAACTCCAAACAGGTCAATGTATGGTTGGAAAGATGACCCTTTGTGAGATTGGGCTTGAAGAAAGCAACAGCTCCCTCTGCTGCCCCCAGCCACACTTTTGGTACAACCTTCTCATGTTAATGAACTAAGATCTTCCCCCGCTAGATTCTGACCCAGTTTCTTCTCACCACACCATGACATCCCCACAGGCTCTGCCACTGCTTTCTCCTACTACTTTGAAAGAAGCAAACCTACACAGTTTCTACCCAACTGGTTGCTGGGTAGAAACACCTTAATTGCCAGCTGGGAGCCTCCAGCCATCCTGTCTTAGTCCATTTTCTGCTGTTATAACAGAATACCAGAGACTAGGTCATTTGTAAAGAAGAGAGATTTATTTGGCTCACAGTTCTGGAGGCTGGGAAGTCCAAAGGCATGGCACCAGCATCTGCTCAGCATCTGATGAGGGCCTTCTTGCTATGTCATAACATGGCAGAAGGGCAAGTGAGCACGCAAGATAGAATGAGGAATGGGGCTGAACTTATCCTTTTATCAGGAGCCCACTCCTGCAATAATAGCATTAATTCATTGATGATGGCAGAGCCCTCAAGGCCTAATCACCTCTTAAAGGTCCCACCTCTTAATTCTGTTGCAATGGTAATGAAGTTTCCAACACATGAACTTTTGGGAGAAACATCCAAACCATAGCACATCCTAAGGGGACTGATGAACATCAGAAGTGTAGGCCTCTGTAGGCCCATCTATCATTTCTTCCCAGCCATTGTCTCACAAGAAGAAGCTGGATCTGGGCTCCTGGAAGGATTATTTTTTCATCTGCTGATCAAGAAGCTTCTGGTGGAGTAATCCAGTTTTCATCTCTCCACCCAAATAGCTGTGCTAAATCTTCCTGAGTAGATGGAGTAGAGATGGGGGAAAGGAGTTAACAATATACAGTATCATTTGTTTATTGGGCTGTGGTACAATCAATAGACTAAGGCCACAGCCTACACCTCACTTTGGAGGCTACACACATGGCCAATGAGAAAGAGAACTAGAGAGAGAGCAAGACAAATCCCAGCAGTAGCAGAGGCCCCAGTGTCAGTCTCTCTTCCTCCCACCCTTAGTCCCAACCCCACTCCACTCACCAAGGGTACTAATAACCATGCTATGGAGGATCTCTCTCTTCAGGCCTGCTTCTCTACTCCACACCAGCTTCCTGTAGCACCTCAGCTATGGCAGTGTGCACGTATGTGCACACATGCATGCACCTCCACCTCAAACACACAGAGGTGCTATCTTCCTCAGCTCAGGCCACTATGACAAAATACCACAGACTGCGTGGATTAATTCCCAATTCTGAATTCTTACAATTCTGGAGGCTGGAAAGTCCAGGATCAAGTTTCCAGTAGGGTTAGTTTCTGGTGAGGGCTCACTTCCTGGCTTGCAGATGGCTACCTTCTCACTGTATCCTCACATAGCAGAGAGGCCAGGGAGATCTCTTCCTCTTTTATAAGGCCACATCCTATTGTATTTGGGACACACCCTTATGAACCCTTTTAACCTTAATTACTTCCTAAAGACCATATCTCCAGATACACTCACATTAGGGGTTAGGGCTTCAACATATGAATTTTGGTGGGGGGGGATACAATTCAGTCTATAGCATTTGTTTAAGAAAACCAGAAGTGGACAATAATTAAAGAGGTAAAAATAGATTTTATTCAGAAACTATTGCAATAGAGGAAAAGAGACCTTAGTACAGAATTGGGCTCAATTCTGAATATGGTAAAGACATGGGGATTTATAACCAAGGAGCAGAGTGGAGTGGTCAGTGGATAAAAAATTACTAGTAAGAGACATCAAGGTAGGGGGATTCTTGCTAAAGTTAACAGAATTCTTACTAAAAGTAGGCCAGGGTGATCCGATATTAAGGGCAGGGGATTCTTGCTAAAATGACTTAGCAAAACTCTTGCTAAAACTGGACATAGCAAGGATGAGGACAGGGAATAAGGAGAAGACCTAGTCAAAAAGAGGGCTCAGAGGAGCCTGTCTAAAGTTTGGTTAAGGAGAAAGCCTTAACCCCTATGGTTCCCCCCAAATTTATGTCCTTCTCACATGGAAAATACATTCATTGCATCCCAACAGTCCCTAAAGCCTCATTCCAGCATCAACTCTAAAGTTCAAAGTCTTATCTAAATATCATCTAAAACATATGGGTGAGACTCAAGGTACAATTGATCCTGAGACAAAATTCCTCTCCAGCTATGAACCTGTGAAACCAGACAAGTTATGTGCTTCCGAAACACCATGGTGGGACAGGCATGGGATAGACATTCCCATTCCAAAAGGAGAAACTGGGATGAAGGAAGGGGTGATGAGTCCCAAGCAAGCCCAAAACCTGGCAAGGCAAATTTCATTAGCTCTTAAGGCTCAAGAATAATCCTGTTTGGTTCAATATTCTGCCCTCCAGGCCCACTTGGGTGACAGCATCACCCACATGGCTCTGCTAGGGGCCCATCCCTTCAGATCTCTGAGACAGTCCAGCCCAAACAACTCTCCGTGAGAGCTGCCCTGCCCCTGAGGCACTGGGCAAGGTTGTCCTGGCCAGCTGAAACTGGAGAGGCATTCCACCCTTTGAAACTGAGGAGAAAACAGCCTTGCCCCCAATGCCTGTGGTAGGAGTGTCATCCCTGATTATCTCTGAAATGCCTTCTGGGTCATTCTTCCCTTTCCTTGAAGAATAGTGAAGTTAGCAGACAAATAACTCTATGGTCTAGTCCTGAGAATCCAAAAACTCTGAAAGCCTTCCTGAATTCTGTCCAGCTTTCTCTGTCCCCTTTAGTTCAAACTGGCAATGTCTTTGCTGGTATAATCCTACTTCCATTCCTAGCTTCTGCTGAGATGGCTGATTAAGCCCATGAGTGCCACCCACAATCTATTTATCAAACGGTTGTTCAGCTACAGCTTTAGTGTTCTCTTCAGAACAAGTTTCATTTTTCGCAGTATGTATAGGCTAAGAATATTCCAAATCTTTAAGTTCTGGTTCTTTTTTGCTTAACAATTCCTTCTTCATTCAGCTCTCTCTTCCTGCATTTTACTATAGTTAGTCAGGAGAAACCAAGCCAATCCTTCAATGCTTTGCTTAAAAATCTCCTCAGCTAAATATCCAATTTTATCACTTGCACTTTCTAACTTCCACAAAACACTAGGATACAGTTCAGCCAAGTCCTTTGCTACCTTATAACAAAATCACCTTTCTTCCAATTTCCAATAACATGTTCCTCATTTCTGTCTGAGACCTCACCAGAATTGCCCTTAATGTCCATATTTCTAGGATGCACCTCAAAACTCCAGCCTCTACCCATTGCCCAGCTCCAAAGCCACTTCCATATTTTTTAGGTATTTTTTATAGAAGCACCCTGCTTCTCAGTACTGAAATCTGCCTTAGTCTGCTTGAGCTGCCATATCAAAATACCACAGACTGGCATCTTAAACAGCACACATTTATTTTCTGATAGTTCTAGAGGATGGAACGTCGAAGACCCAGGTTCTAGCAGGATTTGGTTTCTGGTGAGGCCCCTCTTTCTGTCTTGCTGATGGCTGCCTTCTCATTCTGTTCTCACATGACAGAGAGAGAGAGAGAGAGAGAGAGAGAAGAGATCTTCCTCTTCTTATAAGGCTATAGTCTTAGATCAGTACTCCACCTTAATGACCTCATTTAATCTTAATGAACTCCTCAGGACCCTAACTCCAGAAACAGCCACATTGGGGATATGGGCTTCAGTATATGAATTTTGAGAGGACACAATTGAGCCATAGAAGGTGCTCTACTGGTTTCTCTCTCAGTGCCCTGTGGTGGCTGCAGACAGGTAGGTTTTGCTGAGTTCATTAAGCATTGGCAGAACCTCTCAGAGATTTTGCTCTGAACATAAGGCCCCAATAGACCAAAAAATGCTTCCTGACATCTAAGTGTTGACATGCTTATTAAGCCTCATTCAGGCCCCTCTAACATTTGAGGGGCCCAGAGCAAGATTATAAACAGAACATATGCCTAATAATTAAAAATTATAAGTCAAGGCAATAAACTGTCAAATAAAATATGTTCTATCTTCTATTTTGACAACTATAACTTTATAAAAGCAAAATCAATAAATATGTGTAAAGTGATGGTTTTAATACTGTTGAAAGTCAGCACAATATCAGAGATGACTGAATTTAATTATGACTGTGCATGTCTGGGTGTTCTTTTGATGGGCCAGCAATATTTGGATGAGTAATAACGCAAAGACATACATAATTCAGGAATTAGTTTATATTTCTTCCACAAAATTAATCTTTGTTGCCTGTATTTCAGCAAAATCACTGTTCATGTTATACATTGCCATAATCAAGATTTTTCATATAACTTGTGAAATTTTCAGTTATGATCTAAAGCAGGGGTCAGCAAACTATTTCTGTTAAGGAGAAGATAGTAAAAATTTGAAGTTTGGCAGACCATATAGTCTCTATCTCAACTACTCAGCTATGCCATTGTAGCACAAAAGCTGTGATTATTAATATGTAAACAAATGGGTGTGGTGTGTTCCAATAAATTTTATTTATAAATACAGGCAACCCACTCGTGGGCCATACTTTGCCAGCCCTTGAACTAGAGGATTCAAAAATACAATGTAGAATGACATCAGCAAGATGGCAGACTAGGAAATCTAGCCCTCATTGCCCCTCAAAAACAATGACTTAACAACTACTCACTGACAAAAATAGCTCTGGGAGAGCTCTGGAGTACAATTACTAAGATGCAGCAACCCCCAGTGAAGCCAAACAACAACGACAACAACAAAGAAAACTGAGGATGGCAACATAGAAAAGCATAGGAAGAATTTAACCTGTGTCACCTCATCTCTTAACCTGGCACAGTTCAGTGTTAAGGGGCATCCCCTTGGCTGCAACCTCCTCTTGCAGTGAAAAAGGGGAGCAGGAGTACCCCAGCAGCCCTTGCTGCCACCACAAACACCCACAGCTTTTGCCCCCATGGACCAATGCAGACTTTGCTGATGCTAACCCTAAGTGACTGAGCTGCCAGGAGTCATGTCACTTGCACCCTTCCGGAGCAGAAAGCACCACTGTACCCCTTACTTCCCACCTCCAGCCTCAGCACCGCCATGCATATGCCCAGGCTCTGAACCCCAGTGCTGCTGCTACCACATATATGCCCATGCCCCAGCCTTATAAGACTGCTTAAGATTAAGCAAGCCACAGGGTGCTGAGAGAGAAACCAGGAGCGCACCTGCTATGGACTGAATTAAGCAATCTTATAAGATTTCTGGTATCAGCCTGATACTAGAAATAATAAAGATTAGAGCAGAAATAAGATTAAGATTATTTCAACTGAAACAAAATCACATTCAACAGCAAGATGAAAGCATATGAAAGCATGAATCTTACCAGTAGAAGCAAATATATAGACAAACACAAAATAATGTCACTCTGTAATAGTGGTACAAGGAGTAAAAGTGTAGACTTTTGTATGCAATTGAAGTTAAATTGTTATCAACTTAAAATAGACTGTTATAACTACAGATACTTTATGCAAGCCTTGAGCTAACTACAAAGAAAAAAAAAACCCATAATAGATACACAAAAGATAAAGAGAAAAGAATCAAAGCAAATCACTAAAAATATTCATCAAATAGCAAAGGAAGACAGCAAGAGGAGAAGGATAAAACAATTGCAAAACAGAAAACAATTAACAAAATGCTAATAGTCTTTATCTATCAATAATTATATTAAATGTAAATGGATTAAACCTCCCAATCAAAAGGCACAGAATGGCTAAAGGGATAAAATAACAAAATCTAGTGACATGCTGTCTACAAGAGACCCACCTTAGATTTAAAGACTCACATAGGATGAAAGTGAAGGAAAAGAAAAAGATATGCCATGAAAATAGTAACCCAGAGCAAGCAGGGATGGCTATACTGAGACCAGATAAAATAGACTTTAAGTTGAAAATTGTCTCTAGAGACAAAGAAGATCATTATATAATAATAAAAGGGTCAATTGAACAGGGAGATATAACATAAATATATACAACCCAACATCAGATCACCTAAATAAATCAAGCACATACTGACAGATGTGAAGGGAGAAATTGACAGCAATACAATAATAGTAGGGACTTCAATACCCCACTTAAAATAATGGATAGAACTTCTACACAGAAAATAAACAAACAACTGATTTGAACAACATAATAGACCAAATGGATCTAACAGACATATATAGAACTTTGCCCCCAACAGCAGAAGAATACACATTATTTTCAAGCACCCACAGAACATTCAAGACAGATCACATGCAAGGTCACAAAACAAGTCTTCACAAGTAAAGAAAATTGAAATCATTCCAAGTATCTTTTCTGAGCACAATGAAATGATATGAGAAATCAATAGCAACAATAAGACAGGAAAATTCAAGATGCATGGATACTAAACAGCACACACTTGAACAACCATTGGATAAAAGAGGAAATCAAAAAGTAAATGTAAAAAGTATATCAAGACAAATGAAAATGAAAATACAACACACCAAAACTTATGGGATGTGGCAAAGGTTGTACTAAGAGGGAAGTTTATAACAATAAATGCCTACATTGAGAAAGAAGAAATAACTCAAAGTAACAACCTAACTTTACATTCGAAAGTATCCTAACTTTACATTCGAAAGTATTACGAAAAGAACAAACTAAACTTAAAGTTAGCAGAAGGAAGGAAATAATAAAGATTAGAGCAGAAATAAAATAGAGAATAGAAAAATCATAGGCAAAAATCAACAAAAATAAGAGTTGTTTTTTTGAAAAGATAAAGAAAATTGACAAACCCTTAGCTAAACTAAGAAAAAAGGAGAGAAGATTCAAATAAATAAAATCAGAAATGAAAGAGAAGACATTACAAGGGATGCCTCAGAAATAAAAAAGATCATAAAGGACTACTATGAATAGTTATATGCCAGCAAATTGGATAACCTAAAGGAAATGGATAATTCCTAGAAACATACAACCTGCCAAAGGTGAATCAAGAAAAGACAGAAAGCCTGAGCAGACCAATAACAAATAAGGAGATTGAATTAGTAATCAAAAACATCCCAAACAAGCAAAAGCCCAGGACCAGATGGCTTCACAGGTGAATTCTACCAAACCTTCAAAGAAGAATTAATACCAATCCTTCTTAAACTCTCAAAAAATAGAAGAGGGAACATCTTCAAACTCATTTTATGAGGCCAGCATCAGCTTGATACCAGAGCCAGAAAAGACACCACAAGTAAAGAAAACTACAGGCCAATATTTCTGATGAACATAGATGGAAAAATCCTCAATAAAATATTAGCAAACTAAATTCAACAGTACATTAAAAGGATTATACACCATGATCAAGTGGACTGCAAGGACCCTGGGATGCAAGGATGGTTCAACATACACAAATCAATCAATGAGACACACCACATTAAACAGAAACAAACCATTTGACAAAATTCAACACCTATTCATGATTAAAACCCTAAACAAAATAGGTATAGAAGGAACTTAACACAATAAAGGACATATATGAAAATCCCACAGTTAACATAATAATCAATGGGAAAAAACTGAAGGCTTTCCCTCTAAAATTATCTCTATTTATAGATGACATGATCATACATGTAGAAAACCTTAAAGATTCAACAAAAAACTGTTAGAACTAATAAACTAATTCAGTAACATTGCAGGGTACAAAATCAACATACAAGGCAAGGATGCTCACTCTTGCTCCTTCTAGTCACATATTACCAGAAGTCCCAGCCAGAGTAACTTCAGAAGAAAAAGAAATAAAAGTCATTCAAATCAGGAAGGAAGAAGTAAAATTATCTCTGTTTATAGATGACATGATCATGTATGTAGAAAACTTTAAAGATTCAACAAAAAACTGTTAAAACTAATAAACTAATTCAGTAACGTTGCAGGATACAAAATCACCATACAAAAATCAGTCTTGTTTCTCTACACAAACATTGAACTATCCAAAAAGGAAATCAAGAAACCATCCCTTTCATAATTGTGAAAAAAGAATAAAATACTTAGGAATAAATGTAACCAAAGAGATGAAAGTCTTGTACACTGAAAATTATAAAACATTGATGAGGAAATTAAAGAAGATACAGACAAATGAAAAGACATCCTGTATTCATGGATTGGAATAAATAATATTGTTAAAATATCCATAATACCTAAAGTGACCTATAGATTTAATGTGATCCCTAACAAAATTCCAATGACATTCTTCATAGAAATAGAAAAAAAAAATCCTAAAATTTCTATGGAACCACAAAAGACTCTGAATAGCCAAAACAATCTTGAGCAAGAACAAAGCTAGAGGCAACATTCTACCTGATTTCAAAATATATTACAAAGCTATAGTTATCTAAACAATGAAGCCCGAGCAAGAAAAAGACCCTGTCTCTACAAAAAAATAGAAAAATTAGCCAGGCGTGGTGACATGCACCTGTAGTCCCAGCTACTCAGAAGGCTGAGGCAGGAGGATCGCTTGAGCCCAGGAACTTGAAGTTGCAGTGACCTATGATCATGCCACTGCACTCCAGCCCAGGCAACAGAGCAAGACCCTGTCTCAAAAACAAACAAACAAAAAAACAAACAGTGGTATGGGCATAAAATCATGGGTCAATGGAGCAGAATAGAGAGTCCAGAAATAAACCCAGCATCTACAGTCAACTATTCTTCAACAAGGGCGACCAGAATAGGCAATGGGGAAAGGACCATCTCTTCAATAAATGGTGATGGGGAAAGTTGATATCCATATACAGAAGAATTAAAGTGTACTATTATCTCACACTATATACAAAAATCCACTCAAAATGGATTAACGATTTAAATATAGACCTGAAGCTGTAAGACTACTAGGAAAAAAACATAGAGAAAAAGCTTTTTAATACTGGTCTGAGCAAAGAGTTTTTGGATATGACCCAAAAAGCATAGGCTACAAAAGCAAAAGTAGAAAAGTGGGACACTACATGTCTTAGTCTGTTTATGTTGGTATAAAGGAACACCTGAGGCTCAGTAATTTATAAAGAAGAGATGTCTATTTGGCTCATGGTTCTACAGGCTATACAAGAAGCATGGTACCAGCATCTGCTTCTGGTGAAGGCTTCAGACTATATCCACTCATGACAGAAGGCAAAGGGGAGCCGGCATATGCAGAGGTCATATGGTGAGAGAGAGGAAGCAAGAGAGGGAGGGATGAAGAGGTGCCAGGCTCTTTTCAACAACCAGTTTTTGTGGGAACTAAGAGTGAGAATTCACTCACTCCTGCAAAAATGGCACCAAGCCATTCATGAAGGATCTGTCCATGTCCCACTGGGCCCCACCTCCAACATTGGGGATCAAATTTCAAAATGAGACTTATTGGGGTCAAACAAACCATATCTAAACAATAGCATGATATCAAACTAAAAATATTCTGAACAGCCAAGGAGAAAATTAATAAAGTAAGAAGGCAACCTATGGAATGGGGGAAAATATTGGCAAACGATATAACTGATAAGGGGTTAAAATACAAAAAAAAAAGGAACTCACACAACTCAGTAGCAAAACAACAAGTAACCCAATTTAAAAATGGGCAAAGGACCTGAATAAACATTTTTCAAAAGAAGATACACAGATGGCCAATAAGTATATGAAAAGGAGCTCAACATCACTAATCATCAGAGAAATGCTAATCAAAACCACAGGAAGATATCACCTCACACCTGTTAGAATGCCTATTATCAAAAAGACCAAAGAAAACAAGTGTTGATTAGTTTGTGGAGAAAAGGGAATCCTTCAACTCTGTTGGTGGAAAGTAAATTGGTACAGCCATTATAGAAAACAGTATGGAGGTTCCTTGAAAAATTAAAAATAGAACTACCATATGATCCAGTAATTCCACTTCTGGGTAGATATCCAAAGGAAATGAAATTAGTATGTTGAAGAGATATCTGCACTCCACGTTCATTGCAACATTATTCACAATAGCTAAGATATGGAAACAACTTAAATATCCATTGACAGATGGGTATATAAAGAAAATCTCTCTCTCTCTCTCTCTCTCTTTCTCTCTCTCTCTCTCCCTCTCACACACACACACACACACAGAGGAATATGATTCAGCCTCAATAGAGGAGGAAATCCTGCTATTCACATCAACATGGATGACCCTGGAGGACATTACGCTAAGTGAAATAAGCCAGACACAAAAGGACAAGTACTACATGATACCACTGTATGAGGAACGTAAAAAAGTCAAACTCATAGTAGCAGAGTAGAATGATAGTTGCCAGGGCGTAGAGGGTGAGGAAATGGGGAGAAGTTGGTCAAAGGATAACAGAGTTTCAGTTTGCAGAATGAATAAGTTTTGGAGATCTAATATATAGCAATATGACTATAGTTAATCATACTATATTGTATACTTGAAGTTGCTAAAAGCGTAGGTAGATCTTAAGTGTCCTCATCACTACACACAAAAGAAGAAAATATTATCTTTTAAAATAAGTATAATAACCCTTAAAAATAAATAAATAAATTTAATTGTATTAAATGCATAAAATTTAAACATTTAATCTAAAATATTAATTTAAATAAATGTAAAAATTCTTTAATTAAAATTATTTTTCATGTTATCTGAAGTTATTTTTCTTCTTAAATATTCAAAATAAAAAAGGTAAAATATAAATGATAAATAATGAGTATAAAATTTTTAAATTAAAATTATTTAAATAGAGCTGAGTTGTTTGATTCTTTGATTCAATCTTTTTTTATTCAATCTTAATACATATGTTTATATACATAAAATTATTTGCAATTCTAACACTGAATGTCCACTGGAATCATGCTACATACACACATGTTACACCTAGGCCCACATATTCACAAATTTAAAAGTGACATGAATTGTTTAATATTGCAAAATGTTCTTTAGCCACCAAGTACAAGTGTTATGAATTCAATGCTAATTCATGAATACCTTTAGGAATACAAATTGGAAGCAAGAAAATGGACACTTAGCACTACTGGGAAACAATAATTTGTTATTCAAGAATCTATTACATTTATGTTGTCAGAAAAGGATTTGATAAATTAATTTGTCTTTTATAAAAAGCCTTGGCACTCAAATCCTTTAAGGACTCCAAAGTAGTGTCCATTTTTCACATTGGCAGCCACAGAACTCAGAAACCCTCACAATATTCTGACATGGTTTTTTGTTGTTGGGGCAGAAACTAGGCTAAGAGATATGAGGAAGTGTTTCCCTGGAATATGATGAGTTATCCATAAGAGCAGATGTTTAGACTTATGGATCCAAAGTGACAATGCTAATTCATGAACACCCATGTGTTCATTCATTCATTCATTTCAGTTGAGATATATCACTAGTACTATACTAGAACTGGTTCATACAGGCTTGTGAGAATCATTTGGGGGCATCTCTTCCTAACTGTGAGTTCAGTGACATCACATTGGTAGCTGAAAATTGGCTGTGGTGAGACTATTTTCACACTGTAGGCATCTGAAGATGCCACAAATCAAGGCTTGTTTTCCCCCCAGAAAGCCATTTGCTAAACATCTACCAGCACACCAGTGGGATAGGTAGGACCCTTTAAAGGGTAAGGGCCAGGGCAGAGGCCCTTCTTGTCCTGGTGTAAGGGAAGTACCAGCCTTATCGGGACTGGCTATAATTTGTGGGGCTCAATGCAAAATCAAAATGTGGAGTTCTTTATTCAAGTTCTTTATTCAAAATTTTAAAGAATTTTCAGGCAGTGATAGTGGAGCATTAGAACTAATGCTGGGGAGACATCATCAAGATGGCTGACTAAAGGTGCCTAGCACTTGCCTTCTCTACAAAGAAGGACCAAAATAACGAGTAGATAATCATAGGTTAAATAGAATCTCTAAAAGAGAACACTGGAATTCAGCAGAGAAGTGACAAGGATCCTTTGAGGCATGGAAGGAAAGGGAAGAAAAGCAGCTGGTCCAGCCAGGATCAGCCTGAAGCCAAGATGAACACCCCATTGTGGGAAAAAGGTAAGCAAGAGATCCCAAGTAGTCCACATTCCCACCATGAATGCCTGCAATCTTAGCCACAAGAGAGCTCCTTGACCCTCACAGGCCCTGAGCCTAGTATAGAGAGCTGCCTTAAGTCCACAAGACTGCACTGTTCCAGAAAGGGAATTCACACTGGGTCCCACACACCCCCTGAGACCCAAACAACTGCAGCACAGCATTATTTTGAGAGCCCAGCCCACACTAGACCACATCCTGCCCTGGGGCTCAACAGTCCCTGCATCTCCACATCCTTGGAGCCCCACTGACATACCACCACATCCACCCAAAGGGCTGCAGCATTGTAACACCAGCTGGATCCAGTGGTGCAGTCCAAGGTTCCCTTAGCAACTGTGTCAGCCTGTCTGCCTGCTCACCACCACCAGCGAAGGATGATGCAGGTTGGTATGCAGTGAACCCCAGTAGGAGGCTTCCCTTAGAACAAAGGAAGCCAAATCATGTGCTCCCCAGAGCCTGGGAGTCTCCTGCTCAGGGCCACTGCCACCAACAGCAACCCTGCCTCCTCTGTCAATCAGTGGGGATTCTGTGCACCTGCATGTGCCTTCAGAGGGTCTAAAAACTGGTTCACCCTGCCCACTGCTACCAGTGCCCACAAATAATGTCCAGGGGCCTGAGGATTGAACCACCCCACCCACTACCAACAGTGCCCACAAATAATGTCCAGGGGCCTGAGGATTGAACCACCCCACCCACTACCAACAGTGCCCACATATGCCATACAGGAGCCTGAGAACAGGCCCACCCCACTTGTCACTGGTGGTGCCCACACACACTGCCTGGAAACCTAATAACCGGCCTGCCAGAGCAACAGCCAGTGCCTACACATGCCATCTGGGGGCCTGAGGAATGGCCTGCTTCAATGGCCAACATCAGCACCTGCACGAGCCATCCAGAAGCCTGACGACAGGCCTAACTTGCTTGCCACTGCCACCACCACTGCCCACCCAAACACGCCACCCAGGGGCCTGAGAACTGCCATGCCTAGCATCCCCATCCCCAGCAAAGCCTCACTACAGCCTGTACTAACAACTGCAGCCTAAACCACTGAGGAACTCACAGACGCTGCTGAAATTGAGTATAGCTAAAGAAATCATACAAAGACTACACTACTGTGCCCACCCACAAGCCAAAGCACCCCAAACCAAAGCACTCTCTCCAACCAACACTTAGATACATCTACAGGAAAAATTCTTTCCCTTCAAAAGCCAATCCAGAAAATTAGAAGAAATGACCATTACATGAGATGCACAGATATCAATGTGAGGACACAAGAAGCACGAAAAAGCAAGGAAACATGCCACTTGCAAAGGAACACAATATTTCTCCAGGAACAGATCCCAAAGAAAAAGAAATCTATAAAATTTCTGAAAAGGAATTCAAAACAATGATCTCAAGGAAACTCAATGAGATCCAAGAGAATATAGATAGATAATACAAATAAATTTGGAAAACAATTCAGGATATGAATGATAAATTCAACACAGAGGTAGATATCATAAAAAAGAACCACACAGAAATTTGGGAACTTAAGAATTCAATGAATGAAATAAAAATACAATCAGAAGCTTCAACAGTAAACAAGATCAAGCAGAAGAAAAAATTTCAGAACTTGAAGATAGGACATTTGAAATAACCCAGTTAGATAAAAAGAAAAAGGAAAAGAATACAAAAGAATGAAGAAAGACTATGTCATATATTGGACACCATAAAGTGAACAAATGTTTGAATTTTGGGAATTCTAGAAGGAACAGATGGGAAAAGACATAGAAAACCTATTTAATGAAATAATAGCTGAAAATGTCCCAAGTGAGAGATATAGACATCCAGATACAGGAAAGCCCAAAGATCCCCAAATAGATTCATTCCAAAAAGGCCTTCTTTGAGTCACATTATAGTCAAACTGTCAAAATTCAAAAACAAAGAGAAAATTTTAAAATCAGCAAGAGAAAACAGCCAAGTCATATATAAGGGAATCCTCATCAGATTAACAGCAGACGTCTCAGCAGAAACCTTACAGGCCAGGACAGAATGGGATGATATATTCAAAGTGCTGCAAAGAAAAACAAAAATGGTCAATCAAGAATACTATACCCAGAAAAGCTATGCTTCAGAAATGAAGGAGAAATAAATCTTTCCTAGACAAGCAAAAACTGAGGGAATTCATCACCACTAGACCAGCCCTACAAGAAATGCTTAAGGGGGTCCTACATCTGGACATGAAAGGATTATATCTACCATCATGAAAACACACAAAAGTATAAAACTCACTGGTAAAGCAGATATACAACTAAGAAAGAGAAAGGAATTAAACATTATCACTACAGAAAACCATGAAATCATAAAGGAAAACAAAGAGGAAGAAAAGAATAAAGGATATACACAACAATCAGAAAACAATTAACAAAATGACAGGGGTAAGTCTCCACCTATCAGTAACATCCTTGAATGTATGTGATTTCCCCAATTAAAAGTTATAGACTGGCTGAATGGATAAAAAATATAAGACCTAAGTATATGCCGCCTGTAAGAAACTCACTTCACCTATAAAGACACACAGGCTGAAAGTGAAGGGATGGGAAAAAACTTTCACACAAACAGAAACCAAAAGTGTGCAAAAGTAGCTATACTTATATCAGACAAAATAGCCTTTAAGTAAAAAAACATAAAAAGAGACAAAGAAGGTCATTATATAATGATAAAAGGATTAATTCAGCAAGGCCATATCACAATTGTAAATGTGTCATTGGATTCAGTTCAATATCCTCATAGATGAACACAGATGCAAAAATCCTCAACAAAATACTAACAAACTGAATCCAACAACACATCAAAAAGATAATACAACACGATGAAGTGGGATTTATTCCAAGGATGCAAGGATGGTTCAACATACACAAATCAATAAATGTGATACATCACATCAACAGAATAAAGGACAAGAACCATATGATCATTTCAATCAGAGCAAAAAAAAAAAGCATTTGATAAAATTCAACATCCATTCATAATAAAAGCTCTCAACAAATTATGCATAAAAGGAATATACCTTGACATAATAAAGGCCATGTCTGACAAACCCACAGATAACATCATAATGAATGGGGGAAAGTTGAAAGCCTTTCCTCTAAGAACTCGAACAAGACGAGGATGCCCAGTTTCACCACTCTTATTCAACACAGTACCAGAAGTCCTAGCCAGAGCAACTAGGTATAAGAAAGAAATAAAGGGCATCCCAATTGGAAAAGAGGAAGTCCAAATGTCCTCTTTGCAGACAACATGATTTTATATACAGACAAACCTAAAGACTCCACCAAAACACTCTTAGAACTAATAAACGAATTCAGTAAAGTTACAGGATACAATATTAACATACAAAAATTAGTAGCATTTCTATAAACCAATAATGAACTAGCTGAAAGAGAAATAAGAAGGCAATCCCATTTATAATAGCTATAAAAAATAAAATATTTAGGAATAAATTTAACCAAAAATGTGAAATACTTTTACAATGAAAACTACAGAACACTGATAAAAGAAACTGCAGAGGACACAAACAAATGGAAAATCATCCCATGCTCATGGATTGGAAGAATTAATATTGTTAAAACAACCAAACTACCCAAAGCAATCTACAGATTCAATGCAATTCCTATCAAAATACCAATGGCATTCTGCACAGAAATAGAAAAAAAAATCCAAAAATTCATTTGGCATCACAAAAGACCCCAAATACCCAAAGCAACACTGAGCAAAAAGAACAAAGCTGGAGGCATTACACCACCCGATTTCAAAACACACTACAAACCTATAGCAACCAAAAAGCACGGTATTCATATAGAAGCAGACACATAGACCAATGGAACAGAACATAGAAGCCAGAACTAAATCCACATATTTACAGCCAACTCATTTTCAACAAAGGTGCCAAGAACATACCTTGGGGAAAGGTCAATCTCTTCAATAAGTGGTGCTGGGAAAACTGTATATCCATATGCAGAAGAATGAAACTAGACCCCTATCTCTTTCCATATACAAAAATGAACTCAAAATGCATTAAAGAATTAAATATAATACCCAAAACTATAAAACTACTTGAAGAAAACATAGCAGACACACTTCAGGACTTTGGTCTAGGCAAAGATTTTATGGCTAAGACTTTAAATGTACAGGCAACAAAAGCAAAAATAGACACATGGAATTATATCAAACTTAAAAGGTTCTGCACAGCAAAGGAAACAATAAACAGAGTGACGAGACAACTTGTTGAATGGCAGAAAATATTTGCAAGCTATTCACCCAACAGGGGACTAATATCCAGGATGTACAAGGAACTCAAATAGCATAACAGTAAAAAAACAATTCCATTAAAAGGTGAGCAAAGGATCTGAATAGACATGTCTCCAGAGAAGACATACAAATGGCCAACTGGTATATGAAAAAATGCTCAACATCACTAATCATCAGGGCAATGCAAAGCAAAACCACGATGAAATATCTCACCCCAGTTGAAATGGCTATTATATAAAAGATAAAAAACTTTAAAAAGACAAAAAATAACAAATGCTGGTGAGGACATGGAGAAAGGGAACTCTTATACACTGTTAGTGGAAATGTAAATTAGTACAGCCATTATAGAAAACAGTGCAGAGGTTTCTCAAAAAGCCAAAAATAGAACTACCATATGATCCAGCAATCCCACTACTGGGTATTTATCCAAAGGATAGGAAATCAGTATATCGAAAGGCTACCTGCATCCCCCCCATGTTTATTGCAGCTCTGTTCACAATAGCCAAGATATGGAATCAACCTAAATATCCATCAACAGACAAATGGATAAAGAAAATGTGGCATATATATATATACAATGGAATACAATTCAGCCATTAAAAAGAATGAAATACCGTCATTTGTGGCAACATGGATGAGCCCAGAGGACATTATGGTAAGTGCAATAAGCCAGGCACAGAAAGATAAATACCATGTATTCTCATTCACGAGTAGGAGCTAAATAAAATTTGAGCTCGTGGATGTAGAGAGTGGAGTTGTGAGTAAAGGGGAATGGAGGATAAGAAGAGGCTGGTTAATAGTTACAAAATTACAGTTCGATAGGATGGATAAATGAGTTCTGGTGTTCTGCAGCACTGTAAGGTGAATATGGTTAACTACAATTTAGTGTATATTTTCAAAAACTAGAAGAGAGGATTTTGAAGGTTCAGAACACAAAGTAATGATAAATGTTTGAGATGATGGATATGCTAATTACCCTGATTTGATCCTTACACATTGTATACACGTATTGAAATATCACGCTTTATCTCACAAATATGTACAATTAATACATGTCAACCCAAATAAAAGGAAAAAAACCCCGCTAATGTTGGGCCCTTCTGAGTGTGAGGACCTATGTGACTGTATAAGACCCATGCTCCTGGAGCAGCCCTGGGCCTCATCAACGGCTTTTAAAGTTTTGGTTGATAGCACAACCCCCCCTCCAAGAGATCCTGGTCCCTGGGAGTTTGTTTGCTTTGGTCAGGATATAAGTGAAGCTTTCTAGCACTTTCTGACATCTCCTATTTCCACAGAACCACAGAGGGGCACAGAGTTACTAAAGCATCCAGTAATTTACCCCAAGGCTCAGGGAAGTGAAGGTGCATCCAGCGCTCCAACACAGCAAAGCAACCTCTGAGTACCTAGAGGAAGAGGGGAGGATAGATTTAGGAAGAGACTTTTCCTAACTTCTCACAGCAGAGAAGTCACACCCATCTTAGCCAAATCAAAGGGGAAGCAGCTTGGCCTAGTGGAACAGAGAAGGGGCCTGGCAAGCAGACAGATTGCAAATTCTTGCTGTGTGACTTGGGGAAAGTTGCTACACCTCTCCGTGCCTCAGTATGTTCAGTTAGAATATGTTGGGCCTTGCAGGTGCTCAATAAAGATCTACTCTTTCATTTATGTAAAAGAGTTTGAGCATTATTTGGTTATCAATTTAGCTTTTGATTTATATAATATCTGCCATTATCAATTTCTCTTTCGAGAAATTTCGAAATCTTTCAAGAATCCACAGGGTTCAAACAGAATGCAAAGTTGTCAAAACAAAACCCTCCTGACCCTTCAGGGTACATGAGGGAGGGAAGAAGGTGGATCTGCTGGGTGCTTCACCTTCTGGGACGCTCAGATGTGTTTGGATGAGATTCCTGAGCTTCTCTTGGGGATATCAGAAAACACGCCCAAGGTCCCAGGTGTTTCTGGGATTGGTGGTGGTCAGGAAAGAGGGGGTAAGAATTTGATGCTAGGGAAAATAACTTTTCTCTGGAGAAGGAGAGACATCATGAGAATTGTCTTCAAATATCTGAAAAGCCATACTGTGGAAGAAAGCACAAACTTGATCTTTGTGACTCCAGAGGAAAAAATTAGGAGCAGCAGGTGGAAGTTACACAAATGCTGATTCCAGCTCAATTTAAGAAAGTCGTTGCTAACGACTTAAGTGGTTCAACAAAGCAAAGGACTGTTTAGGCAGTAGTAAACTCCCTGGGCAGGTAGTATGCAAGCAGAGGCCATGTGTCTATCTGGTAGGATGCTACCAAAAATTTTATTGGCCAGATGGACAGTTGGGATAAATGGTCTCTCTAAACATCCTTCTAACACCATAGGAGTCTCTATGAATGCATGAGACACCATCAAATTCAAGTAGGCTCAATCTCAAAGGCCCTCAACTCACTTTACGGAATTAAAAAATCTGATTACTGCAATGGCATGGCACTTTGGGATTATGTAATTGTCTTTCTTTCTGCAAGCTCAAAACGTTTTGCACATCTCTTTTCTATCATCTGACATTGTACGCAAGTCATGATTCTCTTGATTGTGAAACAAAGGTCCCCAAAAAGTGTGACTTCCCAGAGGTCATACCGAATTTGTGGGGGAAGCTGAAGCAGAACACAGGTTTCCTTACTCACAGCCCAACTCCAGTGACAGCCCACACAATGTAAAACATGCTCCATTGCTCTGGGAGAAAAGAGGCTCACTTGACCAATTTGCAAATCCTCTCACTGTGTTGAGATGAGTAGAAAACAGAATGTGAACTTTCCAAGTTCAAAGTCTCTTTCCTACCGGGAAAATGAGACATCTGGTTTGTAGTTAAATAAGATGGATCCTGAGGGATTTTTGACAATGAATTGCTTTTCTAAGGCTGCCTTTTAGTAATTTAAACATATATGCATCAGAAACATATGGATTCAATGTACACATTGAATTCTGGGGATGCTGTTGGATTGGCAAACAATGAGAGAATCTTAGAATAATGGGGTAGAAGGGATTTCCAAATAGTTGACAGTCTATTCTGTCTTTGCCCTTGCCTAGCTGTTTTGCCGCCATCAAGCAAGAAGTGTGTTGTGAGGGCCTATTGTGTTGTCAGCACCTATTATGTTGGGTGGCAGTTAACAAACAAAAAATAGGCCAGGAATGAGTAAGTTTTCAGCAAGATAGTCATATTATTCTGAAGAAGAAAATATCCTATGGGCTAACCCTGGTCTAGTGACATGCAACTATGAGGAACGCCAAAGGGCCAAAGCATTAACTGTGGACCCCATTGCCTTCTGGGAAAGAAAACAAACTTCAATTGTCCACACTGAATATTATGGTACAGGGTTGGGGTGAGAAGGGTGGGTGTGGGAGGTACACAAAATATATGGACAGAGACCCCTCAATTAATTGAATTTTCTGAGTAACCTTCCATGAGTAATCCATTTTTGCATTAAAGCTACCTGAAAAAAACATGTGCCTACACTAGAGGCCTTAGAAGTGCTGGTTTAGTCTCTCTGCACCTGCGAGTGTACGTGTGTTTATGCGTGTGTTGGTTGATCACTCATCAGTGGATGTTTATAAACACAGCCTTTTACTGACCACAGGTTGTCAGTCTTGTAGCCAGACTGTCAGTCCTAGTATCAGCTCACTTGGAAAGAGGCTTGTAGAGACCCAAATACAGGCTGCCTCTGGTGGCCCTGGCTGAGAAGAGGCAGGCTCGGGAAAAATCAAATCATTTCTCCTACCTGTCAAAGGGTCAGAGAGCAGACTGGCTTCGAGGATCTAGAAGGACTGAACGGGATTTCAATAAGAAAATTCAATTCTAAGTGTAAGGAGTCATAGCTATTTTTGAAAATCCATCAAGCAATTGGAACATATGGACCACAGATTTTAAAAGGCACTGATAAAATGTAAATCTATATCTTTTAATTCAAAGAATAAATATATGTAACAAGTTAAGTACATATTTTGCTTAAATCTTTATAACAAAACAGGAAAAATTCAAAAGCTTTAAGTGTTTTGGGGAAATTAGAGGTAAATATTTTTTAAGTATTTATAATGGAATATTATATGGCTATTTTTTAAAAAGAATGAGATCTGAGTGAAGAATATATGAATTCTTTGCCATATTTTTGCATCTAAGTCTGAAATTACTTCAAAATACATTTTTAAAGAACGATACAAATGTTCATCAAAATATATGAACAAGAAAGTTCATAGCAGCACTATTCATAATAGTCTTGAACTGAAAACAACCCAAAAATTAAGTGTAACACTTTAATAACACGAAATGCTACACAGCATTGAAAAAGAATTAGGTACAGCTACACAGAACGACGTCGATGGATTTCACAGACATGCTGTTGAGCGAAAGAAATAAGACACAAAGATATATATTGCATGATTCCATTTATATGAAATTCAAAAAGAGGCAGAACTAATCGCTGGTGATGGAGGTCAGAATAGAGATTAACTTTGGGCAGGGGGTGTTGACTAGGGGGGAGGCTGTGATTTTCTGGAATTATAACAATTCATGGAGCTGTAAGGTGGGATTTGAGCACTTGCTTGAATGCAAATTGTACCTCAGTAAATGAAAATTCAAACGTAAAAGAAAATGAACAAAAGGCATGGTGTTTGATGTGTCCCTCTTTGGCTCCTGTCCCCCATTTGGCATTCCTCAGCTCCAGCGTCTCATGCCTTATCCTTTCCTGTGTTCTGCGCTCCAACAAAGAGAGCATCTATTTATGCCAGTGCAGTAGCATGGGCTGTGTACATGTATGTCTGATTTACCAGGTTGTAGGTTCCTGGAGGTCAGGGAGAATATCATAATCATCTTATCCCCACTCAGTACGTGATAGATACCAACACCAACACCACACTTTAGAGACCTCACTCTGGCCCCTCCCCTGGCCATGCCCCTCACAGAAGCAGAAATCCACTGGACCAAAGAAATGTGCCCAACCTGTCCATGCCCCTCCTTTTTAGTCCATATTCTCTCTACCCAGGGCCTGGGAATTCCCTGCCTAAATGGCCTCATGCTTGCTTCCAGGGCCTGTGCAGATCTCTGTCCCTGGTCCATCCTCCCAAGGCTGAAACACTCCACACATTCCACCAGTGTGCAAACCCCTGGGACAGGAGGGCCAGGGTGTTTACCCGCATGTGTGAGAGGTTCCTCATGGTATAGGATGGAGTTAGGGTGGGAGAGAAGGGGATCAGAGAGTTAGGCTGGGGATGGGGACCAGGACTGACCCATCTGTGCTGTCATGTTTTGGCATGAAACTCTGAGGAATCCAAGAACTTTAAACTTTTGAACCTGGGGTTCCAGATCATTATGAAGATATGTTTTATTTGTCAAGGTAGGAGGACAGAATATACTTTATTAAACAGTGTCAGCTTAATTTATAACTTGTAAAGCTTTAGACATATGGTAGGTGGGACTGACTCCCTTTGCATGTTTGCCCTGTGCCCCACATATGTTAGGGGCAGGCTTGCCTGACATGTAGTAGCTATTCAATACATAATTAGCTAAATGAATACCAAGGGCTGCTGTTCTTCTTTCAGATTTGCATTTCTATCACTGAGTCTAAATGTGACTGCATCAATAAGTCCTATCCACTTATTCCAAAGCAATTCATATCACTGGTAAGGCATACTAAAGATGACTAAATTTTTGGTTAATCAATCTAACCTGCATATCCTCACCACCACCACCCAGACATACACAAATGCCCATGACAACAAAAGTTTTGCTGTATTTTCTGTCTACTACCTTCAGGGATTGTTCTAGTCTGGAACTGGGCTTCTCATCCCTGCTTTATGATCCTTTATGCAATCAATCAGCACATGTAAAGTCTTTGGAATCTTTTTTTTTCCTTTTACTTGCTTCCAAGGGCTTTAAACAGGTGCTTTCTGACTGCAGATCTTCTAGCCTCTGAGCAAGGCAAGCTCTCCTGGGCTTCTGACTGCTACCTTCTAGGTGTGGGGCATGTGTGGAAAGCTTGCATTTTAATAGAGGTTTTAGAAGTGGTGAGAGGCATACCTTGGCAGAGAGGCGCAGGGAAGACATTTTCTTTTGAGAACCTGGCGTCTGTATAGATCAGTGGTAGAATGAACAGTTACTGGGTAAATGACAGGAAGCAGAAGAGCTTGATTAAAGCAGAGGATCTGTGAGGGCATCTGAGTGGTTCACAGGTGTGTCCCCCAGCACTAAGCCCAGTGCTTGGCACATAGTAGGCACACAATAAACATGAACTGGATGAAAAATTAACAAATGAATCAGTGTGATTGTGAGTCAGCATTCAGTTTTCCGTGTACTAGAATTTGCATTTGGCTCCCCATTGCAGTGCCTGGATCTGGGCACGAATGCCATACACCACATAACAGGTTTTTTGTGATTGAGTGAGACATAGGCCTTAATAGTACGGGGGCCAGGAGCTGTCCATCAAAGTAATCAAACCCATTGTATGGAAAGGTCTTTCTGTCTCATCACAAGGGACATTTTCTAGCCTACAATCTGAATCACCAGATACACTTCAGAGCCCAGTGTCCTCTGTACCAGCTATTGGATTCCTGAAGATACATTTCCAGAGGACAAATTTGCAAACACACAACAAATTCCAATAGGAATATTCCATGAATGCCTTAAATTGTCAAGAGCTCCCTGCCCAATTTACTTGAGCTAATAGAATTGGCACACATTCCATTATTTGCACTGGAGCATGCACACTGCTCAGTCGAATAAAGGAGATACAAACAGATGTGTGTTCTGGCAGCTCAGCGAAAACTGCACATGGTCTAGAACAGAGACAATGTGGCTTTAGGTCTTCTAGCCCAGAGACCAGGCCAATAATAAGAGCAGCTACCATTTACTAAGCACTTACTATATGCCAGGCCCCACGAGGCACTTCGTAGATGTTATGTAATTCCGTCTTCACAGCCACCCTGTGAGGCAGGGGCTTTTATCATCTAATTTTTCAGGGAAGAGATGAATATATTAAATAAATCAGAAAGAATAAGCTAGGACTCAAGCCCCAAATCTGACCAACCACCAGGAGGTCTGCTGCTTACTAGCTCCAAGAACTTGGGCATGTCACTTAGCCTTCCTGAGCCTCAGTTTCCCCATCTATAAAATGAGAATAATAATAGTACGTACCTCACAGAGTTGTTGCAAAGATTGGACTAGCAAACTGCCTTGCACCATGTAAACACTCAATAAATGGTAGCTGTCATTAGTGTTATTCTTCAGCTTTATTGACATATAATTGACAAATGAAATTGTATATATTAAGATATACAACTTCATGTTTTGATATATGTATACATAGTGAAATGACCACAATCAAGCGAATTAACATATTCATCACCTCACATTATTACCACTTTCTTGTTTTGCCTTTTTTTCCATGGTGAGAACACTTAAAATGTACCCTTTTAGCAAATTTCAGCTATAATATACCGTATTGTTAACTACAGGCACAATGTTGTACAGCAGATTTCTACAATTTACTCATCTAGCATAACTGAAACTCTATATCCATTGAACAAAACCTCCCCATTTCCTCCACCCCCCAGCCCCTGGCAATCACTATTGTATTCTCTTCCTCTGAGTTTGACTATTATGGATTCCACGTATAAATGAGATCATGCAGTATTTGTCTTTATATGTCTGGTTTATTTCACTTAGCATAGTATCATCCATGATTGTCACAAATGGCAGATTTCCTTCTTTTTTAAGGCCAAGTAATATTCCATTTTATATATGCACACACCCTACATTTTCTTTATCCATTCATCCATCAACCAAACTCTTTACCATGAGGCCTTATGGTTTCCATCTTTAGGAGTTATCAGTAGATCCCTGCTCTGTCACTCAGGTTAGGTGGTTAAAAACCACTTGGCACACCTACTAACAGTGATAATACAGATGAGTCACCTCCATTCCCTGAACTTTATTATCTTAGGCACCACCCTGAGAACTCCAATTTCCAAAAGTATCTTCTAGGGAAAAGAATAAGAAAGAACAAACAAGGAAGGAAACTAAAGAAATGGTATGAGTTAATATAAATAAAGCATAAAAGTAAGAATGCTGTCCATTCTCAGTACGCTGTTGTAATTAAAAGCAAAGATCCAACCCAGTCCAGGAAACTAGATTGCAGTGCTGTGTAGAAAAACAGCCAGAGCTGAGCTCACCAGATACAGCCACCACACCCACTGAGTTTGGAAGCCCACAAGAGAAACAACTTCATCAAGCCAACCAAAGCCAATTGGCCTAGGTGTCTGGGCCTTTGCAGGTATTTTAACGTCTGAATTTGAAAAAGATGGCCTAGTCACTTCTGCCATCAAAGCCTACCCAAGTTGGAAAAGGCCATCCATCTTCCTATGGTAATTTGGAATCATTTGCATAAACTAGAAGCACAGTAGGTTCAGGTACTTGTGAAATCAGGGATACTACTATTTTGCAAATTAGAGTTCGCTTATTACATGAAATGCATAAACACTTAGGAATTTAGAGAATAAGTGTGTTACAAAAGTTATGACAACTCCAGACGAGGGATCATGGATCACAGTGGCAGAAAGGGTGGAGCTGGCTAGCATGACTGATTTAGCATACATTTTTCTCAGGAGCGATCATCTCAAAAGGGTTGGCATTTTGCTCACTTGTTCCTTTTTTCTGTTTTTCTGCCTCTGCATAGATTTCAAGGCCCAACCTGAGGCTATATACTTCGAAGAAGCTTCCCCTGACCAACTACTATAGCTTTCCTTATTTGAACAACTCAGCTAGCTTGTCATCATTCACTACATTGTGCTGTTTCTACTAAATTGTCTAGGGCTGACATTAACACCAATCACTATTTTCTTAACTGTTCATAAATGTATGACTTCTCACCCCATTTAGTCCTCAGAGACTGATATTGTATATTTCTAAAAATTATGATTTATCCCAAATGATTCCAAAAAGGTTTCAAGATGGCTGGGCCCATTGTCTTAGAATTATTTCTGTCTTTCACAGTATTCAGCACAGTTATACCTAAAGAAAGTAAAGCATAATTGCTTGTTGAGTGAAGGAATAAATAAAGGACTTAGTCATTTACTCAGAAAAATCTAGTAATAGATTACTGAGAATGGACAGCATTCTTACTTTTATGCTTTATTTATATTAACTCATACCATTTCTTTAGCTTCCCATAAATTTGGGTCCTTAGCCTTATACTGAGAATCAAAGGAGGGCTTCTGCCTTCCCCTGGGTACTCTAGGATAAACACATATAGCATAGGCAGGTGTGATCTGAAGCTCCAGTGCACAGGAGAGGAGTAGCACTCAAGGGATTAGAGAATCCAAGAAGAATCATCAGACTTCACAATTATTCTTCTTCTCCATGACTTTCAGTATTTAGGACTTTCAAATAAGCATATAGGTATTGACACCCGTGTGTCCCTTTAAGTAAACACCTGTGTTTACAAAATTAATAAAGCTTCAAACACAATAAGAACTCTCCTGCCTCGGGGTCTTTGCACTTGCTCTTCCCTCTGCCTGGAAAATTCTTTCTTCAAATATCTCCATGACTCAGGCATCTATCTACCAAGCTTCAAACTATACTACAAGGCTATAGTAACCAAAACAGCATGGTACTGGCACAAGAACAGACACGTAGACCAATGGAACAGGACTGAGAACCCAAATATAAAACCAACCTCATACAGTCACCTGATCTTTGACAAATTCCAGAAAAATGTACACTGGGGAAAAGATTCCCAATTCAATAAATGGTGCTGGGAAAACTGGATGGCCATATGTAGAAGACTGAAACTGGACCCACACCTCTCACCTCTCACAAAAATCAACTCACAATGGATAACAGATTTAAACCCAAGACGTGAAACCATAAGAATTCTCGAAGAAAACGTTGGAAAAACTCTTATGGACATTGGCCTAGGCAAAGAATTTATGAAGAAGACCCCCAAAGCAATCACAGCAGCAACAAAAATAAATAAATGGGACCTGAGCAAATTAAAAAGCTTCTGCACAGCCAAGGAAACTATCACTAGAGTGAACAGACAACCTACGGAATGGGAGAAAATATTTGCATGCTACACCTCTGATAAAGGGCTGATAACCAGAATCTATACAGAACGTAGGAAAATCAACAAGAAAAAATCAAACAACCCTGTTAAAAAATGGGCAAAGGACATGAACAGAAACTTCTCAAAAGAAGACAGAATAATGGCCAGCAAACATATAAAAAATTGCTCAACGTCTCTAATCATCAGGGAAATGCAAATCAAAATCACAATGAGATATCACTTAACTCCAGTGAGATTGGCTCATATCAAAAAATCCCCAAACAACAAATGTTGGCGGGGATGCGGACAGATAGGAACACTCATACACTGCTGGTGGGACTGCAAATTAGTACAACCTCTATGGAAAGTAATATGGAGATACCTCAAAGAATTAAAAGTAGAATTACCATTTGACCCAGCAATCCCACTACTGGGTATTTACCCAAAGGAAAAAAAGACATTCTATAATAAAGACATCTGCTCACGAATGTTTATAGCAGCACAATTCACAATTGCAAAGATGTGGAAACAACCCAGGTGCCCATCAATACACAAGTGGATTAATAAAATGTGGTATATGTATACCATGGAGTATTACTCAGCAATAAGGAACAATAGTGAATTAACACATCTGGTATTATCCTGGTTGGAGCTAGAGCCCATTCTTTGAAGTGAAGTGTCACAGGAATGGAAAAACAAGCACCCCTGGTACTCACCATCAAATTGGTACTAACTGATCAACACTTACATCACACAGGGCAATAATATTCATCAGGGGGCGGGCAGGCGGGAGGGGGGTGGAGGGGATGGGAAAAGTCTCACTGAATGGACGCAGGGAACACAGTTTGGAGGATGTCCACGATTGTAGCTCTGACACGGGCAGTGCATGGGCAATATATATAGCCAAAGTGTTGTACCCCCATAATATTCTGAAATTTAAAAAAAAAAAAGGAATAAAAAACAAATATCTCCATGACTCACTCTCACTTTCCTGTGCTTTCAGGTCTCTGCTCAACTGATACTTCCTGTGTGGGGCCTTCCCTGGCCACTCAACATCCTACCCTCAAAACATCCCCTCCCCCCATCCTGCTTGAGATCTCCCTTAGAACTTGCTGTCACTTGACTTAATATATATATATATTGGTTTTTATGTTGATTCTCTCCCTCTTTTAGAATGTGAGCTCCATGTGGTAGAGGGTGGTACTTTGTCTTATTCACTATGTTCCCAGCACTTAACACGATTCCTGGCATGGGTAATAGTAAAAGCTATAATATAGTGAGATAATATGCTAAGACTTTACTATGTTCCAGGCATGATGCTAAGACTTTTATTCAAGGTATTTTATTTAACTCCTACAAAAACGCTTTAAGGGAGTATTTAATATCCCCATTTTACAAATAAGGAAATGGAGACTCACAGAAGTTAAGCAACTTACCCAACAACACCTTACAGCTAGTGAGTCATGGTCTGTTTTGACCACGTGCCATAAGTGGCGTGGGGGGAGGCGATTGTACAGCCATTGAAGATCAGATGCACAGAACAGGCAACTAACTATCTAACTGACTGTTAGGCACTTGGGAGAGGGTTTATACAACAGGAAGAGTGGGTATGTGTTGGGAGAGGACTGAGGAATGTGATCATGAGAAGAACTAGGACACGTCCACACTAGAGTCTGAACCCATGACCCTGTATCACCAGTGTGCATGCTTTATGCCTCTGTTCTAGAGTAATCATGCCCTTCGTGTGGTTTCCTCTTATTGGAATGTCCTTTCCCTCCACCTCCGCCCACCCATCAGGGCCCAGCTCAAATGTAGCCTCCTCTGTGAGGGGTTCTCCAACAGGTAATGGGCTCTCTCCTGCTGCTACTGGGTGGGGAATAGGGGAAAACATTAAAGATTGGTGCAGGGGTGTGTTGGGGGTACTGAGATCACTTAGCACTGGGCTGGATGTGGTGGGAAGGACCCACATTTGTATTTGGAGGTTTGCACTTGTTAAGTTGCAGAAATTCTGCAAATATCCAGAGCAAACAAACAACAAATAACCCATACCTGTCCTGATTGGTCAGAGCAGGCTAAAGGCAGACTACAGGTTGAAAACAAACTTGGTAAACAACAAAAAGGTAACTCCCAGAAGCCACCTGGATTGGTCCCAGCAGCCAATTCTAGCAATACAGCAACCACCCTCTCCAGTCTTTTCCATGTCATTGCCCCCTAGGAAGTTCTTTCCTTCCATCTGTGCTTGTGGAAATCTTACCCCACCCTTCAAGGTCCAGGAATATTTGACCTTCTCTCTGAAGCCTTCACTGATTTCAAGCTCCCCCCAACCCCAACAGAGATGGCCAACAGAGGTGTTAGTATCAGTTGGGGGACATGAAGAGGCCACACACTTTTTAAGCAGAAGAGGTAGGATTGGAGCCCTACTCTAACTGCAAAATCCATGCTCTTTTCCATGTAATAATTTACTTATCACCTGACATCAAAGGCGATGCATTCCAATTCCACATCAGCTGAGTTAGTGGAATAGGCAGTAAAATACACAGAAGAATGGGCAACTATCTAATAAGCATATGCAATTAGGAGATGCACTTGATATTTTCTTGTGGCTGTGGGTCCCTCCTCACTCCATCTCTTTCCCCTTATCTTAGAGTAACTCAGCAGCAGCAATACTCCGAATTTTCTCCTGGGGTTCAGCAAAAGCAGAAGGCTGGGCAAGAAAACAATGCTGTGCAGGTAGGAGGTGCTTGGGGCAGTGCTGGATACAGCTTGGGCCAACTCTGGAGGCATACTCAGGAACCCTTGGTAGTATGTCTTTGCCTAGGCCCATGTTGAGCATATCCTACCTTTCCAGTAGTATGCCACAGAGGCTGATCTTCCCAACTCTAGCTACCCAAGAGAGTGACTTCTTAACTCCAAACCTGGATTCCCTCTCCAGCACCTACTAGACTAAAACCAGCCCCCTTCCTTCCCTCCCCCGCCCACCCCACGTGCTCTGTCCAGCTCCACCCCCAACCCTGTGCCTCAGTAGCCCTTTGATCTATTGTCTTGTTTCTTCCGCAGGACACAAAGTGATGTGTCTGAATTTATCAGCCCGATTACCCCCCAGGAACCATAACCTCCCACATATGCACTGGCTGTATGGGAAGAGGGAGCTATATGAGAGGGGAGGACCATTATGAAATTAAACACTAAAAGAGGCTTGGGAAACATGCAAGCTCCAGGGTAGAATTCTCTGGCCAGGGTTCTCAACATGTGGTCCATGGACCACCACTCTCAGAATTGCCTAGGGAGCTTGTTAAAAATACAGAATCTCAGGCCCCAAGCCCAGACCTACTGAATCTGCATTTTAACAAGCTCCCTAGTTGGTCCCAGTATGCACTAAAGTTAGAGACCCACTTCTTTTTATCAGCCTTAATTGCTTAAAGCAGTGGTTGCCAGCTTTAGCCACATATCAGAATCACCTGGGGAGCTTGGGTGGGGAATACTGGCTCCTGAATCCCGCCCCTAGCAATTGTGATTCAATTGTTCTAGGGTGGGCCCAGACATTCGGGAATTTTAAAAGCTTCCTAGATGATTTTACTGTGCAGCCAGAGTTGTGAACCACTGGCTTAGAGCAAACCCACCCAGCCCCCTAGATAAGAACTCTTCCATCCAAGGTTGTGTTTTTTATATATATTAATGTATTCAAAAATTTTTTAAATTTCTACTGGGTCTGAAGTGTAAAGCCACATCTTCTGGGCAGGTATGGGATTCCACTGGGGGTGACCACAGGCTCCCCCAAGAGAGATATAGGGCAAGCTGACTAGTCTAATGGGGGAAATGGTCATGTCTCATCCCTTAGGTGCCTAGTCACCCTCAAAGATCAGGGCCACAGCTGCATCCCTGGCATGGATGACCTGGCAGTTCCCATCTTTAACACTGTGGCATTTATACCACTTAAGTTTTAGCCCCTCTGTTGGGCTCATTTGAGGCTCTCTTAAGATCTGGTGATTAATGTAAAGGTGAAGACCCAAAGAGCTGACTTTTGTTTTTCTATTCACTGCCCCCCAAAGAAACAAGATTGCCTTAAGTAGCCCCCAAGTTCATGGCTTCAGCCACATAAAAGGCTCCAGACCTATTTGTGTGTCTCGGATGTGATTGATGAATAGCCATCCACCCTCCTGTGACTGGAGTTGCTGCTTGTTGTCGTAGTAGGTAAGCAATTGTATAAATTACCTCTCATCTGAGTCACAAAATATGTTTGCCAAAATGATTTCTTCTAAAATTGTAAAAGTGGAAATAGAGTGCACAGAGAGAAATTGAATTTGCTCCAAGGGGCTATGAATGCACCATTAAGAAAGCCTCGAAAAGAGATTAGCAATCCGTCTGGTGTGTTTGCACATCGTTTAGTGCCATTTCGGGGCATTTCTGAAGCAATGACAGTCACGGTGGGGATGAAGAGGAGGAGGTTCCACTGGCCATTAAGACAATATACCAAGAGGCTGTGGTTATCAGGGCATGCAGTACAGCAGCACTCCACCAGCTCTGACCTCAGCTCAGTGAGAATTACAAAAGCTCCAACGTTTAATAAAAATCAATGCTTGGATTCCAACACCAGGGGATTCGTTCAATCGTCGTCATAAGCTTCAGGCCAAGTTCTCTGAACAAAACAACCCTCTATATCCTCAAATATAATCTCTCTCTCTCTCTCTCTCTCTCTCTCTCTCTCTCACTCACACACACACAAATATAACCCCTCACCAAAGAGAACTGACAAATGGAGGAACCTATACCTTTGATCCATCATTTTCTAAGCCAATCTGGGAAAGATCTTGGCTAAATATGGAACACCTTTGTTAAGTTTTGCTGAAAATTCCCACTCTTTAGCAGTCTTAAAACTAAGATATAAATATAACCAGAACATTAGGTATGAATCATGTTGTAACATAGTTACATTTTATGTAAAATAATTCTTCTTTAATAGGCAGCGTATCATCTTCTATGGCATTCTCTTCTACTATTATTAGAAGATTGTGTTCCCTGCAGTATATCTATATGTAGTAAGACAGACTACACTTTCATCCACTGCATGGTGAAAGTTAGAAATTGTGTCTACCTAGTATGCTCACTTTGTCCCAAAAGCTGAAAGCTTGGCCTCTGGGGCTGTTTTCCAAAATGACAGAGAATGGTCAAAGATCATGCCGAGTAGAAAGTAAGTGTTCATAATGGAAATGCGTATTTCCTGCCAGAAACATACTCTGAATGAAACTAGGAGATGAGGTCCTAGAGATCTGCAACACCACTGAGAAGTGTGGATTGTGTTCAGTTGGCTCTTAATGCAGAATTCATCTGCCTTATTTTCCTTTTTGATCAGAATTGGAACGGCATCAGCAGGTTTGAGAGAGTCACCACAACAGTGTATGAAGTCCATGAGGGAAGGGAGTCTTGTCCGTTTTGTTCACTAGTATATCTCCATCATATAGATAAGTGTCTGACACATTGTAAGCACTCAATAAATATTTTCTGTTCTCATTGATAACTGGAAAACAAACTGAGTTTAAAATACAGGTGACCACTGTGAGCGTATGCTCAGCTATTCCTAAAGCCAACAGAGAAAGGAACAAGACTTTTTCAACCCTACCCTGTGTCCCCTGGCCTTGGCCACACTTACTTCTCTACCTCTGCTACAAATCCAGGTTGTGTGGTCATATGAGTTGTGAATCAGAGCTCCATATCCCAGTCCTGAGCTTCTCTACTTCCAGAGGTGCGGAACAATTCGGAAACTCTAGGCAGGATGTACATGACATTGAGTACCAGTCAAAATAATTGGGTCCAACAGAAAGAAGCCAGTTAATAGATTGATCAAGATATAGTCCGTTCTATACCTTTAGGTAATTCTAGATGTTGAAGATTCCCTTCTCAGAATATTAACTGTCAAAGACAGCCTAATCATTTATTGACTGGAAATGAATTTGACCAGCATAAAAGCATAGGGATGATTTAGAAAAATGATTTCTATAAACTAAAAACTTTATTGTAAAAATAGTGAAACAATAACAAAACAGCAAATTTGGGGGCTGAGAAAGCACCCATAATCCTATGACCCTGAAAAGCCTTTTTTCATTATGCATTTTCCCTACCTGCCAGCCTCTATATTCATTATTGTATGGATATATGGTATTTTAAAAATCATTTATTATGTCTTATTGACACAAATAGTACATGTTCATAATAGAAAAATTAATACAGATGAGCAAAAAAATTAAACTGTATACAACCCTATTAATCAGAGATAACCACTGTTAACATTTTGGTTAACCACTGTTAGCATTTTCATGTGTACTTCCCAATTAAACTATATAGATATAGATATTTTATGTACACACACACACACACACACACACACACAAATGCATACAGACCTCAAACATCCTATTTAAGAAACTGCCTTTTCGGTTTAGTGATAGATTGTGAACATATATACATATCAATAAATACACCACAGTAAGATGACTTCTTATGACCTTTCCCAGCCTTATAAATATAGAATTATTATTTTATAATCCAATTCTCAGGGATACTGACTTAAAAATATATTCATTAATCAAGTCATGATCCATTACCCGTTGTGTACTCTGTGCTGTGCTAGATACAAAAGTACATACATATCTACTGTTTATTAAACCTGCTTATTATGTACTAGGCCTTGTGCCATTGGCACATTGCAAATGTTCTCTCATGACAAGCTGTGCAGTAGGTACCATTGTTCCTGTTAGATGAAGAAACTGAGGGAGGCTCAGAAGGGTATCTAAACCGTTCTCACACCTAGAAAGTGGAGGGCTGCACATTGAAGACACATCTGTCTGACTTCCAAGCCCACTCTTGTTCTCTGAGGGACTCGCTTAGGAGTTGAGCTGTGGCAGTTATGAGAGGATTAGAGAATGGGCTGGAGCAGCATGGGCGGGGACAGCAAGACCGACACAGTCTCAACTTGTGTGATATAAATAAGTTCCATGGGCTACGAGGAACTGGAGAGATCCCTGTTGGCTGGAGTAGTCAAAGAAAGCTTCACGGGAAGGTGGAATCAGAGATGGATCTCGAAAGATAAGCAAGGGCGGAGGGCGCTCTCTGGCAGGGCAGGGGAGCAGCAAGGGCAAAGGCTTAGTGGTGGGAATTTGACATTGAATGGGCTTGGTCTAGTAAAGACACTTAGTCTTATGAGAGGAAAGGGTTTGCCCTGGCAAGGCGTGTGGCTGAATAAGGACAACTGCCTGCATGTATACTCCTGCAGTGCCAATGAGAGTCACTCATACTCTGACAATATTTAGGAAGCCAAGATACGTAGACATTCTGTTTCCATATGGTTAGTTAGTTATGAATTCCAGAACTTAGAAGGCTTGCAACCTTTGGAAAGGTCCAGACTACATATTAAGGGATTAAAGTTTGAAATGTCATTTCCCATTTCTGTCCAAATGAGATTGAGACATTTTTAATGGAAAAAAAATTAAGCTTTCCATGACTAGTTTTTCCCACGGTATCTGAATGATTTGGATCACTGGTAGACTTGATGGTAGCCACGAAATGCTGAGACAGAAATCATCTCAAATCACGTGGATTTTCAGCATCAAAGGCAGATACCGATGTTGAGTGACAGAAGTTGGGTTTCAGAGTTGAGCATGATGCTTAAATCTCTTCTTCTGATTAGCTTTGATAACTGTCTCTTTAAAAAGCAGTCCTCCTCCTTAGTTCAATCTATCATTTATATCTGACCCACCCCCCAAAAGTAACTTTCCTTTGAACATCCTATTTGATGGACTACACACGTTCTAAAATTAGGCTGCATCTATACATACAAACTAGTTTCCTGAATTCCGTGTGCAGGTACAGACTGTATGAGCACATTTTTGTCTAGATAAGACCAAAAAACTGCTTTGGCTGCATTTTTTTTTTAAACTTTTCAACCAATTATTTTGATGAGAAGAAAATCCAGCCTGAAAATAAGCAATAATACTTGTGTTTGTTCCACTTCAACTACTCAACAGTGGCTCATGGTTCAAAGGTCATCAGTAAAAGATTGGGTTTAGTTTTAAAGTTCTCTTTTGAAACCACAGCAAACACAGTGTTGCATTAGGCTTTGTCTGTAATGTTTGGCTTGGATGCAGGTGAGAGGCTCTTGGGAAAGCAAGGTGCAACACAGTCTTCAAAGAAGACTTTGGAAATTGACAACTTCCCGGTTTTCTTTTAGCATCCAACTTCTGTTGTTGATCAGGAATGGCACTTCTTCATAGAGGGGAAGACAGCAAGAATGCGAACCCTTGGAACTGCTAAGAAGGGTGGAGGGATTGGTTTGAGAGATTCACAAGGTGACCCAAGTTGAGGATTACTTTGGCCAAGTGGCTTGGACTGCTATTAATCCTCATCGTCTTCAGCCCCTGTGTTCAGATGCGTGGTAGCGAGTCATCTGCTGAAATATGATTAATCTTGTTTTGTAGGAATGGACAGCCCAAAGATTCCACCCAAATCTTATATAACACACCAGCCCTGGAGCTCAACACGCCCTCTTTCTATTCTAATCATTCTTAGCTACAGAGCCATTTACCAAATTTGAATAATTATTAAGCTCAGTTCTTGAGGAAGAATGGAAGTGCCACCATCTAAAGCTCAACCTTAGGGACCATATACCAATTGTCCCCAACTCAAATCTTTCCATTTCATACAAGCAATACTCTCAGAAATTGGCTTTTCTTATCAACTCTATTAATGTGGTCCTATAATCTAGGAGTTAGAAGACCTGAAATTGCGTTCTGACTCTTATTAGCTGTTAGACCCCGAGCAAGCCATTTCAGTTTTTCTTCTACATCTTTTCATCTACAAAGTGGGTCATCCATGTATCTGCCCTGCCTATCTGTCCACACTGCTGTGAGTATCAAATACAATATACATGAAAGTACTTTGGAAATCATATCTTATAACAAGTATAAGAGATCATTGTGATTACTTTGGTTTTGTAGGGCATGTTATGGTTATGTTGCCAATGAAACCTAAATAGATTTTCTAATACAAAAATAATATTTTTTTTAAAAAAACCAAGCATTTAGTACACTGAAAATTTGGAAATGTGGGCAGCAAGTTGAGGCATAATATGGCGATCTGCCACCACAAAACCTCATTTGAGATAAACCAATAAAAAAGAGGCCTTTTACTTTAGGAGCTTCCAAATGACTACCCTGGCAGATGGGGCCCAGCTGTGGGTGACAATGGGACCCTTGAAGCATTGCTAAGAGCCTACCACCCAGATGTTCCATGCATCTGTCCCATGTTTAGAAAACTCCTAAACTTTTCAGAAACTACCTAAGATACTTTAAGATATTATTTACTCAAGGCAATGGCACAGGAAACAAGCTCAAATTAAAGGGAGAAGTATGCCATTTGTGCTGGAGGTCTACAGATGGGGTTGGCAACATCTCTGAAGAGACGGTCAGATATAACGAATTCCTGTTCTGTGTACATTAGGATGAAGGGAACAGAGGGAGCATAGGTCTGGAAGTAGACAAGGGTCACTAGGATGGGCCTCATGATAATATCCCATATATACTACCATTTTAAGATCCATTTGGGCTGGGCGTGGTGTCTCACGCCTGTAATCCTAGCTTCTCTGGGAGGCCAAGGCGGGTGGATTGCTTGAGCTCAGTGGTTTGAGACCAGCCTGAGCAAGAGCGAGACCTCGTCTGAAGGCGAAAAAAATCAGCCAGGTGTGGTGGTGTGCGCCTGTGGTCCCAGCTACTTGGGAGGCTGAGGTGGGACGATCCCTTGAGCCCAGGAGTTTGAGGTTGCAGTGAGCTATGATGACGCCACTGCACTCCAGCCTGGGCGACAGAGCAAGACCCTGTCTCTAAAAAAAAAAAAAAAATTCATAATAGACTGTTGCAGGGGGGAGGGAAGGAGATTCTCCTTCAGAAAAAAAAATGCACATTTGTAAAACTGATCTTTTAGGGCATGGTAATTCCTATAGAAAAGGATTTTCCTGATTAATTTTTAAAGAAGTCCATCACTTCTGAGGAGTGCAGTGCACTAATGAAGTGGGTGTCATCCTTGCTGAAATTGTATTTGTAGACTCTTCATTTCTGAGGAGCAAGGGAACATGAAAGACAGAGATGTACAAAATTTCTGGGAAAATGTAACCAGGTTATAATGGTTTTTAATACAATGTCCCAAAAACCCTCAGGAAAGAAAATATTCCCTCAGTTTTAAATGCCTGTTAAATTCTGCTTAAGAGTGTGTGTGTGTGTGTGTGTGTGTGTGTGTGTGTTTTAAATTCTATTCTGTGGAAATTAACGTGATTTCTTTAACAAAAAGTGGACTGTTACAAATCTGTTGAACAGAGATCTTGTGTGCAGGGTTTCCTTTTATGAGGGAACAAGAGTCAAGGATGAAAAACAAACCAGCAAAAAAATGATATGAGGAGACACCTTCTAAATATGGGCTGAGGGTGTGGTCATTTAGGTTCACACTGCTGGGATCAGTCTGCATAATTGGACTGTCTTGTTCTTGCTGATTGTGGTGAAAGTCAGGAGGTAAGAGAAGGACAGTCTGGGTTCTCCCTGTCCTGCTTGGAACAATGATTCTGTGGTATGGCGCTGAGAAGTTGGGTGGCTATTATAATTCCCATGTCACAGATGGAGACTCAGAGGCTCAGGAAGAGTCAGAGAGGTCACCCAGCCAGTAAAGGGTAGGGCTGAGCAACAGCCTTGCCTAGCCTGGCACCCGATCACTGTCTTTATGGCGATTGAACCTGAATGTCTTGGTGACTTATTTCAAGTACTCTGACTAGGCATAAGATTTTGAGCTGTTCCAACGTAAGTTTCAGCTATGCCAAGACAGCATTCCTCTCAAAGTACTAACTTTTCTGTCTGACTCTTATTCCAAAAAATGATACCTGGAAGGCATTGCTTCCCATTACTCTAAGTGGCAACAACATTTACTTCTGCCTTTAGTAGCCTGTTGCCTGTCTGGCAGGGGCAGGGCCATGGTATTGCTACAGGGCTGGGAACTTTGTGTGTTTTAGGACTTTCAACGACCAAAAGGCTAGAAGAGGCCCTTAAAGAGGCTTTGCTCTAATAATCAGTACCTGGTGGGTCGAGAATGTCTTTGTGTGATAGAGCTTTGATTTTCCCCACAGGATTTGTTAGGCAAAAGAGAGGACACAGTATAGTCAGACGTGATCTAGTAATTGAACCGTAGCTGGGACACCTGCTCCCGAGGTTTTCGTACTTGGCATAATGGGAAAGATACTTATCTTTCCAGCTCTGAACACAGGGAAGCAAGCATGTTGGGAATGTCAAAATGGCAGGGAAGATCCTGCCTTTTAATCCAAAGGGATGTTTGGAGAAGAGTGACCAGAATCTGCTATGTCCCCCGCTCTACTCCTAACCTCTTGGCTGATTTCATAAAAGGAAAAGAGGGAGGAGGAAGAGTCTGTCAGGATTTCTCAAATGAAAAACACATCCACACTGACAGAAATAGACTGTTTTCTATTAAGGAAACTTTCTGGTCATGGTAACAATTATATTTTTGAATTTAATGTCATGTTTATAAGATGATACTCCAGAAAAGATTATAAGGGGAGATTTTGTGAACTAATTCCTCCAGCCCAGTTCTCTTTGTAAATGCCTCAATAAGCAACATTGGCCATATTGCTGATGTTTTCTGTTGAACTTTGACAGGGAGATTTTACAATTGCTGCAAATGAGAGGAGAGGGTCATCCTCTATGTTCCAATTTGTGATATTAGTGTTTTCTATTTATTAAGTTCTCCATGCCACCTAGTGTTTATCTGAAGAAATACCAGATTCTCAGGAAGTTCCCCAATCCTGTGCAGGACTTCAGGTTCGTGCAGTAACTCAGATATGCTGTGTGTGACACCCCAATTGCATGAAAAGTTTGTGGTCCTCTTCCTAATTTCACAATTAAACGCTAACACATATGACTAAATTCTTCTCCCTGAAGAAAACGTTGGCTATTTTCTTCTACAGAACACATTGGCGTCAAAGAAATCTAGACTTGTCATGGTGGGAAGGACTTTCCAGACCTTTAGTCAACACCCTAACCCACTGTTGTGCCAGGAAACCCTGGTCTACAATGTGGTGTTTCACAAGAGCCTCCCTGGAACGTCAACTTTGCTCTTTATTTGTTCTTTGAAGGTATCTAAAGTACATGGCAAGAAGCCAGGAGAGGCCTAAAAACCATTAGGAATCTCTGTTTACCTCTGTGTGGCTGCAACGTATACCAAGAAGCAGTAGACAGAGAAAGCCCAACAAAGAAAGGGTCTGCTTTATCTCTGGCAGTCTTGCAGCTCGCAGAGTTCTAGCTGGAAGGGCTTGATTGAATTCCTCCTCCCTCTTCCTATCTGCCTCCAAATACAACAAACCCTAACAAACAATGTCCATGATGTTAGCAGCAACAAAGCTGTCCTTTTCAAAATCTGTCTTCTATCATTTGCCTTCGGTAATTACCAAGGCCTTCTAAATGCTACCAAAAGCCGAGTGAGGACTGGAGAGGGTATGGGGGGTGGGGACCAGAGTTGTAGGAATGAAGTCCGGGTTTCCAAAGGGACCCTGGAAATCCTGCAGTGGCACTTCTCTAGGTTTACAGAAAGTAGTGGTTGTCATAATTCTGGCAAACACATGCCCTGTATTTTATACAACAGTTCCAATTTCAAATACTTTCCCTAGTCTTTCATGTATGCGCACTCAGCCTGGTCACATCGTGGGTCCTGATTTTTTATTTGAGGGGATGCTTGGAAAATATGCTCACCATCTCATTAGGGGTGAGGTCTCATTAGGTGGAATCCTGCTCTGCCACCCTTTGGCAAACTTACCTATTTACTGCTGTCATTTCCTGCAGGGCCTGCAGGGCCACAGGTTGCTGATAGGGTCAGGGCTTGGGAAGTCATCTGGAGGCATGAAGAGCTGGCAACCTTGATCTACACATCTGGAGTCTATAAAGCACATTAATTTGGCCTAGTAAACATAAAGTGGATCTTAATTTTTTTTGTTTCCATGTATGCCGATCTGGGCAATCTACAAATCTTACTACAATAGACAAAATACCATTAGCATGACCTTATTGAAACCCATCTGTAGTGAGACAGGGAGCCAGTTGTCAGAAGTGTCTCCACGCGAAGCCCCAGAGGTTATTACCAGGAGGTGAGAGCTACATTTGACAAATTCCACAGGCTCTGGATTGCCCATCAGTTCGGCAGAGAAAGGCCAACATTCCTGCTGACCACACAACATACTCCATGTCTTTAATTGGAACTCTGCCAACTGAACACAGAGCCCTCAGGTCCTACCTAACCCTCAGTTTTGCTAGAGGCATTAGAAATGAGGGACCTCAGACCAGCTGGAGGGGAGGTGGTGCTGGCAACATGGGGAGAAGAGACAAAGAAAGAGAGGGAAGAAGGGGAGGAAGAGGGGAGGGAGCCAGGTGGGCAGAGGAAAGGCAGGCAGGGCACCAGAGCAAGAGGTCAGGGCTCAGAGAAACCTCCCCGACACCCACAGCTGCTTCTTTTTGGACTATCTACTTTCTTCCCCTTGGCTGCTCCTTTCCTGTGGCCACCATGACCCAGACAGCAGGGCCTCCCCTAAAGAGAGCTTGCTGTGGTGAGTAGAGGTGGCTTCAGCACACCCAATCTTCTGAGTCATGGTGTCTGGGGAGTCTGGGCCTCCCACTTTGGCAGGAGCAAGTCCTGCAGCTCCACAACCCAGGGCTTTTGGCACTCCGTCCACAATTTCACAGTGTAGGCTCCATGGCCCATGTGGAATGCGAGTCCTGCTAGGGCTCCCACCATTAACTGCCTGCTCTGGACTAAGTGACATCAAAATAAAGAACAGAACATTCCAAACTGCTATTCTTTTTAAAAAATTACTGCAATGATTAAAAACCTCTTTAAAAAAACTATTTCCCAAACTTCTCTCTGTTCTTCACTTCAGGGGCTGTGGAGGAGGTTAGAGATCCCTTCAGTGTCTCTGCTGTATTATGTTGACAAAATCATTCATCTAATTACCTTAGATTCATCTGGAGAGGAGAAAAATAGATTTGACTCTGTAGCCATCTCTTATTACAACAGAACATTCATGGGAAATTTTGTTGCAGGTGGATTTTTCACACTTTGGGGAGCAAATGATTCCAAAATGGAAAAACTTGAAATATTGCAAACTTTGAATCAGAGTCGCTGATTTATTCCATGGGATTTTGCCCAGAATCAAGGCTGGGCCTCTGAAGTCCAAAGCAAAGGAAAGGGAGCAATTGGATGGGAGGCTCGCTTGGGTCCAAGGGTCCGGCTGACTGTGCCAGCAAAGCTAAAGGGTAGGAAAGAACCACAGAATAGAGCCCAGCTCCGTGGCCCTTATGCAGAACTCTCATTCAGTCCCTGTCTGCAACAAGCAGGAAGGGGTGGCGGGAAGTCCCAACAGCTGCATTTTGCAACTTGGGAGTAAAACTCTGAGGCTTTGATCTTTTCTTTGTGTTCCTTCATATTTAATCTCCTGTTTCTAATTTCCTTTTTCATTGTATATTTGACAAACCCAACTACTTCTGAATCTACAGAATCTTGTAAATAATATACTGTGTTTCCTCTTCCAAATCCAAGAGTCTTGGGCCCATTTGACCTCTGTGGTTTGCACAAAATCACTATAGGCCCCAAAGGAAGATCTACATTTGCAAAAGTCATATAATCATTGATGTTCACGCTGAAAGGGGCAGTTGAGACCATCTAGTCCAGCCTCATCATTTTACAGATGAAACTGCTGCCCAGAGAGGTGGAGAGGCATGTGAAATGTCACAGGATGAGACCCAAGACTCCCAACTCCCAATCCCAAGTTATTTAATGGCACTATACTCAAGGTTAAGTGGTTTGAACCCATGCCTGATTATGGGTGTGTTTAAGGGCCATAGTCATGCAATGTATACACACACACACACACACCATAGATATGTAACCTCTACTTAGGATCAAAAGAGACAACATCAGAACTCCCTGCCTTGTTAGTGACTCATGGGTACCCAACCAAACCCCCATGGACACTGTGACTTGCTTACATAAGACCTTGACAAGTGAGAAGTTTCATCTCTGGTCAAAAGCTGCTGCTGTCACCCTTCTGGAGGTAAAGCCACAAGATATTCTCCAGGCCGGCCACCCAAATCCCACAGCCATCCTGTGTTTCCTACCAAAAAGGCAACAGTGCTACTAAGGACAGTGTCTCTGACCCTGACATCAGCTCTGTCTCCACTGGTTCCCCCAGCTCTCCCACCTTCCTGACAGTGCTGCTTCTATCTGTCTCCTTCCCAGTGAGGGAGGAGAGGGAGGCTTAATGGGGGCTTTGTCACTCTTGTCAGCCTAAAATAGAGACAGGGAGCTCACACTGTGGTCTCCGGTGGTGGCCCTGTTCTAAGAAGTTCTGATGCCACCCCAGCCCTTCCTCACTTTTTCCTGTACTCTTCAACTCACCTGTCCTCCTCAGTTCAACCTTTCCTGCAGGTACACATCCTATAATTGCCTATACCAGGTGGTGGGGAGCAGGTAATTTTATCCACACCAAGCTCATGGCACCTCATTGCTCAAACCTTCCCCTTAGGAGAAGGGCATCTGCCTGTGAGCTTCAAAGCCTCAAGTTACCCAATAGCAAAAATACTGGTCTTCAAAGTTGACTCAAGTAGGCTCCTTCTTGAGGTAAAGCAGCATCTAACTTTGGGACATCTGATTTTACTCACCCCATGACCTATACTTGGAGGGCAGTTAACCCTCTATAGATAGCTATGGTCATACAGAGCTATATACACTATGGAATCATAAACATATGTTCATACCACAAGAACTTGCTTGTGTTTATTCATTCTGTCAATATTTTATTTACTTATTCACTCATTCATTCAACAAACATTTATTTATTTACTTTTTATTTGTATAAATTTATGGGATACAAGTGTAATTTTTTTACATGGATAGATAGCATATTGGCGAAGTCAGGACTTTTAGGGCAGCGGTCCCCAACCATTTTGACACCAGAGATCGGTTTCACGCAAGACAACTTTTCCACGGGGGTGAGGGGTTGGTAGATCTCAGGTGGTGATGCGAGTGATGGGGAGCGACTGTAAAAATACAGATGAAGTTTTGCTTGCAAGCCTGCCGCTCACCTCCTGCTGTGCAGCACCCTGGTTCCTAAGTTTCATGGAAGACAATTTTTCCATGGATGGTGGGGGGTGGAAGGGAGGGTGGCAAAGCTCTGCGGCCCAGTCCCTAACAGGCCATGGACTGGTACCGGTCCACAACCCAGGGGTTGGGGATGGCAGTTTTACAGTATCCATCATCCAAATAACGTACATTGTACCCATTAAGTAATTTCTCATCATCCACCCTCTTTCTACCCCCCACTCTTCTGAGTTTCCATTGTCTATCATTCCACACTCCATGTCCGTGTGTACACGTTATTTAGCTCCCGCTTATGAGAACATGCAGTATTTGTCTTTCTGTGTCTACATTTTTTCACTTAAGATAATGGCCTCTGGTTTTAGCCATGTTGCTGCAAAAGACAAGATTTTATTTTGGGGGAGGTGAATAGCATTCCATTGTGTATGTGCTATATAGACCACATTTTATTTATCCAATCATCTGTTGATGAACATTTAGCTTGATTTCAAATCTTTGCTATTATGAATAGTGCTGTGATAAACATTCAAATGCAGGTATGTTTTTGATATAATGACTTCTCTTCCTTTGGGTAGATACTCAGTAGTGGGATTGCTGGATCGAATGGTAGGTCTACTTTTAGTTCTTTGAGAAATCTCCATACTGTTTTCCATAGCGGTTGTACTAATTTACATTCCCACCAACAGTGTATAAGTGTTCCCTTTTATTTGCATCCTCACCATCTGTTATTTTTTGTCTTTTTAATAATAGCCATTCTGACTGGTGTAGGATAATATCGCATTGTGGTTTTGATTTGCATTTCTCAGATGATTAGTGATGTCAAGCATTTTTTCATATGCCTGTTGGCCATTTGTATGTCTTCTTTTGAAAAATGTCTATTCATGTCCTTTGCCCACTTTTTAATGGGGATTATTTGGTTTTTTGTTGAGTTGAGTTCCTTGTAAGTTCTGGACATTAGTCCCCTGATGGATGCATATTTGTGAATATTTTCTCCCAATCTACAGGTCTTTTCACTCTTGATTATTTCTTTCACTGTACTTAAGCTTTTCAGTTTGATATAGTGCCATTTGTCTATTTTTGTTTTTGTTGCCTGTGCTTTTGAGGTCTTAGTCATGAATTGTTTGCCTAGACCAATGTCCAGAAGAGTTTTCTCTAGATTTTCTTCTGGTATTTTTATGGTTTCAGGTCTAACATTTAAGTCTTAATCCATCTTGAGTTGATTTTTGTATATGGTGAGAGATAGGGGTCCAGTTTCATTATTCTGCACATGGCAATCCAATTTTCCCAGCACCATTTATTGAAAAGGGTATAATTTCCCCAGTGTAAGTTTTTGTCCACTTTGTCAAAGATCAGTTAGCTGTAAATTTGTGGCTTTACTTCTGGGTTCTCTATTGTGTTCCATTGGTCTGTATGTCTTCTTTTAATACCAGTACCATGATGTTTTGGTTTCTATCACCTTGTAGTATAATTTGAGGTCAGCTTTGGTAATTTGAGATTTTTTTTGTTCCATATGAATTTTAGGATTGTTTTTCCTATTTTTGTGAAGCAAGTTATTGGTATTTTGGTAGTGATTGCATTGAATCTGTAGATTGCCTTGGCAGTGTGGTCATTTTAACAACATTAATCCTTCTGATCCATGAGCATGGGATGTTTTTCCATTTGTCTGTGTCATCTACAATTTCTTTCATAAGTGTTTTGTAGTTTTCCTTGCAGAGATCTTTCACCACCTTGGTTAAATATATTCCTTGGTATTTTATTTTTTTGGTAGCTATTGTAAATGGGATTGCCTTCCTCAACAAACATTTACATGTCACACAGATGGTTCCTTGAAGACTCAGCTCAAATGCCACCACTTCAGAGGGGCCGTCCCTGACCACCTAAAGAACCCACCAACCTCCAGACCCTGCCATCATGTGACCTTTTTATTTCCTTCAGAGCATTTACCATAATCAGAAATTATCTTATGATAACATTATTGTCTCTCTCCTCCAGCTAGAATGTAAGCTCCCTGAGAACAGAGGTCTTTCCTGTCTTGTTCATGGCTATATCCCAGCACCTATGTTTTCCATTCTGAAACCTAGAGGTTAGCACAGTGCCTGAGATAGAGAAGACAAGAAATATTGATTGAAGACTTTGCAGCAGCCTAAAAAAATGGGGAGGGCTCAACATGTACCACCATGGAAAGCTCTCTAAGCTAGACTGTTGCATGACAAAAGCAGAAAAATCTGCCTGGTCTGATATCACTTAGGCTTTAAGAAAATACTCTAAACCAAATTACAGATCTGGGTACATACATATACCTATGTAAATGCATCAAGAGGATCTGGATAAAGAGGCGGGAACATGTCCAAACTCATCCTATGAAGCCAGCCAGCATTACTCTGATACCAAATCCAGACAAAGACACAAGAAAACTACAAACCAATGTCCCTGATAATGATTAAAAAAACTCAATAAAAGACTAGCAAACTGAGTTTGACAGCACATTAAGAGGATTATACTCCATAACCAAGTTGGATTTATACCTGGAATGCAAGGATGATTCAACATCCAAAAATCAATCAAGGTAATATACCATATTAACAAAATTAGGAACAAAAACTACATGATCATCTCAATTGATGCAGAAAAAGCATTTGACAAAATTCAACACTCTGTTATAATAAAAATACTCAACAAACTAGGAACAGAAGGAAATACAGGCCATATATGAAACATCCACAACTAACACCATAGTTGATAGTGAAAGACTGAAAGCTTTTCCTCTAAGATCAGGAATAAGAAAGGGATGTCCACTCTTGCCACTTCTATTCAACATAACACAGGATGTCCTGTCCAGAGCAATTAGGCAAGAAAAGCAAATAAAAGACATTCAAATTGGAAAACAAGAAGTAAAATTATCTGTGTTTGCAGATGACTGATCTTATATGGAAAAAAAACCCTAAAGATTCCACAAAAAAATCTGTTAAAACGAATAAACGATTTCAGCAAAATTGCAGGATACAAAATCAACATGTAAAAATTAGTTGTCTGTCTTTCTTTCTTTCTTTCTTTTTTTTTTTAAGACAGGGTCTCACTCTGTCACCCAGGCTGGAGTGCAGTGGCGTCATCATAGCTCACTGCAACCTTCAACCCCTGGGCTCAAGCAATCCTCCTGCCTCAGCCTCCTGAGTAGCTGGGACTACCATGCCGGGCTGATTTTTCTAATTTTTGAAGAGCGGGGGTCTCGCTCTTGCTCAGGCTGCTCTCGAACTCTTGACCTCAGGTGATCCTCCTGCCTCAACCTCCCAAAGTGCTAGGATTATAGGCATGAGCCACCATACCCGGCCAGTTGTGTTTCTTTTGTAGCACAGGCTACAAAAGCAAAAGTAGACAACTGGAACTACATCAAACTAAGAAGTTTCTGTACAGCAAAGGTAACAATCAACACAGTAAAAAGGCAACCTATGGAATGGGAGAAAATATTTGTAAACCATATACCTGATAAGGGTTAATCTCCAAAATATACAAGGAACTCCCACAACTCAATAGCAAAAAATAAATAAATAAATAAATAATCCAATTTTTAAATGCGCAAAGGACTTAAATAGACATTTCTCCAAAGAAGACATACAAATGGCCAACAGTTATATGAAAAGATCCTACTCATCCTACTCATCCTACTCAACATCCTACTCATCAGGGAAATGCAAATCAAAACCACAGTGAGATATCACCTCACTCCTGTTAAGATGGTCCTTGTCAAAATAACAAAAGAGAGCAAGTGTTGGCAAGGATGTGGAGAGAAGGGAACTCTCCTGCACCATTGGTGGGAATGTAAAATGGTACAGCTGCATGGAAGACAGCATGAAAATGCCTCAAAAAATTAAAAATAGAACTATCATATGAACTAGCAATCCCACTTCTGGGTGTATATCTGAAAAGGTTCAAAATGGGATCTCAAAGAGGTATCTGCACACCCATGTTCACTGCAGCATTACTCACAAAAGCCAAGAAGTGGTGAGTGGAAACAATTCAAATGTTCATTGACAGATAAACAGATAAAGAAAATGTGGTGTGTACATACAATGGGCCATTATTTAGCCATAAAAAAGAAGAGAATCCTGAAATATGCAACAACCTGGAGCACGTTACGCTAAGAGAAAGAAGCCTGTCACAGAAAGACAAAGAATGTATGATTCTACTTATTTGAGGTATCTAAAAAGGTCAAAATCACTGAAACAGAAAGTAAAAAGGTGGTTGCCAAAGGCTGGGTGAAGGGGGAATTCGTGTTTCACGGCATCGAGTTTCAGTTTTGCAAGGTGAAAAAGTTCTAGAAATCTGTTGCACAACAAATTGAATATACTTAACACTACTCAGCTGCACACTTAAAAAGGTTAAGATGGTAAATTTAATGTCATGTGTTCGTAACCACAATTAAATCTAAAATAAAAATTAAAAACAAAACAAAAAGACTTAGATACGTATGGAGGGAACTGGAATAGGGGAGGCAAAGAAAATTTTGTTTTTTCTCTCTTTTTTCCACATTGAAACTGTTCTCAGGTATCACTTGTGTAATTGTAATCGTTGTTAGACGTTTTAGAAAAAATCACAAAGGGCCCCTACCCTGGAGGCGTTAAGAGTCTAGTGAAAGACAGACGTGTACACAAAGTGGGCATGGGTGTGAGGGGGGTGTTCTGTGACAGAGTCTGCACCAGGTGCAGCGGGCATGGGGGAGGCGCAGCTTGTTCCTGGGGGCCATTAGGAAAGGATTCATAGGAGGGGTGGCCATTGGGCAGCAAATTCCAGAGATAGGTAGGTATCTGTCTGGGGGAAGTCCAGTCTAGGCCCTAGGGACCATACCATTCAAAACCTTCCACTTTATTTCCAGAAGCTCAGCTGCAATATGTTCAAAACACACTTAGCTCAAATAATACCATGAAATACGAGGGAGGAAGAAGTCTTTTAAAGACCCTTTGAAAACAGTTGATAAAATAACTAAACTAAACATCAAGGAATGCTAAAGCCCTAAAGCTTATTATACACATACACAAAGTGATCTAAAGCAGAGTGGGGTGTGCCAGACCCCACAAGCTGGTTCCGAGGTTCTTTTCATAGAGTCATTAGGTTTAGCCTAACAAAACGACTGCACAGAACTCCTTACAGGATCCGCCGAAATGAGTAAGAATGATTTTTTTATCAGCATATTATTTTTTTATGTCAGTATATACATCTGCAGTGCTTGAGGGGGGTTGAGAAAATTGTTCTCTTTAATTCTTCCAGGCATTTGGGTTTACACTATTAATTTGCTCAGCAAACCATTTATTCATAGCTAGAGCAAAAGAAGCTTTAACTCAGCCCTGTCTGAAATTCATATGGGTGGGGTTTAAGTAAGAGGGTTCACCACACAGTCAAGATATTTATCTAGCCAACTCTTAGTTAACCCCCTAAATGGGGGAGAGGTGTTCACAGAGAGTGCCAAAAGCACTTGGGTTTCTTTCAGGGATACTGTCAGTGAATTTTTCTTTTCATCCTGCCATTTGCCTTTCCTGTTTTGTTTTCTTTAGGTGAAACAAGAAAAGCAGTTTGCAGTCCAGAGTTCCTCAGGCTAGAATAACAGATGAGAATAGTCAAGTTACAAGGCCTAACATTCCCAAGGGACCACATTGCAGCTACAATTGCTCACAGGAATCCTGTGAGTTCCTTACTGCCTCCCACGTCTCCCAGGGCTGGCAAGGGAATGCCAGATCCCAGGCTACAGCACAAGGTCATTTCCAAGAACAAATTGTTCAGAGATTCTAAAGTCAGGGGTGGCAGCTTCACTTTAGTCTGGAGCTCTGTCAACCCAGGCGTAGCATCTTCATTTAGGAAGTGGTGTAACACTGTGGTTAAGAGCATGGTCTTTGAAGCCAGTCAGCCTGGATTTAGATCCCAGCTCTGCCACTTGCCCGTTGTATGACCTCGGACAAGTCACTTAACTTCTCTGTGCCTCAGTTTTCTCATCTGTAAACTGAGCATAATGATAGTCATAATTAAATGAGTTCACATGTGTAAAATGCATAGGTTAATTTTAAAACCTGCAATGTATGTTAGCTCCTTTATTGGTTCTTCCTTTCATTGGGTCAGCATAACACCTCCAGGCCTCCCCAAGGGCTTCAAGGAGCCTTCAACCTTCTGGCAGCTTTGCAGCCATGGGGCCATGGGGACATTTGTCACATGGTATTGTTAATCTGTCTGCTTTCCTCCAAAGATTGTGAGCATCTTGAGGGCAGGGCCAAGTCATTCGTGGTTATATCCCTAGCATCTGGTACAGTTCTTGGCAGAAAAATAGCAACTCAGTGAAAATCTTTGAATTAAGCTCCTTTGAGTTTCCCGTAATTCTGAGCTCAGCTGTGGCCCAGTCAGGGGCCCCAAATGGCTCATTTTTGAAGCCAAAGTCAGGGTCCTCTGTGAGCGGTAGGTGAGGGTCACAGAGAGTACCCCTATTGGCCCAAAGGATGTCTCCACCAGAGTTCCACCAAGTACCTACAGTGCCAGGAAGAAAACCTAAGTAGTTACAGCTGACAGATATCCATTTTTCTGTAAGGTGCTTGAGAAATGAGTGGTTTAAAGAAGCCTAGCACAGTAGGGTGAATGACGCTCCCACAAAGATACCCACATCCTGATCCCCAGAACCTGCTACTTCACATGGCAAGAGGGACTTTGCAGATGTGATGAAATTAAGGATCCTGACTTGAGGAGATGATCCTAGATTACCTGGGTGGGCCCAATGTCATCACAGAAGTCCTTACAAGAGGGAGGCAGGAGAATCAGAGTCAGAGAAAGGGATGTGACAATAGAAGCAGAGGTCGGAGGGAGAGAGAGAGATTTGAAGATGGTGCACTGCTGGCTTTGAAGGCAGAGGAAGGGACCATTGACCAAGGCATGCAGGCAGCCTCTAGAAGCTGGAAAAGGGAAGGAAACAGATTCTCTGTGCAGCTTCCAGAAGGGTCACCCGACATTTTGATTTTAGTACTTCTGACCTGTGGAATTGTAAGATCATAAATCTGTGCTGTTTTAAGCCACTAACTTTGTAGTAATTTTTTACAGCAAAATAGGAAACTAATAAAGTGGGTATTACTCAGGAGTGGGTAGGAATGCCCTCTAACAGACCTTGTGCGTTCCTTTCTTAAAAAAAAAGTTAATAGATCACTTCCATGAATTTACTCCTACAAATTGGAATCTCAGAGGTGGTGGCTCGGAAACACATATTGTATTTGATAGGAAATATCTGATGTCTCTTACTCAGTATAGAGCTCAGGATCATATTTCAGCATTCCAAATGAAGTTGCTTCCCCCCAGGCTCTCCTGTACTCTCTCTTAACAAGCATGGCACATCACACCATTCTCTCATTGTCCTCCTCAAAGTCATTGAATGGTTCCAGCACCCACAGGATAAAAATTAAACTCCTCAGTATTCCATTGAAGCACCTGGTACTAATTGCCTTACTATACTCACTTTTCACTGATTCAAGCCTCCCCATACCTTATGTTCCACTCACACGGGGCTTCGTGCTCTTGCCTGATTATGCTCTCTCTGGTCACGTCCCCCTCCATTGTTGCTTAGGCTGTTCCCAAGGGGGAGGCTTGCTTCCGTTGCTCTCCTTCCTGCATTAACCTGAGGCACTGGATCCCCCAGTGGATTGCCAATACCTCCCTGGAGCCCTTTTAACATTCTGCCTCATTAGATCAGCCACATTTGTCTATCCCCCTGGAACATAAACACAATGAAGGAAAGAACAATATTGTAAATTTCTCGAAGATCTCCTCTCTTTCACGTCTCACCACCACCATCCCTACACACACACACATATGCAAACATACACATAGAAGTCACTCCATAAATGCTGAAAGAATGAATGTGTATTGGGGTCAAACATGACAGAGCTGCAAGGGGACCAGTATCCACATTTCACAAAAGCTCATTCCACTCTGCTAAGGAGAAAAAGTGTTAGGAGGTAGGATTAGGAGTTGGATAGGTCTGGGTTCAAATACATGCTCTGACACATACTAGCTGTGTGACTTTAGGCAAGGTGCTGACTATCCTGTGCTGCAGTTTCTTTCTTTATAAAATGGGAATAATAATAATACCTTCTTTCATGATTGTGGTTAGTGTAATGAGATGATATGTTCAAAGCCTTTAGCGCAGGAACTGGCACCAAGTAAGCTTTATATGTGGCAGCTATTATTATTAACATTATTTTTACTATATAAGCCTTGTCAGCATGGGCTAGTCCCTTCCCCTGCTGTTGGCTTTGGTTTTCTCACCTTGCTATAATAACAGCCCAAAGTTCTCAAGATTATCTCCAGCATAACACTTTAAAATGTAAAAAAAAAATGACTATTTAAAAATGTTTATCAACTATAAAATATTAGGCAAATATTAGGCTGTCCCAGTTCAGTTCCAATCTGACTTTACCATATATGCCTCCCACCAGCACACACACTCCCCCATCACCAAAACGGGATCTCCAGAAGTTAATGAAATTAACAATAATCTCTAAATAAAAATACTAATTTTCTAAATAATGGTAATTTCTAAATCTTTTCCTTACACTCTACATCACAGTGGACTTATCCTTATAACAGTGCCCATTCTGTGAACAGCCCAAGGGATTTGTTGTTGTTTCACATCAGATTTGACATCAGACTCAAAACTGAGACAGGGTGGGAACTTTGTCAAGTTCAAGTCATCTCTGCAGCACCATTGCTCTGCCCTGTTTTTAATGAGCTGGCGTCCTCCTTTTGAGACAGACTGAAGTGAACTTGGATCAGACCCTTAGTCCTGAAACAATGCGCCCTACCTTTGTTGAGGCCCAAAGAGCTTTTCTGTGCAAAGGCCAGTGTGTCTTAACAAATGGCATTCCGCACATTTTCTCCACGGAGGCTCCAGCCTCAGCGGGAATCCACTGCATTCTTGGCAGCCCGGCTCCTTTCCTCTGGCAGGGGGTCAGCCTGGGGCCACTGGGGTCAAGGAACCTCGGCGGGCTGCCCCTGCCTCCGAGGCAGACAATACGAGCCCCCAGCACAGCGCTTCCTGCTTCAGCGGCCTGGGCTTGTGTGTGTGTGTGTGTGTGTGTGTGTGTGTGTGTGTGTGTGCGCGCGCGCGAGCGCACATGCAACTACCCAGTGAGAGGGGCTCCTGGCCTGCAGAGGAGGGGACAGCCCAGGCTGCGCTGGAGATACCAAGAAGGAAGCAGAGTGGGACAGAGTCTCATTTTATTTCATGTTTTTAAGGAGGAGGTTCCTAGGGGAAGGGACTGGGAGGATCACTCTGCCTTGGGAAGGTCTTGTAAGCAGCCCGTGCTGTGGGGACATGCACGGTACTGCCCTGTGGTCCCAATCACAGCTGGTCCTCCTTGTAAGTGTGCGATGGCCATCAAAAGGCCTCCAACAGGAAGGAAATAGTATGAACAGTACTTATGTTTGGGTAGAGAGATTATGGGTGACTTTCCTCTTCTTCCTCATATTCCCTGTATTTTCTCATTTATTTTAACAATGACTATGCATTGCTCATTTAATACCATTTAACAACCTCACTCTTAAAGGCGGCTTCTTATTGCCGAAGGCTGTGTGTGTAAAATTTCCCACAGTCAAGAGTTGGGAAGGCCTCTTAAAATGCACAACTGTGTGTGGAGTGAGCTGGGGTGCAGATGACAAGCGAGGGGGGGTTTTGTGCAGAACTCATTCGCACCCATTCGTTTCTCATCAGGGATTCGTTGGTCTGGTGTGCAAGTCTGGGAGACCGGGCCCTGGTGCAACAAGCCACAGGAGAGAGCGCTTAGTCTGTGTGGGGCTGGGAAAGTGGCTCTGAAGAGGATGTGGCAGGAAAAAGGCAAAGCGTAGGAGCAAATACTATGTGTGTGTGTGTGCGCGTGTGTCTGCCTGGCTGTCTGCCTGCCTGCCTCCCAAAGTAGCAGGATGCTCACACCACAAAGGAAGGAAAGAGTAAAAAGCTGGGGTAAGAATATGAAATTTTGTGGGGGAAAGTATAGGAAGGCGGACCAGAAACTGGAACCTCAGGGCATGACCTTATTTCCTCATTTGCAAAATGAGCCCCTGAGGCCAGCACTGTCCAGCATAATTGCCACTGGCCACTTGTGGTTATTGAGCACTTGCCATGTGGCAGGTCTGAATTGATATGTGATGAGTGTAAAATACACCAAATTTCAGAGACTTAGTATGAACAAAAAAATTTAAAATAGCTCATTAATAACTATTAAAATATTGATTACATGTTGAAACTATAATATTTTGGATATATTGGGTTAAAGAAAACATATTACTAAAATTAAGTTCACCTGTTTCTTCCTTTTTAATCTGGCTACCAGAAAATTTAAATTACACATGTTGCATGCATTGTATTTCTATTGGACAGCACTTAGGTTGTACAATCATCTTAAAGCTTCTTAAATTTCTCCACTGAAATATCACTAAAAGTTTATACAAGTACCACTGAAGGGGGTGGGGGAGGCTGGTTCAGAACATAATCTGAAGCAGCCTGCCATAAACATGATGTTTCTTTGAAATCTCATGTTTTCAGTTTTAAAATGCATATGTGCTTGTTTTAATATAAAAATAACAGGTCAAAAAAATCCAGTTCTCTCCCTGCCTTCATTATCCAACCAAAATCTTTAAATAAATAGACATCATGTTTCTCCTGTGATTTCCAGCCCCACCCCCAGCACACCATCTTGGAGTCCTGGAGCTCTGCAGACCCCAGTTTGGGAAGCTCAGGTGGTGATCTCTAAAAGGGCCCCTCCATTTTGCAGTTTCTATAGGAGGCTCCTGAGTTCCTAATTGCCACATGTCCTCTTTTGTTCTGAGGTTCTCACCTTTGCTCCCTCCTAACCCCCTTAAAGTTCCCAAGGCCCTGGGAGTGGGGTGGGCCAAGCAAAAAGGACCGAGACAGCGTTTCTCTCTCTTTTGTAGCCCCACAGAGCTATGCACACAGGTGCCCCATAAATACTTGTCGTATTGAATAGTTCAGTAACCAGAACTGGGGGCTCAGCCCTCCTCCTGCAGCCGGGCCACCTCCTGCTGCTGCTAGTAGCGTGAAAAGGTCTTTCAAAATGGCCCTGCTTTGAGAATTAACTAGGGAAGAAAGCTGCCTCCAATCCTTTGGGGGAAACGGATGGACAGGGTAGAAACTAAATGACAAATAGGCAAATGAGGCAAGAATTCAATTTGGAACCAGCTCAGTTCAGAAAACAAGGTGACACTCCATCATCAGAACTAGAAGGTAGCCCTTATTGAAGTTATATCCTAATCAGTGGGTCAGTCAGGATCAATCACTTGCTGAGCAAATTTCACATTCTCTCCCCCACTAATCCTGTATGAGCTTCCCGATGAACTTGGCCAACTCATGTTGTCACCTTTTTCCACTTTAAGATTCCTTTTTACACTAACAATTCTGACCACCCTTGACTCTCAAAGATGCCAACAGCATCCAGCTCTGGGCCGCTCGTCAGGCTGCAGCCGCCCCAAGCCTCGGTGCAGAGGGATGCCACAGTACATTCTCAAACAGAACCCCTGGAAGTTACAAATATTTTTTTCTGGGTCACTTGATGATTGACCTTGACTAAGCCTCTGCCTGGGGTACAGTTAAACCACCATCACCAACATGTGGCCTTGCTCCCTCAAGGAGTCTGCTCAGGCTACTGTGTCCTCCTTCTCCAGCTCCCAGCCTATGAAAAATCAGGAGCTAGGAGCTGGTGCCCTGCTGGTGGGGTGGGATTGGGGACTTGGAGTTGTTTACGCAAATGGGAAAACCAAGCCGCTGTGGTCCTTACTTTTCTTTGGGAGTTCCTCCGACAGAGGGCCCAGGGAGCTACTTCTGGGTACAGAGTTGGACTTACCTCGAGGCTTGGGTGCTATGAGCATGCTCCCTCAGTCAGAATGAACCCGCTCAGCTGTTCAGCAGTTCAGGAAACTCGGAAGGGCTGCCTTTTGCTTTAATGAGCTTCAGCCAGTAAACCTGGCACCCTGGCAGGTGGGAGTTCAATATACACTCAGCCAGCTCCCTGAGGGGAAACAAACTGAAATGCTTCTAGGTCAACGTTGCCCCTTTCCTGTTAACAGAAAGCAAACTTGAGATTCACAAGAAAACCCAAGTCCTATCGGTGCAGAGTGATTGGACAAAGCCAGTTGCCTTTCTCCTGTGGCCAAGGGGGATGTTTAATGGTGTAACACAGGAAGTGTCATGGTGTTCCTGTTACTTCAATAATTCCCATGGAGCTGGGTGCAGTGGTGGGCAACTATAGTCCAGCTACTCGGGAGGCAGAGGTGGGAGGATCCTCTGAACCCAGGAGTTCAAGTCTAACCTGGGCAACATAATGAAACCTCTGTCTCCAAAGAATAATAATAATAATAATAATAATAATTCTCAGGGATCAATCCAGGTTTAAGCTTGGTCAAATTTCTGGAAATCAAGTGCTGCTTTTCTAATCACAGAATATGTAAACCAGAAGGGGTTTTTGCTAGCATCAGGCCCAGCCCTTTCATTGAATATGTGAAGAAATGGAGGCCCAGAGACAGAGCAATCTTTGCCTATCTCACAGCAGATTGGTGGCACAGAGTAAGAATCCAGCTCTCCCAGCTCAGCAAATATTTTAGAGCACTTACTTTGCGCCTCACACTGTTCCTTGGCACTAGGCACTATTCACCACAGTGAATAAGGCAGATATGGTGTCTGCTCTCTGGAAGCTTCCCATCTATTTTTTGCAGCTTCAAAACGGAGCATACGTTAATTCTAATCAAGCCTAGCAGAATATTTGGGGCCAAATTTCCACCAGTAGGTGGGGACCAAAATTAGTCCCACTGTCCTGTGGCTTTGGCCAGTCCCTGAGCACATGCATGCTTGCCAAACTGCAACCTTATCCAACTTCCCACCATTCATCCATCAGCACATATGTCTTAATATAAGCTCCTACTTTGTGTCAGGTATTGTTCTAGGCATTGGGGCTATAATCGTGAACTAGACAGATGTGGGCCCCTCCTTAGTGGAGTTTATGATCCAGGGCTCTCTCCACTATGCACTCTCCTACTCTGCCTCTTAAACAGCTATAGCACCAGATGCCAACATATGACCACCCATATGCAGAGCTCAGTACATAAGCTGAGAATTCCACTGTCATGGAGTTTTCCATGGGCCTTTCTTATCACACTCCCCTGGCCCTGGGAGTAACATCCTCTCTCTCTCTCTCTCTGCTAATCTGTCCTGGATGTTCATTTTAAGCAGATTTTATGGAGAGAATTATTCAACAAGAGAAACCTACACAGTGTAATTTCCTCCCCCTTCTGGATGTCTCAGGAATAGACTCTGTCACCAGTATCTGTCCCACTTAAGCAACTAAAAGATCGGGTTGTTTCTCAAACGCTTTGGCCCAGGCAGTCCTGACCAGTTCCCAGTCCCACAGCCTGCACTGTTCCCAGAGAGAACGGAGCCCTGATGTAGATCTGCAGGGAAGCAGTTGCACTGAGGGGCAAAAACCCTCAGCACACCCAAAAGCCATTGACTAACTGCTACACATCAGACATTAGGAGAGGAGCTGTTCCTCTCTCTAGTGTGCCTGACTTGGGTCCCAACCATAGCTGAAATGAAATAGGTCAAAGAGGTTGCTGACTGCAGTGAACAGGTGATCTTTTAATTATTTATTTTGGGTCCCATGCATGCTTAAGACTTCACTGCAAGGTCAAAGCAACAGCCCACACGAAAGTTGGCTAAACATGTAAGAGATGGAAAATGTTGATGGTGGCAACTAAATATAAATGCGGGTGGATTCCGGAAACTGCAAAGCAGTGTGCCCAACACTGAGCCCCAGTAAAATTCTGGACCACGTTATCAAACAAGGGGCTTTTACACATTTAGAAAAGAATGTGGAGCCCACACACTTTTGGACTTGAAAAGGTTAAAGAGGACACCTCTGAGCAGCTCCAGGCAAGGAGAGAAGTTTGATGATGGGAAGCAGGAAGGACAATAGTGTTCCTGCTTCTGTAACTGCACCTGGAGATAGTTCTAAATTTAGAACATCATAAAGGCAATGAAAGCCCCAAGAACGACTGAACCTACAGCATGGATTATATTTTGCAACAGTAATCTTGAACAAAAATGCAAAGGAGAGCCGGGCATAGTGGCTCACACCTAAAATACTTAGGAGGCTGAGGAGGGAGGATCAATTGAGGCCAGGAGTTCGAGACCAGCCTGGGCAACAAAGTGAGACCCCCATCTCAAAAAAATGCAAATGACAATCTAGAATACTTTATAGTGGGTTGCTGACACAGACCTCAGTTAACGAAAATTAAAATGGATACCGGGCCTGAAGAATCCCTGAGCAGACAAAGCCAGTCTGGCCTCATAAGTGACCTTAACCTTGCTTAAATTGCAAACATAAGCATATTAAAGGAAAACAGAATGTGAGCTCAACCGACTAGAAGCAGTCAACAAACTTATAATTATATAACTAGGACTTTTCAACAAGATCAAATAAGGCAACTGTATAACTGTAACCAAATATTTTCCTCGCTTTACTTCTGTATTTGTCCTATAAATGTCTTCCCCTAACAGTCCCTTGGTGGAGCTCGCAAACCACTTCTGGTTTGGAGCTGCCTGATTTATGAATTGTTTGCCCAAATAAATTCTTTACAATTTTATTGTGCCTCAGTTTATTTTTTTAACATCTCTAATTCCTTCCTCCCTTACAAAGCAGTGAAGCCCCTTTTCCAGATTGGTCCAATAAAATACACTTCTTTTCTTGTATGTTCTAAGTTCTGCTGATCTTCCGTATGTTCTACATTGTGTTGTCTTTGATGGTACTTTCATAAAAAAATGATGAAGCTTGAACTGGATGATAATGTTTAAGGAGATTTGCACCTGGCAGAACAGTACTGTACCTGGGGAATTCATTAATGGCAGCCTCAGGCTGGAGCAAAGAGTGGAGCACTCCAGAACTCCAGCTCTGTGCTGATGAACATTCGTTGTCGAGGAAAGACGCAAAGAGTCTCTTGATAAAATTTGCTCATGACCCAAGTGGAGAGGGCTAGCTCGTCCTCATCTACAGATGTAAATACACACCAACTCCTAACCCAAAGCCTTAACCTGAGACATTGGGATATCAAGACCTAGAAGAATTAACCTGCTCACATTCCTGCTCTGAAGGGGAGTCCTTGCTGGTTGAAGATCCCTGGCTCTTATCTGCTTGATCTCTACTCAAAGAAAGCGAGGCCACACACTTCTATAGCCCCTCTGTTCTCAGTCCAAGTCAGCCCTGGGAGAAAACAATACCGCATAGGTATCCATTTCATTCAAAGATCCTGGGAAAATGAAATTCTTCCTAGAGCTCACTTCATGTTAAAGCTCTACATACCAGACTCACTTTAGGTCTAAAGGAAGTTGGTGTAACAAAATACAATTTGAACACAAATCTTAACATTCTTACTTTAATTATTTGTTCAATGACAAGGCATTGCACTCAGGAGATTGTTTAGGTCAATCCTGCCATTGACAAAGTAACTGTGAACCTGCAATGCTGGCTTCTCTAAAACGGCCTCACCTTCAGCTGCCTTCCAGCCCAAATGCCCTAGGTTTATAAAATTTGGATATAACATCCCTCCTTAGTTTTAGAAGCTACTTCAATGACTTGGATAAATTTTCTTGAAGTTTTGGCCTGCTCAGCACTTTTTAAAGAACATTCAAGCAACTCATTCACTTTGCTTTTGGAAAATAGTTCCTGAAGAATGCCTGTCCAAACCAAGGAGCATTGCCCAATGCTTGGTTGCAACCTCTCGCTAAGAAAGCAGCACACTTTATGAATATATTGAGTGGGACCGACTGACTTTTCTTTTAGTGACTTAGGTCATTTGGTCTAGGGAAGTCCTTGGGTTGAGGACACGTGGATGCACGCATTCTCTCGCACTCTCTCGCTCTTGCTCTCCTTCTCTTTTTCCTGGAACTCCTTATTGAACAAGTGGTTATATTTTTATTTCTACATCTCATCAGCAACTTGTTTGCCATGGCGTGAAGGAGGCATTTGTTACAACATTTTTGTAGGTACTGACCAGTTACAAGGACAGTCGTGCCTTAAAATACTCTGCCTGCAAAATACTTTCCATGTCCAAGAAGATGAGGTCGGCCTCAGTTTAAATTCTCACTTACAATTGGGAGGGAAAAACCCAGTTTACCCTTGTTCTGAAATCAGAAAACCTACTGAACTTGTTCAACGCCAAACTTCATTTCTCTTTTCAAAGTCTCAGGGGAAAAAAAATTGAAACGCATGCACTGTGCCTGGACCTGCTGTTTTGTTGCCCTTCTCCTCTACTTTTTATTTCTACAAGTTTTCACCTACAAATATATGATAAATTTCTCCTGGATTTAAAAACGAATGGATAATTATATGGAGATTTTTTTAAAAGCATAAAGAAACCGTAAAATGTCGCAAATGTTCTCTATTTAGTTTGTTACTTAGGTTACTTAGGTGAGTTCATCCTAGAGAAGGCAAATCCACAATGTATATTTTTACACACACATATTTGCAGGGGGAAATCTTCCCAAAAGGTATATGAAGCACCTCAAACCTCAGTTATCCTCCCTCTGGTCACATATAATATAGATTATCTTCAGACCTCTGGTCCTCCCTTAACAAGGAAGTGTTCTCAAAGGACCAGTTTGAGTTAGCTTTACAGGAGAGTCAACTGCAAGATTCATGACAGTGATCAAAAGGGCCCTGCTCTCCAGTCACTGATGAGAAGCAAGACTTTTCAGTTGTTTACCAGGCTATCAGAGAACATGGCCAAAGAATAATAGTCCCCTGGGGGAACACTGTGAAGAGCACCTTTATAGGATTCAAGTAAGAAAATTGAGTACAGTCCTCAAGAAACAAAAACAAGAGCACAAGTGGAGTCCCTAGCCATGGCAAAATGGAATTAAGTCAATTATCCAACTAACTCAACAACAACATTGAAAAGACCCATTCAGTTTCATGAGCATTTAAGACCCCCAATTGGTCATAAACTAAATGGTCTCCAATCTCAGATCCCCTTTGGCTACACAGCAATGCCATCCAGCTCCGGGCTCAGACCCACATACTGCAGAGAGGCAAAAAGGCTGCAGGGCATTTGATGGGAACTAGAAAGCCACACTGAGTTTGTCCCTGTTTTTACGTGAAACAAAATGCTAGGGGTGAAGTGCCCAGCTTTGAATTCAGAGAAATTGCCTAGCTTGCGGCTGGACACTCAGAAGATATCCACCTGCAAATTCCTCAGGATTTGTACATGTCAACTATTCTGTATTCACTGCATTCCGGTAGGCATTTGAGACCAATAACTATGAAAAATCTTGCAGGTAATTTCCCCAGTAATTCCATTAATCCCAACAGATAGCTAAATATGGCCCAAGGCAGTGGAAAAATCTCACCACAAATTTATTCTCTTTATTCTATTGAATGCCTTTTAAAATTAGCCACAATTAATTGGAATGTTCATAACACAAAGAAATGATAAATGCCTGAGGTGATGGATACCCCAATTACCCTGATTTGGTTAATTGACATTGTATGCCTGTATCAAAACATCACATGTACCCTATAAAGATATACAATTATTATGTACTCATAATAATTAAAAATAAAAAATAAATTAATTAAAATAAAATAAAATTAGCCACAATTAAAAGGGATGTTAACAATAAGGTCTACTTTTAAGTTTCCTGGCTACCCCTCTCAACTGTGTAGAGCTAATATAATCCATTGAGTGATCTTCAAATCACTGAAATTTCAATCAGGTGGGAACTTTAGAAATTCTATTCAAACGCCCAAGCATTACCTAAACATTAGTGGTTCTTTTAATCCGAATGAGGCTTCCAGAGTGGGATGTGATGGCTGGTGGTGGGGGAAATACCCCCAGTCCCTCCTTTCAACCTGTCTGAGCCCTACCCCCACATCCATGGAACCAACATACCAACTGCTTCATCCCACAAAAACTCCGATTAAGCCCTACATTGACCAGTTGTAACCAATACACAATGGCAAGTGTTGTTTTTTCTTAAATAACAAAAATGATAAAATATTAAAAATTAGGTCACTTAGGCTAACAGAGGGTATTGTGGAGTATTGGGCATACAAATGGAATTAATTTTCTGTTTATAGGTAGCAACCCTTGAACAGATCACTTTCTAGCTTAATTCTTGACTGTACTTGAAAATAACTACAAGGTGAAAATGAGAGTATAGTTTGCAGAGAGGAAAAAATAAAATGCATTTAAAAAAATAATAACCAGCCCTCGCTTGAAAAACAAACAAACCCATACTCTTATCTGATTGGCCCCTCTCTCCATGCAGGAAGAGTTTATGGAATGAATAAATACAAGCACTAAGGAATGAACAAATGAATCAATTCTAATTATAAAACACCCCCCATTGCACCGTAGCAAGCTTTTAGAGAAGAATCCGAAAAACCCTACTGTATACCACTTGGTTGGGAGTTGTGCTACCTTCTACTGTTACCATTTTTGTACATTTCTGTCTTGTATTAGCATGTAAGCCCAGCTTGATCTCTTCCATATGCTTACATGGTACCTGGCATATAGTTGGGGCTCCAAGTAACTTTTGCAGCTGCTTAGTAACTTACCCCCATTGAGCTCAGGGCACATATGTTGACAGGACAGAACTTAAGCTTCCTGCTGCTCATAAAGGCAGCCCACATTCCTTTCCTTGCTCCTCACCACTAGGTATGGTCTGCAACTCCACATTGACCTCATGTCCTCGTGACCCTCAGGGAGCCCCTGTCCAAAATACAGGCTCAAACAGGTCTTTTCCTTAGTGGAGATCCAAACCCACAGCAGGGCTGAGACTTTGGAGACAGAAAAGCATTGTAGGTCTCAGATGGTCCACTTTGGAGAGTAGGCAAAAGCCCAAACACCACCTGTTTTCAATATGAGTTTCTCTGTTACCAAAAACACATTTTTACTTAGGCCTCAAATTAGGCCAAATGCTGAAGCAGCCTCCAGTTCCCCAGCAGCCCAGCCCTCCCCAGAGTAGGGATCCGCCTGTATAATCAGCTTGCCTGGGCCATGGTGGTCTGGCTGGCATCCATTCATGGTGCCCTCAACCCTGAGTGCTCACTCAGCTTATCTGCTATCCAAATAGCCACCCGACAAGTCTGCCCATGTCACCAGACAGGCTCCTGCCTGTTATTAAAGCAGTGATTGGGATGAGCCAGATCTTCCCTTAGGGGAATACACGAAAGTATAGACTAAATGGAAACCATCTCCCTCTTGGCTAGTCATGATGAGGTTCTGGAGACCATCTAGGTGGCGTGTTCTCTGTAGGGTGCAAAACAGTTCAGCGGCTGGTATTTTGTAGCGCTAACGAGTGATTTGGGAAGCCTGGAAGCAGCCTCCCGCACCCTTCTCTTCCTCTCCACCCTTGCCTCAAATCCCAAAATGACAATGCCATTGCTTCAGCTTAAAGCTTTGCTCCCTGTCAAAATGCAGATCCTCCAGGAGGGAAAACAGACCATCAGAGCCTCTGGGGCTTGTGGGGTAGAAGGTAGGAAGCAGCTGATTTCTGGGAAGCTGAGGAGGCCTGAGACAACCCAGCCTTCCTCACGTTTCTTCCCGGAGCTAACCTTGGATTTCACAGAACTCACAAAATTCTGGCCAAAATGAGACTCCAACTGGCGACCCAATTATAATGTGGTATATATCATTGCTACTCAAGGTGGGGTCCTCAGACCAGCAGCATTGGCTTCACCAGCCATGTGAGAAATGAAATCTCAGGCCTCACTCCAGACCTACTGATTCAGAATCTGTATTTTAAAAAGATTCCTAGGTGATTGCATGCACATTAAAATTTGAGATGTATTAGTATAGGGAACACAAAGAGAACTGGGTTCAAACCCTGGATCTACTACTTACTAACTCTGTGATCTTGGGAAAGATCATTAAATTCTATAAGCCTCAGTGTGCTCATCTGGAAAATAGGGATTATATTCCCTGCCTCATGGGGTTGTTATAAGGATTAAACGATAGTGTCTATTATTACTTAGCACAGTGGCTGGTACTAAGAGGTGGTGATCAATTCATTATTACTTGTGCATCTGATGCTCACCTGCTGGTGTGTAATCACATTTCCTTCCTTTTTCTCCCCGCTCAGGATCAAAATGGCAGTGGAAGTCCACCTACAAGTCAGATCTAAGTCCTTAATAGAAAAGATACTCCTCCGGGCCCAAATATTAATTCAAAGAACACTTCTCATCCTTTCCACTCTGTGCTAACTAGAAAGAGGGTTTTATTTTTTAAACTCTGAGGTTCAGAATCTGTAGGTCTGAGATTGTGCCGATTTCGTTGTGATTGGTCTGGCCACACCAGCGGTAACTGCCAGAGAAGTATGTCACAGGTGACAAGATGACAGTGTCCAACCTTTAAGGAAGCTGGATAAAAGCTAATGATGCGGCTTGCCACCAAGCTGATAGGACGTCCTGTCACAGCCTTGCATCAGTGCTATGTGTCCATACAGTCAGGAGACTGATGACTTTCAACAAAAGAGCAGAACTGGCATCTCCAAGGAGTGCTGGCTCCTTCCAAGGACAGAGGTTCTTTGGGAGGCCATCAACTGGCTTCAGCCATGTTGCCACACTCATGAGACTTGAAGCACTGCCTTAACACCTGCCTTTGGAGCCCATTTCTGGGCCACATGAGAAAATCTGTCTCCTATCGTAGTCACATCTCATTTCTCAGCAAAGTTGCTTGCGTTGAGGCTGAGGGAATCCCGTGAGGACGTGGCTTCCCTGGCACCTATATTACATACAAAAGGATCCGGTTGATGAGAGGACCCTTTGGCCAGTGCTCTGGATTTGGCCTGTACTATGTTCTGGCTATTTTGAAAAATTGTATCTATCACCAGAGGCTGAAGATAAACCCCAAAGTAGGGGTTACTCCAAGTGTGCTGCAGGGTGGGAAGGCGTTCCCCACTGAGTTGCAGAACAGTGGCTAACCTCTTGAGGAAACAACCTAACCAGACACCGTGTGAAAAGTGAGGGCACATCTGGTAAAGGAGAAGAAAGGCCATGTGTGACTGTTAGGAAGTGGGAGCAATTGTGTAGAGGGAGATTCTGCAGCTATGCCAAGCTCTCCGTCACTGCTGGAGAAGTATGAATCTTCATTAACCATATTTGCACAAAGCCAAAACCAAATTCAGAGGCCACATCTGAACACACGGCAGCCAGTCCCAAAGAAGGGAAGTGGAGAAGTGCAGTAGGGCTTCTGCAAAGACAGCGGCTTCAGGGTGGGGGGGGTGGAGAAAGGGGACACACATTAGGCCAGTGGTGAGAGGAGGGGTGTCATTATAGATGGAATCAATCTTGTTTTGAAGAGGGCTCCTCCCTCTGATCTGGTCAGGCAGTGGTGATCCGTGTAGTCAGAGAACATAGTCACTGGGGCATAAATGGTCTCCTAATCTCTACCCTAAGCCCTCCCTGGGGCACCCCTGCCAAGCCCCAACTCAATGCATCACACAATAGTCAATGCTGCCAAACCCCTGAACAGTTTTGGCCAAGGTGGCAGCCACTGTTATTCTTCATTCATCTTGATTCACGTGAACACACCAAACACACCATCCAACTCTCACTGTGTGTGGTGGCACCAAGAAAAGTGCTCCACTCCTCCCACCTGGACAACCAGGAGTTCAGCTAGACTTCTCCAATCTAATTGGGGAGGGAGCAGTGTGGGGGCCCACATACAATGGTTACTTTCAAGGCTAATACCACAAGGCATTTCCTTAAAACATTTTCTCCCAAAACATTAGTTATTAGGTTATGTTATGGTCTAATCTCTTGTTAAAATTTAAAGCATTCAAACTAAAAATGGGTTTGGAGTATGAAAAATATCTACAGATCGTAATGCAGACAAGCCAATTTTTCTCAGAATTATTTGGGTGCTTGTTTATTTTAAGTATCTCTTGGCAACACATATGAATCTGCAAGGAACTTTTTGTTAGCAACTTCTGAAAACTTCCATTTCCAGTGGAAATACTGACAGCAACTTCAAAGGCTCTGCCACCTAATCACTGAGCAAACAGTACATGTGTATACACTACAGCGTCTGCAGAAAAACCCTTCTAATATTTGGAGCTGCCTAAAGATAGAACACCATTGTAAGTAGTGAGATCCCTGTCATTGGAAGTGTTCAAGCACTGGTCGGGCAACCAACTGGCAGGACTACTGTAGAGGACAATCAATCATCAAGGATTCAAGATTGACCTGGATGACCTTTAAAGGATTGTGGGAGTTGAGTTGAGCTGGTTTATGTCTAAAAAGTCATATATTGATTTCTGTGTAGGTCTACATTGCATTCCGGAATCCCTGAAACTCGATGAAGTTTCCTATCCCTGCCAAAGTTGCTAATAGCTTCTGTACTGATATAGTGCTCCACTCCTCCATCCCAGATGGAGCAAGAGTGCCCTATACTCCTACTAGTGTTATTCTCTGGTAGCACACAAGTGTAGCCAACCCAGTTGTCTGCCTACCCAATAGCCATTCCTCCCTTATTCCTTGTCAGTCACCCCCTAATTTGTTCAATGCCCATCCTCCTTCCTGCAGTCATGTCTTTTAGGTAGACATTCAGCACATGAATCTTGGTTAGCCTTTATGCTCTCTGGTTTAGGGCATGTGAGCTGATTCTAGGCATCAAGAGGTGAGGGGACATTGCTGGAAGAAGGTACCTTCTGGGAAAGATTTCTTCGCTTTTCAAAAGAGACTGGAGGGAAATAGTCTCCTATTGCTACCAATGGAAAGTGGTGTGTGAAGATGTGTTATCACTGGGACTGTTACAGCCATGTTGCAGCCATAGGAAAGCTATCCAACATGCTGAAGTCGGCAGAGTTGAAAGATGGAAAGAACCCTGATCTTTGATAATAACACTGAGAATTAACCATCCCTGGAGCTTCTCTAGGTCATGGCCTTCTGTTGTAGTGCTATGTTGTAAACAATCCCTTTTTGTTTAAATCATTTTGAGTTGGATTCATCATCACTTGCAGCCAAGAGCATCTTAACTAATACCACAGTCTTTGAAGCAATCTTGTGGTGAAATCACTTTTTAAATCCATGGAGTCTGGAGCAGAAGATTATATTAATATAATAGAAAGGATGGACATGGGGAGTCCTTAGAATTACCCTTTCCCTTCAACATTGGTCCATAAGTGTCCCCATAGCCTGTATCTTCATTTGAGCTTGGGGAATGATCATGCTCAGGTGACTCTTTGATCCCTTATAAAATGAGACCCTCCACACTTGCCTAGCCTTTTCTGGATGCTGGGGTATGGTGGACATAGCTTAGGTATATTCACAAGACAGAGCTTAGGAATATTCCTAAAGCCTAACCTGTCAGTGTGGCAGGATGATCACAGTCTAAGGCAATTCAGCTGATTCCTTTCTTCCCAGTATTTCCCTGGAGATGCCCCAACTGACTGCTCTGCAGGGCTATGTGTCCTGCATCAAATGCCCGGCTCAAAATCCCTTTGCTTAGGCCAATGATTCTCAAAGTGTGGTCTCTGGACCAGCAGCATCACATGGAAACTTGATAGAAATGCAAATTCTCGAGCCCCATCTGACCTACTGAATCAGAAACAGTGGGTGGGGCTTGGCCATCTATAGCTTATCAAGTTCTCCAAGATATTCTGAGGCATGCTCAAGTTGGATAACCACTGCTCCAGACTTTGGGTATTGCAATTACTGGTAACTGGGAGTGTGGAGGGTTCTCAGGGCTCTAACTTGATTCTTTTGCACTGAGAGAGTCCCATCTGCCTCTGTAATTATACTTTTATTGCTGTGATTATTTGATTGTCTATCTCGTTCACCGGTGGTGAGCTCCACCAGGATGGACACCAAGTCTATTTTTCTTCATTACTGTATCCCCAGTTCCCAGCACAATGCCTGGTACATAGCATGTGCTCCACCAGTGTTTGTGGAATGGGTGAAGAACAGTCCTCATGGGCCACATAAATTACTGAGTGGCATATTTTGCTCCATACTAAACTCCTAAGATAATTATCTGGTTAAGATCTTCAAATTGTACAATATGTTTTCTCTCTGTCTCAGTCCATTTTCTGCTGCTATGACAGAATACCACAAACTGGCTAATTTACAAAGAAAAGAATTCATTTCTCACAGTTCTAGAGTCTGAGAAGTCCAAAAGCATGGCACCGGCATCTAGCAAGGGTCATCCCATGGCAGAAGAATGGAAGGCAGAAGTGAGCACGTGAGACAGAGAGAGAAAGATGGGGCCAAACTTATCCTTTTTTGTTGTTGTTGTTGAGCCAATTCCCTCAATAACTAACTCACTCCTGCAATAAAGGCATTGATCACCTCTCAAGGGATTCACCTCTTAACACTGTTAACAATGGCAATTAAATTTCAACATGAGTTTTGGTGGGGACATTCAAACCATAGCACTCTCTAAGCTGGGTACAACTGATACATTGACTTTCAGGTTTTCTTAACTTGAACTCACAATGAAGACAACTTCAAATTATTCCACAGTGTGACTTCCACTCAGACAACTGCCACGCTAAGAAGCTGTGAGTATTGGCCACTGCCCATTACAGGGCATGTCCTGAAGGATACTTTCCTTTATTCGTTTTTGCCAAAGACTTGACTGCACAGAACTCTAAAGACCCAAACGCCAGTCTAAGAGGAAACATGCACAGTGCCCAATGGGTCCAAGAGGGTCTTTTGTTGGCAGCAGCCCACCTCTACTCACCCCCTGCCCTTCCAAGACCACCTTGGATTTGGGGGGAAAAGCAGATGGGAATTATTAGATACTGGGAAATACTTCTGCACAGCCTTCTCCCTTCTCCCTGCCAACCCTGGACCCAGAGGAGCCAGTGCAGTTTTGCTATGTGACCAGGACAGAAGAGCTTTAATTTACAGAAGGGATGGCAGGAAATCGGCAGGAGGGAGTGGGGGGGGGTGGGCAATAGAGAGGCACTCATGGGCTCATTGGAGTGCCCTGCCTGCCTCCCAGGAAAGAGGCTTATTCTTTTCCCCTAGTTGCATTGATTAAAAAGAGTAGAAAGAGGCATATGTTAAGGATGGGGGGAAGGTGAAAAGGCAGGGTAAACGGACCATTGGGAGCTTCCCCTGTACAAAATCCCTAAATCAGAATGTGTCACTATTAGAGGTTTAGATTCTTTTCCAGCCATAAAAAATGAGGCTTTACACTCCCAACTGCTCATTTTCTATAAAGCCTCAGCCATAAAGATTTTATCTGAATGCAGCCTTCCTAGTATCACCTGGCAATGGCACGTGCACAGAGACACAGCCTGTGCAAGCCAGCTCCATTCTAAATGCTTACAGTGCATTCTAAATGTTTATAGACAGGGCGCCAAGAGTGCAGATGGGGCCAGGGTCCGTCTCAGAATCAGTGCAGCAGGAGCAGGAGCTCTTTCCTGCCCAGGCTGCAACCTATGCCCACTGCAGGAGGCGGGGCTCAGTGGCCAGATATCAGAAATGCAGCCAACCCTCATCCAAGGGCCTAAGTGGTCATGGAGCCTGGTGAGCAAGGCACTGTAGAATAGTGAGCCACTGCTCTGGGCAAAGCCCTGTGATAGAGCAGCTTCTGGCACCCTCGCCCCTGGAAGGGCACTCCTTACCTTGGAACACCATTGTGCTTTCCAGCTCCCAAAGTACTGGTATGTGCATCTTCCCATTATATCCTCATAACCATTCCGTGCAGTAGACAGGGCAGGGGTTGCCCCATTTAAGAGAAAAGCCCAAAAGGAAATCAAACAGCTGCTGTGTAGTTTTTGAACTATGATCTAAGGTACCCAAGTGGTAACCTGACATAAGTCACCTGGGAGGTGAGCAGGCAGGGCTCTGTCCCTCCCATCCCTCGTCAGAGTGGCTCCTTAACCTGATTTATACTTGGTCCCCTCAACCCACTAGCTGGCTGCCTAATGCCTGAAGAGGTTTCCTAACACCCACGTGATCCCAGGTCCCTGCAGGATGGTGTCTGGGAAAGCAGACCCCAGGGATCCTTCTCTGTGTCTCTCTTCAGAGTCAGGAGGCCACAGCAGAGTAGAGTGGCTTGAGATGTCTGGGATCTCTGGAGTGCCTCTGGGGGCAGGGCTGTGGGAGGGAGCTGGAAGCAATGCTTAAAGATTTGGGGAAGATGTGCGCATGTGGATGGCCAGAATTCAAAGGTCTGACCGGTTGGAAGACTGGGAGGACCACTTTTAACATGTCTTACTGCATCCCGAACCTGGACATCCAAAAAGCACCCCCTGTGTTGAACTGCATTCATTGTCTTCACTGGAAATCTCCAAATCAAGATGGTTTGGTGGGGCTAGAGTGCACACGGTGTAAAGAGGGCTGAAGCCCCTCACCTTGTACAGTGCGGCGCTGAGCACCTTGTCAAGCCCAAGGACGACTCCACAGAATCCATGCCACATATACTCTTACCTGGTTCATCCTCTGTAGACACCCTGTGCATCATGTCCCATCCTCCTCAGGAATTTTCGTTAGAGCCTGCCCACTTGAACTTTAAGGTGTCTTGCCTCCCTTCTGAGGGCTTCACACTCTGATCCCATCCTTCACCAGTCCTGGGCCAGCAAGCCCAGCACTTCTGCTTTGTGCACACATTTCCCTTCTGCTTCCTCACTCCCCACACCCACCCAGCCACCACCACGTTCAGTTCCCCCCTCCCTACCCTTACTCCTGCAATTCCAAACCAGCCAGTGCGAGTGTGTGAGGCAACCTGTAGCACCCAAGGAAATATAAGAACTAATGATGGGTCCTGCCCATGAAGAGCTCCTGAGATAATTCCCTCTCCTCTCCTCCCTGCTCAGTGCAATTTTCCCCTCCCGTCAAGCCCGGCCCTGCCTCCCCGCAGGAAGTCCCCCTGACCAATCCAGTGTGCACTACTCTCCCTTGCCCTGCAGGACCCCTAAAAGCTCTTGCATTCACTGGCATGTTTCCTGGGGAGCCTTGTCTCCCCAATAAAATTATGGGCTTCCGGAAGGCAGAGATGTCATCTTACATAGATTTTTCCTCTTACCTATGCAGAGACCAGGGCCAGACCTGGTCATATATCATGTTAGTGCCTCACATTCTATGTGGTTTTGGAGGCCCACACATCCAGAGCCACAGCTCTGCTAACCAAGGGCTGGCCTCTCTAGGCACTTCTTTGGAGTCTGTTTCACTATGACAAGGACCTTCAAATTCTTTGGTTGGACATAAATTACTTAATAGAATTCCCCAAAAGGAACCAAGTAGACAAACTACACAATGTAGGGCACATAGGGGTTACTCCAGCCCTGACTTATGTGCAGGCCGATGGCCCAAGGGGCAGGTTGAAGAATAGCTAATACCAATCTGACAGCCAGCTCAGATGCCACCTCCCTCCCCCTTTCCACTCTGATTCCCCTTTTGAGTCCAGGGAATTTGTTCACCATTAGCTGACCACTATCAGCCTTGCTGCACTGCTCATTGATTAAGGCAGAAATTCTTTTCGTTCAAAATGAATCATTTACTCATTCTAACGGGGTAGTGTGCCTTTAGTTTTAGGAGTTCACCCTCCCCACAGCCTCCCTGATTCTACAGGTTTGTGTGACATTGCCTCCCAGTCTCTCTGCAGACTAGTGGGGCATCACTTGTCTTTCCTTTGGAGGTGAAGCCCCCAGTCCCTGCTGACCTTGTTGCTCCTCTCTGTACCTTGTGTCAAGGTGGAGGTCCTACAGCAGGGTCCTGAGTACTCCTAGATCAAGACCTTTCCCATTTTGCCTGATGAGCATGCCTGGACATGTGTTCAGGAAACAACCAACAAAAGTTCTGGGTTTCGTTCCAGGGTAGGAAATGGCAAGTCAAAATCTCTTCTTCCTAAAGCACAGATTTTGTTTTTAGATGTTGTCTTTTCTAATGTGCACTAAGACCAGTCCAACAGGAAAAACTTACTGTTACACTCCCCATCTAGAGCAGTGCCTATTTATCTCTGTTCTTTGTGTCCAATCTCTGACCCAGGTGTAGATTTTAAGATGGAATTTTGTTGAGGACCCTTTAAGAAGCCCATATTATGTTTACTGGAAGCCACTGAGATGTAGTTACCTCCCCACAGAGCCCCAGCTGATTAAGCAGGTATGGATTTTGCCTGTGAAAACTGTGGTATTTTTCTTAGATTGGATTTGCTTCAGTGTTTAGCGAGCTGAGCCTTCCCAGCACTGCAGCTGCCGGGGAACCCCCAGAACCCTTTCACGCAGGGTCTTAAGAGGCTGTCCTGGAGAGGGTGGACAGGATCACACTTAATATCAGTTATTCAAGAACCAGCACATCAGTGCCACTTAGTCCCCAAATACGATCACTCGAGCTCTTTCTGCTTTGAAGTCCATGGAGCAAGGAGCCACTGTGTGAAGTTAGAAACCCTTTTCATCATCACTATTTGTCTCCAGATGGCCCTTGACTCCCTCACCCATACTCAGGTCAACCACGTCAACCAGTGCCTCCTATGGCCAATACCCTGACCCTTCCTCAGGGCCAGGACAGCTCTACACGGGGCAAGCTTGACAAGCCTTGTCTTTCCTAATGATTCAGACAACGTGGAGTAAAAGTAAAGGGAAATTGAAGGGAAGGTAGCACTTGAAATCTCTGATGGCAGACCAACATCTGCTCCAAATCTGGTTCTTGCATTTCTTATCTGGGTGTCACCCTTAGCCAAGTTATGTGACTTCTTCGTGTCCTCGACTCATCTGCAAAATGGAGTGACTTTACTGTGCAGGATTGGGCGAGAGAGTTGATGCAGCCCAGCCGCGGTGCCCGGCACACAGGTCCTTGCTGCCTCACTTCCCAGTCCGGACGGCACAGGTAAATAAATAGCAAATGCCTGGTTCCTTTTTTTTTTTTCTTTTTACAATAAATGTATCTAAATGACTGTGCGCTGCCGCTGCCAGAATTTGTTGTAAAGTATTCAAAACTGAAGTAGCAGTGTGAAAACCATTTTTCATTACATTTTAAAAGAGAGGTGAGGTCAGGGGCAGTAAAAACCCTTAGAGACAAACGCACCGAAAGAGGCTGAGAACACAACTCGTGTGTTAGAAAATCGCCCACTGGCTGTGCTTACCTCTTTGTGGCCAACCTGGCACCAAAATGCCCTATGCTTTGAGTCACCACAAACAGCGGGTTATAGTCAGCTTTAGGTTATCTATGGTGATGCAGAAAAGCAAACCCAGGCAGTGGCAAATCTAAGAAATTCTATTTGGGCTCTGGAATGCATTTTATATGTGCGTATTTTCTTTCTCTTGGCAGGAGACTTACCTTCCTAATTATGTCTCCCTTTGGCTATTATTGAAATTAGTCTGCATTCCCCAAGCACACACTACTGACAGCCCATAAGTGACAGGGTAAGGTCTACCTAGGATTAAGTGTTTGAAAATACACAATAAATCAATAAATCTGTGTGTATAGGTCTGTGTACACACACACACACACACACACACACACAGAGGTCTTCCAATTCTATCATGCAAGAAACACAAGAATTAAGAATAACATGGAGTGGCAAGGAAGCTGTTGCCAAAGGCTTCCCCACAGACCAGAGAACAAGATCATAAAGCCCTTCTTGGGTCATCACACACGTACCTTTATCTTTACTCTTTAAGCACACTTGTCATCTTTCATCAGCTTTTACTTGGTTGGATTGATATATGAAGATCTTTTTCTTTCCAACAACCCTGTGCTTTTTTTCAGAATTCCTAACACTTAAGAAATGTCAAAAGTAGAATGAAATGTATGTTTAATTCCACATGTGGACACTCGTGTTGAGAAGTGCATTTCTGCAGATTTTACTGATTAATGAGGAACTCGGAAGTCTCTTTCAAACACTGATTCATAAAAATTCAACTTCACATGAAAACTGAAATTGGGACAATTAGTTGCATACTCTAATGACTCCTTTACCATTGGATGCAGTAACCAAGGTCTAGTCAAACATTTTCCTAATACCCCCAATGGTACTAATGCATTGTGTTCTAAGAGGATCTTCCCAATTGCTTTGGTCTTCTTCACTGGTGACGATAGGAAAACAAACTACCAAAAATGAACCTTAACACAGAGAACATCCTAACTGAGCACTCTGGGATTATAGCACTATAATGCCAAACTGTTCCTCATTCTATTCAATGTTTGTTTCTTGAAAAACTACCTAGATTAATCTGGGCCAAAAATGCAGTAAAAATCAAAATGTGGTACCACTGTGAAGCCATGCCTTTAGAATAGGAATCCTAAACTTAATTATAGATCTATATCTTTGGAGTCCTCTACTCTCAGTATTTTTTAATTAACCTAAAGAAATAGGGCATTATATGCCTAAAATGCTACATTCCATATTAAAAAAAGAAAAAATCTCTATTCCTATTTGCTTATAAATGCATAAGAAACTTTGGAAGAAGATAAACAAGCAACTGGTAAGAGTTTACTAGGGGTGTGGGGGCAACTGGGCAGACGGATGCAAAAATGGGAGGGAAACTCACTCAATACCTTTATATGTTTTGGTGTTTAAACCCTGTCAATATATTACCTAATTAAAAACTAAAGTAGACAGGTAATATTATATGGCATTTGGCTCACTGATGGACTAGAATTCCTGTTACCATATGTCATCTTTCAGAAATTTTTCAAGTATATAAAAAGGAATTTGAGAAGAATTAGGAGTTATAAAGTAGACTGAATTTGTAAAGTATAGCATGGAATGCAGAGTTACATTTTTTCCCACTAAATTCTAAGTTGGAAGAATTTTCTGAATACTTTTCTGTTATTTTTAAAAAGGCAGAAAGTTGTACTTGGTAGTTCGGTATTTGCTTAACAGTGAGATGACACACATACACACACACACACACACCTCTCCCTCCACTAGTAGATAACTGTTATTAACTTATTACCTTTTAGCTGTGTGAAAAAGACATATTTTGTTCACACAAAAGGGGAAGTAGAACTTTGTGTAGCACCATCTACATCTATTTTTATTTTGGTTCTGTAATCACAAATGACAATTTCTACTTCATGTAAAATTGTTAGGTTTCAAACACCCAGTAACTAAAGTTTAAAAATTTAAGTCAATTCTTTGCAGTGCCTTTTAATCAAAATAGGTGTTATTACTATTTCTGAAATAAAATATAAATCTAAAGTTGTAAATTTTTTCAAGGTACAGAGTAGGTGAAGTGTTTGAAAGAAAAATAAATGACTTTATAAAACACAACCCCTTCACATGCTATTAACTTTGGAAAAGTCAGGTCTTCTCCTAACAAGGCTTTTATTCTACCTTGTACTCGAAACTCTTAAGGTTTTAAATATTCAACTTGCCTTTATTCTTTTCTGGCGGGTGAGAATGAGCCTGCCAACTGGTTAGAAGCCAAGAGTTATCCAGTCAGACCTGAATGGAAAAATCTATGGTTTGTTTATTTCATAGTTCAAGTTCAAAAGCAAGAGACAATTTAAATAATAAAAGAGTAACAGGAAAAAATGCAAAGAAAGAAAACAAATGAGTAAGAGTCCAGAAGAACCTTCAAGAATATTTAATTCGGAAAATGTTACTGGTTTAGAGAATGTGACTGAAAGAAAACAGCTGGGTAGAGTTCGAGGTTTTAAATTAAAAACAATCTAACAAGGTCTATGGGGATAACTCTTTGAGCCACATTTTGGAGACCAGATTCATTTCTACCAAGTAAAAGTAATGGCAGTCTAAGCTAAAAAGGAAATTCCTCACAACTGAGGTAGTTACTAAGTATCAGCACATTTTCCAAGTTCTCACAAGGCAGCTTAGCTATTTACAATCTATTTTTCCTCATACATAAATGGAGTGCCTTTTCAATTTTATGTCTTCTGTGATTTGTTTAAAAAAAAACACTATACACAACAGCCAGAATATGCCTATTTTATTAACATCATGCTTTAATAAATAACTGGCTACTTCTAATAAAATTAAGCCTCTGTTTACAACAGCCCCAATATTCCATTGACCATTCTGCAGAATTTGGTGTAAAAAGTTGAATGAAATGTAGACCCTGAGCTATCAAGTAATTATGTTTCAATATAAAAATAGAGAATTACTCTTACAACCAAAGATTGAACAATAACACAAACAACCTCTTTGTGGGTTTTAGGTTCTGTAGAATTGTTGGCATCTTAATGGCTGTCTAAAGCAGGAAGAGACTTGCAGAATTTTAGTCTTTCTGAGGACTTTTGGGAACTCCTTTTAAAGTGATTTGTTACATTCTCATAGTTTTATGAGCCATCATTTGGTAAGGACACAAGGAAAGGGTTCCCAAGGGCCAAGGCAGTTGTTAGTCTTTGGCCCGGACAACAGATGCGGCCTTTGCCAGTTCGCCCACATGGCTAAGGGTCACTGCTAAGATGTAGTCTTCTCAGCTTTACCTACTCCCACCCCTCCCCCCCAAAAAAACAACACGTGAAAAAATCTGGACACATAGTTCTCCCCAAAGTGGGCTCCTTGGCTGATATGGGAAGCACACAGCTGTGAACCACTGAAAGACCTTTGCTTTACTGATAAGAGGGGACTGGGCAAGAAAAAGACTCCAAGACACCTTATACTCTCTTAAAACAAAAACTGGGATCCAAAAACAAATGCAAGTACACATGCACAGACAAAACTTTGCTCGAGTGTTGACAACTATTCCCTGAGCCCAGGCTGTACCCCAATTTCGGCTAGCTCCCAGACAGCTCCATGTATATGGTGGGGTTTGAAATCTGGACCACTGTAACAGGGGGGACCAAATGAGATTATTGGTCACTTACTGCTGCCATTGGAATATTAATTCAAAGAGGGTCCGTGTGGACATGAAAACTAGCACACAGTGGCTTGCTAACTTGCCTGGTTTAAAAAAAATACACCCCCAAATCCAAGTGTGAACATGTGATAACTGGGACATCCTGAATGCCTTATATCTTTCAAGGGAGACGATATCAAGAATCTTTTTCTAAATGGATTACACTTTAAGTGGGTTCAAGAAATGGACCTATATCTTAGCTTATATAATTCAATTCCAACTAAAATGGGTAGTCTGCAGTCTCTTCCAATCCAGCTATAAATGAAATATGTATAACCTTCTTGGATTTATGCTTGAATACAATCTGACAAGTGGCTCAGAAGCCTGCTTGTGCCTTCACATTCTGTCCTAACTTAAAAATAATTAAAAAACCAAAATCACCTCCACTTCTCTCCAGATAAGGCAACTAAAATTAACAGGGATAAATGGAAAATTTTACTGCTTGTTGGGCTTTTTCTTTTAATAAGATAACATGATAAATAAAACCTGCTTCTGTACAGCTATTTAATATTTCAGAAATACGTACATGTTACATGCCAAGAAAGGACCCTGGTTTTCTTGTAAGAAACAAGGTGAGATCATAATTGGAAAAAAAAAACCCACAAACAAAATGAGAAAAAAACAAACAAACATACAATCGAGTGATAAAATCACAAATGCACAACTAACTACAGTTCTGTACCTACACTGTTAGCCACATTTAACATGATTCTGGGGGAGCAAGAACCAACTTAACGTACAAGTCCCTCTTCCCCCCCAAAACTGAGTGAAAGAACAAAGTCAGCATTTTTTTTTCAACCAGTGGCCACATAGTAAAAACTGTACATTGTTGTCCATTCATTGAAAAAGCAAAGTCACTAGAATGGTATAAAAGTGATAACCGGTGCCTTTTAACTTTTTGATGCTGAACACTTTTTCTCAGAGCTTGAGAATTATCTCCACTCTCTCTGCATAAACAGGAACAAGATGCAGAAGACAGTGAGGAGGTAGGGCTGTGCCCCGGGACGGGCACCAGCACTGTCAGCTTTATCATTGGCGCTCTTCCCCGCGTGGTCTGTGGCATTGTACTCAAGCTCCGAGGGGCACTGCTGATACTCACATCCACTTCCACTTCCTTCTCCACTATTTTCATCACCTAGTTTTTAAAAAATGGAATGGAGATTTCATTCCCCTTGTTTGCATCAGGAGGCACACAAGAACAATTTGTACTTTAAAATTGCAAATGCTTACTGATATCAAAGAAGTCCACGTCGTTCCCATTGTAAGCATTCTTCATTTTACTGGTCATGACCCGAAGGGCCATGATTTGACGGAGGATCAGTATGTCCGGTTTGCTAGTGTCAACCTGGACCTCCGGGTTGTTGCCCTGGTTGGCTAATCCATTTCCTGTCACTGCAAACAGGTACCTGAAATGAGAAATGACCCCAGTAAGATGATCTGGAAAGCAAAAAGAATGAGAAAATCATCGAATATTTCTGCTAGATTCTAGTATTTCCACAGAGCACAATTAAATGGAACTTCTTCAATTCCTAATGAACACTAATCTCTCCTTTTCCCGGGTATGTCTGTTTCTCCAATTTGACCATAACCTTTTTGAAAGCTACCCCTCCCTATTGTGGAGGTTGAGGGGTCAAAGTAAAGAGCACTCCAAATGGGTACTTATCCAAGTTACTGCGTGTGTAAGGGAGGGACACAGGGCATCAACAGGTCAGAGAACGAGACCTCTTGAGAACTGGTGCTTTATGAGGCCAGGCCATTAAGCAAAGGGCTACGGACACTAAATATTTTTAAAACAATGACACTATTGGAACAGCCCTAATACTAGAACGTAACTACCGTCAATCTTTTGACCCAGCACTCTTTGCAAGCACCTTCTCAACATTTCTACCGCAAAGCCCATTCCTAAGAACGTCTAGACGCCTTCCATGTTGTTGCTGCCTGCTGTGTGTGAACTGCTTCCTGATGCCTCCACTGAGGGCTGAACGGACCCTCTCTGGAGGTCACCCAGGCAGCGAGGAAGGGAGAGACTGCAAATCCGGTCAACAGAGGCCAACCTGCTTTTGCCTTTTCCATTCCAGCAGCCATCCTCACCGCCGTTTCCTGCAGCCACCCTCTCGTCATTGCACACGCTGCTCGGAAGAGAGGACCAGAATTTCTTGGCCTGTTTTAGTTTCTCCTTGACATCAGTAACCTAATTAAGAAAAAAAAAAAAAAAAAGACCTCCATAAAACAACACAAAACTACCTATGGATGTGCCTTTTGACCATTTCTAAAGTACCTCTGGAATGATATGCCATTTGTTGTCAACTTTAGTTGGGAGAAGAAGATGCAGATCAAATTTATACTCAGAAGTACAGAACCACTTGAATGAATGAATAGTTGACGTGCAAGCTCTGAAGGAGTTGCCTAGATGCATTGTCGACTCTACCTCATCGTTATAACTATATGAGGCCCACCAGGTTCTGTGCCCTATAGACACAATGGTAAGACACGGTCTCTTCTACCGAGGCTTTTAGTCAGAATCGAGCTTATGTATTATCCACTCTGTGAAATGCCTGTTATTGCTCTTATCCCCTCAGGCTCCCTCCTGTGTGTTCCCTCCTCCTACTGTATTAATACCCTGTGACATTCTTGTAGCATGTTGCTGTGCATAAAGCAATTTGCCTATATATTTTTTTATTCTTCTTTCATCCTAGCATTTACTATATGAGGACTGTCCAGAAAGTATCCAACCATGTAATATGAAAATTACATATTAACAACAGCTGGATACTTTCTGGACAGCCCTCATATGTCACCTGACGTTAATAAGCCTGGATGTCTGCTTCTCCCTCTTTGCCTCCTTACTGAGGCCTTTTGAGAACAAGGTCCTGCCTTATTCCTCTGAGCCTCCCTGTGCCTAGCACAGTGATGGGCACATAGTAAATGCTCAGTAAATACATGGTGACACTAAAGGGAGATTTTGAGACAGGACTTATCGCATCACATTTCCTTGACTACCTAGGAACTTTCTGAACTCGAAAATGAAAGGGGCAGATTTACTGATATCCACATACAATTTGCTTGAAAAGTTACACCTGAAAGACTCAAATTTGTAAGCTTTCCAATGAAAAATTCATTTGGAGCAAATGTTTTCAGTTCCTTGTCATTAAACATGGCCATTCCTGCCAAAGTGCTCACCAGTCGGTCCAAACTAGTGCCAGCCGCTGTGGTTGGGCGTTCCTCGGGGTGAGGTGGTCTGAAGCGAGCACTAAAGGCACTTTCAGAGATGGAACGAGAAATTCGTCCAGCTGGGACGGGCTTAGGAGGTCCACATCCCTGGAAAACCTGTATTGGAGTAAGTGAGGTCATATTAGGGAAGTCGTATCGCAAGCCAGAGGGGGCCTCCAGCTCTCCTTCTGGTATCCTGCCTTCATTACCTTCTGAGATACTTGCACACTATTATCCTGCATGTTCATGATAGCATCAGAAATCTTCACATCGATGGGATCCATGACCGATTCAATGTTGAATGGACCCTCTAGCCTCTCTGCCACCATCAGCATAGCATCTAATATGAAGTTTGGGGAAGAACAATACAGGATAAAAAGTAAATCATTAGTTTGGCCTTGGGTAATCAGTCATTATTTTGCTATTTTTGTTTCCTGCGTGGGGTGGGGAGAAAGCACGCATCATAATTAATTCATATTTTTATGTCTATTTCCATTACACCAAACTGCATTTAGTCATCATGTATCACTAGCTCTCTAAAGTGTGAAATGGCCAGATGAATGCTTTGTTCTACAGCAAGGAAACCTAATCAGGAATCTTCCATTATACTGGTTATTCATTCCTTTGTGTGTCAGTGGCTGTCACTGTAAGGCTCTCAGCCGCCAAAGCCAAGGCTGGAGGCAGAATAACATGCCAGGTCTCCCAGAGACTTCCCTAGAATCTTTGCATTTCAGGTTCTATTTACAAGAGTTAAAAACATAAATCAGTTAAAATCCTGGCATACCAATTCTTTTCCTTCATTGTTTAAACTAAAACCCCTCAGACCCTTGAATACACAGTTGGAAAATACAAATGAAAGTATGCCTAGGAATTCTAATGACTTTTCACATAATGAAACTCTGAATAATGCAATTTTCATATTAAGATATACTTCCCATTTCAAAGATAAAGGCCTCAATTTATTTTAAAGTAAAGCATATACCCCCTTTTTTTCAAGTGAAAAGACAACACAGGACACAGTACACAAAATTCATGTGTTCACAGTATATATCTTCACTGATTAGTCTGCAAGTTACTTTCAGACTTGGAGGAATCTAGCATTTTGCAGTAAGCACTGAATCCCTTCAACAAAATATGCCATACTTGTTTTCTTGCCATACATGTTCGTTGGGATTATGAGGTTTAATATTTTTGCCTAATACCTAATTGTACAAAATTAGAAGATCTTGGAAATGCAATCCCCAAGTGACAAAAAGGATGCTTCATTAATGGCAAGCAGTGGGCTTTAACTTGTTTATTCCCCTTTACACTGTAGTGCTTAATGAATGGCAAGAGAAGTTAGACTCATATTATCTACTGCCTTCAGGTAGTCCAAGGACAGCTACTAGAAAGAAGGGATGGTTTCCACAAGATTCTGTGTTCTTCCCAAAGAACACCCAGACCAACTGCAGCCCCCAGCTGAGCTTCTACCTAAGCTTTCTAGTGGAAAGGAGTATAGTCATCAGCCTGTCAACGAAGCCAAATTTGGTCAACAACCTTTCACCTTCCGACCTAGAACAAATGCTACACAACACTCTAATGCATGGAGTCATTTCTCTAAACTACAATTCTGATGTCACAAAGTACAAATAGATTTCCATGAAATTTAAGTTTTTAAAAAGTAGTAACAAATGAAGTTTCAGATTGCACTGTGGTAAGCACCAATAAGTGATGCTTCTAACCTCTAAGTAAAGGCTGACAGCGTGAATACCATTGCACTAGAGGAGAGAAAATGCTTTTGATGCGCTAGCAAAAGGAGACTTTTGTAAACAAGTGGAGCACAACTTAAACGTGTTCATCATTGTCAAATCATCAGGGCTGCCATGTACGGAAAGCACATTCCTTCGTAAGCTGAGCAGAAATCGCTTGCTCCAAATAAAAATATTATGAATAGACAGATAATAAACATCCAAAATGCAGAGGTTTAAACAACATCAACAACAACAACAAAAACCCAGTGCATTTTGTAACTACTTATTCCCCTAGTGGGGAGGAAAGGCCAGATCACTAATGTGTTTGTGAAAGACTGAAAGGAAACATAAACCCCAATTCTTCTGGCTGTTTGGCGTCTTTGTAAACTCTGAACCAGCTGCCATCCACGAGGGCCTGGGAATGGAGAGAGAAGCCGGGCCTTTGTCGCGGCCGGTGCCATGGCGCTGTGTGTTGCGTGGCTGAAAAACAGGACTGAGGAGCACTCTGCCTGCAGCCCTGAGCCCGGGAGCCAGAGCTGCCTCTCGCCCCTGGAGGAAGTCATGATTGGCTATCGAGGCTCTTCCGTAGCAGCAGCCAACCCTAAGAAGCTTCAGGGGAAATCCAAAGATGGTTGGTTTGGTGTTTTGGTTTTCTTTCTGGTTGATATGAGCCACAGGGCTCTTGTTTGCAGGATATCCGACTGGCTCCTGCCTCCTGCCAGGAACTGGCTGGTGTCCCTGCCAGCAATCCCCATACTAAATTCCCACTGGCAGCAACATGCGACATTAATAGGGTTGGCTAGGAGTCAAATGAGTGTTAACACAGCTACACTATGTGATAGAGAACAAGTTGCACCTTAGCATAACTTATGATTCTCTAGAAACTGACTTTTTTTTCGTGGTGGGGGCGGGGGCGGGATTTGGTTTATTTCTCAAACTGAAGGTTTCATATAACCAGCCTCTTATAAAACCGAGTTCCCGGGTGCTTAAACTATTTGGATCCATCCTGATAAAGGGTGACAAGACTTCAACATTTACTGAAGGGTCACATTTCATGGCAATACGCAGATGCAGTTAAGAGAGGAAAGGGAAGGCATGACAACAAGGTGGCAAATTTGGAAACGCCATCCTTAGTCTCTTAAAGCGTCTAGTCCAACTGCCTGGTTGCAGTGCGCAGGATACTGGCATTAAGTTGCCCCCCCCACGTCCCCACAGCAACAAAGCATCTCCTTCTCACTAGGGAAAGCGATTCCTTTTGCATTGTGCCGCAAATAATCAGAAACCCACATCTTCTGCCTCACGACCTGACTGAAAGAACAAAAGGCAGTTTCCTGACTTAACCCCAAGATCTGGTTTAAAGAAGGGGGGGAAAAGCCCTTGACCATTCATTAACTGCAGTCATTTAAAGGGGAAAGAAAAATTCCTTGCAAAGAGAGAAAAAAAAGACAAGAGAAAAAAAAAAGAATTTACAGCAGAGGCATGTAAATTGGGACTGAATTCTACAACCACAGAGCAGATTAATTAAACCCTTGTGAAAAATTCATGAAAAAGCACTGGAGATTAACAATGTCTGTTACTCTTGGCCTTTTATATCTGCTTATTAGGAATAAAGAATAGTGTACCCATTAAAAATGAAGTTTAGATACAATTATATACCTCATCCCTCCAAAAAGTATCATTTTAAAATAACTGGGGAAAATCAATTTACAAATCCTATCAATTTCCCCTTGGGTTTTGTTTCTTCAAAGATAACAAATGTAATTTTAAAAATGCACAACAGCAGCAGCAACGTAAGCCCTCCTTGTTTTAGAGTAAATGATTAAAAACATTAATTAAGCAAACCAGAGGATGGTTTTGATTTGATATGGACCTGCAAACTCTTGGAAAATATGTAGAAGAATTTGTATTTTAATGTAAGGATATGAAGACTTTAGTTACAGTTTCTGCCAGACACGTTAGAATAACAGAACAGTGCAAAGGACTTGCCCCTCTACCCTTCATTCCCGATATGTCTATAGGAAAGTTAGCAAAACTCCATCACTGTCAACATACATTTTTTTGTACTGTATGACAAATTCTACTCCTTTGCATGGAGAAATAGTTCATTATAAGGGAAAGTGACAAGACTCACCAACTTTATTTAAAAACTCAATTTAGCGAAAGTGAATTACAATTGCAAACTTGACACTTGGGTGTGGGGATAAGGGTGGGATTAAAGAGAGAGAGAAAAAACCCAGCAACTTTAGATCTGGAAATGCCATGGGCTTGTATTTCCATAAAAAATATTTTGAAGCAACAATTTCTCTCATAGCTTCATTCTGGACATGATGTGCCATTTGTGCCTGTGTGTCTTTGCTGGTCTTACGCCTTCCCTTTCATGGGATTCTGCTTTTCTGTGTGTATCAGATTTTTTCAGGTCTTCTAGCTTTGAGCTATTTAGGCTACAATTGTGCTGAAGTGCTTAATATTCACATCTTTTTTTTCTCTGTGTCAGTGTTCTCAAGAATCAGTTGGAGCCAATTTATTGATGCACTTTCAAATGGAGTTAATATGGTAATTAGCTCTTGTGCAGACTAAAAAGCATTTCCCAACCCCACTCCCCCCGAACAACAACAACAAAAAACAAGCCAGCAAATTGCATGCATGTTCCTATGATGTGGACAAATAAGTGAAAAATAGTGCTTATAAAGACACTCAAATTCTGCAATTACGCAAATGTTACTGGGGAATGGGAAAAACGTTTGTTTTTGTGAGATGTTAGCATATGTGTGCGGTCCCATTCACACTCAGCATTAGGAGCTTCAACACTGGTCACTGTTGTTTCGGGACTAATATTTGCACCAAATAGGCATCAAGGTAGCTGATGACCAGACATTGAAATTACCCTTAATTTGTCCTTTGTTCCAAATCATAATTAACCCTCTCAGAAACTGGCCACTTCACTAGCGTTGCTGTCTGGATCCAAATAATGGTTTCCTAGGTGGAAGATGTATGCAGGAATATTTATCTCTTAAATTATCAGGGTAAACTTCCTTCTTTTCACCAGAGCAGTCTACTATTGCTAAATCCTTTATGGAAACAGAACCCCTAGAGGCCAAAGCAGGAGGATGGCTTGAGCCCAGGAGTTGGAGGTTGCAGTGAGCTATGACGATGCCACTGCATTCTAGCCTGGGCAACTGAGTGAGACTCGGTCTCAAAAAAAAAAGAAGGAAGGAGGGAGGGAGGGAGAAAGAAAAGAAAAGAAAAGAAAAGAAAAGAAAAGAAAAGAAAAGAAAAGAAAGAAAGAAAAGGAAAGAAAAGGAAAGAAAAGGAAAGAAAAGGAAAGAAAAGAAAAGAAAAGAAAAGAAAAGAAAAGAAAAGAAAAGAAAAAAGAAAAAGAAAAAAGAAACAGAGCCCCTAAATTTCTACAATCAGATTTCACCTGATCCAAATAACATCTGGGTATCTTGACAGTTTGTAGGAGATTTGGTTGCAGTGTAACAGAGATAACATTTTAATAGCTACTTTCACAGCTCTATGAGGGTTGTACTCTAGCATTCACATGGATACAAGCCTATGATCATAACCAAAACTGACTTTTAGAGGGAAATATCAAAAAGGCACTTTCTCGTTATTAAAACTTGATAGTCACTTGTATCTAATGTCTTCAAGAATGCTACCATTAGTTGAAGGGAGCATTGGCTTGTAGTGATGTTTTTTTGCTATGCTCAAAGTCCGGCAAACACTAAATGACTAACACGAAAACGAACATAAATTTCATAGCTGCCAATTACAACATTACTTGTGATTGGAAGTGGAGCTAGCTCCAGCACCACAAATACATTAATTGCTTGCTCACCTATGAAATTGTTCCACTCAAAATCGAGATCCCCTTGGTTGGCCAAACAGCCTCTCATGACGTTCGAGCAGTAGTTGTAACATGGCTTCACGGTCACGAGACCCTGGCAATGGGAGCAGTAGATCATCTTCAACAAGGCGTGGGTACACTGGGCTGTTGGATTTATCTAATGTGTGAGAAGGAAGAAAAAAAAACCAGTAGTGGTAGGGCTTAAATAGACACAGAAATCGCAAGTCTATCAGGTTGACAATGAAAGCTTGGCCACGAACTTAATTTAAGAATGAGTTGTGATGGATCACAAGTAGCAAGCCTGGCCTGCCTCCTGAAGAGGTGAATTAGATCAAGATTAGACAAAGAGAAGACGTGTGCTGGGAAGGAGGAGATGGAGATGGAGATGGACATCGCACGACCTTAAACAACCAAGGTGTATATTTTGCCCACTCTGTAAACTCTCATTCTTCCCCCACCCCACACCCTCCCGGTCTCTCTCTTTCACACATAAATTGCTCAATTACTTCAAAGTCCTTTTACAAATAACTTTCCAGGGTGGGCCGTGAGACACAGTAGTGGAGGCTACCCTCATCTGCCCACATGCTTGCCCTGCTATGGCCTCTACCACCGTTTGACTTTGCCAAACTGGAACACAAGCACATCTTCTTCTCAAACACATTGAGTAAAAGGCTTCCCTTTGAACCTTAACCCCCAGTCAAGGTCTAGAAGGGTATCCAGTGCATACTCCGTTCTGTGCCAAGAGCTGTGCAGAAGGCAAAAGTAATGTAATCTACAGGGCCGAATATGAGTAACTCTAAACGAGGCTTGGGAGCAGTAAAGCATGGAGTGCTCAGGGAACATTTGATGGAAGAGGTGGGCCTTTAGTTAAATTTTGAAGAAAGGGGTTAGATTTAAGTGATTCAATGAAGGAAAGCATCTCAAGTAGGGACAACGAAATGAACAAAAGCTATGAAAAGTGTACCGGGCATACCATGGCAGCTCAGAATGGGGTTGAGGAATTATGGGAAACAAGGTTGGATACAGAGGAGTGTGTATGTGTGGCCAGAATTTAGAGGGGCGTGCACACCAGGCAGAAACTGAGACACCATATGGCAGGACACAGGGGACTACTAGAAGTTCCTGAGGAAGGGAAGCAGCAAGGATGGGAATAGTATCAAAGTCAGATAGGGCTGGCTGTCCTCTGCAGAGATATGGTATAACAGAGAGAAGGGCTTGAGGGGGGGAAAAAAGATTTTCTGTCTCTTTAAAACTTCCCCTCCTCTTTTTGGGAACTGCTGGCCTGGCCTGCACCCCTGAGGCAGGTTAAGTCCTTTGTTAAAAGAGTGAACTCCCAGGTGGCGCCAGCTGGCAGAGTTCACAGGCTTTGTCTTTGGCAGAGATGGGACGATTAAAACACTTAATCACAATGGCCTAGAACTGTGGGGCCCTCCCTTTAAAAGCTCTGTATTTCTGCCTATGGTCAGGAAATGTGGATTTTGAGAAGAGAAGGTCTGCCATTTTTTCCTCCTTTGCCGGCAAAGTAATCTCTTTAGTCCTCCGGGAAACACTTGTCCTTGTTCTTCTGATTTGGCCTCCGTGGACAAGTGCTGAGCTGTCGGTAACAATGGGACTTGGTTTCACCTTTCTAGTTCTAAGAAGTGGAAGTATTTGGGGCGTAGAAGAGCTGATTCCATCCTGTCACTCATTTCCATCAAGGCGTAGAAAGGATCGTGGCTAGGTATCACACGCTGGCAGCTAACTAAAGCTCCTGTCTTCTCGTTCTCTCTGTCCCGCCCTCCTCTTTGGGAGTCAGTAACAGAGGATTAGTGCACTCCTCTCTAACAGTACCAACCAGTTCTGCAAACAGACTGACTTTGGGAAGCAGACACCACCGCAGGGAAAGGAGGCTGGGGCTGGGAGGTAGGGCAGCCCAGCAGTGCACATCGCCTGCTCTGAAGTGTTACTTTGGATACCACTAATCAACAGTGCCCTTAGGAACAGGGGATTAGTACTGTCAGGAGAAAAACTTCACACTGTCAGGCTCCTATCTGACATATGTGCACACCCCCCAATACCAAACAGAACTCTAGCCTAAAAGGGGGGAAAACATGCAACAACAAAATGGTAATTGTATGCACTAAAATCAACATTCCCTACAAAGAAATTAGGATTTTTCCACAGTTTTAACCAGTCCCAAATGTTTTCCTAGGCACTAAATTAGTCCTTTTAACTATGTATTAATGTACAGTAAAAGCTTGGCTAACCAATACCCTGGAGGAATGGTCCTTCTGGACAGCTAGATTTTCTGAGTAGCTTTAAGTCAGATTGTTAGGACTTGCTTGTCCACCTTTCATTTCACAGATGAGCAAACAGGACTGGAGGGGGGAGGTGCCCAGAGAATGTAGGATCACAGAAGACTTAGAATTGGAAGGGGCCTTAGAGATCACTGAGTGCTGCTCTCACATTTAAGAGATAAGAAAACTGAAGCCAAAGAGATTAAGCAACTTGCTGACAGTCACCTCGTGACATTTGATTCCAGCACTGCACCTTATCAAACATTTGTGACAAAAAGATTTCCCAGATATATCACGTTTCTCTGCCTTTTTAAACAGATGATAGGAAACTCTAAACTTAGGCATCTGTTATTTTCTTCTTTATTTTTAATTGGGTTCCACATTGATGAGACTGCTAAACAGCTGGATTTTAGAGAGGTAAAGAGTTACACGGATGACTGTGAAAAACCACAGCACAGCTACTTGGCACTTGTTGAATATTTTGCTTAAGAGGAGACAATGCCCTAGTAATAAGAAATGTAGAAAGCTAAAGTGTCAACAAATAGTTATTGAGCACCTACTATGTGCCCGGGATTATTTTGGGATGTATTTGGGTTTAGGAGGCAAGGCAAGAAAGAATTTCCATGTCAGAATAAGAAACTTGTTCTACAAAACACAAAGGAATTCCAAGGTGGTATGGGCCTTTAGGAAATGAGCAAAAATTGTAAACCCAAGATAGATATATTCGAAAAGATATTTTTTCAAATAAGTCCTTTCTCATTCTTTTTGAAATAACTCTAGGAAGTAGTTCATTGTATTCTTAGTTCAACTATAAGTCAAATCATTTATGCAGTAGACCTTGTAGTACCCTCCCCTAAAATAGGCTGATGGAAGATCAAGTTTTAAGAAGAGACCAAACTAAATGACACAGTAGAATTTTATTAAAGGAAAATTATGAAGCTGGGTTTGGCAGAGCTTTTCCATTTCTTTCTTTGGCTAAGTACTAGCTCATGCTCTGCACATGATTTGTTGTGTAACTACTAAAAATGATCACAAGGAACTCGGCTATAACATGCTATGGAAACACTAAATAATACCAGAACTGAAAAGAGAGATGAGGAAGTTATATAAGAAAACTGGGATGAAAAAGGACATACGAAATACCACAGTTAGAGAAAATCTGTCTTTCGTCTCATAACCACTCATCAGACCACCATGCAATATTTTACATGAAGGGAATTCAGAACCTGAAAAGCAAATCTCTTGGAATGGGATAAGGCCCTACTATAAAAGGGAAGGGTTTTAAAACAGTCATGAGACCTAAAGAAACAGGAGTCTCTGGTAATGCCTCATCCCTCCCAGAGGAAGTATCAATAATGCTAGCACTCCCCAGGCCTTGAGGCCCCACCCTTGCCTACCTGACCAAGCTCAGAATGGTGGACCCAGATTGCCAAGGACTCTGGGCCACCCCAATGAGTAAACAAAATGGCTGCCTCTCTTTTGGGATCTTCAAGGATGTCTTAGTAAGAAGCAACGTAGGTTGGTGAGAAGAACTAAATGTGTGCCACCACCACAGGGAAGAAAAAGCCACACAGTACGTGCTGAGTGGCCCTCATCTGAAATGCGTGGGACCACAGGTGTTTTGGATTTTGGATTTTTTTCAGATTTGGGAATATTTGCATTATACCCACAGGTTGAGCATCCCTAATCCAAACAACTGAAATGTTCCAATGAGCATTTCCTTTGAGTATCGCGCCAGCCCTCAAAAAAGTTTCAGATATTGGAGTGTTTCAAATTTTGGATTTTTGGATTTGGGATGTTCAACCTGCACTTCAATTTAAGTTCTCTCATGGAGTTTCTGATGAAACTCCAAAATGTCCTTGATCCAGTGGTGGCTCTTGCTTTCACATGGTAATATACAAGGCACTGCTGGGTGCTCCTTCACAAGCTCTCAGTGGTGTCCATACTACCAGGGGCAAACCTTTCACCCTTAAGCAAATATAACAGTGGGCCAAGTCATGCTGCATTATGGGGCTTTATGCATTTTGAATAGAAATTCAAGTTTATTCACATTCCACTCCCTGGTCACCCTTGACGTCAATTACTTCAAATAAGTCCCCCCAAAACTTATTTACTGAAGTAGATTTACTCCAGAGGACCCAAGACCAAGTGGCAGATCATGCCACGTGGGGATTAAGAAAAAAAGTAACTATACTCCAAGGTCTCCCTTCAGTCCTCAGCTATGTATTTATTCTTGATGGCATAACATGCCCCTTAAAATGTTCAATTTGACTGTTACTTTGGGCCGCAGCTCTTGACTAATGTCTGATATGTTTTTCTTTATTTAGAAGGGTCGGTTGAGCCCAGATGTCATTGACTTCCAGAATCCTTGGGGCTTGGGGGTTGTGACTGCCTTTTACAAAAGTCACATTTTCAGACCTCTCTTAGCAATTTAATAGTTATTTCTCAAAATCATATGAAGGAACAGATAAAGGAAAACCATACACTCCTCCCTTCTCCCTTTGAACAAAAAGAATGGTTTAATTGTCTCAGAGAGAAAATGTTTATTTAGCTTTTACAGTTTCATGGTCATGAGGGTCTTAATGTCAAGATGCAAGAGAAAAATATTCTGTTCTATTACAGAGTTACGACTGACAGCTTCTATTGAATTTTCCTGATTTATGATACATTTATAGAGTACTTGGTATGTGCCAGGCTCTGTTCTAAGAACTTTATATGTATTAATTCATTTAAGCTCAAAGTAATCATAAAAGGTGAGTATTATCATCTCATTTCACAAATGAGGGAGCAGAGACCCAAAGAGATTAAGGGACTCACACAAGGTTTTCCAACAAATGACAGAGCCAAGATTTGAGCCCAGGCAGTTTGGTCCCAGAGCATGTGTACTCGACTTCCTTGATGTGTATCAAAATTGCTTCTTTTGAGTAACAGACTATAGGAACCTTGAGGGAAGCACATAGGTCTGATCCTTTCTCCATAGCTCTGAGATCTAGTACAGTATCTCCACACATAGTATACACTCAGCTATGGGGCTATATGTTTTCTAGTGACAATTTGCAGTTACCAAAGTTTATTGACCAAATGAATCTGTTTTTATGTTGGAAGGTAATTTAGGATGCAATTGTTCTACATGGAACAATATCTCACTAGATACTTGGATGAGATGACATACTGCTTAATAAAACAATAATGACTTACTGAGCCTGCGCTATGTCTTTAGAGCTGCTCAAGGTGCCACAGGTGCGATATACATCTCACCAGCCCCTGATCACAAAGAATCAAAGGCTCAAGAAAAAATTGCTGGACATAGAGAGAAAAAAGTTCACTTGAACAAAACAAACCAGAAAACAATTACATATTTTACCAAGGAATTGTAGCTAGATGTGCCAGAGATGATCAATTCCTACTAGAAAGTGGGACAGAATTAATACCAAAAAAAGGTTTTGACATCGTTTATGTAATAATAAGGTCTGATTTGCTTACTTTGGGGGGAGGTGGTATGATAGAAAGGGAACATCATCTAGACTGAATACTTCTATATTAACTCAAATATCATAATCAATCTGAGCTGTTGACCCATAATGACAATACTTGATACTCAATTTCCAAGCCTTGTAAAATCCTTCAAGACTGACCAAGGTCTTTCTAAATGTTAAGATAACTTCAGGAGGTCCCTTAAAGTTTAAGATTTTAGGAGCCAGTCTATGTTTCATGGCAAAACTCAGTGGGGAGAAGACTCTTTATTTCCTTTTTAACTTATTAAGACTCTTTTTAAATACTCATTCCTGCCTTCCTCAGGATATACATTTATCATGACATCTGCATGCCACATCTGCTATAAAAAGCCTTTGCAGAAAAGTCATCTTTTCTGCAAAGACTCTTTTAATATAGATTGAGACTTTCTACCAAATAACCTGCATTTTCCAAACACCACATTAAAAACTACTGTTAAGCACCCTGAAAAAAGAAAAATGCTAGAGAACTCTTTACACAGCCTGGGTTTCATTTCAGTAATTCAGAACCAGCCTTAAGACACATTACACAGTGATGGCAGTCAACATGCTGCACTGAAGTTAGAAACACATTTCCTTTTAGTTTATTCCAGCTCCTAACATACGTTCATTGTAGCAGTTTTTTTTTTTTTCATATAGCCAATAGTACCAAACAAACAGGAAAGGTCTAGATTTTATCTGTTTCTTGGTAACATAAGTACCCAATAAAAATAACAGAACTATTTCCCAAAATTGTGGTAAGAGAAAGAGATAGGGAACCCACACGTGCCATGGAATGTGATGAGTGTATTCAATAATCTCCTAACTAGTTTCTCTGATGATAGTATTTTAAAAGCATAACAAAATATATAGAATAAACTAGGATTCATTCAGGAATATTTGTGGAGATGTCACAGATAAAATAGAAGCTGCATAAATACTTGAAAGTATGTCTTGTCTTTCTTTTAATGATTAGATACAGTTATGACCTGTAAGTCGAAGCATCATTCTATTAAACACCCTGAAGAGGGCTCTATTTTTGTCTTGAGAGTATGTCATTTCAGTTGATTCAGCCATTGACACCTGCTACGCTCCTACCATCCCCATCCCCACGCCTACCATAGCTTGAGTCAGTCCCACCTTCTTCTTTGTAATTCTAGTCTTTAAGGATGTGACTGAAAAAGAATATTATGGGTTGAATAAATGTCTACACTTTGCTTAAAAGCTTTGTGTACTGACCATTTTCAAATATACATTTATAATGATTTGGGGAAATGGCAAAATAACTTGTTTAGTACTCTTGTAGGTGTCACAGTATTGCAAATAGACAGAAATGAACAGGGAGCAATGGAAATTGTTTTTAAGGCAGGACAGTCATTTAGATATTGCAACGGTGAGGCACTGATTTCTAATTATAGCCCCTGTAGTTTGGGGTGGGGTGTAGACATAGTCCCATTATGTCAGTGTTAACTGAAACCATGAAAATGCAACTCTCTTTGGCATAGGAGCTATTAATTTTCATGGTGCATGTAACCACTTATGCATTTCTGAAAGACCACAACAGACTTCACCCTTCCAGGCAAAACTGCAGCTATAAGCAGGTAAATAAGAAATGTATCATGAACCATGACAAGTAAAGATGGAATAAGTAATACAAAGATGTGTAGCACCAGGGTATTCTTGAACCATCTGTTACTAATTAAGGGGGCTTTTGTGAAGTTTCAATTGTAAAGCTCAATGGAGTGAGCTGGATGTTTGGTCTCAGAAAAACCAAAAGCAAGACAAGTATACTGCGACTATGAAGTGCCTTTCTCTTGAAGCAAGTTAAGCTTGCTGGTGGCTACTGGTCTTTCAAAGGCTTAGTGATAATCAAATCATTGCTCAACTTAAAACTGCAACCCTTTTGTTGCAAAAGTGAACTGAAAAAGCAGGGCACCCCTTCATAAAGAGAAAGTGGGAGCATCTCTGAGTTAAGCATGTAATCAGTAGCCCCAAGACCAGGATGCTTTTCATATTTGACTTCAAAGGCCTCTTTGTAGACGAAGTGGGTGAGGTGGCACTGTTCAATTAGGAAATACATGCCCCACTTTGAAAGATCTTTTTTCAGGCCCAAGGCAATTAATTTTATTGGGCACCAAAAGAAGGAATGTTCATTTCTTGGGTTGTTCCAGTTCCACCTGCAAACTATGCTTGGGCAGGAGTTAGCAGGGGTGGGAACCCACATATATGAAAAAACATTACTTGGGTACCCAAACTGGTAGAGAATCTTATTTATAAATTAATCACATGGATTTTTCAACATGTTCAGTTTGAAATGTTTTTGATAGCCAGATCATATTTTGTCTTCCCCATACCACTGTTATCTTTAATTATTTTTAACTGGTAGTCATTCTCCAAAAGTTAATATAATAAATATTTTCTCAAGTATGCAAGTATACCTTGCACACTTCTATACAGAAACATTCCAGAGATGATATATTTTCACATAATTCTTGTTTCAGCACCTTTATAAACTGATTTGATGCCTATGTGTCATATTATTATATAATTTAGATAATACAACTCAACTCAGTTGAAGGGTTTGATTTCAAGTCAGTCTTTAACCAGTAGTGAAACAAAAACATGATTTTAAAAAGTTTCCAATTACAAACACAATACTTAAAGTCTCCATAAAACTTTATTTTCAACTAAACAACTGGCAAGTAATATTTATTCTATGTATATGAAGCCATATAGCCTGTACTTATTATATTCCCCCAAAGCTATGCAAATATCTCTTGGGCAGACATGAGAATACAATGAATATAGAATAGAGGTCATTTTTTAAAAAAAATCTTTAAGGTTCTATTTAGAAAGTAACTTTCTCAAAGATCTTAACAATACTAAGGTAGACAGAAAATCTCTTTCTTGCCTTTAAGCAAAATTCATACCAAAGAAACATCAGAAAGTGATGCAACAAAGAGTATGTGACCCAACGTGAAATAATCACAACCACTTTCTGACTATTTCACGTTGGGTCACATGCTCTTTATTGCATAAGTAAGGGTGTTTGAATCTTAAACATCAAATCCAAGCTTATTGATTTCCCACAGTTAATTCTGAGAACCATGTCCAGAAGAATGCAACACAGGAAAGCCACAATTTCTTACTTCTCCCTATCCTGGGAGGTGGGGAGATGTGAACAAAGGCAAGCCTTTTCTAGCCCTCCATCTTTTAACCTGCAATGAACCATCTCTAAACCTCTTTCCAGTTTTGGCCACCTTCACCACGCCAGGTTGGTGGGTTCTGGAATCTCAGTTCCCTAAAGCAGCTCTAACCTTTGCAAAGTGAGGCTAACACCGAGACAGGCTTGCATCAGCTGCCTAGTCCTTCTCCAAGAATTAACACTGGAACTCAAAGGAAAGGGGGAGGATTAATGTAAGGAAAACACTTTTCAAACACTAGCAAAGGGTCCTCTACTCTTTGCCTTCCTCTTGGGCAAGAGTGTACCCACACATGCACAGGGACACACAGACATTCAAACCCCACAGCGGAGCCTTTCTGCCTTTTCAGCTGAGGATGAACCCAAGGAATTGTTGAAGGAGGGCAAGTGTGTTAGGCAAACTACAATGTAAATAACTTTGAGCTGGACTAACTGTGACACTGTTTTAGGGACTCTGACATAAATATTCCCAAGATTAATAATGGTTGCTGGGGTTGGCAGACGTTCAGGTATCAGATTATTCCTTTAATTATAAAAATCATCTTCCCACTTACCCTTACTCCACCCTCATATAACCCAACAAATATTTGCAATTTATAATGAAAACATCAGGAGGAGGAGAAGTGAATAAAAAGACACTAGAAAGAATTGTTTCCTGACAATTTATGGTCTGGACATGAGAGAACAAACATAATAACAAATGCAACCAATCAACTAATCCTTATTGTCACCCAGTTCTAATACGGAAAATCCTATGAGCACCTATTTTTCATAACACACCATTCTTTAGAATCTTTATCTTTACTCTGGTGAATGTAAGTTTCCTCTTTAACCAGCCTAACTGTGTCTACTGGTCGGCCCAGGACAGTCGGGGCTGCTTATTAATAATTAGTGACACCTGTTGTCTGTGTATAATCATTAATAAGCATGTCCTGGTTTAGACAGTAAGTGTCCTGGTTTGGACAGTAAGTTATATGGTCACCCTAACTAGAAATGAACTCTCTGATAGGCCATCAGGTGGCTATTTTAGTGTTTGTAGTGCTGTCCAATTTTTATGTTGACATTCCCCATCCTCAAAAACAAACAAATGGCCTAAGCAGAAGCTGCTGTCATGCATGCAGGCTTTTTAGCAATGGCCGACAATTTGGCTTTTCCGTTGAGGGCCTAAAGGTAACAGCACTAAGATCAGTCTCTCAAAGATAACTTTGACCAAGTATATTCTGTTTCTTCTCTAGTATCAAGTCATGGAAGGGTAGAGGTAGAAGGCCCTTCGAGAAGTTTTCAATTTTCATTTGGGGGAGGGGAGTGGGTGGTGAAGGAGCAGTAGAAACTTTTTCCCCTTGAAATCTTGTTCAAAACCCTACTGCATAAAATCAAGGAAAGCAAAGCTTCCCTGGTGGAGCCAGGAGGTAAAGGCACAGATGCACAGTCTTCCTCACTAGAAGACTTCCTTCTCCCTTGCCCTTCCTCAAGGAGGCCCCTGAAGTACCCCCTAAGCTGGCTCCAAGGAACATAGTCTGAAAAATACTGGTCAAGTCCAATCCGCTTAATTTACAAATGAGGAAACTGAGGTTCGTTTCATCAGCTCCTGGTCACATATTACAATTTCTTCTTCTGTATTGGTAATCCTAGAAACAAAGTCATAAGTCAAAAGCAGTGTAGTCCACATTAATTGTCATAGAAAGCTCTGTCTTCTAAACAGCTCGGAGTATACCTTATAACCAGGAAACATTTGTTCATGCGTATTAAATGCTTTTCTAGACTGCAACTAGTAGGCTCAAATACAGTCACTCAAAACAATCAAATGTGGAGCCTGTGCGTGTGTATTTCTTTCTATAGAGGGGAAGTAGAATGAGCGCTAAAAAGAGTATTAACCCCACTTTTAAAATTAAGATTACAGAGTGAACACACATCCCACTTTTAAGAACAGCTACCAAAGAAACCAGTAAAAAGAATAATGACATACGAGGATGTTCATCATAGTATTGTTTAGTAACTCTAAAATGTACATGTATAAGGACAGCGTGTGGGAGGGAAGAGGCAAGAGAGAAAGAAAAGAGAAGACATATTGAGCCAACGGAATTCTGGTGATTCATTTTTCTACCTTTCCCAAGCTTTCTTTTAAAATGAAACAGAACAAAACAAAAACAAAAACACAAAATACAAATAGTGCTTACCACTGAGACTTTGCTCACTACATCTCTTGCAACTGCTAAGCCTTGGGCAAAAGTACGGGCTGCTACAAATGCACGAGTAACCTGCAGTTTCAACTTCCGAGGGACGTCTCCAAAGGGCTTCAGCTGCTCGGTATACTTGCTCACACACTCCAGATACTCATCTGTAAAGTGGTACTGGGAGTTCACCAGGCGGAACATCCGCTCCAGAAGGCGAGCCCAGAAGTCATTTAGCATTTCTTCCAGGTTCACGTTTCCTGCCACGTAGTAGCGCTTCAACTCCACGAAGAGATCTTTAAAAAGCTCAGAATTTTGCATGTATAAATGGCCATATGTCTTCACAAACATATCATTCAGGGATTTCTCTGCATTTTCAAGTAGTTCCTTGAAGAATTCTAAAATCAAAACAAAAAAGAAAGAAAGAAAAATGAAAGAAAGGGTTTTTAGTAATTAAATACCATACTGCTTTTTGGGTAAATTCGAAAACTAAAGAAAGTGACAACTAAATTGGAAAAAACATGCCTGTATATAGGATGAATTTCTTTTGGGGGATTTGGCATCTCAGGTAATTTGTCAATGAAAGGAAACCTATATCACAAAGTCACTTATATAGGTATCTAAGTCTGAGAAAAGGGAAAAAGTGAAATTTTAAATCAACTTCTCAGGAATCAGTACAACACACACATTCTCTCTCTCTTTCTCTCTCACTGTATCATTAGGTGAATAAAGAAGAACTAGACAAAAATGGGCACATGAAGTCTACAATGTGAGGTTTCTTAGAACTTTTTACTGTAAGAATCTAAGTCAAAGTTGATCATGCCCCCTAATTTTAACCTAAGACCAAGACAGGTATTTTCAAAAGTTGCTATTTTACTTAGGCATGATTTTTTTCTTTTCTCCTTTTTACTTACCAACATGACATACATGATAACTGCCTGGAAAATGACTGAAGTCAAGAAACATAATGAAACACCCCCAGAAGCAAGCACATAAGTTTTCTGAAAATAAGTTCCTGGGTTTTCCCTGTGACATTAACATAAATTGGAGGTATCCAAGTTGACCTTGGGTTCCTAAAGGATTCATACAGTAGCATTGTAAGATTCTTTTTAGCGTCCCTTCTGTGTGTGTGTGTGTGTGTGTGTGTGTGTGTGAGAGAGAGAGAGAGAGAGAGAGAGAGAGAGAGCGAGAGAGAGAGAGAGAGAGAGAAGAGAGAGAGAGAGAATGCATAATGGACTCAACCATAAATGTGGCGTATTTGTAAGACAACATGGAAAAATAATTGAAAAATACAAATGAGCATACCTTGTTATTTCAGATTTACTTTTTGGCCACCACATAGCCACAGCCTAAGTGTGAAAGATTTTATTTCTTAAGTACAAATGACAAATTAGTTTTCTCCTGAAGCTTTTCTCAGGATCTTCAATGAAAAGAGGAGTTAACAGTATAACAATCATTTTTAAAGAATCTCTTGCCTAGTATAAAAATAAACACTTCGTGATATCAAGTTTGTAAGCAGGAAATATAATAAATACCAAAGCAAAATATAAGGACCACATCAAATAAGAAACTGCCTCTAAGTAAATATGGAGCAGAAAATGTGACGCCTGCTTCAAAGCCAGAACATTGGTGAGCTTATCAAAACGCAATAGCGCTACAAAACCATTCTCTTCTCATGTTGGGTGGGCAAATCAGAGGCTGACAACTAATTCCAAATAGTTTTTCAAAACCCAGACTGAGTACACTGAAGCCTTTTGGAGGGAGATGGATGTGTGTGGCTTTCCTCACATGCCAAGAGCTTCTATGCCTATGCTTCTCAGCCCTAACTCTTAACTGCTTGGTTTCTGGAAGCTGGGGGCTAAAATCCACAGTCCTCCCGGGCCCCAGCTTTTCAAACATTTTGTGTGTGTGTGTGTGTGTGTGTGTGTGTGTGTGTGTATTTGTTTCTCTTCTTTTCCTTTTATCTAGGTCGTTTTCCTGCTACTGCTTGCCTTTTATTTACTGGGCTTTCTTCAGAGAGAGAAAGGGAAATGGACTCCCTCTGCAGAGTAAATCAACAGGCAGGTCAGCTCATCCCCATTACAAGTGCATGGCCTGGCATTTTTACCAAAATTCTCTCCCTGAAAGTGAAGAGGGCAGAAAGTGCACAAAGAGCTAGGGGAACAATGTGCGAAGCACTCAAATCAGCTACCTGGAAAGGCCTTTTATTCTCCCCAAAATCCCCTGAGTGGTTCTCAAAGTGCGGGCCTGGGAGCAGCAAGCATCAGCATCACCTGGGCACTTGTTAGACATGCAAATTCTCGGTCCCACCCCAGACTTACTGAATCAAAAACCCTGCGGGTGGGCCCAGCCATCTGTGATTCTGCTGTACCCTAAAGTCTGACAACTGTTCTAGCTGCTGAAACTTCTCCCATTTCACCTGTCACTAGCAATCACCTCGGGGGCTGTGTTGAGTGTGAAGCAGTCAGGGTAAGCATTAATGTTTTCATTAGGAGGGCGTGTCTTTCCAATGAATTGAGTTTTTGAAAAAATTTGCTGCATTTCTAGGAGTGATTTTTTTAATTATGTCTTGGGGACAAATTTTCTTGTGTGGAACCCTCTCAACTAAGTGTTAACGTAGATAATTAAGTGCATGCAGTACTGTTCTGGAATTCAAAATTGAAAAGAGACCTTAAACATCATCTGGTCTACATCCCATACCATGCTTGAATCACTAGCATCCTTGCTAAGTTGTGCGTGCTGGTTGAGGGCATAAAAGAAGGCACATGTGGGTTGTGGTATTACACAACCAGTGTGTTGCACACATAACTATCACATACTGAAAAATAAAGCCAGTCATCATGAGAACAACATGAAAGCCTTGTGCCAATCCAGTGCTATTAATATTTCATGACCTAAAAGAGCAACCAACAGCAACCATAGGACCTTCCCTGTATTGGATTTTTATCATATTGTTCATATAATTGGCACATATCAGAAGACACTGGATGTTGACAATTATTTGATTTGTACTTTCATACTCATTTAATAAGTAATTCTCAATCCTCCCTTGCATTTTTAATGAATGTTTACAGTCATGTTGGTTTTGGGGGGGGTGCAGAGTGGCATGTCAAGCTTAGTTTTAATTTAAAACTTCTAAAAATGTCAAGGTTCATCCTTTAGGCTTCAAAGTACTGCAGGTCAAACAAATGCTTACACGCTGAACATTTTATTGAAAAAGTAAGTTCTCTTAGAGTTCCTCATCCAGGTTAAGAGCTTATGGGTTGGTATAGCTATATATAACACAGCTACTTTGGAGTACAAGAGAAATGATCTAATGAAGAGAAGACTGATTTGAAGCTTACATGCCCCCTGTGCAATACCATCATGGACCTTACTTTGGTTCCCATGACTCAAATCCTGTCTAGGAAAGTTTGTGTGTGTGTGTGTGTGTGTGTGTGTGTGTGTGTATGTTAATTTGTATTTTAAGAGCTTAGCGTGGTGCTATATACATACTAAATCCTAATTCATTTAATCATTCAGAAAATTTATTTTCTTTCCTTCACATTTTAAAAGACTCTTTAATGTGGCCTTATAAGTTGCAAATATAAAGACCATTTGAGTGGGCATGTGGTTAATAAATGCTTGAGAAATTCTATAAAGCTGATATAACAAGTTAAAACCTCACAATTTAATTTCTCCAAATGGCTATGCAATTTGACAAGTATGTACTGAGTGACTATTATGGGCTCAAATCAAAGCACATAGTGTTTTACCAAGCATCTTAACCTCCTTCCTGCCCAATCAGACTGTAATGAAAATTTCTAGAAAGACAAATTTCCCCCATCCAATTCACCTTTACTATACACCACCACTCTCCACACATGGTTTTATGAGTGTACCAGAGATTTTTAAAACATCTATAAAATTCTTAAGCCTTCATTTCATATAGCAACTTCCTAAATATTCATATATTTAATTGATGGGACTCGACAGAACAAAAACTAAGGGATCCAGAAGACCCAAACTCATTTCGCCTTAGACTAATTCTTATTGGCTCTGTTAAATGGGACTATTCTACCTATGCCTTTCCTCAAAGGGACCTCAAAAGGATGGCAGACATAATTTAAGCTCTAAAATCCATACAAAGTAGGTACAATACCAACCAAAGCATAATAATTCACTATTAGGAAAAAAGGGGGGAAAAAACCTTTTGCATCTGCTCCTTCTATTAAATCAGCAGCTCTCACATGTTCTTACATAATTCTTTCACGTTCCCACTCCCCCTTCCCTTCCCATGACACTTCCTTCTACAATAAGCAATGGAGCACAAATGAGCCATTCCAGTCCCAGTCCACAGCCATCAAGAGCAACTTCAGTAATCACTATGATGTTCATCTCCATTTTTTTTTTCAATTACTCTCAGAACCCAGGAGCGGGGACAGATACTAACTGCTGAAGAAGAGCTGCACAGGCCTGAGACACCTAGCAATCATCCCTCATAATCATTATGCCCAAAACCAATTATAATACACTTGGTGGCTAAGAGAGAACCAGCCAAGAACAGAGTTTAGATCTCCCTTGCAGCAATTGCTTGTATTCATGAAAACTGCTACTCAGGGAGTCTGTTTTGTTTTGTTTTTGAGATAGGGCCTCACTCTGTTGCCCAGGCTAGAGCGCAGTGGCCCAATCATAGCTCCCTGCAACCTCAAACTCCTGGGCTCATGTGATCCTCCTGCCTCAGCCTCCCAATTAGCTGGGACTACAGGCGTGCGCCACCATGCCTGGCTCATTTTTCTTTTCATTCTTTTTTTTTTTTTTTTTTTTTTTTGTAAAGACAGTGTCTCGCTCTTACTCAGGCTGGTCTGGAACTCCTGGCCCCAAGCAATGCTCCCACCTCAGCCTCCCAAAATGCTAGGATTATAGGCATGAGCCACTATGCCTGACATGGAGTCTGTTTTAAGTTAAGTTATTGGTGTCTGAAAGAAAGTCAGAGAGGGGATGGTTTATAAGCATTTGAAAAATGGTGCCTGTGATCAGGGTTTATTTTCCCTTCAATTTATCAGTTTGGGGGCTTAAATATATATATTTTTTCTAAGGATCAAGCAGCTGCTACTCCTTGAGCTCATGAATGGTCATTTAACACAGGGATGGAGATAAACACTGTTAACATGCTACAAATCTAAAGCAGCATGAAACAGTGGGAAAAGCCTGGGCTCTCTCCCTTAGGGGCTGTTATGACCTTGATTGGGCAAAAGGCCTAACCTCTCTGAGCCTCTGCTGCCCATCCATAAAATGGGGCTATCATCACTCACCTCATATGGATAATGCCTGGCACAAAGTAGATGCTCAATAAATAGACATTATTAACATGTGAGATGATATTATTGTCACCCCTAGAGTTTCTTTATATCTACATCATTTTTAAAGTCTTTTAAGACTGGTTTTTATCTTTCCTAGTGGAGTCAAACATTATCCATCTAGAGGAACATAAATGAAGCTGAAGCTGCTAGAGGTCTGCTAAGAAGACCCAAGGCCTTATAAAACTGGAATCTGTTTATCCAAAGGAAAATGCTTAATGGCTCTACCTTCCAAGGTTGGAAATGTCCCAGACATCTATGAGGGTGGGAGTGACTACTGAGTAAAAAACAAGGAATGAAGAAACCTCAACCTTGGGAAGGGAGTTTACACTACATTAAAAGGCAGAATGCCATACATGTCTCACACACATATAAAAATTGAGAATTAATTAGCAGGTCAACCCTGCCCCCACGTATTTCATTTGCTTACTACCTTTGTTGCCAGAAGTCCACTCAGTATAAAGACTGAGCTAGGGGATTATAAGTATTTTGCAGCTCTAAAATTTACTTATTCTTAATGTAAGTAGTACCAATTTAACATGGGAAAAACTAGAGTGAAAAGGCAAAACTTTTCCATATAAAAGTTTTCTATGTAAATATCCTGTCTTTCAAAAAGGAGAAGAACATAATGTACGTCTGAAACTCTGTCCCCAGCTACTTGTCTTGCATCAAATAAACATTCAAAATTCTTGAAACAGGTCAAAGGGCCTCCAGTTCTGCTATTAAATGCCATTAGTTACTCCTTTATAAACAATCGACTGGCTATTGATTAATGAGCTAGAATGCATTCTAGAATTAACCCGTGACCTTAAGAGATTGGAATCCCTTTCTATTCAATGCATTTGCTTGGTGCTATAAATTACCACCTTGTATTTACATTATTAGGAAGCTGCCTTTTACATATAAGGACTAATTTCCTCTTTACTATAAATGCTATATTTCACAGCCCTGGTGTGGCATGCAAACACTAAGTTATCCCATCAACAAAATTCTTGAAGAAAGAAGCCTCCTTGTAAATGCTACAAATCATACTTTTCAAACTGTTGAGAAAACTTAGAGTTATACCCCATCTATTCGTTCACCTGAGATCAAGTATTAAACGTTTAGTGAAGAATAGCTAAAATAAGCACCTACAAATGTAAGGGGAAAAAAAGCATCAAGAATTTTGCTGACAACCTGAGCTTCATGACTATCTCCTCCATCTTGCTTTTTTGGATAATGTCTGTGTAAGTGTTTTAATGGGCACTTTGCTCTATCATGGCACAATGTCACTCTTCAGGAGTGCCTGGTGTACCAAAAGGTCATATAATACTCAACTATGACTGATAGGATTTGCTACTCAAAACTTCCAACACACTGCCAAACTGGCTTCCAGAAAAGGTATGCCCATGTACCACCCTTGCTGTTTGAGTCATATTTATTATAAGAGTTTCCACTGCTCTGTTAATTCTTTCAAGAGAGAGGGTGATGCAGATGGGTGTGGATGATGGATAAGAAAGGGCTGAAGCCTTCCCAGCTCAGGAATTCTCTCAGCCAATCAGCTGGAGTCAGTGCTCGATCAAATAAGCACTTTCTTTTGCCTGAACAGTCAGACACATAGAAGTGGGGTGGGCAGTGATGAACAACAACATTCCAAACTCCCAGACCCAAAGTGCAATGAACCAACAGAGTCAATAGCAGCAGTTCAGTTGAAGCTTTTCTATGTATTTACTTGCCTCCAAACAGTTCCACTGCTTCTTGCTGGTGTCATGCCTTCTGAAGAAGTCAAAGCTAATATGGGAGGCCCAAAGTAAAAGTGCTTTGGGCTCTGTAGAAGCTGCACAAGCATTTTCAACCCAATGAGATAGCCAGTGGTAGAGCCACAATTGGTCACACTTCAGATACCAACTCAAAAGGCAGAAAACCTTTGTCAATAGAGAAATGCATGCGTTTTGTCTGAGCTCTTGATTTGATTACAGTAAGCTGGCAGTCAAGTTTCACAGAGAGATTATAAAAGAATTAGCAAAAGTACCCAGCTTTTTAGTCTCTTTCACATGGAAGGAAAAGAAAATAGAATTGTAAAGGAAAGGAGTAGCAGTGCTTTCCAACTAAATCAAAGACCATTAGCATGATCTGGAAGGAACACAGCATTTGCAGGAAGGCTAGAAGGCCTCATGTCTTTCTCTGTACTTTTGTGGCTACTTAGCCTGGTTGGCCACTACACTGTACAGATGTTTTAAAAAGCAACAAATTTGTTTAAAAGTCTCAATAAATGAATCTGAGGGAAGGATTAAAAACTAAAAAACGTTATACCTTATGCTATGCATTTCTATGACGTACTTACTTTGAGGATGTTTTAGACTTATTTCAACCTATAAACCTCCCAGGAAATCTTTAGTAAGTATGGCTGTGCAAAGTATAATAATAAATCCATGTAGTTAAAAAATAGTTAGGGTCAGGCGTCAGGAAAATTCCAGAAATTTCAGCTTAGCTGATGGCCGTGAAGCTTAGTTGGACATATTTGTCTTTTAAGGTGAGTGGACAGCTCACTTCCACTGAATTCATTACTTTCACAGGCCTATGAATTCTAATGCCTTTGAAGGAGCTCAGGAAATTTCACCCCAAAATATGACTTCTTGGTATAAGGAGTATTTTGAATTAAAGGCCGTTAGAGATCAATAGGCCCTTGGAAGAGGGCCTTCCTTGGAAGGAGCTTTTCCTCTATCTGCATAACCAGAACCCATCAAAAGAACAACTGACTTCCTTTCCCATCCCTTCCCTTCCCTGTTATCTCACTATATTGCAAGAAAGAAAATCAAGAATGCAACCAGACCGGCCCAAATCATTTTAAATATAATATCTGTCTCTCAAGGTTAATTTAATTTGCAAAGAGAATCATTTACAAGTCAATCTGTTTCCCCCCATCCTTTCATCCTCCCTAGCAACCATTTATTGCCCCTAATCAGAATGACCTATATTCTTCAGCTCCTCCTCCCCTCTAAAAGGAGTGTGTGAAAATATCTGGATCCCATTGGGATATTGGGTAATCGCTCTGTGATTCTCCCCATGTGCACGGTAAATAAACCTCTTTCTCTTATTAATCTGCCTTAATTGGGAGTTGATCTTTCAGTGAACTTTCGGGGGAAAGGGGAAGTTCCCCCTCACCCCCACGCCTTCAACTCACTGAGCCTCCAAACTGGTTTTTCTACTGGCTTAATGAAGTAATGGCCAATATGAATTAAAGAAAATTTTCAGTCAGTGATTAAAACACAGATTCAGCTAAGTTTCATGCTCTGCCTCTGGGAAATGACAGAAGACAAGGGGGCTTGAGGGCTGAAGGAAAAGTAGCCGCTCTGATTTACACTTGGCCCATGCAGATAGATGGGACAGACAATTATTTCTTTTATGTGCGTTTTAAGCTAATTCAGAAAATTTCTACTATTATTCAAGTTAACAAGCTTCAGGCTCCTGGGAGGGTTTTCAAAGACCTGGTGAAAGTAGCTGAGAGTTAAGAAATGATAGGGGGGGAAATAGAGGGTACTATACAGATGGCTAATTAACATCTTGTAAGACCTTTCAGTAAAGCAGCTGCTCTAGTCACATGCTTAAAAGATTCTCGCAGAATTTTTAGAATTGAAAGGGTGTTTAGAGAACATCTAGCTCAACCCCCTCATTTTATGGATGGGAAAACTGAGACCCAGTTAATTGTCCCAGGTCACAGTGGGTTCGCTACAGAACCAGGATGGCAATTCAGTGTGTTTGGCTTCCCATTCAAGGTTACTAAATTTGCTCCTAAAAATCACAAATTAAAGGAGTTTTCCCAATAGACTAGCATCAGACAACATCTCTATTTCCTTAAGATTTCTTTTAACATGCAAAATATCTAGCAAACAGTTTGCTACAGCGAGTGGTTTAGCAATAATATTACTTCATAGGTGTTATATCATTTTTACTATGTAATTCAGAAATATATTTGACATGGCAGCTCTAATCACCTTAACCCATTTGGGTTCTTAACTGTGCCTCTTAAAAACAACGAGTCTCTCACAAAATTCCAGACATTTGGGGTGGGCCTTTATGCCATGGTCCCAAAACATGGATTATGCCCCACTTCTAAAATTTCTATTCCCTTTGCCAAACAATTTTTCCCAACCCCTCTGAACTGAGAATGCGATTAGCATATTCACGAGACAACTGATTTAGCTATGTTAATTAGCAGTTCTACTACCAAAAAAATTCCCAGAACTGGCCAAGAGGGGGAGCAGCTAGCTCTGTCACTATCATGCTCTGGCTCTAGCCTAGGATGGTAGATTTCTGGTACTGAACATCCTAAGATAAACAGTAGATAAAAAAATTACAATACAGAAAAATACAGAAGTAAGTCATTAAACTCAGAGGTACACATGTAAAATATGGGAAACCTGAAAATTTTGTTGGGGGTGGGGGTGGGGGGTTCCTGTTTTTTCAGACCTTGTATTTCACCCAGGTCTGAAATACACACACACACACACACACACATAGTTTATAACTTAAAAACTGGGCTGGGCAAGGTGGCTCACACCTGTAATCCTAACACCCTAACACTTTGGGAGGCCGAGGCAGGAGGATTGCTTGAGGCCAAGAGTTCGAGGCCAGCTTGCGCAATATAGCGAGATCCTGTCTCTACAAAAAATTTTTTTTAATTAGCTGGGCATGGTGGCACGGACCTGTACTCCCAGCTACTTGGGAGGCTGAGGCAGGAGGATCACTTGAGCCCAGGCGTTGGAGGTTACAGTGAGCTATGATGATGCCACTGCACTCTAGCCCCGGCAACAGAATGAGACCCTGTCTCAAAAAAATAAAAAAGATAAAAGCTAATTTATAGACTGTTAGTCTCTTAAGATATGCAAACAATAGAAAAGTAAAAGTATATAACAAAAAAGGACCTTACAGCTAAAAGAACTGGAGAAAGGATCCATCCCTCAAATCTGCTGACTCCAAAAATGCCAGAGCTAGCACTAGAACCCTGACAATCAAGGTAGAATGATGGAAAACTGGAATAATAGGATAATTTCTGGTAATAGAAGGCTAGCTCCCTACAAGCCCCCAAACCTTATTTTTATTGAAAAGTTTATTTTTTAAAAAGTAATTGTTCCTGCCTTAGAAAGCAGCAGCATCTCATAGACACAGACAAGTTTTGATAACAGAGGAAGTTGCCTGGGGTCAGGGTAAACACTCTGAATTTACTTGGAAAGTTGGAGATGACAAAAGGTGCTCCTCTAAAGCTGCTTCACCCAGATTATTTCCATGAGTCCTTTGCTATTTCCTCATTTCATGTCCCCAGTTGTCTTTGTACAACCTTGCTGCTCCATCTTGGTTCCCCAGCCACCATCTTATTACTCTGCCCAACTTCCTCTCTTCCATTCACATCAAAGACTCAGGGTTTGGCTTTTATAATAGTCTGGACAATTCTTTGACCAAAGCACCCACTCTTGGATTTATTAGAGTCAAGATACCCCCACCACAGCACTTTACTCAACATCCCTGGATTATTAGGCCTTGAAAAGTATTGGAAGATCCTAATCGACCACCTTAAAAATCAATCAGTCAATCAATGCAGCACCCACTAGAAGATTATGGTTTGCTGGGTACCAGTCAACCGAGATTTTACCATGTGTAATTATTTCATCATTTCAGACAACCTAATTTGGAGAAAATGTGCAAAGTATTCTAGCTCTGTTCTGATCTCCAGACCAAACCCATTTCAGCTACTACTTCTTCAAAAAAAATTGATCTATGCTCACTAACTTTATTGTCTGTGCCATGTTTTAATTTGAAATCATAAGAAACAAACTGGAGTTTCTTAATCATTTTTCTTGATGAATTTTGAAACTGATAAAGGCACAGAGTCAACATATTTATTGAATGTGAAGCCTGGTAGGGAAGGGCAAAAGAAACTGTTTTTCTGTCCTTTTTAAAAAACATATGTTAACACTTACTGATAAAGTTTCTCTGTATGGCTTTTCAAAAAAAAAACTACACATTGGAATCATAGGAGTAGTGCTATAAAACCATGGGGAGCTAGAAGGGGAAAGAATAGCTAAACCAGCAGGCCCATAGGCAATGAGTGTGGGCTCCATGCCAGGAAGAGACAAGTCTAAGAAGAAATGGGGTGACTTGGAGGAGGTAGCCTTGGAACTTAGAAACAGCTTTATCTCCACTACATCGTGCTGCCAACAGCAGAGCCATTTCTAAAGAGCAGGATTTTTTTCCTCCTAAATTCCATTATGAAGCCCCTAAGTGGTAATTTTTAAATATCAGCATCTTAAGTTTCTAAAGATGACCCTCTAATTATCTTTCTAAGTTTTCTCCCAAAAGTAAAAGAAAATGCTTAGGTTATAATCTTGAATAAGAAATGCCACAGTCAAGAAAATACCATTCTTTTAAATAATAATAATTTAGTGATCAAGATAGACAGGTGGTCTAATGATATATTCTGCCAATAACACTCATTGTCACATGGTGTTAACACACTGTTAAATACTCTTAACATTAATAGCATATGTGTAGGGGGGTGTGGGATAATAAGGAGGATATATAGATACATAAATTATTCCCATCCATCCAAGGACGATTCCCCTATCATCCAAGGAAAGGAGATAGATAGAATTAAGCCACAATTTTGCATGCAATGTGTTTGAAAAAATGGGTAGGATCAGTGGTACACTACATAGACAGTGTTTTAGTTCAACTACATTATAGATTAAATATAATTCGTGGTCTAGCCTGGGAACCTAACACTTATTAAATTAGTTATAAGTTTGAAATAATAAATCTCAAAGCCAATATTTGAAATACAACCTGTTCTTTAGCTGGGGACTGCCTTATCAGCTATATCAAATCTAATTTAGTCTAACTTCTCACCATGGTAACAAGCCCTTTGCAGAAATACTCAAAGACATTTTATATCTAGAAAATTTGCCTTGTACTTCTTCACCACACATAATGTCAAGAAAAGCATGCTTCAAAGGTACTATGTAATTAGAATGGCCTTTAAAACAGGCACAAAGGAAATCATTCCTATTAAAACTAAATCTACTTCATAACGATCTTCAAACTGAGTGAGCAGCACCAGAGAAAAAGAATCCTGAGGTGTTTTGGACCCCACATTCTATTTTTTTAAAGTCTGTTATGTGTAACATTGCTTCAGACAGGACTGAAGTGCTTCTCACTTGGCTCATATTGGCTATTTCTTCACGATTAAAAGAAAGTGTGCATGTGAGAAGTCACGTCTGGCACAGGGGATTAGAATGGGTTCTGTCGTGGCTTTTACATGAAAAGACTATGCCAGAGCCCAAGCTAAAATGAGGCTGAGGATGGAGCCCAGCATAATGAAGACTATAGTATAGTAGCCCACTTCTGGGTCACTGCTGCATGGATACTCAAGACCTGAGCTTTAATCCTGTCTGTGTTCTAGGGATTCTAGTTGTCTTTAGAGATCCATTTTGAAATTTAATTTGAAGTCCAGCATCTGTAAATCCTTTCTTGTTATTTTGACCAAGACAGTTTTCAGATGCCTGCTTTTTATTAGGAAGCCTTTTTTTTTTTTTTAAGGAACTTGCGTCAACAACACTATTCTGTGTTCACCAAGAAAATTAATGAAAGCATTTAAATTAAACTAATCTATTTTTTGGCTTATTGTGACCATATTTCCATAATGCCTATCATACAGATTCCAGTGCACCCAGAAGGATTCTAGCACTAAAGCCACAGGGCGAACTTGCCCCTGGTATCCAACAAGGAGAACATCTTGGGAGAAAACTCAAGCACTAAGGGAACAGGGAAGCCCTGAAAAAGCTATTGTACAAACTTAACCGTCAGCTCTTAAATGTGACTTGAATAACATACCATCAAACTTCTTGTACCGGGAAGCAAAGACAGCTTGTAATTGATTGCACTGTTCGCTGACCACACTTTTGAAATCATCTTTACTTTGCAGGCTATACTTTTCCTCCATCTCTTGAGAGCAGCAGGTATAACCCTGGGGACAGATCTTCAAATGGTCACCTGGAAGATAAAAAGTAGAATAGTCAATGTCTATTATCGTTCATCAAGTCCAAGAGGGCACAGTTTGATTTAGGTGCACACACTCTGCTTCATTTCAGTCTGCGAGGCTCCTACAAAAGGCCCAAGCACCGTGTGTATGTAACAAGTTTCATGAAGCAAAAAAAAAAAAAAAAAAAAAAAAAAATTATTCCCTTCTTGAAAAAATAAAATAAAGCAGCCTCTTCCAAAAGGCAAAATAACTTTCTAATCAGGGAGATGGATAAACCACATGAAGATTGGTGGGGCCAACAAACGAAGTAGCATTCAGTATCAACTAGTCTCTTTTATAAATTCCCTCAGACTCTATGCTAAATACTGTACAAGTCATGCAAACGGAACATACATTTTCCAGATTAGGGAGTTTATGCTCCAAGAGAGACTATCTTTAATGAAGAATGATTTATAAAATATGTGCCAACAACCAAAAACTGAGCAAATATATGTGCAATAGTTATACTGTGGGGAAGCAAAGGGATTCCTGCATTTCAAGGGGTTGTCAGCAAAGAGGAAACTATAGGAGTTCATGCTGGATAATCTGAGTCTATGATGAATCACAAAGAGGTGATGGTAAACAATCCTTGATTTCTATCCCGTTGTCTTCTGTGCAGATGTCAGGGACTATATCTACTTTATGACTCTGTGTGATATAGCCACTCATCCCAGTATAGACTAACGGCTTCCAATAAATGTAATCTTTATATAGTGGTGCAGCCCTAAGAATCAAGGAAAGTGTCAGAGACACATCACTCTACAGCAGCCCAACCCACAAAGTATCTCCCTCCCTTATACTAACTGCATTCTGCTTGCAGTTTGGAGGTGAGGGTTTAGTGGGGTTCTTTCTATAAGGCCCAGAGTTCCCCCACCTTGTTCCTCCTCTGTCACAGAACAAAAATTGTGCTTTAAAGAGACAATTTCCCTTCCCTCATAACGACCAAGAGATGTGGTGCTACTCAAAAATAAACCCCACTTGGTACTAACACTTTAGTCACTCCAATATTAATTAGTGTGGTATAATTTTGTATACATGTTTACAAGGATTTCACTGTTCCTTCTGCCATTGCTGTCCATATTCCATGTAAGACAAAAGGGGTCTGGAAAGAATCAATATATTCAGGAATGAATATACTGAAGACATATGAACCTGTTGATGGTGAGTGTGTCCAACAGACAAAGGTCTGGGGAAAGAAAAGCAAATCTTTCTAACGACACTAATCATGAGTAACAAAATGGGCCATTGCTGGCCATCGCTGCTTCTTGGCTGTGTGTACTTATAGCAAATAGGCCTTTACCTAACATAGATACCAAAGTAGCTTTGGGGTATGTCAGTATTTCAGATAAAATTGAGTTGGCAATTTATTTGATTGACTTATTTAACTAACACTAGATTGTCAACTGCATATATGCAAATAATTACATGATCATATACGTTCTCTATCATTCTTGCTTCCTGGCAATTAAAAAGTAGGGAGAATGTTATTACCAGAAAAAAGGGGGTATGCATCATTATAGGACTATGTAAGGAGGGCAGAAAGGGCAACAATCCTCAAATAACTTCCTCATCCAGAAACTGCTAAAAGTTTCCTTAGACATACCTGAAAAACTTGGTCAACAGATAATTCTAGCAACAGAAAAGAAAGAGGAGATAATAAAGATTGTGTAGTAGAGTTTAGAGCTATGAAGTTGCAGAATATCTTAGATCTCATTAGTGAAAAAGAAGGGTTGCTAAGGCTCAGAGTTTTATAGAAACACCCTTGTTACAACCAAAAACAAAACTCCCTAACAAGTTCACAGCAGGCCTTTCGTACTGGGACACACAATTAACAGGGAGAGATTCAGTTGTCTCCTGGTTTCAGGGTTGAGAGTTTCCTCCATTATGGTCTTAACACAGTATGAAGGACCTCAAATAGTACAATGCTACAGCTCTATTAAATAATATGTATCACACTCATGCCCCCTATACAAAATGAATTGGAATGTTCAGAATGAGAACTTAACATATAAGGCTATTTAAGTGAATTACTTCACAATAAGGGAGCTGATATTTTTAAAAGATTGTCACAGGCTAAAATTCATCATAGGATAGACTGTTTTTCAAGCCCCCACAAAGATTCCATTGTGGAATGCATGAATTTTCAAGGCAAAACAATTCATGAGTTTGGAAAATAAACTATGTTCACCTAACCTTTACAGGGCTCACACATTATTAATAAAGGGTCACTTACTGGATCCTATCAAAATGGGCTTCTAAGTTCAAGGAAAAGCACCCTTTTTCCCCACCCCATTGCACATGTGTGTGAGCACACACGCGTGTGCACACACACACATACACATACCCTGAAGCAAGAAAATACTAAGAGACGCAGGAAAGAATAATTTTCTCCATTGAAGAAGGTGCTAGACATTGAGAGGTTTAAATTTATCCACAGGAAATTTACAATAAGGATACACCCTTCAAAAATGGGTAGCAGCAGTAAAAGTTTTACTGGTAACCTGCCGAAAGTAGATAGCACCGCTTACACTGGCACACATAAAAGGCCCTGCACGGCCCATGCACTCCACTCATCTCCTGTCCACCAGGGGCCCTCAGCAGGACCTTATGGAGACCTACTTATACTTGAACACTGGAGTACATCTTTGTTTTGGTGATGTCTAATAAAAAAGAAAAAATATAGTAGTACACTTTCATCTTAGACAGATCTTTCCAGGAAGACTTTTCTGATGGTGAAAGGCTTGCCTTGTGTGAAAGATGACACTTGGCTAATGGATAGACACTTGGCTAATGTTTCTGCCAGCAAAGTCATCTTTCCCCTCAGTGCAAAGTTCCCACCCCAACATGCTACTTTCGACCATATAGTCCTGAATGCACAACTTATCCTGTCCGCATTCCTAAAAAGCATTACTCGAAAATGTAATTTGACATTCTTGCCACAAGCCCTGAGACACATGCATTCCAAGACACACTTGTGAATTAAACCAGTGCTGAAAAGTACAGGGAGGAAAAAGGGGGACAGTCTCGGTGTATGTGAAAATGGAATTATAGCTCCACGTTCTGGTAAGAATATCTCTGAGAACTCAACTCATTCGGTTTTTTAAAAAATGTGAATAATTCTACTTTAAGTACCAAAAATGGTTTCTTTTGAAAGCCAGGGTATACATAGTATTTGAAAGCCATTCTGTTTTATATGTTTGAGACTGCTTCTAAAATGCTGTGCCTGAGTAAGAAATGCCTTTTCTTTCTGAAGATCTCCTTTCTAAACTTGGTGATCCTATATACATCTCATTAAAGAAAGTTGCCACAATTTTTCCTTTAGGCTGAGAGAGCTGAACACAGGGACAACTGAATTGATATGGGACAGGTAGACAGCAATTGTGGGGGTGGCATTGGATATGTGTATTTTTTAAAAAGGGCCCTAGGTGATTCTGATACATACCCTTCATTAAGAATTATTGCTAGAAAGTCGTCAGGATTCCAGCTGCAGAAGATCTGGGAATCGTAGTTAACCAGTTAATCCACTAGCTCAGTGAACAGTAGGTTACGATCTATAAACTGTCATTTGTCTCCTGTTTCCCTAAATCAATCTCCTGCTTTCATGACCTTTGATATATATAGCTTCTCCATGTATCTCTTCTAGTCCCTTAATACTCTCCCGTCTGCTTTCCACCCTCTTTTTACTCTACCCATGTAGTTCTTTCACACCCCACCCCACCTCTTTAACTACGCATAACATGAAACTGAAGGGTTTTTTTATTTGTTGTACTTGCTGAGAGTTCCTTGTTCTTAATTTAAAAAGCAGGTGAATTGAATGCTTTATGGTTTTCTAAGGAAGCACCTAAATTAAGTTGCTTTTTGTACATGGCCCTTGATTAGTTTTTTTCTTTGTGGGTCAGTGGCCCTCAATAGAAAAAAGGTCCCCCAGCCCTGTCCTAGGAGGCTTGGATGGGATTCAATGAAGCGTGCTTTTAAAGCTTAACTCTATGGCATTAAAAACAAAAAAATCACTCGAAAGAGCCAAACTTTTTTCAATCACACCAGCTCTATGTAATTTCTCTTTAGTCTTAATATCAATGCCTTAGTTTTCAAAGCTGAACAAAGACAATCACAATAAATTACTCTAAATCCTGCCGAGTGTGTATTGGTTCTTTTTTTTTTTTTTAAAGCACTTCAAATCAATGGTTAAAGAAGTAGGCATTGAATATGAGGAATCTATTCTATCATTTAACAATGCTCTGGGGGGAACAATCTGTGGAACCGTGCTTTCTCACTTTAGCTCATGTACTCCTCTCGCCAAATGCTGGCTCTGATGTACAAATGGAGTACGGCTAATGTTCGTTTATTTTCAGCTGCTCAAAACTCAGCTTCCCATAGAAAATGTTATAAATGGTAGTTAGGTTCTTGGGCCAGCCCTCAGCTTATTTCCTACTAACTTGACTATTTTCAACTATATCTAACAACCATTTTCTACATCTGTCTCAGAAAATTCATTTTGAAATCCAACTAGATGCCAAGAAAACGTCTCTCTGATTCTTACACTTTTTGGGGGGTGTGGTGGTGATAGAGGAATATTTGTAGTTACCACTAAGGTATTAGCTTTCTTTCTGTACCTGCACCAGACAAAGTAAATCTCTAGTGATTACTCTCCCAGTTCATAAATGGAGGAAAAGCAGCCAGAAACCATTGTAAGACACTGACACAGAGAACTCAGGCTTGCCTGTGCCAATGTAATTTTTAAGGCAGACATTCTCAGTACCTGGACTGATTTTACCAATAAAGCAACCAAATGCCTTTGGTAAATAAAAGAGATGCAAACTGCATCCTAAGGGTAAGGACTGCAGTGAGAAATATTTAAGAAGGATGGACTGGGAAGCACTAAGTAAACTGCAAATGTAAGAGACTATGATTTTGCACTGGCCTTTCTTGGGTTATGAAGAAAACTTAGCTCTTGAGGAAGGGTTTTTAAGGAGTGAATTTAAAAGGTTCCAAATACTTAACACTAGTTGGGTTTTTTATTCCGCAGGGCTAATGGTAGTCTAGGGGGAAGGGGTCTGATCTGGGAGCCAGGAATATGGGTTGGAGACCCAGCTCTACATGATTCACTGGAGGCTCTTGGGAAAGTCACTTACCCACTGGAACCTAAGAAAGCCCTTTGTAAACAAGGACACATTATGTAAATATAAAACAGTGCAATTACAAAACAAAGAAAGAAATGAAGAACGTCTATTATACTCTGAGATAAGCTACTGAAGTTTTGGATGAAGAGACATTTCTGACAACTTGTACTAGGTGAGGGAGAGGGGCCAGGAGAGCAACACCTTCTCTCTTCCAGCTAGTTCAGGAAGATTTGGAAATAGAGCATACCAAGCAGGAGTTGAATGGCATATGTGATGGTGAACTGATGGCAACCAAGCCTTCAACCAGGACATTTAAAGGGCCATCAAAAGCAAAGCCTCGAAGCGAAGTATCACAAGAATGGAAAAATAAGCACTACTTGTACTCACCAAATTGGTACTAACTGATCAATACTTATGTTACACATGGCAATAATATTCATCAGGGGGCAGGCAGGCCGGAGGCGGGTGGAGGGGATGGGAAAACTCTCACTGAATGGGTGCGGGGTGCACAGTTTGGGGGATGTCCGCGGTTGTGCCTCTCACGTGGGCAGTGCATGGGCAATGTATATGGCCAGGGTGTTGTACCCCCATAATATTCTGAAATAAAAGGGGGGGAAAAAACCAAAACAAAAGCAAAGCCTCAGGGGCTTAAGGAGACATGATGATGAAAATATAATGTGGTATCTACCCTGGATATGATCCTAGAACAGAATAAGGATATTAGGGAAAAAACTAAGGTGATCACACAAAAACTTATATGCCAATGTTCATAGCAGCATTATTCATAATGGCCAAATTTCTACCAACAGATGAATGGATAAGCAAAATGTGGTATACTGTATCTACATAATAGAATATTATTCAGCTACCAGAAGAAATGAAATTCTGACATATGTTACAACATGGCTGAATCTTAAAAACATGACTAAGTAAAAGGAGCCAGTCACAAAAGTCCATGTTGTACGATTCCATTTATATAAAATGTCCAACATAAGCACATCAGGAGACAGAAAGTAGATTAGTGGTTGCCATGGCTGGGGGTAGGGGGGAATGGATGGGAGGAAAGTGGGAGTGATAGCTAAAAGGTAAGGGGTTTCTTTCTGGGAAGATGAAAAATTGATTTTAGTGATGGAGGCACAACTTTGTGAATTCTTAAAGTATGCTTTATACGGGTGAATTATTTGTTACGTGAACCATATCTCAATAAAACTGTTACAAAAAAAACCCCTAAGGAAATTAGAATAAACTATGGACCTTCAGTTAATAATAATGCATCAATATTGGTTCATCAATTGTGACAAATGTGCCACCCGAATGTAAAATGTCAATAATAGGGGATTTCTGGGGGCAGGATATAGGAAACTCTATGCTATCTTCCCAACTTCTATAAATCTAAAACTCTCCTAGTAATATAAAAAGTCTACTTTTTTTAAAAGAAGCAAGTCTTGGCTTTCAAAGTAAAAGTGATAAATACATGTGGTTGGAAGGGAAAAACTTTCATCATGCTTTCAAAAAATATAAATACTTGATGTAATTCTAATATCGGCGAGCTACATTAAGCTATTATTTGCTGGGGCAATTTTCCTAATCCCTCAATTACTACTTTACCCTTTCTCTAATTTTTATTGTTCTGAGAGTAAAACAATTCCTTGCTGTTGGTCCAAAGTATTACCAAAATAGTTTCTGTTCATTTCTTAGATCTAAAATCACGTAGCCACAGAGTGAGCTAAAATGCAGGTTGCTGTATAACTCCAGCCCTCCATGCTACCTAAGAACCCCATGAGGAACATACAATGCTATGCTTCATGGGAACAAAGAAAGAAAATCTCTAAAGGTTTTTAATAATCCCAGGGGGGTGGGGGAACGTATACATTAATCCATCCTCCCCCTTCCAAAAAGGAGTGAAGTTACTGCATATAATGTGCTATACACATCGAAAGCCTGAAGTCATTTGACCTAAACCTTAATAATAAAGCACATAAATTACAGTCATTATGCAGATGTATGATTTCAGATCACCTACCAATCAGTAGGAGAAATGCAGCTAGTTAGCATTTTGCAAAACCTTGCCAAAATATAGCTCCGGAGGGCTTAAGACTGCCAATTATTTTTAGGTCCACTAATCCTACAAGGTAAGATAGAGAAGGCCAGTCAGGAACACATACGTTTCAAAAATCAGTTTTATTATATTTTCCTAAGAATAACTTTGTGTAAGTATAGTTGGAAGAGTTAGGGTTGCTACTTTAAAACTCTGTACTTCATTTCAGGGAGCTTGCAACAGCTTTAAACTGCACTCCAGATAGAAATCAAGCAGGGCTTCTTACTGCTTTTTAAATGATAAGCAAATACTGAATCGAGGCTAATATCTGATAATCTTAGACCCACATTTTAACTGTACCAAGGTTTATTAATTAAGGCACACCAAACCAAACTGAATGGCCTGAAATACACACTTTAACCTTGTGTTACCATCCCTTTGGGGCAGCAGAGCAACTGCATCTATTTTGCAAATTTACAACCACTATCTCCAAGATGTAATAGGAATAGTAATATTAGCAATAAACCCAAAATTATTCAACAATTCTGAGGCTCCTGTAAATACTTCCTAAGCAATCAGTGCTAATAAAAGACTCACAGAAGTGTGTTGGGGGCCCTTGGGGAACAGTGAAGGGCAGGCAGGAAAAGATGGAGCTTACTTGTTTTACAACTAACAAAGGAGAAGATCTTTTCTATCAATGATTCAAGTGGCAGCAACATTTGAGAATTTCTCCCCAATACTAATTTATGATTTTCATTGGGCTCATAATTTAACAGAATGCCCGGAGATAAATAAATGATTCCAAATACCTCTATGGATTTCAGACTCATACAAGTGATTTGAAGGAGCCACATTTGAATTTCAAGCTCTTTAAGAGGGGAAAAAAATACAGAGACTCTGAGGATGTCTGTTACACAGTGCCTATGAAGTTAAGACTTCCACAACTTTCCTCTTGCTTTTCTGGTAAATTTTTCTCATGCTCCGCCTCCCTTCAACTCTGAGGTTTTCTTTTTAGAGAGAGAGATGAGAGGGAGACAGAGAGAGATGGGGGGAGAGAGAGATGAGAGACGAGAGACTGTACAGAGACTGAAATCCCCAAGGGTCGGTCATGTCTGTTACAGCCTCAGTTACACATTCAGCTACGGATAAAAAGCAGCCTAGACAGGAAACATCACTGGCGAGGATGTTTTTTTTCTCTGGAACCTGCATCCCCAAGCGGTGCATCATAATCCCTGACAGACCAAGGCCTTGGCAGGGCCATCTCTAAAACAGCTGATCAGACCAGGCTCCCCGGGTGGGGGAGGGCTGGCTGCCAGCAACTTGCCCTTTCTCTGCATCCCCGGAGATGGCCCCTGGGGGCAGTCTCCTGTGCAACACCCAAGCCCTCAGAGGAAGCAAAAGGAGGAAAGTATCTTCAGGAAGACACGGAGGAAAGACAGGGAGACATTCCTTTCCTCTTCCCGCAAGGGGCCTGACTGAACACCGACTGCCATCAGTGGGTGATTTTCCTTATTATTTCCAAATAATCTCTAAAGAAGCCCCCCGGAACCGCATTCTCAGATAGCCTACCACAGCCGTTTAGTTGTCACAGCAAGATCAGAAAGGGTCAGCAGCTGAGTTTGCCACAAGTGTAGAAGAAAAGGCAGGCAGTGGGCGGGGAGGCTCATAGATACCAGGCACTTGCTCTAATGGAATGATTATGGCCGTTTTTTTTTTAACATACATTTCATGGGTTGTGCGGGGCATGACAATTTTTAACATTAAATTCTTTTCTTTTGAGTAATTGCTTTCAGCTTGGGTAAAAGGGAAGCTAAAAGCCCTCTTTAACTTCTCTTAGCCCTTCCTTTCACAGTATACCTAAAAGGCCTCCCCCCAAAATACAGTGAGAGAAGAGGTTTTCAGTAAATCTGTCTAGAAAAAAATTCTTTCAATGTTTGTGCTTAATTACATCCTTTAAAACCCACTTCCACAAAATTCTTGTTAAAGGTCATAGTAAGTCGTAGCTTACTCTAATACAGATCTGCATTGAAGGACTCTTAATTAGTCCCAGTTACCATGGACATGGACATGAGCCACAGCTGAACAAGGGTTAATTTTATAACATGAGAGAAAAATTCTTCTGAACCTTAGCATGGGTAGATGGAGGAGGGGCAGAGCCCTACTCACACTCCCCCTTGTTTTGCAAGGCTGAGTTTCCCGAACCCTCCCAATTGGCTGTGAAAAGTCTTCAAGCAGCATGTTCTACTGTATGAATCATGCCATTTTCAGTTAAAATTTAAAAACTCTTCCTCCCCATTATCTAGTACCCTAGCACCTGGGCCTGCCACCCTTGGGGCATACACTCTAAAAATTAAGCCCATTTAATGGACTCTTTGCTATTTAGAAAAGTTTTGCTGACAAACGTAAAGATTTCAACATACACCCTGGTCAATTCCTGCAGCTGTAAGTAAAACTTGTCTCTCAGTCCTAATCTTGGAGAGAATGCCACTGTTGATGGTCACTACCCAGAGAATTACCTCTTTATCCCCTACCCTTTGCTTCCAGCTTCAAAGTCCCACAATTCTATGGTGATACCAGTTATTCTGAGTTTCCTTGGGTTGGTGTGAAAGCCCATGAAAAGCTTTTTGGAAGCCTAAATGGACCACATGCACTGGTTTTCCTTTGTCTACATATGCATTAGCCCCTTGAAAAGCTCAAGGTCACTAGCAAAACACAGATTCCCCTTACAGAAATGAGATTGTCTTTCCTAGAAGATTAAGTTTTTCTTAAGTCTTAAGTTTTCAGTGTTCTCACCCTTTATTTTAGATTCTACCAGCTTGCCCTTATTAGTGAGGCACTCCAGGTCTGACTGGGACTTATCCTAGTGGCCATCTACTAGCTCCTTGGCACCAATTGATTCCCCAATCTCACCTTTCAGAATCTTTCCTTTAGTATCAGACCTGTTAACTAATTATACTTGATTCATTCATATTTACCACTTCTTGACCTAGTTACTTCGAGTAGTCCACCCCAAGAGATTATCTGGGAATGGAACTCTGTCCTAACATTTTCCCCAAGTCTAAGTCAAAGAATTCATTCACTTCTCCCAAACTAACCTTTGACCCCATTTGGCAACACAAAAACATTGTTGGTGCTTAATGCAGTATTTATCAAGTGCCTCTTATGTGCCAGATGCCATCCATCAGTGCAGAAAATACAAAAGGCTTGGTCTCTGCCCTCTTGAAAATTACAAGATGAACAGACACGGATTTTATTGTCGTTCTATAGGCTTTTTCTCTTTCCTTCTTAATCTATAATCTGTACTCCTGTACACACCCACCCCCAAAAGATCTCTGAGGTCCTGTGATCTTACCTGGGAACAACCTGAGTCCAAAAGACAGGAGGAGAGATGATGCTACATGAGACAAATTCACTCAACCCCTGCTTCTTCTCACTTTGGGACTTCAACAGATGTGCCGTAAGAAAATGCCTTGGGATGAAGTGGGAGAGAGACACACACTCAAATATAACCTATATATTGCCAGATAAGCTGTGTCCATTTTTGAGTCATCCAAAACATTAGCATGGATGGACTCAGAGCAGAATCTCACAATCGGTAGGGGTAGGAAGATAAGCAAACTTCTTGGGGACCTAGTTCTGCCACCTTTCTTGGTCAACAAAGCAAGATCTGCAGGACAAAGACTTCTCACACATATGCTGTTCATTTATTTAACTTGACAAACTGACAACGTCAATGCTTTGATTTTAAAGGCTCTAAATCTGGTCACTTGATGGTGAGCTACCCTACACTTACATTTGGATAGTCAATAAATCACTGGCAGGGCTCCATTCAATTTTTGTAGCTGAGGTCTCACCAGAGGAGCATCTATGCCCTCAAGTGACTGATACACTGAACAGTGAAGGAACTGAGATACTACACGGTCCCTTCTCCACATTAGGAATAATCCCTGTTTGTCCTGGGCTCTGTAAAACTCCGATAAAATGATGCCTGAAGTCAAATGCAAGGTATCGATTAGCCAATTCTTCAGCTCAGCTGTCATGCCAGCCACAAACCATTTTCCTTAGTTTCTTAAGAATCATAAGGAGGGAAAAATAAAGGCAGGTCTTGGGCACTAAATTAAAGTATTAATGTGCTTATTTATTCATGACATGAAAAAATTTACTTCCTTAGAGAAGATGAAAAAGTGATACCTCTTTGCAAGCAAGTGACAAGGAAAAGATTGAAACCAGTCATTTGCTATGTATTACAAGTCCCTGTGTAGACCTATTCAATTCCTGGCCATTTTCAGATACAGGCCTGCCAGACCAGAAGCATCTTAGTCACCACTGGACTATGAATGCTCCAAAAAGTGCACTGGAGGTAGCCTCTCTTTACTGCAGAACTGTCAGATAACCAAAAATGAAAGGGCTGCCTGTTACCACTTCTACTTTGGCCAGTGATGAAAGGATAGGAGCCACTCTAATTTGAGCTTCTAAGAAGAACTAAAGGTTGCTTCCATGGGGCTGACATCGGGGTCACTACAGAATGGTGTTGTCTGTCATAGGACCTAAGAGAGGCACCAGGACTTCAAAAATCTGGCCAATAGATAAGCTTGAGATGTGATGCTCACAAATTGAAAGTATCAGACAGCTTTCCATGGCCTGGTGCAATGGGGTGAGTGGGTGCTTGTTCCATTATTTCAACATCCAGCTTGCCCTCTATAACTCTTTTGGGTGACAAGCCAACTGCTGACTCATAAAGCAATTAATTTGGTCAAACATCTGATCCCAAAGAAATTCCAATTACTCTTCCACTCCCAGAATGTGGCCCATCAGCTACTTTAGGATAGGCAACAACCAGGGAGGATGAGGAAGTTCAGGCCTGCAGCCACTAAGGGGCAGGAGTAAAAGAGAAAGAACTGGAAAGAAATGGGCCCAGGGCAGGGTTGAGAAAGGGAGGATGGTATATGACTCAGGGCCCAGTAGTGGGAGGGTCACCTGCAACTGTTGTGCGTGGTGATGTGGCACCAGGGCCTTAGGTTCCGCGGTAACTCCCATCAAGCAGAGGGACATGTTTTCCTCCCTAGTTTCCATTACACAGAGCCTGCAGATGGCACAGCATTGCTACTGCAATTATTGACTATAATTATCATGAAAAGTCTTTGATGTGATAGCAAAAATTATTAAAATGGCCCTTCTTGGAGAAGGGCAATAAATACAGCCTCATTTGGAAAATTCAAGGACCCAATTTTGTACCAGGACCTTCTGCCAGAAAGGAATAAGTCACTTTAATATACTTGTTTTCTGCTCTCCTTGAGGATGTTTTATCCTATGTGGAAAACGAATAATAGTATGTGGTTCAGGATATATTTTAAGGGTGTACTTAAAGGTACTTCAAAGGAAAATGAAAAATAAAGTAAGCTTCTCCTTGCAGACGCATGCATATTTACACAAGCTCCTAGTTTTTCCTGATCCCATAGTAACCAATGAGAGGCAATTTTTGAAACCACTTTCAAGGATGAGAACAAATGACAACTGAATTAAATGTTGGTCCTGTTTTAAAGATAATACTTGGCAGTGCAGTGCTTATCTGTTTGAATTAGTAAACACTGTAGTATACTTTAAAAAGTGTCAGTGACCAGAAGTATGAAAGAACAGAATAGCTCACTTTGTTTTCCTTATCTTCCACAGGATCATAAACCGTGCAAGGTCACATTTTATTTTTTTAATCTACCTAATCTTATGGTTTAACGTTGAGTCAAGATAGCATAATCCCAAATTGTATGCAATGTTACAGCAGCACATACGTTAAATCATACTCTGAAATTAGTTTCAATATGGAAAAAAGGCCATTTTGAAAGCTGAAATGAAACTAAATGTCCAGCATTATAAGCCCTGATTTTTGCAAATGAATTGCCTAAATTAGATTGAGTTCAACCAGGCTATCTAGAAAATATGCTTATGTTTTTGCCCGTAAGTGTTTCTATTTTTAACATATGACAATTAACACCGCCTAATACAAAGCCTAACTAGCCTAACTCAAAGTTACTCTACTAGATTAAGTTCAATCATAGAGAATGACTATACTAGAATTAAATGAGCTTGAAAAAGAATCATCATTCAATCTCAAGTTTCATAAACATGTACTGGAAGAGTTGCTCAGTGACACTGAGCCTGAGCTTCCATTTGGCCTAATGACTTGGTGGGCATGGGTAAGTGGGAGATTAACCTTCATGATTCCATGACTTGTGACTGCAAACATAACAGAAATTATGTCAGAGACCATTACAAAATGAGCCTATATTAAGAAATAATCATGATGCATTTTTTGTATTAGTTAAAACTCTTCTAATAGCACTGACATATTTGGTAGCCCTGGGAAAGCATACAGAACTCAAACTTCTTTTTATCCCACCAGTAAATAGCAACTAAGAACAGGAACAGTCATGCCCTTCAAGAACCAAGAGCTTTAGCTTACTCTGCACCACCAGGAACCCTCAAGCAGAGCAGTTCAGTACAAAACACGAATGAAGTCCGGCACGGGGGCTCACACCTGTAATCCTAGCACTTTGGGAGGCCGAAGCAGGAAGATCCCTTGAGGCCATGAGTTTGAGACCAGCCTGAGCAAGAGCGAGACTCCATCTCTACACAAAATAGAAAAATTAGCCAGGCATGGTGGCTCATGCCTGCAGTCCCAGCTACTAAGGAGGCTGAGGCAGGAGGATCACTTGAGCCCAGGAGTTTGAGGTTGCAGTGAGCTATGACGATGCCACTGCACTCTAGCTAGGGAGACAGAGCAAGACCGTGTCTCAAAAAAAAAAACAAAAAACAAAAAACAAAAAACAAGCCCAAAAAATCACAAATAAACTCACAAAAAGCACAAAACTCAAGAAAAAGAACAGAAAAGCTTGTCTGGAGTGTAATTTGCTATCTAACTACATACTGTATAGTATATATGCTAGAACAATGTAAGAAATGCGCTATAAATGTTCTGACTGAACTCTTTCTTTTCCAAGTCTTTGAGGCAGGCAGGCATCATGTTATATGGAAAGTATAGGGCTTCAGAGTTGAATAGGCCTGAGTTCAGACTGAGTTCTGTTGCTTATTCTGTTGCTTACCAGCTGTCCAACTTTGGGCCAGTCGCTTAACTTCCCTGAGACTACTTCATCTTCTGTAAAATGGAAATAAGAACAGAACCCACCTCAGAGCGTTGTTGGAAGCATTAAATGCATATAGTCCCTCAATCAATAGTAGCTATTATTATGAACACTGACATCAGAAGATGTTGTACATTTCTTGGAAAGGGGATCCTTTCTATGTTTCAGGGTTCAGCTATGTTTAACTAATGGAAGAGTGTTTTGTTTCCTTTTTTTATTATTGTTGCTATTATTATTATTAGTCTCAGGAAACATTTATTTCTAGAAATTACAAGTCAAATGGCAATTTAGCTTTATTTAGCAGAAATGCAACACTGTCCCTTGACAAAAATTCAGGCTACAGCCTGTAATACTGCTCTGGGATTACAGGCTAGAGAATCTTTTCTTCAGTTTTGAAATGGTTCTGTTATGAGCTTTGAGATTAATGAAAAACAAAATATTAAAGGTTGATTCATATGAGATTGCCATTATTTTAGGTCAAACAGGTCAAGGATTAGCAATCTCACAAAGTCTGACCTAATACTTTGGGGAATTAACTTTGTAACAATAGCCAATGTGTCTACATATAAATTATGATTCAATTGCCTCCTATAATTCCTAAACTTATTTATGAATAAAATTGAAAAGACTAAAATAAGATTTCCTATTTGCTTATTTAAATATGCATTTGAGGTTTTCTTAAAAATCTGTGCCCCCAAAGTATGTATTGTGTCTACTGTACTGTCCTGATGATCAATTTCTTCCTAATAGCCAATGATTTTATTGAAAAAACTCTGCTTTATGAAATAAAGGCAGGTGATTCCAAAATTTAGACTGTCTAAGGATAAATGTATGTCAAATACAAACCAAAAAAAATCCACTCTGAGATGAAGGGAGTTTGTTCCCTATCACATCAAAGAAAGGCAGAACAAAGATGGAAATGACAGCTCCCTGTACAATTGTGATGCATTTAAGTGCTGATTTTTTGATGTTGCTGATAAGAGTATATCGACCTCAGAGCATCTGTCAGTTTATCACCTGATAACCTCCTTATACTCTCTTTATGTCTTAAATATTTTGGTCAAATAGGTCTTCCCCTACTTGGCTTTAGACTGGTACCATAGATTTCCCCCCTATTATCCTCTCACATTTGTGCATAAGAGTCACAGACATGAACAAGAAAAGAAATTCATCAGCATAATGCTTACCTGCCAAGATGTACAGGGAAAGTTTGGAGAGATGAGAAATGACTGCTTCCTGAACAAGTGTTTCTAGAACAGGGGTTAGGGGGTGGCGGGAGGAAGGGAAGAAGGGACAGGTTCTCCAGGAGATACCCTGGCCTTGGTCCTGAGTAGTATATAGGACTTAGGGCAACCAAGTAACTGTGGATAAACAAGTATATAATGGTGATCACAGCACTATTAAATTCAACAACATGATGGGAGAGGAAAATAAAAGTACAAAACCCATTACATGGTTTTTCTTATAATTAGAGTAAGAAGCTATGACAAAACCAGGGCATCAGTGAGGGGAAAAGAAGAGTTCAAAAAGTAAACACTAAAGATGTCTGGAGACTGGTTTAAAAGGGGGGGGGGAGCTTACCTATTGTTATCCCAGAATAAGTGTTCCTGAGTACTTATGTTTTGAGGGAGGGGGCTGGAGAGAGAAGAGAACCTTTAGTGTGGTTAAAAGGCAGAGTAAAAAGAAGTGAAGGTATCCTTGATAAAATAAAAAGCTAGTGCAGGCTGGGAAGAGAGAAAATCCCATAAGGCATAGCAGGTTAAACACCAAATAAAAACTAGGAAGGATCAACTTGTAGGAGATTGCAAAGCCAACAGTAAGACTCTTTTGCTCTATCAAAGGGAGGAAGCCATTTAGAGGAACCACTTAATCACAGTCATAGAGCTAAAAGGGAGATGGTGGAGAGACTGAATGAATTCTTTGTCTTGTAAGGAGATGCGCATTCCCAAACCAGCACACTGAACTCGGCAGGTCAGAAGTACTAGATCAAATAGTGGTAAACATGATGCTCTGCATCTAATCAACAAACCAGGAGTAGATAAATCACTGGGACCAGATGGTATCCACCAGCTAGTTTTGAAGTAACTCAAGGGTGAAATTGTTTTGGCCAACATGTGTAGGCTGTCTTTACAAACAGCTACTGTGCCCAAAAGACTGGTGCTTGTCAATGCAATTCCTATTCATAAAAAGTGTTCCAGAAGGGACCCTGGGAAGTAGAAGCCAGTAAGACTCATTTCCATATGAAGTAGTCTGGCCAACTTTACAATAAAGGTGAAATCACTGCACATTTACGAAAATAAAGCCTATGTGGGACAGAGAAAACCAAATATTTTGGCAAAGGAGAAAAATCATGTTCATCTAATAAACCAGAGCTCTTGGGATAGATAGTGCAAGGAGAATATACAAATAAAGGGGACCCTGAGGATACAATTTATGAAGGGCGCTAAAAACACAACAGAAAGTATTATCATGTATCTATGTCACTGTGTGTTGTCATTGAACCTTAAAAGATACAAAGCAGATAAGGAGAATTCAGAAGTTACATAAAAAGATCAGAGCAATTATTTAGTTTAAGAGGTGGGGAAGACAAATGAAAACAGATTAAGGTTCGGTGTGGAAAGAAAGGAATATTATTTCTTTAGCATATGGGGAGGGTTTAAAGCTGTTCTTTTTATCACCTCCTAATATACTAAACTTATTCAAATAAACAACCTTAGAAGTATAGCAATGGCTCACTTATACATTGCTTCAAATTGTATGACGGCCCAGTAAGCAAGGGAAGCCTTGCTCTGGAGGAGGAGGAGAAGGAAGAGGAATAGGACGAAGAAGAAGAGGAAAAAGCAGAAAAAGAAACATTGAAAGTCTGTGAAATTTACTGTAGAAGACTGAAGCCACCCTCTGCGACATAGCCTTTATTTTGCACACAAATACTCCAGTTGCATATTTAACCAACTCTGCTGTCTGATTTCTAGACATTCAGTTCTGCCCTGGGTTAAAAAGGGACAAAGAGTGAACCCAAATCAATGACAGCAGAAGTGACAGCTGAAAAGGAAGGCAGAAGCAACAGCAGCAGAACAGTCTGTGGCCATTTAGCTCAGGGGCAAATAGTCCCTCATACTTCAAAGAGCCCTAAGGACACTGCTGCATTAGAGCACCATTTATTAAATGATTTTCATAATCATGACCCTGGGTCTTCTTTAACTGATTGTGGTTTTTATCCTTCCATTTAATAAGGCAGGGGAAAATAAATATCTTGGAAATATTTTCATTGAAATGTTTAAAATATTTTAAAAAGATAGTTCGATGTGTAAAAGGGTAATTATCTGGAAAACTCTCTTACTCAAAATATTTTCTTTTCAGATGAAGCAAGATAACTAGGACATTATTTTAAAACTACAAGTAAAAGGTCAACAGTTGGTAGAGGTTGCAACTCAAGAGCTTGACAAAAGTTCTAGATACGTTCAGAGAGAAAAGACCTATGGGGTGATTTATTAAGGAAAACAGGTTTGTTGGGTGCACATTTATAACCTTTGAAGTGTTTCAAAAGAGAACATTCATTTTCCTTCCACCTGAGTGTGATGTCCTTGCCAGACACACACCACTAGAGGACTGACCCATAAAGGGCATCAAACAGCTGCTTCACATTACCAAAAATATTAATCCCAGAAGACTTAGAAGAAAATAGTTAAATAAGCATGAAAATAGCATTTATTTCTGAGAATGGGCTTATTTATTTCTTCAAACACATAGTTCTCCATTTGGGAAGAGAGACTGCTAAATACACTTCACACCGTTCTTTATTTCTCTCAAGACAACTTGGACTTGATGAAGGAAATAGATCCAAAATATCCATGAAGGAAATAAAAATAAGATGCTTAACTAGAGCCAACTCTCAAACCACATGCCTGGGAACAAGCTGCTGCATACACCAGAAAAGCACCATTGCTGGTCTTTGTCATAAAATGTATTAAGTGCTCCAGGGAAATGAAATGGAACAAAACCTGGGTACCACTGAAGGCCAAAATAACAAAGTTTTCTGGAAAACAAAACTGCATAAATTATATCATTCATTTCCCTTTAAATTAGAGGCCCAAAAGCAAAAGTTGCTCTTCTCTCACAAAAGAGAAACTGTGATAAGGCAGGATTCTGAGTAAGGAAAAGACTCCAAAATAAATTAAACACAATAATGGAAACAAAGACATTGAAGAGTACAGACAGAGAAAGGAAGAAGAGAAGCAGCAGGAAAAAACCGTAGGTCACTCTTTCATTTTAAAAATGCCAATGTACCAAATGTCACATGCCATCTCTGTGCCCCACATGTAACACAAACAATACAAACATTCTACATTTGAAAGAGCAAGTTAAGAATGGTTTTACTATTTTAAATGGCCATGATTTGGAGATTGAACTTCGATATAAACCTAGCACTGCTCCCAGTCTCATAAGGCATTTTATAAATGAGCATGTGTGTGCTCACAGACTTAGCATTGATATTTGGAGATCATTTCTTTAGAACAATGCCCTCTTAACATTTCCTACTTGTTAGCAGGATCAGACACTAAAAACACCAGAGTAATGCCTTGCTAAGGAAGGGATGAAAAGCTTACAATACTGCCAGCATTTCTGGAAGGAACAAATGTCCTCTGTGAGGGCTGTCCTGGAAACAGCCCTGTGTGATGGCTCACACAATCTTTATTTCATGAAAACCTACAGAATGATGACTCGTCAGCGAAAGCTTGTAATCTCCTCGTTTCCTCTCTGAGTGGTGAATGAGTGCTGCTGTGGCCCTAGAAAGGGTCTCTGGACTCCCTCAAGCTCCCGGCCATTGTACTGCTCTCTCTCACTACGAAGAACAGGTAAGTCGGGTCAAAAAAGCCAGGCTAACCGCAGAATGGGGGCAAATGGTGTTCCTTCTGGAAAAACAAATTGTCAGCCATGGTTTGCTGTTCTGACAGAGAGCTGGGAATGCCATGGCAGAGAGGCCAAGGGATGCCTGGCTAAGTTGTAACCAATACCTTTCCTGGTTCAGTAATAGGAAGGAACCACACATGCACGTCCGCACCCAATGGTCTAAGGAATAATGTTTATTTCCGTTGTCAAGCATATAGCTCCTTTTTCTCTCACACTCCCACAAACGCTGTCGATCATTTGATTGTTGAAAGGATGTACGGTTTTTCCCACTCGTCGCCTCCCATTATCGCCTTTCGTTTTCTGGGAGTGGAAAACAGGGAAACAGTCTGCATGTCAGGAAATGAGATGATCGCTTTGCTATCAAGAGGGTCACAACCACTAAGAACTGGAAGGAACTTAAGATCCTAGGATCCAATTTTCTCAGCTTATAGAAGAGGAGATGAAGGCCCTGCAAGTATAGGTGAACTCGTTCAATATTGCACAGTAGGAGTGTGTTTGGTGACAACCCCTGGTCTCCTGTGGTCCAAGCTTGTGATTTTTTTCCAGCACTCATCAACCAGGCAACCCCCTGATGTTAGCCATTAGAGTACTGCAAACCAGACACTCATGAGAGTAATATGCTGCTAGACATGTCACTTGCTCCCCACCTGAGACATTTCTCCCCACCTTTTTTTTTTAATTTTTAATTTTTTTAAGAGATGGGGTCTCACTGTGTTGGCCAGGCTGGTCTCAAACTCCTGGGCTCAAGCAGTCCTCCTACCACAGCCTCCAGAGTAGCTGGGACTACAGATTTATGCCACCACACTTGGCCCCAATTTTTAACAATTAAAATATATTTCACATACCACACAATTCACCTATTTAAAGTACACAATTCTGTGAGTTTTAGTATATTCACAGGGCTATGCAACCATCACCACTATCTAATCCCAGAACATTTACATCACCCCAAAAAGAAATCCTGTACCTATTAGCAGTCACCCACCCCCTCACACATGCCAGCCCTAGGCAAGCACTAATCTATTTTCTGTCTCTATTGATTTGCCTGTTCTAAATACTTCATATAAAAGAAATTATGCATACTGTAGTCTTTCTGAACATAAAGCATAATGTTTCCAAGGCTCACCTATGTTATAGCATGTAACAGTACTTCATTCTTTTTATGGCTGTATAATATTCCATTGCCTGACTATACCACATTTTGTTTATCCAACAGTTTGTATAAATATTTAGGTTGTTTCTATCTTTTGGCAACTGTGAATAATGCTGCTACGAACATGCTTACATTATTTATTATATTATTTTATTTTTATTCTGATGTGGATACAAATATTGATACAGAAACCTCTTAGAACACTAAAATCTTAAGAATCTCCAAAGTTAGAATGAGCCCCCTACCCCCACACAAAGGGTTTCAATTATCTTGGGTATATACCTAGGCATGGAATTGCTGGGTCATATGGACCAAAAAGTGTATGTTGAACTTTTTGAGGAACTGCCACCCATAGACATTTTGGAGTGAAGAAGTCCATCTAGACTGGCCTTGGATATAAGCTTAACACAAGTTATTGGTCTCCACAAGCTGACGTTTGATACTGTTCAGGCCACCAGAAACAATAACATTTAAATTGGGAGTGATGACCAAAACAAAACAAAACAAACTCCAAAACAAGGGTTTTAATCCCTCAAATAAGAAAACACACTTAAATTTAGTCACTACTTCCTGTTTTTAACCTAAAATTTAGACAGGGCATTCTGAACTTCAATACACACATAATTGTAAAAGTGGAATGAAACAGTAAATAAGAATCAGATAACCCCCCTTCTTTAATAACTTTCATGTGAATTACATCTTTCAGAAATGGTAAAGGGAACACATAATCAACTCTCAGGATCAGAACACACACAACAAATTATCCCAAAGATATCTAGACACGAATGCTGCTGAAAATCTAAGAATACCCACTGTTCCGAACACAGCTAAAAAACGTGCTTCCTAGGAACTAAGAAACTTAAGACAGTCTCATTTTATATCAAGACATTCTACTAATACGGTGAGTGTAAACATTATCAACTTATTTTAGGAGCCTGGCATGGGTGGGTAAAATGTCATTCTTGTCAAAAGATGGTGGGAGGCAGCAATTGGCCTTTTTGGGGAGAGTCACAGAGCTTGTTGATTTCTTTTCACTCTGAAATTTTTTTTTATTCCTTACTCAGGCTGCTGGGCAGAGCCTTTTCCCTGATTACAGCTGTGGAATTTTAGTCCCAAAGCCAAATAACTAATTTTTATTTTACACCTTCCAAAATTTCTTTTTTCCCTTAATGTTTTATTTCAACTGCAGTTTTGGTGGCTGCCTATAGACACACTCTGTGGTTTCCACCTAATTTTTAAAACTTCATCTTTTTTATCACAATTTCATCAACCGTTCACTACTACCATGTTTGCTCTACCTATACCTTCACCAGCTTTCTTTTCTTCCTCTAGTTACTCAACAAACATTAGGTAACTAGAGTATGTCAGGCACAGTGCCAAATGCTGGGAATAAAAATGAGCACATCCTCTGGCCTCACGGAGCTCAGAGTCTCATGTGGGTCATTCAACCAGTCCACCCCTCTTACTCCGATTTCCATTCCTGTTATGACAGTGTCTTGCCAAGCTTCCAAGTCAAAACTACCTATTTGAGAGGCTGTTGAGTTTGAGATCTAGCTCTCTTGACCCTCCCAACTCCCAGCAGATCCTTGGACTAACAGCTCTATCATATCAAATTATTTCATTTTTATTCTGATGCTGGATACAAACATCAATAGACAAGACTCCTCAGAACGCTAACATCTTAGGGATCTCCACCCCCATTAAGTAAATGAAAGTTAGAATGAGTTTGTTTTCAAAGATCTTCCGAACCTACAGACTGATTTTCTTTAGTTTTTGGTAGAAAAGGAAGCAAGTTTGTTAAAACCTGCAAATATGCACTATTTTCTGCATTACTCATCTTTCCTAAATAGTTACAGCTGTTTCTCTGCAAAAAGATGGCGCAATGACCTACACTGGATGTTAGGTTAGAGGGCATACTTTTTAGTCAGTGAGATCAAAAATGGCAAATGACTGAATAATGAAATGTTAATAAGCAATCCCTCAAGAGCCGGACAGAAAGGATATAATACTACAGCAGAGGATTCATCAGCCCTCCAAGCGTTTGCATGCTATGAGAGCAGCCTTCTCAAGTCCTTATCAGCTTCACGAATTTCAGAGGTCAAAAGTAGGTAATGAAGGCATGAATCAGGTACGCACTGAGATGATTCAAGTATAAAAGCATTTCAGATCATAATATCAAGTTCCAAGGCCAAAGCTCTAAATGTTATCATTACATAAAAGGACAGACATATGTTTTCAATGGTTCAGTTCAGTGGTTCCCAGCCTATGGATCTTAGAGATATTTCTAAAAGTCTGTGGATTTATAGGCCTGCCAAGTACTTCCTGCACACTGAATACCGTCTCACTTATAGAGCACACCATCAGTTTTCTCAGACTACAAAAGGTTGGGATCCACTACAGCCAGCACTAAGCACTACAGTGCATGGGATCTTCAGGGAATAGAACACAAGCCAGTTCATGAGACTGTGTGGGCAGAAAAAGTAGCAGATAAACCTCAGTGAGCTGGTGCACTTAAGGAAAATTATCAAAACGATTTATGACAGGATGGTGAACGCTTCTCACTTATATACTCAGCAAATGGTCACCATTTATGACACCATACCGAATATACTGTTGGGGCCAAGAAGAGGGAGTGCAACATTGCTCAGTATCACTTAAAGAACAATAATACAGTTAGATAGAAGGAATGAGTTCAAATGTTCCATAACACAGTAGGGTGACTATAGTTAACAATCATTTATTGGACATTTCAAAATAGCTAAAAGATTTGAAATGTTCCCAACACACACAAAAAAAGATAGATGTTTGAAGTGATCAACATTTTCTTCATCACTCTGATTTGATCATTACAAATTGCATGCAGGTCTCAAAATATCATATATGATATGTACAATTATGTATATGTATCAGTTTTTTAGAAGACTAATTGAATTTTTTTAAAAAGGAATGAGAAAGATCAGAATTCCTGGTCCTCAAACTGACTCTGCCACAAAGTGGCTGGGTGACTTTGGGGCAAGTCGTATTTCTCCCTCTGGGTCTTAGTGACCTCATCTATAAAGTGACTTCTGAGCTCCCTTCTGGCTCCAACATTCATAGGAGTTCCCAGATTCTATGTTCCCACGATTCTGCATCTCCAGGGCAGCCAGGAGCCTCTCATGAGAGGACGGAGCTAGTGGACATCAGCCCTAAACAAGCTCCTAGACTGAGTGCTCTGCCAGCAGCCAAGGGCTTATCTTCCTCACCTGAGATCCTCAGCGCCACAGTAGCTGATTGAGGTGCTTTCAATAAGTACTTGTCGGATGAACATGAGAGCTGGAAAGGACCTTCACAGCAACAGTTGACTAGTCAACTGAGGTCCTTAGAGGTTCTTAGAAAGATCTTGATCATTTCTGATTAATTCTGCAGTGTACTTTTTCCTCCCTAACTCTGTCTTTCCAAGTTCATTGGTGATTCCTATGTTCTGCATTTAGTAGCAGACCAAATAGGTTAGTTGTATTTTTCTAAATTATGCGACTATATGTCCACCTTTGCAGGGTGGTTCGGTCTGTACATTGCAATCTATAGATGCCGAAAGCTGGGAACCAGCAAAGTGTTCAGTCTATAACGTCTGCAGGGCTGGAGGCCTTTCAGGGCTAATGGAGGGCATTTCTAGAGATAATAACAGGGGCCCCTTTGCAGACTACTTTTGCTCTGGAAGCCAGTTTAAACTTACACCACTGGAAAACAGAATATGATTCCTGTTCTACCAAAGGGTAAAGGACTGAAAAATAGTAATGAATTAAAGCAAAACATTCTCCCCATGGCCACTGCCAGACTGACCCTCAGCACAGGATTGGCAGGACAGAAGTAAGTTCACAGGACCAACTTCATAAATTGTATCCAAACAAAGAACTTATCTTTTGGGGTCTCAGTTTCACTATCAAACTGAATGTCTTCTAGGCTACTTCCAGCTCTAATGTGCTGTAGTCTTTCTCTACTTAATTTTTCATTAAACAAATCCAGTGCTCCAGAGGCAATCCCTTGCAATTGGTTACGGAAATGAAATCCTAACAAATAAGTGTCTGAATAACCAGTGAAAGGGAAAGTCAGAAAGACTAGCATAACCTGGTCACATTACTGTGACGGTCCATACCTGGAGCCCTTGGACCATGAACTGTAAGGGCACAGGGCTCCATGAAAAGCATGCTTAGATAGTCCAGAAACTTCTAGGCACCAAATCTGCACTTTATAAGCTAAGGTACTTTCTAACCCTGAAGATCCATGGTTCCATCCTCGCTACATGCTCTGTTCTTTTTCTCTATCATTGTATCTCTGAACCAGATTGTTTAAGAAGCATTTACCAACTGCTACAAGGTAATCCAGTTATCTTGACTACTGGTATTCTAATGGTAAGCAAGTAACTTAACTGCCTCAACCACTAGTGCCCAAATAACTAAGTTTTACTATACTTAGCCAGGGCTAGACTGGAACCCTATCTTGGCCTGCCTTAAAGCTTTACCAGAAGGACCTGGCACTCAAGGCTCCAGTTTAAAACACTGCCCTAAAACGGGAGCTGACCCACCCTAGTGCCCCTGGAACTAAAAATAAGCCTGCACACCTGTGGGCTGGCCAGCTCCAGCAGGGAGGAGCAAGTGTTCAGGCCTTCGTACCTCCCTCTAGACTCAGGTTGCATATTCTTGCCAAAGAACTCTCCACATTCTGAGTTTCATTATGCTCAGGGCAAGGGTTGGAGCCAAAGCACTTATAAAGCCCTCTATGACCTGTCCTATTTTATCAAGTGAGACACAAGGGTGAGTGAGTGAATACATCTCCAGGAAGCAAGCAATTCACTTCTTTAACCCCAGGAGAGGATTTCTGTGGCTGTGTTAAGCCCCAGAAAGTAGAAAAGGGACCTAAGGCACAGAGGGATTAAGTGACTTACCCAAGGTCATCCATTACAAGCCAGGAATCAGTCTCCTAGCTTCAAGCCCACTAAACCGTATGCCATAGTAATAAACACATAATCTGATTCCAAAACACCTATTCTACACTATTTGGACATTTCTGTACAACCCAAATATTATGGTGTTCCCTAGGCTGATGATCTTTGATCACTGGACACAAGACCATAATTCATACTTTAGCTTATAACACCATAACCAGTTTAAGAAACAAAATGCACCAACAGAATAGAAAAAGAGTGCTTCCTTGCTGCTTTTGTGGCTCCCTAGGAAGAGATTCACAAAGAATGAAATTCACTTTATTAGTCATATCAGAAACAAAAACATCGACAGGCCCTGGGAACACGCAGTTACATATCCTGCATTCAACTTTCACACACAAGCAATACATGGAGGGAGGCAGACATTTGGGGATTCGTCTACAAAATTCTTTCTAGGGTTGGGGCCCTGCCTCTTACTGTTCACAATGATGGCCCTAAGTTGCCATCAGAATAAGACTCAATTCTATTGTGCCTGATTCTTTTTAGGCATCAGGGTATATGGCTTTCTTGCCTCTTTACAAAGTGCCCTACCAATGTTTATGTAACCTGCTTAGCCAGGAGAACAACTTGACCGTGCCTCATTCCTCAACCTTAGGCTAAGTTATGTCTAGCAAAGAATGTAAATTTCCTTTAACCTGTTTTTTCCTAAGCAAAACTATTTTAAATCATTTTTAATTATCAAGTTCTTTTTGTGAATATACTGTTTCCTGTCCTTAGGGTGACCATAAATTATAGTCCAAACCAGGACACACTGGAGAGTGAAAGGAGGCACTATGCACAATTACTCTGGGACAGCAGGTGTGAACCTGGACTGTGCTCAGTAAACGAGAACAAGGAGCCCCTCCCTTACCTATAAGCTTTCAAGAAAAGTCTCTGCTGAAATTCTTTGAATAAAAGGATAAAAAAAGGGATACCTGTTAAGCTCCATGTTATCTACCTTCCAACTGTGAATCATCTTGAAGCAGTATTAGAGATGAGCTGGATGTATTATTTTTTTTCCTGGCAGCATATGAAGTCTTAATTTAATCTCAATTATCTGGGTAGGCAATCTAGGCCCTTCAATAAAGATGCAGGACTCCCAGAACAAGACACCCTGGAGGCTGCAGCACACTTCCTTACACAGCTCTGCAGCATGTTTCACGCTACTCCAAACGTCCATGCTGACTGCAGAACTCATTCCATCCACCACATCCAAATCTAAGGGAATGTTTTCAATTCATAAAAGCACTCTTAATAAAATTAACCACCTTTCCTTGTGTTTTGTACTGTCAGGACGTATCATCTAAAAACTTTCGTTGATTCATTTAGAACTTCACTCTTTTAAGATTTTTAAGAGCATGGTAATTTTATCATGTAAAAAACATGGACAAATTGTTTCAATATAATATTGGGTGAGTGGCATTATCTTTATGCTTTCACACGGCTTCTTAATGTTGTTCACATATTCAAGTGTAGATCCTCCCTTAAACATAGTAATCACGGTAGATGTCATAAATTACAGTACCTTATGATATGCAAAACCAGGAAACTAATTTTATTCTATTTACAATTAAATAATTTTATATAAAACTACCTCCTTTAATCCACCCCCAAAGCAGGGCACACAATTAATTTAATCCTTGTTAGTGCTGTATGTTTGCTTTAAATCCTGTTATTGCATTCCTTCGTGCAATCAAGTGCCCTTTAAAAACTAGTATATCAGTTAGGTTTGCCTCCTCTGAGAGCAGTTATGACCCTTTTATACCCTGTGGGGCTTTTGACCCTGGTTCCTGTTTTTCTTATGTTTCTGTTAAGTTACAGTTCTCACAGAACCATTGTCACTAATATGAGATAACTAGAGTCTATCTTAAATGATATTGAACTTTTCTCCATTAGGCAACATGAGCTAAGCGAAGAAACCTAATATAGTATTATGATGCATTTGATAAAGAATAACATGAAAACCTAGGTAAGAATGTCAAAATATTTAAAAACTACTTTGCTATCATGGTGAATTATAATGCAGCCATTCAATCCATGGTACTATTGTCTTCAAAACAAATTTAAATTGAATTAAACACTGCAGTATTTACAAAGCTTTCCCTGCAGGATAAATAATTCTTTCTGCATATGATTGTTTAAATGTGGATTTCTGAATAGCAAGTAACTAGTTAGGGGTACAGTGCTGGGCATTTAATTATCCTAAGGGATTGAGGGAAGCAAGAGGTTGAGAATTGGGGTTTAAATAAATCATTTTCATCAGAAAATTGTTTAGTGACCTATGAAACATTGAACCAAGGAATCTGGATTGAGCACTCACAGACCAGCTGTGACTAATATTACTATTAACAACCCCCCATTCAAGAGGCAGATCAAAATAATTAACACTCAACTTGATAAAAAAAAAAGAAGGCTAAATCACTCCCATATGATTGCTTTTAAAATAAGCAAGTTATGTCAACTAGTTGATTACTTCGTTAAAAATGAAAGTTGACAAGGTAGATTTGAGTGGAGGTGGGGGAGGTAAGTACATATGAGAATAAAATTTCAAAGTCAAGTGTCTTCTTATCAAATGCTTTAAAACAAAAACAGAAGAGCACTCCTCAAAACCCACCCACATCACTTCAAAAATAGGTTTTTGCCCTGAGAATAGAAGATATGCAATCTGAGGTTTTTGTTCACGTCAGAAGCAACAGCAGTGAAATCCGTCCCCAAAATTTTCTGGTGAAGTCAACAATCTGTTTTGTCTTTTACTGTTAACCCAAAACAAAACATGGCTGGAGGGAAGGGAGAGGGGAGCTATTCTGCAAGAATGGGTTAACAGTTCCAGGGTTATTTGACGGAGAAAAACAATTTTCTAGAGAACCACTTGAAATAAAGAAGCAAATAATTAGACGTGGAACACTGGCAAACCTCATCATTTTGGCTAATCTGCATCAAGTGACAGTTCCTGTACCTATAAAGTTCTTCAGGGTTTTTGCTTGTTTTTGAGGTTGAAGCTTATTTTTTCATACCTTCATTGTTCCAGTGGGACAGTTCCATCATCTCTACTTTTCAACCTGGATCACATTTCCAGGCTTACACAAGAGATGCTTGAAATGTTCCAGTTGTATTAAGTCTTTTTTCTCCTTGGATGTTCTTCGGCCTCCAGAAGCCACTTACAGATTTAACCAATTTCCCTTCCAAGGATTGAATGACAAGTAGCTCAATAACTATTTGAGGACCTAGTTCTACATTCAGAAAAAATCCATAGAATTGCTAACCAAACGAGATGTTCTCTTAAGACTAGCTCTTGGGGGCAGGGGGCTCAAAGCAAAAAGGAAGTTTCAATTACTTTGTGAAGTGAAGCAGAAAAATTAAGTGAGATCCAAGCAAACTTTATTAGCTATGACAAGCAGTCCTTAATGCTTTTGTTTCATGAGTGCTCCAAAACCTTTGCTAAAATATTTGAAAAATTCATCCAACTATGGAATCCGAATTTAGTCGCCATGTGTCTGGGTGTGCACACACACCCAGGCACACACAGACCCGTGAAATTAGTCTTTAACACATTGACTTGCACACTAGAAAAAAATTTTTTCCTTGGGCCCACAGCGTTTTACTACAAAAATGGAATAAAAACTTCAAAAACAAAACAATCCTTTCTAATTTAATGAAAAACTTGTTATTTTTTATTGTTTTCTCTACGTGAGTTATATGCAACTTGAAAAATAGTTCTCACGGCTTCCAAGGTGAAGAGACTACGTATGCTTCACGAGGCCCCAGGCTCAAAACTAGTGTGAGTTAAATACAACTCACGTGACAGTTCATGTGTTAAGCAAATTCCCATTCAGTATGTTTTATGATCACCATTAGGAAATTAAGGAAAGTCCTAGGCTCTCTTCCTGTTCAAATATAAATGTAATTGGAAACTATGGCAAAGTTTAAAACTGTTAACTAGAAGCCTATTTTAATTCTTGACTTCTAGACCTATGACTAGCCTCAATAGCTCTTCTCTCAGAGTTTGTCATGACCAGGGGAACAAACAGGACAGGGTGTAAGTATAAATTGCCAAGAAGCAACTCGTTCTCTGTTATATTCTTAAGGCAAATACACAGTCCCTGGAATGCTGGTGTTCATTACTTTAAATTACTTTCAGTTTCACGAGTAAAAAACTCACACACACATATATTACTACAAATTCTTTTTATTTACTCAAATTAACTGTTGTCTTTTTGGAGAAATCAGCAGCCCCCTGCCTTGATGCTGAAATATGCTTAGGTTTTGTAATCTAAACAAATTCATCAAATAAAAGCCTGCAGCCATCATTTCTAAATATAAATAAAGCCATCTTTATACACAAAATTTGTCCTTAATGGGTATACCATTTATTTGACAGAAAAAAAAATGCTTAAGTTCATTTCTCTTTTTCCAAATTGGTTAATATAAATATAACAAACCTTAGGCCATTATACCAGTTACAATGTTTCTTTCTAATAGGGAGAAGCAATTAACTCACCCAATGGAAACTGAGGCCTCAAGATAAGGAATTTACTTCCCGGGACATTCTAAAAGTCATTCTAAAATGGAGCCAAAGTCTGCAGGTGATTTCATAGAAATGAGTGCGGCTCCTATCCCAAATGAGCACATTCATTCCTTCAGCACCCAGCCTAAACACCAAGCTGCTCCACCCAGACCCTGGGACAACAGCTTGGAAGAGGTTGTGGGAAAATCAAATTTTTCTTTTAAATTTCAAAAAGTCTCTTTGTTTTGTTATGAGCCCCCGATGGTATAAATTAAGGGTAATCATACATGCTGGTGTTGTTTCCTAGGAAGATAAATCTCCTGACCCACTTTGAAGCTTAACACTTGGAGCCTTCTCTTCCCATAGTCATCCACACCTACTCATGTCCAAGGACCCCCAGAACCAACCAGCTTCAAGGTTACTACCGACAACCACAACTCTCAGACGTTCACAGAGCAAACACAGAAAATACAGTCTTTGGCTCAATAAAGACATCTACTTACTTGCTCCCTCAGAATTCTTCCAGTGTCTTACATTTTCTGGGAATGATTAAAAATCAGTGGAGACACATGGCATAAAGGGGAATGTGTTTTCTCTACCCCTCCAAAAAAGTAAATTTTAACAGTTTTCCTAAATACTAAAATATACTAAAAGATTTTTACTCCATGGCCACATTTCAGAGAAAAATAGCTGTGGTCTCCATTTACTGATAAAGAAACCATTCTCCCTTTATCTTTCCTGAGGAAGATTACATTATTTAAAAATTCTGGTTGATGAGTTATATTTACAAAGATAGATACTTTGTATCTCCTAAAACATTCCTCTGAACCTGTCTTTTACAATCTACTTAAATGCTTCTCCTCAAGAAACACAGATACTATTTCTATGAAAACGAGTTTATACTTAAAGGTCATAGACATCCAGGTATGTGTCACTTATGTTCCTAATAAGGAATTTCTCTTCTGTATCATTAAAACTCTTTAGTAAAAATAATGAAAGCAACTTTTTAAAAAGTCCTGATTCCTAGTTGGTTCATAGCTAAATGGGGTCTAATGGTGGGAGCAGCAAAAAGCCAAAGCCTAACCTGAAGCTAGTTGTCACTGATGGGGTTAACATTTTTATTACACATGAGCTCTCAAGTCTACAGTGCATAGTAGGAACAGTGCTCTAGGAGAGACAGTCTAGGAGGGACAGTCGTGCCCACTCTGAAAAGACACCTGAAAAGATGAGCCCCTTCTAACTCCCTCCCTTTTCTACTCACCCACCCTCTGCTCTTAGAAAGGTCCACCTGCCTTGATAGCTGAAAGCAGAATGAAATGACAATTCCTCACTCCCCACCCTATGACTCAGAGGTTAAGCTCAACTAATACTCATAATTGCCGAACTGGAAGTTTTGCAAAGCCCTTTGATAAAGTCTCTGGTACAAATTAGGAGCGTTTGAGGCGTTTGTTTAAGAGCAAGCACATGTCTTACGAACTACTGCACTTCCTGCTTATCACTTTTTGAAAGTTGCCAGGACAGTTTAGACAGCAAGCTTTGAAAGTTCAAAGCAATTTTCAATATTCTGCTCCTTGGTGTGTGACTTTTAATGTCCTATTGTTGGACAACATTAAAGCCAAATGACCCTACAGGTTTCACTTTTGAATTTTTGCTGATACCAGAGGGATGTGAACATGTGCTATGCCTCAAAATGACCTGAACTCCTTGAGTATCTCCATTAACACTTTACTGACACTTTCTCAGCTTCTACACCAGGCGGCCATCAGAGGGATTTGAGACAGAATCTCTTTACTTCCACTTACTTTCTGACTGACAACAGGAGTGTACTGGATTGCAAGTAAAAGCACTTCCTACCAGATGCTCATCCTCAAAGAAGAACTAAAAAGAATCAAAGCACCTACGTGGAGTACTGTTTTCTATACCATTTTTAGAAAAAAGTAAATAAAAATACGTCCTCTATACTTTCTATTTTTTCCCCTGAAAATATAAACAAGTCATCATGTTGTTTTCTCCTGGATAGGAATTGGACTCACAACGCAAGAAACAAAAAGTAGAGAAGTGCATCCATCTTTGCTAAGTACACGAAATGGGATACACCCAGCATTTATTCTGAGAGCAGCTTTACTTGCTATTTTTAAAATGATTCTACAGTTGGATTATTGAACACACACGCATACACACATGAGCATAAGTAAGTTCAATTAGTTCACAGTGACTGGTGTACCAAAAAGGTAGGGTAATTTAATTAACAGTACTATGTAAGTCCACTCACTCAGTGAACACTGAGTATCTATGTGGCAGGCAGGCATTGGGCTTGGTGCTGGGGTTCCAAAATGCCTGCCTTGAGAAGTTTCCGGTCTTGGGGTTTTCCATCGCCAGGGCTCAGGAGCAAAGGGTAGGTGATCATCTGACAAAAATGGGGTTGCAGAAAGTCAGATATTAGAAAGGGAGTTCACTTAGAAGTTGTCCAAGGTCCCTTTCTGGAGTCTATAGACTAGGAATGACAGTTCAGAGTAAACCCCTCTCCAAGTTTATTTGACTCTAAAGTACTTAGTGACTTGTCAAGCTAATGGAGGAAAATGAGCAAAACTCAGGCCACTGTCAAGGTGGGCAAGGGAGCAGTCACATGATTCCTCATATCACAGGAAAGCGACTGCAGACTGGGCCCCCAGAACACCAATCCACAGACAGAAAGCAGGTTAGTGGTTGCCTGGGGCAGAGGGGGTGAGAGATGGATGAGGAGTGACTACCAAATGGTAAAGCGTTAATTTTGGGTGTGATAAAAATGTTCTAAAATGAATTGTGGTAATGGCTGCACAACTCTGTGAATATACTAAAAACCACTGAATTGTACACTTTAACAAGGTGAGTTTTATAGTATATGAATTACATCTCAATAAAGCTGGGGGAAAAGACACCAATCCATGATACTGCTGTGGCTCCAAGTGTTTGTTTGGCATCATGGGGGCAGGTTTGAGAAACCAAGACAAAATCCCCCCACAGCCATCAAAGGAATAAAACAAGCCCTACTCTTTATACAAAAGGGTAATTTGCTTGTGCCTAGAGTACCAAACGCTATTCTAAAACTCATGGATACTGTGGAGAAAAGTTCTAGAGAAGGGCAGCAAAAATGAAAGAAACAGGAAGGGAGAAGCCCACCAGGAGAAACGGACTAAAGGTAGAAGGTAGGTAGAGGAAGAAGAAGAAAATGTGCAAAATCATAAAGAGTATGGCTAGGGTGAAACAAGACCTCCTTTAATTAGGGAAACCTTTCAAAACTTAAAAGTGTTCAATTGAGGGAGCGGGGAAGGGCAAAAACAACCTACAGAACACATGTTGAGAGGAAACGAGGCCCAGTAAGTCAATCTGACTCTATGACCTTGAGAACAAATCAGTGACCCTTCTTGGGCTTCCACTTCCCAGTCTTCAAAAGCAATGTGGTTCTTAATTATGCTCAAATCTTCTCTGATTTATCAAGTGGAGCCCTTAAAGAACCAGGAGCTCTCATAGCAAGGCTATCACATTCCAATGAGTCCACAATACAGAAATTTACTAAAAAAGTCATTCAGCAGGTTTGTGGATGGCATTTAAATGGACTAGCATTCCACATGAGCTATCCAAACCCTCTAAGTATCCATAGGGTTTTAAGACCTTGGCAAGACCTTTGACAAACCTTGTTGGTTTAGGCTGGAAAAACTCCCCAGGAACCTTCAGATTTGTTATGAAATTGATGCAGTCTATAATGAGACTGTATATTTTTTGCTGCCTGGTTGGCCAATGTAGTCTAAAACAAGTAATATAAACACTTCCACTTCCACATACTGCATAATAAAGCATCTTCAAAGCTTCTGACCATTTCAGACCTCAATTTGTAAATATCATCTATCATGCATGACAAAGTATCTCACAGGATTAATACAATCACTGAAATTCCGCCAACATTTGTGTATTGTGGGATTACAGAAACTGAACTATGCACCCCTGGTATGTGTATATGTAGTAGTCTACAGCTTTTTGATTTGTTAATGTGTCCTCAGGGAAATAATGCTAATGGAAGCAGTTCACAGTAAAGTTCTCCCCAAGCACCAAAAGAAACACAGTAACAAGATGGATAAAGGCATTTTTGTAGATTTACACCAAAAGGTAGTTTATGGAAAATGCAAATACCTGTCCATCTGTGGTAATATAATCAGATTCTCAAAAACAATTTATTCATAATCATGGAATAAATAGTATTTTTAAAAAGGTAAAAACCATTGACACTTAAAAAAAGAAATCTTAATAGAAAAACCACTTTACAAGTGAGGCAATTTCCATTTCTTAACAATATTAAACTGGAGAAACAACTTGTAGTTACACATTCTTGAAAATGGACCACTTGTACTCGGGAATACCATAGCGTTTGGCCCTTTAGCACTCCAATTCTTGGGCTCTGCTCAGAAGAGCAAAGCCTCCTTCTTTCCTTTTCTTTCTAGCCGCTGAAAAGCAGGTATTTTCTTTCTTTCTTTTTTTAAGAATGAGAAATGCTGACCCAGGAAAGCAAGTAGTGGCTCTAACTGGTGCAACTGTTAAAAACGAGCGTCTAGATTTGAACTTTCTATCATATTGTCCATTTCAACGGTCCTTAAAATATTTTATTGGTTCGGATACTGGCCTAATCCCCTCCATAGCTGCAGAATCACAAAAGTACACTAGGGGATTATGCCGTAGGGTTTGCAACAGTAAAAACTCATTTAGGAAGGGAGAGAAGAATGTAACTTGAAATAAGACAGAGAGAAACGGGCCCTTTTCGAATTTCCCAGCACAGCTTTGAGAGCTGTCCTATACCAGCTCCGGTCTCTACTCGCGCCGAAGCCGATAACTTTCGAAAGAATGAAAAGGCAGCTAAGTACGCCTACCGCCACTGCCGAAGCAGAACCTGCAGCTATGACAATAGCAGGCTGGGAAGGGCCGTTGGGGGGTGGGGGGGAGGAAAGCCACACAACCCACCCCAGGCTCTCTCCTGCCGCCCAGAGAAACCTCCCCAGGCCCACAGCACTGCTCTGTCCATGCCCCAGTCCTTGCCAATGGCATTTCATACTTGCTTCTGGTAATTAAGTCCCCAAATCTGACATGATTGTCCAGGCACGTGTGCACATGTATGTGCTCCTCTGTGCACATGTGCGTGCACAGCTTCAGCTGACATAAGCATTCTTACTTCCATGATGGAACCCAACACAAATATCCTTGCAGATGCTGACATTAATGTTGAGGCTTCTCTGTGACAAATGACTTGGCACATTGGTAGCCCAGGGTTTTCGCAGCTGTAAAACAGAATCTGTCCATGTACCGCACTGGGTTATCGAAAGGAAGCACAGAAATGGCAGTGAAGCACTCTGTGAAATTAAACCGAAAACCATATTGCCTCGGCACTTCACACACTTGGTTTACAGCCCCATCCATCTGCACTTGTGAGCTGCTTCTCTGAAGAGTTCTTCCATGCCTTCATGTGTTGGCTTTGGGTTCTGTTTCCTCCAGGAACTAAGGGGAGGAAGGCTGGCTGGCTTTGATTTTGTCTCTCGCTCACATAGGACATTGACTGAGAGACACTGGGCAGATACTTAATGCCTAGAGCCTGCAGGTAAGGACACAAACAACAGGGGAGACACTTTTTCCTGGAGGGCCTTCAACCTGAGAGCAACCGGACCAGCAGAGAAGCTTGGTGTTCTGTTCTTCCTTTTCCACTCACAGATCCATGCCTCTGACACTCCTGCCTTCCATCCCATCTGGCTTTTTCTGCCATTTCCCTTGAAAAGCTGCTGGTTTCTTTACTAACATAAGCACCTACCTCTAGTTCCTTAAGACCCTGGGGATCAGAGGGATTATGAAAAGAGAGAAGAAAATATATCCAAGGAAGCTAATCTACACCAGGGCTCCGCCAACTGTGGGATCATGACCTCCAAAGGAACCAATGAGAATTTCAAGGGGGTCAGAGGCCCCAGAGCCCAGAGCCCAAGACCTCCCAACATCTGTTGTCAGTGAGGGCAGAGCAGCCTTTTAAATACAATTTCCTCTCCCACATCAGCACCAATATTCTTTTTCTAGCCCTTAGGTGTACCCAACACCCCCTCCCATATGACCTCATCTCCCATTACTACCCAAAGTATTGCCCCATTACATTGTCCTGTATTGCTCATTTCCCTTAGCAGCAGGGTTGAACTAAGAATTTAAACTTTAAGAGGAATTCTATCAATTTCCCATCTTCGTTGCCATATCATGAACACCATCTATCAGTTGAAACTTGAAATATTTTATGGTGCTTATATTAACAGTTATCAACACGCATTGAGCATTTGTTATGTGCTAGGCACCATGCCAAGCACTATATTATCTACATTAGCTCCTTTGATCTTTACAACTCTATGAGGTACATACAGAACTATTATCTTACCCTGCTTTTACACATACGAACCCTGAAGCAGAGATAAATTCACTAAGGAATTTGTCCATGTTCAAAGCTAATAAGTGGCAGTGAGGCTAGAGCCTAAACTTTTATTAATGCTTTTATGAAATATAACTCACATACCATACAATTCATCTATTTAAAGTGTACCATACAATGGTTTTTAGTGTATTCACAAAGTTGAACCATCTTTTCAACCATCACCACAGCCAATATTAGGACGTTTTCATTACCCCAAAAAGAAGTCCCACACCTTAACTATCACTCCCTAAATCCTAGGCAGCCACTGATCCTACTTTCTATCTCTATGGATTTGCCTATTTCAGATACTTCATAGAATTGGAATCATACAAAATGTGGTTACAGAGCCTACACCCTTAACCACTACCTGAGCAAAGAAGAGGAGGTTGTCCATTGGCAACACGCTTCTGTTGTTGCCGGGAGGTTAGGCTTGGCAGGGGGGTTGCTGGAGCCCATAGAAAGTAATTAGGAGACAGTATGGCCTAAGAAAATGAGCACAGCCTCTGGAGTCAGAAAGACCTGGGTTCACCTCATACACTGCTTGTGGGAATGAAAAATGGGGCCGCCACTGTGGAAAACAATTTGGCATTTTCTCAAAAGGTTAAACATAGGATTACCCCAACAATTCCAATCCTAGGTGTATACCCAAGGAAAGTGAAAACAGGTGTTCACACACAAACTTGTGCACAAATGTTCATAGTAGCACTATTCACAATAGCCAAAAGGTGGAAACAATCCGAACGTCCATCAACTGATGAGTGGATGATCAAATTGTGGTATGTCCATACAATGCAATATTATTTAGCATTAAAAGAATAAAGTGCCGATACATGCAATAACTGGGACAAACCTCACAATAATTATGCTGAAAGAAGCCAGACACAAAAGGTCATATGCTATATGATTCCATTAATATGAACTATCCAGAATAGGCAAATGCACAGACACAGAAAGCAGATTAGTGGTTGCCAGGGGCTGAGGGAGATAGGAATGAGAAGTGGTGTCTTAATGGGTACAGGATTTTACTTTTGAGGTGATAAAGATGTTCTAGAACTAGATAGTGTTGGTGGTTGTGCAACATTGTAAATGTCCTAACTGGCACTGAATTGTGTACTTTAAGCTGGATTAAATGGTGAATTTTATGTCGTGTGAATTTTACCTCAATAAAAATATAAAATAGTTAAAAATAAAGACCTTGGATCAAAAATCCCATGCTGATTGATCCTGTGCAAGTGACTTAGAGAAGTCTCAGTTCCCTTATGTGGAAAATGGCAGGGGCAGGGGTGAGTCATTTTACAAGGTTTTGTAAGGATTAAAGGAGATAACCCATGAAAATCACAGTGCTGGCACATAGGAGGTGCTCAGGAAAGAGAAACAATCAGCCCGCCAAGAATCAAAACCACTGCCCTTGCTCTCTAAGCAAAGACACTATATGTCCTATTCTCCACCCAAAACAGTGACGTTGCTGTAGACTAGAATGGTCCTAAATAGCAAATAATAACAGAGAAATCCAGGGCTCCATGTAAGCTGAACTGTTTTGACCTGGAGACTTGGGAGTTCTGAATTTTATTGACAAAAACCTTTTAAAGTGCCAGATCCTAACTCCAAGGTCCCATTCCTAATTAAGCAGGGCAGTTTCATACATGTGATGCAGCTCCTGGATGGCAAGAAATTGTAAGGCTAAGGCTCTATCTCGGCCAATCTATAGAGAAACCCAAAGCTTTCTAGGAATAATAGAGCCAGTCTGAACCAAAGCATCTTTAGCGAGGGGGATTATAGGAAATGATATAGACAGAGCACAACGTTTTTATTTTGAGAAGAATCCCTCCCTCCAAACTGAAAATAATGGCAGCATTTTGTTGTTGTTGTTGCAACATCTGTCTAAATATTTATATGCAATGTGAATGTCTATTTTTGAAAATAAATTCCTTTCTAAGGTGTTGTTTTCCCTTTGAAAACAAGTCTTTAAAATGACTGAAAGCTTCCCTAGTGAGAGATGGTTTCCATAATCCATAAGGGGCAAAGTGCATAGAAAAGAGATGCAGACACAACTGCATACGATCCTGCTAAGATCCATGCCAGAGATTGGAAAAACGACCTGCTTTCAATATGCTTTTAATTACTTTATGAAGACAGTCCATTTAAGAGCTCAAATATGCAGTCAGCCCTAGTTAGACTGGCTCCAGATAAGCCTTCTGCAGCGCTGGCATCCACACCAACAATTTTGAGTAAGCAATAGCTCTTAACAACCCAGTACTCCTCCCTACATATAGAACCAGAAGTCTACTCTTTGCATGCTAACTGACCCTCCCAAGCAGCACAAGAGGCCTGTGGTGGAGAGACAGACTGGTGATAAAAGAACCCGTGGTCAATGGGCCCTCAATACCAACACTTCTGGGCAGCACATATAAGCGAGATCGTATGTGAGCAGCTACTATGAGGATGAAAGGAACATCTGCTCAAGGACGCAACAAAGGATATTAATGACAGTCCATTATGTTATAACATTTATTTTGAAAATGTGAATTTGCTTCACTGCGATTGATATATTAAGGAACAATTTGAACGTAATGCAAATTTCACATTCCCTTATGCGTGATTTTGTCTTCGAGAAACATGAGGTGAATGCAGAAAACTGCAACCAGCTGTACTGAGCCATGTAGTAACACACAAAACACACACATCAAACATCCACCAGCTCCCTCAGTCTACTGTGTGGTATGAGCCACCTCCATCCACAGATAGTGCTGCAACTTTCTATTTGATTTCAGATAACCCTCTGTCTACCACTTTATAATAACTCACAAGCTGCAACCTTCTGACGCCCAAGTCCACAGGAAAACTTCAGAGGTCTTCGAGATAAAGTGCCATATTTATTGTAGTATTTATGTATTTCTTAACCATTTAGCATGTGCGAAACTGTGCTCTATATATTCCTTAGGGAATATATACCAGGCATGATCTGACTTAAGCCCTACATATCTAAGTGGAATATGTATCAAAATAAAAATGTCCAGCTACCAGTTAGAAGAGACCAAATTAATACTTGTCATAGGATGAAAAAGGATTAAGACCAATAAGAAAATGAACAAGCCAATTACAAAACAGGCAAAAGGTCTGAACAGATACCTCATCAAAGATTTACAGATGGCAAATAAGCACATGAAAAGATGTTCAACATCATATGCCATTAGGGAATTGCAAATTAAAACAACAATGAGATACCACTATACACCTATTAGAATGGCCAAAATCCAAAACATGACAACACCAAATGCTGGCAAGGATGTAGGGTAACAGAAACTGTCATTGTTGGTGGAAATGCAAAATGGTACAGCCATTTTAGAAGGCAGTTTGGCAGTTTCTTTAAAAACTAAATATACTCTTTACCATACGATCTAGCAATCGTACTCCTTGGTATTTATCCAAATGAGTTGAAAACATATCCACGTAAAATCTTGCGCACAGATGTTTATAGTAGCTTATTCAAAATTGCCACAAACTTTGGAAGCAACAAAGATGCCCTTCAATAGGTGAATGGATATATAACCTGTGATACATCCAGACAATGGAATATTATTTGGCACTAAAAAGAAATGAGCTATCAGGCCATGAAGACATGGAAGAATCTTAAATGCATAGTACTGAGTGAAAGAAGTCAATCTGAAAAGGCTACATACTATATGATTCTAACTATATGATATTCTGTAAAAGACAAAACTATAGAGACAGTAAAAAAAAATCAGGATTTTTAGGGCTGTGAAACTACTCTGTGATACAACAATGATGGATACATGTCATTATACATTTGTCCAAACCCACAGAGTGTACCACACCAGGAATGAACCCTAATATAAACTATGAACTTTGGGTGATAATGATTTGTCAGTGTAGGTTCATCAATTGTAACAAATGTACCACTCTGGTGTGGGTGGGATGTTGGTGGTGGAGAAATCTCCATGTGGGTGGGGGAGGGCATAGATGGGAACTCTCTGTACTTTCTGCTCAATTTTGCTGTGAACTGCTCTAAAAAAATAAACTGCTTTAAAAAACAAAGGCTATTAAAAATATTTAGCATAGCTCTTAAATCAAAAGTTAAACAGGTTTTTCAAAATCATTTATGCTTATTATTGGAACAGTACAACATGAGAATTCTCTTCAGAGAGCTGAAAACACTCAGAGAAAACCACTTTAATGTGTCCCAATGAACTAGACAATCCCCACTACCGAGAGCAAATGGCCATGCACAAGATAAAAATGTAAACGGCCTAACAAATTCTGACAATTTTGACCCCTTTGTAAAAAGAAGCCATACAATCTGTTCTTTTTCTTTTTTCCTGAAAGGAACAGTGCTATTGATTTTTCAAAAGTTAATAAGTTTCAAGGCTCTCTGTCAAACAAAGCCATGTCCTTCAGCTGAAGACAGGAGAGGGGCCATACCCAGTTGTTAAAATCTGCGGTGAATTAAAGTCATTTCTTACTTTAAAAAAAAGGGTTTTTTTCCCCCTGAGGATCTCAAAGTTCAAACTTTGAAAGAGGAAAGAGACAGGAGGTGAGAGGAACTTTAGGGTTGCTATAAATGTCCCAGTCTTCAGTTTGAAAGGTTACGTAAGGATGCACAATTACCTGAGTAGGAGTGAAAGCCCAAGCCAAAAGCAGACTCTGGGCATTGTCCTGGTACATGTGAAGCATTTCCGGGAGACTTCACAAGGCTCAGGCCCTAGGCTATAGAACTGCAGGTACAAGCAGGGACCCTGAAAGGTCCCAGGTCAGGCATCACTCCCCAAGGGTGTCATCAAAGACCCAAGAGTAAAAAGGAGTACTGAGAAGCTATCAGCACAGATGTCAGATCTCAGGCACACCCATTTCTACCCCTCCTGCAAATCTCTCACCAGCCGGCATTCCCCCTTCTGACCCACCACCAGCTCCCAACAAAACAGGAAGGATATCTGTGCTAGCTGGCAAGCTGCACTCTTCTTGAAAACTAAGGCCTTCTGCATAGTCTCTAACCTGGCTGGGAAGCACTGTCCTTCGGGATGCCCCCAGAAACCCTGTGGAACTCCCCATAGGCCTCAGGTCAGAGCAGGAGAGAACCCTAAGCCAGGACTCAAAATGAACTCAAATCTGTTTGTACAAAAATATTAAAATGCATCTTAATACAGGTAATTGATGCCTCCAAGAGTCTAAGATTACCTCCTTACCATACCATTTCCCTATACCTTTCCAGCTATAGATGAATCAAGTAACCGTATTTATGTGCAACACAGCCTCTGTCTCACATGAAGGTGTCCTTTTTGACTTGTAGTAGAGCATTTAGTTCAAGGACTCAGTATTGCTCAGGGATGCAAACAGGGTGACCTGGAGTGACATTTGCAAGCCATATACTCTTCAAGGCAATTTTTATGGGTTGTTAAGTGGGAGAGATGGGGAAAGGAGCATAAAAGTGTTTGTAATCTAGATGGTCTTGGGAGAAATGTCACAAACACCAAAGAATCCAGGTGTTAAACATCAGGAACAGTCAAAAGGTCTGGCTAATTCGGTTTTGATTTTTACTTGAAAGCATTTATAATCAGAATAGAAGTAACTGTCATAACAATGGCAATGCTTCCCATTCATAAGGTGCTTAAAGCATCTTCAGATATGATTTTTTCTGTCCTCACTACAACCCTTGAAGGCATCATCCTATTTTATAGTTATGGAAACTGAAGCTCAGTTTTCTGATCAGAAAAATGAACATAAAAATACCTCCCTCCAAGATGCTTGTGAAGTTGAGAGAAAATTCATCAAAATTAAGTACTTAAAGTTCCTGGCTCTGAGCTTAACCCAGAACAGGCACTCCAGTACTAGTTAAAATGCAAGTCATCTAACTGCCGAGCTTTCTGCTTCCCCACATCACCAACCCCAAGAGTGAGGCAGCCAAAACTAACGTTTGATTTGCGGGTATATTACATATATGTACATATTATTAGGCTAATGCTAAAATGAAAGGACATTCCCAAAATGCCAGTTTGGCAGGGGGATAGGACTGGGGTTTAGGCTTCACTGAGGGCCCTCATACTTGGTTTTTGTGCAGGAGCTTTCCTACGTGGGAGCCTTAGAGGGAGGGGGGCTCTGAAATGGCTGTAACAGCAAGCACTGCAGTCCATTTTAACTCTCTTTTTTAAAACTCCAAGCAGCTCTTTCAGATGATTCTACCAGGGACACAAATGGAATAGAAAAATGTTTAAACAAAGAATACATATTTGCTTGTTCAAATTAAAACTACTCTAGGCACATTATCAGGAAACTTTATCTGGAAAGTAATTGGGCAAAGCACAAGGGCTCTTAATTTTAACATGTAATGTTTCAGAGAGAATGAAAGGGACATGATTTTATTCCCTTTCAAAGAACAGCAATAAAGACCCTGATGATCCTGTATTACATACGATATGCAGCTCCTAATGACATTAATGGAAATGGGAGGCAGGTGCATATTCTCAGAGACTAAAGAACAACCTGAGAGGTGGCTATTAAGCCAGAGATCTGTCTATTCAGATCCCCCCTCGCCTCCCTTGTTTTAAGGACCAGCTCAATAACTAGCAGCATTGTTAAAGCATTAATAGTCCTAATTTGCTCTGACACACTTGAAGTAAAAGTACCTATTCTCTGAGTACAAAGGACTACCACCCCACCCCCAATTTCTAGTCCGTTTAGTTTATGTTTTTGAGACTAGAGCCAATTTTGGGCAGAATTAGATTTTAGAAAAAATAACGCACATGTTAATGCACTCGATGCTTTTGGACCCCAAGCTAATTCTTATGGCCATTAGAGGCAAGATTCTATCTTAATACTTGAAGGAGGCAGCAGCCAGAAGCCTCTAGTCCCTTCCTCTGAGGATTAAACTGGGGAATTTCACGCGACCTGGCACACTGGTGCCAGCAGAAGTTGGAATCTTCGTTATTACATAAAGGAGGAATACGTGCACCACTAGTGAGCAGACTTTTTAAATCTGCACTGACTTAGGATCAGCTGTACCCTGACAGGATCCTGTTTTCACATACATCCACTAAATCTTACTTGGCCATAACACATCAGCCTGGGTTCACGAGAGCAAAGTGGCTTTATGGACGAAAGCCTACAGTTATCCTTGGGGTGGGCTGAGAGGCTCTACTTTGGTCTCCCAGTATTTCCTGTTATTGTAGTAATGCTGCATGAAAGACAGCAGTGGGTTTCAATTATATGCTGCAAATAATTGTCCCAAAGCACTTTGCAGGGATATTAATTCCTTCTTATTTATAGTTGTCTGCCAGAATGGAAACAGTGGAGAACTGGAAGCAGTTCTGGTGAGTAAAGGTTAATTTTTGAACATCAAAAAAAGAAAAAAAAATAAAAGTGCACAGAAGACTAAATGAGATTTCCACCTTGTTAGTGAATTATAGCTTATGGGTTTAAAATATTATTCTCAAATTCTTTCCTGAAAGGTTTAGGAATAATTATATAGCACTTAAAGGACAAGAATTGCCAGATAAACCTAATAAGTCTATAATTTGTACTAGAGGCAGGGTTTCCTGTAAATGAGAGCTGGATTTAATTTTATAATCGTACTTTGAAATGTTTGTTGATTGTTCATCACATGGTACATATGACTTGTGGGGTTGTAGCTTTCTATTTTTCTAACTCGAGTGCAGCACCGATATAATGCATAGGGCTCAAATACTTGAATTGAGTTCCCAGTAACTTCTTTAGTTTCTAACATTGAGCATCCATTTACACCCACTATAATTCAGCCCTAGCTATATTATTTTCATGTTAAGACTTAAGCTCAAGAACTAGATGATCAGGAACTGTTTTCCCCACAACTCTGTGTGGTCTAAAAGCCTTATTCTTCCTGAGACAAGTCTTCTACTAGGCTCTTCTAAGACAACATCAAATCTTTTCAATAGATATGCAGGTTTGTTGCTAAAGACACTTTAGCAACTCTGGCCGCAAGATAGGTGGCAGGCTGGAATGTACACTTACCTGGGAGCACAAATGGGCAGAAGTCCTTCCTTTTAAAGCTTCAGAGTGAAACGACCCTTCATGTACCTGCCAGTGACCGGTCTTAACCCTCTGTGTTTTCAGTCCACTTGATGTCGAGGGAAGAAAGTGCTTCAAAGCCTAACATCCCCACTGTTGTTAGATCAAAGTGCTACGCCAAAGATGATGCTTTGGAACAGGGTTCTGGAAATGTATGCCTTTTTTTTTAATGGGAAAGAAACTGGGAGTTTTCCAAATCAAGTTAATAAACATTTATTGAGCCCCTGTACTATATGTAAGGCACGAATAGGGGGTTATAAAGCTGACCAATACATGATGCCTGACTTCAAGGAACTTACATCCCTGTAGAGGTAATAAAACCAATAGCCTTTAAAAAAAAAAAAAAAAAGATCCAGTCTCCCTATGTCACCCAGATTCACAGGTGCCATCATAGCTCACTGCAGCCCCAAACTCCTGGGCTCAAGCAATCCTTCTGCCTCAGCCTCCTGAGTAGCTGAGACTATAGGTACATGCCACCGCACCCTGCTACCATAGCCAATTTTAATATAAGGTAGAGTATTTCCTTGAGGACTGGAACTGTGTTCATCTTATTCATTTTTATATCCCTAGTAACTGACACTTAGCTGGGCACATAGAAGACACTTAATAAATGCTTACAGAATAAATGGATGAAAAATTCACTATTCTAATGTCTATTCATTCATCCATTTATTCATTCATAACAAAACGCTATGAAGCAGAAGAGAAGATTTCCAACCACAGGTATCTAAGAAAATGGACACAAAGATGTATGAGAGATGAGCAGGATTTTTTATCAACAGAAGTAGGGAGGGGCAAATTTAGGCTGAAGCAAGAATACCTGTATAAAGGTGGGGGTGGGAGGTGGGAAGACAGTCCTAGCTGTTCTTGGGGAATGATTAGTCTGATTTGGCTACATGTGGAGTACAGAGTGTGGGAAGAAGGAGATATAAAATTGCAAAGGAAGAAAAATGGAGAGAAATAACCCAGGGTCTCTACCCGAGATGACTCCGCTGTGATCACAAAATACACATGTGGCCAGCACCACAGATTGTGGGTACATACTGCTATAGGCCTGATAGCCTGAAAGACTGTTCTGAACATCACGACTGCTCACTGGAGTTACATTTCAGGCAGGAGCAGCCTAAAGCAAATCTGGATGTTAATGCCTTGACATTTAACTTCCTGAAGGAAGAACAGCTGGGTTCAAATTCACATTCAGCAGGGTCTTCGTGGGTTTTCAGAAGTTCATGTACAACATTCTAGGCACCAGCCAGATAAGCAGACTATAAACATACACACACTGACTGAGGCAGCTTGTATAAAACTTCCCAGAGCTCAACCTCAAGCAGAGAAGCACACCCAAGCCAGCTTTCTCATTAGAGTCCAAGCTACAGGTCTGACTCCAGCTGTCTCAAAAAGCTGCACAGCCTAGCTCTTCACCTCAAACTGCTTTTTTTGATCTTTTATGAAATGAGGCCTCTTCTGATGTGTATATACTGCCTCTCTTGCCTCCTCTCATCCACCTACTAGTCTTTCTTAATGAATTAACATATTAACTACACTAATATCTAGACTAAGACAAACAGGGACATGGTGACACATTAACTATCTGGAACTCTAAAATAAACCCCAAAAGGCTCTGATCAGCCAAAATCCATGGGCTGGAGTCATTGGAGAGGCCCTCCCCTCACAACTTATGTACTTTGACTTGACACAGAGTTTTGATGAGCTTAATGCTACGGTTCCAAAGACCACAAGGGAAGCAGCCAATAAGGAGGCACAGGAGTTGCTGAAAGTGAGCATGCTAACAGCAGCACAGAATGACAGCTGACAGCAAGGAAGGAGACAAAAACCATTCAGAAAGCTCAGTTACCCAGAACTGCTCATTTCAAGGTTTTATTGTATTCAAGAATACATATGCAATGAGGAAAGGGCCTTCCTCATACTCCCCTTATCTTTCCAGATCATCTCATCAGCACTCAACACATGTGCAGTGAAACACAGAATGTCATAGCTGGAGAGCATCTAAGTAATATAATCGAGTTCAACACCCCCATTTCATAAACACCAGGAACAAGGCCTTCATATGATAACTTGTTGAATGCCCATCCCCCAGCTGGTCAGTGGCAGGGCAGAGACTAGCACAGAGGCTTCCTGACTCCCAGTCAAAGGCTCTTTCTCCTGCCTGGCAGTGATGTGTTTATGTGCTCATGGTATAGCTTATGTCCACTTGGAACAGAAAAAGGAAAATCAACCTAGAGTCTAATGTAAATATTGAAGTTTGATAATATCAAACTAGAAAGAAAGCACCTTAGAACTTCTGAAAAGGTCAGTAAAAAGAATTAAAAGCTATGTATATTGCCAAGTTTCTAGAAACCTGTCCCTAATCAAATTTCTACTGTTGTTATTGTTATTGTCACTTATGAGCTTGAGACACCTTCCCTAATAGGAGGGCTCTATAAATTACAGTGAATTCCCAAAACACTATGCAACAAATGTCCCTTCAGGACAGAAAGCTTTCTCTGCCTCGGCAGATGGCCCTCTTTCCAAGCAGTCTTTGTTACGACAGTTCTAGTACAAAAAGGCAATGTGGACTGCGTTCTGCTCCCTGTTTCTAGCCTTACTGATCACTTCCTTTCCTCCCAAGAGGCCACTTGTAAACCAGGACTGGGACAGAACAAGAAAAGGGGGTCTGGAAAAGAATTTGCCTGGATCCCAAATTCTTTCAGTTCTGTATTGTTGCAGCTTCAGTGGTTTCTGCTGGTTAATTTTTTAAATCGATTTGAACCTTGCATATTGTTCTTAATTATTAACAGACTTTAATCTGTTAAATGTACTATAGTCAACTATACCCCCCAAATTGCTTCATGAACAGAGGGAGGGCATGAGAATCAGAAAAGAAAATATTCTCCTACCTTTCTGCAAACCACCTGGAACATTACTGCATAATTCTGGGTTGTGCACATCAAGAAAGACATCAACTGAACTGAGGGCTCAGCAGAGAGCAGCTGAAATTATGGAGAGTCGGGGGTAGGGTGGGATGAGGAGTGAGGAGAGTCTGGTACAGGACAGAAGACTTAAATGGATGCATCCATAGTTCTAACTCTTGTGGCATCATAAAGGCTCATTAACCCTAGAACTGACAATCTAGGGAAGCTACCAACAGCCAAAGGTTAAAAGAGGTGGGGAGTTATATTCGGTTACAATAAAGAGAAGCACTAGCTTATATCCCCCGTGGGCAGTCAACAGTCAATGTACTATCCCCAGAGGTGGGAATAAACTGAAGAAAGCATTGCTAATGCAAATCAAGGCATTTGATAATCCCTGAACACCGCAGTCCCTGGGACTGGACGACCTGAGACATCAGGCTGGTTTTGACTCTGTGGCTTATCCAATGGGACAGCTCTTACTGATAAGGACACCTAGCTTTTGAATGATTTATCATTCTTGTTCATTACAGGAGATTAATCTACACACTTGCATCTTTTATGTCCCAATTTTGTTTCCACAGGGGGTGCCCCAGACTAAAAGGGAAAGACCCAGAAATGGTGCTAAAAAGGGTACAGCTGTCTTCCAACTGCAGGCCTTATTGGCAAACTCCTTTTCAAAAAAAAAGGAGAGCACAATAATCACTCGCCATTTGTCAGGCAGCCCCAAGAGAAGCTGCTAAACTGTTTCCTCTCCTTCCACTTAGATGCCCCTCCTCCTTTACTCCACCCTTTAAGCACCTCTTTCACCAGCCACCTGTCAAAATAAAGCAAGCCACGGATCTTTCAAAAACTGACACTGGAAAGAAGCCGTTGGATGATTTCTTTCCAGGACCTGTTGAAAGATAAAAGATGAGGCAGACAATTTAAAAAGCGAGACTGTACCCTCCCGATCACAAAGCTGAAAGCAGACAAACCGTGGAAGCCAATGACACAGGAAACGCCCTTTGACCAGAGACAGACACTAGGCATAGCAAAGTTATTTTCAATAAAGAATAAGAAGCTGAATTAAGCCATTTCACAACTAATAGTCATAGAATCATTTCATTGTAAAATAGTGGGAGAGGAGGGAGAATGGAGGCTTATTATGAGATCCTCCTTTTAAAAACAATGACACTGCTTTCTAGGAAGTTCTGTTCGGATGACAAATGTTTTAGGAAGGGTTTTGTTTGGGTTTTTTTCCTTTGTTTTGTTTTTAAAAGTGAGACACATAGACATGTGGGAAACCCTTCTTCAATCAAAGGACAGAATAACCACAAGAAAAGGCACTACCCTTCAAACAACTAATATGTACTTGCCTTCAGGTTTAATTAATCCCCCCCTCCCATCAGCCAATGATTTAGCTGTTTCTGGGAATATTGCTGAATTAGGTTTTTAGAAACCAAAGTAGATGCAGGTTCCTGGCAAGAGCTCAGAGAGGGTGAATCTGGGAAGTACTTGGGGGTGGGGGGTGGGGAACTGAACTCTTAGAGCTGACTAACCCCCTGGGTTAAACTTCAAATTTCCTTCCCTTCCCCTTCCCTGCACACCTGTAACAGAGGAGTTTGGCATGTGCTGCAGTTAAACTACGCTTTAGGCATAAAGGGAAATTTTCCTTCTTTTAAACCTTCTGAAAGTTAAAAAAAAAAAAAGGAAAAAATTTACCATAAAATTAAACTTAAGGAAGTTATTCAACAGAAGCCAAACACATAGGAATGAAGATGATCGTTGCTGTGTTCCCATATAAAACCAAACACACATGCCAACACACATTTAGAACACCAGTAACAACCTAAACGTCCATATGTGGCACATATAATAGATTATGGTACATTAACTTAAGAACTGCTCATTTCAAAGTTTTATTGTATTAAGGGAGTATTATTCAGCCACTTGAAATTTTTAACTGTATAGAACCACAGAAGCATTTTTATAATTGCTATATTAAAAACTGTAGATATACCAAATAGTACATACTACAATTTAAACCATATAAAAACATACACATGTGAATAAGGATTGGATTGTGATATGCAAAGGATATAGAAGTTACTCTTCAATTGGAAAACATTTAACCTACCATAAACCATAATCTCTGGAGGCCAAATGACACTGTGACAACTCTCAGTGCCAGGTACAAAGTCCTGAGAACAGAATTAATCAGGGCAGTGAGAAAAAAAGGGGGTAAAAGAAGAGAAGATGCTGTCTGGATCCCCAAAATTATTTCACTTCCAAGATCTAAAGTGGCTTCAGCACACAGGCTCTCACTTCCCCTGGTGTGCAACTCTTTCCGGTTTTCTGGCCACTGCAGGTGGCTGTATTTGCTGTTATCATGGTGTTGGTAGCTACTTATCAGGAGAACTGTGACTCAGAGACCAAAAGATATAAACCCATACACAAAAAGGAAGTAGTTACCACCATTAAAGATAGGAAGAGTTTGATTCTTTAGTCTGAAGACCCAAGACAACACCATGGACCTGAAAGCCTGACCGAATTTCTCGAATGTTGTTTCTTTGGTTTGATCTTCTACTGTTGGAAGATCAGTAGAAGAAATGGCCATGTGAAGTCATGTTGACTAACTATTAAGCTGTTCAATGTCTTTTACATAAGAACGTGCATAATAAATTCTTCCTAGATTTAGTAAACAACATGAAAATATCTTGCCTGAAGAACTGTTACGTTTCTTTTTATCAGATAAACTAGAAATGCATAACCAGTTGGGTATCCTGTTTTATCTCGGCTACGTGGAATCCCAAAGTTCCTTCACTGTCACAGCCTTGGTTTTAAAATTCTTTACTCCATTTAAAATTCTCTACTCCATCCTCCCTGTTTTTATTTTCTGGTTACATTAAATGGATTAATACACATGATGCATTCAAAATAGGCTCATAGTGAGTGCCCAGTAATTGTTACCTATTGTTATTAAGATAATAATTAATAACAATTATCACTACGATTGCAGGAATCCTATTGAATATGGATTAAATACTTTTAAGTAGGTAGGGTTTACATTATAATTAAAAACTTAAAACGTTGGGGAAAAAATGGCGTGATTTCTTAAAGTTTCAGACCCTGCCAGATTTTTTAAAAATTAAAGACACATGGTTCAAGAATCAGTTACCAGTTCCTTTTAAAACTGCACCCCTGATGTTTGAGGGACCAACAGATTTCCATTAGTAAAGCAATTAGAGGGCTAATGAAATCATGTTAGTCTCGTCTTGTTTTTTTAAATGGAAAAAAATTATCAATATCGACTGATTAAAAGAAAACAAATATTAGGAAAGGAAGGGAAGAAAGAGATACGAGATGAGAAAAGCCAGGTCGAGGTTACAATAAATTGTTTAAAAAGGAACATGGGCACAAAGTCAACTGCTTCAGCAGACAGAATTCAATGCAACTAAGAAACCTAAAGTTATGTAGTATTTGAAGAAATCTCTAACACTTTACATTTACTAAGAGTAAAATGCTCTGCTATTCTTTCTTTAATGAGCAAAGTTTTCCTTCATTTCAAAAAATGACTATCACAATTGAAATACTTTAAGTACAAATTAATGATCCCTAGGAAACTGCCTGCAGTTGGGGTTATACTTTCTTCAGAACAGCATACACTACTAAATATACAATATTATAAAAAATTCAAGGCTTGGCATAACTCTCAGATCACATATTGTAATAACTGCTGAAAATGGTGAAAAATTCCTTTATAATCAATTTTTTTTAAGAAAAATACTTAATACGTGAGGCAATTTGTATTTGGCAAAATGTAGGATCTAAATCTACATTTCCTAAATGTCACCCCAGGAAGCCACAAAGCATTGGCACAACACTCAAGCATATAACACAGATTCAAAGACATTTCTGAAATTAATAACTGCCAAATGCAATCATTTCCCTTTATTCTTAGTGATCAGCTTGCATTCCCCTCACATTAAAAACACATCTCAATTTTTTTAGTTGTTTTCCTTTCTGCAAAATATGAGGATACGACAGCTGCTAGGACTTCAAGAAGGAAAACAAATATCCTGTCCTAACAGCAGAGCTGCCATTAGTCTCTCATGTTAATATGGTCAATAACAGAAATGCCTTCTATAAATTTGACTAATTGGAGGGAATATGGGCTGAATTATACACTATTTAAAAAAAAAAAAAAACAGACATCACTTTCAAACACAAAGTGATGCCAGGAAGTATTGGCAACTAAAGCAACGTAGACACCAACTTTAACAAACAGAGATATTTTTGTAATTAACACAATGGTTTCAATTAAAATGGTTGTTCCTGAGGTGTCTGGGAATAGTCTCTTTCCCTACTTAGGTGTTCCTAATATTCTATTTACACCATCCATTTGCTTAGTAAACCCTTTCATTACTGACCCAGCAGAGATAAGAATGGCTATGCCAAGAATCTCATTGTATTTTACTTCATTCTTGAGCTTAGAAGAAACCAAGAAAATCTTTGGGCTCCGAGACAAACACCAAGAGATTACTGGTGGAAATGGTAAATACTGTATCTGTTTGAAAAATAAAAGAGATAATCACTTCCCCCTAAACTTAAAGCTAAGTTTAGACAGGTAAGGATTGATTTGCCCTACCATGAATTCAGGCAGCTTAGCCCACACTCATGAGTGTAGCATATGGACAATTTGAATGATTAGATGATGGGAAACAAAATGCTTACTTTTATCCTTCATCAGGCAACTTATCCTCACAACAGCAAACCTATATTATTTAAAGCAGAGCATGTACCATACTTAAATTCATACTTAAAGTAGGACCCACCTTAGTCTTCATATTTAAGCAAGACTTGGCCCTTGCCTACAAACTTATACACTCAATTTACAACAATACAGACAGTTCATTGCATTAAGAGGAGAGCTTGAGGCTCCAGCCTTCATCACTGCTATGCAGTATGCCCTTCAGAAGAGGGATCTGGATTAGAAGATGGCTTAAAAACACTTGCTTACAAGCAGGGAACACTTGGGATCTCAAGGCTACTCAGGTAGCTCTAGGTAAAATTGCCAGGCATGCAAACTAGTACCTGTACATAACCCAGCCTCAGTGTTCCTCATCAGGACGTTGCATTTCTGAACTAACAAATAGGGCCCTATTTTATCCACAGTATTAATCTAAAATTCTCAAAAGCAATCTTTCTTGAAATAGGGAAAACCCTGTTCTCAGAGCAGCGGTATGTGGCAGGGAATGTTCCTTCCTATCCTGTTATGATAACTGCTAACCCTTATCACTGGGGTTGCATTTGCTTACAATCCTAATCTCCCTGGCCAGCCTCTGCACTTGCTCCCCACAGCCAGGGTCCTCCTCTCCTTGAGGCAACCTGCACACTTGGTCACCATCAATAAAGGCTTGGGGAGGGAAGGAATCCTGTTACCAATTGACAGGTGCATTCCATCCATATTTTGCTGAACCAGAGTTCTGCTGTAACAGTCATTGCTGGGCCAGAGGGCTGCATTTTGAGCCACTCACCATTCAAATGACCAGTATTTCTGTGGTCTCTATGGCAATAAGAGTGGATGCTGACCTTACAACAAAAGCCTGAAGGCTTTAGCGTTCATAGTCTGGCCCCTCTGCAGACCACCTCCAGAAAAGAGAACAACAGTATAAAGTGACACAAGAGTTAACTCTGCATTTTCCGGCGCCCATGTAAACCCAGTCCCTGAAAATGCCGGCCAGGGTATGCAACCAGAGAAAGTGTTCCATGTAAGTCTCCATAACTTAGATAACTTAGGCCTGTCTCCCCTGCACTGCTCTAAGTACTCTAGAACTGGCATCAGGCCCCACTGCCAGAAACACAAACTCTGGCCATTCTTGGGGGGTAGGGGGTTTGTGACGGTGTAAAAAGCACTACTCCTAGAAAATGAGAAAAGCCTCATAAGCCTAAACATTCAAGAAAACTATGCTTCTTTCCTGATTGCCATTCTCCCACCCCACACCCAAGACCAAGGGCTTCTCCTTTGAAGTAGTTATCACAACTGCAACTAAATACTGATTTGCAGAATTACTGAGTCAGTATCTGTTTCTTGGCTGGTCTGAGTGCAGTGCTATTTACAGCTAATTGATCACAACCAGTTACAGATTTCTTTGTTCCCTCTCTACTCCCACAGCTTCGCTTGACTGGCCTTAAAAATATTTTTAAAAATAAAAATAATCTGTCTCTTCATTTAGATTGTGCACTCCATGAATGTGAGGCCCGGCCAATGTCCTTTTTGTTCACTGCCTTATCCCCCAGTGCCTAGCAATTAACACTCAGTAAATATTTGCTGAATGAATGAATCTTCAGCCTAGGCACCCCCTTTCTACAGATGGGGATTCAAATGTATAGTCTCATGCTCACAATTCCCAAAGAGTCAACTCTGCCCTCTGAAAGCTTGTCCTAACTAAAAGCATTCTATTTACAAGTACTCATTCATGCATTCATTCAACAAACATTTCTGAGTGTCAGGCAATGTGCTAGACATTGGGTATAGCACAGTGAATAAAAGAGGCAAAGCCCCGGCCCCTAAGTCGGATGGTGATAACCAAGAAGAAAGCAGAGAGGGAGAGGGGCAAAGTGTATGTGTGTGGGGGTGGGGAGAGGGGAGTATCCTATGTTATACAGAGTCAGGAAAGGCTTCTCTATTAAGATGAAGGTGATAGGTAATCAAAGCCCTGAAACATATGAGGGAGTGAGCCATGTTGCCATCTGGCAGCAGCAGGGTGTTCTAGGCACTGAGAATAAGAAGTGCAAAGGCCCCCAAGTGTGCCTGATGTGCTCGAAGAAAAACAGAGAGACAAACATGGCTAGAGTGGGGTGGGGAGAGGGACACGAGGGAAAGCCTGAGAAGAAGGGACCATGCAGGCTGGCACAGTAGAGGGCTGATGGGCAGATTCTAAGCCTTGGTTTTCATTCTGGGTGGCATGGGGAGCCACTGGAGCATTTTGAGCAGAGCAGTGACATTCTCTTAAGTTTAAGAGAATACCATTGCACTGGCTGCTGTACTGACAGCATGGGCTGGGGTGAGCCAAGAGTGCCAGAGCAGGGAGACTGGTTACAGTTAACTGCAATAGTCCAGGCAAGAGGTGATGGGAGCTGAGACTAGGATGGTAGCTGTTGTGATGGTAAGAAGAAGACAGGTTCTAGATGCATCTTGAAAGCAGAGCCCAAGGTAGACATGATGAAAGACTGACTAAGCTGAAACATATCCTAGCCAGTCACCTAGATCTTTGTGCAGATCCTAAGAAAGCTGATGCAGTCCCTTATTTTGGAAGGCTGTTATTCCATCACTTGTCCTCCAATTTGAAGAATACAAGAACATCTTCTAAGATGGCCACACTGCTTAATGATCAATTGACCTCCCACCCGAAGAGCCTTCCCAGAATGCAAAAAAAAGTTAGTTCCAAACTGGGGCTAAACAACAAGGCAGAACATTACCCAACCAGAAAGCTGGAGGCATTTAACTCAAATTCAGTTTAAAGTGAACTCATTCCACTCTTCCCCTTAAAAAAAAAATCTCCCCATAAACACAAAGACCTAATCCTCACCATAGCCTCCAACATCCTGGTGAGGGGGCGATTTTTAAGGACTGTTTCTAAAGTACACTGGTGAAAATTTGTCCTATTTTGCTTTTTAAAATCTTAGCATGGGGGAATATTCTATAATTAAGGCAATTTTAACAATAGTAGATAATAATTTGACTATAAATTGTAAGGAATGTAATGACTGCTTATTCTGGCACCAAAAAAACAGGGCTTTCTGTGAAGTGACTGCCAAGAAAAATGATACTCCCACTCAGACTGGACCATTGCAAGTAGTAACTGCTAACCACATGCTTTACACTGCAGTTTGCAAGGACACAGTGCTTTGTTTTTGTCTCTAACCAAACACCAGGCTGAAAACTCAATGGAGACAAATGCGTGGTGAAAATGCTTGCTGGGATGCAGACGTCAAGAGTTTGGGGAACTAAGGAAACCTTTACAGTCCAAAAGAAACCACTTCCAGCCAGCCCTGGAAGACAGAAGTCAAGCATATAAGAAAGAAGACCAGCTTTAAGAGGCTTGCAAAAGCCCAACGGACAAGGTAGCTGTGGGAAGAAAGGACTAGCATGAAAAGAACGGCTGGGATGAAGCAGAGGTCAGGGCCCGACCCAAGCCTCCTGGGGAAGAAGAGGGAAGCGAGTACCTGGCAGAAAGGTGGAAGCAACGAAAAGGAGCAAAGGTAGCCTCTTTTCTAAAAGCGCCTCTGCAGGCACAGCCAAGTTCGTGCTAACGTCTGGAACAAACAATGTAAGAAGCAGCAACCATTTGTCTACCAGGATTAAAACAAACCACATGAAATACTAAGCTCCCACCTCCAAGAAAACCAAGAAAGAGCACCACAATCTAGGTTAAGGGGAAAAAAAGATACTTTCCTTTTCCCTTTCTTACTTAGGCATCTAAGGAATGAACGTATTAGAAAGTTAGAAATAAATTAAATAGCTTTAAATAAATTAATTAGACTTAAAAAGGGATAGTCTTAGTCTGTTTGGGCTGCTGTAACAAAATACCATAGACTGGGTGGCTTATAAACAACAGAAATTTATTGCTCACAGTTCTCAAGGCTGGGAAGGCCAAGATAAGATGCTGGCAGATTTGGTGTCTGGTGAGGGCCTGCTTCCTCACAGAGAGCCATCTTTTCACCATAACTTCATGTGCCAGGAGTGGAAAGGGATCTCTCTGGGGCCTCTTTTATAAGGCCACTAATCCCATTCATGAAGGCTCACATCCCAGAGGCCCCACCTCCTAATACCATCACTTTGGGGATCAGGATTTCAACATATGAATTTTGGGAGGACACAAACAATCAGACCATAGCAGGGATGAATAGAAATATCTATTCCTGGAATGAATACAAAAGTCAAAAATCACGCTTGAACTTGTTTTTGAACCACAAAACACTTCTCCACCACGTACCACATGCCATGCAGTGTGACAGGAATTGGGAATACACGGTCTCTCAGATCAGGCATAATAGGGTAAGAATGGCTTCTTTTTTTTTAAGGTTTAAATAGCTACATAGTCAGAAACTATCCTTAACTTCTAGTGTTTCTTTTCTTATGATTATACATTTACTTAGTTTGGTAAATGTTTAAAAGGGAAACCAATATTCAATTATTTAAACCTGTCACCTCTAACTAGGAACCAACTCTCTTGCTTCTTGTGACTTCAGGTCAGAATGTCAGTTTCCCAAACTGACTATAGCAGGCAATTCAGTATTAGGAACTAAATCTAACTTGGATGTTCTAGAGGGCTCAGAAGAGAAGGCACAGAGGAACAAAATCACGAGCCAAAAACTCTCAAATGAAAAAGCCACTGACTTCATAACATACAGCCTTTAACCTATTTTTTTAATAAAAAGACAATGCAACACATAGAATGACTCCTTATTGATCCAGCACTGTTGGGAAACTGGGTGCTCTAAATAGATAAATGTCTAAGTTAACTGAACTTTCCCTTCTTTTAAGAGCAGTTTTCATATTTCCAACGGAACTCTTTCTAAAATACACTTTCTGAACTTTTACATCAGAATATACCAAACATACTTATTTAACACTGTCCTGAAATATACTGGTGCCCTCAAAGGTTACGGTTACAAAGGTGCCTTTGAGCATTCATCCCATCTTAAAAAGTCTCAAACTGCCAAGATAAACAAGTTCTGGGTCTACTGTTCAGCTTCTGATTGCCCCCACCCTGTCTCACACTAACCTCTCTTGCTTCTCCCAGATGTCAAGTCTTACCTGCCTCAAAAACTATCCCTTCCTTTGACCCGTCCACCACCCCCAACCAGTACCACTTGCTACTTCTAATCAGCCATGAACTAGGAAACTGGATAACCAAAGCATTTTATCTTCTCAGGGATAAACCCTATCTACCTAATTTGAATGTAAGCTCCTCAAAAGCTTGATTCCTGTTTGACACCTCCTGGAATCCCCAGCACCTAGCATACTGCTCTGCGCATAGGAGCTATTCAATGATTGCTGATGATAAATTCTGAAGGCCTTTTCTCCAAGTAGAATGCATGGGCTTTATGACAGCTGCTTCTATCACTTAGTTTTTCTGCTTACTTCCACATTCCCAGCTGTGTTCTAGATGGTGGTGCCAGCCAGAAGCCTGGGGATTTACTGTACTTCTATTTCTTGATAAGATACTTGAAGAGAATAAACACATGGCAAAGAGGACATTAAAGTAAGGGATAAAGAGATTTTCTTATGTTATCAATAAAGAGAAACGGAAGAAATATCACCTAGCACACTGACACTTAATCAATAAATGACAGCAAGGCCGGATTCCTTTGTAACTCTCTTCAAAGTACTCTCAATGTCCTTGTCTTATGTCTCTACCTACAGCAAAGCACCACTGGTTGTGGTTTGTATTTGTATTTTGATTTAAAAATATTCTCCCTCCAAGTTTGGCAGATCTTTCGCTTAAATCCAAGTTAGCCAAAATTAAAACAAGCATGCATTGAATCTAAATCAAAGCTTTCGTCTGAGACAACACTTTGTGATGAATTTCATTGGAAAATTTAGAAGCATAGAATCTCAGAGACGGAAGGGACCTCAGCAATCTTTTAGGGCAGTGGTTCTCAACCGTGGCTGCTCATTAGAACCACTGGGGAGCTTTTAAAAAACACCATGACCTAGCCCCGCCCCCAGAAAGTATGATTTAATTAGTCTGGGGTGATGCCCAGGCATTAGTGTATTTTAAAAGTTCCCCAGGTGGTTCAATGTATAGCCAGGGCTGAGAACCACTGATCTAATCTACCATTCTAACACCCTCACCCCCATTTTTCAAAGAGGGAAGAACTTTACCAAAGGGGAGCTAGGCTAGAAATACTCATTCCAAGAAACCATGCCCTCTCCATGTAAACTATGACAATGGAGTTTCTTCTCTCTCTCCCCCCCAATATCCCCACCTATCCCAAAGTAAATGTATTTTCTGAATTCTCTTTGCCTTGGAATCCCATTGCATAATTTTTGAAAACCTAAACTACACATGTCTGTTTCCCTGTATCCACATGCTTTTCTCACAAAGAACTATGGGAGATTGATCAGGCATGGTTTCCCCTTAAAGAAGCCATATTGCTTCTCCTCTGATAGGTTGGACTCAGCCTACCCTTTTCACTGTTATCACATGGGCCTTCTTTCAAATCCCTTGCAAGGTTCACCTCCAATTCTGTCAGCCCACTTAATTTCTAGTTTGTACCTGCCTCACCATACCTAGTGGACTTCCCTCTTCTGGCTTAAACTCTTTCCATTTTGTGAAAGATGCCTTTTCCTCTGAAGCAGCCTCTTTTACTCTGCCAGTTAGTCATGCCGGGTTCTTTTTTTCTTCCCCCAAGCAGCTGGTCTTTTTGATGTCTGGCACACATTTATCTGGGCTTCCAATAAGATGTTTTTACATAGTTTCCAGGCTTCCTGGAGGTTATTGACTTTTTTAACTCTTCAATTTTTTTTTCCTAATTTCTAACATTTGTTAGAGTTTCTTTTTCCAAAGTTGAATACCTGGTGGATGGATCTCTTTGATTTTTCTCTCCCACCAGATTGCTGATTTAAGTGCATCAGAACTTAAATATAATATTTCAAATTACCTCCAGGATGGAATTGCTTCATGAATTTTCTGCACTTTCATGTTCTCTATAGTAAGCAACAGATGTTTAACCAAGTTGGAATTCAAAATGCTAGTTCTTACCTGTTCGTATTTTAGTGTCTCCTTATTTATACAAAATATTCTGATACCCTTAAGCCTGTGTTCTTCTCCTTGGTAAAGACAATAAACTTAAGATTTTTTGTTTGTTTGTTTGTTAAAAGGTAACTCATGTATATTGAACAAGCTCTATATTCTGAATCTAATGTGGTAAATCTGCCATAAATTTGCTCTAAATTGCCTAATCACAAGAGTCTCAACTGTTTGTTGTTTAAAGAAGTATATCTCAAAGCATGAAGAAAAATAAAATGCTGAATCTTTCTGAAAAATTCCTATAAGCACTTGGTTATTAATGAAGTGGTAAAGACAAGTACTCCCCCAAAAGAATAAAAATGCTCTCCAAGTTATACCAACATATCATGAAGATTTACTTTAAATTTATTTCACTTCAAAGTGTTTAGATCCAAAAGATTCCCGGGAGATCAACAGACCATGGGGATGACAATCTATCATCAAGACAGTATAATCCCATTAAAACACCTATGTCCTGACAGAGAATTCGATAGAATTGTCTATGTTATCCCCCCACTCGTTGGACAAACATTGCACTGAGCTACCACACATGGTGCTGTTGGGCACAGGAAATACCAGGAATTGCCATCTCTGCCCTCAGGTTGCTTACATTTGAGGAGAGAAGACAAACACGTACCTCTACACACAGTTAAATGTAATACAAGGCAGTTATGTGTAAAGACCATGGATATGGTTCAAGCAGGGAATTAGGAGGGAGAGGGCACATAACCCTGCAGATTTCAGAAGTGACTCAATGAAAGTAGTACCATTTGAGATACTTGGAGCCACTGGAGCTCAAAGCAAAGACTCTAATCAAAGCAGTGATGTGAGGAAATTAAGCTGGCATTGTTCAGGATGGAACAGGAGGGCAAGAAACAAGCAGCAAGTGGGCCAGTTAAGCACTATTTAAAACAGCCTCCTAAAAGATCTCCCTGCCTTTATCTCTTGCCTCACTAACCCTTAACTCAAAGTGCCACTAGTTATCTTCCTAAAACAGCTTGACTGATGACATTCCCCGCCTCAGAAACCCTCACTGGCTCCCCATTGCCCAGGAAATACAATTTATACTCCTTCTACTGTTAACTATATTGTCTATGTCTGAGTTTGACATTTTGCCTGCAAAAGATGTGATTGGATCCTCTCTACTACAGTGTAAAAATAGTGCTGTTATGATGGTCTCTTACTAGTTAATGAAGGTCTCTCATAGCTTATGTCTTTACAACTTCTACAGGAGTAGAAAAGGTACTTTTTTGCCTTACCGTGTACAACATAACATACACTCTACTCTGGCTCAAATACAACCTAAGTCCATCCCCATTGCTGCAAAAGACATCCCTTGATTCCCTCTTATGGCTGAGCAGCACTCCATGGGGCATACGTGGGTGTGGGTGTGTATATACACCCACATTTTCTTTTTCTACTCATGAACTGATTGATGGGCATAGGTTGATTCTACATCTTTGCAATCATGAATTGTGCTGCAGTAAATAGGTGTCTTTTTGATAAAATGACTTCTTTTCTTTTGGGTAGATACCCAGCAGTGGGATTGCTGGATCAAGTGGTAAGCCTACATTTATACTCCCTTAATATTTTGAAATTAAAAAAAAAATAAAATAAATGGAGCTGTGTTTAGCCATATGAATAAAAATAATGAGTAAAAAAAACCTAGGTTCAAATCCCACCTCTGCCACTTACTAGCTGTAAGACTGTGACTATATTTCTTAATCCCTTTGAATCTCAGTTTCCTTATCTGTAAAATGGAGATGATGATAATTCTGACATCATATGGTTGTTGTGGGCTTTAAATGAGACAATCATGTAAAGTCCTTAGTATAGGGCCAGGCCCAAAGTACTCAACAGCTACTAGCTCTTATCATGAGACCAAAGTGCATTTTTTAATATAAATGGGAACAAACCTCAGTACTAAAACAGTTAATGTCATTGGGGAGCTAGAGAGACTAACTTCCAGTTGACTCAGATTAATACCAATGTTGTGTCCCTTGCACAGATAACAAAAAACTTCCTTTCTCATTCCTCAGTCTAGTCTCCAGTTAATCCTGAAATTGCACACAACTCAATGTGAACCAAACAAAAAAGGAAAATAGTAGTTATGCTGAATCAAACATTTTATATTTATATGTTCTAACTAGAGAATGAGCCACATAAGCCAGAACTTTTAGTAAGCTCACTTTTGAACATGTCCAGGAGACAGTTCCTGTAACTACTTGGGGCAATTTCCACAGTGACGGGCCCTTTGGCTCAGACTCTCTCCTCAAGTGAAACACAGCCAAACTGATGATTCCAACAGAACAGAACACAAGTTCACTGCAAAATCCAACCCATCTACTTAAGGTGAGGAAGGGGGAGTATAAATCTTGAAGACATATGCTGCGTCTTATATACAATCAACTCAGTATTAGAAAGGAAAGTACCTCTCCAACACACACACACGCACACAAACACACATGCTTTTTTCCATGTAATCCTAACAGTTTATGTGATTCCCAGAATCCTCTGTGCATGTGCATTTGTGTGTGTGGGTGTGGGTGCAAGCTCACAGGTGCATTACTCATGAACATAAATGAGAACAAGAAACAAAAACTCCAAAATCACAACTCTCCATTATTTGAAAAGTACAGGGGTCAAGCAAAGTTCTCCTGAGAATCAGTCAGTATCACTATGAAAGGGGCAAGCTCAAGAATGTCTAATCAACTGCCTCACTCTTAAAAACAATTTCAGCAAAGATCAGATTAGTAATAAAATGCCAATTGTTGCATATACTTTCATCCTCTGTATGGAGGGAGGTACAGTGATTAGATTTTTAAGCTTATCATTAATATTTTTACTTTTACTAGTGAATCAGCATTACCTAGTTAATAATCCATAATATTAGACACCCAAATCCCTTCTCACTTGCAACTGCCTGGGCACTCCCTTCTCTTCATCTGTATCACTCTTATGGTACTTATCACACACTGTGTTGTATTCCAATTATGTGTGTGCCTGGCTTATCTCCCTACTACCAGGAAAGGTCCTGATGGCAGAGGCACCTCCTGCCCTTCTTGCTGCCTCCATGTTGCCAAGTACAGGACACTGCACATAGTAGGGGCTCCAAAAATATATGGCCATTGAAAGCTGAACAAAAACGTATCCTTTGTGTTGAAGATTTTTTTTTGATCATGACACCTGGGCTCCCCATTATTTGAAAAGTACAGGGGTCAAGCAAATAAGCAATGCAGGACCTCGGTGGGAAGCTCTGTCAGCATGTGCTTACTCCCTGACACCCTTGAGAGCACATCAGATTATCCTAAATTATGATCTATAAAGACTGAGACTCTTTCATAACATGGAGTATTCTTAAAACCTGTTCAAACCTCTAGAAGGCAAGTGCAAGGCTATTGGGAATAAAACCTTAAACTTGGGCTAAGCCAATGGACTAGGCACCTGGAATTTGTGACCTTTTGCCTGGAAAATGATCCTGGATGTTTTGTGCTGTAAAAAATATATCCTCCCCCCAAGGGAAAGTGCCTGGCAATGAATTCATTCAGACCCAGGCTGAATATAAGTCACTATATTTACTATCTCCCCTAAAATGACCAAAATCATCTGAGTGTAGCCCAGAGACTAATGTATGCATCTGGAGAGGCCAGGGTGATGGTAAAGATTACGCCTGTTTCTATACTGGCCGTCTAAAGGTATTTACTTGGGTCTGCCTGTGTTGTGACAGTGTCCTAGACTCAAATGAATGCCTCTAACACTCCACATTTTTGAGCCATTCAGTCATGCATTTTTGTTATTGTTGAAAGTGGTGCGAAATTGCACTGCATGAGCTAAAGTCCTTGGTGGTCTTCCAAGGATTCCAGCTAAAAAGGCACTTCCTTTGTTCCTCAGGAGAATGCAGTCCAGTAGGTCATTCAAAAGGGGAAATAAAAGCAGCAGCCCTGGGAGGGAGATGAAGGACAAGACAAAAAGAATAAAATGTTTTGGGTGTGAGCACATTAGCTTCCATTTCCTGCTGCTGGTCACTAATAACTCGCCCATCTTTCCAGGGGTGAAATGTCCAGATAGACATTTACGCAAAAATATCCCTCAGGTGTTTTCTGGGGACCATGACAATCAAAGGGAACACCTAGCACAGAGTCCCTAAGCACACCTCAAGCTTCCTTTTCCCTGAGATGCTGGCTGGGGAAGGTGCCCTGCCACTGTGAGAGACTGCACAGAGCTAAGTTGGAGAAAGTGGGTATGGCAATTTCACAACCCACTCCCTGAATGCCTCCAGTCCTTCTCAAAGGCACATATTGTTTGCATAAGCAGAAGATGAAACCTTGTCACATTCCCATTAAGTGCATAGCTGCATCTAGCCCTTCAAAATGTGGGAATGACAACTGTAACCTTCACGCCAATCATCTCCGCTGTGCCCAGGCCCAAACTGTGCAGGGCACAAAGACACCAGGTCTGACCTGTGAAGCCCCCAAGCTTCAGCGGCTGCTGGTTCACTTCACTTTTTCTGGCGGGGTGGGAGGAAGAGGGGAAAGAAAGAGGGCTTTTCAGGAGTCTACAACCAATAAAATCGTGCTGCTGTGAGGACATACTTGAGTTCCCAAAAAGACAGGCAGCTGAAGGGCAAACAGTCTCTAATCAGTAGTGTGCAAGCTATTTGATAACTGCCAAGGTGCAGTGGGCGCCTGGACTGCTGCAACAATTTCTTGGGTTCTATTTCTAGACAGATGCTGGTTACACTCGCAAAGTGCCCAGCAACTTCCCTCAATTACCTTAGTAATTTATATGTAATTGATGACTGCACTTAATCTCCAAGGTTATTAATAGCCCTTCCAAAAAATGACCCCCCCAAGTATTCCTAAGCCATTGGAAGCGCCTGGTTGAAACTACAGTATTTCCTTTGCTGGCTACCAGCCCCCTGTCCGCCCCACCCGGCGACCAGCAAGGCGAGGCAAAGGCGCGCTCTGCTCACTTCCATGAAAGGTTCGGAATGGAGGCTCAGCCCCCGGGGCTCGAATCTCTCACCCCTCCGTTAGCTTATGCTGGCTACCAACCAACCAGATTCGTGGTTCTTTCTGAACCCCCGGGGTGGACGGGCTACCTGCGCCGTCGCCGGCCCCGGCGCGGCCCGCGGGGCTGAGCGCAACAGTTGGCTGCAGCGAATTAGTGAGTGCGACCCGGGGAGGACCCGCCCCGGGCACCGCCGCCGGCCTCTCGAGGAGGGACGGAGGGCGCCCCCTGGGACGCCGCCTCCCCAGCGCTCCTGGAAGGGCTTTCACAAATACCCCACGCACCCCCCAGCGCCGAAATCCGGTGAACTTTTTCACTGGCTAAGCCGTCTCCATTTGCATAACCATCTCCAAACTGAGATTCAGGTTTCCTGTAATCAGTCCTTTCAAAGGTCTGTAATTGAATGTGCAATTAACCCTCAAAATGAGGTGAGAAAAAAGAAAGGGGGAAAAATACCCTTCTAGTCCAATACCTTCCGGAAAGCAGGAGAGTTTCCAAAAGTCAGGGTTTGGAGGGGTGGAGAGTGGGGGGGAGTCGTTTGCTTTTTAAAGGCGACTTCTAAAGCCGTTGCAGCTACTAAAACTCCTAATCCGTGTCAGCGGTAGAAGGGAGGGGGGTTAAAAGAACATCAATAAAACATCAATTCAACTTCCACGTTTTGCGACCCCAGAATCTGGCAAGCTCTAGGAGGTTTTCCCCCACCCCCACCCGGCCTCTCGTCACCCACACAACGAAGTGGGGAGCCCAGTGAGGAGTTCAACCCGGAAAAGGCCGGGGAGCCGGTGACACGCACTTCTGAGGGCCAGAGTCCTCAGGGGCTTCCCAGGACCGCGAAGACTGCAAGCGGCGGGGGCATGGAGGGATGGGAGCAGAGCGCGAGTGGCACCAGGCAACTCCGCGGCGCCCCTCCACTCGCAGTGCCCGGGGGTGGGGGACTGCCGCGGGCGCGCCCGCGGGGCACGTTCTGCGCTGAGGCTGGCTCGCTCTCCGGACTGCCCACTGCTCCCCCTGTGTACCTGCGTCCGGCCGCGCAGGGGGCGGCGGGGCGGGGGAGGGGGTCCGCGGCCCCTTTCCCGGGGTGCCTGTCCCTACACCCGCCTCCCGGGGGTTCCCACCTACCGTTGATCTCGTGGAGGGGGGCATCGTTCTTGTTGAAGCCTTTGGACACGTAGAGACGTCGCACTTCCGAGCAACTTTTCGACTTGAGCTCGGCAGCCAGCAGTGCGGCGCTGAGCACCGCCAGGGTGCAGAGAAGCGCGGGCAAGCCGAACCGTGCCATGGTGCGGGCCGGGGCGGACGCGCTCCCACCTTTGGGACGGGACAGGACGGGATGGGACGCGAAGCGGCGCTGCGGGAACGGGCCGAGGGGCGCGGAGTCGCGGGCTCGCGAGTGGAGCTAGAGGGCGAAGGAGCTGGAGTTGGTGGAGAAGGAGGAGAGCAGGAGGAGGAGACGAGGGGCGAAAAGTGGAGCTGGGCCTCGCGTCAGGCAACGGTCCCCGGTGCCAGGCGCCCGGCCGGGAGAGGAGGAGGAGGAGGAGGAGGAGGAGGAGGGCGTGGAGGCGGCGCGCGGCCCAGCGGAGCAGAGGCGCGGGCCGGTGACCTCTGGGCACCGCGGGGCAGCGAACCGGGCAAGCTGGTCGGCCGGCCGGCGAGGCAGGGGCGCGGGGAAGGAGGAGAAGGTGGCAGGCGCCGCGGGGACCGCGGAGGGTGTGGGCGGCGGCGGCGGCGGCGGGCGCTCGCTGCGCGCTGCTCGGGCTGCCCGGCGCTGGTCCGCTCGCCTGGCTCGACGCGGCTCGGCTCACTCTGCCCTCGGCCGCGCGGCTGTGCCCTTCTCAGCTCTGCCGCTGATTGACTGGCCGGCGTGCGCGGCGACGCTCAGCAAACTTGGCCAAGCGGGCGGCACTAGGGGGAGGGGGCGGGCGGCGGGGGGGGCCGGAGACAGGCGGGAGCACGTTGGGCCGGGCCGGGAGAAAACCTGGAAGCGGGGTTGGATCCGGAGCGGCCAAATCCACTTCCTAGGGGGCCGCACCGGGCGCGCGGCGCTCCCTCGCGCGACACGCCCCGCCGGGCTCCTCCTTCCTCCCCTCCTCCTCGGAGGCGGGGAGCCTGCCCGCCGCCCCCCACCCATAGAGGAAAGGCCAGCCACTCCCCGCTGAAGGGGCCAAGTCCTTGGGAACCGGGCGGCCCGGGACTTGTCCCGAAGCCCACGTCTGAGCCATAGGCCTCTGCATGCGGCCACCTGACCGGCTGCTGCCCACGGGCCAAAGCCTCGCGGAGCCCTCCCGCCGCGATGCCCGCCTCCCCACGGCCATCCCGCTTCCAGGGATGCCACTACCCGCCCAGCGGGAAGGCCCCCACGTTGCTCACATTGTTTCGCTGCACGCCCTAGGCTCCGTGCTCGCCCTAGAGCCTCACCTGGCCTCCCCGTATCTGCTCCCCATCAAACGGTGCTCGTGAGGCACCAACTTGTCCAGGACCCTGGCAGACATTCTCCTCCCGCCACTGCAACACTCTAATCCCCACCCCCGGTTGTACAACTAGTCCAACGGAACCCTGAAGCGAACCCTCCGCCCGCCAAACGTGAGACGATGGGGCAAAGTCAGGGTTGACTGCAGAGATCTTGAAGATCTTCTGGCCCAACCCCTCCTTCTGCAGGTAGGGAAACTGAGGACCAGAGAAGGGAATCGACTTGCTAATAGAACGCAGGCGGTTGGGGCAGAACCCGGGACTGTTGACTCCCGAGTCACATGGAATAATGGTAGAGCAGGACCCCCCAAACCCCCCCTACCCGCTCAAGCCTCTTGAGGGAGACTGACACCCCTCTAGGACTCAGTCTCCACTTAGCCACCAGAGAACCGGGAATGGGCAAGTCTTCCCACCTTCCAAGCTTTGTCAGATTCCATTAATGAGTGTTTTTTGGAGCTCCCAGGGCTCCTTAATGAAGGGAACTGTGCAGATTGAGAACTTGTCATTACTGCTGTTATTGTTACAATCTGCTTTAAGAGGTTAGGGTGAGAAGTGCCTCAGACACCTCACCTCGGGAGTGTGCTGGGAACTGGGCAGATAAAAAGGGCTGGAACTTATTATTTGGCTAGACTCTCAATTCCCATAAAATTACATAGGGTGAAGATATGAGCCATCATTACAATTATCGCCCTCAGAGGGTTGGTTGAGACTTTCTCCACTGTTGTTTGTAAACCACGTTGACATGGTTGGCTATGAGGAGCTGTTGTTTTTATATCCAATGCAGACTCTTCCACATTTTATTAACTCTTGGAGACCATCAGCAGCATAGACTGACAGATTGTGACCTGTCTGTAACTGGGACTTCCAATTTCTGTGGGTTGGCAGAACATTTAACTCTGAAACTAGGAGAGCAGTTTTTCTAAATATGCAAACTCAACTACAATTGAATTTCCTGCCATTTTCAAGGGACTTTCAAGTAGTCCAGGTTTTCCTTAAACTGATAACCATCAGGTCCTCAAGGCATTACTAGGGCTTTAAACTTTCATTTAAACTTTAAACTTTCATTGATTGATGCATTTACTTAAAGATGTTCTTCACCAAGGAGAAGATGATATGAGATGCAACCGACATTAATAATAAAATGAAATCCAGTGACCATAGAGAGAAAATGAGACTCCTAAACTCTGAAGGCCAAATCAGAAAGCTGTTTCTCACACCAACTCCAGGAGAAACTCATTCCTTGCCCCCCAATTTACTCCTGCTCTTCCTCTTAATGTATCATTGACCAAAACTTGAGCCTTTTCCACCAGAAACAGTAACCTCTGGCTACAAACAGATCTAGACAAGTCTGAACTTTACCATGGGAGGCAGGAACCCCAAGCCCTGCACAGAGGCGGCTCCCACTTCAAAGCCTCCTTTCATTTAAATACAAACAGAGTGAACAACTGGCAATCGACGAAACAAATACCATCCAGAAGGGAAGCTTTTCACAGGGGCCACAGCTCCTTCTTCCCTCCCCCGACCCCCGTCCCAGTTCTTCTCTTAGAAACGGGCTTCTTCATGGAGATGTACTGATTCCTTATAAGTTCTTTGAACACCAAAAAATAGATTGGACTCTACATGTAGAATGCAAGGATCAATGACTTCTCAGACTGATTAGCCCTCATGTAACATTTTTTTGGCTTTTTAAAAATTATGATAAAAGGTACACGCACATAAAATTTACCATTTTAACCATTTTAAAGTCTACAATTCCGCGACATTTAGTACAATCACAACAAACAACCATCACTACTATTAGTTCCAGAACATTTACATCACCCCAAAACGAAACCACGTACCCATTAAGCACACAAAGTCCATTCCCTTCTCCCTCTAGTCCCTAGAAACCACTAATCTGCTTTCTGTCTCTATAGATTTGTGTATTCTGAATATTTCATATAAATGAAATCATACAATACGAGACCCTTGTGTCTGGCTTCTTGCACTTAGAATCCTGTTTTCAAGGTCCATCCATATATTCGTATTTCATTACTTTTTGTGGCTGAATAATATTCCATTGTACAAATATACCACATTTTGGTCATATAGTAGTCTACATCTTGCCAAGTGCTTCCAGGTACACCCTCATACTTTAGAAAATTTTGCTATTTTTTTTCATTGATAAGCAAACTAAATCTCAACAAGTTTATGTGGCTTGTCCACAGCCACAGAGCTCTTGGGTGGCTGAACCAAGACTGAAATCTAAGGTCTTTGACTAAATTCCCTGCTATTTTTTCTTTTTGTCAGAAAAACACAGTGCTCTGGGTCTCTTTTAGGGTCAGTGGTGAATGTGCAACAGCCCAGATCCTGGGGAAGTATCCTTGTTTCAGATTAATAAATGTCCATCAAACACCTACTATGTGCCTAGCACTGCTCAGTCCTAGAGGGAGGGAAGAGGTATAAGCCAAAAGGAGTTTACAGTTTCATATACTGTAGGCAAAGGCTTGCTTAGATAGAATGCACTTATTTGTATACTTGGTTTTCCCAGGTAAGGGGTTTCTCCTGAGGTGGCCCTGGTGGGGAAGGTGCATTTGCTGGTGAGCAGAGGCAACAAAGAATGCACTTGCATGCTGCTGTCCTCCAAGCCAAGAGAACTGGTTGAGTCAGGTTCACTCTCTCAGCTTTGGGGGCACTTCTAGCCTGCTGGGGAGCTACCCCTGTATTGCCAAATACAGGGATGGGGAGTAGAAAGTGGCTTCCTCCCTTAGGATAAGCTGTTGCCTTGTGGCCCTCCAGTCTCTCCCCCTACCCAGTGCATCCTGCACATAGCCACCAGAGTGAGCCTTTGACAACATGGACAATGTCCTTTCCCTGCTTAACCCTGCCATCCTCCCCCATGGCACCCCATTGCTTTCTAGATCAATTCCCAAGCTATTCAGTAGATCTGAATCTTTGCTATCAGGCTGTAGTCCACTTTAGCAGCTTTCTTACTGGCCCTTCCTTACCCTGTATCCTGTACTCTGGCCCCTCAAGAACATGTCATCCTTCTCTATCACACCATGGATTCCCGTACCCTTACCCCACGCCTCCTAGGAATACCCTTCCATTCCCCTCCATTTCTTGGACAATTCTTCCATACTCATCCTTCAAGATTCAGCTGGAATGTCACCTTTTCTGGAAAGCCTTCCTGGCTTCCTCCAAGCAGAGCTACTGGCTCCTGCTTCTAGGCCTCCAGAGCACTGTCTGTACACAATGACTACAACACTTGCTCCTTAGCAGAGGCCATACTTTCTTTGAGGGTTCCTCCACTCCCAGCCTCCAAGAGCTCTTCTAGGATTTATTTTTATTTGCATACCTATTGCCTACAAGAGTATGGGTTTACCAGATGGGCAGTTTCCCAGGGGAATAAAAGACCTATGTTTGTATTTAAAATCTCCTGATTTTTAAACATTAGCAACTACTTCAGAACTCTTAAAAGTTTGTTGGACAAACTCAGCCTGTCTTTGATCCAGATTTCACCCAGTAGCTTTCCTCCCTCACCGCATGCCTCTCGTTTTCAAGCAAGCAGTATCTTCTGACTATCGGCTCTGTACAAAGGTTGATTCTGTGAAGGCTCCAGAAATTTGAAAGACCAGAGGCCTTTGAGGATCTGATAACCTGCATGGAGGGGTAGGACCCATGTCTACAGGGAGAAAGATACTGGCAAAGATGATACAAGGCAATGCGTGTCTCCCAGGACAGTCATCCCAATTTGCTCTTTGTTTCATAGTGGCTGGTCTCCTCTTGATCCCTCTGGGAATTGTTACAGAAGTACCAGGAATGAAAGGATCAGCCACCTCGAAGGAGCTTATGTATGGTCTGTTCCTGTCTCCTGATTCCATATCTCCCTTCAGTATTCTTTCTTTACTGCCTGAAATTTGCCTTACCTGTCCTCCCTCAGAAAGCTCATCCATGTTTACAGATTTGCCCACCAGCTCCAGGTCTCCAGCATCCTGCTTTCCCGTCTGTGCCAGTGTTGGCCGCTGTTCTCTCAGTGCCATAGTTACCTCGCTCTCTCTCTTCACTAATCTCTTGCGTCTATTGCATCCTTCTTTCCATTCCGCAGCCATCAACCCCTATCCAGGTTCCATTACCTCTTGTCTGTACTGTAGAGCCAACCTATAAACAGGTCATCTGGCTTCCAACCCCTGCTCTCCATCCATCCACCCAGGGATGGCCCCCAAATCAACCTGCCCATAGCATCATTTGCAAGCATCACACTCCTTGGTTAAAAAGTCTTCCATGGCAAGACAACATCACAATAATAACTGGTATTTGTTTAGTACTGTAGAGTTTAGGAATTGCCTTTGCATGTACCATCTGTGAAGTATGTATGATTTTCCCTAATTTATGGATAAGGAAACTCATTCAGAAATTGAAATTGAGGCCCTCTGAGTCCCAGTTCAGTGACACAGCCACTTTTCACTCTACCCTAAGCCCAAAACTTGCCCAGGAACACTTCGAGGACAGTTCAAAGCTGGTGAGTAAAGGAGCGGAGAAGGTGGGATCTCCTTTAGGCTGTGCAGGATGGGGGAGGAGTCACCTAGGCAGAGAGACAGGGTGGGGATGCGGACGCAAGTGGAGGCATTATCTTGACCGAGTACAGGCTCAGTCCAGGAGACCATCATGAAATAAGGTGCCAGATAATGGGGGCACATTAACCTGGGGTCAGAGTGCCATCTTGATCCTATCAACTCTGAAGGTCTATAAGCAGAGGATGAGAAGATGAAAGTAGTGCATTGGAAAGCATGATCTGTGCAAGTGGGGAAGCATAGGATGGACCGAAAGGAGGCAAGTTAGGCCATTGCCGTCTTCTCAACAAAGTGATGCAAAGTGATGCAGGCCCAACATTTCTTCATCCACAGCTTCAGTGTGAAGAGCAAAATATAAATTAATAAAGGAAAGAAAGAAGAAAGGTGGTATCACCCAGTGAAAGAGGCTGTGGGGCCAGGCAGACTGAGAGTTGAATCCTGGTTCTGCCATTTACTGTGTGTCCTTAGATTAGGAACTTACCCTCCCTGAGCCTCACTTTTCTCATGTGTCACACCTACACTGTGAGGATTAAAAAAGAAAATATGTGAAAAGCATTCCTCTTGGCCCGGATCATGTCTAATTCATTTTTGTGCCCTCGGCACCGGGCATGGAGTAGGAAATACATATGCCTTAAAGTAATCGGAAAGCAGTTAGCACACTGCCAGGTACAAAGCATTCATTTATTCATCCATTACTCATTCCTTCATTCACCAAGTATTTATTGAGGATCAGCACTCTTTTAGGCTTTGGAGATATAGCTATGACTAAAACAAAATCTCTTCTCTCATGGGGCCTAAAAGCAGGGGCTCAGTAAATAGCAGCTACTATTATTGTTATTATGGATTATAGTTGTTATAAATTCCACCTACTCCACAGTTTGCTCAGACCCAACCCTGCCAGCACCGAAATGCTATTTAGTATGATAGCATATTGGTCTAATAATTTTATATCAGAGTACATGAGTTACATCTGGATCGGCCCGTAATTAGCATTGAATTATAGAATTGTAGAACAGAAAGTGATCTGAATGACACTCATGCAATATGGCCCTCTCACTACAGGGAAGGCGTTTCTTATTTTACCCATTTTCCTGATGAGATAACTGAGGCCCAAAGAGTAACATGGCCATTCTTACGCAATAGCCATATATCTACTGGTATTGATATTTTCTCATACTTTACTACTGGGGCAAAGGTTGCATGAAGTATGTAGCTTTTGTAAAAAGTACATTTCATGCCCCATGCTCATAGGAGAACAAAGACCAAAGGCAGTAGAGGAAGAAAGCTGGTTAGTGTTCTCTGCACCTAAGCTTTTATTCATAGTCTGATTTATAAAGAGCATTTCTAATTACTGAAAAAAAGAGCCCACTTTTCAGTGAGTACACTTCCACGTGACGGAAAAACGGTTGCCATAGATATTCATTACTCTAGCTTGTTGCACATGATTTGATCTACAGCTTGAGATGTAAAATGTGCATTTCAATGTAATTGGGAGAGAATTCCTTCTCTGATTTGCCCACCGGACATAAATGGTTCATTCACAGAAAGAAAATTATTTCTTCATATCCTTTTGATTAAATAAAAACACTCGCACTTTGAGTTGGCACTTAGATTGTGAAGCCACTTCTGGAACATTCATTTTTCAAACATGTTTTTATTACTCTTCCACATCTCACCCGGCTGATGAGAAAATCGCACAGGCAAAAAGCAACCGGGCAGAGTCATTGTTCGAGCAGAGGCTATGGGAATATGCGATCTGGAAGGGACCTTGGCATTCATCTAGTCAATCCACCTCAAACTTGACCTTTTCTTTTTTTTTGTTCAAAATTTCAAGCCTGTGAAAAACTGTCAGAGGCAAAGCACAGGGTGTGACTAGAGCAGTTGCAATAGTAACAGTGTTTTCCGACCTTGCTGCTTCTACTTGGGATTTCATCTGAGAATAAGGGCTCCTAGGGTATCAGGCACATTGTGGCTCAAGATTGCAAAGGAGCCTGGTAACACGTGGTACTGCACGTTGCATTTTGTATTCATTCTCTATCTCGTTTGGAAAAACAGATAAGCCGGCTGCTGTCAGCTTCACTCTCCCAGGGCTCCAAGGAGCTGAAGGACACCCTCCCCCAACTCTGGCCCTGAACTTTATGAAACCTGTTCCTCTTCAGTGAGGATCAGGAAAACAGAGCTACAAAAACAAGGCCCAGTTAGAAAGCAACAGAATGTTTTAAATGGACACTGGACACGAGAAAGTTCTTAGTGAAGTGCTAATTTAGCCCAACAGGTTTTTGGACTTGTACTTCAAACCTGAGACGTTGGAATGACATTCCTTTTCCTCTGTTTTCTTATCCTCCCTTCTTCTGTTTCTTCTTATTTTTCCATAGCACCAACATCCTTGCCTTTATGTGAAGAGACAATATGCATTTTTAAGAAGACCCAGCAGGGAGCAGGCATTTTTATTCCAAAGAGATACCACAGATAAAAAGAGTTGCAGAGAGGGTCAGACATAGTTTGACATTTGTCATTTTCTAACCACTGATGGGCCATGTCTGCGGAACTGCTGCTGTTTCTGCTGCTATAACAATAACGCATTCAAATGAGCAAGGAAACTATGAAACCTGGACAGACATTCCGAGCGTGTAGCTGAATCCAGGCTGCACACACAGCACAGGGGGGTTGGCTTTTCCCATGTCCTTGCCTACTAACATGTGCAAGCTTCGCTCACTCAGACTGACTTTGGATGCTAATTCTAACCAGCATTTTCTTAATAATTCCCAGAGTCCATGGTGCCTTATTCCAACGTGCATGAGGCTTGGGGGGAAGGGAGAAAGATGAACAAAAATTGGCAGAAATGAAGAAGGGGCTCTTCCCTGCTCCTCCAGTTCTATCACCTCCAAGAGAACCCTGCTTTTTTTCCCTTGACTTCCCAAGGAAAGGAGGTAGCTGCAAAATGTGTCAAGAAAAATTTGTTTTCATAAGTCAAATTTCCAATTTGAAACAATCTATTTTAATTTCTATGACTCCTAACTTTATTTCTTTTCAACTATGAGTTCATATGAGTCTGCCTGCCTTTAATAAATGTGTGCAAATGATATGATTTTTTAAATTTGCTGTTTTTAGTCAATATTTTAGTTACTGTTTTTAGTCAATATTTTAATTACTTTGAAAAAAGGAATGTGAGAAAACCTTCTGGGGTACTAGAAACGTTGTATATCTTGATCCAGGTTGTGGTTACATGGGTGTATACATATGTAAATATTCATCACTTCAGATTTATGCATGTTATACCTTAGTACAAAAGGGGGGGTACAACAAATCACAACTGTGATTTTTTTTGAGTGGAAGAGTTAAGGGTGGTGTATACACACATACAAATATAATGATATGATTTATTAATCATATAATTTATTATTTATATTATTGGGGGACTTTTCTGTATTTTACAATAAATATATGTGACTTTTACCATCTAAGACTATATATATTTTCTTTTTCTTAATGAATATCACTGTCCTGGTGAAGAGAAGCTCTCATTTTTCTTACTTGCTTTTTTCTTACCTGCCTAATGTTCACTGTCTTCTACTCACATCATATCTCAACTCACTTAAACAAAAGTCTGCTTTCTTCTTGCATCGTTCTCAAACATTTACCAGGCAGCTACTCTCCAAATCCATCATCTTGGGGCCCTCAGGTGGCATGGGTATGGGTAGTGATTAGAACTCGGTGTTGAGTTATCAAGGCCTGAGCAGGATGTGCAGATGCTAGAACAGCTGGAAGAGTGCATGTAGTCAAATCTTGGAGGGAGAGCTGAGGATCAAGAATGAGAATGACTGTAAATAGCATTCCCAGGACAGAGCCAAGAGTGCAGAACCAGGTAGAAATTAGGTAAGTATAAAACTTTGCTGAGAACTAGTGAGGAAAGTAAGGGGTAACAGCTACAAATTCAGTTGGGGACATGGCCCATCTTTACTAGTCAGGAGAAGCTGGGTGCCTGACTGTCACACTGCTTAAAGGTAACTGGTTGAGATGTTTCTCTACTCTGAGCTGAATACTGTTAGCACTTTGAAGGCCGGATACTGGCTTGACTCCTCTGTTGTTTCTTTCAGGCTAGTGTAAGAGGTTGCTGCCACACCCTATTCTTTATCAAGCTCTAGTCATCTGTGCATCTCACTAAAAATATTTTGTATCACCTTTTGAGGCACTTGCCGTGTGTTATTGAATCTTTGTGGCAACCCCATGAGTAGGTTCTAAAGTCAGCCCAGTTTCACAGATGAGGAAACTGAGGATGAGGGAGATTATATCACTTGCCCAAGGGCACCCAGATGGTCAGTGTCAGAGCTGAGAGTTGTGCCCAGTTCTGAAATTAAAACTTGTGCTCTGCCCACCATGCTTGCTGTACAACACTGTTTGCATCCCAGTAAGACCCTGTTTGGTTTGGGGGCAACCAGCAGTCAGTCTTGGCCTAGACCCATGAGCTAAAGTGCCAATATGTTTTCTTTCTTTTTTAAAATTGAGGTGAAATTAACGTAATATCAACCATTTTAAAGTGAACAATTGAGGGGCATTTAGTACATTTACAATGTTATGCAATCACTACCTCTAATTAGTTCCAAAACTTTCTCATCACCCCAAACAAAAGCTTTGTACCCATTAAGTAATAACTCCCTATTTCCCCCTCCTACCAGCACTTGGTAACCTCTAATCTATTTCCTGTGTCTATCAATTTACCTATTCTGGACATTCCATATACATGGTACCATAAATACGTGAATTTTTTGTGTCTGGCTTCTTTCATTTAGCATAATGTTTTGGGGGTTCATCCATGTTGTAGCATGTATCAATACCTTCATTCTTTTTATGGCTAAATAATATTCCATTGTATGGATATACCACACTTTGTTTATCTAATCATCCATTGATGGACATTTGGGCTATTTCCACCTTTTGGTTGTTGTAAAATAATGCTGCTGTGAACATGTATGCACATGTATTCATCTGAGTACCAATTTTCAGTTCTTTTGGATATTGACATACTTTATCATGGATTGTGTCTGGGTATTATGAGTGAAGGTTCTACCCTGTTTCCTTCTGTGGGGCAGTAGTTGAGTAGTCTGTCAATGGCAGATTTTGGAGAGTGGTGTGGTAAAGTCATTGGCCTGTGAGTCCAGAGGCTTTGGATTGAGTCCTAACTCTGCCACTTACCACTTTCTTGTCCCCAGTTTTCTCATCTCTGGTATTTGAGCTCTGGAGCTCCTTCCAGCTCTGACACTTGATTTTTGCACTAGACATGATTCTGGCCCACAAAAGACTTACAATTTTACTGGGCAGACAAGACATGTCCCCCAAGAGACCCCTGATGATCCACAACAGCATGTGTGCAACACCAGTAATTAGTCTTACCGGTGTTTGGAGAAGGGAGTTTTTCTTTGAGTCTACCTTGTCCACACAACATGAAGAAGCCTTTTCGATGATTTTCAAATTTCTTACTGTAACAGCTGCTGCTGCTGCTGCCAGTAATTTAGACGTCTTGGGCACTGGTAAGTCGGTGATATTACCCATAGGACGGAGGGCAGCAGTGAAAACAGAAATGTTATAAATGGTGAACCGCTGAGCTGTCAGCAATGCGCAGTTCCTGCTGCACAAAGCTAGCTCTTTGATAGGAAATAAGGAGCAGCTGGCCTAGGTCCTCCTCCCACCTGGAGAATGGCTGCCTCCCTAAACTGAAGGAACAGCAGCAAAAGCTCTGACCCCACCCCACACCCCTTAAAAAACACTGCTCTGTCACCTGCCTTGCAGCCCCTCTGTTCATGCCAAGAAGACACACTGCATTACGAATTGTGCTGCAGCCTCTCTGTGCACCGCCACGTCCCCTCTTTGAATTTCATTTTAAATGTTACTACACAATTGGATAAAATCACATTTCAAAGAATGCACTGGACAACATGCAGCAGGGACCCATTAAAACATTGCTTTGGTAGATACAAAAATATACTCATTTTCACAGATTTAAATACTTCTCAGCTCTCTCCAAAGGACTGCATGACAGATGGTTTCAAAGCGAGTCACATTTACAAACAGCAGACAAAAATATTATTTAGCAGATTCTCTAAGAGTTCTGCCGAGCCTTCCAGAACCAATCTTTTTCCATGGGCTCTTTTATCTCTAATTTGTGGAGGCCTAACTAAAAAGTCTCTCTACTTGCTAGCAACCTCTCTGCATATTTCCTGGGCTTGGAGAATATAAGAGCTAAAAGAAATTCTAGAGCTATGGAGCTGGCTTTTGTGTTATTTTAGAAAATGCTACCTTGGCCTGAAAAATAGAAATCGTTTAGCCCACCACAAACACTAAGCCAACAAACTGGGGGTGGGGGTGGGTGGAGGGAGGAAGAAAAATAGAGGAACTGATGCAGGAATTGTCACAGGAGATATGAATCATATACACAGCCATTTAGTAAAGCAAATGATGTTTCAGTTAAAGTCATCAAAACCAGGACCACCTCCTAGACAGCTTGCTTTTAAAGTTTTGAAAAAAGTCACGTGTCAAGCATACATTATGAACAGGGAATAAACCCCAACCCTGGCCTGTCCTCTAAGAGCATCCACTGTTGGTGGGGACCTAAACATTAACTCACAAGGCAGGCAATGTGTGTTAGATCCAGATAGCCTGTGGTCCTCATGATCAGAGGAGGGGTGAGGTCACTGGGCCTTCTGCAGGCGGGTCCAGGCAAGGAGAGGTATTCACACCAGAGAGGCCTCCAAGGGGTAGGAGGAGGCTGACAGTGTGCCAGATAAACAGAATGCCTTGAACAAAGGCCTAGAGGATGGAGAACATTTGGGGATGGGCAGAGGGAGGAGAGTGGAGACATTTCAGCTTGGAGGAAGAGTGGAAACAGAGGGGAATAAGTGAGTGGAACCTATGAGTCCACAGCATAGAGCCCTGTCTGGCTGGAAGGAAAGCATGCTTGGCAATGTGTGACCCATCAGGTTATATTCTTACTGTACCAGTAAAGACTATCTTCTTTCTCTTACTGTTAGCCTTATCTGGAAAACCAATAGTATTTACACCATCTTTAACACCTGTATTGACAAGGCGATGAAGAAAAAGCCTGAACAAAGCAACAACGTATCTAGCCCTGTTTCTGATTAATAGCACCATTGTGGGTTGTCACAGTGAAACCATCCGCAAGGAGCTGGTGCATTTTCATCTCTTACAGTGAAATTTTCCTGTTTATTCCTCCCACTCATGTTCTAGAATTTTATTTATAACACTTTTTGGCCAGCTCTTTAAAGTGTGTGTGTGTGCGCCTCTGTGAGAGACTGACTGAGAAACTAAAGTACTCTATTGGGCTTTGAGCTTCTGGAAAACAGGCCCCACATACATTCCAAGTATTATAATTATGATCCATTATGCATACGGAGAAGCAATATAGAAGGTGGCCCTCCATTCTGGCTGCACCATCTTGCATAGCTGCCTCCTGGGCTGAATAGCAGGCCAGCCTCAGCTTCCTGTCTGGTCCCAGCAAGGCTGCCTATGCCCCAGGGCTATGGGGCTTTCTAGAAGCCTGACTCACTGCACTGGAAGGGGCTTCAGAGAGTCACCTGGTCCAGTCTTCTGTTGCCAGGCAGGTCCAGCACTGGGCCCCCGGATGGGTGGCTAAAGGTGTGAAGAGAGGAAGAGGCCACCAGGCCCGCTGGGCACCTGGCCCGGGGGTGACCCACTCAGGTGGGCAAGAAGGGCTCCCCCAGCTCCCACGGGGAGGGGTGGGCCTCCTTGTCCTGGTTTGTGGTCTGGAGGTGGTGGTGGCAGGCTGCAGAGGGACCTGCCCACATCAGGCCCAAGTGAGCTGGGGGGCGTCTTGCCTGGGACAGGGCTGCCATGTCAGTGCCCACCCAAGCCTGGACAATCATGGTCCTTTCAGTGGGGTGAGGCTCAGTGACTGGCAATCCTTCCTGATGTGGTTCAGGGCTGAGGGCTCTTCCTCAGGCCCGAAGGGAGATAAGGAGCAGCCCAGCACTTTGCCTGGGGCTGGGTAGACTGAGATGGACTGGACAGACTTAGGTTTGCCCTCAGTGGTCTTGTGGTCTGGGTTTACTCAGTAATTGCTTGGGGCCAATATGATGTAAAGAACACTAAATTTGCATGTGATGGAAAAAACCACTAGATTTGAAATTAGACAAACTTGTGTTTGAATCCTTGCTCTGCCATTTTGTTCATATGTGACCTTGGGAAAGTTACTTAATCTTTCTAGGCTTCAGTTTCCTCAGCTGTAAAATGAGAATAAAAATAGTGCTTTCCTCGAAGGGTGCTTGTGAAGATTAAAGGTATCTTGAACATAGTGTACAGATGATCAATATTAGCTCCCTTCAGCTTTTTTTCTCTTTTACCCTGCTGTGTCATACAGATTTTTAAAAAAAGTTTCAAAAACCATGCAGGCTCTATCTCAACTTCTGTTAATCTAAACATTGCTTTAAATAAATGTGCCACTATCTAGAGGTTTAGCCAGCGTGTTGCTATAGGAAAAGGGGCTGAGGTGGCAAGTCTTAGAGCAGGATCTCACCTGTATATTTGGAACTTTTCATGCTTGTGGTGGTTTTTTTCTGGGCCCTCTTCAGATTTATTTTTACCATCCTGCAGAAGAAGAGCTCCAGGTTGGACCCAGAATTCTGGATAAGTTCTCATCTCTGCCAAGTCAAGTGGAAGAACACCTTCTTGTTTTTGCAGATTATTGTTTTTTGAACAAATAAAAAATGGATAGTCCTAATTGTCTTCATTTAACTTAAAAGTAATCCTTTCTACTGGAATAACGATACATATGTAGTTGTATTAAATGAGATAATATAGGTAAAGTGGCTCACATAGAGTAAGTAGTCGATAATTAGCTGCTGCTATTGTTATAAGTACTTCTATTAGTATACAGCAGGAGAAGATGAGGGAAGACACGCAAGAGGAAAGCTTTATCATTTCTATCCTTGACCGGAATGCTGAGCTCCAAATGGATATACATTACATCAAAGGCCTACTCAGTCATCTCAGCAAGATTTTGAAATTCCCCCAGCTGAAGTCAATGACAGTCCCCATATTTGTCAACTTGATCCTTGAGCCTGAGACCAGAGAGAAAGAGAAGGAGGCTGGCCAGCCTAAAGCTCTTTGTAATTTCTCCAAACAAAAGGTTAATGAGGAAGTGGAGAGGCCCTTCCCAGAGGGACACAAAGGCAAGGCCCTCCCTTCAAGGAACTTAGACTTTCTCCTCAGCTCACTCCCCTCCCTATTATACCCACTTGTACGCTGTTTTGTGAGTGTCCTTAAGTCTGTTCTCAAGAGAGCGGCTGGGAGATCGCTAATTAGGCCTGTAAAGCCACTGGGGACAAGGGCTCCTGGCTTTGATTTCTTTTGTTTCCCCTTCCCTCTCACAGCAACTAGAACAGTACTCAGCACAGAGCAGAGCCTCAATAGAAGTTGCTGACTGTCTGACCTTGGGGACTTGGTCAACAGGCTAGTCAGAAGCCCCAGCTTAAGTTGTGTGAAGTGGCATTCACTGATGACTGTGGCTGGCTGGCTGGCTGGTGCAGACGGAGCGAAAGGGACCACAAAGTCCAAGCCTGCCAAGGGCAGTTCAGGAGGGAAAGCCAGGCTGTGAGCAGATGGGGGCTGGGGGAGGTGGCACAGGGGGTGGCTCAGTCATCTCCTTCGGTAGATTGCATGTATTATAATTGCCTCTCCAGCATGTCCCCAGATTACCTTCTGTGAAATTGAGTCTTTGACAGCAAACTGCAAGTTAAAAGTGATAGAAGCAAAGGGAGTGGGGGTGAGGCAGATGAGGGGTATATTTGGAAAAGCCCAAACTTGTAAAAAGCATTTAATACTGTAAACATCTTTTGATTATTGCTACCACCGCCACAGCAAAGGCACTAATTCTATGGGGTTTTATATGATATTTGCTTCTGTTGGCTGAAGATCCATTTCCCATGTTAGCCAAAGCACAACATTCTGGTTGATAATGGAAACTGAGGGCAGCCTTTTTGTCTGCAGGGGATAGAGCAGAGCATACCTGGAGTCAGGAGGGATTCCTAGTGGAGCCACTGGGATCCGTGTGACTTGGGGACCGTCATGTCCCCACTTAAGGATCAATTTCCTCCCCACATAGAATCATAGGGATGGAAAGGCATTGAACCAGCTAAATATCACTATAGCAGGTGCTCAGCCAAGTCTGAGAGTTGGGAAACAATGTCACTGAGGCCTGTTGTGGGAAGAGGCAGCAGATTTAATCCATGTGGTTCCTAAAGGCGGAGCTGGGAACAAAGGGGAGAAGTTACAGGAGGCTGATTTCAACTCCAGGTAAGGAAGGCCTTTCTAACCCATTAGAGCTGTTAACATTTAAATGGGCTTCCTGCTAAGGCAATGAGTTCTCCAAGCAGGGAAGTGTTTAAGTCTCTGATTTAGTCCTCCTAACCACATATCCTGCTTCTTTGCCCAAATTTGCAAAACCAAAGCCCTAGCCGCCCATGATTCAAAGCAACTAAATATGAGACCCAGGCATCCTAACCTCAGTGGCTGATGGCTCCAGGGCCACTGCCAGGCCCTGAAGGTACAATGAGGATTTCTTCCCCTAGAAATCAAAGTGGGAACCCCCAAGCCTGTCTCCTGATTGGGGCGTGGCTCAAGACCCAGCACTTCCTGGAGTGAGTTAAGATGCTCCTGCTTTAACCCTCGGGGAGTTGGACACTCCAGGTGTTGGCCCTTCCTTCTGTTGTCTGGCTTTCCGGGTGCCAGGCAGGCCCTGCATCCCACCTGTTCAACCACTCTCCAAGGCAAGTCCATTCCTCTGCCCCAAGGAAGAGCAGCCACCAAGCAAGCTTGGCAAGGAAACACAAGACGTTTACAAACTCCAAACCATTTTTCACTAGCTTGCCAGTCCCCTAAAGGTACTCTAAGAGTGAAAGACATGAAATTAGCATTCTCAACCTTTGACCCCACACAAATCATCATTCCCCTGAAAGAGCGGCTATTCACAAAGCAGAATTCAGCTATTCCAGCCTGATCCACACAACCCGATGTATGGTTTAAGGGGTAGATTTTGAGCTATCCTGAGTCGCACCTAAGCTTTAAATGTATTCAGCCTTCAAATGAGTATTCATTACAAAGGAAGCATTGGGAGACTTTTGAATACTACTTTCAATAATAATACTTTACGTTGGGGGGAGGGGAGGGGTAATCTATTTACAATTTGCAAAGCCTTTTTGAGAACCTGGGCTTAAAGCAGCAAAGACCCAGCATACTCCTGGAACATAAATGCTCAATTTATGTTAAGATTTCAACAGAAATCTCAGATGCCACTGCCTCCTTGGGGTGTGCCCAGAGCAGGTATTATTACCGACCTTCAGTTCACAGAGAAGGGAACTGAGGCCTACAGATGTTCAGTAACTTTTCCTCTCACCTCATTGGCCAATCTTGAGCTAAAGCAGAGGAAGCAGAAGCCATGAAAATCAGCTGGCCTCCCGTGCTGTCCTGTGTAAGGCAGATCTGTTATGGGGGGAATCCCTTCAGATTTTGTCCCCTGACTGACCTCTAAGCCACAGAGGTGTGGCTGTCCAGGAGATTTGAGGTCTGAACGTCTTCCTCCACCTCCAAATCTTACCCCAGACGTGTAGGAAGAGGTCTTCATTATTTTAGTAACTCAACCCAGATATTTTCCTGAGTCTCTGCTGTTTTTGTTAGATTTGAGAAGGACTTTATTATTGTCAGGTTCTTTTTTTTGTTGTTGAAGGTTTTTAGAGTATTTTTTAAGGTTTCTCCTCCTCTTCCTCCTCTAAAAGAGGGAATACTTTAAAACTGGTAGGGTCCCAACTTTTCTGTCTGTCTTTTAAATAAACCTGTCACCCAGGTCCCTTGGTTGTTTACTTCCTCTCTTGCTGGCTCAGGTCCGCCCTGTGGATACCCTCCCAGCCACCACCACCTTTCCTATTGCCCTTGAGGACTTGAAGGGCAGCTTCTCAATGAGTTCCCAGAGAGTGGCAGGGCTCAGCTGATCACCAACTTGGCCCAACCAGGTTCCGAGTCTGAGCCCTTTGAAGGGAGAGCTGGCTGGGGCGTGTGAGTGGCCACAGCCAATTGTACTCTGCCTCATATACTAATGCACAAGAAGAGGTGACAGTAATGGGACAACTGGCCTGGGGCATAGCTGGAAATGGAGTCAAAGATGAGATTCAGTGGGTATTTACTGATGAAATCCTTGCCAATGCAGGGGGTCGGGAGAGGATTTTTGAGGGTGAGGCATTACCTACCATCTGTTGAGGGCCTGCTAGGTGTTATTTGTTTCTAGGTGCTTTCTTGTGCTATCTCATTTAATCCTCCAAACAACCTCAGGAGATAAATGTTACTATCTCCTACTGTGCAGATGAAGAAACAGAGGCCCTGAGAGTTGCAGGCACCAGCCCAACGTCACACAGCTGGTTCTTCAGGTACTCCTGTGTGTCTGACTTCAGCGCCCATGTTCTCAGGGCTTTGCCACAGCATGCCAGCTGTCCAACACTGCCAGACAGGGAAGAAGGAGGAGACAACAGGAGATGCTTTTTGTTCCGGGGTTCCTGTCATTGCCTTTTACAGCATTGAGCCTGGGAGGGTCTTGAGCTGCCTGGCTCCTCTGATTGGTGCCTGTCTGACTCTTCCCGTGTGGTACCCCACGATACCCCAGGAACACACAAAGTATTTAATGTGCATTCCTCCCCCTTTCCCACCCCCCTCACATAACAAGCTGAAGCTCTTATCCTAGAATTCAACCCTCCCCGGAAGCAGGAATCTATGTGCTAATGTGTTAATCCTCCTATTCAAACGGTTGCTACTTCCCTACTGTGGGACCAGCAGCAGTCTATAACCCACCCCGTACAGTATTTCTGTCCTGGGGTGAGCCTTGTTCCAGCCTAATTATAGCACAAAGGGGAGTTTAGACCCACTCATGCAGTTGTTTAAATTTACTGGGAGCAAATGGGGCTAGGGGATTTGGAAGGTAGCAATAGGGTCCCGACTTCCAAATTACTAGAGACTACATGACGCCCAGGGCCCTTAGAGAAACCAGGAGCACAGGGAGGAGAGTCGAGTTGTGCACGTGTGCCCAAGCTGGGAATCCCCCAAAGGGGCAGGACAGTGTGGGCAAATGACCCGGGCCGGAGCCAGCCTCCTGGAGGAGTGTGGCTCTCGCTTTGGCATGACATGGGTGCCTTTAAGTAGTCTGCCTGGATTGTGGGAGCCTTTCTTTCCTGTGTGGGAAAGAACTGGGCTCAGATTCCCACCTGGCCATTCTGAAAAGGCCCAGAAAGAAGGGAATGGTGGGCACAGGCCACCGGAGCCTTTCATAATGGTGGCAGGTGCTGAGGAGAGGCAATGGTGACCTCACTATCTGGCTAGGAGCTTCCTAAAGGACACAGGCTAGGTACAGCTATGGGGCATTAGCTCCTACTTTGCCGGGCAAATGGAACAGGGAGAATGTCCGGGAGAGAATAGGGGCGTTACGTCCTGCCCCTCTCCTGCCTCCCCTCGGCAGCCGCCAGACGGCAGTACCGGCAGGAGCAAGCCCTGGCTACGGGACCTGGGAGGCTGCTGAAAGGATCTGTGATTGAGTGGAAGGAGCACTGGACTGGGAGTCAAGAGTCAGGGGTCCAATGTCTTTCAGGCTCCAGCTGTGTGTCTTCACCTGTACCCTAAGTGGGTTGGATAAGCTCGTTGCTAGGGACCTTTCCAGCTCCACTATTCCGGAATCTACCTCCTGAGGAGAGGTTCTGGAAGTTAAAAGGTGGGATAGGACATGAGACTGGAACACACAGAGGACCCTTCTCCCTGGCAAGTCAAAACTGAGACACTTGATGGTTGCCCTCTGCTCAGCCCTCCTGAAGCACTCTTGTGAGGCCACAGATAACTAGCCCTGGCTGCCCCTGTGGGCCCCTTGGGCCCACTAAAGAGCACAAGTCTATTGTTGCCCCATAAAGTTCTGATTGAAAAAAAGCCCAAGACCCTAATGAGCAAGCTGGGCAGAGTGGGAAAAGTACACCAAAATGCATCAGTGGGTGCTACGATTCTGATTAGGGATGATGGATTTTTCCCCTTTCCCTCATTTTCCAACTTTTCAGGAAAGTGGTGATATTAATTTTTCTAGAAATTGCTTTGCTAAAAAGTTTTCCAGGAGCCACCATCTATAGGTGGCAAGGTGACTAAGACCTTGACTGGGCTGAGGTTTTCTTTGGAATTGTACTGTCCAATATGCTAACCAGTAGTCACATGTAGTTATTTAAATTAATTAAAATTAAGCAAAATTTAAAATTCTGCTCTTCAGTTGCACTAGCCACATTTCAAACGCTTAGCAGCCACATGTGGCTAGTGGCTGCCCTATTGGACAGCACAAATAAGGAACATTTCCATCATTTCAGAAAGTTCTACTGAATAGTGCTGCTTTGGAACATCTATGAAAATAGGTTTGAGAAGCAAATTTATGTCAAATGTGTGCTAATGGTACACTGACCATACTAAAGAGACCAAATATCTTTAAAGCATCTACTTGAAATCTTTTTCTTATAGTAATGTGATTATGCCACACAATTTTCTCATATCAATTCAAAGAGGCGAACCCAACCTCTTTGGGCAACATTCTGTTAGTTGTTACTGTTATTGCATGATTGAAGGTAATAAAATTGTATTTCTCAAAAGCATGATCTTATTGTTCTTAAGGTTGTAACTGACCTTGGTTCATCTTTCTGGATCCCAGCTTTCCCCATCATTCTATAAGAAAACCAGTCCAGGCCATGTATGGTGGCTCACACCTGTAGTGCCAGCACTTTGGGAGGCTGAGGCAAGAGGATTGCTTGAGCCCAGGAGTTCGAGACCAGCCTGAGCAACATAGCAAGACCCTATCTCTACAAAAAATAGAAAACATAGCTGGGCATGGTGTCGCCCACCTGTCGTCCCAGCTACTCAGGAGGCTGAGGCAGGAGGATCGCTTGAGCCCAGGAGTTCGAGGCTGCAGTGAGCTATGATGACATCATTGCACTCCAGCCTGGGTAACAGAGCAACAGTGGCATCTGACTGTTATCCCAATGCTTCTAGGAAATGAAAAACTCTTATAAGGAGATTGGGAGCCCCCAGATATCCTGGTCTTTCCCTCTGGCTCCTCCCCAATAAAGGAGAATACCCTTACTGGACCCTTGCTGTGGCCTCATCCATTAAAACTCCTCAGGGCAGTTTATACACCATGTAAGAGGCTAGGCTACTCTGGCAGGGTCCTGTGCTAGGCACTGTGGATTCAGAAGTGAGTAAGACCCAGTCCCTGCCCTCAAGGAGCTCACACTTTAGCAGGGGATACAGATATCTAAGCAATTTATTTTAACCCCATGTGGTAAATGCTATGCACAGAACATACCGGGTGCTGTGGGAGCATAGAAAAGGGAAACAAGGGAAGAATCCAGGAGAAGGTGACCTAAGAACTAAATAAACAATGAGCAGAAGTCTGTTAGCCAAGAAGGAGCGGGAGAAGGGTGTTCAAGGAAGAGGCCTGGAGACATACAGCCGTGGTCCATGGGCTTCTGTGGGGGGAGCGGAGACTGAAAAGAGTTTGCTGCAGCTCGAGCACAGGGTCGGGGTGGGCAGGAGTGGGGGACACCTGGGAGATGGGGTTGGCAGGGAGGATCACAGAGAGCCCTCTGAGGACTTGGTGCTGATGCCAATGGGAACACGCTGGAAGGGATACTGGTAAGGATGGACTGCAGGGAAGTAAGTGCGGATGGAAAAAGTCAGTGGAGTGTCAGAGGCTCTGCTTCTACTCCGGAAACACCTACTGGAGTCACTCAGCTTCCAGTCTAGTTCTGTCTCTACAGCACATTCCATTGACTCTGAGACTGTACTGCAGGTAACAGCCTGGGGTTTAGCCCATAGGCTAATTTCCACTCATTTCACCCATTTATATGAATGCCACTAGGTGCAAGGCACAGTGCTAAGCATGATGGGAAACATAGAGAAGAATAAGACATGGTCATTGCCCTCAACTCTCCTGCTTTTTGAATATTCTAGAAAAACATCAGAGGGTTTGAGTGTAATTTAAGCAGTAGTGAATGTAATGCTACTCTAAGACATCCAGGCATGTTTAACGTTATAACGACTTACTAATAATAACTTTGGTAATATGAATGCTTTTACTAGGAAATGATATAAATTTAGGTAGAAATTTGTTCTACCAAGATTAAAGTGTGGTATTTAGATCTCCTGATTGGCCCAGAGAAGAATTGGGCCAGAAGTCCAAGTTAGCCTATTCCTTCTGTGGCCTTAGGCACATTCCTTCTCTGCACAACAGTTTGTTCTTCTGAAAAATGGGGACAGATCTAACAGCGCTTCTATAGCTAACAAGGCTACACTAGAAAATTTACTATCAAGTCCCATTAACTATTTCAATATAAACTTATGTATGCGAGACATTTCCCTTTATGTTCTTTTCTTTAATTTTTTTTCCCTTACTCTCTTTCTCAGGAGGATCTGGTTCTCTTTCCCCCTATGATTTCCAGAACATTTCAAAACTCTTCAAATGAAAATATGCGAGTCATGACTTGTGGGTAGCAAGTTAGGACTTATGGGGACAGTTGGGGGGAGGGCAAACCCTGAGATCTGCCAGCAATTGTTTCTCCCCTTGATTCGAATGAAGGAAAAGATCATGTTATTTATACAGCATAAGGTTCCAGATTTTCAGGAATGAAATCTGAGCCCAGCATGTCAACATATTGGTCTGGTCTGTCTTGGAATCTACAGTAGATGGATTTCTTTGTGCTGGGAAACATTAGGAAGGTCAATATTCTTTTCTGATTCTTTTTTTCTTTTAAGAAACGGGTTCATTCTCACACTCTAAAGTGGTGGTATTAGATATCATCTGGATAATACACTCAATGGTCGTGCAGACTTCAGTTTCAAACATAAAGCCCCAGGGCAAACAGCTTTTATGTACTCAGTTACATGTTCTTTATTTCACAGATAATGTTTTTCAACAAATACTCCCAGCCTGGGAGGAAATTCAGAAGTGAACAATCAAATGAAATAAAAATAATAGTGATGTTAATTACAATAAGTCCCAAATTGCAAATAACCCAGAGAGACATCAACCTGGGCTTCCCAATCCTCCAGGAGTTGCCCCAGAAAGGAGAACTCAACAGAAGCAGCAGGTTAGGCAGAGGCTCCTGGCAAAGGCGGGTGGTTGGCCCTGTGGAGTAGTGGAAAGAGCACTGGGCTGGTGATCAGAGGGCTCAGCTTCAAGTACTGCTCTCTGTCTCTGATGAGCCGTACGACAAGGTGTAATCGCTTCCCCTCCCCAGGTTTCAGTTTCCTCAAATTCAGAAGAAAGGGGTTGGCTTAGACTTGGCAAAAGGGCAGGGGCTCCGGACTCAAGACAGCTAGAAGTCTCCCCCTGGCACTGCCACTGGCCAGTGTATAACCATGGACAGTCTTCACCCCCCCACTCCCCCCACCCCCCGTAAATCAAGGATCAAGGACAATAATACCTTTCTGAATGAGCTACCCTGAGAATTAAAAGGTATAACGTTTCAAAAGTGTTTGGCACATAGTAGGAAGCACTCAGGAAACTTTAGCTCCTTTACCTTTTAGTTCCTCTTTAAGTCTCTTGCAGCTCTAAAACACCCTAGCCCAAATCCAGTTCCTTTGTCTACCAAATCCAGTCCACAGCTTAGAAAACTCCCTAATTCCCAATCACTGCAGGAGTACATACACCTGAATTGCCTCTTTCAGTTTTCCAAATTGCCACTAAAACTTTCTTCCTGGGAAGTATTTGCTCCAATTCCTCATCTCTTAAAGAGCCTATCCACACAGTTTTTTCTTCCCTAACTCTGCTTGAACTTCCCTTCCCCAAGGCGGCGGCGCAACGCTCAGGACGACAGGGACTGCCTGTTTTTCCCCTTGCGGTCACCGGCGCTGGAACTGCTCCGGGGACAGAGCTCCTCTTAGCCTCCCATTTCCGCCCCTCCAGGTGTTTTGTTGCAAGCCTAAGATTTAGCAAGTGTTTCCCACGTAGGAAGGGCACAGACGCTGCCCACTTTCCAGTTTCTGGCTTTGGGATTAGTGGATTCAAAAATAGGGTCCCTTTGGCGGTTGGTTTCTTGGTGGTTTGACTAACGTGGCATGGATAGGATAGAGGGCTGCTGCTTGGTGGTCCTCCTTTGGGAAAGGAATTCCTTGCTCAGAACTCCTTAATTCCAGGGAGGCTTCGGATATATATTTATAAAAGTAACATATATAATTTATATATATTTATAACGGGAATATAACCACGTTACAGAAACTTTGAAAAGTAAAGAAAAAGAAAAAACCCTCCCTATTCATACTTACAACTCCTAACACAGGCCCTGGTAGTATTTTGCTGTTTGTGTGGTGGTTTTTTCAGTCCTTTCCCAATGTGTGAACACAAACACACGCTCACACTTTGTTGTACCTCGCTTTTCACAATTATTATAAACTTTCTATGTAGAGACTTCATAGTTATTATTATTTTAGTAGCTACAGACTACACCTATTGGATACAGACTTCTAAATTTCAAAACATAAGAACAAAATGAAATAAAATCAATCACTAAAATTATAATTAATTCTTTAATTATTAACAAAGCACTTCAGGATAACTAGTCATACTGAACATCAATTAGCATTTTTCTTACATGATAATTTTCTGATTCATCTGTTTTTTGCCATTTGCAACTTTTTAAAAAAAATTTCAGAATATTGTGGGGGTACACCACTTTGGTTATATATATTGCCTATGCACTGCCCAAGTCAGAGCTACAATCATGGACATCCCCCAAACTGTGCACCCCGCACCCATTTGGTGAGAGTTTTCCCATCCCCTCCACCCCCCCACCTGCCCGACCCATGATGAATATTATTTCCATGTGTGACATAAGTATCAATCACATCAGTTAGTACCAATCTGATGGTGAGTACCAGTGGTGCTTGTTTTTCCAATCCTCTGACACTTCCCTTCGAAGAATGGGCTCCAGCTCCATCCAGGGTAATACCAGATGTGTTAATTCACCCTTGTTTTTTATTGCTGAGTATTAAAAAACAACGGTGAATTCACTCGAATTTCTTACTATTTCCTTCAAGTTGTCTCCTAGAAATTGAGATATGGAGTTAATGAATAGGAACATATTTATGGTTCCATAAATCATGCCTAGATACTTTCCAAAGGGTGGAACCAATATACCCCCTTACTTACAGTAAGTAAGTACTGGAGGGAGTGTCCTTAATCATACCCTTCCCAGCTCAGCCTATCCTCTTCTTATAAATGTTCATTGTTTTTTTCAAGGTAACTGTTTTGATTTACCATGAGAGAAACACATTTTTTCTCCTTGAGTTTGATTACTGGGGTTTTTTTTTCTGTTTTGCTTTGTAAGCAAGCCTCTTGAAGTGAGTGATATTTGAATGAAGAAGGAACACTTCGTGACTAAAAACTGGGAGGTTGTCCCAGAAATGATGTCAAAGGAGGAATAGCAAAGTGGAAGAAGTGAGTGAAAGTCCTCCACGGAAAGGACTGGACAGAGTGGGAGACAGGTTTGGGAGGGGCTAAATGAGGAAGCCCAGCCTCCTCATGTGGTCCAAGCTGCAGGTGTGAGAAAGATATATCAAGAAGCTGCCATTTGGACAAATTGAAAGCAGAAGAGCCTGCGGTCCAGACATGAAATCGGCATCAAGGATTTGGTGAAGCAGTGAAAGAGAAGTGAATTTTGGATTTGTTAAATAAATGACAGAGTCTGTATCAGGTACAGGGGAGAGGGAACACTCCATTCTGGCTCTCATTTATTGAACACCTTCCCTGTGCCCAGGCACTTTTTGGAGGCTATCTCAATGAATCTTCTCAATAACCCAAGGTGATAGTCTCATTATCCCCATTTTACAGATATGGAAACTGAGGAGCAGAGAGGTTCAGTTTCATGGCCAAGGCCTCATATAGATTACAAGTAGCAGACAGAATCGAGGGTTTGAAATTATGCCTTCCTACTTCGAACCTAAGCACCCCCAGGATCAGAACAAGATTTGGTCAAAGAAAGGGAAGAGAAGCAGCATTTATCCAGATCATGAAACCCCGGGGGTCAGGCCTAGGCAGAGAAAGACCAGAGTGACCAGTGGCCCATGTCCCCACTTTCTTTTGGGAGTGAGAGCTGGTGGCTGCCAGAATCACAGCCTGATTTGAATGGATTGTCCCTGAAGGCTGCTGAGCAAGGCCTAACAAAGATTCTGATTTCTAAATCCTCAGTTATTTGAAGACCCAGTGTCTCAGAGCCTTGCCACTGTCTCATTTAGGATGCCAACTCCTTTTAGGGCCAGCATAGTGAATGTGAGGTTGCAAGGATTTCTGTTTGCCTAAACATGCTTTACTCTCCCCTAGATCAATGAAAGAATGTGTCTCCTGCTCAATTTCAAGTGCCTCCTCTCTCTCTCCCAATTAAAGTGGAAACTCTGCTGGGCTTAGAGGGTTTGCGGCAGACAAAGCCAGAGTTAAGGTTTCAAAGGCACTTGCCTCCTAAGCTCTTGTTTCAACTCCTCATTATTTCCCTAAAAAAAATGTTGGGTTTGAAACATAGATTGTGTTTGACTGGTCACCAACTGAAATGTGTTCCAATTTCACCACTTTCTATTCTGCATATAGTCTTTCAAAGTATGGCTGGGCGGTATGCATCATTTGGAGGTTTGAGTAACAGAGGCTAGCCATGGAACCAGGGACATGTTTCAGCCTGGCTGGTTTCAAGGCCTGGGTTTCCAGAACCCTTCTGTTCATCACTCAGCAAGGAAGGAAACCCAGCTGGCCCATTTTCTTCAGAGACCAAGCTTTTGTGTAGAACAATAGTTATAATGGCTAATTATTATGACCTTCATATTCATATTCTCTCTCTCTCATATATATACACACGAATCTGGAAGGAAATACTCCAAAATATTAGCATCAACATGTTATGTTCCTGGGTGGTGTTATTATAGCACATTTTAAGGATTTTTCATTATCCCATCATACTTTCCCGTGTTTTCCAAAAGTTTCCATAACAAGGATGATTTGCTTTGGAAGGGTGAGGGGAAACTTCCCCTTTTCCCCAAAAGTTCACTGAAAGATCAACTCACAATTAAGGCAGATTAATAAGAGAAATCAAAGAGAATCACAGAGTGATTACCCAGTATTCCAATGGAATCCAGATATCCTTATACCTGCTTTTTAGAGGGGAGGATGAGCCCAGGAATATAGGTAATTCTGTTTAGGGGCAGTAAATAGTTGCTGGGGAGGATGAATGGATGGGGGAAACAGATTGACTTGTAAATGATTCTCTTAGCAAATTAAATTAACCTGAGAGACAGTGAGAGGTATTATGTTTAAAATGATCTGGGCCAGGTCTGGTTGCATTCCTGATCGTTTCCCCTGCAATACACTGAGATAACAAGGAGGGGAATGGAAGTCAATTGTTTTTTAGATGGGTCAGTCTGGTTTATGCAGATAGAGGGAAAGCCTCTTTCTTCCAAGGGCCTGTTAATCCCTAAGGGCAAAATACCAAGGAGTCATATTTTGGGGTGAAATTTCCTGAGCTCATTCAGCTTTGATATTTGGAAAAACAGTAAGAAAATAGTAAGAGTCATTTATTTAAAATGCATTTTATTTTAGGACCAGTATTGTGATCAATCACCTAGCAAGTATTTACTGAGCACATAAAATGCTCTGGCCTGGAGCTGGCAAGGGAGGGTGGGGGGTGGGGGGTGGGGAGACTCAAAGGAAGAGGAGTGACCATTTATTGAGTGCCTGTTTTTTTACCGGGTATATTTTGGATGTTGACTCATTTCATCCTCCAACAATCCTGGGAGGTAGGTGTTCCCTATAGTAGGAATAATACAGATGAGGAAACAGGCTCAGAGAGATTGTGTGGCATCGCTAAGCCTGCATATTTAAGTTAGTAGAAATGCTGGGCCCAGAAGGCCGGTCTGGCCTACTTCAGAGCTAGTGCTCATTTATTATATATCATTTTTCTCTCATTATACATACACTCATACACATGCAATATTATTCCTGGCCTTTTAACCTTACTGTCTACTTGGAGAGAGAGGATAAATAAAAGTACAAGTACAGGCAGTGCCTGGTTTAGTGATACACATTACACACAGACGTCTCTCCTGTATCCCGGCTGGAAACTCCACCTCTTGGGCATTTTAGAAGGCTAGTCTGGGCTGCAGGAAACTTGGCCTTTATGTATGCCAGCCTTGCCTCTGGGGTTTTTATGCTCTGACCAAGGCTGGGATCCACCATTACTGTCCTAAGTGGTTGCATAGCAAATCTAGGGTTCCCTCCACCCTGCCTTTAACAACTAAGCCAGTGCTTCTCAAACTTTAATGCACATTTGAATCACCTGGGGATCTCATTAAAATGCAGATTCTGAATGAGTAGGTGTAAGGGTGGGGGCTGACATTCTGCATTTCTAACTAGCTCCCAGGTAATGCTGATGATGCTAGTTTGAGGATTGGGTAGCAGGCACTAAGAAGTTAAATGAGTTGACCCAGTCTCCGTCAAGGCCCAGGCAAAGTGTTGGGCTGCTCCTTATCTCCTCTTGGGCCAGAGGAAGAGCCCTCAGCCCTGAACCACATCAGGAAGGATTGCCAATCACTGAGCCTCACCCCACTGAAAGGGCCGTGATTGTCCAGGCTTGGGTGGGCACTGATATGGCAGCCCTGTCCCAGGCAAGACGCCCCCCAGCTCATTTGGGCCTGATGTGGGAGGGTCTCTCTGCAGCCTGCCACCACCACCTCCAGACCACAAACCAGGACGAGGAGGCCCACCCCTCCCCGTGGGAGCTGGGGGAGCCCTTCTTGCCCACCTGGGTGAGTCACCCCTGGGCCAGGTGCCCAGCGGGCCTGGTGGCCTCTTCCTCTCTTCACACCTTTAGCCACCCATCTGGGGGGCCTTGTGCTGGACCTGCCTGGCAACAGAAGCCTGGACCAGGTGACTCTCCTAAGCCCTGGGGCATAGTCAGCCTTGCTGGGACCAGACAGGAAGCTGAGGCTGGCCTGATATTCAGCCCAGCAGGCAGCTACGCAAGATGGTGCAGCCAGAATGGAGGGCCACCTTCTATATTGCTTCTCTGTATGCATAATGGATCATAATTATAATACTTAGAATGTACTGGGGCCTGTTTTCCAGAAGCTCAAAGTCCAATAGATTATTGAGCATGCTTTTTGCTAGCCTGACTACCATTGATAACATTGCTTCTATGGAAAATGGTTTCCAATCCCAAACAGTACCCAATTGCATGCTGGGAACTGGCTGCACAGACAGGAAGAGAAGCCATGTAAGGTAGCATTAAGAGTCAAAGGAATTATTCAGAGAACGTGTGCTTTAGGAGTTCAGAGCAAGGAGGGAGGACCATGAGCTGGGTGTTGAAAGAAAACTTCCCAGAGCAAGGGAGTGTGAGCTGGGCCTTTAGGGAGGAAGAGGATTTGGGTACATGAGGTAAAAGGGTGCAAAACACTGAGGCAGGCATGAAGTGCTCAGTACACATGCTGGGAGAAATGGATTAAGGCATTCTGGCTGGAGTCAAAGGACACCAGGCTGGATGGAGTTTGAAGAAACATTGTTTACAAAGCTTTCATATGAGAAAAGAAGAGGAGGAGGAGGAAGAGGAAGAGAAGGATGAACAGGAGGAGGAAAAAGAAAAAAAAAGACACCATTTATCATCATTACTATGGGCCATGCACTTGACCTACATTTGCTCTATTCCTCATAGGATGCCAGAAAGATAGGAAGTATCCTCATTGCTTAGATGAGGAAATAGCTTCAAAGAGGTTAAGTAAGGTTCTTGAGCCCACCCAGCTGGTAAGCACTAGAACCAGAATTTGAATCCAGATCTGTGTGGGTCTTTCCATGAAACTGTGCTGTCTTAACTCCTGAACATGTCCCTGACTGATATGTTGGACTTAAAAATACCCAGGGAGGTCTCTGCTTCTGAAAAGATTCCAAAAGCCATGTGGCCTAGGTCCTTGAAAAGTCAGAGGTCATGATGGCTGTATTAGTTTTCTGGGGCTGCCTAAGAAATTACCACAAACTGGATAGTTTAAAATAGTGGAAACATATTTTCTCACAGTTCTGGAGGCCAGGAGTCTGGAATTAAGATGTTGGCAGGGCCACTTTCTCTTGGGAGCCTCTAGGGGAAATCCTTCTGTATAGTCAGGGTTCTCCACAGACACAGAACTAATGGCATACATGTATATATGTATACATGTGTACGTTTGTGTGTATGTGTGTATATATATATATATATATAGAGAGAGAGAGAGAGAGAGAGAGAGACACTTATTTTCAAGAATTGGCTCACACAATTATGGAGGATGGCAAGTCCAAAATCTGTACGGTGGGCTGGAAGGCTACAGATCCAGAAAAGTTCTAGTCTGAAGGTAGTCTGCTATAAAACCAGGAAGAGATGATGATGCAGAAAAAGGTTGAAGGCAGCCTGCCAAAGAATTCCCTCTGGTTCAAGGAGGCCATTTTTTTTTTCTATTCAGGCCTTTAACTGACTGGATGAACCCACCCCTAATGGGGGCCAGTCTGTTTCACTCAACGTTCACCCTCAGAGAAACAAGCAGAATAATGAACAAATATCTGGGCACCCTGTGGCTCAGCCAAGTTGACACAAAATTAACCATCACACCTTTCTTGCCTTTTTCAGCTTCTGGTGGCTTAAGCTTCAGGCATTCTTTGTCTTGGGGCTGCATGAATCCAATCTCTGCCTCCACCTTCACATGGCCTCCACCCCTGTGTGTCTGTGTCCCAAATCTCCTTCTGCCTTTCTCTTATAAGGCCACCTATCATTGGATTTAGGGCCCTAGGATGATCTCATCTCACGATCCTTAGCTTAATTACATCTGCAAAGACCCTTTTACCAAATAATGTCACATTCATAGGTTCTGGGGGTTAGGACCTAGAGATATATTTGGGGGGCACACCATTTAACCCACTAAAGTGGTATTGCCCCATGGGAATCTGAGGAGTTTTGCTGGCATGGCCACTTGCTAGCTTCAGGTAAAAAACCAAAACACAACAAAGACTCCATAATATCAGCAGTGATCCCAGTGCAAGAAGGTAAATTGGTGGCCATCTAGGGTGCGTATTTCAGGTATGATGTCATGCTGGGAAGCTGGAAATGGTTTCTGATAGGAAGACCATCATCATTTGAATTGTTACCCCCTGTATATAATAGTTTGTTTTTCTGGCTACTTGCAAGATTTACTTTTTATCTTTGGTGTTCATCCACTTGATTATGATGTACCAGGTATAGTTTTTTCATATTTGTTTCGTTTGGGGTTCACCAAATTTTTGGAAGTTTTTGGCCATTATTTAATTTTTTTTCTCCTGCTCTCATTTCTCCTTCTAGGATGATTACCTGTATGTTAGATCTTTTGACATTGTCCCACAGAGCCTTGAGCTCTGCTCATTTTATTTTTCCAATCTTTGTTCTCCCTCTTGTTCAGATTGGAGAATTTCTATTGATTTGTCTTTACATTCACTGACTCTTTGTATCTTTTCCATTCTGCCGTTAAGTTCGTTCAGTGTGGTCCCCCCCACCACCCCCGCTGATTCTGTATTTTTCAGTCTATAGTTTGGTTAATTTTTTATTCCTATTTCCTCTCTTGGGATTTCCTTCTTTTCCCCACGCATTATGGGCATATTATTCTTTATCTCATTGACCGTGGTTACAATAACTCTTTTAAAGACCTTGTCTGATAATTCCAACATCTGGGTCATCTCAGGGTTGAACTCAGCTGACTGTCTTTTCAAAATGGTGAGGACATTGTCCCTTTCTATTTTTTATTTTTTAATTTTTTTTATTTTTTGGTATGTCAAGTTATTTCTGATTGTACGTTGGACATAGTAATTGCTAGTTTGTGAAGACTCTGGATTCTAGTATATGCCTCCAAAAGGCGTTGATTTTTTGTTGTTGTTTTTAGCAAGGAATCAACTTATTTACTCTCACACTGCAAATTCTGTCTCACCTATGGTGGACATCAGCTCAATTATCAGTCCAAATCTTTTAGCCTTAGCTATAAGGAGATTTGAGTCCACCCCCGCATGCATGGTTCAAGGGCAAAGGGGTCAGTCAGAGACCGTGGCAGAGTTTATGCACAGGATATGGGGCTTTCCTGTTTTGCCTCTCTCCTTTCTAAGATTCCCCCAGCATAGTCCAAGGGGCTGTAGTTACTCTGGATTCTGTCATCTGATTCTTCAGGCCAGAATGATGACAGGTTTTCTATTAGAATTTTAGCTGTCCTGTGCCGTGCTGCAACAGTAGTCTCTGCACTTAGGCCAAAGCTGCAAAAAGGGAAACTCACCTCATGCCAGCCCTTTCTTCCCACTTTCAGCACCCATCCAAAATCTGCCTGGTTTTTTTTCTCTCATGTTCCAGAATCTCCAGTTTCTTTCTTTTTTGCTTTTTATATTTCCCTCAAGGTTTGTAGTTATGTACATGCAGAGAGCTTGCTGTGTTAACAGCTTATTCCTCCATACTGGAAGTGGAAACTCTTTTCAATGTTTGAATAAAAAGTGACCTTGGGGGATTTACCCCTTGTTACAAAACTAATATATACCTATTTTAAAATCATACAACATAGAAAAATGCAAAGAAGAACATGAAACTACCCATAATCTCATTCTTTTCTTTTCTTTCTTTCCTTTTTTTGGGGGGGAAGTGGGGGACAGGGTCTGGCTATGTTGTCCAGGCTGGTCTTGAACTCCTGGGCTCAAGTGATCCTCCTGCCTCAGACTCCCAAGTAGCTAGCATTACTGTGTCCAGCTGTTAACATTTTGGCATATTTCCTTCTAGTCTTTTTTTCATGAATATATATCCAAATGTGCTTATATGCGCATAGAAATAAATATTTCTTACACTAAAACAGGAGCGTACTATAGATGTTATGTCGTAACCTGCTTTACTTCCCCTCCCCCATTAGTAATCTATAAAAAACACTGAAAAAGAGCTATTCTGGCTTTAAGAATAAAGGGTTGGAGAGCTTACTGAAGACAGATTGAAAAATGAGACTTTTGATGCAACAGGGAATGGTGCTGAGAGGGCAAGGTCCACAGAAGGGCCTCAGGCCCCTGCCATTGCCTGCATAGTAGAGTGGAGGGAACAGTGTCTTTCTTTCAGCCCTAACTACCTGGGGAGGAGCTAAGGGTTTGGCAATGGGTTGTGGTATCTTCTGCTGACTCCTGGCTATTAGAGACTCTAATGGGAGGAAGTTCCAGACCTAGAGTCTGCGGTGGACTAGGCAGGCCACACGGCTTTGAGGGACACTGGGAGTTGCTGTGGCTCTTGGGTGGCCCCTCCAGCTGCAGGTCCTGACTAGTGCTAAATGCACATGGAGGAGGCAAGGGGTGGGGCACTGAGTTAGTGGAGCACAGCTAACGGCTAATATTTACTGCATTGATTGGACTTTTCAGGCGCTATCAACCATAGCTGGGGATAACTTCTTTCAGAGTCACATTACCTGATGAGAATTCCACCTCCTGTTCTGCAGAATCAGTCTCCCCCTGAGGTATTCCCTACTCTTCCCTACCTATCCATTTGTTCCACATGTTGACTCTTTGATTAGATATTTAGACCTGGATCCTCCACCCAGTTTTGTCAGCCACCAACCTCAAATTCAGTATGTTTGAGCTCATCATTTCCCTCCAGGGCTTACTTATCTTCTTGCCTTTCATGTTTTTGTTCAGGACCTCACCATTCCCCTAGGCCATCCGGTTGCAAAAGGTCCTCACTGATTCCTCCCTCTCTCAGGCCTCCATCTTCCAATCAGTTGTGACTTTTGTTCTGTGTGAAGAGGAGCCACTAAAGGATTTTGAGCAGAGGAGTAGGATGTGATCCAATGTGGGCATTAGTATGGAGGATGAACTGAGTGTGGAGGGAAAGAGACAGATGTGAGGCAGAGAGATCAGTCTGGAGACCAGCAATAGACCATGTAGGAGATGAAAGAAGTAATTGTGAAATGGAGGAGAGGGTTTCAAGAGACAAATCACAATGGAATAACTTAGAAATTTTCAAAACAGAGGAATGCTTAAAAGTTGAAAGGATGGTTAATGTTATTCAAGGTACACTTCTTTAAAGTAAACTTTTGACTGGGCGTGGTGGCTTACATGCTTTGGGAGGCTGAGGTGGAAGGATCACTTGAGGCCAGGAGTTCAAGGCCAGCCTGGGCAACATAGTGAGACTCTGTCTCCACAAAAAATTGAAAAATTAGCCCAGCATGGTGGCACGTGTCTGTAGTCCCAGCTACTTGGGAGGCTGAGGCAGGAAGATCATTTGAGGCCAGGAGTTCAAGGCTGCAGTGAGCTATGATCATGCCACTGCATTCCAGCCTGGGCAACAGAGTGAGACCCTATCTCTAAAAAGAAAAGAAAAGAAAGTAAACTTTTAAATGAGGCATAGCATACAAACAAAAAGTATAGTAATCATGAGTCAGCTTGATGAATTTTCACATCTGAACACACCAATGTAGCTATTACCCAGATCAAGAAACAGAGCATTACCAGCATCCTGGAAGCTTCCATAACTCCCCCTCCCAGTCCCTTAACTCCCCTCCAATGGTGGTCACTAACCCAAATCTAACACCATGGATTAATTTAGCCTATCTTTAAACTATATACGAATGGGATCCTATAGTGTATATTCTTTTGTGTCTGGCATCTTTCACTTATCATTATGGTTCTTTCCTTCTCAATGCTGTATAGTGTTCATTCTATTGTGGGTGGATTTTTTTGTTGGTTGTTTGTTTTGAGACAGGGTCTCGTTCTGTCGCCTGGGCTAGAGTGCAGTGGTGTCATCATAGCTCACTGCAACCTCAAACTCCTGGGCTCAAGCCATCCTCCTGCCTCAGCCTCCCGAGTAGCTGGGACTACAGGTGCACACCACCACACCCGGCTAATTTTTCTAGTTTTAGTAGAAATGGGATCTTGCTCTTGGTCAGGCTGGTCTGGAACTCCTGGCCTCAAGCAGTCCTCCCGCCTCGGCCTCCCAGAGTGCTAGGATTACAGGCATGAGCCACCAGGCCTGACCTCATTCTATTGTTAATAGACATTTGGGTCTTTTCCAGTTGGGAACTATTATTAATAGTGCTGTATGAACATTTTTTATATGTCTTTTTGGTACACATATGTATACATTTATATTGGGAATATATCTAGGAATGAATTTTGCTGGTTCACAGGCTATATATATACCAATAAATAATTTTCCAATGTGTTTGTGACAATTTATATCCTGCTCAACAATGTAAAAGAATTTCAGTTGTTCCAACAATTGATATTGTCGGCTTTTAAAAATATTAGCCATTCTGGCAGGTATGGTGACAGTGTCCTTTGCTGCCCTTCTATCAGATGTAACCAATAAGAATCATATGCATTCATTTACTCTGAATTAAAGGTGAGTCAAATTAGGGAGTGAGGCTGCCCTCAGGTAGCTCAAAATCTACTGGGGGACTCACTGACATGTGAACAGATGCTTGCAGCCTATGATAGTAGAGGGAAGATAATGGCAGGTTAGTCCAGGGAAAGGAGTAGCTTGCTCTGGCTACAGTATGGGCCTAGAGGAAGCAAGCAGACCAGTTAGGTGACTGTTAAAACGGTGCAACTGGGAGGTGAATAAAGAACAAAGCTACTGGAATTGTTCAGCAGGTAGAATTGACATGACTAAATGACTGCTGAAATGTGGAAAGGGAGTGGAATTAGCACACAGTGATATTAAGCAAGTAGAATAGACAAGTCCAGGCATCCAGTGAAATGTGGTAAGGCAGAGAAGTATCAAAGGTGACTCCCAGGTTTTGGACTCAGGTGCCTGGGCGGATGCTGGTGTCATCGACTGAGAGAAGGAGAACAGATAAAGAAACAGGTTACGAATGAAAGGTGGGAAAGATGCCTTCAATTTGGACATCCTGAGTTTGAAGGGCCGGTGGGGTATCTAGGTGGAGCTATCATCCGTAGGCATTTGGCAAGACAGGCCTGGAGCTCGTATTATTTGAGGGTATTGAAGGAGATATTTGAGCAACGGGCGTGGATGAGATCAATAAGGAGAACGTGAGCAAGTGTAGGACAGACCGTGTGAAACCCCACATTTAAAGGGCAAGTGGAAGAAGACCTTTCCCAAACTGAGACTTAAGCATAATTACAGGTTGTGGCAGAAAGCAAGCAGAGAGAAAAAGGTTGAAGACATAGGAGGCAAACACGATGAGTGATTGTAGCAAAGTCCAAAAGGCAGGAGGGATGGACATCCAGACCGTGGAGATGAGGAGGGACAGCCCTTGCTGATACTGGGGGAAAGGGAAAAGGATAGGCTTGGAAACACATACATATAGATAAGTTTGAAGACAGGGGGAAGGAAGGAAAAAGTTCACACTAGATGGCATGTGTTTTCTCTGTAAGAAAGAGGCAACCTGCCAAGAGTGAGGAAGGCAGAGATGGGGCTGGGGATTTAAAGAAGAGTAAGGCTTGGAGTAGTCACTGTGGTTAATGGGAGGCACAGATGACTAGGGACAAAAAAAAAAAAGATTGCAGAGTAGCACTGAAGGCATTGCTGAGGTCAGCTACCAAGTAAGCCAAGATTCCTAACGGGAGGGAGAACATGGTAAAAACAAACAACTAGACAAACAAGCAAGCAAATCCAGCAAGTTCCCTGGGCCCAACGCCTTAGGAATTCACTTCATGCTAACTTCCTGAGCCTTGCCATTTTGTTGAAGGGGTGATGGGGAAAGCACCTTTCGGTGGGGAGTAAGGTGGACTTGGGGAATTCTCAGTGTGCTATTAAACTGAGTGATGGGAAGAGGAGACGAGGCCACGTCAGGCAAGATGAAGGTAAGAAACCTTCAGCTGGTTTCTCACTTGTTCCTCCTCAGGTCACTTTTCCCTTCCTATATACTTGTGGCTGGCTTCTCTTACCTTGCTTTAGCTCTTGGGATCCAGCCATATTCCTTTTTGCCCAGGTTGGTGGCAGTAGTTGGAGTAGAACTCCCAATTCTCTTAGTTAACATCTGGGGAACTTTTAGCAGTCAAGTCAGAATGAATTCACTCAGCCTTCATCCCCACCTTCTATCTGCTTTCTGGGCTGGCTGGGATCCTCACGCAGCCATCAGCACAGTATCCTGATTTTGTATTTTAAACCAGCCAGCAGAAAAGTGAAGGCACCTTATTGACCACAGATTTCATTTGAGAAACACAGGCCTTGAAGCATCATCTTTCCAATTAGATGGGGGTGAAGGGGAGGTTGTGATCCAGTGGGATCTCCAATGAAGATCTCATTACAATGTTAACAGGATTTTGGATGTTAACCAAAAACTATCCATCAACTTGCAACTCTAGCAATTATAGCTTCCGCCTGGGAATTTTATTCTAGATGGAACTACATTTCATCCAGGGAGAACTATCTGGATGGTTCTTTTTCAGGATGCAGGTGTGTTGGGAGACAAAAGTACTTAACTTTTGTAAAGCACACTGGACTTTTTCAATGAAAGGTATTTTGAGAGGAATCCACTATTGTTAGCATCATCTTCATTTTGAGACACTCCAGGAGCCAAAGTGCTTATTTTCACATTAGTTTCAGGAAAGAAAGGTGTTGACTATACCAAGTTAATCCATTCCTGCAAAATGCCCAAGGAGCCAGCGTGAATTGAAAAGTGACTTAAAAAAGAGACCCTCCAAAGAGTCAAAGACCTCCCAGCACCAATTAGGCCAAGAAATGCTAAGTAAATTAGCAAGTTGGCTAATTAAAAAATAAGTGTTAGAAGTAGTCGGTGAAAATGGCCCATCACCTTGATAAATAGTCCATCTGTTTGAGTAGCATTTCCAGTGTTAATTGAGGTCCGGGTGACTCAGTGCCCTGGTGGCCAAAAATCTGTCCTGAGCAAAAGTAAAGGGAAGGCCAGGCCATGGAGCCCACGGCTTCTCACATCTGCACACAGCCCCCAGGCCAGCCCTTTAGAACACCAGATGTTTACGCTCCACTTCCTGACCTCCCTTCCAAATGGCAGTTCTTGGAGTCCCACCGAAGGGCTTTGCAGTCTGTTTGTTATTTGTGTGGAGTGCCATGGATTTGATTTTTGCCTGAAATGACTTCCTGACAGAATTGTTTCCCCAAATGACAGTATTTCGCTAGGAAATGGTTTAAAAACCAGGACCAAAATGTGAACATGGACTTCAGTGTCCTCCACAGGGCTGAGATCCCCGGCAGTGCCCTGGGTGGGTGGGCAGGGGTGGGGGTAGAAATTCCCAGGAACCAAAGACGATCTTAATTTTAAGGCAAAGTATTTTTTAGAGCCCCTAGGGAGCTGTGAGCCTGAGAGAGTTCTGCCTTCCCCAGTGTGGAAACCATGCCAAGGGTAATGAGGGAAGTAAACGAAAATGTTGAGCCTGGCAGTGTGAAAGATTGAGTAAACCCATAATTCGGTCATTTGCAAAGTGGCTGGAGAAATTGCCTTCTTGCTGGCAGAGCAGTCCCATGGAGGCGATGACATGTCAGTAATAAAGTGCCTGTTGCTCCCACTTGCTCCAGCCTTTGGTTCTGGATGTCAGAAGGAAGAAGAGACTGCTTGTCTTAAGGGTACAAACAGACCAAATTACTTGATTGAAGGGTTTGATCCGGTGTTTTCATATCTCTGAACAGCCAACTGTGACTGTTGCTGGGCTGCTGGCATTGCTGTGAACAAAGGAGTGGCTTTCATACAGGTAACCTCCCTTCTCATAAGCCCTCCTCCTCTTTGGAGAAACGCTTTTAGCATGGTGCTTTATAGAATCAGGTCAAAACAGCCCAGAAACTCCTGGGCACCCATTCTGTGTCTGATATGGTGCCAGACACTGGAGGAGAAGTCCTATGTCAGTTTGTTGGGGAGAGAAGAGACACACACAACACGACTGGAAGATGCGACACAGCACAGACTCGAGCAGTGGACTGTATGCTGGGAGAGGGCTCATGTCTTTCTGGAGTCATCAGTGAAGGTTTGGGAAGGAGAGGAAGAGAGTGAAAGGCATCCTGGGAGAGGATTACAGCGTGAGCGATGGTGTCGGGGCAGGAACGAGCATGGCCAGTGCGGGCTGGGTCACCGAGGGCGAAGCAAGGGAGGGCAATTGTTGGAGAAGTGTGGGCGATGAGGGTGGGCTCGGGGAGGGTGTTAAATGCCAGGGTGAGGACTTCACAATACAGAGGACCCTGCAGAAGGGCAGGGATGTAAAGAAAGATGCATTTGTGGCAGATGCCTGTGGCTCTGTGTGTGGGAGGAGTCGGGGGTGTTGGGCACAGGGTGTTGTAGTGATGCAGACATACAGTGGTTAGTGCTTGGCCGAGGCTGGGGCTGGGAAAATGGAGAGACAGCACAGACTATGGCACAGGCTAGGGCTTTGGAGCCAGACACACCTGGGTTCAAATCCTCCCCCCCGCCTCCCCCCTCACCACTTATGAGCTGTGTAACCTTGAGCAAGATGCCTCAGTTTCCTTCTCTGTAAATTGGGGCTAACCCTCTTGCTTGCCCCCTGGGGATGTGGTGTAGATGCCTCCTGTCTAAAGCACCTAGGAGGCCCCACGGTGTTTTTGAGGGCAAGAGGAACCACCTCCTAGTCGTTTGTTTTACATGTATATTCTTCCTCGAAGTGCTCAGGCTCCAGGAGGGCCTTGTTTAGAGAAGCACTAGAGCCAAGCAGGAGAAGGTATATTTTAAAGTGACAGGTCTAAAAATACTGCTCTCTCCTTGCCCTTTCACAGCTGCAGATTCCCGATCCTGATCCTCACTGGGAGAAATAATAAAATGCATATGTTTATAATAAAAATCATATTTCCCTCTTCCTGTGATGTCTCCCAGTTGTAGGTTCCCATCCGTTTGCTGTTTGACCTATCATTTAACAAATGTATTTTAAGAAAAGTAATCTTTTCCACTGACATGTCCTATAAACGTCACATCCTCAGCATTGGTTCTCCTTGAGGAACAGAGCTGCATGTTTTGAATACTTCCAAAAATGCCTTTCACTCCATTCCCAGGCAAGGATTTTTAAATGCTTGGTTTGAGACAAAATATACAGACCATGCATTATACAGTGACGTAGGTCCCTTGGGCCTCATCGTCAGAGGGCAAGATGAGAGTTTGGGTTCTGGGAAAATTTGCTACAATTGGCAGCTGGAACCCAAGCCCCAGTTCTTCTATGGGTCACCACTCAGGTGTGCTCAGCGCAAAGCATCCTGGGAAGTTGGTACTTGGGCCCTATGCCGAGTGGAGTGAGTTGGCCTCTGGGAGCTCTCTCCTGAAGGCACTGAGCGTGACTGTGGAAGGCAGACCAAGGCAGGACGGTTGGCCAGTCCAATGCTCAGTGTGCAAAGGGCAGAGAAAGCATCCCCTCCTTTGTGTTGAGGGACGAGGCCCAATCTGAAGGCAGGCACACATCCTCTGGCACTTGGAGGGTAGCTGGCTTTGTTTGGCGGCATCTATCCATGTGTCATTCTGTGGATTAAATAAAATGTGTATAAGGCACTCAGTATGGCACCTGGCACACAGTTGGCACTCAAACAAGCAAGATATGGCCCACTTACAGAAAGAGCAAGGAAAGATTTCTCAAGGTCACTGACAACTGTGTTGGCAGTCCAGGCTGGCCTTGGAGTGGGGACTAAGAATAGGGTGGAGACACGGAAGAGGTGTAGTACTAGGCAGAGCACAGTCACAAGAGAATCGAGGTAACCAAGGCAGGAAGAACTGACAGGACGGGGAGAAAAGGGTAGGAAGAGCTGTGATCAGGGGGCGGGCAGGTGGTGAGTTACCCCTATATACCTGGCCATTCCACTGGTCCAGTCATTCATTTGCTCATTCATCCACCCAGCAAATATTTACCAAGGACCTGCTATGTTCTAAGCACTGTTCTAGGTGCTAGGGATACAGCAGTGAACAAAACAGAGAAGGATTGTTCCCCAATAGAGTTTATAGACTCATGGCAACAGGTGACGAGGGAAATTTGGGGGTGGGCCAGTGGTGCTGGAGTCCAGAGCTGGCCCATCCAAACCCCAGAACTCACTGAATGGGCTCCCAGAAGTTGTTCATCTCAGCCCTTCCCAGGTGTGATTTGTCCTGAATAGTGGTGGCCCAAGCTTCTTGATGGGGCTGGCTTTGCAGGGAGGCATTGAGGAACATCTCTGGGGGAAAAGGTGGGTTCCCCTTCCTCTATTTCCTGTTTACTGTGGCCAGAAATGCCTTTTGCAGAGAAGGAAGCCTTACCCTTCCCGTGCCTAAGCCCAAACAGACTAGAGGAATACAAGCTTAGTCTTAGAGTAGCTGGATGCAGAGAGGGAAGAGGAGGGAGAGAGAGGCCAGGTTCTGTCATTTATTCAACTCATACTGAGTTCCTGCTCTGTGCCAGGCTCTGTGCTAGATGATGCCACAGTTAACAGATAAAACAATCTCTGCCCTCGTGGAACTTACATTCTGGCAGATAATAAACTAACTAAATGACAAGTGATAATACTGTGGAGAAAAAGAAAGCAGGGAAAAGGGAAAGGGAGTCTTGGGGAGAGGGTTGTCAATTTAAATAGGGGAATTGGGGAGTCATTTAAATAGGGTAGCATTTGAGTGGAGACCTGAAGGAGAGGGGGCCGGCCCAGCACACCTAGGGTGGGGGAGAGCATTCCATGAAAAGGAAACAGCCGAAAGGCCCTAAAGTAAGGATGTGCCTGGCATTTTTGAGTAACAATATGGAAGTCATTGTGGCTGGAGTGGAATGGATGAGGGGGGAAGCAGTATAAGGTGGCACCATGGGAGGGCAGATTGGGGGTGGGGGAGAATTATGGACCATGGTAAGGACTTTGGCTTTGACTCTGAATGAAATGGGAAGCCATGAGGGCTGAGCAGAAGAGTGTCATGGTCTGCCCTACAATTCAAATGGATCAGCCTGGCTGCTGTGTTGAGCATAGAGTGTAGGAGACTACAGGTGGAGGCACGGAGGGGGCTAGTCCCATAATCCAGGCTAGAGATGATGATGGCTCAGGGTAGGGTGCTAGACGTGGAGGAGAGGAGAGGTGGTAAGATTCTGGACACAGTTTGAAGGTGGAACCAACGGTGCTTCCTGACGGATTGGGTGTGGGGTTTGAGAGAAAATGGGGAGTCCAGGATGATGCTCACATGTTTGATCCATACAACTGGAAGAATAGAGCCGCAGTAAGAGGGACTGAGAAGGTTGTGGGAGGGTTTGGGGAAGGAGGTAGACAAAGATGAAGACTTTGGTTTTTGGCATGTTACATTTGAGGACCTTACCTGACGTCTAAGTGGAAGAATTGAGTGGATGTTTGGATATGGGTATATGAGCTTGGAATTTATAGGAGAGGCCCGAGTGCATAAGCACAGGGGCTCAGGCAGCTGTGTGGAGGCAGGACCCTAGCTAGCCTGGGCCTCTCCTCCTTCATGCCTGGGTGTGGGATCCATTCCTCGTGGATGAAGCTGGGCTTCCTCCTCCCTTTGCTGTCCTTTTGGCCAGTCTTCTCCAGATCCTAGTCTCTGTGCTGCTTTGGCAGCTCAGAGTTCCCCAACTCTAGGCGCCTTTCATGTGTACTTTCCTTTAGGGAGCCCTGGGAGAGTAGCAGCAGAGACAGGGAGCAAGCTGGACTCCTAAGCTGGGTGGAGAGTGGTTGCAGTCAACCCAGAGCTCTCCGGCATCATCTTCAGAAACAACTTACAGGAATAAAGTACTGGAGATACTGCAATTAGTATGTTCTTTGAACCAATATGTACAATTAACATCTTCCTTGGAGGTCACATTTCTCATGTTTACAGAAAGGATTTTTTCCCTGTGATGCTGTAGCAACATGTAGAAGTCAAATAAAATAGTGTGTAAATACTGAAGTCTCTCTTGGACGTTTGCCTGAGTCTTCCTTTCTGATTCTCCATTTTCCGTCATGATGCTGGGAGGTGCCAGAGGGCACTATCTGTTCTTAGCTATTCCTGATGCAGAGGGTCCCTTGGTTTTTCCACACCCAGAAACCTCCAGATGGCTCCATAATTTTTTAGCAGCCCAACTTGGTGCCTATGGATTGGAGAAGGAGCTGCTGTTTCCCAGGTTGTGGTAATATTACAAATGCTCTTGCCATGTGGCCAGCAGCCAATCACAGACAAAGTCGAGTTTGGGTGCCCTGGTGCACATGGAGATGCTCTAGTTATTAACTAGAATAAACCCTCTTCTTTCTTTGCCAACCAACACTATTCCTGAACCCTGTTCTTATGGCGTGCACATTTATGTACATGGATACACTTGTAGGAAACATGGAATTATTTATTTTCTCATCAAGCTATTCTGACATAATTGCATAGAAACCTTATGGAGCTTTGGAAATCTTCTGTTTATGAGTCACAGAAATTAACTTTCTCTTCATAAGAGCTCTTTATAAAAAGAAAAAAAAATAGAGCCAAATGCCTGTTCTTTGAACTTAAGTTGCCTTTCTGTGACTCGCTGAAACCTGAACCTGGATGTCTGCTAGTCTTAGCTTTGCTTTAGCTTTGAATTTAAATTATTCAGCCTCTGTATCCAATAGAAGGCCTGAAGCAAATGTCCCAACCTGGGCCTCACCCATTTCTGAACTCCATTTTTTCTCTCCCTTATGCCCATTGCCTGGGTGGCCCCCAAAGGGACTATGGGGAATCCATAGAGCTCTGTAACCAAAAGGCCATTGAGGGTTTTATAAAAACCTATAGAGACCCTAGATATGGAGGAGATCATGAAGTCTCCTAACATTCTGTGTAAATCAACTAAAAACAACATTAAACTAAAAGTAAGCATAAGGAAGCCCAACAAACTTCTGGTTTTCCCATAATGACTGCTTCAGTTGTATTTTTGAACAACCAAATCCCAAATGCTTTCAACTACTTTTTGAGGATGTCTTTGCTTTGCAGGAGCCCTAAGCATGGATTGAATCTGTCTATTGGGTAAGCCGTCACTGTTGCCAGTGAATATTTTATGACCATGTTTAGCTCCAAAAGTAACTGAGGGTAAAATGTGTTCCTGGTGTGTTCGTCATCACTTTATAATTTTAAGCTTGTAGGAAGAATCTTAAGAGATCTCTTTTCTTTGTTTGTTTGTTTTTTGAGGCAGTGTCTTGCTCTGTCGCCTGGGCTAGAGTGCATTGGTGTGATCATAGCTCACTGCAACCTCAAACTCCTGGGCTCAAGCAATCCTCCTGCCTCAGGCTCCCAAGTAGCTGGGACTACAGGCATGTGCCACCACACCTGACTAATTTTTCTATTTTTTCGTAGAGATGGGGTCTCGCTCTTGTTCAGGCTGGTCTCAAACTTCTGGCCTCAAGCGATCCTCCTGCCTCGGCCTCTCAAAGTGCTAGGATTACAGGTGTGAGCCATTGTGCTCGGCTCAAAAGATCTATTTTCTATTTGAAAGGACTGAGTTTATAGTTTGATTTCATTGCTGCTAGAAATAAGAAGGTATCTTTTGTCAGCGTTAGGGCCACAGGCAGCTGTGGATCATGGGATGGGTTGGGAGACATAAAAGTTTCAGTCAAATTGAAGCTGGGGTTCTCAGGCAGGTGGATGGCCTAAAGTAAAGACACAGGGCAGCACATGTACATGAGGCAGTGGAACGAAGTCCAGCAGGCTCGGATCAGGGTCTACACAGCCCTGGTGGTGAGGGTGCCTAGTGAGACGGAAAGCAGGCCAGCATATGGGAACTGTTCCCCAAATTAAAAAGGATAAGCTAAATGGGAAGCAGCTCCACAGGGGCCACAAAGTGGGGAAAGGCAGAAGGTCAGGACCCCCAGCACTCCTTCATCTCAGCAAACACAAGACTTCGATTTGAAGACCTAGAGAACTTCGACCAAATGTTGGGTTTGTCTAAAAGTTTGTCATATTCCTTTGTATGACAAGAACCAGTCACAGGATGTGGCTGGCCCAACACAGGCAGGTGTGAGTAGCTAAGTGGTGGAGGCTGGCTAAGGGTGCAACTGAGCGGGCAGGGACAGGAGCAGACACTGACTCTGATTCACTTGGTCTTATGAGCCAAGTGTAAAGGTGCACGTTTCATGTGAGGTATAGATTAGAATGAATACTTTTAAATACATACTTAACTGTAACTCTTTTTTTTTTTTTTTTGAGACAGTGTCTTGCTCTGTCTCCTGGGCTAGTCAGTGGCGTCATCATAGCTCACTGCAACCTCCGACTCCTGGGCTCAAGTGATCCTCCTGCCTCAGCCTCCTGAGTAGCTGGGACTACAGGTGCATGCCCCCATGCCTGGCTGATTTTTCTATTTTTAGTAGAGACGGGGGTCTTGCTCTTGTTCAGGCTGTTCTTGAACTCCTGAGCTCAAGCGATCCTCCTGCCTCGGCCTCCCAGAGTGCTAGGTTTACAGGCATGAGCCATCGCCCCCAGCCAACTGTAACTCCTGTTTGTCTAAGCCACCTTAGACCATGGGACACTCCAGGGCCTGAATGGTAACCAGGTGCTAAACATAGTCCCAAAATACTTACTAGCAATGGTTCTGGCTGATCCAATATGCAGGCTTGATCCATGCTTAGGGCATATGGCACATGGCTCTAAGACCCACCCGGTCTCATATCTGGAAGTCTAACCCCTGGGCTTCTCACTTCCCCATGGATCCTGAGTGGCTCGGATTCCTCCTTGGTGGCCATGAAATTTGGTGTCCTCAGCAGCTCTGTTGTCTCACTGTACCTCCAGCCAATGTTTTCTTGTGCTGCTCTTGAGATCAGGTGATAGTGGGTGCCCTGACTGATGACTGATAGCTTTCTGCCACCTTTTACTGGTCTGGCCTCACAAATCTTGTTTGTGCTTAATGGGAGCTTTACCTTTTAAGCTTCGCAGTGCCCCTCTGTCAAAAGCACTTATGGCAAGGTCTCCAGAGACTAGACTGGGAGCACTTGAGGGACCCCATGCTGAGTTTGTTGTACTTGAAGTACTTCCTCCAGAGTGATGGTCAGCAGGGGTCCCAGACAAGCCATGGGTCTTCTGTTCTTTCCTTCTGCAGACAGAATTCTTGTTTTCCTGATGTGTGCTCCTCATAATTAGCGTCACCTTCCTCTCTTTTCTTTGTTCAGAAATTCTTAATCCAATTGACTCAGGAACTTGCTTGTTGACCCCCAAATCCTCTTCACTCTTACATTCACTACGTGTGGGTTAAAGATGTTTCTTCCTCTTTTTTACTGTGATGAAAATATATAACATAAATGTTGCCATTTTAGCCATTTTAAGTGTACAATTCAGTTAATTAGCTGCATTCACAATGTTGTGCAAATATTACCATTGTCATTTCCGAAATATTTTATCACCCCAAATGGAAACTCTGTACCCATTATGTAATAACTCTGTTCCCCACTCCCTCCAGCCCCTGGTAACCTCTAATCTACTTTCTGTCTCTATGAATTTGTCTATTCTAGATGTTACATAGTGGAATCATGCAGTATGTGGCCTTTTGTATCCAGTTTACTTCATTTAGCATAATGTTTTCAAGATTCATCCATGTTGTAGCATATATTAAAACTTCATTCCTTTTTAAGGTTGCATCATGTCCCATGGTGTGGATAGACCACATTTTGCTTATTCATTCTTCTGCTGATGGACACTTGGGTTGTTCCCACTTTGGGGCTATTGTGAATAATGCTGCTAACATTGGTGTACAAAGACCTGCTTGAGTCCCTGTTTTCAATTCTTTGGGGTATATACCTGGTAGTGGAAGTGATGGATCATATGGTAATTCTATGTTTAACATTTGAGGAACCACCAAACTGTTTTTGATGGCAGCTGCACAATTTTACTTTCCCACCAGCAATGTATGAGGGTTCCAATTTCTCCATACCCTCACCAATACTTACTATTTTCTCCTTTTTTGATTATAGTGTTGGGGTGAGGGTAAGCTTCCCCTTTCCCCCAAAAAAGTTCACTGAAAGATCAACTCCCAATTAAGGCAGATTGATAAGAGAAAGAGGTTTACTTACTGTGTGCAGGGAGAATCACAGAGTGATTACCCAAAATCCCAGTGGGATCCAGACATTTTTATACCCTCCTTTTAGAGGGGAGGAGGAGATGAGGAGTACAGGTAATTCTGTTTAGGGGCAATAGATGGTTGCTAGGGAGAATGAATGGATGGGGAAAAGAGATTGACTTATAAATGATTCTCTTTGCAAATTAAACTAACCTGAGAGACAGGTATTGTATTTTAAATGATTTGGGCCGGGTCTGGTCCCATTCTTGATTTTCTTTCCTGAAATATAGTGAGATAACAGGGAAGGGAAGGAAAGGGAAGTCAATAGTTTTTTTGAAGGGTTCATCTGGTTATGCAGATAGAGGGAAAGCCCCTTCTAAGGGCCTGTTGATCTCTTAGGGCCTTTAATTCAAAATTCTTTTTATACCAAGGAATCATATTTTGGGGTGAAATTTCCTGAACTCCTTCAATAGCCATACTAGTGGGTGTGATGTGATATCTCCTTGTGGTTTGTATTTGCATTCCCCTGATAACTCATGATGTTGAGCATCTTTTCATGGACTTATAAGCCATTTGTATATCTTCTTTGGAGAAATGTCTATTCAAGTCCTTTGCCCATTTAAGTTGGACTATTTGTCTTCTTGTTTTTGAGTTATACAAGTTCTTTATATATTCTGGATATTGAACCTTTATCAGACACATGATTTACAAATATTTTCTCCCACCTGTGGGTTGTTTTTTCACTCTCTTGACAGTGTCTTTTGATGCAGAAAAATTTTTAAATTTTCATAAAGTTCAAGTTATCTATTTTTCTTTTGCTGTCTGTGCTTTTGGTGTCATCTTTTAAGAAACCATTGCCAAATCTAAGGTTATGCAGATTTCCCCTATGTTTTCTTTTAAGACTTTAATAGTTTTAGCTATTAAATTTAGGCCTTTGATCTGTTTGAGTTAATTTTTGTGTGTGATGTAAGATAAGGATCCAACTTCGTTTTTTTGTATGTGGATATCCAGTTTTCACTTGTTGAAGAGACGATTCTTTCTTGATTGAACAGTCTTGGCATCCTTGTTGAAAATCAGTTGACCGTAGATGTGAGGTTATATTACTGGGCAAAGATGATACTTCTATAGGACAATCAGTAAAGAGAAAGCTAAATCTAAGGTATAGTTTGGTAGTTTTTTCCCATTAACAAGTACATATTTCTTTGGATTGCTTGTGCTTTCCTTTATTCCCCTCTAAAGAAAAAGCCTTAGCTCATACTCTTACCTACTCACTTTTGGATTAAAATCTAATTTGTTTCTCTCTAGTTTCCTCCTTGACCAGCTTCATTTTGTTTGAAGGCCCTCTGAGCTCTGCCTGTCTCTTTCTGCAATGCTGATTTTATCCTCTCTTACAAGATCCATTAGTACAACTGCTCCTGACTAATCAGAAGACTTATTTGCCCTCCAGTTTCTCATCTCTCACTCACTTCTTACACCCCTCAACTCTTCATGTACCAGAGTTGAAAGGTACCTTAGAGGCATCTTGTTAAGAGCTTTTCAAACTATTCCACAGTGACATGGAGATGCCTCAGGGACCACAATGGGAGGGGCATAGCAGGGAGGTGTTTGGGCTTCCACCCCTATCCAACCAAAGCTACCCAACTTTTATCTGTTTTATAGATTGGGGCTCAGTGTATGGTCTTTCTTGGAGAAGGGGTTGATTGCCATTTCTTTTAGGTGCAAGCAATAGAGATTGACTCTGGATAACAAGCAAAAGGAACGAGGGATAGAGTTTGTTAGAAGGAAATGGGAGTAGTTGAAGGAAAAGCTAAACTATCAGGTCTCAGAAAGAATAGGAACAGGGCAGCTTTGGGGATCTCAGTGGCGGGAACTCAGGGACAGGCTCATCAGACCACTTCTGCTGAGATGAATCAGCTCCAACTGGTCTTCTCCCCTTTGTCACTTTACTTTGCTAGACATTTACTGTCTCTGGAAAGAGACTGGCTTATCTTAGTTCAGCTGTTCACCTCTGGCTGGAGGAAGACAAGAAATCTTCATGACACTTCCACCAAGACAGCATGAAACGGGGCAGAAGCTGATTCCTAGAAGAAAATTCAGGGTTTTTTTTTTTTTTAACCAGTAAAAGGGGTTCCTAGGAAGGTAAAACAACAGACATTCATTACAACCACTTTTCAAAAAAGTTTGAAAACCCATGATACAGACCAGATCTCAGTAAACTATAGCCTATGTGTCAAATTCAGCCAGTGGCCAGTTTTTGTAAGGCCTGTGAGCTAAGAATGGTTTTTACATTTTTTTTTAGAGCTGGGGTCTTGCTATGTTGCCCAGGCTGGTCTTGAAATCTTGAGCTCAAGTGATCCTCCTGCTTCAGCCTCCTGAGTAGCTGGGACTACAGGTGTGTGCCACACACCCAGCCTGATTTTTATATTTTAAAGAATTTTTTTTAAAAACCCAAAGAATGGGACAAAATATTTGCAAATCATATGTTTGATAAGGGATTTTTATCCAGAATATATAAAGAACACTTATAACTCAACAATAAAAAGACATATAACTCAAAGTTAAAATGGGCAAAGGATTTGAATAGACATTTCTCCAAAGAAGATAAACAAATGGTCAATAAACACATGAAAAGATGCTCCACAGCATGAGTCATTAGGGAAATGCAAATCAAAGCCACAATGAGATACTACTCCACACCCACTAGGATGGCTATATTATAAAAGACAGATCATAACAAGTGGTGGTGAGAAGGTGGAGAAATTGGAACTCTCACACATTGCTGTGGGGTGGGAAAACAGTGCAGCTACTTTGTAAAACAGTCTGGCAGTTCCTGGAAAGATTAAATATAGAGTTACTATATGACTCAGCAATTCCACTTCTAGGTATATGCTCAAGAGAACTGAACATATAGGTCTACACAAAAACTTGTATGAGAATGTTCATAGCATTATTCATAATGGCCCAGAGGTGGAAATGACCCAAATGCCCATCAACTGATAAATGGATAACAAATGTGGTATATCCATACAATGGAGTATTATGTGGTCGTAAAAAGGAACGAGGGACTGACTCGTGTTACCACATGGATGAGCCTTGAAAACATTATGCTAATTGAAAGAAGCCAGACACAGAAGGCCACATATTTTATGATTCCATTTATATGAAATATCCAGAATAGGCAAATGTATAGAGATAGAAAGTAGATTAGTGGTTGCCAGAGGCTGGGGGTGATGGAAGAAAATAGGAGTGACTACTAATGGGTACCCAGTTTTTATGGGGTTTTTTTGTGTGTGTATACGTGTGGTGATGAAAATCTAAAATTGATTGTGGGGATGGTTGCACACACAGCGAATCTACAAAAAATCCCCACAGTGAATTGTACCCTTTAAGTGGGTGAATTGTATGATATGCAAATTATATCCCAATAAGGCTGGTAAAAGATGAAAAGGAAGAGGAATATGCTGAGATCGTCTGTGGTGTGCATTGCCTGCATCATTTCCTGTCTGGCCCTTCACAGAAAAGTTTTGCGGCACCCTGCTCTATCCAGTTCTCTCGTTTCCACAGACGGAGATTGTGATCCAGAGGGGGCAGGGTGGGGGTCCTGCCCATGCTATGCAGCTGCGTGAGCCAGTCGCTTACCCACCCCTCGTCAACATACGACCAAACCCCAAAGCGAGCCATTTGTGTTCCTTACAGGGTTTGCGGATGAAACCCAAAGCCCTGTGGCTAAAGGTTTCCCAATCTGAAGTAGCAAACTCTTGGTTAGGCTGGAGGAAGTGAGCAGCTTTCCCTTTCCATCAGATATTTCCAGTGGTACCTGCTAGCTCCGTGCTACTTGGGATTTAAAAAACACAATTTATTTTCTTCACTAAAGCCTATTCTAACACCTTGCAACATTTACAAATAGCTTCAGTAGAAGAAATCCTTAGAAAGTTCGCTAAGTAAGACTCTGTATCCCTTTTCATAAAACATTTAAAGTAAATTTTAAGCGTGGATTTGGAACACAGAGTGAAGGGTGTTTCATCTTGCTCCTTCAGGATTAAAGGTGTGCATGAGCCTCTTGCCATAAAAATAGTCCCGGAGTGACGCTTTGCTTTGTTCTGTGAGTAGGCCTTTGTGCCTGCCTCCACTCCCAGTCAGTCTTGTGTTAGATGTTTTTGCAGTTGCCTCCTTCCCCCCAAATAAACTGTGACCTCTTTCTGGGGGTGGGAGTATACACTTCAGTATATACAACATGTAATAGCATATGTTGCTGATGTTACCGTCCTGACCAGAGTGCATTTTTCACAGCTCTCTTACCCCTGGAGATGGGTAGGGGCCCTGGAAGTGGAGCCCTGCCTGGAGGGGCCGATCTCTCTGCAGTCTCTCCAGCTTTGCTTCTCATGTAACTTCTGGCCTCTACGCTGACTTGCAGTGGGGGCCCAGCTCTGTATTCATTCCTGGGCCCACTTCTTTGTTCCCCTTTTTGTATCAGCCCCAGTCCATTCCTTGTGCTGAACTTGGCCTTGGCTCCCAGCACTGGATCTGGGCCCCTGATGACCGAAGGAGAATTCACACAGCCATCCTTATCTCTTTCTCCTGCTGGCCTCTCAGCCTGGGGCTGCACTTGAACACTATGTTTCTTATAATGAACTGAAGGAGTGGCCCAAGGTCTCCAAAACAGCAAGTTTGTGCTTGACACTTTTTCTAGCTTTGGGATAAATTCAATCTAATGGGCACTGAATGTACTGGTTCCTTCTCTTCCCTCCCCTCCCCTCTTTGGCTTGTGAAGATTCTGCTAGAAGAATCAGTCAATCCCTTATTTGAGTATTTTTGATAGGTTTTTTGTTTTGTTTTGTTGTTGAGGCAAAGGAGATAATTGACTCAAATCCATTCCTACACAGCAATGTAGGCTGAGGGAGAATGTGGATCCAGGTAGGGCTGAGAAAAACTGCACTCCTCGCATAATGTCTGGACTCGTGTAACCTTGACGATCAGGTCCAGCTGGGTCTGAAGCACCCCAAACCACATTACAAAGTCCCGGCCACCAGACTTAAAATACTAATTTCACAACTTTCATTTGAATTTTCCAGCCCAGTTCTGAGGCTGGGAAGCACGGAGACAGTTGAGCTATTTGTTTGGAGATTCTTCGGTCAAGTTGATGAGCTTCTCCCTTTCCAGGAGTGCTTGAAAATGCCAAGAAACTTCATGGATCATTTCGCTGCTCTCGATTCTCTCTCGGGTCATCGCTGGCCTTCATCCCAGGCCTCCTCTGGTAGCCAACTCCCTCATTCCAGCAATCATTTCTTTGCAGGAGTTTGCTTCTAACCTTTCAGCGCGTGTCCCAAATATTTAGTGATGGACTCAATCCAGTAGAAGGATTTTTTTTTCTTTAACTCATTTAAATCACTTAGGAAAAAATGAAAGCTGTAAGCTGAATAAACAGAGCCGGTGCCTCGGCCCAGGCACTCCTGGCTGGAGCCTCTCTGATCCAGCAGTTCCTGGGGCCCCTTCTTCTGTGCCTCTCACCTTCCATGTCGATCCAAGGGCACTTGGGATTTAACGAGCCAGTCCCATGTGCAGGACGTTTTTGTAAAGCGCCAGCCAACAGTGCTCCTTGAGCAATCCAACCTTGAGTTTTCTCTATGCTTTTCTTTGTTTGCTCCAAGTTTATTATGGGGCGTGACACCTGCCATCGATTAGCTGGCCCTGTGGCGTGGCTGGGGATGGAAAGAGCCAGCTCCCTCTGGAGGGGAGGGGGCTGAGGGCTGGCACAGGGCAGAGCCGCATCGGGCTCCCCGGCTCTGTTTATTACTTGCTATTTTGAGACTTTCTTCCCATAGAAATGTCGCATGGCTTCAGTGCTAGAAAGAAGCATGAGATGAGTTCCATGTGAGGGAAACATTTTGATTGTGTTGACACATTATGTTTATCTTCCAAGACTCTCCTGGGTGGTGTCTGCCCAGGCAAGGTGAGGAGACATGGAGGTCTGTGGGGATTAGATTACCTGGCTCCGTCAAGGCCGAAAGGAAGGACGGAAGGAAGGAAGAAAGAGTGAGCCACCTGGTCCCATTTTTCTTCCGTAGTCTAAGGGACCATGTGTATTCAGCCTAGATTAGGTATCTAACTGCTTTCACCCTCCTCAGCACTTGATCTGTGTGTGGAAACAGGCCCAGCAAAGCCTTTTCTGCTTGGTGGTTATGACTGCTGAAGCTCTGGGGAAGCCACGAGGAGAGGCTCTTTTTGATTCTAGGATCATATTATGGTTTCTAAGAGACATACATTTTATTCACATAGCCCTCACTGCTTGTAAGAGGGGAAGCATACATCCAGGATTTGCAGACAAAAGAATTCACTCCAGCCTTGGAGGAAGGACAGGGAGACACTGGCAATAAGCAAATTACCCAGAGTGCCCCTGCCTGCCTCCAGGAAAAATAGAAAGCATATTAAGAACAGGAAGAAGCCATTTAGCCTAACTTTCCCATCTTTGGGGGATTTACTTTAATCACATCTTTCAGTTCTTTCACCATCCCTGACACTTCCTGACTTCTCCTTGAACAGATCTAGGTGTCTCTCTCTGGAGCTTGGGCTATTCTCAAGCGGGCTTCGTCGCCCTGCCTCTGATAAGCTATTCCATATGGCTGGGGCCCTTTGTTCTCACAGTGCTAGGTTTTACAATTTCCCATTGACTCGGAGTTTCTTATTTTTTCAACGGGTTCTTCGGGGATTTGCACCTCCTGCTAATATACAAATTATTTTCTCAGTTGCATCATGTCCGTTCCTAATTTTTAAACCATTTTATAAGGAGCTCTCCTATATAAGGACCAGCTGGAGGAATACAGGAAGGAACCTATACAGGGTCTCAATTCTCCAGGCAAACCTCTCAGACACCATCTTGCACAGCCTGCTCAGAAGGAAAATATCCTACGACTTTTGTCATAATAAGTCAAAGGAACGAAGCTAAGAATGTATAGGACCCACCTGTAGTCTGTTGACCAAGTAGTTAGGCCAGGCCTGCTCTTTAGAACTCAAAATAATCAGGGGGAAAGCACGTGATTCAGGGAACTGACATGTGGAAGTTTCCAGGCGTAGAAGTTAGAACAGAGGGGCTGCCCTCACCTCCCCCATCAGAACTGGGAGCAGCAGGCTGGGGTCTCTCCGTCACCATTTGTTTGACGTTAGTGCCTTAAATAACCTCAGTCTTTCTTTATGAAGCAACCAGTGCTAAAAATATAAAGAGCCTAATAGTTGCATTTACATCTATGCCAGACGAATGTACCTAGGAAATAGCATGGTATAAAGTAGTGGTTTACTGCTGTATATTAGAATCACCTGGGGAGCTTTTAAAACCTACTCATACCCAGAACTCACCTCTGGGGACTCTGCTTTAATTGGCCTGGGATGGGGCCTGGGTGTTGGGATGTTTTAAAGCTCCCCAGGTGAATCTAATGTGCAGCCAAGGTTAAGAACCACTAGTGTACAGGAAAGAACATGGCCTTTGGGGTTAGAATGAGGTTCAAATCTTGGCTCTACCCCTTAATAACAGTGGAATCTCTCGAGCCTCAGTTTCCTTGTCTATAAACTAGGGATAACAATGCTACCTCTATCAGAGGGAATGAGCTAATGTATATAAAGCACTTCCCAGCGCCTGGCACACAAGTCTCCCCAACACACATGCTACCTTTTAAGCCACCAAGCTCCCCTGGTTTATAGAAATTATCCCTATTGAAATTTTTGTGTAGATCAAAATACATCAGGTAGAAAAAAGCTAATGAGGAAGAACATTGCACTCAAGGTTCAACATTTAGATCTAGGCTTTCTGGCCTAGAAGAGTTTGATGGCATTTTATTTCAGTAACCAGAACTTTGAAAGTGGGACACACACAAAGTGGTCTGCATAGTTTACAAGTATTCAGTTGTGCAACGACCAGATGAGGGAGACACTGTTTGACAACAGTTCATATGAAAAAGACCTTGGGAATTTGAGCTAAGGGTGGACAGTGCCATGTGGCTGCTAAAACAGCCAACACATTCTAATAACATTTAGAGGAAGGAGCAATGGAGCCCATCATGTCCCTGCACTGGCATGGGCAGTCCCTTCCAGAGGTTGGCACCCACCTCTGGGCATCTGTCAGAGGGATTTTGATGAATCCAGTGGAGGGTGATGACGACAATGAATAGAAAACATGTCACATGGAGAACTGTTGCAGGAACCAGGGATTTGGAGAGGCTATGTTGACTGTCATCAAATCCTTATCACTTTGACAATTCTAAGAAAGTATGATTCTAGAAGGATCCTGTTCTTTTAAACTCCTCGTTCGTATGAACAACCCGTGGCCTAGTGGAGGCTCTGTCACTGACCAGCTGTGTGATCCTGGACAAGTCACTTCCTTTCTCTGGGTTTTAGCAAAATGATGTTGAGCTAATTTATATCAAAGAACCCTTACAGCTCACTCAGCAAATATTTATTGAGCATGTATTAGGAGCTAGTCATTATACTAGACTTGTGCTCAGGTATTTCTGCCACATAGGACATTTCGGTACTTATTTACAGCACTTCCTCTTTGTCAGATGACCCTTTAAAACACATTTACAGAGGCCTCCCCAGATCACCCCACTCTAAGCCCAGGTGTTGGGATTGACTTCTTAGAGCAGAACAATAGGAGACTGCAGGAACTTGATTATATGATTTGATGAGGCTGAGTGGGAATTAAATCCAGATTTATCCCTGAAGAAGATAAATGCTCCTTAGAAGAGGGCTATTTAAGAAAGTTCATCATAAGCAGCCTTTCTATATCATATTTGTGGATCAAAAGCATTTTTGACACATGCATGTGGGTATATATGTAGGCATATGGCACGCTTCAGTAATCTCTGGTTCGATGCCTAATTATATCCAGCCCTGACAAAATTCAGTCAAAAGTTTGTGAATCTGTGGGAGGAGGACAGGTAAGGCTGGCTCCCTAGTGAATTGCCAAGTACTTTGGGGCAACCACGAAGTACTTTCTGGAGCAATCAGGCTTGAGGGGCCCTGACAGAAAGACAAACATGAAGTTGGCCTGGATCTGTCTCATAGTCTGGAGTTGGCAGAGCAGAGAGCCCAGCCTAGAGTGAGCCAAGGGTCAACTTGGGGTAGGGGAGGCTTGATCCACCTTGCCTCCGATTTCCCAGGAACCTCTGGCGTTTTCTGATGTCTGCCTCTGTGCTTGGAACTGGGAGTGGACATGGAGATCTGCTGTCAGGAGGAACAGATATCCACACTGTGGTTTAGGTTCCTCCTTCTGGCTAAAGGAATCCTTGGGCAACTTCAAGGCCTGTGTCCATTTGCCTGGGTATACCTGGTGACTCCAGGAAGCCACTTCTAGGCACCTGACTCTTCTTCAGTACCTCAAGCTGCTGGCTCTGATTATGCTCTCTCAATTGCCTGGACTTGGTCTGGTGGGGCCTGGGACTTTCTGCTTTCTCCCCTAAATTCTGACTTACCATGCAACTCCAGGCCTGAATAAATGATGCTAGGACTTGTCCAGGAAATCTGGGATGCAGGCTGCCTGTGCTATGCAGCCTAGTTTGGGAGTCCGGAGACCTGAGTTCTAGCCTCAGCTCAAGCGTTAACCAGCATCAAAACTTTGGCCAAATCAGCTCCCCTCTCTGGGCCTGTTTCCCCCTCAATAAAAATTAGGGTGTTAGCCTGGCTGATACTCTGATTTTCTGTTTTCTCCTCTCTCTTGTCCTTATATCCTTCTATCTCTCCTTTCTCTACTATACCTATTTACCTTTTTTTTTTTTCTAAGACAGGGTCTCCCTCTGTTTCCTGGGCTCGAGTGCAGTGGCGTCATCGTAGCTCACTGCAGCCTCCAACTCCTGGGCTCCAGCATCCTCCTGCCTTAGCCTCCCGAGTAGCTGGGACTACAGTTATGCACCACCACACCCAGCTGATTTTTCTATTTTTAGTAGAGATGGGGTCTCACTCTTGCTCAGGCTGGTCTCGAACTCCTGACCTTAAACGATCCTCCTGCCTCGGCCTCCCAGAGTGCTAGGACTACAGGTGTGAGCCTCCACGCCCGGCCAACATTTACCTTTCTTTCATTTGTTTTCTTTCTGTCTCTCAGTCCTCCCTTGCTGCCTAACCACTGTCCCTCTTCCCTCCCTATCTTTTCCAGTCACCTATCTTACTCCCCCCCCCAGCTGTCTTCATTTCTGTACCGCCATTTCCACTCTCTTACGTGGCCTCCTTCTCTGTTCATTATCTAATGTATGTTGCTTAAAGGTAATAACAGGGCCCCAATACCCTTCCTTAAGAAGCAGTCACTGTCAACAGAAGCCACTTTTGATAATTGTGTGTGACCTACAATCAGCATGTGTTTTGTGGGTCAGTGGCCACTGCAGAGGAGAGGTTCCCTGCCCTTGGCTGTGGCATCTGACCCACTTGGTTGGCTCAGGCTGTGAGTAAGGCATTGCTAAAAATATTAAGAGTTGGCCTGGGTGAGGGAATCTCATGTGTAGCTCGGGACTCACTGAGTCTGTGAAGAGGGAAGGGTGTGCCTTGCTTGCTATATAAAGCGCTGGCCTTAGACACATTTCAGCCTTCAGTTATTTCTAAGACAGAACCCCTTGTGTAATGCTCCAGGCATCAGACCTCCCTGAATCCCCCAGATTAGGAAGGAAGGGCACTTGGACTTTGTGAAAAATCCAAATTTCAGCTTTTTTTTTTTAAAGATCCTTACCAGTCAGAGCATCACTGAGGTGCTTAGACTTTGAGCAGTGAGCACATCCAGGGCTAAGCAGCAGTGGGAGGCGGGGTGGCAAGGACTTCACAAAGTCTTGGGCCTCTCCAGGCTTGGGACCCTCCACATTCCTGACCTTCCTGGCCCATCCCCGCTTTTCCCATAGAGTCCAAAGGTCAACTTATACCCAGTCAGTTGAATCAGTTGCAGTTCTAGCTATAGTGGAGTGGGCATGGATGAAGCTCGACTCAGTATGCTTGGATTTCAACCTGAATATCCCAGACCCCTTTCTCTACTCCTGTTCCCCAACCTCTGAAACTTACCTTACTCTCTGAGGTTTCTGGCAGGTAGATGTTCACTCCTTCTACCTCAAAGGAAACTGGGTACCCTTTTGCATTTTGAATTCTCTTGTGCTCAATAGCATTCACTAGCTGTTTCCGTTCTACTGTCTGCTACATTTACAAATGTCACCTTAGCATCCACAGGAAATGTATTAGCTCCTCATTCAGGTGACCTAAGAGTACAGTCAGCAGATGAGTCAGCCAAGGGGAGCAGACTCAAGTTTCCCATCATGATAGGAGTTGGTGTTATACTGGTGTGTATACTCATCAAATGTCAAGCTCATCAAATGGCAAATTTAAGATTTGTGCATTTCCAATGTGTAAATTTTTCCTCAAAGAAAGAATAAACAAATATTGCACTCTAGTTAATGATACGAGTGCTGAAGTGTTTAGGGGTGAAGTGTACTCAGGTCTACCGCTTGCTTCCTTTGAAATGAATCCAAAAAAATAAGATTGGATTGATGGCTGGATTGAAGGATGGGTAAATGGATAAAAGGTGATATAAAGCAAATGTAGCTAAATGTTAACTGAAATAAAAAGAGCTGTCCCCTGGGTGGGTCAACTCAAATGAGAAGACATTTGGTTCTCATTAGCCCCCACCCAGCTGGCACTGCACCCCTTTGGTTCCCACAGAATGCGTCTGTGAAAGCAGTGGGCCAGTGGATTGGACATAAGTTGAGAGGCTCTGGGGCAAGGTCAGTAACAGTTTCTCCTTAAACTTCTCCTGACCCAACCACAGAATGTTGGCCACAGAATCACTGGAGTTCTGGGTCCTCTGGGCATCACTCCCTGCCACCTGCCTGCCTAACTTCAGCACACTAATGGCTAGGAGTAAAATAAATATGCTATTTCCCGCATCCCATTTTACCACGTTTTTCCAGAAACATACATGCCCTACTCTAGCCCTGATCTGACTGCCACCACAACCTATTCTGACATGAGCTTAGTGATAAAGCAACAGTGCTGACCTTAGTTGTTTGCAAAAAGCTTGCAAAACAGCTCTCTCTGTCACCCAGGCGGGAGTGCAGTGGCATGATCATAGCTCACTGCAGCCCCGAACTCCTGGGCTCAAGTGATCCCCCTGCCTCAGCCTCTCAAGTCACTGGGACTATAGGCGCGCACCACCACGCCCAAATTGCTGAGCTTTTGGAAGGGAACTTTCACCTCTGTTTCTTGACGCCTCTTCTCTCCACCGAGCCCTTTCCCTCAAACCTATTCTGTGTCCCATCCCAAAGGTTCTGAGACACTTACTAGCATCATTGAAAATAACCGACAATGTTATCCCTCCCCCAAGCTCAGTTCACCTCAGCGACTATTTCCCAAATATTCAACAAATGGGTATTGAGCACGTACTCTGTGCCAGGCAGTAAACAAGGTTCTGGGGGAGATAGAGAAATGCCAACACCGGCAAGTGTGAATCTCCTCTGAGTTGTGCTCAACCTATTTGTTGAGCTGCACGCAGAGCAGGTGAGAGGCGAGGCTGCAACGGCCTGGGCTAAAGGGGCCAGCTATGCGGTTGGCTTCCCCCAGCCCTCTCTGCCCCCACTGCTGAGGTGTCCACTCCCTCCCACATGCTCACATCTGCATCGCTGGCTCACGTATTCCTCAGCCCCAGGCCCTAGTGTTGCCAACTGCCTACTCAACATCTTCTCCTGGATGTTCCACAGGTCCCTCAAACTGAATGTGTCCCCAACCAAACTCAGGATCTTCCTTCTGAAGCGCTCTCCTTCTTTTGCATCATCTATCTCATATGGCAATTTCTTTTGACACCCAGGTCACATTTTATCTCTTCACTGTACCTTTTCATGACCCCTCCAGGCAGGTTTATTGACCTGCTTCTAGATGTTTCCAATGCCCTTTGTACAAACCCCTATCACAGCACTTACCACATGGTCTTGTCATTGTTTATTAATGCGGCTTCCCCCACTGTTTTGTGAGCTCCTTCAGGACAGGGCCTGTATACGTCATCATTACTGCAGCCTTGTGCTGAACACCACATGACGTGCAATGCAGCTGAGTATATGCTAGCTGAAATAAATGGACCCAAGTAACTACCTCTGTCCAGGAAAATTCAATAAAGTTTCACAAGGGAGAAATTATATTTCTTCTTTTTTTTTTTTTGAGATGGGATCTTGCTATGTTGCCCAGACTGGCCTCACACTCCTGGGCTCAAGTGATCTTCATGCCTCAGCCTCCAAAATCACTGAGATTACAGGCTTGGGCAGCCACACTTGGTTTGAAATTATATTTATACTGGATCTTGGGGAAGAAAAGGTTGTCTGTTGTTGGGGGAGTGGGGCAGGAAAGGAAGAAGGGACGGCTGGCTCATCTTAGACAGACAGAACAAGAGCATGAACAAAGGGCCCGGGGTAACAAAGTTTAGTGTGTTCTCAGCATGGCAGGGAGTTTAGCACAGCTGGAAGCACAAGAAAAGAGTCTAGAAGAGCAGATATAGGCCAGATCACAAAGGGACTCCAATACTCACCTATGAGTTTAGATTTTATCCTGTAGGTATAGTCAAAGGGGAATCATTGAAGAATTTTAAAAATGGGCACAATATAATCAGAGCTGTGCTTCTGGAAGTTTACCCTGTTGTCAGTGTAGAGAATAGATTTCAGGACTAGGAGAGACAGGAGGCAGGGAGACTGTCTTAGTCCGTTTGTGTTGCTATAAAGGAATAGCTGCAGCCGGGCATGGTGTCTCATGCCTCTAACCTCAGCATTTTGGGAGGCCGAGATGGGAGGATCACTTGAAGCCAGGAGTTTGAGACCAGCATGGGCAACATAGCGAGATTCCATCTCTACAAAAAATAATTTTAAAAAATTAGCCAGGCATGGTGGCGCATGCTATAGTCCCAGTGACTCAGGAAGCTGAGGTGGGAGGATTGTTTGAGGCCAGGAGTTTGAGGCTGCAATGAGCCATGATCGTGCCACTGCACTCCAGCATGGGTGACAGAGTGAGACCCTGTCTCTAAAAAAAAAAATTTAAAGGTGAAGTTTGGAAAGACAAACATTCAAACTATAGCGGAGACCAGTTAGGAGCGTCTCGCAGCAGTCTGGGTGAGAGATAATGAGGGCAGGGGCCAGGGAAGAGACAGTAGGCATGGAGAGAAGTAAAATCGAACCCAGAAATTGCATCCCTACCTCCCACACCTCACCTAGGAGGCAGATTGCAGGCAGGTCAAGTACTTAGGCAGATTGAAAATATTTTATGAGCGTGCTTGATTTGAGTCTTGTCATCTAGAATGCTAGGCCAGAAAATAATTCAATGTTTTAAGCCTTTGTCGGGCTTATGGTCTATTTTGAAGCATCCAAAGCAGAATGTATAGGCTGTTGTGACTGATGAGAAATACGGAATGAAGAGCCAAAGAAGACTCCAGAGTTTGGGGCCTGTGGGACCAAGCAGTAGAGGAGTAGGTCTGAACTTGTGGAGTGGGGTAAGCGCCGTCTGGGCATGCTGAGTGCGTGAGATGCTGTGAGACACCCAAGTGGAGCCATCTGGGAGGCAACTCGATATATGGGCCTGGAGCCCAGGAAAGAGATCTGGGCTAAAGAGGATGATACAGGAGTTGCCAACTTGGAGACAGAGGTGGAGCCATAGGGCAGATGAGATCACCCAAAGACAGTGCGTGGAGTGAGGACAAAAAACCACTTAGGACAGAACGCTAAGGAAGATCAAACTTGAGGATTGGGCAGAGCAGAAAGAGCCCATAAAGGAGATTAAGAAGAAGGGAAGGAAGAAGGGGGGCAAGAGAGTGGTAGGAGGAAAAACAGAAAACAAGAAAGGAGTTTCATGAAGAATCAGGGCTACTCCAAAGAAGACATACAAATAGCCAATATGCACATGACAAGATGTTCACCATCATTAATCATTAGAGAAATGCAAATCAAAACCACAATGAGATAAACCTCACACCCACTAGGATGGATATAATGAAAAAATGGAAAATAACAAGCATTGGCCAAGATATGGAGAAATTGGAACCCTCATACATTGCTGGTGGGAATGTAAAATGATGTAGCCACCACAGAAAACAGTTTGGTGGTTCCTCAATACATTAAACATAGAATTACTAAATGACCCTGCAATTCCTCTCCTAGGCAAACACCCAAGAGTACTTAAAGCACACGTTCAAACAAAAATGTGCATACAAATTTTCATAGCAGCACTATTCACAATAGCCAAAAGGTGGAAACAATCCAAATGCCCATCAACTGATGGATGATAAACAAAGTTTGTATTCATACAATGGAATATTAGTCATATAAAAGAATGAATTACTGATATGTGTTACAACTCAAAAATATTATGGCTAAGTGAAAGAAGCCAGACATAAAAGGCTACATGTTGAATGACTCCATTAATAGGAAATATCCAGAATAATCAAATCCATAGAGACAAAAAGCACCTCAGTGGTTGCCAGGTGATGGGGTGCGGGGGGCCAATGGGAAGTGACTACTAATGGGTCTAGAGTTTCTTTTGGGGTTGATGAAAATATTCTGGACTTAGATAATGCTGATGGTTGCACAACTTGGTCAATATACTAAAAACCACTGAATTGTATATTTTAAAAGATTTAAGTGTATGACATGAGTTATATCTCAAGAAAACTGTTACCAAAAAAAAAAAAAAAGAATGCTGCCTTGATCAGATTATGCCAGTAAGTAGGTGGTGGTGCCATTTATTTGGGCAGAACAGATGGTGGAGAAGGTGGAAATAGATAGATCCATTCAACAGGTCAAGTTTAAGGTGCCTATTAGACCTCTAAGTGGCGATGTCAGTGAGGAAAAGAGAAAGAAGTCTCAGGTCTTTTTTTCTGGGGTGCTAGGAGAACCTTGAAGAGGTACTCAAGACATTGAATGGTATCCTGCATACCCTTTCGTGGGAGGGCAGTAGTAGTGGCCCATCTCAGTGGCGTCTATGACCTCAGGGAGAGTACCTCTATATGGGATGGATGTCTGGTCCCTAATGACAGGGCTGGGCTAAATGGAGAAAGAACACCAAGCATATCAGTTGGTGCTAGAACTTGGATTGGGCGGGACCAATGGGGTGCCTGGTGTAACAAGGGGCAGGTCCCATTCTAAGGAATCCAGAGGTCAGGACTGGAAGAGTGCCATCTGCCCTGAACTCCACAGGGTGAGAGTGGGGTCTGCATCAGGATGAGAGACAGGGGTTGGGGAGGGTAGGCACCGTCTGGGGAATGGAGTGGTGACAGGAAGAAGGGGTGCAGCTCTAGATCTGGGCTGAGTGCAGTGGCAGAGGGCCCAGGGCCCACCCACATCGGGTCCTGGCAGTGTGGAGCAAGAGCCGGTTGGCATGCTTAGCAGTTCACAGCCAGGTGAGGCACGGAGCACATCAGGTGGGGACCGAGGCCCTCGGCAGTTTGCACGAAATGAAGACTAAAAGGCATGAGGACGTGTTAAGCCTGTGGGCCTGTGGACATCCAAGTGCAGATGGCCAAATGGAGTGATTAGAGGCAGAGCGTGAGGCCTAAGGCAGAGGCCAGAGCTGGGGGCGGGGACTGGCAAGCCGGGCATGGGCACGGGGCAGGCTGAGCACCAGAGAGGGAGCAGAGGAGGTCGGAGGGCTCAGGGCCAAACCCTGGGCTACTTAAGGGGCTGGCAGAGAAATGGAGCATGAAAAGGAGACTGAGTGGCAAGAGGAATGAGGAGGGACAGTGACAAAGTGTCAGCAGCGGCCACTTTGAACAGGATGACAGTGAAAAGAGGCCTTTGCATTGGCAAGGCGGGAAGTGATCTGTGTGCCTGGGTCGCAGGGCAAGCAGGAGCCAGCGGAGGGGGCTGCTTCCTCTCTTGGTTCACCTCAGCCCACCTCCTTGCGTCATTCCTGCGGCCCAGCCTCCTCCTCGCACCCGGCCCTTGTCACTGCTTCCCTGCAATCCCGGCCTTCGCCATAAGGCTGCCTCCCAGAGAGTCTTGGGCCATGTTTGCTCCCGGCTGGCTGGACACTCTGATGCCAGCTACTTGCCTGGGTCTGGACTGGAAGCCACAGTGCAACCCTTGAACCTCAGGACCCTGGCATGGTGGGACTCTTTTCCATTGCTGTGTTTTTCCTTCCCCCCGCCCCGCCCTGTGCTGCTTACTATCTGTCCTTTCTTCCTTTCCCTTCCCTTCTCTTCCCTTCCTTTCTGTCTTTCTCTCTTCCTTCCTTTCTTCCTTCCTAGAACAAATATTTCTTTATCTTTCTTTATTCACTGCAGTATTTTTATTAAAAAATAAAACTCAGATACAGAAAACCACATAAAACCAAACATATGGCTCAGTGAGTTACTACAAGACAAAAGCCCTTGGAACTACCAGCCATGACACAAACTGAACCTTGCCGGCCACCCCATAAGTCCTTCCACGTGCCTCATCCCAATTACAGCCCCGCCCTTCCCCTAAGTGTAACCACTAGAGTCTTCCTTTGCATACAGATGGAGACAGAGTCCCTTTTACTGAGTAACTACTTCGTGCCAGGACTGTACTAAGCATGCTTCATGTGTGTTATTTCATTTCATCTTCACAACAATCCTATGAATTAGCTACTATTGTTATCCCCATTTTCGAGATGCAGAAATTGAACTTCAGAAAGGGGTGGAAGCCAGGACTGTAACCCTGGTGTATGTAATGTCCAATCCCGTGCTTTCTCCTTTCACCCTACTACGTGCCACACCTCCCGGCTGAGCTCCAAATAATGCCCCATGCAGGAGGCTGCCTGCTGCTGCTGCTGCTTGCCCGACTTTGTAAGAATGGTGGTTGTCATAGAACCAAACCCAATGGCCTCACCAGCAGGGAAACGGTAGAGCCGGAGCAGCCAGTCCTCACTGGCAAAGAGGCTGTAGGAGGTCAACTCTCGCTCTGTGGTCTGAGCCAAGCCTTTCCTGGATTCCCCAGGGAGAAGGAAAGCAGCTTGAGAAAGAGAGAGAGAGAGAGAGAGAGAACCACCAGCACATTTGCTACTGCCTACATTCTCTTCTTGTCATCCGATGCTAACTTCCCCCCATTACCCAATGGGAAAATAAACAGTGAATGGCCACACCAGTTAAACTGTTTAATTACGTAGGTTGGGAACAATGACGTTTGTGTACATTCCCAGAAGACAGGGATTAAAGAAATGACCTTTCCCTTGGTGTGAAACTAATTTGTTGCGTATTGGAACTCAGATCCCTTCAGTCGGGCCAGTTGTTTTGTTGCCCCTATGTTTATGTCTAAGCCTGAAGCTCTATCTTCAACTGGATTGATTTGTATATTAGCGTTTGCTAAAACGTCACCATCTGAAATACATTTCCAAAGAAGTGGCCCTTCCTGTAGCCATTCCTGGCATTTTGTGGATTTATTTGAATGTAAATGTATCTGAAAACATCAAAGGAATAAGAAAAGTGATCTTTGCTATGACCCACAGAGTGGAAAAAATGCCCACAGATCAACGATGACTATTCAAAAGACACAGGAACATCATTTATGGGACTGGTGATCTTTTTGTAATTAAAAAACATCTGGAACCAGAAAAAAGTCATGGAAGTAAATGTCAGGTGTCACATTGTGAGAACTTTATTAATTACTAATTAGTAAACTTCATTAATTCTTAATTAACTTCATCATAATGTTTCTCTCGAGTAACGCTTGGGCTGTCAGTTAAAACACAAACGTATTCAGACAGTACTCTTCCCCTTCAGTGTTATCTGGAAATGTATCACGGGTATTTCTATAGTAGTCAAAACGTTTGAAACATTTTAAAAGTGCATGTAGGAACTCAACTTCTCTGTATTTGTTTAGATTCTGGAAACTTTGGACTGAATTTTCTTCCTCAAATGCAAAAAAATCAGTTAAAATCAGTTATGTCCATGAGGAAGGATTTATTGTTACTGTACACACCCTCGAATGTTAAAGAAAGCATGTGGTACTACAAGCTCCCCAAACCTCAGGTTTCAGGGGGAGAAATAATGGTGATCAAATATATGTTTCTGAAGCTTCGATGAACCCCACCAGCTACCACCAGAGACACAAAGGGCCACAATTTTCAGTGTGATGGGTGTGGGGTTGTGGTTTGGATATTTTTTTAGTGAAATGATTTTTGGAGGGATAAAAATCACCAAAGAAAATCTATGTGATGTGGCATTTAAAGAAAGAAAAATTCCAGTAGATTCCCCATAGACAGCAACAGTGAATTTCTAGTGAAATAAGATCAGATGTTTATTTTCAAAAGGGTCTAACTCTGAACAAAATCTACTCCATTTGATTAACAGAAACTTTCTTAGACAACAAAATCACTAGCTGTATAAACATGCCAGGAGCTGTTCATCTGCTTCTAACAGGAACCCCCTTACCTCAGCTAAGGGGAATGCCATTAAGTTGTAACCAAAAAATCTAAGACTTGGCTCTGCTTCCTTGCCTGCTACTCCCACGGCCTCCTCCTTCCCTGGTCTCTCCCACCCCCCACCATTAATCTTGCCCAGGTCACAGTGTTGGCCTAAGGTGGCCCCACCTGCCAATATCCAGTCGGGAGTTGGATGGAACTAGGCCCAGTTCTATGACTTCTCTTCATCTTCAAAGTCCTGACATTCCCTCTCAGACAATGACTTCAGAGCCAACCTGTTGATCCTTTGGTCTGCTTCGGGCTCCCTGTGAGAGTCTTGAAACTCTTTTTTCTTGGCACTTTCTCTTCTCCCAAGTTGGGCTGGAGAGGCACAGAGTCGTTTGGTTTCCCTCACACATTCCCAGCTGAGCCCCCTTTCTCTCCAAGCACCATTCCAGCTGTTATTCGTGGCTGGCCACAGAAAACTCACATCCACCCTTTTGTTATATTGGCCCCCAGCTGCTCTGTTGCAGTTATACTGTGAATTAGGTAGCTGTGAAAACACACAAGGAAGGCGCAAATTTGCTCATGTTTTATTCAAACAGGCCTGCATGAAGGCTCATTTTCCTCCCTTCTGAGGTCTGACTGGTATTTTTCAAGGTTACAAATTTCGCAGACTCAGAAGTCTGCCTTGAGTGTCTGTTACTTATAGGCCAGCATCCATTACTCAAGAGAGCCAAGAACCAGGAAGCACTTTCCCCTCTAATGTGATCACTGGGCCAATGACAGCAGTAGGAGAGTGAACATGTATGAAGACTGCTGCACAGAGTTTAGTGTTGAAATCTGATCTCACAAGAGAGTTCATCGGACTCATGCAACAGTTATATACTTGGTACTATGGGGCATGATAACCAAGCATAAATGATGGATAGTTCATGGAAATGGTAGTGACTAGCTAGATTTCTATATAGTCAACACAGTTATTCTAAGAAGAAAACTCTGGAAGGGGAGAAGGAAGGAGAGTTTGTTGTCCTTAATTCTTTTCTGCTGGAAGAGGTCAGTCATTGCTCTGGTGACATCCTATGCCAGCTTTCTATCAGTATAACTGAGGCCAGGTGTGCCCCTGTCTGATCTATGGCCTGTGCCACCTTAAATCAAGTAGTTCCAGGACCCCAGGATCACTTCTAATCAAGGGGACCAGCAAGCCTGTCAGTAGGTGCTCCTGGAACGTCTGCCAGAGAGTGAAGCTGTGCAGCATGCAGGTTCCCCCGCTCATCATCTAGGGGTCTTCAGAGGAGATCTCAGAAGAGCTGCTTGTTTCACTTACTTTTTGCCTCATCTTCCCTCTTTCCAGCTAGAGGAGGAGACTGGGCTGGAAATGAGACCTTGAAAGATCCTTATCCTTTGTCTTCCTCCATCCTGACCTCACAGGGTTGCATTATCTAAGGGGGTAGAATGGGCCGAGTGCTGCAGTCCTCCACCCTGGCCGCACACTGCAGTCGTCTGGGTGGGGAGCTTTAAAAAATACTGAGACCTGAATCCTATCCCCAGGGGGCTCTGATCTAATTGGTATTGGTTGAGGCTTGCTCCGCGGGAGTTTTAAATGCTCCCCAGGTGATAGTAAGATGCAGCCAAGGCCAAGAGGGAGAGTTTGTAGTTAATAAATAAGTTTATGCAAAATACTTTCAGGTTAGCACTTTCTGAACCACCTGCCAGGAAGATTTTGAAAGCATCAGGGCCAAGTCTCACACGGTCCACACTTGCCAATGAGTCTGCTGGGAGGTCTCAATCATGTCACAAAGCATTTCACCACTTTGGTGTTGTCTGTAAGTTTGAAATTTCTGTGACTTGAGATCAAGTAATGCACTTTCTTCTCTGGAACTCTGTAGGATTCCTGGGCCCCAAATCTCACCCTAAGGGACTGACACTTGTGCTGGCCCTGTTGGTCTTTTGGCATGTCACAAAGGGAATAGACTTCACCTTAGGGGCCAGGTGAAGTCCCCCACTAAGGGTGTAATCTTGCCTGAAGTTGAGGAGCATCCCTCTTGTATTAATCTCCTGTGGCTGCTGTAACAAATTATTACAAACCTGGTGGCTTAAAAACCACAGAAATTTATTCTCTCACAGTTCTGGAGGCCAGGAGTCCAAAATCAGTATTACTGGTCCAAAATCAAGGTGTTGGGAGGGTTGCATGTCCTTTGGGTGCATCCCTTCCTTGCCCCTTCCAGCTTCTGGTGGCTGCCAGCATTCCCTGGGTTGTGGCCACATCACTCCAATCTCTGCCTCCATGGTCGCATTGCCTTCTCCTCTTCTGTCTGTGTCAAATCTCCCTTTATCTCCCTGTTATGGTGACAATTATAATTTCATTGAGAGGCCACCCAGATAATCTCCCCACCTCAAGACCCTTGATTCAATCACCTCTGCAAAGTTCCTGGTTCTATAGAAGATAATATCCACAGGTTCTAGGGATTAGGATGTGGATATCTTTCAGGGGGCCATATTTCAGCCTACCACATCTCCTGAAGGCAAGAATTGGTGTCATTGTGAGGGATGAGCCAGTGCTATCAGAGGAGCATGTCCCCAAGAGGTTGTTAAAGCCTGGGTGAGGAGCCAGGGTGCAAAGCTAAGTGGAGAGCTGAGGGCCAGGAAGTTCAGGAGTGAAGACCAGCATGTTTGGTCTGGACAATTCTGCAAGAAGTTGGGGATGAGGATATGTAGGGGTGGGGGGAGGAGGCAATGCGCATGGCTGGGTTGGTGTCTGTTTCTGGTATGTGCTTCCATGGGCCTCAGAGGAGGACCCTAGGGAGAATTAGCTTCTCAGGAGCAGGCTTGATAAGTCTGCGTGATGTGTACAGAAGTGGCAGTGAAGGATCCGCTTCCACCCTGAGTAGATGGAAAGGTGCACCACACACCTCCATCTTGCCTTTGACCATTCGTGCCACTGACAGACCTGCTCAAATGCTCCTTTCTGCCCCCTAAGTGTTCCCACTGCCTATTCCTTCTATTGCTCCCCCCATGGCCCCTGTCCCCAAGCATGCCCATGTCTCTAACTCAGCTTCTCCAAGGTCAGATCATTGCAATGGGAGAGGCAAGACTTTGGGAGCGAAAATTCAGGGCTCCCTTGGACTGCCAACTCTGTAGTTTTCACCAGAAGGTTTCTCTCTTTATAGCAAAGAAGATGGGATCAGTATCAAACATTCTGTGGAAATATTTTACGTTTTTTGACTTTATAGTGCTTCCAGTGACCACTATAGTGCACTGGAGAATTACTGGTCAAAATGATTTTTTCTTTAATTTTGGCTCTCTTACAGCCATGAATGTATGTTTTAAAAAGCCAAACATTAATATCACATTTAATCCATTTTCATTTCCAAACCAACAGAAGGACAAGATAGCACCTATTCCTTGGCTAAACCACAAAACTCATGGTAACATCCAAGATGAAAACCTAACAATGCAGAGAACTACTTTTACACATTCTTGGCTCTGGCCTTATTTCTGGATAAAATTGAGAAGAAGAGTTATTTCAAAATGCCACCATCTTACTGTGTTGGGTGGGGCTTTGTAAGTGATTGAACCAATGCCTCTCTCTTGTTTTGAAAACTTGGAGTTACAGACACCACTTGCCATACATACAGCTGGCAGCTCATACAAATATTTCCCCAACCACCCAATTTGCCCGGGCAGAACAGGAGGAAAAGGAACACCTATTTTGGGAAAGAAAAGTGTGTTCCACATTCAGAAGTTGCCTTTGCAGTTTAGGATCCTGGGCCTACAGAAGCTGCTCTCTGCGGTCCGATTTCCCTCAGGGACTATACAGAGGGCATCTGGAAAGTCAGTGTTTGAACCCTGCACTCACTGAGGCCAGGTCTGTGGTAGAAAGATTCAGAGAATGTGAAAGTCAGAATGAACAGCACAAAATACCTAGTTCATATTTGCAAACTAGTGGCCCCTCAGGCGGAACCATCATGCAAATGTTTTATTTGCACCAAATAGATTTTTGTTAAACTTTGAACGAGTTGCCAACATTTAAAATCCACATTTTTGGCTTCTAGTGAAAAGTCAGGATCTGGCCACCACAGCCCCTTGTTACCCTGTGACAACAGTGAGTTGGAGTCAGTACCCACTGCTCCCCCGAGATGGGCTACACATTCTCGGATTCACGGCCACCATTCCCTGGCCTGGCCTTCTTCACGCATTTCTGTGGCCTGCTGGGCCCCTGTGGGCATCTGAGTTTGCAACTGCTGCCATAGTTCAAACCCCTCACCTAACACGCACGGGGGCCAAGACTCACACAGTGCAAGGGAGATGGGCCTTATGGCTGTGCTGAGTCCCTGGAGCCGCAGGGTAGGGTGGGGAGAGTGTGAACTTGGAGGTGGAAGACTCTCTCTAAAGCTGCTCCACCACTTAGCTCATTGTGTGGCTTTGACCCCATGAATTCCCTCCTGTGTAAAATGGGCACAAGCAGAGCACAGATTAAATGCTCAGTAACTCTAACCACCTTCACCGCTCCCTCTCCACCGTGCCATGCTGCCTTCCCAGATGTCCCTGTAAAGGATGGAGGTGATGCAGAATCAGTGAGACTGCCCTAAACAGCCACTAGGGCTTTTTGTTTTCTACAGCTTTTTTGAGATATATTTCACAGACTGTAAACTTCACCCACTTAACCTGTAGAGTTTAGTAAGTTTTTTTTTTTTTAAGGCATTCACCATCTATGTATTTATTTGGTCAAGAAAAAAAGCGTTAAGTGTTTACTCTGTGTCAGGCACTGTGCTATTTTCTGGGTATGCACTGGTGAATTAAACAGACGCAGTCCCTGCCCACAAGGGGCTTCCTATCAAGTTCAGTAGTTTTTAGTATGTTCAAAGAGTTGTGCAACCATCATCACTATTTAATTTTATGAAAATTTCAACACCCCAAAATAGAAACCTGTACCAGTTAGTTGTCTCTGTCCGTTCGCAACCCCATGCCCCAGCCCCAGGCAAGCACTGATTTCCTTTCAGTCTTCATGGAAAGTTCTCTATTCTGAATTTTCATATGAATGGAATCATATAGTGTGTGGTATTTCGTGACAGACATCTTTCTCTTAGCACAATGTTTTCAAGATTCATCTAAGTTGGAGCATGTATCAGTACTTCATTCCTTTTTATAGCTGAATAATATTCTATTGTGTGGATAGACCATATTTTTCTTAATCCATTCATAGATTGATGAACACTTGATTGTTTCCACCTTTTGGCTCTTATGCATAATGCTGCAATGGAAATTCATGCACAAGTTTTTCCCTTTTTTTAGGTATTCACTTTGTTTTATTAAACAGCTTTTCTGAGATATAATTCACATATCATACAATTCACTCATTTAAAGTATACAATTCAGTGGTTTGGGGTATATTACCTTATTAATTTTTTTAAATTGTGCTAAAATACATATAACTTAAAACTTGCCATTTTGACCACTTTTAAGTGCAAAATTTAGTGTTATTAATTACACAAGGTTGTGCAACCATTACCACTGTTTCCAAAACGATTTCATCATCCCAAGCAGAAACTGTGTAACCACTTAGAAATAACTCCCTGGTCTCCCCTCCCCCCAGCCCCTGGTAACTTCTAATCCACTTTCTGCCTCTATGAATTTGTCTATTCTAGATATGTATAAATGGAATCATATAATATTTGCCCTCTTGTCTGGCTTCTTTCACTTAGCATAGTATCTTTTTTTTTTTACCATGGAGCTTTTTTCCTTTTATTAATATTTTTAGTTGACATGTAATAACTGTACATATTTATGGGATAGAGAGTGATGTTTTGTTACATGTATACAATGTACAATGATCAAATCAGGGTAATTAGCATATCCATCATCTCAAACATTTATCATTTCTTTGTGTTGTGAACATTCAATATCTCTTTCACATAACATAATGTTTTCAGTGTTCATCAATATTGCAGCATGTATCCAAACTTCTTCCTTTTCATGGCTGAATATTCCCCCATATGGACATACAACATTTTGTTTATCTATTCATTTGTTGGTGGAGTTGTTTCTACCTTTTGGCTATCATGAATAATGTTGCAATGAACATTGGCAGACAAGTATCTGTTCGAGTCCCTGCTTTCAATTCTTTTGGGTAGATACCTAGGAGTTGAATTGCTGGGTCATATGATATCTCTATGTTTAACATTTTGAGGAGCTACCAGACTGTTTTCCAAAGCAGCTGCACAATTTTACATCCCCACCGGCAATGTAAGAGAGTTCCAATTTCTTCACACCCTCACCATCACTTATTTTCCAATATTTTATTATAGCCATTTGAGTGAGTGTGAAGTGGGATCTCATTGTGTCGTTGATTTGCATTTCCCTGATGGTTAATGGCGGTGTTGAGCATCTTTTCACATGCTTATTGGCCATTCATAGACATTCTTTGGAGAAATGTCTATTCAAATCCTTTGCCCATTTTTTAGTTGGGTTATTTGTCCTTTTATTATTGAGTTGTAACAATTTTTTTATATTCCAGATATAAGTTTCTTACCAAATGGGTGATTTGAAATGTATTTTCCCAGTCTGGTGAATTGTCTTTTTATTTTCTTGATGATATCCTTTGAAACACAAACTCTAATTTTCATGATGTTGAATTTATCTACTTTGTCTTTTGTTACTTGTGCTTTTGGTGTTATATCTAAGTAACTATTGCCAAATCCATGTCATAAAAATTTACTCCTATGTTTTCTTCTAAGAATTTTATAGTTTTACCTCCCATTTAAGTCTTTGATCCATTTTAAGTTAATTTTGTGTATGATGTGAGGTAGGGGTCCAGCTTCCATATTTTGTATGTGGATATCCAGTTATTTCAGCACCATTTGTTGAAGGGACTATTCTTTCCCCATTAAATAGTCTCAACTCCCTTGTCAAAAATCAACTGACTATAGATGTACAGATTCATTTCTGGACTCAGTTCTGTTCCATTGATCTATATGTCAATCCAATGCCAGTTTGACACTGTCTTGATCTTGATTAGTGTTGTTTTGTAGTTAAGTTTTCAAACGAGGAAGTGGATTTCTCTGACTTTGTTCTTTTTCAACATCGTTTGAGCTATTGTGTGTCCTTTGCATTACTATATGAATTTCAGGATCCTTGTCAATTTCTGCCAAAAAAAAAAGAAATACCCAGCTGGGATTTTGATAGGAATTGTGTTGAATCTGCAGATCAATTTGGAGAGTATCAACATCTTTACTCTCTTGGGGTTTTTCGAAAGTGACAGGGCCTGCTAACTTTCTCACTAGTGTCAGGCATCTAGGGTGGCTGGTGCTGTAATAGCCAGAGAAGCCAATTAGTTCTCCATTATTTGAATTTCCTATTAGTCCTGGACTACACTGTCCATGACAGAGGCCACTGGCCACTTATGGCTACTGAACACTTAAAATATGTCCAAACTTAGATGTGCTCTACATTAAAAGATATATCTGATTTCAAAGATTTAGTACAGAAACTTAAATAGGAAATATCTCATTTATATTATTAATTATATAATGAAATGATAATATTTTAGATATACTGATTTAAATAAAATGTTATTAAAATTATTTTTACCTGTTTATTTTTACTTTTACTTTTTAAAGGTGCCTACTAAAACATTCAAAATATCTATGTGGCTTGTATTATATTTCTATTGGTCATCACTGGTCTAGGGATTCTTAACATGGAGTTAATCTACAAGGGCCATGGTATGAGATTTAAGATGTCCTGGAATGCCCTGGACATTTGGCAAAATCTTGTGTGCATGTGTATAAGTTATATATTACTGTGTAGCAAATTACTCCAAAATGTAGCAGCTTACAAAAATATTTATTATCACATGGTTCTGGGGGTCAGGAATCCGGGTGTGGCTCAGCTGGTGCCTCAAGCTTGGGGTCTTTCACTGGTTGCCATCAAGTGTTGGCCAGTGCTGCATTTCTCTTGGGGCTTGTATGAAGGTGGATCTGCTTCTACACTCACTTGCTTATGTGGCTGTTGGCAAGTCTCAGTTCCTTGCTAGCTAATAGGCAGAGATATTAGTTTTTTTGCCAGGTGGACTTCTCCACAGTGCAGCACACAACATGGCAGCTGACTTCCCTCACAGTGAGTGAGAGAGCAAGAGAGAGTGAGCAAGGTGAAAGCCACAGTCTTTTTTTTTTTTTTGGATTATGTGAAAACATACATAAGGAAGTCAGAGTCTTTTTCTAAGCTAATCTTATCACTTTTGCTGCACCCTGTTCATTGGAAACAGATCACTAGGTCCAGTCTACATTCAAGGGGAAGAAATTACACAAGGGTGTGAATACCAAGGAATCATTGCAAGCCATCACAGAGGCTGCCAACCACAGTGTAGATGTGCATTTTTTTTTTCTAGAGAGAGTTAACTTTCACCTGATGCTCAAAGAAGTCTCTGACCACGTCTCACCAAAATAAAAAGTAGTTTAAGAACTGGTTTGGGGGAAATTAAACTGGAGGTTTTGACTAAGGAAGACATTTTCTTGTAAAATTTCAATGTAAGGAAAGAGACCCATATAAAATAAAAACTCAATGTATACTTAAGTGAAATGATCACAAGGTTTCTTCTATAATCTCTCACTCAGGGTTCCATATATTTGAGGAGCCACCAGGGCCTCTGGAGAAGGTCCACTTGAGCCCACACTAAGCCAAGTCCTTATGACCCCATCACTCAGCATTGCTGAAGTTATAGTTCAAATCTAATTAGCTCCTACTGTGGGGAGGGTATTAGTTTCTCCTCATTTGTACTTCCTTGCCTTTGTCAACCTTCCTCCTTGGTTCTAAGAACTAAGTGTGTGAACCTCTCCTAGAGCTGGGACTTCCAGAGAGGGGCTTTGGCCAGGCCTCAGTGACAGGGGCAGATGAAAGGGAATGTCCAGCCTCCTTATCTTGCCAGCAAGTAGGAGTGAAAGGAATAATATACTGGGCCAGATATGCTGTTATTCTTGAAAAATGGTTTCTGGAATCAGTGGTTGAATTCTGCCCCTCTATAACAAAGGGCTGAGCAGACATGTGAGAGGCAGGTCTCCAGATAAGTGCATTGGTAAGCTCCCAGGGGGACAGGTGGAAAGACTGTGTGTGACTTACTGCAGAAGAAAGAGACCATCCCCTTTGAGCAAATGCGTTTCTTATTCTCCATGGTCCTTGAAGTGAATCTCCATGTGTTTCTCTAAGGAAACTTTGTGTCTTGTAGGAAATGCCCATTCTAACAAGCTTGCCATCTACTGCTGTAGCACTTGGCATCCAGGCACTTTAAAGATTCTACAAGGTATTTATTGGCCTGATTCTTGTCACAAGCATGGGAGCTTACTCAGGAGAAGTTAATGATAAGAACCCAGGGACCCTGAGATGGAGAAAGTGCGAGACTCTGGGCTGGCAGATTCTGTCTTGTTTCTGATCCCACTTCTCAGTTGGAAACCAGGAGAGCTCTGGACTGGAAGACAGGAGGCTCCAGACTCTAGAACTGTCCAAACGTCCCTCATTTACCTTGGTGTCTTAGTTTCCCCATGTGTTGACTGATGGGGCTGGGCTAATTGACCTCAAGGGCCTACTGGCTCTGCCCCCGGAAAATTTCTGTCTCTTCCTGGGCACAGCATGCAGAGTAGGACATGTGGAGAATGACGAAAGCCACCCTCTAGGCCTTGTGCTGGCTGCACAGGGAGCTCTGCCAGTGCCCTTGTTTGAGAGGCATACGCTCAACTTCTACCAGGCCCTACCCAGTGTCCCGCTGGCTCACAGCACCGGGACTGGACTTCAGGCACCTTCCCATCCTGCCCCTGGCAACCCCAAATCCTACACCTCCACTATCCAAAACAGCCACCCCGATTAACAACAGAAAAACTGTGGGGGGGGGGCTCAGGCAGGAAATCAACACCCCCAGAGAGCTCAAACAGGGCCATCAAATTCATTTCCTCTTGAAAATCAGCACCTACAAGTGAGTATGCCCTCAATCGTCTAACTGATCCTTTTTTTCCACTCTCTCTCCCAAATCTCAGTTGTTATAAGAATGTTGAGTGGGTTTGGAATTATTACAAATAAAAAATGCCAGAAGATTTTTGGATAAGAAACACTAAGCTCTGCAGCTTCCGGAGAACTCTTAGAGAGGAAGAATGTGGAAGGCACTTGAAACCAGTCCTGGCTGGCTGCCTGCTCTGAAGCCTACAGTTTCATCTGGACTCACAGGAACATTATGGATGGCACCTCCGAGGAGCTCAGCAACTGAGGAAGTTGGGTTCAGCTGCTCTGACATGCCTTTCAGAACTTAAGGCCAAAGGCAAAACGGGACCCTCAGAAGACCTTTGAGCTGAGCCACGTGTGCTTGCTGGCTTCCAGCTCACCTGGGAATATGGACTTCTGGAAGGGCCTGGGCCAGATTGTGTGAGAAGGCCTGTGACTCACTGTGCTTCAGAGCACACAGCAGGCTGAAAGGTATTTTCTCAGGCAACAGGAGCAAGGCCTGTGGCTTGCAGACTAGGCGGGGGAGCCGTGGATCAACACAGCCAAGCCCAAACGTGAGGAGAAAGGAATCACTGCAAAGCTTCTCTACGTAAGCAGCAGGCTCGTACTGGGAGGGGAGTGTTGGATGTGGGTATGTGAGCGGGCAGGCTTCCTGCCTCACTGCTGGAGAAGTCACTCTTTAACTGAAGGATTAATTGGGTGCATGGGCCTGGCAAGCTCTTGGAGAACATGAGGACCTTTTTCCTTAGGTCTGCGGCCGGCTCACAGCACGGGCTTCAGCTGTTCCAGTCAACCCTTGGGAGGCCTAAGCCTTCCTCATGGTTTGGCTATATATAACCTGATGTCCTGTTAGACACTCTTCATTTTGCCCCCAGGGTCCTGCTGGGCTGTACCGGGTGCTCATTCCTAAATCATTGATGGCTTTGTAATGAGCACAATCACCCTCACAAACCTAGATTATGACTAACAGTTGACTGAGGGCTTCTATTGCATGAGAATATCTCCCAGGGTGACCTGAAATGGATGGCCATCCCAGCAGGCCTGACCTCCTGTGCTAGCTAAGGGATGAAGCCGAAGCACCAGGAGGAGGGAAGTTGGAAGGCAGCTGAGATAGAGTCTTGAGCCCCCAGATACAAAAGACGGGGCGCTGGATTCCCACTGCATCGTTGGGTAGAATCAGGCCCCTGGTGAGGCTTTACAAAGGCCCTATTGGGAGAAATAAATCAAGAGATGAGGCAAGACAGATTAACAACAAGTTTCTGCAGTGGGCATGTGGGCTCTTGGCCTTAGCCATTTGTGAGTTTTCAATAATGTTCCCTTCAAAAGGAACATTGGCTCTCAGTATCAGATGAAGCTAAAATGTTCAATTCTTAGTATCCATCTTAGTATCTTCCTTCTGAGGTTGACCTCTCATCTTCAAATGTGAAACTCTTAGAAGAGGGTGAGGAGGGGGGAGGTTTGGAAGCCTTAAGCCTTTTCCTGTGAAGTCAGAGAGATTCTTTGATATAAGGACCGCTGCCCATTCGAGGCTCAGGAGAATGCTACTCCCAACAGGTAGGCCTCTGAGCAGGCTGGGCAGTGCTGGGCAGTTACAAAGGTCCCAGAATGCTAAGAGGCCCCACTGTCCTGGGGCAAGCCATAGCGCCCTCCACGCCTTGCTCTCCTCACATCTAAAATTTGGTACTTGTGTTCTCAAAAAAACCCTAAAGAATGTATCAAACCATTCAGAACACTCTCCTGTCTCTTCCCTCATGTGAGCCTCAGAGAAAGCCTGGGAGTAGGCAGGACAGAACTTACTGTAACGTTAGTGATACTGTGGCTGACCCCATGATGGTGAGAGGATGTTGGCAAGAAATTCTCCAGTTTTCTAGAGTTTTCTCAAAATTCCTGTGGGGGAGCCATGCTGGGGAACCATAGATTTCATATCATCAGGTGCCATAGGACTAAATGAGTGTCTGAAATCACAGGAGATGAGACCGTCACCATTAGAAATAACCGTCCGATGGAAGAGAAAATACCAAAGTTTATCAGCAGCTTAAAGGACTAAGGAGATGGGAAGCTCCCCCTGAAGAAGAGAGTTTGTGGCAACCAATTTGTGACAGATTCTAATCTGTCGGGAGCCCCAAACTGTATTTTAAATATTCATGATATTAGGAGGAAAACCTTTAACTAGAGGCTTCTGGACTGAAAAAATGGTAATGCAGTAAACTCTTTATAATCCAACAGATGTGGCAAAATAAACATGCCGTTTTCTTTTTGGATATATACACACACAGCTTATTGATTTTTCAAAGAATTAAAGTATCGTAAAATACACTGAGCAAAAACATACTGGGAAAACATTTAACCTTTCTTTGACGATTTAGGATTTTAATTGCTCTTAATAGGGAATGAAGGAGGAAATTTATTCAGAAGTTGAGATAGTCTGTGGCTACTTGAAAACAGGTCAATTTTTGCTATTGTTCCCAGACAACATTTTTGCCCTGTTGGGTTTTTTCAACTGTAGCCATAAACAAGTTCTAGAAAACTGTGAGGGAATAAGACTTCCTTGGTAAAATGGCAGAAAACAATATGATATTATTCTAAGTTAAGCCAGCCCCAGGTTACCAATGAATGTGCCATCAGTAGCAGGTCAGACTCGCGGAATATGATCGAATTTCACATTTGGCTGGCGTGTGGTGGTCTCGTTGCTGTATAGATGTGGAGGCCTGCGTTGTCTGAGAGAAAGGGGGTAGTTTCCATCCCATGTGCCAGCTCTTTGGCCACTCAAATTGACGTTCATTCCATAAACATCTTCTGTGTTGTGACCGTGCGTGAAGGTGGAGCTGAATGGTCTCACTGACTGCAGGCCTAAGGCACACATTGTCATGTGGGATTCCCTACCCTCCATAAGCTTCTCCCATCACCGGTATGGATGGTATTGGGGAGGTTCTGGGCACAGGACACACATCTTTGCAGATTTTCCAGAAGGGTAAAACACTGTTACTATTAACAGTGTGTTGTAATAGTAAAAGTAAATGTAATCAGCCATGTCAATTGTGCAACATAAGTCATGCTTCTATTTATTCTGTGATAGTATAAAAATCCAAAACAATTTGCATCACGATGGCAAATAAAGCCCACCACAATTAAATCCAGGTAATCTAGGCCCTGCCCTCCCTCCATGGTTTTTGGCTTGCTCTACCTTTGCTTGTTCAGGGTAAAGTAAAATCTTCAGGTTCTCAATTGTGGAAACCTGTAAGGAACAGTCTCTGGGATCCATGTGAAAAGATCCTTTCCATTTCCAAAGAGACAGCGTTTAGTGCCTTCGCTAAGACAAAAACGTGGCCAACAAATTCATCCCAAGTAACAAACAAAGCTCACCATGGGACTGAAAGTATTTTCAGAGACAGAACACTTCCTGCCTCCTCCATTAGTGAATTCAAGTCTGTCCTGTGGTCATTTTCATGAACTTTTTGGCTTGAGGGCTGGGGGAGGGGGTGCAGCCTCTCCGTCTCCCTTGAGAGAACAGCACAAAGGGGTTACCTAATTCCACTGTGGGAGTTTTATCTGCCTCCTGGATGGTTCAGTGTAGGTCCATGTCTAGACTGATTACAAAAGCACCAACAAAACAAAATAAATACCTAACATCTTACAGAAAAGGCACGAAAGCAAACAGTATGGGTGAGGAGAACAATGCCTCTGTTGTGACAGGGAGTCTTCATGAGGATCATGGAATTCCTGCACCCCAGGTTCTAATTTGTAAGGGCAACATTAAACATCTCAAAGCAGGCCCTGGCTTGAATGCATTAATTTGGAAAGGCAATGTGTTTTGTTAGATAAGGGATTTTTTTTTTTAAACTGCCACTAGGATCAAAATGAAGATCAGTTTAACTAACTCTGTCTGTATGTGCACGGATTTCAGAAAACAGCGTTTACTCTAGTTTGCCAATGTAACCATTTGTTCATTCTGCTGTTTCCAAGTGACAAGGTGTGCATAACGCCATTAAAAAAGGCTCTAATTGAGTCAGTCTTGACTTTGCCTTCACCGTGCTGTGTGACCTTAAGCAAGTCTTTTAGCCTCTCTGAGCTTCAATTTCTACATCTATAAAATGAAGGGGTTGGAGTTGACAATCTATCTTTGTGAGACTCTGACAGAGCAAAATAAATGTAACAATTCAGTAGCCTCATGGTGCTGAAAACTGGGGATTTTTACCCAAAAAGAAAGCTGTAATATCATGTCCGATGTAGCTCTTAAATATGTTGTTCCAAACTGAAGCTGTGGTTGAGTGATGGGTCACTCTAAACTCTAAGTCGAATCACCTCCAAAATTCTAAAGTCAATGTATAACCAAGTGGTAAGTATGTTACATAGTTGAAGGTACATTTCTTTAGCCAATAGTCTCAAGTGGCCTGAGGTAGAACACTCAGTGCTCATTTGTTCATTCCCTCACTTATTGAACACCTACTATGTACCAGGCCCTGGAGACAAGCTGTTTCTCCTAGAATCCTATGCTTTCCTCTCTCCTGACCCTTCCCTTAGTTCCCTCTCTTTCTTTTTTGATTTTTTTTTTTTTTGAGACAGGGTCTCACTCTGTTGTCCTGGGTAGAGTGCAGTAGCATCATCGTAGCTCACTGCAACCACCAACTCCTGGGATCAAGCGATCCTCCTGCCTCAGCCTCCCAAGTAGCTGGGACTAAAGGCACATGCCACGAGGCCCGGCTAATTTTTTCTATTTTTAGTAGAGACGGGGTCTTGCTCTTGCTCAGGCTGGTCTCGAACTCCTCGCTTCAAGCCATCCTCCTGCCTCGGCCTCCCAGAGTGCTAGGATTGCAGGCGTGAGCCACTGTGCCCGGCCTCTTTGATTTTTCTGTTTGTGACCTCAGGTGCAAAGGATTGAGTTAAAGCTACTGCTCAGTTCATGGTATGTCATCATAGTTGGTCCAGACAAGGCTCCTCTACTGCTTTGTTTGATATATTCACTTATTGCCTTTAATCCCCAGGCCGACTCCCATTACCCTCCCCACAGAGACACCCATTCTAATGCTGTCCATGTATATCTTTTAGTGTGTCTGTATTTTTGTAAAATATGTGTTGTCTTCTGTGCATATATCTTAATTCATTCAAATGGTGAGATGCTATATAGCCCATGTGGTTTCTTGCCTTTTTTACCCATACTATGGTTTTAAGATTTATCTATGCTGCTGGGTGTACATATGGTTCGTCGCTTCTAACTGCTCCATAATGCCCCATGGTGTGCACCCTCCACGTCATACCTCTTCCCTTGCCCATGGAGGCACCTGCTGTACAGGGTCATTGCAGCAATGACCTGCCTGTGCATGATCCACTATGGGCTTGTGTCACACTGTTCTAAGACACCCTGTCTCCCTTCATAACCTGGATGATTTTTATACTTTCTTCAAGTCGTCGCCTACATTTTCTTTATTCCCTGGACAATTTTTGTTTTTTCTTCTATACTTTCTGCAAGGGTCATATCCCTGACTCATTGGCCACAATGTGTAGCCCAGCCTGCTCTTGCATGAGTCCCATGCACATACCTATTATGGTGTTTATATTGTATTGTAATTTCTAATTTGTCTGACTCCCCCAATAGATGTGAAAGCCCGTGAGGGCAGGGACTGTGTCTGTCATATATTGTATCTCTAGTACATAGTACAGGGTCTGGCACAAAGCATCGCTCAAAAGTACTTGTAGAATGAATACAGGATTTATCAAACACTTACTAAGCACTGATTGCGTGCCAGCCCTGTGCTCCATATTTAATGTGAATCTTTTGAAATCAATACATTAATTTCTAAATATGTAAATGTGAATAAAAAGCAATGAGCTTATTTTGTTGGTCCCTTGGCAAACCTAGCAGACCTTCTACATCCAAACTAGTACTGTGTCCTTCCAAGAGGACCCCTTAGAAGGGAATCACTGCACCAGGGACAGTGCCCTCAAATTTTCTGGAACATTTCTTTGGAAAAAAAGAGAAACCTCCATAGCCCATAGCACATTCTTTGGAATCTTCCCAGGGTGGAGGTGGGGCTTTGTTTCTTGAAGGCAGATTTGATTTTTGAGAAGAGCTAAAAGCTACTTGGCAGCAAATCTAGTGAATGAGGTGGGTGATCAAGCTGAATAATATTATTTTTGGTTCCAAACAAGGTGTGACTGTAAAGAAATGAGGCTGATTTTCTTGTATGGCACATAAACTGGCTCAACAGCAATTCCAAAAGAGAACTTCCAAAAATGCTGTGGCCTTGGCAAGAAAAAAATTTCTCCACCCCAGTACAGACACACACACACACACACACGCACACACACACAGAGTGTATGGTGTCTGGCTCAGTACACATACAAGTAAAATAAAAAAACCTTGGAATTTAGTTTTTAAAAATCAATTGCACAAGTATGGGATGGAAGAGACTCGGCTTGCCAGCCATTCTTGCAGAAACCTCTCGGGGCTTCAGTTGGCCAGGAGCTCGTCATGTGTTGAGTGTGATGTGGCTGCTCAGCAAGCGTCTGTCTTCTAGAACTGCTCTGGTGGAGGTGCTGGGCCTCTGTGGGGACATAACACCCATCGTCCACTCTTCTCAGGCTCCACCTGCACCATGGGCTCAGCCATGGGCCTGACAGCACAAGAGGACCACTGACCCGCTGGAGCAAGGTGCAGGGCTGAAGGAGCTCATAAATATTATCAGAGGTGTTTGGAAAAGCAAAAAACCCAGAGGAGGCAAGAGTCAGCAACTGCAAATTCTTCTTGAAGAGCAGCTATGTGAAAAGTGTGCCATCTTATCCCATGTTGCTCTTTATGGAGGTGCCAGACCAGTGGGTAAAAGGAATAGGAAGGCAGATTTAGGCTCAAGCTAATAAAGATTGGTTCACATTATAGAATTGTGTGCTCAGTATAGTCTTGAGTGTGTGAGGAGACATGGGGGGGTGTAAAACGACTGGACGGATATAAATCAGACATTTAATAGTGAATTTCTATAGGGTATGGAATTATGGGACAAACATCATTTTTAAAACTTTATAAAATGATGTATTGTTAGAATTTTTATTACTTGTGGGTATTTCTTTGGTAATAACTTTTTTCCTTTGAAAAAAATAAATTTGCTAAAAATTAGAGGCGTCTAGCAACCAAACAGCCTGCTTTGTGACCTATTGAGAGCCCTGCCTTAGGAGGTAATCAAGCAAAGATTGTGGGATGAACTATCAGGTTCCTCTCAGCCTAGGGATTCAGTATCTACTATTCCAGGAATTTACCTTATTCAAGTAGCAGAGTTGAGCTGGTGGAAGTTCACGTGTATCCAGTGAGGAAGAGGCCTGGAAACTTCCAACAAGATGGAGTAAGTTCTCAGCCACGAGGCCTCTTCTAACGACAAAATAGTACTCTTAACAGAATTCAAGCGTAGGAAGTTTAAATCAAAGGGGAGAATGAACACTTGGAGGACGAAAAACCACTAACTAGCTGTGAAATGGGATTCTGAACTATGGAAATAAAAAAATATATATGGGGGATAAGAAAAGGCATGGACGAAAACCTAAAAGAGACAAGCTATTGAGACATAGTTAATGTCCATAGGAGATGGTGGATTTCCCACGTTTTGTTAATGTGCATGGTCATCCACTTTAAACCCATCCATGTAGCTGAAGCCAGCAGGCCGTGGACATTGTGGGTGAGTTGTTGTCTTCTGGCCTCCTCACTCAGCCTGGATGGCCCATAGCTGGCGGACAGAAGACCAAGACAGCAGAAATACTGGCTGCCTGGGGTCATGTCCTGGGAACTGAAGCATGTCAAATATGACCTTGGGCTGGAAAAGTCCTGACAGGTGTAGGGGAACAGCACATTCATGACAACAGCGCTGAGCAGAGGGACCAGCGTTTACGGCCTTTCAGGACCAATGGCGCAACAAAATCTGAGCAATAAAGAGGCTGGAAATCTTGTCCAAATTCTCCACTTTAAATAGGGAAACTGAGGTCTAGAAAGGGGAAGTGGATGAGAAGGGTGTGTTAAAACCGACAATCTTTTCCGCCTCTCAGAGAGGAGAAATGGACTTTAAAACAGTCCTCTCCTGCTTGCAGGAGCAAGACTTGGTCTCAGAGCCACAAATTATTTTTTGCCACATAAAATAACAACCTTCCTGCAGAATGACAGGGACAGTTATTAGATGATAAGTGGGCTTTAAATCCTTCTTCTGGTCTGGTGTTGCTATAATATTAGACTCTGAGTCCAAGGAGCAAACCTTTCCAGTGTTTAGGTTTCATAAACCAAAGCCCAAAGGTTCTTACAAACCCCATTCAAACACAGAAATAATGATCATTTAGAAACGAAGACAACTGGCTTCTTTCCCTTTCAAGTCTTACCACCCACTACAAATCATGGAAATCAGATTAACATATACAACCGACTGCAGTCTTAACTTGGACAAAACCAACTGAAGGAAACACTAAACCAAACATTTCCAATTGTGTTTGTGAGCATTTCTGCAAAGGGCGAAAATGGATATTGGAAACCTGTGCTCTGCAGGAGGCTGACAGAAGTGTGTTGGTGACAGCAGGAGAAGGGATGATAAGTTGTGAGAAATTATACTTTCTGCTTCCTGCATGGTGACCTCCCGCCATGGGACCGAAATCGGAGATCCTGACTGGGACCACCTCCTAGAATCAAAGGGGACTTCCCCGTCCATTCCTCGACCTTTGCTCACAGCCCTTCCCTGCACCTCACTCTGTCTTTCTCATATTCATCAGGTGGGAGTTGAGTTCTCACCCTTTAGAAAGAATCAACAATGGCTCCACTGACTTGACTTGGCAAAAGGGCAATGTGCTGAGCATTGGGCACGTTCTAAAGATGGCAAGTTGGTTATTCCTGGGATTCCTTGGTAGCAGAATGTCTCAGTATCAACATAAGTGCCTTTATTACTTGTGATGTATGTATACAAAACAGATTTTAAGTAATAATGCTGGGCCTGTGATTGATGGAATGGTGGTGTTGGAATTAGTATTGATACCAGACCTTTAGCTCCATGACAGCATGGCTCAGTTCTCATGTTTTGCTCTGTCTCCAGCATCTGGTACAGCACCTGAAACCCAGCAGGTATGCAAAACCTAGTTGATGAATACATGAATGTTGAAGAACCCCACCTGAGGCCAAGAGTGAGAGTTGCTTCCTATAAATCATGACTTTGCTGATGACAATCTTTGCAACCTGACCCAGGGCAACTGCTGCCCCTGCCATGTGGCAGCCCCTGGAGAGAGAAGTGACAGAGCGAAGAAGCTGGGGGAATTACTTCCTTGTACAGTGTGGGCCCACCTCTCTCAGTTGGGAGAAGGGAGACTATTACTTGTACAACTTTACCCGACCCACACAGAGGATTTCTATTTGAGTAAAGCGTTTTTAGCAAAGTGAAATTTGTAGAGACCAGACCAGGGAACTCTTTTGAGATGCCTTTGGTTTCACAGGCAAGACACTCCAACCCAAGGTATCTAAATAAAGATTGTGGATTGGGTGTGTGCTGGGAGGGAGTGGCTTTGACTGGGGCTTAGGGCCAGGATTGATATCCACCCAAAAGGTAGGCAAGGAGGTGGGTTTCAAGGATCCCGTTGGGGTCTAGTGGGATTATATTGGATAGGAAGCTAGGTGAGAAGGAGGGAAAGCATTACATGGTCACCACAGACTAGGGTTTGCAAAAAAGAGCCAATACATTTTTATTTGAGCATTTATTTTTTTCCAAAGAAATCCATGCAGAAAGAGAGAGAGACAGAGAGAGAGAGAGAGAGAGAAAAAGAGAGAAAGAGAGAGACAGAGAGAGAGAGAGACAGAGAGAGACAGAGAGAGAAAGAGAAGACATGGTAACCATGTTCTAGCAGCCAAACGTAGGAAAATAATTTGGCACAACTTGATGGTTTTTTTCTTTGCAAAAGGACAATCTATACTACCACTAAAATTTACCTTCCTCATAAAGATGCCATTTGATTTTCGAAAACATAACACATAGTTAGTCCTCTACTTAATGGCTGGAGGAGGTACACAAGATAAAAAAATAGAAAAAAATAAGAAAGTGGTTCCCTTTATTGAGGAAGACCACAGGGTGCTGCAGGACAGCACGCGTGCTGGGCACTAGGAAGTCAGTGCACCAGGAAGAAAAAGCACACGACGTAGATGCCCATACTGATCAGAAGCTTCAGGGGGGAGTGAGCATTCCCGAGGTTATGAGAGGCGGTTCTCTCGTTGTCGTTCGGATTCGCGTGTTGCTTGCTTCCGGGAGCGTCATCCACGTCCAGATCATAAGCCAGTTCTGCCAAAAAAAAAAAAAAAAAAAAAAGGAAGGATTTGAAGTACAAGATCACCAGCAGCATCAGGTATATGGTATTCGTAGCTCAAGCACTTGTCTGGACTGCTGGGAAGCCCCAGCTTTGATTCCTTCCTTTTTTGGAAAACAAGGCCACCAGGAGACCAGAAGGAGAAGGGTATGTATAGGGGATGCAGTGGAAGGAGATGGTGGGAAGTGCTTCTTCCAGCGATCACAGCAAGGGGGAGCGAGCAGGCTGCACCCCATTCATTCCCCTTTGGCTCCACCCACACCTAGTACAGGGTGGACATGGGCCCTTTGCAACATCTCCTCCCAGGCAAGGCTGTGCTTGAAGGCCATTATCACCAGATCTCACTAGTATCAAAATGTAAGGTGCCATGTGGGTGATGACACGCGTGTCCTTGTGTGTATGTGTGGTGGTGGTGGGGGTGCTTTGGGCCTCCAGTGTACTTTTCTTGGGCCATGCACCTCATACAGACTTCCTTGTCCTGGGAACTTTGCTTTAATTAGAGTTGAGGATAAAGTAGTTTGCTGTTGAAAGTTATTTTATTTTCCCCAAATAATTCTTCTTTTATCTATTGGGTCTTTTCATTCCCCCCTAAAAAAATCCTCCCCCAAAAGCAAAATTGATCTAAAGCATAGGATTTAAACTGATACCAAGTGAATTAGGACTATGGAGAGGCTGATGGGTAAGGGTCTTTCATTCTTTACCTACATTTTATGATACACATTCATGATTCTGCAAAGAAATTTGGGGGTTTGGCTTGACCTAATGCAAAAGTTTCCCAGAAGGCAAATCTAACTAGATAGTGGTTTGTCAGAAAATTCAAGATGGCTGGCCCTGGCCCAGGGCTCAGTTTCTTTCAGATTTGCTTTTCCAGATTTAGAGATCAAATCTACTCCCTTGGCTTTGCTAGACTCCATTGCCAATGTTGCTATTTCAATATCTTGTGAAGGCGATGTGATGTGAGCCACCTCACCAGCCAACTGTCCTGTGGCCAAGGGAGCCGGAAAGATCCCTTTGGAACAGTGAGAGGCACAGCAACCGGCATAGAGGAAATGACTGGGATTCTACAAAGGGAAGGAAGGAAGAGGAAGGAAGAGCTCCTCTTACAGGGGATGAAACACTCAGTAAGTCACAGGAAGAAAGTGTGGGGACTCGGCTGGTCCAGCACAGAGCAGGGTCTGGGACCGATGCAAGGTCAAAGTGATCAAAGTCAGGAAGTTTGATTTCACAGACTGCAATGCCACTTCCCAAAAGGTCTATTACAATTTCCAATGCCACCAACAATGATGAGGGAACCAATTTTACTGCGCCTCCATTGGAAAAAGGTATTTTAGTTAATATAAGATGGTATCTCAAGGTTTCTTTAATTTGCATGGATTTGATTAGTGCAGATCAACTTTTTCTGTTTTAGTTTACTAATTATATTTCTCAATGCATAACAGTTTATAACTTGCGCCTTTTGATCTTGTGGGTGTTGGTATTTTTCCTATTAATTTGAATAATACATATTTTGTCAAACATTTTGCCTATAACATTCTATACAAATATTTTCTCTACTTTGGTATTAACTATAACTATTTGTCATTGCTGTACAAAGAAATGATGTCCTAACTTTTAAGATATATGAATCGGATGACATGGTACTCTTTTAAAAGCTGAAAAAGTTTTTCTTCCTGAGTACTCAAATCAAATTTTCCAGAGAACCCTCTTACCTAGGAAAAAGCAACTGAGCAGACTATAATCTAGGTTCCCTCCCTCCCAAAATAAATACATACAAACCAAATAAAAAGAGAAAAAGATCAAAGACCAATGCTCTACTTGGAAATCAGACCTCTTTCTCTGAAAGGTGAACTATGTAGGGTGCACAGAGAAGGCGGAGGTCAGCTGTCAGTCGGCAAGGATAGCACAGGCTTAGGTCATGATCAGATTTCACCAAAGTGGAGAGCACATATGGCTGGATCTGTTGAAAGCCCAGCCTGGAGTCTCACAGCAACTTCTCAGCTTAAATGAAGAGGAGTATTTTTAGGGTTGACCTGAATGAGCGCACTCTGCACATCACTTTTAGATTCCTTTTCCGGATAATGCCCCTTGCCCAACATCAAGATGAAACAACATCTATTAATGTCACCACTCAGCTCCTACACTATTTATTTTGCTCTTCAAATAATCTGCTAACTTTAGTCGGTTTTGTTTACTTGTAGCAATTGTGGTAAACCCAACAGTTTTGTTAAATCTAGTAACTTCTAATCTTTTTTTGCCACCAAAGACCTCTTCTGTTATTTCTATCTCTTAGGCCTTATGTTTTGAAATTTTGGTAATGACTTCCAATTATTGAGTCCTCATTGTAAGCCAGGCACTATGCTAAACTATTTACATACATTATCTCATTTAATTTAACCATCTCCACAATGTTATTAGGTAGGTATAATAATTCCCATCTTACTGGTGAGGAAGCTCAAGCTCAAGTTAATTATTTTGCCCATATTTACACAGCTGGTAAGTGGTAGAGGTGCTATTTGAATCCAGATCTAACCCTAAACCTCATAGGAAGCTCTACTGCCTCTTGAAAAATTCTGTATACCAAATAGATTGTAGTGATTAAGTAGTAATGGATTCCTTCTTGAAAAAAAAAACTTGATTTGTGAACTATATACTGCTAAAAAGCATGAGAAAAGTCAGTGTTTCCACAAAAAATTGACCATACTTGATTAAGTAGCCTTGTTAAACTTTGTGAAATACTGAAAAGAGCTCTGGGTTTGGGTATGGGAGTTATCATATTAGTTCTATTTCCCTGAAGAAATCAGCAATGATGGCCAGGGCCATTAGACCCTCTAGGCACAAATCTAGGCCAAGTCTTTTACCTCCAAAGGGCCCCCAGGAATATTCAGAATAATACCTCCCTGTACTCCCTAAGCTGTTGCTACGGGTTTCCTGAGGCTCTTCATTCAGTAGCAGCAAAAGTTTATCACCCAATCCCATAGTCAGGTTCTTGTGGCTTATACTGACAGGAATCCCAGCAAAGCCACACTCTGGGCCTGGGCCACCACTGTAAAGATTAGAGATAAAGGGGACAGCTTAGTCCAACAGGGAAGCATTATGGGAGATAGAGGAAATAGGATAGTGGTCAAAGATAAATACGGGCATTTCTGGACAGGGAAAATATAATCCAATTTAATTCAACAAACAAAACTAGCCTATGATGTATCAGGCATTGAGCTAGAAGGTGGGAGAAAGACTTAGTGTCTGCCTTCAGGAATCCCACATTCTGGCAAGGGAAACTGGCCAAGAAATAATCCAACTAGCTACTTGGCAGAAAGGACAAGGGGCTCAGAAAAAGGCACAAGCAAAACACTGTGGGGGTAGAAGGGAGAGAGATAAAAATTCCAAATAGAAGGATCTGGGAAGACTTCTTGGAACACCTGGGATATAATCTACACCATGAAAGATGGGTAGAACTATGGCAGGGCTGAATGAAATGGTTATGCTAGGCAGAGGGTTCAGCTTGAGCAAAATCACCAAGATCAGAGAATGTAGATGGGGCACATTCAGAAGGAACAAGTAGCTTCCATGGTGGGAGGAGCCACAGAGTGGACATTGTTGTGGCGTGTATGGGGGTGGTGAGTTAGGGGCGGTAGGTGGTGGGTGATGAAAGGCAAGGCAGGAAGGACAAGTAAGGACCAAATCATGGTGGATTAGGAATTCTAAAACTGTTCTGTGGGCAATAGGGAGCCACTGAAGGTTTTGTACTAAGCAAACCACACAATCTGATTTGTGTCTTTTTTAGAACGATCATTGTTCACAGTGTGGAGGACAGCCCTAAGTGGGAGAGACTTGTCAGACATCTTGTCTTGGAAAAAAACAAGAAGCCTGCGGGAACAGTATCTGGGGATCAGCCAGTAGCAAAATTTTAAATTTCTTTTAAAAACCTACATAGAAGCTAAATCTACATCAACCCAAACACTTCTCAGTTTGCTACGAACCGGATATATTATGGGAATCACCACAGACCATTCTCTCTCTAGTCATCATATCTTTATACTTATCAGTGATTTTCCAGAACATATTTTTGTTGTATTAGGAGCATATTGTAAAATGTACATAAATTGTTTCTATCTTGAAGTCGATCATCAGTGAGAACCTTTTGAGCCAGCAAGGAGATTTTCACGCTAAATCAAAAAATCTGTTTCTATTTGTAATCAGTTTAGCTATGCCCAGTGGGTAGACCCAACAATCTGTACTAATTTCACACTCAGCCCTGACTCACATTTTGCCTTCACGTCCTTTGTGTTGCAGATTAGATAATCCATTTAAAATAATAGTCATTAAGGTCTGTACTTGTTTTGTGTTGAAAAGTTTCTCTGTACCGGGCAAAGCACGAAATGGGGGGTCTCTAAGGAGGCTGTGCCATCCCGGCAGATGCCATCCCGCCATCCCAGCAGGTTCTAGGCCTGGCTCAGCCACTGACTTACTGTTTCACCTTTGACAAGTCATTTCCTTCTCCTCTGGGCCTCAGTTGCCCCATGTGGTAAATCAGGGTGATGACCTCCAAGTTTCCTTCTAGTTTTATTTCTGTCTGATTCTAAGGTTCTTGGGGCCCAGTGAGGGGCATAGTCTGCTGCAGGCTGTAATCATTCCTCTACTTAAAGTGGCCAAGGTGACTGCCCCCAACAGAGCCTCCATAAGCAAGCAGGGGCCATCAGTTGCTTCAATGCAGTTGCTTCTCTTGGGATGTTTCTCTGGTGATGTTCATAAGCTACCAAATTCTGAATTCTCTTTTTTCTTGAGCTGTTCTAATCTTGGATGAGAGATGCTGGCGATAAATAAATCCATGCTGGACTGTTTTTGTTTTGTTTTTAAACTCTGGCATAATAACTTCCATTGAAGCCAGTACACACACAGCTTTGGGGGAGAAGTTTCTGGACCTGGGGTGCATCAAGCAGGAGTGCACAGGCAGCCAAGGAGGATCTGTCAGCCAGTGAGACAAGCCTTTGGGCCTTTCCAAAGCCACCGGGGTCTTGAACATATAATAGGAAGCAAATGCTCACCCTCTGACCACATGGGCTTCAAGGACAACAATACATTGCTATAGGGGCTTTACCCACACCAACAGGACAACTTCACAGGGCAGCCTGAATGAAGAGCTGCTATCAAAATACCAGGGGAGAGAATGCTGCCGCTGAGCCAAGCATGGGGGTTTCTTCCTCGCCAGGCGTGCACCAGCAGATGGCTTCAATCTGGCCCTAATATAGCAACAGAGCAACACTCCTATCCCTGTGTTTTGCATTTGCTGTGTACAGTTGGCCCCCAAGAAATGAATACGTGAAACCTCAAGACACTGCCTGGCACACCCCAGAGGCTGGAGTTGAGGGAAATCCTTGTAATACTGCTCACTCTGCTGCCCGCTCCCGAAGAAGCCCTTGGGCTCTGCCATTCACTTCTGAATCCCAAACAGAACTGGGTTTCCTTGTGCAACCCTCCTTCCTGCTACATCAACGGACCCCCCGCCTTTGTGAACTTTCAGGTGTGAAGTGACTATTTGGACTTGAAAGCACGAGAAAGCGACTGCAAATGACCCTTGGGTCTCTAGGAGTCTAGATTTTCTTCTTCATAGATCAGATGAGGAGAAACAGGCACACTGAGGCCTCTAGTTTTTAATTGGTCTAATGGGACTCCCTTTGGGATGGGCTCATTTCACAATGTGTCTTTCTGACAAACAAATGAGCTGCCAAGTTTGCCCACTAAATGACTGTCAAACCTGGGAATAATCCAATGGCCTCTCCTGGAAGAGGGTTCAGGCAATGAGATACCCACTTCATTTCTTACGGCTCGTTGCAGCCTGCAAACATCCTCACTTAGAACAATGGGATGTTGAGAGAATACAGTGGATTTCTCCCACTAGGTGAGGCATGGCCTTTCTTATCATAGGCCTCTGTTTCTCAATCTGGGGTATGTGTATCTTCAGGTTACACTGCAGTGGGCTGTGGGTACATGAAGCCATGGCATGCTTCCTCCTAGGCACTTAGAGGAAAAGCACACTGTTTTATACTAAAACATACAAGGCTGATGATGGAGTAGAAATGTACTGTTTACAAGCTCATTGCAGATGTCATAAAACATTTCCTGTTTAGCAGGACCTTCAGGTTATGTCCCTGGATCCTCAGGGGCAGGGATTCACTCTCACTGTTCTCTGATGTATGGGGAACTTAGGTGGAAAGGTTGTAAAAGCAGTATTAGCCGACTTGGGTCACCTGGGCTTTGTCAACTACCATGCTGGACATTCTGACTCACAAATTCCTGATGGGTGAGTTAATGTAGTCTTTTCTATGGCAACTTCCTTGTCAGGAGGGGAAACACCACAGTGCTCGCCTTTAACTAGGGCTCAAACTGCTTAGTTTTCTAATACAAAATAGTTTCCAGGGTTTTCAACCACTAACTGTGCTTCATTATTGTGTTTAGCCACTAAGAAAATTTTTTTAAAAAATCACTTCTATAATATGGGCCACTACCATAATTATTTAGGTGCATCGTGAGTCAAATCACATTCCCAGAAACAGAATTAAGTCCATCCCTGAAACCCTGCCAGTATGAGTGGGCAGTGTGGGTGCTGGCCCTCCTCCACCAGCCCCAGCTTTCTCACCACCTTCCACAGGAGTGTCACGACAATTACTCTCATGTCTACAGATCCTTCTCGCCTGAGGCTGCCTAACAGCTCCACAGAAGTCACAGCTCATCAAAGACTTTGCTTGTCACAGTAGAGGTCATCTCATTTCCCATGGGAAGTGGTGGGCCTGAGAGGCAGCAGAGGAAGGGGAGCTGGGGCCAGATGCTATTCAGGGAGGGCCAGTGCGGAAGATGAACAGAACAGACTTAGAGAAGGCAAAGGAAGAGAGCATTTTAGAGAGGGGTGAGTTAATGTGGCCCAGTGTTTTGAAGGGGTCAAGAAAGGTAAGGACTGAATAGAAGTCGCTGAATATGTTAACTAGAAGGTTATGGGTGATTTTTGAAAGAAGTTTCAGTAGAATGGTTGGGTCAAAAACCAGATAGAGCCGGGCATGGTGGTACATGTCTTTAGTCCCAGCTACTTGGGAGGCTGAGGCAGGAGGATCCCCTGAGGCCAGGAGTTCAAGACTGCAGTGTGCTATAATCATGTCTGCAAATAGCCACTGCGCTCCAGCCTGGGTGACATAGCCCTGTCTTTTAAAACAAAACAAAACAAAACAGTACTGAGGAGAGAGTGGGAGCTTGGGAGCTGATAGGGGTTCACTGAGAAGTTTAAAAATGAGTGAAATGAGGCATTGTCACTCTGACTGTGCCTGAGGTACATGGTTGTGCTATTAGTGCCACAACACCTAACCAGTCTGTACAACCAGTTGCATTAGAAGGTATCTCTGGAGTTCCAATTCAAGATGGGCTTTGGAGATGCTATTTCTTGTTATCTTTGATGCATTAACAACCTGTACTAGACACACAAACAGATACTTGTATGCCAATGTTCATTGCATTGTTATTCACAATAGCCAAAAGGTGGAAATAACCCAAGTGTCCACCAACAGATGAATGGATAACAAATGTGGTACATCTATTCAGTGGAATATTATTCAGCCAAAAAAAGGAACAAAGGTACTGATACATGTTGCCCCATGGATGAACCTTGAAAACATTGTGCTAGGTGAAAGAAGCCAGTCACAAAATACCACATACTACATGATTCCATTTATGTGAAATGTCTAGCATGGATAAATCTACAGAGAAAGAAAGTAGGTTAGTGATTGCCAGGGGCATGGGCAGAGGACAGGAGGAGTTTTTGTTTAAAGGTTACAGAGTTTCTTTTTGGGGTGATAAAAAAGTCTAGAAACCAAGAGATAACAGCATCCGGGGCACATAGACTCCCCGGTCCCTAAGGGAACTAAGCACTGCTCCTCTGGTGTCTTGCCTTGTAGAGGGGTCTGTGTGTGAATGTGACTAATAGCAAAGTATCCACTCCGGTTGGTACTCTTTCAGTGCTTTTAAAGTCAAGTCAAATTGTCCAAAAGAGTTCAAATGAATGGATATTTAAGTACTGCCCTGGAATAGCAGAGATGGCTCCTCAATTGAGAAGGGGGAAGAGGGCAATTTTCTTTAAGAATTCTAATCTGAGGCTAAGCTTTTTAAGAGAAATTTTAATACAACCTCAGGAAACTTACGTTTGCTTTTGTAACTCACACAAATGATGCTAAGCTGCAACTGTGTTTAAAAAAACAACAGACGAAAGAATATACTCTGTCTTCATAACCTTTCAAAAAATTATTTAATGGTTTAGATTCACAGAGCTCTGTTTATAATACAAGTTTCAGGCATGACGCAGCTACAGAGGTATACATCATTGGGCTCTGAGGATATAGAAGGAAAACACAAAATGTCACTTACTGTAACCAAGTCCAGTTGCTGGTAAGGGGTTGGAGGAGTGAGGGAATGGCCTTGTAGTCCCTTGGAGCCCAAGTATATCAGGGCTTCATCAAGTATATCAGGGCTTTAGATATATTTGGACAGGAACCCCCAAATCTGGTAACTTTCCATTTTTAATCAGCCATGGTGGATCTTACAAAAAAATATACCTGAGAACTAAAACGCTTGCAATGTCCTGGCAATGCCCAACAGCAAGGAAAATTACACATACAACAGCCAAGGGGCCGAAATGGCTCAAGGCCCTGAAAACAGTCAGACTGGGTGTGGGGACATCTCAGGCCAGAAATCAACAGCAGGCAGGTGTCCTCATAAATGAAAGACGAAAAGCCTCCCTAAGTTGTTCCATCTAAATTTGTTCCTTAAACACTCTCCAATTGTGAAATCCCTCCCTCATCATCAGTGGGATTTGGGGAATTGAGATTATTTCCCCTCAATTCACTTGGAAGCACACGTTGTCATGCTGGCTCCATCCTCCTCCCCTCCCACCTTTGGATGTGGACCGTCAGCGAGCGCCTGTTCTCATGTCCACACAGGTGCCATCTCCTCTCTCTTTGGATGCTGGACATTTCTCCTTCTCCTTCAGCTCCCCCCACCTCCACAGTCCTCAATGCCTCGGCCACGTAAGATCCCCGTTCCTCCCCAGTGGCCCATTGCTGTCCAAGGAGAGGGAATGTTCTGTCCTGTGACGGCTGAAACAAGACAAAACTCTTTTCCTAAAACACATGTGGAAGCACACTTCTCTCTTTCCCCAAATCCTTTGACGGCTCCCTACTGCATGTGGGAGAGTCCTAATTCCTTAGCACGGCCTTCAAGAGCTTCTCCATCTCATCTTTTCTTGGTTTCCAGTTTCAACTGCCCATAGAGTCGTCCAAGCAACATATACTGTAGTCATACCATCCCGGTCACCATTTGCTGAAAATGCCAAGTACTTTGAAGTTCCCATGTCTTTCTTCATTCTATTTCCTTAGCGTAGGATGATGTATCTCTCTCCCTCTCTTTCTCCTCACAATTGTATCCTTTAAGCCTCAACTTACATGATACCTCTTCCAGGAAGCCTTCCCTTCTCACCTCAGCCCAAATTGATCACTTGTCTTGCTGACTATTAATTGGATTGAACTTCTATTATAGCACTAATTTCCATCTGCCTTATAGTGGAGTTCCTCTCCTCAACTAGACTGAGCTCTGTTGAAGTAATAAATTAGTCTTATTCCTCTCTGTAGTTCCCACACAGTACTTGGCTAACACCTAACACAGACTCTTAAAAACATGTCTTGTTGACGGACCAAATGAATGTATGACTCAATGGCTGCACAAATGAACACATATCTCCAGCCTACTGAGAGTGTGCAGGTGAAGGACTACTTCCTTACAAGGCACCCTCCCCAAGGAGTTGATCTCCACTAAATGATGGTTTCCTCAGGGGAAGGAGCCACCACTGATCCATGATGAAGTCAAGACAAAGACAGGGCCAATGGTGGGCAGCTCAGGAAGCAAGTGGCAGGGTTCAAACCCTGACCTCTAGATTCCAAGGCACTTCTAAGCAATAGCCAGTTCCCATTACCCACAGCATCAGTTTACTGCACTCGGTGTGGATGGAATCCACAAAGATTATGTTCTTATTCCCTTTTGCTGCCTGGAACTTGATGCCTTGCTATGTGAGCAGCTGACACATGCCGGCATTCTGTGTGCCATGCTGGGCAGGAAACAGGTTTTCTGGAGAGCAGGTTCCATTCATTTTTCACTTGGAACTTTCATGATTGTGTTCCCATACCTTTGACCTCTGATTCTGCCTCACAATCTACCCCTCCCCTCTCCCATCTGTGCCACACCCTACCCGTCCCGTGGCCACCGATCAGCGCAGGGCCTGCTGGTGACTGAAGTTTCAGTGCCTGCCTCAGTGACATCAAAACACAGCCTCGGTTAATGAAGTCCCTCGCTTGGCTGTCAGAGTACAAAGCAGTAAGACTCCAATCCCCGCGGTAACACATGCCGGCAGCCCGTTCCCCGTGCAGAGGTCTGTGGGACGCCTGCCAGGACAATACAATGACGTGCTGGCGCGGGAATCAATGCAAGTCCTTAACCGAAAAGTTCTGTGTTTTCATCCCCCGCTCCTTTTCCATCTCTCTATTCACTTCTTTCTCTCTCCCCACTGCTCTTTAAACTAATTTCCTGTGTCCAATTATTCTCTTCTCTTGTGTCTAGTCGTTGCTCTACTAAGCATTCTCTCCCGTCCCCACAGCGCTCTTTTCCGCAGCCTTAGGCAGAGGTCAACCTTGCAATCCTCTGATGGGTTTTGAATCTTAAAGATACTTTTCTGTTCTTCCCCACTTTGATTTTAAACTTCTAACCTGGGGTCCGTTCCTTCCAGAAGAAACTCCAGTATCGCCTTCCTTAATCTCCCGCCAGTGTCTCTATTCCCTTCCTGTTTCCCTCTCAGCACCATTTCTACTTCTCGCCTCAGTTTCCCTCCTGCACCCCTCTAGCTCCACACACCTGTTTCCCTAACACTGCCACCCTCCTGCACCCGCCCGCACCCTCCTTCTTATTTCTCTTCTCTCTTTCTCCATCTCGGATTGCTCTCGCTCCACAACCACGCCATTTTGGTCACTGCTGTTTCAGGGTCTTGTCCTTCTCCTAAGGGGAAAATGATTTGGACTAAAAGAAATGAAAGACTTTCTAATAACGAGTACTATCTGAAAACTGGACTCAACAAAAATAAAGACCTTTCTAATCATTAGTGCAATCCGGAAATTGTGCAGGCTGCCCCGAGGCAGTGAGCTCTGTCTTTGGAGGTGGTCCATGAGAGTTCGGAGAGCTGTGTGGTAGAGGTGTTGGTGAAGGGATGTGATCATGGAGTGGGGGGTTGAAGGTAAATAGCTTCTGGTGACCCTGCCAGCCCTGTGATTCTAGGATTTCATTCAGGTCTTGAGAGGTCTCATGGCAGGGATGAAGGGTGAAGGCAGAAGGGTTAAAGTGACCTTTGCATTCCTCCCTTTGACACGGACATTGTCTGGAGAGCAATCTAAAGAGACTGCTTTGGAACCTCTGTCAAAGAAAGGGACCAGTGTCTTTTGAAGACCATGACTAGCCTAGGGAGGAGGGCCTTAAGTTTGCCAAGGAGTTATCAACCAAGACACAATTTTAGGGGAATAACTACTGACCTGCCTAGGGTGGGGAAAAGAACCACGTAATCTGTCCAGCTTACAAAGCTAGGGGTTAAATCTCAGAAAAAGTGTTAATATTTATCAGGCAATATGAAGTATGCCAATATGGTATAGGACAGTCACATGAGGACACTGCCTATGTAGAAGATGAGCAACCAATGCAGGAATTGTTTGCTTGATTTTTTTCCCCTACCAATAGGAAACAATTAGTTGTAATTCACAGGTATGGACATCTTGCTCAATGCAGTCATGCAGTGGTATCACTCAGGATCCAGAGGAAGAAAAGAAGATGCACCGGATGGAGAAAATTCAATTTGTGAACGTAATTAGGACATAAGTTGGAAGGACCCAATGGGAAGGCAACTGAGGAGAAAAAGTTGGATGATCCTCATACAAATAGCTCTGTGGGCATTAGAACAAAGCAGGCAAGTGCAAAGGGAGGCCAGGAAAGGTAAAAAGATGCCAAGTGGCCTAAACTCACAGCTATAAAGACGTGAAAGGGAAAAAGGAAAATTCTACTACAAAGAATGGCAGCCAGATCACTAAGGAGGAGCAAAATAAGCAGCAGGAAGATATTGAACCAAAATAAAAAGAAGATGTGGTTGGCAAGAAACGAACACTTCAATTAAGTAAGGCCATTGGCAGCCCTGGTTCCTTATAACTAAGAAGGGGCAGAAGTCTTCCATTTTGTTTTTACCTAACTACAGAATACATCAAATGTGCCCATAAATCAAGACAAATACATCCTATGATTGGCCACATCGAATTTAGAAGGAAAATGGCACAGAAGGACGAGTCTTCATGCTATAAGCATCAGAGAAGTGTCAGAAACTGAATGACAAGATTTCAGCGTGAAATCTCACTTATTGCAGAGCCAATAAAAAATTTATGTTAAACACATTAAAATGCAATCAACAACAACAAAAACAGATTGAAAACTGGGGCTTTATAGCCTGGCACCCTAACTACTTCTGGAAATATATGCTAAAAATAATAATAATAAAAATAAGTACAACAACTAATCTGCAATTATCCAAAGGAGGACAGGCCATAGGGTGGTAATATTAATGGCTTGGTGAAAAGCAAATCAAACTCATGAGCTAATTATTGACATCGCAAGGTGGGGGGGTGGAGGTGTGGCATCCGTAATCTCATACACTTCCTGTCGTTGTATTTCATGAGGCTTTTCTCAAACCAATTAGGAAGAGATTAGACTGGAAAGTTCCCCCTTGGAATCACACCTTGCCCTAAACTAAATTTCAATGGATTCCTCCTGTGTTCACCCATTTTAGTAAATGCCTCTATTGGCCATCAGGTTGCTCAACCCAGAAACCTGCCAGTCCCCCCAGATTCTTCGTCCTTTTTCATCCTCTAGTTCTAACTAATCACCACATCCTGTAAATTCTGTTTCCTTAATATTTTGTGAATCCTTCTCCTTTCCATTGCCATTGTTTGCTACTGCTTAGACTATGTTCTCGTAATCTCCCACCTGGACTATTTCTATAGCCCCCCTGTCTTGTCCCCCTCCAAACCATCCTCTGCACTCTGGATAGAGTCCTTATATTTCGTTAATTTTTAAACTATCCAACATGTGAACATATTCTTGAAGCTAAAGATTCAAACAAAACCTAAGTAACAAAAGAGAGCCCCTCTTCACCTCCCCCTCCCCAAACTCTCCAGGGGTAATTATTGGTAAACCTGTTTTGTATGCATATGCATAAATGGGGTCAGACTATAATGTCTTGGAAATCTTTTGCATGTTAATACATGTAGAACTACCTCATTCTTTTCAATCATTGCAAGGAATTTCATAGTATGAATGTAACACAATTAACCATTTCTCTACTAATAGGCATTTAGGTTGTTTCTAATTTCTCCCTGTATAAACAATGCTGCAGTGAACATCCTTGAACATACACCTTTGGACACATGGTGTATGTCTACAGGCTGCATTTCTAGAATAACCCTGCCATGTAGGAATGGAGGCTGTATTGGGGACAAGTTGCAGGACAGAAGGTAGGACAGATTGGAGAAAGAAATTTTGAGAGAAGGGAGATTAATAATTTTTTTTTCTTAAAAAGATGATGTAGAGGAGGATACCAAGGAAATATCATGATGATATTAAGGATTTTGCTGGGGAAAAATCATCTTACAATGCTATCACCACAATGCAAGAGCTATTTTTTAAAAAGAAAACAAGTATTCATTTGAAACAAACTATGCATTTTCAATCTATGACAAGTCTGGCTGGGCACCACTGTTGTAGAAAATGACCTGGGAGTCACAGTGACTCATCACTAAGTATGACTTGGCAATGGAGTGCTTTCATCAAGAAAGCCAGCATGACACTAGTCTGCATAAATCGGATTGCGGGTCAAATCCTAGTACATGAGCTACCACTATGGTCCTTGGTCAAATCTGTTTACAATATTTCATTTTTATTTTCACAATTTTAATATGTTGAGAATACTTCTCAGAGAAAAGAACCCAAATGATTTAAGAAGGTAGAAAATAGGTCTTTTGAGGAAGTGTTAAAGGAAATATAATTGTCTAGTGACCTTTGATTCACTTCCAAAAGTGGTGACATTTTGGTCCTGATATCCACATGATCAAGAGTTTTTAATGCCAGTAGTAAGTCCATTGTTCAGCCTGCAAATGCACAACTGCATAAGTAGCAAGCAACAATGTAAAGGGAAAATCAAAATGAGCAAACTGTAATTAGGTACGTAATGTCACCAGAGAAAGCAATTTACTAAAGGGATTACCATGATTAAAGATGCATCCCCTTAAATAAAGATTGTTTTCTTCAATTGATTTGTCCCAATCAGTTCTCCCTATGCCATGTAGAATTCCGGTTAGACAGCAATTTCTGGTTGTCTTTTTAATGTCTGTGCCAAGAGATTAGAGGAAGTAAGTCGAGCCTCTCCAGTCACTATAATTTCCTCACAAGTGGAAGAAGTATTAACAGAGGGCTATAGAGACAGATTACAGCTTAGGTCACCCAAGGGAGAAATCCGAAGCCCCCTTTTGACTAACAACAAGGTAAGTAATACTCAAATCTTTTTTTTTTTATTATTATTAAGCCTAAGACCAAGGTTAGGAGGCCCCTTTTTCAATTTGATTTTTTTTTTTGGTTTCACCTTTCTCATGCCCCAGCTAGGCAGCCAGGCAGCAACATTTAGAGGGTGCAGGGCCCTGAGGACAGACCGGTGTCTGTCACCTGCCTTCTTTACCTCATTCTTTCTTCCTCCTTTCTCTGTAGCTTCTTTCCCTAAAATCTCTTCTAAACCATACCATTTCCTTTTTGGAGTACCTTTCTGGGGAAAATAAAATTGAAAATGTATCAAATTCTGGATCCTGATCTTTGTTAGCATTACCTGAGTCCTGGTAAAATATTTTGGTTTAAATGTGTCATCACGAATAACCCCTTGAAGCGGATGAGTGTTGAATGTGGCAGCCACCGGTGAATGGAAGGGTTTATGTTAAGCATGTTTAGTACAACGTAATTAATTAGTTAACTCATTAAACATTTATGGAGTGCTAGGAACATTTATTGAGGTACAAGGAGGCAGGCAGGCCAGGCGCTGGGACTACAGGAGAAGCTCTCTAGCAGGAGATGGACACATGGTAGAGGTGTTGGGGGGGCGGCAATGAGCCTAACTTGGGTTTGCTGTTGTTTGCTAGACTCTGTGCCAGGCGCTGCGGTGGATACAGAGATGAGGAAAACTCAGTCTTGGCCTCAAGGAGCTCTCTACCTTGCAAGGAAGATAAGATGAGTACCAAAACCCTGTATTCCAAGTTACGTGTGATGAGTGCCACAGGAGAAGCCTGGCTAGAGTGCCACAGGAAGTCTGAGCAAGGGCAGAGTCTGTGCAGGGGTCTGAGAAGAGAGACCTGGGGGAGACTGATCCACAGACCATCCCTACTCTGCCTGGAAGCAGAGAATAATTACAATTACTTAGTATCAAACTTGTCCTCCTTCTCAAGTGAGATATGTAAATAATATTATTTGTAAACCTTAATGTGCTCCACAAGCATAAGATGTTATTTTTTACTTGAGAAAACCACGAACATTTCTGGAAAAACACTGCTCTGAAATCTAAGGACATCTCTCATGCTTTCACATTATCCACCTCCCCCCCCTAACTTTTATGTCCATCCTCTCTCTCTCTCTGTGTTTGTGTGTCTGCTTCTGTCTCTGCTTCGTTCTCAGTCTGTCTCTCTCTCATCTTTACTGCTCGATGAGCCAAAGTATTCAGGGAAGGATCTTGTGCTTTGGTCTTAGTCACTGACTGACAGGAAACCCAAGTCAATAACCCACGGCCGGATGTGTGGAAGGCGTGGATTGCTGGCTGTGCCCTCTCACCCAAGGTCCACTGTCACTGCACTCAGGGTGACTTCCAACGGCCCGCCTCGCCAGTGTTCGGTGTATCTGAGTACAGGCGCGGTGGGGTGCAGCTGCTCTTCAAATGAAACCCTAAACCCTTTCAAACACTCGGCAGTCTTTCTACTTTCTCAGCTTGTGAGGCTCTGAAGATTCCCCTCTGCACATTTTTCCAGCATGATGTGAGATGCCAGTTAGTCAAGAGAGATTTAGGACAATGTCTTTTGAATGTACATTCCTTTAAAAAGGAGTTCCCTTTCCCCTGGAGTTTTTGCCATGAACTGTCAGTTTATCTGCATATTTTATGGGCTGAAGAGCAAGTGTATTCCTATTATAAAACAAATTCTGATTTAATCATTCCACATTGTAAACATATATCAAAATGTCACATTGTACTTCATAAAGATGTACAATTATTATTTGTCAATTAAAAATAAAAATTAAAAAATTTAGATGAATTTCTTTGCCTGTTCCAATTATTGAAATGAACACGGTGAAAAGACAGAGATAATCAAAGAGGTCAGATGCAGTGAGATAAGGGCGTGACAAATGCTCTGTGTCTCATATTCTCATTCCTACTTAAAGAAAGAAAAGTGAAGGGTCTGTCTTACTGAGGAATTAAATCCATATACTACTTTCCAAAGAGTTTCTGACTGAAAGAAAGGTACAACTGTGCTGCCCATCACCAACCTTTAACTTTCCTTACTACCTTGCCCACAATTGCCTATTTTAAAATATCAACTCACCTTAGGTGAGAAGCACATTGGTACTGTAGTGTTGGGAAGGTTTCATCCGTAAGATTGGTAAACAGAGGCTATCAGCTTGAATTACTGAAATTAGCAAGGCTAATGCAATGTCACTATTCAAAACAGTGCCAATTTGGAATTTCTTAATGGCCTCAGGAGAGGGAGTCTTTATGCATCCTACAATCTCTCTTCGTTCTTACCTAAATTCCTTCTCATAGATGTTGTGAATGGCCTGTTTTGTAGCCAACACAAACTTTGTCCAGTAAAATAATGTAAGGAACTCAGAATGAAAAGAGATTAGCTGTTCCTGGCTCCTGTTATTTTAAAGCAGAAATAACTTTGGCTTTTACTGATTCATAGACAAAGCTTGAAATGCAAAGCATGCTCAACTCTAGATTCAGCATGAAAAGGACCTTAAAATATGCCCAAGTGCAAGTAATGGACTTATTAAAGGGAAGAAAAGAGGCACTTTTCACACACTCCCAAGCTCTTTAGTTCTGTCATATCAGTAATCTTGCTTAAGAATTTCATCCTATTTACATTTCTTCTCCCTTTAAATATCCTCAGGACTCATATGGCATGAAATATTGAAGCTTGTAAGACATTAATTTCTTTATGTTAATTATGAAGAAACCACGTAAGTGCACAAGGGATAGAATTTGGAGCACTTGCAATGATTTCAATAGGAATTAAAAATCAGTTCTGTAGCTTTAATTGAACACCTGATAATTTATCAACACATAGCTCAGGAAGCAAACTTCAAGTATCTTCTTTGTACAATTTCTGGCATTGTTCCCAAACAAGTGCATTTTCCATTAGGAAATTTAGTTTATATTTGATGACAAAAGCATGAACTGCACCATTTGGGTGATTATGAAAACATTTATAAAAATCAAATTAACATGGAAGGCTTTCAAGCCACAGTACATAAAGCACACAGTTCTAAAATATGTGCACGCAATGCACACACATATAGGATTTTTGTTTTAATTGTAAGAGAATTTTAAAAAACAAAAATAGTGCCTGAAAAACATCTGACTATTTTGGAATATTTATGTGAAATCAAAAAGGCAGGCGAAGGAGTCACAAGAATTTTTCCATGCAGCATTAAAGTAAGGAGGCAACCTGGTCCCATTCTCCTTAGAGGTATTAGGTTCTTATCCTGTTGCTGTCCCTGAATAGGGGTAGGGGAGAATTATGCAAGGTTGAGTGTGTGTGTATTTAAAATAATTTGTTTAGGAACCAATAAATGAAGCTGGGCTGTGTGATTCCAAAACATTTGAGAAAAAAAAAATTAAAAGGCAAGCTGGCTAGCTAATGCCACGGACACAAGACAAAAGGGCTGTTTTGTTGAATTCAACTTTCTTTTTTAGAGAGTCACTCCACTCCAATTGATTTGTGTCTAGATAGTTACACCAAGCTTAGATATACTTAGTTGTACTTAGCATTAAAAACATTATAAATAATCAGATTTATAAATTTTGCTCAAAAGAGAAAATAAAAAGAGATGGTTACAGGTAATAGTTAAATCTAAAGATACAAAATATTTTCTTGTATTAAATTCCACCAACTATTTTGAAATGCCAGATCCCAGATTTTGAGATATAACTCAAATTGGTGCTCCTTCTAGCTTTATTACTAGTGAAAACAACAGTCAGCACATCGAGCAGTTTAGAAATAGCAAAGTTCAAATATTTGGCTTTTTCCCTTTGAGGCAGTTCAGTCTACTTGGCTCTTCATTTTCTACCAAGATTCCCCTAAATGTTAATCTTCCACAGCCAGGACCCCCGAACTAGGCATTAATGAATGTTTTATTTAACCAGGCTCAACCCTACTTCCCATTTCCAGTTGTAGGAAGGGGTGGGGCCCTAGCCAACCATTTCACAAGGCTTTATTCCCACTCCCAGGCTGCTTCTAGAAGTACTTTAGAGAGAGTGTGCTGGAGAGGTTAGGCCAATTCCAAATTACAAGATCATAACTTAGCAGAGGAGTTAAAGAGCTTAAAGTGGGTCTTAGGATCAAGTCTGAGATTTAGGCCTACCCTAGAGTGACCTGCCACTGTTAGTTTTGTCTGGGCCTATTTCTCAACCTTGAACTCTGCCACCAGCCTATCAGTCTTTTAGGAGAGAGGAGAGACAGGTCCACAGAAGTGATAGGGATCTGTACCCACCAAGAAATCTGATAGCATTGTTATGCTTCTACCTGGGACAAAAATTGAGAAGCAGGACAAGTGTATTATTGTTCCCTTCTTAATGTCATTTCCACTGTAGTCCTTCCTTATTTTCTGAAGAGATTTGTTGACTTCATGCTGTTTTGTAGCTGGTCAAGGCAAACTTCATGGCTGGCACTGCTCCATTAGTCTCAAACTCCTTTTGTGCAGGGCCCTGTGTTTTGTTTAAATGGCAATGAGTGGTCATGAGCGAGTCAAGGAATCTCATCCCTTTCCAGTGATTCACACTATGTACATACACTCTAGAAGTACAAAATAGATCAGCAAGGGGGGTAGCGTGATGTAGTGGTAAAAGTCCTAAGAGTTGGAGCCAGTAAACACAGCTGTCAAGACTGGCTCTACTACATACCAATATTGATTTGGGGTAAGTTGTGTAACTTCTCTGGGCCATAGTTTCCTCACCTATAAGACAAGGTTGTTGTGAGGATGTGTGAAAACATTTAGCATGGTGTCTGGTATACAGTAGGTGTCCAATAAATGTAAGCATTCCATGAAAAGGTGAACAGGGGTGGGAGGTTCCTGACCCCCACTGGCCCTCAAGATGTCAAAGACCTTTCAAAATCTTGTGTACTTTATTTATTTATTTATTTTTTTGAGACAGGGTCTCACTCTGTCGCCCAGGCTAGAGTGCAGTGGTGCCATCATATCTCACTGCAACCTCCAACTCCTGGGCTCAAGCGATCCTCCTGCCTCAGCCTCCTGACTAGCTGGGACTACAGGCGTGCGCCACCATGCCCGGCTAATTTTTCAATTTTTTTGTAGAGATGGGGTCTTGATCGTGCTCAGGCTGGAAAATCTTACGGACTTTAATTGTGCATGCCAATGGACCAAAGCTACGGGAACTTGAACTCTTAGATAGATTTTAATCTCTCTAAAGTAACAATTTACAAAATTGTCTTTCTCTCAAGGATTCTTCTGGCAGAATCAATACAAATAGGCTAGTAATACAAACCACAAGAAGAATGGAAGATGAACAATCAATATAACCACTACGAAAATATCAGGCAGATGCTCTTCTTTCAACTGGTTCAAAGTTGGTAAGTCTTCATGCTGGTGTCTCCTTTTTAAACAAATATGTTGCTGCAGATGGTTTATATCCTTTCCATTAAACTGTGGGATTTCACATGTATGGGAGGTGCTAGGCAAAGATGTAGAAACTGTTACGTCTTTAATACCCCAGCACAGTACATTCAGGCTTTGTCAACACCCACTGCCCCCTAACCCCTCGCCCCCCACCAGCTGCTCTCTCCTGACACCCTCGGTAGCCCCACAGGAATGAATAAAAGCATACCTTGGGAGCAGTTGTCATATATCTGCTCAAAAGCCACCAATGCCTCACCACTGTTCACAGGATTAACTTCTAACTCTTTGGTTCTCTTGTGTCTTACTTCGCCCTACAGAGCAGGTACTGTCATATATAGCCTCTTTGTCTTCATTGTGCCTAACACTGTGCTACACACGGAGTAGATGCTCAGTAAATACTTGTGAGTTGAGCTGAAATAACTGGCTGCATTGAATTATCTCTCTCTCTCTCTGATAACCTTTGCTTCACTCCTTGTGCCTTTCCAAGTTAATGACAATGAGAGAAGCTTCCTGTGTCATCAATAAGGCCACTTTCACTATGTGCATGTGATTAACTAGAGAGGAACTTGGGAGACTTTGAAGGTCCCCACTAACAATGGTTAAAGGGCCCACCCCAAAGGACTTTTGTAACCATGGAGCCCTTAACAGATTTATACTTTTTGGTAGAACTGGCCATCAAATAATTTGAGGTAAGAAGGAAAAAGAATTCCTAGGATGCCGTAGAGCCAAGTAGGGAGAATTTGAGGAAGTGACAGACCTGAATTCAAATCCAAGCTCTACCCCTTGCCAGCAGGGAGACTTTACTTCTTTAAGCCCCAATTTTGTCATCTACAAAGTGAGCAAAATTTCTTCCCCTACAAGGTTGCCAAGAGAATTAAATGAGAGCATTTACGTAAAGTTCTTCACATAAGGCTTGGTATTTAGTGGGACCTCAATAAATATTTGTTGATCAAATTGGAAGAGTGAATGTTTACTTTTTCTAAATAAAGCAGTCAGGCACAGAACTGGATTGGCCATGGAACTTCTTTTTAAGCACAGTTGAGCTTTACACGTAGAACTTGCCAGGCTCCATCATGATGTCCCCCCAATGTGCATTGCTGACCCATCGGATACCTCAGAAGACTGCCATCTGTTTGGATGACATTAGACCATTTGTCTAGAGTGCAGGAGCCAGGAAGAGAAAGTGATGGATTTGGATGTACAGCTGGAGAAGTACCATCCACCTCCAGACTCCAGTAGGGTGATCCTCCTCTGAAGAGGACTTGTGAGGCCCAACCTATATGCAGGCACTTCTATTCATAGCATGAGGCATTAGGGCTTGTTTTGGCTTTTCATTTTTTTTAATAAAAAAAAATAAACTCTACCCACATGGTGGTGACACGGAAGTTAGACATGTACTGGCACTACCACTTGCCTCCCCACCCTTCCAAAATCTTTAGCTGTATTGTAGCCAAGCCTGAAAAACCTACTAAGATCACATGGAATATCAAATTGAATATAACATATGTTTATAGCTGCAAGTGTCCTATGAAAATAAAATACTTACCAATTAGTTTGCACTGGGGAAGGTGAGCAGACTCTAGGCAAAAACATGGTCTCAGGTCTCTTCCTCCTACAGATAGGGCCTCATCCCCTCAGCCTCACCCTACCTCTTATTACCAGATATACAGAGCCCAAGGAAGCTAATACTAAAGGAACCTGTCACTTAGCAAAAGCCTGGATTCTAGGCTAGAGAAAGAGATTTGTTCTAAGTGATGAACGATTAATAAAAACAAAAGTCTTAAAGTCTGTCCAGATGTCAAGAGCTCTCAAGTGGACGGGGAAGAGGAAATAAAATTTAAGAAGGAATCTTACCCTTTTCCTCTATCCTCCTCCAAACTTCATTGGCTCCTAAGCAGGAATTGCCTTAAGAGTCAGAGGTCAGAGGAAAGGCTGGTGAGTATTTCTCTGTTTCTCCTGCACAGATGCCAGGAAGAAGCTCTATGGAAGGTATTCTTGTCAGGCAAGTACTTTCCATTCATTCAAATACTTATTGAGTGCCTCCTGTGTATCAGGCCATGAGTTGAATGCTGAGTTTCCCAGGTGAATCCTGTCTTGCCCCCATCTCAGGGTGCTCATGGGTGAGAAAGATGTGTACATAACTATGGCATAGTGTTGCGTATACAGTTTATCTCACCCACTAGGCCCTTATCATGGCTCTAAGAAAACAGAAACAACAACACAGACTAAATGCCTCACACAATTAAAAATCATGGCTAAATTTACCACTGTGGTCAAATCACACCCCACTGAGCAGTATCCTTCAATTCTGATAGAACAGTAAAGAGCTACATATTTCGCTTGTGAAGGACCAAACTCATATCCTTCTTGGCAGTCAAACTAATGGTCCATGGAAGAGCCCTTTTGGTAGGTTGCTTTTCTTCCATATGAATTCCCTGATCCGTGTTCGAATTTATCCATACCTTTTCTCCTGAAAATGTGGTCAAAAGCTATTGACCAATGTCTCTCGGCACTGAAGACTTTTTTCCTTCTCCCTAGGAGTATTTTTCTTAAGGAAATATAGAAATGCAGTTTAATTGAAAGTCAACTTGGAATTCAACATATTCCATGTAGCTGCCAAAAGGAGATTGCAGAGAGGCCTCAATCCAACAAATAAAAACTAAGGCCCATTTACAATGCATGTTTTCCTCTCAACTTTACCAGAGGGGCACTTCAGGAGAAACCAAAGCATTTCTCATTTATTTACACAGAAAACATTTAATGATCTTTTGAATGTACCAAAAAATTTATGGAACCTTTCAAAGAGACTTTGAAAAAAATGGAAGTCACATTGGCCAAAGATAAACAAACTACCAGTTGAAATTGCTTTAAAACATAACAATACAAAATTCTGAATGGATTCAGTTCTTAGCAAAGGATGAGCTTCAGGCCCTATACAGAAGAGCAAAATCCTCAGAGAATAATCAGAGAGCTGGAATGAAGCACCAAGCACCCAATTTGCATTGCTTGATCTAATCCCCAATTTAGGAACAGAGAAAGCTGCTGCACTCCACAAAGGGCAGCTCCCTTTGTAAGCTGACAAGGAAGCTGTTGGAAGGCATGTGACAGACACAAGGGATCCCCGCCCAAATGACTGGAAAGCACTCCCCCCAGCACCACCATGTTCCCATTACAGAAGGAGTACCTATTCACTTCACAAACATTCACATAGTTGTGCCTGGGCCACAGCACGCTAAGTGCTGAGAGTACAAGGTTGAATAAGACATGGTCCCTGTCCTCAAGGACAGCCACAATTGACAGAGCACCCACTGTGTCAGTTCTTAGCATATATAATCTCATTTAATCCTTACAAGAATCCAATGAGGCAGGCATCATTATCTCCACTGCACAAATTTAGGGTCTGAGATTCAGAGAAGAATCTCGCTCAAAGCCACACAGTCCTCAAGTAGCTATGCTCTTATCTACTATGTTACACTATCTCAACTAGGCACAGAGAAATAAAGAAAGTTTAGAGGAGAGAGTGATCACTTCTGGATTGGGTAGGTGTATTTTAGGATCAGGGAAGACACTATGGAGAAAGAAGCATTTAAACTGGGGCTGGAAAGCATGGGGAGGGTTTGAATATGTGGAGACCGAGAGGAGGGGGTAAGTGGAAGGAGAGACTTAAGTATTCTAGATAGAAAAAGAATGGCATATATAGAGGCATGGAGGCATGGAAAAATGTAAAATACTCAGGAAAGAGTTTGGCTGGACGGTGTGAGAAGCAAGAAATTAGACTGAAACTTCCAACTAGGATGAAATTTCAGAGGGCCATGAATATATGAATCACAGATGAAGAAATGAATGAACAACCCTAGAGCAGTTGCCCACTGCAGATGAGCTTTCAATCTTGGAGCCACAATCCTTTAGAAGCTGCTATGCCTCTGTCTTCTTTCTGTCTCCAGCCAAACACTAAGAAGATTTCAGGACCAACTATGGGATACCGAGGGTGGGGAGTAGGGTCTGCGTGTGACTGATTCAGAAGCCATAGTCCCAGTTCCTGGCAGCTGGGGATAAGAGCTCTCTTTCTTCAGGGGAGTGTCCACTGCTGTGAACCCTATGTACCATCATTACTGTCCATGGGAGCTTTAAGTGAAGTAAAGACACAACTTCAATTACAATAGCCTTGAAGCATCATTCCATAACTTCTCTAACCAGAAAGGCTGTATAATTTTCTGAGCAAAACTAACATTTGGGAATTAAATGTTGTATTTCAAACCACTCCGTGCTGAATGGATGTTGGTACCTATTTTACAGTTAAATGTGAGACACGTGTGCCCACAAGCACCTATCCATGTAGTGTCTCTATAGATACAAACAGTAAGCTCTTAAGAGCAATTTCCATATTGCACAATGAGTATTAGCAGATGGAAGTTATTTCTAGATTACACAAATTTTGGTTACGCTAGAAACATCAGCCGTAACACATTTGTATTGAAAAAAAAAAGTTTTAAAACAGAGGTATTAGCAAATATGAGATGAAATGGGCACATCTGTGGATGACTCATTCTAAGTTGAACAAAAGAATTCCCTTAAAGGCATCCATTCTCCAACCTCCCAGCAGAATTAGGCCCCTTTGAGTTTAGGCTTCCTTCTTTTCTCAGCATGAGATTCACTACCTTCACTAGCTTGATTTACTGAAGTAGAATTAGATACACAGTCTAGGTCTGAGAGCCTGGTCTTTGGCTCCACAACCAAATGCTTAAAGTGATTCACCACTCCATGTTGGTCCTTGGCCATCTTTATATTGCTGTAGCCAGTGTACCCAATTTTATTACTCAGAGACAGGATATTCTGTGGTTGGATTTTAAGAGCACTCATATAAGCACTCAAAAAATCTCACAGGAGAAATGGTTCTCCTGTGTTTCAATCTTAAACCTACCTACTGTGAAAGTCTGTGATTTTATTATCACATAGCTTTATAAACTTATACATATGTGTACGGCATAAGTATCATGAGAATTTAGAAGCATGAAAAGAGATCGAACTTTTTCTTTTTGTCTTTAAACCCACATCTTGATTGATCATAATATTTTTATTTCTTTGATGTTTATTTGTATTACCTTATAAATCTACACGTGAGAACGGTATCCCTGGAAAAAGGCAATATTGAACACCATTTAAAATAGGAAATTAGTTCCAGAACTTATTTTTTGAGGCATAGCCAGCTTTTAAAAACGGCATGCCATAAATGATACCAATAGACAAGTTAAGCATCACATTTACTGTTTACTTTAGCCAACCACTCACACTCAGCCATCGTGCTCTATGCATTTAGGTTGGCTACTTTTTCTAGTTGTGCTGATAGTCATTTTCTATAGCTGATCTGAAGCTGATCTGATTAGGTTACCAAAGAGGCTGAGAACATCAGTCAGATGTTTTTTTGGTTTTTTGTTTTGTTTTGTTTTGTTTTGTTTTACTTATTGGGTCTCTACGGCTTCAGCAACAGGCTAACAAACCACCATGCTCTGATATTTAAATGCCCCTCTTTTCTGTGCCAGTTTATATCAGTGGCCTGGGTTTGGGAGGGGTGGTAGAAAGACTGAAAATTACAGGTTATTCCAGATAAGCCACAAAATTAAAAATCTCCTTGTGGATAATTAACTGCTGCCTTTATGGTTCTAAATAGCAGAGGAATTGGAATGGCAAGAAGATGACTTCCTGTAGGTATGTTTTCAATCTTGAGATCTGAATGGTAATTGTGAATCACGTGTTCTTTTCTGAAGGACATGGAAGAAGGATTACTTACTGAATCTTGTTTTAAAATATGAAGTTGAAGCTGAAAAAGTACTTTACAGCTTCATATTAATTCTGTAGATAAAATGAACCAGTTTACAGTAGAATATGCATTCTTCTCAAGTACACATGGGATATTTTCAAATATATACTATATACTAGGTCATAAAACAAGCCTCAATAAATTTAAAAAGATGAAAATCATGTCAAGTATATTCTCCAATCACAATGGAATAAAATTAGAAGTCAATAACAGAAAACTATTTTGGAAATTCACCAATATGTGGAAATTATACAACACAAACCTACATAAACATGGATCAAAAAAGAAATCACAAGGAAAATTAGAAGATACTTCGATACAAATGAAAATGAAGATACAACGTGCCAAACTTATGGAATGCAGGGAAAGCAGTGCTCAGAAGGATATGTACAGCTATAATCACCTACACTAAGCAAGAAGAAGGATTTCAAATCAATAACCCAATCTTCCACTTTAAGACATTGGAAAAAGAAAAAGAAATTAACCCAAAGCAACCAAAACGAAGAAAATCATAAAGATTACAGGTAAAGTTAATAAAATAGAGAACAGAAAAACAATAGAGGAAATAAACAAAGCCAAAAGTTGGTTCTTTGAAAAGATTAACAAAATTGGCCAGCCTTCAGCAATAGTAAACAAGAAAAATCAAATTACAAGAAGACCCAAATTACTAAAAGCAGGAGTGAAAGAGGGACATTACAACCAACTGTACAGAAATAAAAAGGATTATAATGGAATATTATGAACAAATGTAAACCAACAAATTAGATAACCTAGATGAAATGGACAAATTTCCTAGAAATACATAAACAACCAAAATTGACTTAAGAAGAAATAGAAAATACGAATATACAAAGCCCAGGCCCAGTTGGCTTCATTCTATCAAATATTAAAAGAAGAATTAACAACAATGATTCACAACCCTTCCCAAAGATAGAAGAGGAGGAAATACTTTCAACTTACTCTATGAGGCTAGCATTACCATGATACCAAAGCCAGGCTAAGATATCACAAGAAAAGAAGATTACAGAATAATATCTGTTATAAACACAAAAGTTCTCAACAAAATATGAACAATGCAAATCTAGCAACATGTAAAAAGGATTATATACCATGACCGAGTGGGATTTATCCCAGAAATGCAAGGTTAGTTTAACATACAAAATGTGAACAACATAATACACCATATTAATAGAACAAAGATTATCTCAATAGACACAGAAAAAGCATTTGACAAAATTCAACATCCTTTCATGATGAAAACCCTTAACAAACTAGGAATAGAAGGAAACTCCTTCAGCCCAATACAGGGCATCTACAAAAACTGCAGAACTAACATCATACTTAAGGGTGAATGAATGAGAGCTTTCCCCTTAAGATCAAGAATAAGATAAGGATTTCACTCTTTTTGTGGCTATGTAATATTCCATTATGTATATGTACCACAATTTCTTTACCCCAATTGTCCTGATTTGATTAATTCACATTGTATGCCTGTATCAAAACATCACATGTACCTATAAAGATATACAACTATTAGGTACCCATAATAATTAAAAATAAAATATTTAAAAAATAAAAGAACAAGTCAAGGATGTCAGCTCTTGTCTCTTCTGTTCAACATTGTACTGGATGTTCTAGCCAGTGCATGAGGGCCAGAAAAATAAATAAGAGGAATCCAGATCGGAAAGGAAGACGTAAAATTGTCTTTATTTGCAGACAATATGATCCTGCATGTAGAAAATTCTAAAGAAATCACAAAAAACTATTAGAGCTAATAAATGGGTTCAGCAAGATCAATACACAAAAATTAATTGTATTTCTATACACTTGCAATGAACTACCTGAAAATTAAATTAGGAAAGTGATTCTATTTACAACAGTATCAAAAAGAATAAAATACATAGCAGTAAATTTAGCAAAAGAAGTACAAAACCTATACTCTAAACACTACAAAACACTGTTGAAAGAAATTAAATAAGATGTAAACAAATGGAAAGACACCCGGTGTTCAAGGATTGGAAGACTTAACATTGTTAAGATGTCAATATCCCCAAAGTGATCTACAATTTGCAGAATTTGGCATGCTGATTCTAAAATTCATATGGAAATTCAAGAGACCCACAACAGACAAAACAATCTTGAAAATGGGGAATATAGTTGGAGGTCTCACACTTCCCCATGTCAAAAGTTACTACACACCTACAGTAATCAAGACAGTGTGGCACTGCCGTAAGTATGTATCAAAAGAATAGAATTGAGAATCTAGAAATAAACCCTCAGATATGCAATCGATTGATTTGTGACAAGGGTACCAAGACCATTCATTGGAGAAAAAATAATATTTTCAACAAATGGTGTTAGGACAACTGGATATCTACATGCAGCAGAATGAATTTAGACTCCTACCTCACATGATATACAAAATTAACTAAAATGGATGAAAGACCTGAATGTAAGAACTAAAACTATAAAACTCCCAGAAGAAGACACAGGTATAAATCTTCTTCATCTTATATTAGCGAATGGTTTCTTAGATGGCACCAAAAGCACAAGTGACAAAAGCAAAAGTGTCCAAATAGATAAACTGGACATCTCAAAATTTAAAACTTTTCTGCTACAAAAGACACCATCAAGAAAGTGAAAAGACAACTCACAGAGTGGAATAATGTATTTGCAAGTCATATATCTGATAAGGGTCTTGTATCCAGAATATATAAAGAACACTTGTAATTCAACAGTAAAAAGACAAATAACACAATTAAAAATGGGCAAAGAATCTGAATAGACATTTCTCCAAAGAAGACATACAAATGGCCAATAAGCACATAAAAAGATGTTCAACATCATGAGTCATCAGGGAAATACAAATCCAAACCACAAGGTGATACCATGTTACACTGACTTAGGATGGTTATAATCAAAAAGACAGATAAGTGTTGGTGAAGATATGGAGAAATTTGAACCCTCATACACTGCTGGTGATAATGTAAAATGATATAGCCACTTTGAAAAACAGTCTGGAAGTTCTCAAAATATCAAAGATAGAGTTACCATGTGACCCAGAAATTCCACTCCTAGTTATATACCCAACAGCAATGAAAACATATGTCTACACAAAATCTTGTTCTTAGCAGCCTTATTTATAGTACCCCAAAAGTGGGAACAACACAAATTTCCATCAACTGATGAATGGTTAGGTAAAATATGATGCAGTTATACAATGGAATGTTATTCAGCAAAAAAAGAGAAGCGAACTACGAATACATGCTTCAACATGGGTGGATTTTGAAAATGTTATTCTGAGTCAAAGAAACCAGTCACAAAGGACCACATACAGTATGAATCCATTTATACGAAATTTCAAGAATAGGCAAATCCATAGAGACAGAGTTGGGTGAGTTGGGAGGATTGGAGAGTAATGGCTCAGGGTTAAAGGTCTTTTTCTGGGGTGATGGACAAGTTCTAAAATTGATTGTGGTGATCGCTGCACAACTCTGTGAATATACTAAAAACCCGAATTCTACACTTAAAAATGGTTGAATTGTATGGTTATGTGAATTATATCTCAATAAAGCTGTTGCTAAAAAGAAAAGAGACCAGTTTACCAACCCACATTTACAATGAGATCCCATAGAGAGCCATATTTATAAAAGCAACATTTGGTATAAAGGGGAGATTATACATTCTTATTGGCCACATCATATTGACCAAAGATAACCACTGGTTAAGTTTAAAGTTATTTCAGTCCTGCTTGTTATTTCTTACTAGACATCTTTATGAATAAAATTATATTTTTCAGCTAAGGTTGTAGATTTTCAAAGCTGATATCTTCTTTATGGAACATCTCCAATCTTTGGCTTGCCAGCAAAACTGACTGTGAATTATGTGAGTATGTCTAGGCCGAAGGAGAAGATGAGTATTTAACTAGACCAGATCTGTTTATATTTTTACAAAAGTCCCAGAAGACCAAATGAATTTAGTTATATCACACCCCACACACTCCATCTGCATTCTTATTTATCCCTACTGTCTTTGCTGGGAGAACCAAATGTAATGAGGCTCAAGAGTTGGCCAGTGGAGCACAACAGCATGGTTAGAATGACCAGTTTCAGGCTCTTTCTGCTGTATGCTGGTCATTACTCTTTTGTTCACCTCAACACTGGCTGAAACATTTCCTGTGGGTCTCAGGTGGGTGCCGACTGAAGGATTACATGGTACAGACAGGAGTATCATGAAGCAGCAGAAATGGACGTGGCAGAGCAGACACTAATATCAATAGTTTCAGGGCCTTTGGAGCCAAAAAGGCATGGGTTTGAATCTTGGTTCGACATTTATCAGTTGTGTGACCTTGAGCCATCTACTTAATCTGTCTGAGCTTCATTTCCCTCATGTGTAAAATGAGGATTATATTAATACCCTTTCATAGGGTGTTGTAGCCATTAAATGTGCTAATACTCACTTAGGTCACTGTCAGCATGGAGAAAACAATTAACAGTAAGTGCTATTATGTTTCTGATTATTATTACTATTAGTTCAATTAGTAATAATTGCACCTCAGATAAACCTCTTTGGCTACGATACTGCCACTGAGCAAAGCTTATTATTATTATAGCCAGAATGAGATTCATTCCCATGTTCATTATGAATCTCTGTAACACGCAATTCTCTAACATACCAAAGACCTACTAAAAGCCACGAGTTAATGCTTCCTCACAAGTATGCATTTTAGAATTTAGAGCTGAGCTGAAGGGATAATGAATAACACTAAATGCATTATTTGAGCCGGGACATTGGGCCCAAGAACAGCACATGAGGCCTTTAGCCTGGCTGCCTGCTTAGCCTGCCAACACCAAGATTATGCAAGTTTCCAAAGCTACCTTCAGAATAAGCTGTCCAAACCAACCACCACCCCAGCAGATGATAGTCTAGGATGTAGTTAGGCCAGATGGTCATGGAGCACATGAATGCACTGTGGATCAATAATTGCAGCTCTCAAGTGATGCACAGAGGAGTGGACCCAGATCTCCCAAGCACGTATAGTGAATTACTTGAACACCATGTGCTTTTCAGTCTCTCCTCTTTTGGCCCAGGCTCAGGCACCCAGAGGAACTATGATTCATGGGAAAGATGTGGAGAATGTATATAAAGAGAGGGAGAAATTTCTTCTGGGAATCCAGAATAGCCCAACCCAACTGGGCTGAGCACTGTGCTTTCAGCACCTCCCTATACCACCTAACCCCAAAAGGCTGGAGAGGCTCTGAACTCCTCTTGCTGAGGCTGTGATGATTCTGAGCATCACCTCCATGGAAAAAGTCAAGGGCTATTTACTAACACAAGAGAACTGTTGTTGTCACCATCAACAAATATTTATCAGCTGCATGTGCCGGGCCATGCAGCATGGTGGTTATGGAAATAAATTTGACACCAGAAAGATCTGGGCTCTGATTTTAGCTCTTACTGTACATTGACCCTGGGAAAGTCACTTAACTCTCTGAGACTCAGAATTTTCCTCCATGAGAGCTAATTTTAAAGCCTACCTTACAGGGTTGTAATGAAGATTTAATCAGATGATAAATTTGGAAGCTATTAGTAAATCAGAACCTGCTAGTTGGTGGTGGCTGTTATGTACAGAATGGTAGAGATAAGAGTTTCAGAAAAGAAAGAGATGTCAGGGAGGGCTGAGACTATCAGTAAGTTTTGTGGAGCAGGTGGGTCTTGAAGTATTGGGAGGCTTTACGACAGGAGAACTGAGGGCATCACAGGCAGATGTAATGGCCTGAGCGAAGGTAAAGAGGTGGTCTTGAGAATGGCATGTTCAGGCAAAAATTGCACATTTGTAGTTCATTTATAGCTGTCCAAGAGGGTACTGTGGGATCATTAGCAAATCCATGGTCTCATGATCTGAATTCAGGGTTATCAGGAAACCTGGCCTACAGGTCTGAAAACCCAGGCAGCTCAGTCCTCAGCTTACCTTGACTCCAATGCTGAGCTACATGCTCAAGCCACAGGGCATGGACATTCGTCCCCTCCTAGCTCAGGTGCCTGACTCTTGGTAGTACCACTGTAATAGCGACACAGCCCAGACAGCAAGAGAGTCAGACATGAAGTAAAGATGAAAATGGCAACATGTCTATTAGCCATTGAACTAGCCTGTTCCTTAATGTAATTGGGCTCCTGTAACACTCAAATAAACAGGTCATGAGAAAGTGCTTTGGAAAGTATGAAGTTATTAAACAAATGAAATAAATATATACATTTACACACAGAGACATACCCACAGATGTATAGAGCCTAATTATTGAAATAATAAAAGGTTAATCATCAGAAAAGACAGCACAATTTAATATGATGTATTCTCTTAAAATTCAATACCCTTTTAATTTTTTTTTGGGCGGGAAAGGGTCGAAGTGTTTTTATTATAGTTTTGGTCAAACAGGGTGCTTTTGGGGGTCCTGGGAAGCTATCCAGCCCCTAACCCATCTCCCTTTTAATTTTAAGAATCCTAGATGTATTTTATATTTGAAAGATTCACTTGGAAATCATTTAGGTCATCATTTGGACAGGCTTGTTTTAATTCATATTCCTACTGATGTTTGTCCCTGTGAGGAGAACAGATGTGGTGAAAGGAGGACAGATTTATACACAGTGAAGTGGGCCTCTTCCAAGAACGATAAATCCTTTGGTTTCCAAAACATTAAAGATGAACTGATAAACCCTAGCACGGGTGCCTAGTGACCTGGGCAGCTGTATCCATATTCATCCAAGTGACTCAGTGATGGGTTTTCTGCTTTTCTTGCTCTAACATTCTCCCTTAGTGTCCTTGATTGTGTCAACTCTTCAATAGTCTACACCTCTCTGTGCAGTTTCTTCATCTACAAAACAGAAATAATAATAGTACCCACACCACGGGGTTGTTGGGAGGATAAAATGAGTTGATCTATGTACAATGCTTACAACAATGCCTGACACACAGTAAGCACTCAAAAATGTGAGCTTTTATTATTATGCCAAACCTATCATTGCCTCCTTCGTGCTCTCTCTCTGAATGGCACTGGCATCTGCCCATTTGCCCAAGGTGGGAACACTGACTTCATCTTGGATTACTCTTTCTTCCTCATTCTGCCACATCTAAACAGTTGGGTCTTATTGATTCTTCTTCTTAAATCTTCCTCTTCATCCACTCCTGAGGGAGAACTTTCTAAAATTCAATTCTAACCATGTCAGAGTTCTCCCACCACTTGCCCTCTCTCACCCGCTCCAACTTCCAAGTACACACACGCTTAAAAGCTTTCACCAGCAAACCAGAGTGTCGCTTCAATCTCTTGGTGGTGTTTCCCTTCAGTGCCATGTTGAGAAGGATTAGGAGGTCACATCTGGGCTCAGTGGAATGGGGTGCTGTGATTGATTATCAATGTCTGCCATGGAGAGGGATGGGGGTTGGGGAGGCTGATGGCCCATATGTTGTGAATTTATAGACCCTGCTACAGGATCAAGGCTAAGCTCTTTAACAAGGCAGAGAAGGTCCTCACGATTTGACCCCTAACAAATCTTCCAGCCTCACCTCTTGCCTCTCTCTACTCTAGCCACACCAAAGTGCATATCATTTCCAGGACTACTGTGCTCTTGCTCATCTTCATGTCTTTGCTCATACTATCCTGTCAGCCTGCAATTTTCTCTCCTTTCCACCTGACTCATACACATTATTTCAGATTCAACCCAGTTTCTGACTACCCAAGTCTGGATTTGAAGCTTTTCCTTTGTGTTCTGACAACTCCCTGTGACAACTCCCTGTGTATATTGCAATCAGTGTTTTAATTGCATTACATTATAATCATCTAGTTAGGTGCCCTCCTGTTGTCCCCCCTTCTTCCCACCCCCATCTAGACTAGGAGCTTATATGGCAGGTAATGTGCTTATTCATTTTTGTATGGGCAGGACCATGTGGCAAACACTTATTGAGCACCAATTAGGTGCCAGGCACTGGGAATTACTTATCTTGATAAATGCTAGAATGGGTATTAGCAGAGCACTCTGCCTAGCGTGAGGCTTCCCTGAGGAAGAGGATGCATGGAAACTGAGTTTTAAAGATAGCAAAGGGGAAACAGCTATGGGCTAAGCGATCAACATGTGTATAATATTATAAATATTCTGCCATTTATTGGAAACTACCAAGGCACAGGCACTGGGCTAAGTGCTTTATGTATATTACAAATACAGGACTTTGCAAAGGCCCAGGTAGGCCTAAAAGAACAGAATAGCAAGTTTGGCAGCAGCAAAAACTTCAAGGTAGTTGGAACACAGGACAGGGTAGGAGTTAGTGACAGACAAGATTGGAGAAGTAGGTTGGGGCCATATTAGGAAAGGCTGGGCTAAGGGCGTTGGCTCCAGTACTCCTCATTCGTGCCTGGAATCTAGGGACAGCAAGGAGAATGCACTTATGACTTCAAGCTGGCTAGTGGTGGGAAGACTATAACCTCTTCTTGAAGGAAGGCAGACTAATTTTCATTCCTGAAGCTGAACCTGATTCTAAACCCCTTAGAGGCACTAAAAATGCTGTTTTAGATTTAAGTATGACTTGTCTATTCAGGTTTAGAAAGCCCTAGAACTGAAATATGCATGATTTCCATAGACATTGCCCAAATCATTATTGTTGCCTCCCCAAAATATCCATATTCCCTGTTCCAACTATCATTCCATATGAAGTGGTGTGTGGGGAGAAGGAAAGCTAGAACAGTAAAAACTAAATGGAGAAAGACATTCATGGCTCCACGCTTCAAAAATGCCTGAGTCAAACAGATATTAGTGCAGAAACATGCTATCTCTGGATGTGGACTAAAAAATGACAAATAGCTTATGAACCCACAGACATGAAACCCCTGGGTTTCTTTTCATTATCGACTTAGTCTTCCAGTGCTGTGTGTCACGGACAGGTTCAAACATCTGCAGAAGCAGAGTGCAGACATTCTTACTGCACTGCTGTATATTGTATAGAAAATCTCCAGTGATCCGACCACATTTTAGGAGAATCTCATTTCTTAGTCCTCTAGCAGTTGGTGCTGTATATGAGTGTGAGTAATATGTAGCCTCCCTGCACAAACAAGAAAGAAATGTTGAACAGGAGAGTGGGGGTGTGTTCCAAATTTAGCTTTCCTTCCAACCTCTGCCCATATGGTCGGTGGTTAAAAAAATGATTACCAAGCCAACAAAATGCAACCTGATATTAAGGAGTTCCGCTCTAACTCTATGAAACCAGGGTAATATCAGCACACGGTATTCATTTGTCTTAATACCATCTGATACAGGGAGGCTGAACTCTGAAAGTGGCCCTTGCCTGGGTGCCCCAGTGAGCTGGCCTACAAGACTGCCATCCAGGTTTGGGATGGGACTGAGGAGTTTTGAGAGTTTATGGATCTGGTTAACAGTTTCCAAGTTAAGCAAGTTTCCAAATCTAGGATTCCTAGAAATCAGAGTCACTGAAAATGAGGGGCTCTTTAATTTGCTGGCATAACTTTGGAAGACAGAAATTTTCTCTCACTCATGGTAAAAAGAGCTATTGATTTAAGCCTAGAACCTTTAAGGATAAAGGAAGGAAAATAAATCCTTCAAATGTACCCTCTTACCCAGTAGCATGCTGGTAAATGTTTAATAACTGGCTCTCAAAAAAAGAACTATGCATGTCAGGTTATTTAAAAACTTTTTTTTGGAATAAAGGATATGTAGCACCTTACAATTTACAGATAAAAACTATACAGTACCCTTTATTATAAATTCCATGTAGCCCATTGGTTCTCACAGAATGCTATCATCGATTTTTGTCCAGACTCTCGTAACTGTAGCCAAACAAGGGTTGTGATTTACAAACAAGTGTAGTTCCTATAAGAATACTGGTTGACATACTGGTATACATTAAGGAGTGACTCATAAGTAAAATAACACTCTGTCAGAACTTCACTGCATCAATGACAGGAACAACTTCTTTGCTGCACTGGATAATAGTTTTTGAATACTGGAAAAAACATTTCCTCAATTTTTTGTGGTATTCACAATGAAATGTCTACAAAGACAGCACGACTTTAAGTTTAATCTGTGCTATTAACATTTTTCCATCACTTTCTTAAGTTTAGACAACCAACAAAACAATAAGTCAAGCCCCAATTTGTAAATATTACTGATTTCTGTGGTATAAATACTTCCATCATGGTCCACTTCAAGCTACCAATGTGATGATCCTGAACACAGAGTTGGAAGAGTATATAGTATTTCTGCCACTCAAACACAATATGCATGTAACTTTAAGAACATAGATAATTGTAAATGTAATAAAATAATTAGGATGTGATGGGTTTGAGTGTCACCTTTGTTTTTGAATAAGAATTTATTTCATCGTAAATTTATATAATTTAATTTTTAATAATGGCTGTGCTTAATAACCAGCTCACAAAAATTCTGAAAATTTAACGATTGGCTCTTGTGAGCCAGTAGCCAGTGCCAGCTCTAGTACACCACTGCCCTCACCCCATTTAGCCTGCTTTTGAGTGTATTCTACCATGGGGTCCAAGGTAAGGAGGGATACAAGGCAGAGACACACAGAACAGGCTACACCTCCGTACTCAAAGCGTGGCCTGCTTTGCTATTTATTGTGAATCTGCAGGAAGATAAGTGCAGAAATTAAAAGTAAGCGCTCCAAAACTTTTCTAGCAATTTGACAGAGATTTTTAGGTCTGTTGAATCTCATAATTAAAAATTGTGGCTTTTATTTTAAAGGCCATTTTGTCATTTCCTTTTTTCTAGTAATTTATCTTTATTGTATTCTACAAAGGTATCGGTTCATATCAGATTTGGGAGGAACAAAAAATCCCAGGTCCTTCAGCACAGACATCTTGAGATGCGCTGGTCTATTCTGTGCAGCCAGAATCAGAAGGGGGAGAGTGGGGCAGGAGATGAATGTGAACAGGACAGCCTTGGTACTGACAATTCAGCCATTAGAGCTAACTACTTTTATCTGGGGAGGGGCTCCATCCTACGTTTGCTTTTCTAACACGGGGGCAGGAAGGCCACACGCCTGGAAATAATTGGGGAGAAATGGATTCTTGTAGTAGCAAAACAAATCTGGAGGTTGTGAGTGACAGAAGATGATGAAAAGAATCACTCTCTGGAAAAGTCTCTGCCATTCCTAAGGATCCGTTTGCTTAGGGAAATAGATACAGAAAATCATAATTGGTGACATGTGCTCATATACGAACAGCCAAAGAGATTCTCTTCTCCACTCCTCTTTCCTTCCCCCAGCCTGAAAAACCACTTGACTTTCAAGGTCCTGAATAGTTCTGAGGGGCTATGATTTTATGATGCAAACATGTAAATACAGCAAAAGAGAACCACTTCATTCGTTTTCACTTCTGTTTGGCAGCTTGGCTAGTGGCTTTGGGCTTGCCACCTTCCTGCTGGTTTTTCACCAGTTGAGCATTGAACCTCTCCACCCCTTTCCTTTCTATCCATACTCTACTAGATTGCCACATTTTAGCTGAGGCTGTCACTAAATTGGCCAGCACGGCTTCTATGCAGAGAAAATCAGTTGCATCATTTAGCCAAACTTATCCATTCAACAGTCTCCTCTTAATTTGAAGACTGATTATAATACAATGGTCCAAATTGCTCACATTATCCCTAATACTCACCCAATTCTTAGAGAATTATGTGTAAGGCCAACCAGCAAGTATAACTCTTATAGCATGACCCCTAATAAAAGGCTCATAGCCTAATGGCTCAGACAGGAAAGTATCACAGGGCAGCAGACGTAGAAAAGCAAACCTCACAATATCTCCTCCCAAACAACAAGAAACAAGCTCCCTAAGGTATCTCAAGTTATGGTAACTTTATGGAAAGTATGGAAAGTTTTTACCATTTCTTACTCTCATCTATCACCAGCTTACCTGTAGTAATTCCCTAGTCAACGCTAAGGCATGAGGAAGGCTCCTTTCTTGGTACACTTACTCAATTGGCAGGTAATATCACTGCTACAGCTTGCATCTAAGTCCCCCTCTGCCCTTGGGAGCCGCACAAAGCTCTGGGGTGAGCTGGGATTGGCTGTCCTGTCAATCGATTAGCAAGAACCACCTGGTCTGTATCTATGTGAAAAGTGCTATTACAGTGAGCTTTGCTTCTTTCAGCTTCCCTATGGCATTTGATCTCTAAAAGAAAAGATCAAGACATGAAAGCAGATCGCTTGTAGCTCAGAGCAAGATAGAATGGAAAGAATCAGGGGCCCTTTCTTGACCCTCCCCAACTCGTTGTCCACCCTTGCCCTCAGCGCTCCACTACCACCAAAGAAAACAAAACATAACTAGCTGTGATTCTTTCAAGATGTAGGTGGTTACTACTGTTGTGACTATGTGGTTATTTGCACAACTTGGCAGACATATTTGTCATTGTTTAAATACCTTCTCACTTCAAACCACCCTGGGCTAAAAACAAGTTAATGAGTAATTGAAAATGCCACCTTTGGGGATGGAGAGGAGGGAGCACATTTATTATTTTTTTTCAGAGCTCCCTTCTTTTCTTTCTTTTAATTTTAATTGACATATAATAATTATACATATTTATGGGATACATAGTGATTTTTCCATAGGCATATAGTGATCAGATCAGGGTAATTAGCATATCTATCATCTCAAATATTTGTCATTTCTTTGTGTTGAGAACATTCAATATCCTCTTTCTGGCTATTTGAAAATATATTTTTTTCCTTTTTTTTTTTTTTTAGAAACGGGCCTCACTCTGTTACCCAGGCTGGAGTGCAGTGGCATCACCACACCTCACTGCAACCTCAAACTCTTGGGCTCAAGTGATCCTCCTGCCTCAGCCTCCTGAGTAGCTGGGACTATAGGCTCATGCCACCACACTCAGCTAATGTTTCTTTTTTTTTTTTTTTTTTTGGTAGAGATGAGGTTTCTCTTAAGCTGCCCAGGCTGGTCTCAAACTCCTGGCCTTAAGCGATCCTCCTGCCTTGGCCTTCCAAAATGCTGGGATTTACAGGCCTGAGCCACTGCACCCAGCCCGTGAAAATATATTGTTGTTAACTATAGTCATCCTACAGTGGGATAGAACACCAGAACTTATTCCTCCTATGTAGCTGTCATTTTGTATCATTTAACAAATTCTCTGTCTCCCACTTCCCCCTACCTTTCCCAGTCTCTAGTATTTTCTGTGCTACTTTTTACTTCTATGAGATCAACTTTTTATAGCTTCTACATATGAGTGGGAACATGCGGTGCTTAACTTTCTATTCCTGGCTTATTTCACTTAACATAATGTCCTCCAGTTCCATTCATGTTGTCACAAATGACAAGGTTTCATTCTTTTTGATGGCAGAATAATATTTCATTGTGTATATACACCACATTTCCTTTATCCATCTGTTGATGGACATTTAGGTTGATTCTATAACTTGGCTATTGTGATTAGTGCTGCAATAAACATGGGGGTGCAGATGTCTCTTTGATATATTGATTTCCTTTCCTTTGAGTAAATGTCCAGTAGTGGGAATGCTGGATTATATGGTAGTTCTATTTGTAGTTTTTTGAGAAACCTCATACTTTCCTCCACAGTGGCTGTACTAGTTTACATTCCTACTAACAGTGTATAACAGTAGCACATATATAATGAAAATTGTTGGCCAGAACTTTTGGGACTTTATAATTTTAGCTAAAGGCTTTTGGTGAATAAAACTAAAACTAAGTTATAACCCAATGGTACTAAACAATAATAGTATTACCATAAACGGGCATGCTGCTTTACAGTTTATAAAGTATGTTTAAATTCATTATTACCTGTGTTTCATTCAACAACTTATAAGGCAGGCAGGTCAGGAAATATTTCATCACCATTTTTGCAAATGAGGAAACTGAGGCTTAGAGATGCTGAGTGACCTTGTCCAAGGCTACAACATTGGGAAATAGCAGAGACAGAGTTGGGACCCAGTTTGTTTGACTTTGTAGATGTAATACCCTTTTCTTTATGTCTCAAGCTTCAGCAGTCCAAGGTAAGAGGGTGTCCCATTTGCCTGATAGATGGGATCTACCTCCCAGTGAAAGACATGGGGTCCCCTTGCACTAAGGTTACATGTTTGAGGGACTGATAGCCCAAGAAATAAGTTTGGAGGGAGTCACTACAAGGTCTTACCTGAGAGTTCCAGGAATGGATTACTTAGTAGGAAGCAACCTGCGACTTAAGTGTCAAAGATCTGAATGGTGGGTTTCTAAAGAGTTCAGAGGAAGTAGAATTGGGTTGTTCAAACTATAGAACACATTTTTGGAAACGTGTTGGAATTTCCTCCTGGACTTGTTACCAACAGAGCACTATAAATTGATATATTACTGTATCTAATGTATTTTGAGCTCTGCATAGGACTCAACAACTTTCTTATAAAAAATCCTCAGGACATTTCATTCCCCTACAAGCTTTCTATTCATTTTCCAGGCATCATGACTGGTTCTAAGTCATTAATATTTTGCAGATATATCCCACAAGAAAAGACCTATCATAAAGTGCCTCAATTGGTCTTATCCTTTTCACCAGACCAAGCCATTAATGAATTTATTAATACAAAGTGACTACCAGTCCACATTTATGAAGGTTTGACTTGACACTTTGGAAGAACCATTAAGCCACTGAAGTGTCCTTCATCTCTCCTATGTGCACAGGCTTGTTAGGAATAGGAGTGTAAGGTTATACTTGATCCAGTAAAAAAAAACAACAATAATAATAAAAATCATTGGCTTTAAAAAGTATTTCCTTTTTTTTTTTTTAAAGTCTTTGTTATTTTGCCTTGAGATTGTAAAGTAACTATAGGGAGGGTACAGAGATTCATGAGGCTCACAGCTGTAAAATCCCAATGGCTCCCTCCACAGTACTGCTGGGAATAGGTGACCAGCGAGGGGCAGACTACTGCTTTCCCCCGTAGCACTTGGAGATGATGACACAGAAGAATGGCAAAAGGGACCAGTCACCATCAGCCAAGGAACAAGTGGCAGGTTTTCTCTTTGCAGTCCCCACACTGACATCTGACAGACTGAAAGTTTCTTCAGGGCAAGCATTTTCATAAGAACTATCTGTTTACCATGGGCACAAAATAGCCATTTGCTTTTAATATTGGTTCAAGCCCTAACCCAAGACCTGCTTCATGAACTCTACTCCCCAACCCACCACCAACCAGCTCAGACTCCCCTTATTCTTATGTAGCAGTGAGCAATGTTTTGTCTTCTACAGTTTGTCTCTACTTTCCTCAGTCAAAGAAATAGGCTTTTGCAGTATCCATGATCGCTTTGCCCTGTCTTTAGCCCAGCTTGAGACAAGATTATCTTTTTTTCCTGAGACTCACAGTTATAAGGGCATTAGATTCACCAGAATGTCTTGGCTGTACCCACAGAGTATAAGCTGGAGCAAGAACAGGTCCAGGGAGGATAAGGGGTGGGGAAATGGTAACACAGATATCTCCGAGACAGGTGTTTCTTGCTAGGAGTTGCTTTGTGTATGTTCCAATTGTGTTTCCAACAGCCAGGGGGGTATGTGTGTGCTCGCGTGTGTGTTTCTGTGTGGGTAAGAGTGGAGTCTTGGTGGAGAGGGGGCAGACGCTTAAGATGCCTCGTCATCTCATATTAGCCAAGGACTCCTGGCTAGAGCTTGCAAAGCTTCTCAGGGATCAGCCCCAGTCAAAGCACTGGGAGTAACCAGCTTCCCAAACAGCTTACAATAAGGTCTTTGAGGACACGATTAACTAGGAACACTGCTGATGATGGCCCAGCAAAAAGAGAGCTTACTGCACTAGGTCCATCGTGGATCATGACCTATTTTTGGAGGGGAGTCTGTACGTGGGTGTTCAGACTCATGGGCCAAATCTAATCTTTGCAGAAAATACATGAACCAGAGATCCTGAGAAAGCCTCTGATTGTTTTAAATATTTATAGAGCTTAGCAGGTTAAAAAGCACTTTCATACTTATTATCACATTTGATTTTCACAATAACTCATTGAAGTGGGCAAGGCAAGGGTGATTCCCCATTTTACAGCTGGGGAAACTGAGGCTCAGAGCAGCTATATAACTTGCTTGTACATGGGTGTTCAAGCAGGACTAGAACCCAAATGTCCTAATCAATCACATGGATGACTGGGCCTTGAAGCTCTATTACACTTCCTAGAATACTTAGCTTACTGGTGGGAAGTTTAGTGGCTTCTTAGATGCTTGAAGTACTAAACCTAAAAGCCACAAGTGCTCAATTAGAAGGTAGCAAGGGCTGAAAGCGAATCATCTAGGGATCTTGTTAACATGGCCTTCTGATTTAGTAGGTCTTGAGGTAGGACCTGAGATTCTGCATTTCTAACAAGCTCCAAGAGGATACAAATGTTGCTGGCCATGGTTCCAACTTGTAGTAGTAAGGGTTAAGGGGATATTGCTGAATGTTGATTACCTGGTTTTAATTGCCTTTCATGAATCTTAAACAAATGAACAAACAAACGAAAACCCAAGACAATTCTAGTCTACATCTACAGGCTTTTTGAGCTCTCATAGGTTAGCAGCAACAGAACAGTAGCTTTAATAGTAGATAACATTTTTTGAGTGCTTACTAGGTGCCAAGCACTGTGCCAAATGCTTTGCATGGATTATTTTATTTAATCACTACAACCCTATGAAATGGAAACTATTATTATCTCCATTTTTTTGGATGTGGAAGCAGGCTGAGAGAGATGAAGTAACCCACTGCTATGGTTTGAATATTTGTGCCCCCTCCAAAATTCATGTTGAAATTTAATCCCTAATGCAACAGTTTTAAAAAGTGGCAACTTTAGGAGGCAGAGCCCTCATGGAGGGGATTAGTCCCTTATAAAAGTGCTGGAGAGAACTAGGTAGGCTCTTTCTGCCTTTCCGTCTCTTCTACCATGTGAGGACACAGCATCCATCCCTATTTTGCCCTTCCACCTTCCACCATGTGAGGACACAGCATTCACTCCTTTTGCCATGTGAGGCATTCACCAGACACCAAATGCCAGCACCTTGATCTTGGACTTACCAGCCACTGGAACTGTGAGAAACATATTTCTGTTATTTATAAATTACCCAGACTGAAATATTTTGTTATAGCAGCACAAATGGACTAAGATACCCACCAAAAGGTAAGTGCATTACCCTTGGTTCTGAGAAGTGAAAGGAGCAGGTGAAGATGTAGTCATGGGTAAGACATCATGTAATGGTCATCTCAGCAACAATTAAATTCAATAATCAGAAAGAAGGGGAAGACCCTAAGAATTCTATGTCAAATTTAGAAATAAGAATTATGGAAAAAGAGAACTTTGGGATGAAGAGTTTTATAAAAGACTATACCCTGGAAAGCTTGGAAACTACTAAAAACTTATTATTAGCATCTGGATGCACAAGTGTGCTGAAGACTGGGTGTGGGCAGCCCTTGCTGAGAAGCCTTGTTTGCCAGATTGGAAAAGTCAAGGGGGTTACAGTAGAGAAAATAAGATCTTTTCTAAGTGGAAATATAGCTCAGGAGAAGAGAACAGAGAACCTGCAAGGTCAGATGAAAACTCAAAAGAAGATGTCCCCAAAAGACTCTGAAAAGCACCTTGCCAGGGATCAAAGCCAAAGAAATGAACATAATCACGGACTGCTGGCACTAGAATGCTCTGCAATAATTGTCTGGACATTCTCTCTAGTTTACAAATGGAGAAACTGACTTCTAAAAAGTGGAGGGGCCTTGCCTTAGGACACATGGGAGTTAGAAGCAAAGCCAGGAATAGAACCTGAGTGTCCTGCACTTCATCCAGTACATCAAAAGAAGGGAAGAAGTGAGCCAGGGAAGCCAGCCAACAGGACCACTTGCTGGTCATGGTGCAAAAGGTCTGGTCAGGGACAAAAGGGAGACATGAGAGAGTCTGAACATACCCTGAGCCATACCCTTTATCCCCAAGTTGTCTTTTGGGGGAGGCAACCTGTAGTATTAAATGAAACAGTGGTAAATGTGCATGGTGTTCCAAGTACAGTTGACTAAATAAATGGATGTTGATGAATCACCAGGACTAGATGGCCTCTACCCAAATGATAGGTAAAATTATGTAACAGCTGACCAAGCATATAGCCTGTTCCAAATAGCTATTGTGCCAATGAGCCTGGCAGATTGGCAATGAGTCTTCTCTCCACGAGAAGCATTTTAAAGGGGAACCCAAGGAACTTTAGGCTGGTAGGTTCACTGAACATGTTAGGCAAGTATAATGTATTGGGGGCATCATTTTTCCTGCGAATTAAATTAACCACCATTTGTACACTGTTTTATAGCTAACAAAGCACTTAGGGTTAATCATGCCTAACGAATTGACTAGAATTCTTTGAGAGGATAAATGTGCATGTGGACAAAGGGAAACCATGGATGTAATCTACTTAGATTTTGAAAAGGCTCTTGACAAGGTCCCACACCAAACACTGTTTTAAAAAGTTAAGTCACCATGGAATTGTGGAGCAGTATTTTGGAATGGATAGGGAAGTGGTTTATAGGCAGGAAAGCACGAGTACAAATAAGTAGGAACTTTTCTGGAGAAGTACGAACAGTGGTGTGTCCCAGGGAATCAGTGGTGGGACCAGTTAACATTTTGGTGAATCATCTGGGCAACCTTTAGATGACCATAAACTTTCCCGGGTAACAAAATGCAAAGCCGACTTCAGTCTCTTTGTGATTGTATTGATGAGCAGAGAGAAAATGAGTCAGAGTTAACTTGCTCAAGGAGTGGCCTCTGAAACCTGACTGCCTGGCTCTGAATCCTGACTGCTGTTAGTGACTGTGTGACCTTAACAAAGTTACTCTACCTCTTCCAGCATCAGTTTTCTCATGTGTAAACTGAGAATAGGAATAACCCCTACTTCATAGTGGTGTTGTGAAAATGATATGAGACAGTGCATGCAAAGTCCTGGCACAGTGTTTGGAGCATAGTAAGTTTCCAATGAACATTAGCTTCTATTATTTTTACTTATTATGTTTAGTCAACATTCTTCTAATAGGATGCCATGCTCTGAGTGATCATTTTATGCCCTGTGGAACCTAGGAGCCATTGCAAACTATTTCTTGAAAGCACTGGCAGAATTTGTTTTAGTAATTCAGAGGACAGAGGTAACTATGGACTGAGATGATTGTGAAAGATTTCATGGAGGGAAATTAACAATTATGGAATACCTAGTCACCTAGTATATGCTAATATATGCTAGCTACTGGGCTAGATGCTTTATAAACTTTCTCCTTCAATTTAATCTTGCAGTAGTCCTATGAAGTTGGGGTTATGATCCCCATTTGATGGATGGAGGAACAGAGACTTAGAGAAGAAGCTAAGAAACTTGTCCCAGGTCATGCTAGCTCATAAGAAGTGGAGCCAGAATTCAAATACAGGTTTGCCTTACCCCAAAACTTATTTTCTTTTCACTGCATTATACTTGAATTGCACCTTGAGGGATGAGTATAATATAATTTAAAAAGGAAAAGAAGAGGCTTATCTATACAGAAATAAACATGGGCAATGGTATGGAAATAGGAACAAGAACAGTAGGTTTACGGGGCATGAATACAGCTGTTCTTACCAAAGTGGAGAGTTCCTGTGAGGTTAGTGGTAGGAAATGAAGCAAAAGGGCAGTTTAGGCTAGCCCAGGCCCTCAGAACTCTGCTAAGAAGTCTGAGCTTTATCCTCAAGTCAATGGGGACAAGATGAAGGCAGCTGAGCTATGGAGAGGTATGAGATGCTTTAGGAAGATTAACCTGGCAGCTGTGCAAGATGAATTTGATGAAATCTGCCTGGGTCCCTCATTCTTTGTTCTCTAATCTGCTAGCCTAAGGCTCTCAATATTCCTGCCTGAGTCTAGAAGCCTGAAAACCACTCAGGATGTGTTTGCAATAGCATATGTAGAAAAGTGGGAGGGAGGAAATAGAAAGGAAGCATTGACAGAAACAGAACAAATTCCAAAGAAAGAATTGAAAGGGATTTGGGGCCCCATTGCATATGAGGGCAAGAGAGAAGAAAGAATCAAAGATAACTTTAGTTTTAAGCCTCACCAACCAGGAGAATGATAGTGGTGTTAGGAAAATAAGGATATTAAAGGAGAAGTCAGTTTGGGATGGTCAGTTGATAAATTTGACTTGTGACACATCAAGTTGTGGGTAATGGTGGGGAAGCCAGATAGAAATGACTAGTAAGCAGCTGGAGATGTGGGGTGGTAGCTCAGGAAAGTGGTTGAAACTAGCGGTAATGCCTTTATAAATTACCCCCATAGTAGTATAATAGTTAAAGAATATTCATTGTAGCAGTATCCACAATAGCAAAGAGGTAGAAACAACTTAAATGTCCACTGATGGATGGATGGGCAAAGAAATTGTGGTACATACATACAATGGAATATTATTCAGCCTTAAAAAAGAAAGAAATCCTGCCATATGCTACACCATGGAGGAAGCTTGAGAACATTATGCTAAGTAAAATAAGCCAGTCACAGATACTGCATCATTCCACTCTATTTGAAGTATCTAAAGTAGTCAAACTCATAGTCGCAGATAGTAAAGTGGTGGTGGCCAGGGGCTGGGGGAGGGGGAAATGAGGAGTTGCTGTTCAATGAACATAGAGTTTTAGACACACAAGATGAAAAAATTCTAGAGATCTGTTGTACAACAACGTGCATATAATTAACAATAACGTACTGTACACTTAAAAGTTTGTTAAGTGGGCAGATTTCATGTTAGATGTTTTTTACTCCAATTAAAAAAAATAAAGAAATCATAAAAAAATAGTTCAAGAAGGGGGAGAGTGGATAAGATCTGCATTCCCTCTGGAAAAGAGAGAAAAGACAGAGGCTTAAGAAGAAACCTCTGGATAATAGCCAGTTTCAGGGCAGGATTAGGAGAAGAGTGAGCGAAGGAAAGAGGCTGCAAGAGAAACAGGAGCATGTAGTGTCTCAGAGGCCATAGGCAACAGGGTTTGAAGGACAAGGCTGTGCACCACAGGGGAAAGAGCATGGCACTGGAAGTCTCAAGACCCGAGTTAGATTTCCAGTTCTTCCACTTAGAGAAGTATCATTTCTTTTCTGAGCCCCAGTTTTATTACCTGTAAAATGGAAGAACACCTATCCATATGAAAGTACTTTGTAAACTGCGATATGAATACAAATGTGAGGGGATTTTTGGTGTTGTTTTGCCTTCTTGACCCCAGCAGCACTATATTATTTTTTCTATTGTTCTTGTTTTTATGTAGCTCTTCAGTTATGTGTCATAGCCTATCTATGTTAGACTGCTTGTGAGAAAACAAAATAGACATGACGTTTTAAGAAAAGAAGGTTGGCTAATGGCTCTTCCTTTGAAATTTCTCCCATCATTGGTTTTCACAAGACTCCCAAGGTTGCACTTCTTATTTTGTATTTCTTTTTATAACTGAGAAGAACCAAGGAAATCTCCAACGGGAAACAGAGCCAACTGATTAGGTCAGTTCATTTTAGACAATGAAAAACAGGAAGTTACCCTTTTAACTTACCCAGGGTCAGAGATGGGAAAAAAATAGGCTACCTGAAAACTTCACTTTTCTAAATTATAGTCTTTCCTTGAAGAGTTGATGGCAGGGACTTTAGGGGAATTACAGAGAACAGATTCAACTGATTTAAAAAAATTTTTTTTGGTAGAGATGGGGTCTTGCTATGTTGCCCAGGCTGGTCTCGAACTCCTGGCCTCAAGTGATCCTCCTACCTCTGCCTCCCAAAGTGCTGAGATTACAGGTGTGAGCCTCCATGCCCGGCCCTCAATTGACTTTTAATCCCTGAGCATCACCATATTTATCCCAAATTCAAGCCAGCACTAATGAGTTACCTGCAAGGAAGCGGAGCTGATTCTTCACTTTCATCACTCCATCACCAGAGCCTCCGATGCACTCATCTTCATCATCGCCACAGTCCCCACTTTCAAGCCCTTCCTCATCCAGGTTTTTATCCAGAACTCTACCTTTGGGCACGGACATGGTTCTCAGCAGCTGAAAGAAAACAACCAGGAATGCAGCAGCTCTTCATATTTCTCAGGACGTCTAGACAGTATGTTATTAATAGGAAGCATTAAAAATGTTCAATGAATTACACAGAAGCTTTTAAAAATCATTTTCAAATTTAAGTAGGTGTAAACTGCTTATTCTCTTTCTAGTTCCACACTTCTGGACCTTTCCACAGCATTTGACATGATGCTCTGCTCCGTCACTCTACTTACATCACACAGGAGCCAGAGTGTATATTGCATTAGACCTTCCCATGCCATGATATTTAAGTTCTTAAAAGTCTCCAAGGTAGGAGAACTTGCTGATGAGGAACTTAAGGCACAATAGGCAAAGCTAGGAGGACACCAAGATCAGAAAAGATCCCTGTTGAATCCTCCGATAACCATATTTACAGTCACTAAATTAAAACAACAAATGCTTCCTGTCAAATGAAGAGAGAACAGCAGTGTAATTTTACACACATTTTAAACGAGTACTTATATAACTAATCATCACATCCCATGCTTTGATCACTAGAAAAGTTGTTAAAGATTTCCCTCTCCCAAAATTCCAGTAAGATGCTTTTAAATTCATCTTGCTTTATTGTAGATAATATGCTTACTATTTGCAAACATATTGGTTTCGTTCTTCAGTGTTTGGATTTTCAGTCACATGGCCAATGCCTTCCTAATCTTATGGGATGCCCACCTCCCAAAAGTCTGTCCACTGACCCAGAGACCCAGCCCATAGCATGAATGGTCCCTGTGGGCAGTTGCCAGACTCTATCTTACCTTCCCTTACCATCTCTCCCCAAGGCTTCACTCTAATATCCTCTATTTTTGCTCTGGCTTCTACCTGATCACCCATTTCTAGTCCTAAATCTCAGTCCCACCCCTTACTTTTAAGTGATGGGCAACAAAACATGCTGTATATACAGAAACTGAGATTTTTGTGATTGTGGAAGAGGTATCCAGAAAAAAAAATGCTGCACACACAGCCACATCTTGGTTTCTGTGGTTTCCATTGTCTCTGTGTTTATTGTCATGGAGAAGTATACTTTTATGTTCTCCACCTGTGATTTAGCCGCTACACTAAGATCTACTTGGAAAAAGCTACGTACCACAGAGAAACGCGACTCTGCAGGTATTTTAAAATTTTTTAATTACTTTTTTTAAGCAAAGAAAGAAAAGCCCAAAAGAATTCTTTCTTGCCCAACAACCTCTAATGGTGTGGGAGAAGCCAACCCATCAACCACGTCGCACCCCAGCACCAAGTCCACCTTGCTGCTCTAGTGCTTCCATTCTCTAACCCTTCCACGTCCTCCACCACTCATCCTACGTATCTAAATTTATAATAGATAAATACAGGCTAGGATGAGTTAGACTAGTGGTTCTCAAACATGTTGGTCTCAGGACCCCTTTTTTACTGAGAACCCTAGAGAACTTTTGTTTATACAAGTTTTACCTATCAATATTTCCCATCTTAGAAATTATAACTGAGAAATTTTTAAAATATTTATTTGATAGCTCACTTAAACATAACAATAATAAACCCATGATGTAACATAAATATTTCTAAATGAAAAATAAACACATTTTCCCAGATATAAGAAAATTACTAGGAAGAGTGGCATTGTTTTACATTTTTGTAAATCTCTTTAATATTTGGCATAATATAAGATAGCTGGATTATCATATCTGCTTCTCCATTCAATCTGTTGCGATATATTGTTTTGGTTGAAACATTTGCAGAAAATCCTGCCTCCTACAACTATGCAGGGGGGAAAGAGAGAAGTATTTTAGTAGACTTTCCAGATATTTGTGGATATTTTTCTTTGATAATACATAAAACTCAACAGGTAGTTGCAAAGTAAAATATGAAACCATGTGAATAAACATTTCATTCCCTGTTACATTAAAATCCATTGATATGTTTTGAACTTTGGATGAGCCTTTTACTCATTTTATATCTTCATGCATGGCTCATCTGGAAAATATTGGCTCATTGATCGATGCAGGTCTTCTAAATGTTGACGTCTTTCATTATATGATATAAAAAAATCACATTTGTTAATATCACCTCCAACCTCATCAGAAAAGTCTTTAAGTAGTGAGAAGCTCTCAAGCTCACGGTGGCAGATACAAGTTTTCAAAAATTTTAGTTTCCTCTTGTTCCTTATTCCTTTCCAAGAAAATGTCTAGCAAATACTCACATCTGTATAACCATAGTTTGTTGGTCATTCTCTCAAGTAAAAACAAAAAATGAGGCTAGTTTATCTCACAGCTCAAATAATCTCACAAGTGCTTTATCTTGAGACACACGTTGACGCACTGTATAAATAATTTAAGTGTTCTTCCCATTTATAACACAGAATATTAAAAAGTACAAGGTTTTATAAAATTAATAATAAAGGTTTAATAAAATCAATAATTTTTATAGCTTCAGCAATGGTATCCTTAAGTGCAGGTGCCCTTTATTTTCCTGTAAGTGTATGCCAGTGAAGAATATAATGACTACTAGTACATTTTGATGCCACTGCCTTGATTCTTACTGTGGTGTCAACGGTTGTAGTTGCCACTGCTTTTGCACCACTGGTGCAAATATTAACACAGTGAAAAAGACAAATAACATCTTAGTATTATTGTGCAAGTAGTTTTGGCCTTGTGGATGCCTGGATTTCATGGACTCCCAAGGTCCATAAACCATTCTTTGAGACCTGCTATTCTAGCCTATAACATCACTTCAGTTTAACCAAAACCCCCAATCACCTCCTTTACCATTATTTCTTATGGGAAAGTTGCTTTTGACATAAGCATTTTTGTGTTAATTTTTAAGAATGCATCCCTTGTGTGTATCACGAAATACATGAATTAAAAGTTTTCACATAAGGGGAATTTGTGGTTAGGTACAGATTAGCAAACTTGCTATTTCTCAAGCATATCTCACATCTGTGCCTTTCACTAGTACCTTCAGTAAACATTAATTGAGAATGTACCATGAGCTAGCTGTTCTTTATTTCTGTCTATTGAAAGCCCTCCATACTTTCAAGCCACATTAAAATGCCATGTCCTTAATAAAGTCTTCCTGGTAGATGGTCATTATAGTTCTCCTTCTCCCTCCTCCACTACTGCTCCTTTTATCTGTACCTCCTAAATACCAATCTCTGTATGCAATCTGATATTATTTATTTGTACATATGATTTCTCTCCACCACCAGACTGTGAGCTGCCCAGGGGACATATCTTACATATCTTTGAACTCCCGGCATTTAAGGCAGTGTCAGGCACATAGTGGGCACTCAATAAATGTGCTATTGAAGTGAAGCAAAATGAAGTAGCGTGGTATCTTTAATTCTTTAAAAGCTACTTCCACAACCTTATGAAAAAGGGGAAGGCCAAAGCCCAGATTAATTATAGAAGAACTTGTGAGAGAATAGCCAAGCCCTTTTGGATGACCTTGGCTAAGACCTGTAGCTACTCTTTGAGAGACCATTTTCTAACCTGTGTACAATGACCCCAGTATTCTTGGTAGCTCAGTTTAGAACAAAGTGCAATTAAAAAAAGAAACCCTTTAAAACTTTGCCAGTGAGGTTACTTCTTTAGGTCTTAAATCACTCCCATTTTGGAGACAACTTCAACATTGAAGAAGGATTATAGTATACTTTTAAACCATTTTACACAGACAGCTGCTGATGAGCCTAACCCTGACACATTAACAAAACAAATGCAGACCTAGAAAGCTACTGTTAATGCAAAAATCTTAAAAGAAGAGATGGAAGCTCCAGAGTGTTGAAAGAGGAATAACGGGTCAGAGAGGAGGAATCGCCAGCAAGGACTGTGGATTTAGTGCAGCCTGGAATTTGGCCCAGAAATCAAATCAGCTAATTACAATTCACAATATTGACCTTTT